>CM040121.1:15137783-16392289 GCA_022559845.1 Amorphophallus konjac
TTTCCAATGGCTGAAGCAGACCACCTGGCTTTTGATGTTCGGCTTTAACTAATTGACAAGTCAAGCACTTAGAAACAAAAATAGCCACGTCCTTCTTCATGCCGGGCCACCAGAACTGCTTCTTCAAATTCTGATACATCTTGGTGACACCAGGGTGAATAGCAAAACGGGAACCATGGGCTTCACTCAAAATCTCATTCCTCAAATCATCATCAACAGGAATATACAATCTGCCCTGGAAACTGACGACCAGCTCGTCATCAAATTCCACATCATATCTTGATATAACACGGGCTAAATCAGAATCAGCTTGTTGGGCTTCTAGAATCTGCTGATACAAAGCTGAACCCAAAACCAAGCTAGCACAAACTGCCATCCTCGGATCGGCAGGAATCTCTACACACAATGCCTCGCTCGGAAGCTGTTCCCACAATTTCCATTCACGAAGCAACAAATGACTGACTTGTACTTTCCTGCTCAGAGCATCAGCCACAACATTCATTTTACCTGGCTGATAGGAGAGTGTAAAGTCATAATCTTTCATGTATTCCATCCATCGCCTCTGCCTGAGATTCAGATCTTTCTGGGAGAAAATATACTGTAAACTCTGATGATCAGTAAGAATCTGAAATTTCTCACCATACAGATAATGTCTCCAGATCTTCAAGGCAAAAATAACTGCAGCTAGCTCTAGATCATGAGTGGGATAATTTCCTTCATGCTGTTTCAATTGCCGAGACGCATATGCGATAACTTTACCATGTTGCATCAGCACTGCACCCAAACCTACTCGAGACGCATCTGTACAAACAAGAAAACCACCCGAGTCGGAAGGCAAAGTCAACACCGGAGAAGAAGTCAACAGCCTTTTCAATTCAACAAAGCTAGCCTCACACTGATCCGACCAGACAAATGGCACACCCTTCCGTGTCAATTTAGTCATCGGTGCTGCAATCTTCGCAAAATCCTGAATGAATCTGCGGTAATATCCAGCCAATCCTAAAAAACTTCGTATCTCCGTGATGGTCCTCGGTCTCTGCCAACTCAAAACGGCATCAATCTTTGCTGGGTCTACTGCTACTCCATCACTAGAAATCACATGGCCAAGAAAATGAATCTCCCGAAGCCAGAATTCACATTTACTGAGCTTCGCATAAAGCTCGTGATCCTTAGAGTCTGCAGAACGATCCTCAAATGCTGCACATGATCATCAACAGAGGCAGAATATATCAAGATATCATCAACAAAGATCACCACAAAATGGTCCAGAAATGGACGAAAGATACGCTGCATTAGATCCATGAAGGCTGCTGGGGCATTAGTCAAACCAAACGGCATGACTAAAAATTCAAAGTGACCATATCGAGTACTGAAAGCAGTCTTCTCCACATCAGATTCCCGGATCCGCAACTGAAAATAGCCAGACCGGAGATCAATCCGTGAAAAGACAGCAGCAGACTGTAACTGGTCAAACAAATCATCAATCCTGGGGAGCGGATACTTATTCTTGATAGTCGCCTGATTCAGCTGCCTGTAATCAATACAAAGCCTCAGGTTTCCATCTTTCTTTTTCACAAACAGTACTGGGGCACTCCACGGAGAAAAACTGGGACGAATATAGCCCTTCACCAGTAACTCTAGTAGCTGTGCACGCAGTACTTTCAATTCAGCTGGAGCCATTCGGTACGGCGGCTTTGCTAAGGGGCCAGTACCTGGAATCAGTTCAATCACCATCTCAATCTCTCGCTCTGGGGGCAAGCCTGGCAACTCGTCAGGAAACACATCAGGGAACTCACAGACAACCGGAATATCACAAACATCCCGTCGTGGTTTTTCAACAGCCACCACTGAAGCAAGGAATCCCTGACAACCTGCGCTAAGCAACCTATAGGCTCGAATAGCAGAAATAATCATACGAGAAGAACGGGATCGAATACCTTGAAAATAAAAGGCTGATTTTCCCTGGGGCTGAAAATAGACTTTCTTCGATCTGCAGTCAACCACAGCTCCATAATGCTCCAACCAATCCATTCCCAGAATAATATCATAATCTGCCAGCTGCAACGCATACAATCTCGCCGGCAACTGGTGATCATCAATCATCACAGGAGACTCATCCAAACACAAGGGAGTAACCATGAAATTTCCAGAAGGCAATTCCACAAACAACTCACAAGACAGCTCAGAAGTGGGTTCCTCAATACAAGCCATAAAATCCTCAGAAATAAAAGAGTGAGAAGCACCAGAATCAAATAAGACATGAGCTGCATGACCATAAAGCATAATCGTACCTTCCACAAGATGGGACGCAGCAGCATCAGCTCTTGTCAAATGAGAAACTTTGCCTTTCTGCTTCTTAGAACCAACTGAAGATTGCTGAGAAGACGCCGACGCCTGAGAGAAAAATTGCTGTGGAGCTTGAGGTGCAGGAGGTCTAAACTGCGGCTGAGGTTGAGAAAACTGAGGAGCTTGCAATGGATTCGGCCTCAGCGGGCAATCTCGAACCACATGACCTGGCTGGTCACACCTAAAGCAAACAACAGGAAGAGAACACGGTTGGCCCTTATGATGACCACCGCATCTCCGACACGTCCACGGCTGACTAGCAGCTGAGCTCTGTCGAGTCTGAGAAGAAGGTGCTGTCGGCTGCTGAACAGAATCTGCACCGGACGGCTGCTGAACAAACTTCTTCTTCTTCTTGAACCTTTTGAACTTGGGCTTAGAAGGAGAGGAAGCACTGGAAACCTCTGACTGGACCGAAGGAACACTAGGCACGGGCTGTCGGTAAGCCTGCTGAACCTGAGCCACCGGCTGCACTGACCCTGCCTGGGGATATCCACCCGGTCTCGCCATCTCCAGCTCTAAAGCTACAGCTGTCTGGCACGCAGTATCGAGATCCGCAACACGACTCGCTATCAACGGCATCTTCAACTCTGGCCTCAACCCTCGCAAGAATTGCTGGGTCTTCAAAGCTTCACTGGCCAGCACATGGGGCGCATACTGACCTAATTCCAAGAACTTATTCCTGTACTGAAGCACGGTCATACTGCCCTGGGTCAATTCCATAAACCGATACATCTTATCCATCTGCAAGCAGGCAGGAGTATAGGCACGCTCAAAAGCAGCAACGAACTCTGCCCACGTGATTTGCCGAAGAGGTCTGGATCGAAAGGAAATCTGCCACTCGGCTTTCCACCACGCAATGGACGTACCCTGGAGTTGAAAGGCAGCGAGCATGACTTTTTCATCTTCAGCACACTCCATCGAGACAAAAACACGCTCTATCGCATCCATCCATTGCCTCGCGACTTCTGGATCAGCTTGGCCATCGAAAGCAGGCGGATTGAACATCAGAAATTCCTTCAAAGCCTTGCCTCGACTGCCAGGCACTTCAGCTTGAACGATCGGCACTGGAGGAGCAACTGGAACGACAGGAACAGCGGGAACTGCAGGAGGAGGTGCAGAACCGCTATCTTCCCTGGGCGCATCTCGAGGAACACGAGGAGCTCGAGGAGGTCTTCCTCGACGAGGCGGCATAATTATGCTGCCAGAAACACAATCAACAATGAAATCCATCAATCATACGGGAAACATCCTATGCCAGCAAGAGACAACAACAGGACTAGCTCTGGACCAAGCGTCAATTCCAATTCTTTACGCAAATCCTCAACTTCAAGCTCTGATACCACCTGTGACGACCCAGAGTTCAGGATATCGATACACCGATAACATCGGTATACCGACACCAAGAACTGGGGAGGCCACCCAAGAGGCTGATGAGGCCCCTGAAGGGTTAGTGGGGGGTTAGCTGAGGAATATGCATAATTAATTGCGAATTGGGGCGCGCAATACAAATAAGTATTTAAGATTTAAACACAAGTGCGGAAGCAATTTAAAATAACCAGAGTGATATATATAACTAGTCCAGAGTCACAAACACTAGTCCACAGGTCACAACTACGCGGGGCATACCCCGGCAAAAGTACAACACAAGCCTCAAAAAGGCAGCTCGTGCACAGCTGGCAGCTAAGGAACGGTCCCGAAACAGCACACTAAACTCCGGGAGATGTCGGGCGCGGCTCACCTGAAAGGAGAAGGGTGAGTCACAGCCAGACTCAGTAGGGGTCACGCGGATCCCTACCTCGCACTAAACAAGCGAACAAGCATAATTAACAGCAATTAAAGCATGCATTTAAATATATACACAGGCAATGGCATGAATATCTAATCACAAGAAAGCTGTAAACTCTATCTAAGCAAGTATAACAGCTAACACACGCCGCTACTAATTAAATGCAAGCGATTAAAGCTAAAACTACCAATTAGAATGAGCTGCAACTAATCCAAGCAACAAGGAAGGACAACCACTGGAGCAGAAACCAGAAGCGTCCACTGACGGCTTACACTGCGTCTCAAGCACTCGCAGTCGACAAGCGACAAGCTAAGCGCGCAAACAGTACCAGACCAAGTGACCAGTCGGAGTGACACCCGTCGGCGTCAGTCCACAGTCTCCGACCACGTGTGCACACACTGACTCTAGCCTGAGCCAGGCCCTCTAACTAGTTTTCTCCCTTGGCAGGACGCTACCATTGGCTGGGAGCCCACGGAACTAGCTTACAAACCGTGAATGGGAAATATACCCCTCCGCCATCCTCAAGCGGGTCGGTACTCAACAGACCTTAGGGCAACAACAGTGGCTCCATTGCCTGGAAAGAAAAGCTACTCTATTGGCACATAAAACACGCCACAATATAGTAAAACAATACAACTATGGCATGAATATAGAACGGAACGCATAAGCAATGGGCTGGGAATATATATTACAGCCATCAGGGAAGTGGCGGTCAAGGACCCACGCGCCACATGCAAACGACGGTCGGGGGTCGGCGCGTTACTTCAAGAATGACGCTCCAGTCCCCATCCGTCACTCCCGTCAGGATTCCAGCTCAAGAGGCATCAAAGGCATGTAACGGTGGGGGTCCTGCGCGTTACTTCGAAGCGACGCGTGGGGTCACCGCCGTCACATCCACCCGAGGCTCAAACCACCTATCAGCGTTCTAAATGGTAGCAGGCGAAGTAACGCCCCGGTCTAGGCGCGTCGGACCGAAACGACGGTCGGCCGACTGGCCGCCGGGCGCACCGCCTGACCAAAATCACGGAAAACAGTTGATGAGTAACGGATGGGAGCCCCACCGTTACTCTCCAAGTAACGCACCCCTATTGGGCCGCTATTTGGTAGTGACGCGTCCACCTTGGACCGTCGGGCAAGTGACGGTTCCTGGCAGGACCGTCACTGCACCTGGGTTACGGGCGGGTGCGGTTTGTAAACCGAAGCCCTCCCGGACGGCTGAAAACGCCGGGTATCGACGAAAAACCTGATAACCTGTCAAACCACGCATGCTAGACAACAATTTAACATCTAAATCTAGCACATGCAAGGCCTAAAACGCATTAAACTCAAGATTTAGGCTAAAACCCCAAAAATGGAAATATGAACATCATGCATGCTACGGGGTGCTAACCAACAAACGAGCTAAAGGAAACGATCCTAGCAAGATCGAGGTTCCATCCCCCTACCTTTCGCAAGCCGAAACCGTCGAACGGGCCGCATGCAAGGAGGAATAGCCACGGAGCTTCCACGCTCCACCTCGCTCCCACGATCACCGATCCACGCCGAAGTGGACACCCACGCGCTCTACTCGACGCGAGGAATCCAACGGTGTCAACCTCGTCTCAATCCGACGCCGTCTCGACCCCGATCCCTAAGAGAGGAGAGGAGGTGGCCGCACGGAGGAGAGAGAGAGGGAGAGGGTGAAATGAGAGATCGACGGGGGAGAGAGAGAGGGTGAGAGATATAAAAAAAATAAAAATAAAATTAATATATATATAATATAATCATTATATATATAAAAATCTTATTAATATTCAATAACCCTCAAACAGCTCCGAACAAATCCGGAAAAATGCCAGACAAATTCCTAAAAATCCAGGAAAATAGCCGGAATTTCCAGAACAATTAATAGAACAAATACCACGAAGGATCCATTAAGGCACGGGCCTTACAGAGAGAGAAGAGAGTGAAAAAGAGAGAGGGAAAGAGAATTCGAGAGGGGGAGAGAGGGAGAAGAAGAGAGAGAAAGAGAGGGGAGAAAGAGAGAAATCGGGAGGAGAGAGAGGGGGTGAGGGAGAGAGAAGTGAGAGGGATAAAAAAAAAGAAGACATGAGAGAGAGATCGAGAGAGAGAGCAGAGAGATCGAGAGAGAGAGAAACCGAAAGAGGTGGAGGGAAAGAAAGAGAAAGAGAGAGAGGGCGAGAGAGACGGGGGTAGAGAGAGAGAGGGAAATCGAGAGTGAGAGAAAGAGATCGGGAAGGAGGAGAGAGAAAGGGAGAGAGAGACGAAGGGAGGGCGGTGTTGCGGACGGCTAGAACGGCAGCAGCGACGTCCGATCGATGTAGGGGAGCTCGCGGTGGTGGCCAGAGACGGGGTTGGCGCAGTGGCTGGCGAGGGGAGCTCGCGGTGGCCGGACGTGGGCGGCGCGTTGGTCGGAGGGGAGGTACCCGGCGTGGGGGGGGCTCGCGGTGGTGTGGACACTAAAAAATTTCTCACCCCATGTTTACGTGCAGGGGAATAAAGAAGAGGAGAAAAGGGAAGAGAAGATGAGAAGAAGAAAATAAGAAAGGGAAGCCCCTCAAGTGCCCTCCACCGGCACACCCTGATGCCCCCTCCAGCGGCACGCCCCTGTGGAAGCCCCAGCGGCACACTCTTGAAGTGCCCTAGCGGCACACCCCAGATCTGCCCTCAGCGGCACACACCATCTCAAGCCCTTCAGCGGCACACCCAGGCCACCCTCCCAGCGGCACGCCTGTGAGGCTCTTCAGCGGCATACCCTTTGTGCCCTTTCAACGACACGCTTCCAACACCCTTCAGCGGCACGCCTTCAGGGTCCTCCCTCAGCGGCATGCCCTGCAAGCCTCTCAATGGCATGCTGGCAGGCCTGCTCAGCGGCACACCTACTGAACCCCCAGCGGCACGCTCCGTGGAGCCTCTGCCCGGCACACCCCCAGGGGCCTCCAAGCGGCACGCCCCGCAAGCCTCCCAACGGCACGCTTGGAGGCCCGCTTAGCGGCACACCTTCTGTGCCTTCCAGCGGCACAGCTCTCCGCCCGTTCAGCGGCACACTTCGGTTGTTCTTCACCCGGTGCAACTGGTAAATCAAATCCAAGGCCATGCCCTACGCTCCTCGGCGCGCAACAAAGCCAGCTCAGGGCCAGCTAAGGTGTCGCCTAGGGGTGAAGGCACGCTAGCTACCCCTCTGTCACCAAGGACGGGGAAAGTCAAATCCCATTTAATGCCAGTCACGCTCCCGTCATCGACGGCTCGGCCCGGAAGCTCCCGCCGCTGAAGGTATAAAAGGCCCCTTCTCCCCGGCGAAAGATACAGAGATAGAGGGAGAGACACACAGAGAGGACAGACGGAGAAGAGAAGAAGAAAAGGGGAGGTTCCGGCTCCCCCTACTGCTCCGTCCACCACCCCTGTGTGAAGAGAGAAAAGAAAAGAAGAAGAGAGGAAGAGGAGGTCCCTCCGGCGACTACCGGCGGACGAGAGAGAGAGTAAGAGAAAGAGAGAGAGGGAGAGTGAGAGCTTGTTGCAACGGGGGAGAGAGGAGAGCATGGTGCCCTCGCCCCTGCTCGACCTTGGCTCCGCCTCCCCCCATTTCCTCTTCCTTTCCCCTTTCTTCCTCCTCTCATCTTTGTATCTTCCACCCCGACATTCTTGATGTACTTGGCCGATTATGGCTTTCATTTTTTATGAATGCAAATTCCCTTTCTTTGGGTTTCTCACTGTCTCTTGTCATTCCGAGTCTTTGCGTGCATTTCTCGCTCCCCTTTTCTCCTCCGGCGATCTAGCCTCTCTACAGGGACCCATAACTTCACCCTTGCCCTCCTAGCCTCTCCGAACACCCAGACCAACCTTCCCTTTCCCGAACTGAAGCTTCCCCTTTGGACAAGCCAAACCAAGACCCCTGGTTCTCCCCCCCCCTTTTGGCTCCGTCCTACTTAGCTAGCCTTCAGTCCAGCCTCCCCAGCCCTCAGGCGATACACCTTGCTCAGCCTCCCACCGGTGCACCCTCAGCTCGGTGCAGCTTCCCCAACCCCCAGCGGCACACCCATTCCAACCTTCACCGGTACAGCCCCTGGCCGGTGCACCCTTAACCCCTCTGAGCCTTCCCCGACACACTCTCAAGAACCTAGCTCGGTACGCCCTTGAGGCGCCAGCCCGGTACACCTCCAGCCCGGCACACCCTGGCCTCTCTTAGCCTGGCATGCCTATCCAGCCCCTGTAGGCTCCCTGGCCGGCACACTAGTCACCAGTCCCTCCCTCTTGCTCGGTGCACCCCTAGCCAGTCCTAGAGAGGTCTCCGGTCCGTCGTTTCTTCCTGGTTTTTTGAGGTTTTATCAAAGGTGTTGTCGCCCTTGGCACGCACCTCCAATCGTCGGGTTCCACCACTCCATGTGAGCGCGTTCCCTTTATCTCCCTTACCACTCTGGTCAAGGGGAGATACTGCCGAATTTTCGTTAGAAATAACATGTTAAAAGACAAAGGGAAGCAACAAGCAAATGGAACAATAACACGTTAAAAGACTAAAGGAAGCAACAAACCAATGAAATGAACAACGGTGAAATGCTTCAACCAAGATAAGGGAACTGCAATCAACACAAAGAGAATCGGACCGAACGACAACTAAGCAACTTGAACACTCGTCCCGCAAGGAAGAAAGAAAGGAAAACGATTATGAGAAAGGGAAGAGAAGACCCATACAGACTGCATAAAATCAAGGAAGAGAAGAAGAGAAAAGCACAAGAAATCAAGGAGAAATGGGCCCCTTGATACCCTTGGCCCGGCACACTCCCTTGGTGCCTTGGCCGGCACACATGCCAACACCCCTTGGCCGGCACACTCGCCATACCTTTCCCCGGTACACCCCCTAACACCCCAGCCCAACCGTACCCGGCACGCCTCAGCCCGGGCTTTGCCTGGCACATCCTCAGCCTTCTTGCCCGGCACACTCCAACCCTCGCCTTATCCGGTGCACCCCAGCTACAGCCCTGGCCGGCACACCCTAGCTGTGTCCTCCCCGGTGCACCCTAGCTCCCTTTGGTCCGACACAACATGGCCAGACCCTTACCCAGTACACCCTTAGCTCGGGCCCTCTCCGGCACAGCCCAGCCCAACCCCCAGATCGGTGCACCCGCGAGCCCTTCAACCGGCACACTCTCCATCCTGGCTAGCCCAACACATCGGCCGCTCAGCCTGCTTGTTCCGGCACACACGCCTCGCCGCTCTAGCCCGGCGCACCACGAGGTCTCCCGCCCCGGCACACTTGCCAATGCCCCTGTCGTGCCCCTACTGGGCCCTTCCTGCTCGGTGCACCCTCTAACACTCTAGCCCGACACACTTTAGCTTCCGCCAGCTCGGCACACTTCAGCCCATCTTGGCCCGGCACATCTTTGGCTCGCCTCCAGCGGTACACTCTCCACACCTGGCCCGATGCACTCTCGCCTTCCTCTAGCGGTACACCCCCGGTGGACTCCATCCGGTACACCCTACCATGGCTTTATCTTGCACACTGCCCTAGCCCCTTTCGGCTCGTCTCTCCACACACACGCCAAATGCAACAAATAATAACAATAACAACGAACTCATGATAAAAAAGGGGATAAATAATAATAATGAAAAATATAATGAGTAAGGGGGTAAATAATAATGATGACAAACTCAATAAATAAATAAATAAATAATAATAAAGAAATAAGTAATAATAATGATGGACCTAACAATAATAATAATAAGTTAAAAAAGATACATATATGATAATAATAAATAATAAATGAATAAATAATAATAAATAAATAAATAAACAATAATAATAACAAACTCACCCAAAAATATATATAAAATAACAAATAATAATGATAAAAATTCAAATGGTAATAAAATGATGAGACCTGCTCCGCAGCCTCGTTCTCCTCAAAGACCCGGTGCAAAGGGAACATTAGTGCCGCCCCTCCAAGTCGGGTTCGGACCTTGGGAACCATCCCAATATGGCCGTAATCCGATATTGCTCTGGGTCGATAGTTCGTCAAATCGGACTCGTTCCCATTAGGATATATTTCCCTTCTTTTATTGAAATTGCCGTAAGTTCGGCATACATTTGTACGGGTTTGTTTGTGTTTACGGCGTACCTTCAATACGGACCTTTGTCCGAACATAAAGTGGTCCATGAATGACCGACAAAAATCTGAATGGGACGAGAAGACTCTCGCCATCCCCGGACCCTTTGCATGAGAATATGGATTAGACCTTCCTAGGTCAGGCGTGGACCGGGGGTCCACCCTAATCATAGTCATCGCCTGACCCAAATCTTAGGTCTACAACCCGCTATCTTTGAATACGTCCTTGTTTTGGAATCCAGTCCCGGGACACTTTCCCGCCGCCCTTCGGCACCGAAAATATTAATGATGCCCACGCAAGCCTCGTTTGGACCGCGGGAGGCGCCCCCTGTATGGTCCTGACTCGATCTCGCACCGGGCCAATAAATTCACGGGTTTCCTACTACACTAACCGGAATTTAACCGAATGTTTCCAGTTCCTTGGAATAATAAATTTGCCGTACCCCGGCGTACATATGTTCTGGGTCTTTCCGTGACAATTACGATATTCTCAAGCCGGACACCCGTCCGAATATTAAACGGTCCCCTGAATGACCTACACGTTTCAAATGTTTGCTTCCCTAGACATAGGGCTTTCTAGCCGATCCAAGGGACATGTTGAACCCCCTCTATGTGGTTATTGTAATGGATGTAATGGATTTTGATGATGACTAAATTTAACTTGAATGCCATGACAAATTATGGAATTGTCTTCACTTGATGAGATAAGGAGCTTTGCAGTTCGGGAATCACTTCACCTGGTAAGATGTTTAATTTCAGTTTGAAATCGCCAAAGCTAATGCAGAATGTATGTTTTGACAGGGGCAAGAAGGCGGTTCATGAATTGGATAATACAAGGACATTTGGTGAAATCCATCCTAACTCTTTTTTCCTCTGTTCCTTGTTGGTTTTCTACCCTTGTGTTCAGTGGTTAATAAAGCAACACTCTTGTCTAAGGTAAATTTTATTGGGTCTTCATCATTCATGCCTTAGATTCATGCTTTTCAGTGGTATGTTCTCTATTTCTTCATACACTTGGTTGGCACCACATCTTTGTGGTCTTCGTCTCACTTCTGTTATTTCTGGTGCATGGGTCGACCCCAAGGGTCGACCCCTTCAGGTGCGAGGGTCGACCCCAAGGGTCGGCCCTGTAGACACGCCATTCCTGACGTCTCCTGAGTAAATCTCATATTATACTATGATACCCCAAGGCCGCCTTCACATTTTTAATTACTCTGGTGATTTCCTATTTTTATGAATTTTTTTACATTTTTTTGAATTATTCCGTAAAAAATCATGGAAGTGTCCAGGCGCCTGGACACCTCCATCAATGACCAAAAAATAATAAAAAAATTAAAATCATGGAAGCGTCCAGGCGCCTGGACGCCTCCATCAATGACCAAAAAAATAAAACAAATCAAAATCATGGAGGCGTCCACTTACCTGGACGCCTCCATCAATGCAAAAATAATAAAAATAATATCAATAATCATAAAAAATAAAACAAAAATCAAACAAAAATATATATATTTATGGAGGCGTCCAGGCGCCTGGACGCCTCCATAAAAACAAATAAAAAATATAAAATGCCAGCCCTAGCATAAAAAGACAAATAAAAAATAAAATAATATATTTTGGAGGCGTCCAGGCCCCTGGACGCCTCCATCAACTCCCTCACGGGCGCCGGCCACCGAACGACGGTTTGTCGTGTGTGAAAAAAGCCAAATTTAGAGACGTCCAGCTGACTGGACGCGCCCATTTCTGAATCACGAGGCGCCGCTCACAAAACCACGCGTTGTGCCAAACCGCGTGCGGCCGTCGTCGGTTTTCGGTGGACCTGTTAGAGGCGTCGGGGACCCTGGACGCCCCCATAAAAGTATTCTAAAAAAATCAATAAAAATAGAATAAAATATTATTTCGGCCCTGATGGAGGTGTCCAGGGTCCTGGACGCCTCCACCTTCCGGAGCTCTATAAATAGAGGCCCACCCCCTCAGTTCTAGGAGAGCTAAGCAGTGATCCGATAGGCTGCCGGAGCCTAGAGGCTACGGAGTCATTCTTCTAACCCGTGGGGTCTTTTGTAGGTGGAGGTCCTGCCGGCTTCTCGGGTGCCCACGCTCGCGAGAGGAAGGTCGTCTTCATCCACCGCGCTTCTACGTCGTCCCCACGCTGCCGGAGCTCCGCCGAATTTCACCACCGGCACATCCAATAAGCCAACTCTTTCCTTTTCTTCGTAGTTCTTTGCATTCATCATCTCGCATCCATCATCTCATTTTCCTCCTACTCGAGTCCGAGAGGGGTTTAAAAGATAACACCAACCAGGTGTGTGTCTTCCCGTTATTTCGTCATTTTTATTGCAAGGATATGAATACTACACATTCATCTTTCTAAGCCACTTGTCATTTGTTTGTCGTTGTTTTGCAAGGGTAGCCGAGGAAAGCCCTCTCCGTCGGCCGGCCGGAAGGAGAGGAAGAAGCAACCCGCCATCTCCCGCTCTTGAGGTAGGCGCGATCACTTTCTTATTTTGGGGTCTTTCGGCCCCTGGCGATCACATCTTTTCATCGAGGCCGCGGCGAGTCACTTCCCCAATGGCCGTTTAAATTTCTATTCTCATATTCTCTTTATATCCTGTTATATTTCGTTCATATCATCGAGGCCGCGGCGAGTCACTTCCCCAATGGCCGTTTAAATTTCTGTTCTCATATTCTCTTTATATCCTGTTATATTTCGTTCATATCATCGAGGCCGCGGCGAGTCACTTCCCCAATGGCCGTTTAAATTTCCGTTCTTACATTCTCTCTATATTCTGTTATATTCTGCTCATATCATCGAGGCCGCGGCGAGTCACTTCCCCAATGGCCGTTTAAATTCCCGTTCTTATACTCTCTCTATATTCTGTTATATTCTGCTCACATTCTCGAGGCCGCGGCGAGTCACTTCCCCAATGGCCGTTTAAATCTCTGTTCTTATATTCTCTTTTATATTCTGCTATATTCTGCTCATATTCTCGAGGCCGCGGCGAGTCACTTCCCCAATGGCCGTTTCAATTCTTGTTATTTAATTTCTGCACCATTCCCGTCCCCCCGAGGTCGCGGCGAGTCACTTCCCGCTATGGCCGTTTGAACCCCATATCTTGCTATATTATACTTGTCCCGCTCGCCCCGCCGGAGCAATCTCCCGTGGTGGCCCCTTCTCTCTCTTCTCTCATCTCTGTGTTGCAGCAAACAGCAAAACAAACAAAAAGAAGAGCCCGCGCGCTCTCCGCATCCTCTTCCCCGCACCATCGAACTCCGAACCGCGTGACGTCGCTCACAGATTGGCGATCACGGTGGGACCTCTACTGCTTCCTTTCGGCTACCCTTGCAAGTTCGGCACCATCCGTGCCTCTCCACCTTGGCGCCCGCGCGCGCCCCCGTTGTGCTCACGGCAGCACTGTCAGTTGTGATTGGTTGGGTGTTTATTATATGTTTGTTATTTCTGTTGTTTTCTTACTCTATATCTCTGTCAGCATTCCATTGCATACATCCATCCCTCTTTTATATCCTTTTTCATTTTTTCTAAGGATCACCCTTTTCCGGTGAAGGAAGGACTCTCCGTTTGAGAATTCCTCTCAACGGACTAGAATCTCCTCCACTGGGACCTCCGTAAGTCCCCGACATCGAAGAATCTCCTCTTCGTTCACTGGGCTGGTTGTACCATTGAAGTTCCCCGGAGTTAGTCATCCCATTCGTGGTGAGACGAGAGACCCTAGCTGACACGGCGGTGAAACAAATTGGAATTAGGGTCCTTCCTATTTTGTGTGAACTTCAGATTTGGTTAAAAAAAATCAAAAAAGGAAAAATAAAAAAAATTGGACGTAAGGCATTCACTTGTATGTTAATCTCTGCTGATCATTTGCTGGTGTATGCTATTATGCTCTCGAAAAACATGATGGATGGCTGAATATAATTACAATTGTTTCGAGGCCGATGCCTTCCGTTATGGGTCTCAAATGCGTGACCCAGGTCACGACTCTTACGGGGTCTATAACTTAGACTGGGGCTATCAGCCTGACCCCCAGGTCCATCCCATGGACATTGGCCCATCCTATAAGTCCTCATATGGAATACAGGCCACTGTTAGTGGAGCTTCCCCTTCCACTAGTGTTCCCTATGCCTGGGATTTCATGGCTTCTCATGTCGACTCTCTCAGCTCTCAACTTGGAGCCTTACAGGCTATTATTGAGAGGAAATTTCTTCCTCCTTCCCCTCCTCAAGCCAACCCCCTTCACGCTTTCATGAATAATATTACTAAAATGGAGAAGGATTGGAAGGAAAGAAGAGATGAGTATGGCATTGAGAATATGAGTGAGCAAGAAGTTCTCCCAAGTTTTAACGATCAAGTGGATGCCGTCCACCCACCATTCATTCATTACGCTCATTCATATGGCCCTCCGCCTCCGCATTCATATCCACAAAACCCTTCATGTCAAGATACACCATCTCCACTCATCAACGTGCCTCCACCACGGCGTCCATTTGAACTTGATGATAATAAAGAATTGGAAATGGCACATGATGAAATTTATGAAGATTTTGAATATACACCTACTCCGAGTTTTCTTCGTTTCCCTCTTCCACTGCTCCCACAAGAACCCCCTGCTCAGGATGAAGCCACTAGTTCTACCCCTGCTTATGAGTCATCATGGTGTTACGATGACGGGTTTACACCCCAACAACCCGCATCAATGCACCATGAATCACCTTCTACCCTTAACCCCCCACGTATCACCAAAATCCGACGTTTCCTACGTACCAAGCCTTCTACTGTCACCCCTTCAATTGTACAAATAACCCCCACACCATTGGCTTCCACTGAGCATTCCACTAACTCTTGTTCCCAACCGAGTAATCCTCCATCGTCTCCACCTAAAACCTCCACTAGCCTTGTAACCCCGAATCCAACCATTCCTATTCCTCCACTCCCCTTACCTAAACCCGTGATTAACCCTGAACCGGGCCCATTGATTGTTGCACACGAGCCAACCTCGTCTCCTCTCGAGAACAAGGAGAAGCCCGTCGTGTCTCAACCTCCACTTGCCCTTCCTATAGCCCCCATCATTGAATCTCCATTACCCATTGAGCCTGTTGTCTCAATCTCGCCCCCTTCCACCACCTCTCGGAGTGGGTGTCTTTCTACAAATACATGTGCCAAAGATGATGATCAAGAATCGGACAAGAAGAATTTGGCCACGGCAATGCCATTCAAGATCCAAGATTTAATTTGCCGAATGCCGATTCGGGTTCTTGTGCCGGTCACCTTTGAGAATGCCGAATTTCCATCTGCACCAATGCCCATCAAGAAGGACCCTCAGGAATTGGTGCTGACCAAATCAGGGGCCAAAATAACTACGATCACGTTACTCATTGGCCAACATGCTTTCAAGGCTCTTATTACCCCTTGTTCGGTCATAGTCCAACTGACTAATCAAGAGAGGAGTTTCTCCTCCAGCATGGTGATGACACATTCCACTACAAAGGGGATGATGAACTCTGTACTCGAGGGCGAGTCAGGGTAGTTCTTGCTGGAAGCTTTTAACATCATGTCTACTCACCACCAACTTCCATGCAAGAGGCGAACGCCTATGTTACCTAGCATGATCACGTGTGATATTCCAACAGCCTTGAGCGGTGCCCCAAAAATGAAGCTCCTTATGCCAAGCATCCAACTTCCAATGATAGACACCGTTCATCTATCACGGGAGTTTTTTCCAAGGGAGCCATTTCATGTCAAGATCCCTACTTCACGAGCGGAGCTCTTAAATCTTTGTTTTGATATTTTGCCAAGAGAGTTACCGTTCATGTACGAATGTCCAAAGGGCCTTATTAGAAGTCCGTCAAATGAGAGCCTGTGGGCCCGGACCGTACTAATGGACCCGGTTGGTCAGAGAAAGAAGAGGCCTTCTGCCTGGGCACATCATTGGGATCAGCCTGCAAACCTAGGCGGCCGAGAACTCGTGTTGAAGGTTGAAGGGCCGCACTATGAGAGAGTATTTACAAAGAAGAGGGAAAAGCATAAAGTGAAGCTTAAGGACAATAAATCCCTTGTTGAAGGAGCCCACATCAGTTCATCCACTTCCTAACCCGGTCCATCACTGCTCATGCTGCTATTCAACTTCTTTTTATGGGCAGTCCATTGGTTAAGGAGACGCCTCCCGTCATCTAAATCTAAGTCATCAAGCTCCTCTGCTCTAGGGTCCCTGAACCCTCACATTCCTCGTTGTCCGGAGCTTCCGGATCCCTACATTCATCCCTGTCCGGAACCTCCGGACCCCTCCCTATTTAATTCCATGTCTTTATCCATCTCTCACCCCCATCCGGAACCTCCAGATTTCTTATCTTACTCTCCATCTCTCTCAGGGCATCGCGCCCCTCCTTCCCATATCCATCCGAAACCTCCGGATATCTTGTCTTATTCTCCATCTCTCTCAGGGCATCGCGCCCTTCCTTCCCATATCCATCCGAAACCTCCGGATATCTTGTCTTATTCTCCATCTCTCTCAGGGCATCGCGCCCTTCCTTTCCATACCCATCCGGAACCTCCGGGCCTCTCCTTCTTTCGATTTATCATTTTGTTCTTCCAAGTCATCGCGTCCTTCGTTCTTTTCACCCCTTTGAATTGCCTTTTTACATACTTCCCAGGGCATCGGGTCCCTCATGATCTTCTTCCTCCGAAACCTCCGGATTCATTTCCCCATGATTCTCCTCCTTTACGTCCGGACCCTTCGGGTCCGCCTCTCTCGATTCATCAATTTCTGATTCCTCCCGATCCCGCTCCCGGGTTCGACCCGGTTCCTTCCACATTAACTTCCTCGGGCACCTGCCCGTTCTCACACTGTTTCCGAGGCTTTAGTCCTCACTAATTTCTTTGATTTCTTCTCATCCTGTAAATTCTTCTAGGTATCTTTCACCTAAATCTTGTTTTATCCCCCACTTATTTAAAATAAACCGCCCTAGTTGGAGGATTGTTGTATAGGAGGAGCCTTACTGGTATTTTGTTAAGATGTCTTGGTGACGATGAGGTCTGGAAATGTGTAGAGGAGACGCACTCGGGTGTGTGCGGTGGCCACGTGAATAGTCAGATACTCGCCAAGAAGATCATTCGCCAAGGCTTTTACTGGTCCACTATGGAAGAGGATTGTGCTGTCTATGTCCGTAGGTGTGTCAAATGTCAACTTCATGCCGATAAAATCCATTCACCATCTTCCTCACTTTATCCAATATCCTCCCCATGGCCTTTCTCCATGTGGGCATTCGACATCATTGGTCCCCTAGGTGATCCCAATTCCCTCACCAAGCAGAAATCTTTCATCCTTACTGCGACGGAATACATCACCAAATGGGCCGAAGCCGAAGCTTACGCGGAAATCAAGGCGTCAACAGTCTGCAAGTTCATCATGGAGAACATCCTCACCAGATTCGGCATCCCAAGCACGATCGTCACCGACAATGGGCCACAATTTATTTCTCAGGACCTACAGGACCTCTGCAAAAGGTACGCAATTGCATTGCATCATTCATCGCCATATTACCCACAAGGTAACGGCCAAGCGGAGGCCACCAATAAAACATTGCTCAAAATCATCAAAAAAACCTGCGAGTCTAGTAAGTTTTCAGACTGGCCAGAAAAGCTTATCGAAGCCCTATGGGCCTATCGCACTTCAATCCGTACCCCCACCGGGCAGACTCCATTTGCCCTCACTTATGGTATGGAAGCGGTAATCCCGTACGAGACTCTGATCCCTTCTCTCAGGGTACAATTGGATGAGGAATTTCCCCTCGACGATCGTCGTAATTCACTCCTCGCCCAGTTGGAACTCTTGGATGAGAAGCGGCTGGCCGCCGCCGAACACGCGCGTGTATATCAAAATAGACTCGCTCGCTTTTACCAAAAGAAAGTCGTTGAGAGAAAATTCAAAGTCGGTGAGATGGTCGTAAAAAGAATTTTTGTCAAACCTGGAGGGCCGCGTTCTAAGCTCCAACCCAATTGGGAAGGACCATTTGTAATTCAACCCGTGTACCCTGGCAACGCCTACAAGCTAGTCAACGCCGAAGGGACCGAGTTATCCCACCCTTGGAATGGGCTTTATCTTAAGAAATACTACCCTTAGCACAAAACAAAAAAAAATGATGAAAAGATAAAAAACATCAAAAACAAGGAAATATTGAAAACCACTAAAAATATGGAAAATTCAAAATGCCGATGCCTGGCAGGCACCATGTAGTTAAGTCCCTGCATCTAACCTTCATGTTAGGATAGGGCCCATTAAGGCTTGGTAGGCACCAGGTCTTGGTTTGCCAGAACCGTGGAGACCCCTGTCCGGCCACGTCGGCCTATGCTCGCTCGAAGAAGCTAACATGTGTTCACTTATGTATTTTATTCAAAAAAGTTGGTAGCATCACCTACGGTAGGGCCACACCTAGAAGATCTCCGGAAGCTGTAATCTTTATTCTTTTCTCTTCGACCAAATGAGATAGTCGGCGCCCTTAAAACGCTGAGCATGAGAAACCGAAACTCAAACCCCAAAGGCAAGAGTAGGACCCATTTCCTCGAGCATCGATCAGAGCACGAGAAGAGGGCAGTGTCCCCGCAGGCATACGAAGAGGGAGCCCACCAACGTCAAACGACTATATCTCCCTCACAGAAAGAAATACAAAATCAAAATCAAGAGAAAAGCCTGGTCGTGACCGTGCCTGGTACGATAAACGGAACCCCTCAAAGCAAAAGTCTGAATCCACAAAGGGGGGCCGTGGAATGTAAATGCTCAAGATTTGGTCCGAAGCTGTCCGAAAGGAAAGAGTTAATGGGCCCTTATTCGCTCGCCGGGTTAACGGCTTTGCCGGTCCTCTCAGGAGGTTTATCCCCTACACTCTTCCTTCTCCCTCTAAAGATGAAGGTTCGATGGAGTTTCTAAAAGGTGAAAACTGCCCAGGGTCTGCGACCTTATTTTAATATACACATTTGGTTACCTACTTTGAAAAGCAAAAGCTATCGCTGCGAAGGAGTCTCTGTGTTTCTGGCTGGTCAAGATCCCTGTTTACCACCTTGATGTCTTCTTGTTTAACCTCGGGCTTAGGCCAATGCAAGCGCGTCACCTATAGGTGCGACGGCGTCTGATTCCGGGTCAGCGTCGCGCGGTTGGTCGTTAGGGTTCCAGGGTGTTCCATCTTATACCATCTAGAGTTGTGAGGAAATAGACCCGGGTCGGGCAAATCATTTACCTCAAACACCTTTTGGGTGAATCCCTGTGGTCAGAAGCGACTGGGAGCCTAAGCATGGCATGACGGTATTGTCATCAGGGTAAGTCTTAGCCGGCGGGATCATCATTCGAGGGGTCTAGAGGCCCAAATCAACCTAGATGTGCACTTAGGATACCTGGGAGGTTAGTAAGAAACCCCTGTTCTCGTATAGGTTAGATGCCATTTGGGTGCTTGCCGGGCGTTAGCAATAAAAAAAAAACTGAGATGATAAAACAACAAAAAAATGGAAAAGAGAAAATGTACATATTTGCAAACAAAAAATCTTTTTTATGATAAAATAAAAAAATGCCAAATATAAAAAAGAAAAATAAATCAATTTTGCATGATTGCATTTGTGTGCAGCATCTCACTTTTAATACCGCTTGCATTCGTGTGCTTGCCTGTCGCATTTATCGTCACCGCATCTTTATCTTGCCTTTATTAATAAAGGCTTGGCCCCTTGACCAGTTATCAAGGACAGTCACAGTGACCATTTGCTTATTGAGCAAGGGGCCAAGTCAGAACAGAAATTCTGATTTGTTTGTTTCAGTGATGTATGCAGGCAACAGAAGCATAGGTGAAAAACAAACAAACCGGACCTTGTACTTTATTCCAAAAACCAAAAAAATTACATCAAGTTCCGCCCTCTCTCTCTGCATTACTCGTCCCACTACTCTCCGGGCAAAACACTCTCAAAGGTGCTACCCAACTACGAAAAGCGGTACTCCTACCGCTCTGTACTCCTCTTCCTATTCCCGCATCTCGGCGTTGATCTACGGAAGCAGCAGAGAAGCTACCAACACGAAAGCCACGCTCTTGTGCTCTTCGGTAGCGCTCCTCACCATCTCTCAGCCACTGTTCAGCAAAACCAAGGCTGATTCGGAGTTCGAATAGTTGGGCCTCCATGGCCCTTCGTTCCTCCCTTTCAGCCAAACTGTTGGCTCTTTCTCTCTCTGCGTCTCTTTCTCTCTCTGCACGTTCTCTCTCACGGTCTTCCCTCTCCAACTGGAGAGTGATCCTCAGTTCCACGGCATCCCTAGAGGAGTCGTCATCAGGATGACGCCGCAGTTCCCTCTCCAGTTCTGCTATCCTAGCCTCCTTCTGCGCAGCTTGGCCAAGCGCTTCTTCCGCCTCCTTTTCCTGCCGAGTGTACCATCTCAGATACACGATAAGGCATAAACAAGGAAAACTTAACACTGAGACTCTTACCTGTATAGAAAGCATCCCTTCTGCCTCCGCAGCACGCTGCGTGGCGTGAGCAAGTTGCTCATGAAGAGAGTCAAGTTCTGAGGTGGGAATCCACAAGCTGGAAGAGGCACCACCCACTCCTATCACTGGGGAAGCCGCGCCAATCTGGGCATGCTACGACCGCGTGAATTAGCAGCCAACATCTGGAATCTGGGGTTTTAATTAGGAACATACTGTACACCTACCAAGGCGCTCGTAGCTCCGCGGGCATCGCCCGACTGTTGTTCCATCTCTGCCAAGCGAGTTCGTAAATTCGCTATCGTGGCATCCCGGACATCCTGCAGTCATACGAGTCAGCATTTTCACCAGAAAACCAAAAAGGGGAAAAAGAAGAAAAGAAAAAAGGGGAAACCTACCTCCGCAAGTCCCCGGGGTTGGAGCCGCTCTGCGTACTTTGTCCTATATAGACGCAAGTAGTCCTCGCTGTCCCGCGCCTGTGATTCTACAATCGTGCCACCCCGTTGCCAGTCCTCATACTGTTCGGGGAATCGCACGCGCCAGTCAATGCAAGTCGCCGGTCCCCGCGTCTTTCTCCCGACACGAGGTGGCGCAGCTGAATCCACCCATTCTTGAGCCAGTCCTAAAGTCCTCATAACTAATCGTAGCCGAAGTGGCTCGATTTCATTCAGGCAGTGCATCCATAGTTCCCGTCCGAACCGGGCACGACTTGCTAGAACCCACGGCTGGTTGGCATCGATCATGTCTGAGTAGGGTCTCCAGTTTACCATCGCCGTAGGGAACTCCTGTAGCTCCCGCCTTAACACCATCAGTTGGTAGGTTAGGGGTGCCGCACTCATGACGGGTTCCCACCGCCTGGCTAGCGGCACCATCACGGGTCGCCAATGTCGAGCTCTCCCCATAGGGAGGTAATAATAGCTCCATAACTGCTCGGCGCAGGTCATCAGCACCTTGCGAAAACAACAAAAAAAAATACAAAACAAGCAAAACCAAAAAAAATACCTGGATGAATGGTGTGAAACCACTCACAGTCATCTCACGATCCGTTTCTTGGAATAGGCCTGCAAACAAGTGTGCCAGCATGGCGGCTCCCCAGGCATAATACCCTACTCTTCCAAGGTCTGACAGTAGCTCCAGGAAGCAACATTGGATACCATCCCCTTTCGAGCTCAGTACCAATCTCCCCAAAAGGAAGAGGAGAAATCTCCTCAAATCTATGTTACATCTTTCCCAGTTGCCGAAATCTGTGCAGTACACGGCACGGCATCCTATTTCCATCCTTTCCATGAACTCTTCTGAGGATTCGTCGTCCCGCCGACGAGTGTCGGTGAGCCCTAATGCATCCATGAGGGACGCCCTAGCTACCGACCTATTTTTCCGACCATCCAGGTCCACACCCAGTAACTTCTGGGCACCTTCTCTGTAGTCCGCGTAAGTGACTCTGGTCACTGCCTCGCCCTCTACCTTCAGGCTTGTGATCCGGACCACATCCTCCAAACTGGGCACCATGTGCCCCCAGGGCATCAGGAATGCCCGGCTCACTGGGTCCCATCTCTCACACAAGGCTTGGATCAGGACTAGGTCAAGCTGGATCGGCTCGATCCGAAGGAAGGTACCAAATCCCATCACGTCTAGCCTCGCCTTCTGAAAATCTGGAAGGCCCCTGTGCGCTGCTACTACCAACTCCCATGAGATTTGTGATTTCATCACAACCTACACATACAAGGAATGGGGGTGAGGTTTGGTCAGAAGAAAGGAAGAAAAAATGAGAAAAGGGCAAGAAAACTTGGCTTACGAGTTGTGATTGGGCCCTTTCGCTGAAGTGCCCTTCAAGGTCTGAAAGCCTCCTGGAACTACTACCACTGGACCTGCTTCTCTTCGAGGAATGGGAAGATTCGCCCTCCATCCAACTCTCAGAATTTTGAACTCCTCCCCTCCCGTAAGAACTTGTGCTCCTTGAGTTAGCTCTCGATATATCTGGGAGGATAAAAGGGACAAGAATTTATAGAAATGGAAGGAGTGCGGGCCAAGATTGCCTCCATCACCTGTCGATGATAGCCCTCGCAATGAGACACCGGCCAAGCGGCCCCATGTGTCGCTTCACCGCTCGTACAGGGTGATTGACTGGACGAAGAATAGGACGAATAGCCCCTATGTTGTCTAGGGATACCCTATCGTGTTTTGGAGGATGCCCGCAAAATTTGGCACAACATCTGGGAAAAGGGACTAGGGCCGTCAGTATTGACTTCGACGGCAGATTCCCGTGAAAAATGGTCACAACAAGACGCGATTCTCCGCTTGGAGCGGAGTCTCGGCAGACCCATCACATGGGAACAGTGCAAAGGAGAAGAAGTGTAGGGAAGAAGGAACGCACAAGAGAACAAATAAACAGCAGAAAATCAAATCACTCCATTCATAATTCTACATAAGCTGTCATTAGCACTACAATCATAAAGAGGTGGCGGGCCCACTGGCCCGCCAATCCTCACCATCACTCATCTCTCCGGGCACTCTCCTCCTCTCCCCCGAGGTGAGGGTCCCTCAGAAGTCTCCGGGATCCCCGTGCAGTAGCACCTGCCTCGCCTCTGGGCGCCTGCTCCGCAGCAGTGACTCGCTGCTCCTCCCCTGGCGTGGCGAAGAAGCCACTGGCGGCAAAGCGACCGGACTGGCGGAGTCGCTCCCCGAACTCTCGCGCTCTCTCGTAGCGCGTCTCCATCCCTCCTAGCCTCTGCACGACAGCCTGAAGGCCCAGCTGGAGCTCCCTCACTTGGGCCTCCAAGGCCCTCCTCTCGGTCAGATCCCGCTGTCGCTCGGACCTTCTCTCGGCTTTCTCTCTCTCTGCCTCTCTCCTCATCATCTGCAGAAGAACCCTTAACTCCAGGATGTCTGGAGAAGGTCTCTCCTCACCACGATGCCGCAGCTCCGCTACAGTCGCCACCCAGGCGTCACGCTCCTCTTCCGCCCGGGTCGCACGGGCCACCGCACCGGCAAGTTGCTCCCGGAGGGAAGCAATCTCGAGAAAAGGGGCCGAGGAGCTAGAAGATCCACCAGCCGCTCCCACCGTCGCTGTCTGCTGGGCACGCTGGAACAAAATAAACAACGGCCGTCAGTGAAACTCCAAAATCTGAAGTTAAAAGGGCGGCACGTAACTTACCAGGAGCGACAGCTCATGTTGAGCGACGGCCAGTTGCCGCCTAGTCTCTGACAGTTGGGCGCGCGAGCCGCCGATGCCACGCGTGTCCCCAGCTTGGGGAAGCCCCGCGTAACTCTCTCTCTGCCGCCGCAGGAAGTCGGCACTGTCCTGTACCAGTACACCCCCTTGCTGTCCAGGGAGACGTACGGGCCAGTCCTCGAGCCTTGCCTTGCCGCGACTCTCCTTCCTGACGCGGCTCGGCTCGTCTGCACTCGCCCACTCATCGGCCAGGCCCAGGGTCCTTGCCATGTCCTGCACCAAGAAAGGGGTCCCATATCAGTCAAAAGGAACGCGTCCCCTGTCTAGGACGCGTCCATCATTTGAGTGCAACACTCTCCGAACCCTTTCCTCCTCGCCCGGCTCGCTTCAAAACCCAAAATGAATTAAAAGAGGAAGAGATCGGAGGACCTACCGGACCGTGTTCACCTCCTCCCACGCCATCGGGCCCCTCGGGTCCCTCGGGGGCCCGAAGCGGCCCTTCCTCCTCCATGGACGCCGTTCCGTGATCGGGCGCGTCCCTCCTTGGGCGAGGATTTCCTCGTCCCTCTCCACCTTCACCACGGTCGGGCCCACCGAACTCCATCGATCAAAAGAGGAGGAAGACGAAAAAGGGGCAAGCGCGTTTCGGCGGAAGGCGGGCTCGTTTGCGGGTAAGGCACGGGAGAAGAAAGGACCACCCGTCGCTTTAAATTTAAAATCAAGGACTAAGACGCGTCCTCGCGCCTGGACGCCCCCAAAAGGAGGAGAAAGCAAACAGAATCCCCCCCGTGCAAAGCGTAGTTCCCTGCTGTTTAGGGCAAGGTCTCGTGAAGCGTGTCTCGAAACAACTTGGTGTAAGAGAAGAAGTGTATGAAGGGAAGATCGCTACAGGACAAAACGTGTCACATCAGTTGTCATTGTCAAGATTTTGTCTGAATCTCCTTTGTACTGTGGTGCGATTCTGCTGTGATTCTGCTACTTTCTGATGTTGCTAACCTTTGCTAATTTGTGCAGGTCTTACTAACGGACGTCTTTGTCCTGTCTCCTGTCCCACCTTTCAATGGTTGGTCCCACCATGTCATGCATCATAGTATACGATACCTACGCTACTAGAACATGTCAAGGACCTTGCGACCCGAACAAATCTGGGATTTGAGTTCCCCTTCAACAAAAACAGTGATGATCCCGGAAGAATTTGGGTTGTACGGATAGGCCGTTAACTTGTGGTAGCATGGGGACGACGGTTCCATTCAGTGAGTTGGTGCGCGGATAAATGGGCCCCAGCCCAGTATCAGCTCACCGAGTCGGTATCCTGACCCGTTCTTCACAAGTTGACAATATTATCCTTGGCTATTTTCTATTTTAGTTTGTTTTAAATTTTTCTTTGAACCCAGCATGCATTCATATAGGACTTTGATTTATTGCGGAAGATCATTCAAGTGATTCGATTGTGAAAGCCGTTGTGCTCCAATT
This sequence comes from Amorphophallus konjac, assembly GCA_022559845.1. Classification (NCBI taxonomy): domain Eukaryota; kingdom Viridiplantae; phylum Streptophyta; class Magnoliopsida; order Alismatales; family Araceae; genus Amorphophallus; species Amorphophallus konjac. The sequence continues at coordinate 15,163,123 of CM040121.1, forward strand.
CCCACAAATATGAGATATTCCACTCCGAATGAAATACTGAGTTTCCTTGAGACGGCCCCGGCGCTGCTCTTCCAAAGGAGACCCTTGTTTGGACAGACCCTCAGATATTCCTTTACCTTTTTTGACCCACCTTGGCCGCAGCACTTCCACATTGGCTGGTAACCGCTCCCCAAAGGTGAAACCTCCGATTTATGACCCAGGTACTTCCACACCGAGAAGTTGGTCTCCTTTTGTTTCGTGCCTGAGCGCACATCTCACCCTCCCTTATTTGATCGCCGTCCAAGCAATCGTCAATATTTGAAAGACCTTCTTCAAGGTCGCCTCATTGAAACTCCAGGAAAGATTCCAAACAGTAACGTCAAAAGCGTGTCTCATCACACCTTGGCATCAACTTATCAGTCCACTCCCACTTCATTTCACTCCACTTCGATACCATTCCACTACGTGTCGCTCCCTTGCAAAGCAGATGCCAAGGCGGGGCAGCTGTAGACACGCCATTCCTGACGTCTCCTGAGTAAATCTCATATTATACTATGATACCCCAAGGCCGCCTTCACATTTTTAATTACTCTGGTGATTTCCTATTTTTATGAATTTTTTTACATTTTTTTGAATTATTCCGTAAAAAATTATGGAAGTGTCCAGGCGCCTGGACACCTCCATCAATGACCAAAAAATAATAAAAAAATTAAAATCATGGAAGCGTCCAGGCGCATGGACACCTCCATCAATGACCAAAAAAATAAAAAAAATCAAAATCATGGAGGCGTCCACTTACCTGGACGCCTCCATCAATGCAAAAATAATAAAAATAATATCAATAATCATAAAAAATAAAACAAAAATCAAACAAAAATATATATATTTATGGAGGCGTCCAGGCCCCTGGACGCCTCCATAAAAAAAAATAAAAAATATAAAATGCCAGCCCTAGCATAAAAAGACAAATAAAAAATAAAATAATATATTTTGGAGGCGTCCAGGCCCCTGGACGCCTCCATCAACTCCCTCACGGGCGCCGGCCACCGAACGATGGTTTGTCGTGTGTGAAAAAAGCCAAATTTAGAGACGTCCAGCTGACTGGACGCGCCCATTTCTGAATCACGAGGCGCCGCTCACAAAACCACGCGTTGTGCCAAACCGCGTGCGGCCGTCGTCGGTTTTCGGTGGACCTGTTAGAGGCGTCCGGGACCCTGGACGCCCGCATAAAAGTATTCTAAAAAAATCAATAAAAATAGAATAAAATATTATTTCGGCCCTGATGGAGGTGTCCAGGGTCCTGGACGCCTCCACCTTCCGGAGCTCTATAAATAGAGGCCCACCCCCTCAGTTCTAGGAGAGCTAAGCAGTGATCCGATAGGCTGCCGGAGCCCAGAGGCTACGGAGTCATTCTTCTAACCCGTGGGGTCTTTTGTAGGTGGAGGTCCTGCCGGCTTCTCGGGTGCCCACGCTCGCGAGAGGAAGGTCGTCTTCATCCACCGCGCTTCTACGTCGTCCCCACGCTGCCGGAGCTCCGCCGAATTTCACCACCGGCACATCCAATAAGCCAACTCTTTCCTTTTCTTCGTAGTTCTTTGCATTCATCATCTCGCATCCATCATCTCATTTTCCTCCTACTCGAGTCCGAGAGGGGTTTAAAAGATAACACCAACCAGGTGTGTGTCTTCCCGTTATTTCGTCATTTTTATTGCAAGGATATGAATACTACACATTCATCTTTCTAAGCCACTTGTCATTTGTTTGTCGTTGTTTTGCAAGGGTAGCCGAGGAAAGCCCTCTCCGTCGGCCGGCCGGAAGGAGAGGAAGAAGCAACCCGCCATCTCCCGCTCTTGAGGTAGGCGCGATCACTTTCTTATTTTGGGGTCTTTCGGCCCCTGGCGATCACATCTTTTCATCGAGGCCGCGGCGAGTCACTTCCCCAATGGCCGTTTAAATTTCTGTTCTCATATTCTCTTTATATCCTGTTATATTTCGTTCATATCATCGAGGCCGCGGCGAGTCACTTCCCCAATGGCCGTTTAAATTTCTGTTCTCATATTCTCTTTATATCATGTTATATTTCGTTCATATCATCGAGGCCGCGGCGAGTCACTTCCCCAATGGCCGTTTAAATTTTCGTTCTTACATTCTCTCTATATTCTGTTATATTCTGCTCATATCATCGAGGCCGCGGCGAGTCACTTCCCCAATGGCCGTTTAAATTCCAGTTCTTATACTCTCTCTATATTCTGTTATATTCTGCTCACATTCTCGAGGCCGCGGCGAGTCACTTCCCCAATGGCCGTTTAAATCTCTGTTCTTATATTCTCTTTTATATTCTGCTATATTCTGCTCATATTCTCGAGGCCGCGGCGAGTCACTTCCCCAATGGCCGTTTCAATTCTTGTTATTTAATTTCTGCACCATTCCCGTCCCCCCGAGGTCGCGGCGAGTCACTTCCCGCTATGGCCGTTTGAACCCCATATCTTGCTATATTATACTTGTCCCGCTCGCCCCGCCGGAGCAATCTCCCGTGGTGGCCCCTTCTCTCTCTTCTCTCATCTCTGTGTTGCAGCAAACAGCAAAACAAACAAAAAGAAGAGCCCGCGCGCTCTCCGCATCCTCTTCCCCGCACCATCGAACTCCGAACCGCGTGACGTCGCTCACAGGCCCCTGTAAAATTCCTCCCACCAGAATCTGTGAGCACGAGGGTCGACCCATTGGGTCGACCCATTGCTCCAGGGTTGCTTAACCCTCTTCTAGGGTCGACCCCAAGGGTCGACCCCTGTAATACTTCATCCTACCAGATGTTGGTAGATCGAGGGTCGACCCCAGGGGTCGACCCATTGCTCTTGTCGTTGAAAACCATCTTCGAGGGTCGACCCAATGGGTCGACCCCTTCAGTTCCGACCTCCAGCCGCCGTGTTTGACTTCCGTTTCCTTGCACCGAAAGTCTTCCAATCCGAGTCTAACTTTCACAAAGCACTCCACAAAATGTGGATCTGGTTCCCAAGCTGTGTTTGACTGTCCTAATCAATTAAATAAACCCTAGTGGCATTAAATAAATATGATGAGAGGTGAGATCTGCATTAAGTTGATTGAAGTTCTAGCTTTTGTATGCAGGTTCGCAGTTGCAGCTCCTAAGCCTTCTTCCACCTTGCTCTGAAGCTGAAATCGAAAGGAAGAAGCTTGAATCAAAGCCCAAGATCATATACAACTGAAGGCTGCATAAGAAATCAACGTCCAACCTCTGATCGTGCTGCAAAACTTCACACTCACTCCAAGCTCGTTTTTCATCATGCAGAAGCATCAAAGAACATTCGAAGAAGAGAAATGGGGAGTTCTATCTCTGAATATCTATTCTGCTCTAAACCCCTCAAGTACTTGTTGTTTAGTATTGAACATCTGATGTACTCTTAGAATTTCCTGAAACACATTCGTATGTGTGTGCTCGTGTTCTGTGACACGAGAGTGTGTGTGTGTGTGTGTAGTGGCCAAGATAGGCTACTGTGTGTGTGTTGGCTGTCTTTACAGCGTGTGTGTGTGGCTCATGTCATAGTGGAGCATTAATCCTCCGTGTGAGGGGTGGATGTAGGGGACACATTCGTGTACCCGAACCACCTATAAATCTTGTGCTTCCATTGTGGTTTGGTTTATCGTTCTTTGCATCGAGTGGGCTACTCGCTTAGCTGAGTGATCTCTTGTAGTGCCATACCTCACTCACGACTTCTTTCAATTCTCACAAGAGAGAGATCTTGTTCCGGTGAGATTGAGTGCTTGTTTGCTTTAGAATTATTTCTATTCTACAATTGTCGATTACTTGTGTGCATCTTTGGGTAAATATTTTTTATTGCCCAATCAATTCACCCCTCCCCTCTTGATTGCCACCTTTCGGGACCCAACAATTGGCATCAGAGCATTGGTCTCTGTATAGCCTGACCTCATGGTCGTAGAGCAGATCCCTTTCTATGGCAAACAGAGGGATGATGCCCGAAGGGCATTCAGTACACATGCCTCCGTTTTTTGATGGAACAAACTATACATATTGAAAAAACAGAATGTATGTTTTCTTGCGTGCACAAGATTATGAAGTGTGGAATGTTATCAACAAAGGTCCTTATAAGTTGCCTGACAATGAAGATGATTGGGATGATGACCATATCAATAAGTGCTCAGCTAACTTTAAGGCCATGAATATAATTCAGTGTGCTATCCATCCGAATGAATACTCACGCATATCTATGTGTTCCTCTGCAAATGAAATGTGGGACAAACTACACTTGATCTATGAAGAAACCTCTGAAGTCAAGGAGACCAAAGCAAATCTATTGGTCAGGGATTATGAATTGTTTATGATGAAGCCAGAAGAAACCATTTCTGAAATGTTCGCGAGACTGATCGAAATCACAAATGGTTTGAAGGCTCTTGGCAAGGAGTATTCAAACCGTGATCTTGTGAGGAAGGTACTGAGATCTCTATCACCACAGTGGCACACAAAGGCCACAGTGATCGAAGACTCAAAAGATCTCAGCACTCTGACTTTGGACGAGTTAGTTGGTTCACTGATGACATATGAAATCAACATCAAAAGGAGCGAGGAGGATAACAAGAAGAAGAAGGTTGCCACAACATTGGCACTGAAGGTAAACCCACAAGAGTCTGATGAAAGTGAGGAAGGATCCATGGCCAGTACTGAAGATGAGGGGCTTGTTGCTATGATCACCAGAAGAGCAAAAAAATTTGTTAAGAATACCAGGAAGTTCGGAGGTCAATTCAGAAAAGGACCAAGAAGGTAAGGGTTTAAGAAGAATGAAAGCAGCAAGAAGGATGAAGTAATATGCTATGAATGCAAGAAACTTGGTCACATGCGGGGAGAATGCCCGGAGTTGGCGAAGAGATTCAAGAAAGGAAAATTGAAGAAGCCCAAAGCCATGGTTGCCACATGGAGCGATGAGGATGAGGAAGCATCCGGGAATGAGGATGACCTGGATGAATTAGTCCAAAACCTGTGTTTTATGGCAGATGGAGATAACTCAAATGAGGTAGACTCTGAATCTGAATCTCTTACTTGTGAACAATGGCAGATTGCATATGAATCATTATATGGAAAGTGCAAAAAATTGAAATCTGAAAATAAACTTCTGAAAACGAAATTGGAACAAGCTGTGCATGCTGAAAATCCTTGTGAGAATTGTAATGTCATGAATTCTGAAAATGAGAATCTCAAACATGAGAATGAAAGTCTTCTGTCTAAAATTGAATTGTTTGAAGAGGAGAGTTCTTGCATGCGAGAGGATCAATCCAATCTTGTTAAAATGCATGAAAAATTGAAGAGTGAATTAGAACAAGAAAAGTTAGAAATGACTGCTTGCATTCAAACCAAGGAAACAAGTGAAAAAAAATTGAATCTTTGATGATTGAGATAGATGAGTTGAAAAATGCTCTTGCTGTCTTAAAAAAGGGGAAACAGGTGATGAACACTTGTGTAGGTCCTCATGAAGAAAGCTCTCCACCTACTTTAGAGAAGAGAAACAAATCTCAGTCCAAAACCCACATGACCTCTTGGGTTTCAAGAAGCACATTTGCCTCATCATCTAACACACACATGCATAACTCATTTATGAATGTAAACGGGAGAAGAAACCATGACAACAGAATCACTACATGCTTTTATTGTGGAAGATTAGGCCATGATACGTATGAGTGCAGAACCATGAAATTTGATGATGAAAATTTTGCAAGAATGATGAATAGATCATACAGGCCTTTTCTATCTAACCACCGAGGACCCAAGCTTGTTTGGGTACGAAAAACCCCATAAGTACTATCATTGTATTTGCAGGTCTACCTTGGAGCTCAAAAGAACAAATGGTACTTGGATAGTGGATGTTCAAGGCATATGACGGGAAATAAGGAAATTTTTGCAGACCTGCAAGAAAAAGATGGTGGAGTGGTAGCTTTTGGAGGTAAAGACAAAGGAAAAATTGTTGGAGAAGGTAAGATAGGTAAGAACCAAACTCAAGTCATTGAAAATATTTTGCTTGTCAAAGGCCTGCATGACAATCTTCTAAGCATAAATCAACTCTGTGACAAAGGTTACAATGTGTCTTTTGATTCTACTCACTGCACTGTGGTAGATAGAAATACCAATGAAATCAAGTTCATAGGGCTTAGAACACAACAATGTTTATATGATTGATCTTGATGATGTTTCACATAAAAATCTTTGCTTAGTTGCTAAAAATTCTGATGATGCATGGTTGTGGCATCGCCATCTTGGGCATGCTAGTTTCAATGTGATGATGAAGTTGTTCAGGAAAAATCTGGTTGTTGGCTTACCCAAGTTGAAGCTGGTCAATGAAGGAATCTGTGGGGCATACAGCAAGGGCAAACAGACAAGAACATCATTTAAATGTAAAAGTGATGTAACCACCTCTAAGCCCCTTGAATTGATCCATATAGATCTTTTTAGACCAAGCCGAACACATAGCTTGGGTGGTAAGCTATATAGATTTATGATTGTGGATGATTTTTCTAGATTTAGCTGGGTGTATTTTCTCTCAAATAAAAGTGATGCTTTAATGGAGTTTGAGGCGTTTTGCAGGATGGTTCAGAATGAAAAAGGATGGTGCATCAAGACCGTGCGGAGTGATCATGGTAGAAAATTTGACAACCATGAGTTCAACAATTTTTGCAGGGCTCAAGGCTACATACACAACTTCTCCGCACCAAGGACCCCCGAACAAAATGGGGTCGTAGAGAGGAAGAACATGACACTTGTTGAAATGGCAAGAACCATGCTAAATGAAAATAACCTTCCAAGGTATTTCTGGGCTGAAGCCGTCAATACAACATGCTAAATAATCAACTGAGCCATGGTAAGACCATTGTTAAAGAAAACACCTTATGAGCTATATCGAGGAAGAAGAATCAGAAGAGGATGCCACCGAAGAGCTCTCAAAGGAAGCAAACAAATCAGGAGGTGAAGAACAACAAAAGGATGATGAAAATCAGCAAACTCTAAGTGTATAATCACGGCATTGCATCCATTTGCATTAGTCATATGCTAGTTTATATTTTCCTTCTCATACATGCGCATCAAGTTGTGTGAAAAATCAAAAGAACAAAAACAAATTGCGTGATAAGTCATCTATGTGTGCTCTTGCATTCCTTCTATATATATATAATATTCACTCATTCTTGTTGTAAATTCTATGGCCGTTTATGACCTTGAATACACTCTCCTGCCATCAATGGAGTAAAACTGTCCGAATCCTGAAATCCAGAGAATTGGAAAATAGCACGTCAAATTTTGATCTTAAAATGGCTGTGGCATTTCCCCAATTGTCTAAAACCTTATATATACTCTTATTTTTATTGATTCCAACATGTATGTACATTGGGGACTCGAGCCTAACATCTCTTTTTGCCATCCGGTGACATTTACCAAATTTTTGTTGAACTTCACTGCATGGGTTGACCCCAAGGGTTGACCCTCGCAAAAACCACTTCTGTTGGGGTTGAGTTTACAGGGGTCGACCCAATGGGTCGACCCATTACGGTGACACGGTTCCACCGCGTCCGGGCCATTCGCGAGTGGGGTTCTAACCCTAAGTTAGCCCCTCCCATGCCTATATAAAAACTCATAACCCCCTAGAAAGCCAGCCACCATCTATTGCAAGCCCTAACAACCCCTTTTTGGCTCCAAAATCGTCCAACCCTAGCCGCAGATCTTCCGGTGGCTCCCCACGCGAATTTCTTTCCCCGGGTCCAAGGATCGTTCCTTGCTACTCCCATCTCTTGAGTTAAGTTCTTGGTGTTGGTGGAGGATCATAGACTCTCTTTTATAGCTTTCAACTCCATGGTTAAACCATTTTGATCCATACCCCATCTTGCGGCCCTTTTGATTTTTGATTAGATGGCTCCGAAGAGACGTGCATCTCGCAGAGGAGCAGAATCAAGCACGGCTCAAGAGATACACTCTAAAAAAGCCGCACACTTTGCATCTCTTCGCGGCCAATCTTCATCCAACAAGGTGCTGGACAGAAAAGTTCTTCATCCCCGAGCAGTGGACTTCGGTAATTTGAGCAATCATATTCCCAGTTTAGTTGATGTCATTTGCAGTCAACCCAACTTGGAAGTTTTCATGTCTGCCCACCGACGGATGTATCCCAATTTAGTGCATCAATTCTATAGCAATCTATCAATGACCGGTGAAAATCCGATTACTAAAGTCAATGGGGTTCAGATAATTCTCTCCCCACAGCTGCTAGGCGAAGCATTTCAGCTCCCTTTCGAGGGATATGCCTTTGGAGATATTCTTGTTCCTGAAGATAGAATTTATCTTTACATGACTTTTGAAGATCGAGCAGGCCGATCTGGTGCTGGGTTAAATGCAAACCGTTTCCCTCCTGTTCAACACATTCTTCATAGAATGATTACTACCATCTTGCTTCCGAGAGGGGGAGGACATGACAAAGTTACAGAAATTCATATGTTTCTCATTTACTGTCTCTTGGATGGCATCCGTATCAACTTTCCCGCACTTATCTTGGAGCATATTTGCACAAGCATAAAGCACAGAAATAGAACTTTACCTTATGCTACTGCATTAACTGCCATTTTTCAGTACAAGAACATAAATCTTTCAGCAGAATCCTCACAAACTATGCGGGACGCCGACATTTTTGCCATTCACTCCATTTGTCACAATATGGGTTATGTTCTAATTGACGGTGAATTAGTCCAGCAACTGAAAACTGCCATTCCTCCTACGAGTTCTGATGATGATCATGAGGATGAAGATGCCGAGTCTGGTGAGGAACCACTCCCTCCTCCTGCAGTAGATATACCCTCTGAGGCGGCCAGGCTAATCATAGATCGGTTGGATCGCATTGATAAGCGGTTGGATAAGTATGGGGAGACCTTGGATGACATTGAAAATGAGCTGCATGATCTGAAGCTGTCTCACCAAGAATACACTCACACTTTCACTGATGCCTTGGCTCATCACACCTAAATGTGCCACGAAATTTTGGATTCTGTCCGGCGTGCTCTAGGTCCACCGAATCCGGATGATGACTAGGCTGTTGCCCTCTGTTTTCATGGCACTCTCCCTGTCCCGTTTCACCCCCTCTTTTTGATGATGCCAAAGGGGAAGACGTTTTGTCTACTACTACTACTCCTTGTGTGTGCCACTACTTATAATCTACGTGTGTTGTATGCTTGCATGCATGTGTGTTGTTTGCATTTTCATATTTGATTAGTGTTTTAGGTGTTGCATTATCCTTGTAATCATAGCATGGCATCTTGTTGCATTGCACTTCACTTCCCCTTGTTACATTGTAATCAGATTGTGGACTTTGGTTGTTTTCCTAGTAAGATATGCTGGTTGTTGGAATATGCCTTTTTTATCAATCGCATAGCACTATGCTCCAATGGAATGAAGTTTCTAAATTGATTCATGAGTTTGAGGTGGTTAAGTCAAGTCCTTTTTATATTGTTCCGACTTGACTCATTGTTATCATGGCATGGACTTTGAATTTCGTATTTCCAATTTTTGAATTTTGTCATCATCAAAAAGGGGGAGATTGTTGAACCCCCTCTATGTGGTTATTGTAATGGATGTAATGGATTTTGATGATGACTAAATTTAACTTGAATGCCATGATAAATTCTGGAATTTTCTTCACTTGATGAGATAAGGAGCTTTGTAGTTCGGGAATCACTTCACCTGGTAAGATGTTTAATTTCAGTTTGAAATTGCCAAAGCTAATGCAGAATGTATGTTTTGACATGGGCAAGAAGGCGGTTCATGAATTGGATAATACAATGACATTTGGTGAGATCCATCCTAACTCTTTTTGCCTCTGTTCCTTGTTGGTTTTCTACCCTTGTGTTTAGTGGTTAATAGAGCAACACTCTTGTCTAAGGTAAATTTTATTGGGTCTTCATCATTCATGCCTTAGATTCATGCTTTTCAGTGGTATGTTCTCTATTTCTTCATACACTTGGTTGGCACCACATCTTTGTGGTCTTCGTCTCACTTCTGTTATTTCTGGTGCATGGGTCGACCCCAAGGGTCGACCCCTGTAAAATTCCTCCCACCAGAATCTGTGAGCACGAGGGTCGACCCATTGGGTCGACCCATTGCTCTAGGGTTGCTTAACCCTCTTCGAGGGTCGACCCCAAGGGTCGACCCCTGTAATACTTCATCCTACCAGATGTTGGTAGATCGAGGGTCGACCCCAGGGGTCGACCCATTGCTCTTGTCGTTGAAAACCCTCTTCGAGGGTCGACCCAATGGGTCGACCCCTTCAGTTCTGACCTCCAGCCGCTGGGTTTGACTTCCGTTTCCTTGCACCGAAAGTCTTCCAATCCGAGTCTAACTTCCACAAAGCACTCCACAAAATGTGGATCTGGTTCTCAAGCTATCTTTGACTGTCCTAATCAATTAAATAAATTCTAGTGGCATTAAATAAATATGATGAGAGGTGAGATCTACATTAAGTTGATTGAAGTTCTAACTTTTGTATGCAGGTTCGCAGCTGCAGCTCCAAAGCCTTCTTCCACCTTGCTCTGAAGCTGAAATCGAAAGGAAGAAGCTTGAATCAAAGCCCAAGATCATATACAACTGAAGGCTGCATAAGAAATCAACATCCAACCTCTGATCGTGCTGCAAAACTTCACACTCGCTCCAAGCTCGTTCTTCATCCTGCAGAAGCATTAAAGAACATTCGAAGAAGAGAAAGTGGGAGTTCTATCTCTGAATATCTATTCTGCTCTAAACCCCTCAAGTACTTGTTGTTTAGTATTGAACATCTGATGTACTCTTAGAATTTCTTGAAACACATTCGTATGTGTGTGCTCGTGTTCTGTGACACGAGAGTGTGTGTGTGTGTGTAGTGGCCAAGATAGGCTACTATGTGTGTGTTGGCTGTCTTTATAGCGTGTGTGTGTGGCTCACGTCATAGTGGAGCATTAATCCTCCGTGTGAGGGGTGGATGTAGGGGACACATTCGTGTACCCGAACCACCTAAAAGTCTTGTGCTTCCATTGTGGTTTGGTTTATCGTTCTTTGCATCGAGTGGGATACTCGCTTAGCTGAGTGATCTCTTGTAGTGCCATACCTCACTCACGACTTCTTTCAGTTCTCACGAGAGAGAGATCTTGTTCCGGTGAGATTGAGTGCTTGTTTGCTTTAGAATTATTTCTATTCTACAATTGTCGATTACTTGTGTGCATCTTTGGGTAAATAATTTTTATTGCCCAATCAATTCACCCCTCCCCTCTTGATTGCCACCTTTCGGGACCCAACAGGACATTCTCCCATTGCCCCTTGGCTCTGGAAATATTAACGATGCCCACGAAAGCTTGACTTCGACCGCGGGGGGCCCACCGCAGTATGGTCGCAGCTTGATCTTGCACCGGGCTGACAAACTCATTGGTTTCCGACCACTCTAACCGGGATTTAACTGAATGCTTCCCGTTCCTCTGAACAATAAATTTGTCGTATCCCGACATACACATGTTCCGATTTTCCCATGACAATGACGCTATCCTCAAGCCGGACACTCGTCCGAACATTAAATGTTTAACTCAGGACTGACATGAGCTCAAATATTTTCTTCATACGCTCGTACGGAGACTTCAGTATTTCTTAACAAACTTCTACGTGATTAATTTAATGGCCATGAGGCCCTTTTTTCCTGACGATTAATCAAGGGTGTTCCCCTCTCCGAGGGGATGTAAATAACGCCGTGACCTTTATGGCGCGGTGGGTTTTGGTCCCGACTCGAACTACACAATCGTCTGACCGAGTCAGATCGCGCGCACCAAGGGCTTCTATGAAGTCCGAATAAATCGTCACTCTGTGACTGGCATGCCCACGCACACCATAAACCAATTAACAAATGAAACAACGATTTTAATGAAAAGTGCGTCCACAAGTGGTTGGCGTGGACGGTCTGAGGGTGTAGCGGCGGGGGGTGAGGCTCGCGGCTGTGACGTGTTGGGGTGTGCAACAGCGTGGGGTGGCCTCACCGGCGGTGGTGTAGCTGGTGGACGGCGGTGACGACGACCGGGGGGTGCGCAGTAGGGTGCGGGTGGCAGTTGGAGGGAGTTGGTGTGGAAAAGAGAGTGACAGGCGGGGGAGCTCGTGGTGGTGAAGTCGGCGATGAGTGAGAGGGGGAGAGGGAGGAGAGCTACAGCGTGGGTAGCGGTCGGCCGGAGGGGGTGGCTATGAGGTGCTGGTGGTAGCGGAGTGGAGGTGAGGAGAGCTGCAGTGTGGGCAGCGGCCGGCCGGAGGTGGGGATGTGGGTGGCATTGCCGACGGCCGTGGTGAGAGGAGGACGCGGGGTGGTCGGCGCAGGCACAGTCTGAGAGAGGGGGGGAGAGATACGCAGGTGGGAGAGGGGTGCAGAGGTTTGGCGGTGGTGTTAACTGGAGGATGCAGAGGGCTAGAGGGAGAGTGGAGGGGGGTGCGATGGGTTGGCCAGGGAGTGGGAGGTGCGGCTGGGAGAGAGGAGGGGCTTCGCGGTGATGTGTTGAGAAGGGAAGAGAGGTGGAGTGAGGGTCTGCGTGTGTGCGTTGAGTGGAAGAGGGAGTGAGTTGAGGGAGGGGAGATGGTCGTGGTGGTTGTGAGTGAGGTGGCAGTGGCGAGAGATTGGTTAGAGAGAGGGGAGTGGTCGTCGGGGTGTCCGGTGGAGAACGGCGGGGGTTGTAGAGGCGGGCCGGCGGTGGTGTGGTTGGGTCTCAGCGTGAGCAGAGAGGTGGCAGGGCGTTGAGGAGAGGTGGCAGAGATGGTCGTGAGGTGGTGCGGATAGTGAGAGAAGTAGAGAGAGGGAGACGGGTGTGCCGCGGCGTGGAGGCCGGACGGGAGAGGTTGTGGGTGGCGAGATGACTGCTGGGTTGTCGGAGGTGGCTGGTGGTGTTCAGCGGTGAAGGTGGGCGGCGGCCGGTGTAGGAGGCGAGGAGGGGGCTGCCGTAGGTGGATGAGCGACGTGGCAGCAGCGGGCTGAAGTGGGCAGACAGCGGAGGGCTCGGTTACGGGAGTGGTGCTCATGGGGTGTGTTTTCGGCTAGGAGAGAGAGAGAGTCTTGCGAGGAGGGGAGAGAGAGAAGGAAGAAAGAGAGATGGGGAAGGGAGAAAGAGGAAAGGCTGGGTGCCTCTACCGAGGAGAAGGAATGAGGGAGAGATCACGAGAGGAGGTGGAGGTGGTCTGGTGTGGTGTGGAGAGAAATGGAGAGAGAGAGGTACGTGGGAGGAGAGAGTGGGGTGTGTGTAGGAGATAAGAGGGAGTGAGGGACATGTCGATGGTGAGTGGGAGGAATGAATGGGAAAGAAAAAGAAAGATAAGAGGTGTGGGAAGAAAAAGGAAGATAAGGGGTGTGGGTTCTGAGTGGGGAAAGAAAGATCTATGCGTGGGGGATTATGTGGGTATCGAGAGTGAGTGGGGTTGGAAAGTGGATTGTTAGTGTGAGTGGGGTGTGAAGTGATTAGTGTGTGTAGAAGATAAGAGAGAGTGGGAGTGGGGGATGTGTAAGTGGAGAGAGTGAGTGGGGGATTTCATGGATATCGAGAGAGAGTGGGGTTGGAAAGTGGGGTGTGAAGTGGTTAATGTGAGTGGGGAGAGAGGTGGAGGGTTAAGTGGATTGTTATTGGAGGGAGTGGGTTATGATAATGGAAGAGAAGTGGGGTTGGTGTCTTAGTGGGTTAAGTGGGTTATGATAGTGGGAGAGAGAGGAAAGTGATGATAAGAGGGTGAGAGGGATGGTTCGGGTGACGATAATTGAGGGGGAGAGTGGGAAGAGAATTAATGGAATGAGTGGGTTAATGAAAGATTAATGAAATGGTGATTAGGAGATAAATGGATAGATAAGTAGGATGGATAAGAGGTATTAATAGAATTAATAAAATCATTATTTATATAAAGTATATTATTTATATACATACAAATATATATATACATATATTGATTACTAATAAAGCATATTATTTATATACACATAACTATATATATATATATATTAATTACTAATAAAACATATTATTTATATACACATAACTATATACATGTATATATATTGATTTCTTTTTGACATTTTATTATATTTTTTTTGATTTTATTTTATTATTATTTTTACACAACCGGAATTGCAAAAATTATTCAAATAAGTGAAAATGTAAGCCATTTTGGGGCATCACGGTACAATGTGAAGTATACCCGTGAAAAATATGAAAACGGCGTGTCTACAGCTGTCCCGCCTTGGCATCTACTTTGTAGGGGAATGACATATAATGGAATGAAGTGAAATGTATTGGAATGAAATGGTGTGGAGTGAAAAGTAGATACCAAGGTGTGATGATGAGACACGTCTTCATCATTTTTCTGATTGGAATCTTTCCAGAGTTTCACTAAAGCGACCTTGAAGAAGGTTCTCCGAAATCAACCATTGTTTGAATAGTAAACAAACAAGGAAGAACATAATGTGCTCTGGGGCACAAACAAACAAAGGGACCAACTTCACTGTGCGGAAGTACCTGGGTCGTAAACCTACAGGTTTCACCATTGGGGAGCGGTTACGAGTCATTGTGGAAGTGCTGCAGCCAAGGTGGGTCCAAGGGAAATCAAAAGATGAATTGGAGATAAATCCAAACAATGGTTTCTTCCAGAGAAACGACCCAAGGCAACATCGGGAAAACTCAGTACTCAACTCGGAATGGAATATCTCATATTTAAAAGTGCTTAGGCAGAGTGTCTTGCACAATCGACTTAAGTGAATGATTTTCCCAATGAGATCAAAATCCTACATGAAAGGAAAAATTAAAATAAATTAAAATAGAAAATAGCCAAGGATAATATTGCTAGGCTGTGAAGAGTGGGTCAGGACACTGATTCGATGAGTCGATACTGAGCCGGGGCCCGTTTATCCACGTACTGACACACCGAACGGAACCGTCGTCCCCATACTATTACAACTTAACGGCCTATCCGTACGATTCGGACTCTTCTGGAGTTATCACTGTTTTTGTTAGAGAGGAACTCAAACTCCAAATTTATCCAAGGCGCACGGTCCTTGGCCTACTCTAATAACGTAGATATCATACAATGTAATGTACATAATGAAATGATGGGACCATGATGACTAAATAGTGGGGGCACCAAAGGCACCAAATGGGACCACGGTGCCCCACTCCATAATTAACACCATAATTAACACGGTGGGACAGGGGTGCCCCACTCCATAATTAGCATCATAAAGCATAATTAGACTGTACAAAGAAACCATCTCCCTAATCCCTTTTCTTTTCTATAAATGTGACCATAGGCCTTCAGGAGGTTGCATTCAAGGAAGTTTAGGGTTGAAGGAAGAGAGGAGGGAGAGAGAAGGGAAAGAGGAGGGAGAGAGAAGAATCTGAAAGTTGAAGGGAGAGAGAGGAGGGAGAGAGAAGAATCTTAAAATTATTATATGGAAGGCGAGTCTTCCCATCCCGCGAAGAAGAGCAAGCCTAGCAACGAGTGCAAACGGCTCACCGACCTTGAAGGGCACCTTAGTGAGAGAATTCACTCTCGAATGGTGAGTTGGCATCTATTTTTGTGTTTCCTGCACAACCTTTCTTTTAACCTTTCTTAATTTTTCATTTTCTCTTTCCAGCCGTACCCCCTCTATCCGGGTCCGAGGAAGTTTTCAAAGTTGCCCTGGTTATCGAAGCTCACCTCCAACATATCCATTGGCATGAGGGCAGTTATTTCAAAATGGCATCTATTAGGGCTGGTGGTTGTTTGCGACCGCGGGGGAGTCACTTGTCATTTTGTCCTCGCGGCGGGGGTGTACACTCACCTTTTACGGAAGGTTGAGATAGGTTGACTGGGCACGCGGGGATTCTGGGGGTATCGAGGAGAAGGCAGAGAGAACGATAGGAACGCACTGGAAGAGATGGCGTATGGTTCATCATTCTGGGAGACTGGGACAGGGATGGCTGGGTGGAATGCGGGCGTGCCAGTCGATTTCTCAACAATCACCTGTGGAACCGAGGATTGACCGGGGAAGCGTCGCCAGGACGCGACACGTGGCTCGAGGGATCGGGCGACACGTGGATAGAAGGGGTTCCACGGGTGTGAGTGCGCAGGCGATTATGGGGATTCGTGTACTGGACGTCTTTCCCCACCGATCGCAAGCAACCGATGTTTATTTTACATCGGATTGAATCCGAATACCTTTATTTTTTCTGCCAAAGAGAGAGTCAGGGACCTTGGTAGCCGCAACGTCGGGAGGGTTTAGTCTGTGCAACAGCGACAGGGCAACAGCAACACAACAGGGATAAAAGGGGGCAGAGAGACAGGTTCCGACGAGGAGGGTGATCCGCTCCCTGCCTGGATTACATGACTTATATGCCATGAAAGGCATTTATATGGGGGCATAAGAGCCCGATTACAATTGCTTGCAAGTCACGGGACAATTCCGTCATTCATGACGGTCCCCGGGTCATTGCATTATTGTGCGGGTAGTTCCGCATTTGTATGCGGTGTCCGTCAAAGGACCTGTGACTCACCAAGATGGCGCCCGAGGGGCGTCACAATGTACTCCCGACGTGAGACAGTGTCGAGGTAAGGGCAGTAGGGGTACCGTAGGCACCATTGTGCTGGGGGAAGTTGAGTGGTCGGGTGCTGCGGTCCCCGATGTGACTGGAGTAGCTGGCAGTCGGGTGTCGGGGGCACCGTTGTGACTGGAGTTGCTGGCAGTCGGGTGCCAAGGGCACCGTTGTGACTGAAGTGGCTGGGTAGTCGGGTGTCGGGGGCACCGTTGTGACTGGGGTAGCTGGCAGTCGGGTGCCGACAGCACCGTTGTGACTGAGGTAGCTGGCAGTCGGGTGCCGGCGGCACCGTTGTGACTGAGGAGTTGTTGACAGTCGGGTGTCGGAGGCACCGTTTTGACTGAGGTAGCTGCCCGTCGGGTGCCGGCGGCGTCGTTGTGACTGGGGTAGCTGGCAGTCGGGTGCCGGGGGCACCGTTGTGACTGAGGCTGTTGAATGGTCGGGCACCGTGGGCCCCGATGTGACTGGAGTAGCTGGCAGTCGAGTGCAGGGGGCACCGTTGTGACTGCGGTTGTTGAATGGTCGGGCGCCATGGGCCCCGATGTGACTGGAGTAACTGGCCGTGGGGTGCCGCGAGCACCATTGTAACTGGAGGAGGTGGGCGTCAGAAGACCTTGATGGTCGTGCTCGGGGCCCGGTGTGACTGGCAGTCAGGTGCCGGAGGCACCGTTGTGACTGAAGGAGGCGGGCGCCGTGAAAAGGCTAAGACTCGAGTACATGTGCATGTGTTCAACTAGTTTCATGCTGTATGAGAGCCACATGGGCTTTACAAAGGAGGCCGAAGTACAACTGGCACAAGCCGCGGGACAATTCCGACACGTGGGTCGGTCCCCGGGTCAATGCGGGATAAAACAGATGTCCGCGTATTTTACAGAGGCTCCCTATGAGGAGATCGAGACAAGCCCGACTGCCTAGGTTGCAGGGGTGGTCGTGGGCTGGCGCCTGACGGAGGTTGGACGCGGCTCAAGGTGAGCGGTCGGGTCCGGGCCTCGGAAGGCGAATGTCGTCGTGCTGGGGAGTCGAGGCCGGCCCCGGGAATATTACTCCTGGGCCAGGGTTTGGCTAACTCAAGTCATCAGTTCGAGCGGTCGGCGGCTAGCTCGAGGCGAGCGGTAGGCACGCGGTTCCGTGACGGAAGTAGGTGCGGCATCATGGCGTATGCGTGGCCACCGTGGGTTGTCATACGCGGGCGGACCCGGGATGCGGGTGTGTTCGCCATTGTCATAACGCCTTATACGCGACAGGCATGGACTTGTGTGAGATGGCTAGATGCCGCGTGAGGGGAGCATGTGTGACATACCCTCGGTGTGTACGAGCCGATCAACAAGCCAACCACGCACGCACTTAGTTCCTTGCGTTCTCGACCCTTGCCGAAGGCCTCGGGAGTCCGAGGGTACGACAGTTAGGTTGGAGGGTGTTGCATTGCATCCTTCATTTCATGTTCCATGTTGCATGCCCCGTGAGCTTCCCTAGGGGGGACTTTTATAGTGGAAGGTGAAAGGGTGGAAGGGGTTTAGGCGGACCAAGTTGGGGGCCCAACTTGGTCCGGGTAAACCCTTGAAAACACTTTTCTTTTTTGGTACGGAGTGGGGGAGGGAGGGTTTAGGCGGACCAGCCCAAGGGGCTGGTTTGGTCCGCCTAAACCCCTCCTCCAGGGGGGGTTTAGGCGGACCAGCCCCATGGGCTGGTCTGGTCCGCCTAAACCCCTCTTCGGAGGGAAAAAACCTTTTTTTTAATTTTTGATGGGGTTTAGGCGGACCAGCCTGGACCAGCCTGGGGGTCCAGGCTGGTCCGCCTAAACCCTCCCCTAGGGGGGGTTTGGGTGGACTGGCTGGGTGCCTTTTTTAATTAAAAAAAGTTTTTTTTGTTTAATGGGGGTTTAGGCGGACCAGCGTGAGGGGGCAGGCTGGTCCGCCTAAACCCCTCCCCGGAGGGGTTTACGGGCGGGTTTGACCGCGGGTTTGACTGGGGTTAGACTGGGATTTGACTGAGGGTTAGACTGGGGATTTTGACTGGGGGTTTAACCGTGCAGGTCGATCCGCCACCGAGGGCGCACGATGGTGGTGCATGACGCGATGGGTTGCTGGGAGTCCCGAGTTGAGCTCGGACTTGCTGTAGAGTGGCTGGATCATACGCGCCCACCAGGTGCTCGGGGAAGTTCCCGACACCCATGTGCGGGCCGTGTAAGGGTGCTGTGAGCTCCTGAAGCTTGCGGTTGGCCCATATGGCTCTTCCTTGGACTTCATAGGGCTGGAGGGAGGCGACTCAAGGGTAGACCCCGGCCTCATTGCTGGGGGTGCCACATGGCGTGGCTTGTAGTCAGGGCGCCCCCGGGTCGGCTCGGGTGGCTGTGTTGAATGCGGGTAACCCGCAAACTGAATGATCGGGGGTGGGCCCGATCGATTGCTGATGTTGCCACGGGTCGTGGCTAGCTGGTTAGGACCCTTGGTTGGGCCCGGTGACTGGGGCGTCGACATGATGATGCAGTTGGTCTGGTGATCGGGGTGACCCTCGCTCCATGGCAAAGAGCCGTATGAAGCGGCATGCCGTTCTGAGTCCCGAGTCAACTCGGTTGTTGAAGCGTCGGCAGTGTGACACCGTATGCAGAGTGCCCCGGGGGTGATCCCCGAATCTTCATAGAGTGCCGTAAGGTACAGCAGGTTGTCCCGAATCCCGAAACTGACCCGGTTGTCAGAAAACTGGTCGGCATAGTGCCATTTGCTCGGGGCCGATCCCCGGTTGTTATGTTGCACCGCTTGACCCGACAAAGTGTCTCGATTTTCGAGCTCAACTCGACTGGTAGAGCAAATTTGGCGATATGCTATTTTGCTCCATTTAGGGAGTATTTCCCTATGCTTAATCTTTGATTAATTTGAGAAAATAAGCAGGTGCCAACAGTGGTCCATTCGGGAGACCTTGATGGTCGTGCTCGGGGCCCGGTGTGACTGGCAGTCAGGTGCCGGAGGCACCGTTGTGACTGAAGGAGGCGGGCGCCGTGAAAAGGCTAAGACTCGAGTACATGTGCATGTGTTCAACTAGTTTCATGCTGTATGAGAGCTACATGGGCTTTACAAAGGAGGCCGAAGTACAACTGGCACAAGCCGCGGGACAATTCCGACACGTGGGTCGATCCCCGGGTCAATGCGGGATAAAACAGATGTCCCCATATTTTACAGAGGCTCCCTATGAGGAGATCGAGACAAGCCCGACTGCCTAGGTTGCAGGGGTGGTCGTGGGCTGGCGCCTGACGGAGGTTGGACGCGGCTCAAGGTGAGCGGTCGGGTCCGGGCCTCGGAAGGCGAATGTCGTCGTGCTGGGGAGTCGAGGCCGGCCCTGGGAATATTACTCCTGGGCCAGGGTTTGGCTAACTCAAGTCATCAGTTCGAGCGGTCGGCGGCTAGCTCGAGGCGAGCGGTAGGCACGCGGTTCCGTGACGGAAGTAGGTGCGGCATCATGGCGTATGCGTGGCCACCGTGGGTTGTCATACGCGGGCGGACCCGGGATGCGGGTGTGTTCGCCATTGTCATAACGCCTTATACGCGACAGGCATGGACTTGTGTGAGATGGCTAGACGTCGCGTGAGGGGAGCATGTGTGACATACCCTCGGTGTGTACGAGCCGATCAACAAGCCAACCACGCACGCACTTAGTTCCTTGCGTTCTCGACCCTTGCCGAAGGCCTCGGGAGTCTGAGGGTACGACAGTTAGGTTGGAGGGTGTTGCATTGCATCCTTCATTTCATGTTCCATGTTGCATGCCCCGTGAGCTTCCCTAGGGGGGACTTTTATAGTGGAAGGTGAAAGGGTGGAAGGGGTTTAGGCGACCAAGTTGGGGGCCCAACTTGGTCCGGGTAAACCCTTGAAAACACTTTTCTTTTTTGGTACGGAGTGGGGGAGGGAGGGTTTAGGCGGACCAGCCCAAGGGGCTGGTTTGGTCCGCCTAAACCCCTCCTCCAGGGGGGGTTTAGGCGGACCAGCCCCATGGGCTGGTCTGGTCCGCCTAAACCCCTCTTCGGAGGGAAAAAACCTTTTTTTAATTTTTGATGGGGTTTAGGCGGACCAGCCTGGGGGTCCAGGCTGGTCCGCCTAAACCCTCCCCTAGGGGGGGTTTGGGTGGACTGGCTGGGTGCCTTTTTTAATTAAAAAAAGTTTTTTTTGTTTAATGGGTGTTTAGGCGGACCAGCGTGAGGGGGCAGGCTGGTCCGCCTAAACCCCTCCCCCCAGTGGGGTTTAGGCGGACCAGCCCAAGGGGCTGGGCTGGTCTGCCTAAACCCCTCCCCGGAGGGGTTTACGGGTGGGTTTGACCGCGGGTTTGACTGGGGTTAGACTGGGATTTGACTGAGGGTTAGACTGGGGATTTTGACTGGGGGTTTAACCGTGCAGGTCGATCCGCCACCGAGGGCGCACGATGGTGGTGCATGACGCGATGGGTTGCTGGGAGTCCCGAGTTGAGCTCGGACTTGCTGTAGAGTGGCTGGATCATACGCGCCCACCAGGTGCTCGGGGAAGTTCCCGACACGCATGTGCGGGCCGTGTAAGGGTGCTGTGAGCTCCTGAAGCTTGCGGTTGGCCCATATGGCTCTTCCTTGGACTTCATAGGGCTGGAGGGAGGCGACTCAAGGGTAGACCCCGGCCTCATTGCTGGGGGTGCCACATGGCGTGGCTTGTAGTCAGGGCGCCCCCGGGTCGGCTCGGGTGGCTGTGTTGAATGCGGGTAACCCGCAAACTGAATGATCGGGGGTGGGCCCGATCGATTGTTGATGTTGCCACGGGTCGTGGCTAGCTGGTTAGGACCCTTGGTTGGGCCCGGTGACTGGGGCGTCGACATGATGATGCAGTTGGTCTGGTGATCGGGGTGACCCTCGCTCCATGGCAAAGAGCCGTATGAAGCGGCATGCCGTTCTGAGTCCCGAGTCAACTCGGTTGTTGAAGCGTCGGCGGTGTGACAGCAGAGTGCCCCGGGGGTGATCCCCGAATCTTCATAGAGTGCCGTAAGGTACAACAGGTTGTCCCGAATCCCGAAACTGACCCGGTTGTCAGAAAACTGGTCGGCATAGTGCCATTTGCTCGGGGCCGATCCCCGGTTGTTATGTTGCACCGCTTGACCCGACAAAGTGTCTCGATTTTCAAGCTCAACTCGACTGGTAGAGCAACTTTGGCGATATGCTATTTTGCTCCATTTAGGGAGTATTTCCCAATGCTTAATCTTTGATTAATTCGAGAAAATAAGCAGGTGCCAACAGTGGTCCATGCCAAGCATTATAATCATATCCATATGGATTGGGCGGCCATGGGTGCACTGGTGGAGGTTTGGCACCCTCAAACGTACACCTTCATTTTCCCCACTTGTGAAGCAACAGTCCTTCTTGAAGAGGTGGAACTTATACTCGGTTTAAAAAGCTTCAAGAAAGACGACAAGATAATGATCTTGCGCATGCTGAAAAAGGTAACTTCTGAGAAGGTTCTCAGAAGTTTCATGCCATCCAAAGTTATCAAAGCGGTCCAAACCCAAAAGGGTATCAACTTACAAAAGCTCGCGGAATGGACCATGAGTGCCCTGGAAAAGTCACCAAGTGAGGATCAGCTGGAGAAAATCATGAAGGGATTCACAATCGGCTTGGCGCACTCCTATTCCCCTATACTAACAACATAGTGGAGGAGGATCAGTTGAGCGCCATTAGGGGAATTTGGGAGGGCAAAAGAGTGGGGCCCGCCATCCTTGCTTACCTTTACGGCGGTCTCACGGCTTCCATCATGGGTAAGCCTCCTTTCGGTTGCATACTCCTTCGGAATTGCTGGATTGACTTGCATTTCAAGTTTGACCATCGTGAGGGGATGGCGACTACCTCGAAGCTTTTCCAACAAAGCCCGCTTTACCACATAGCCGATGTGTTAGGCTTTGGTGGTAATGTGGTAAATCGCATTTCCTGGCTGAAGAAACGTGAAGACTGGCGGGATCACTACAACACCATGATGCAGAATATGTTCACTTGTGCGCCAACATGTTTGCTCCCACATGAACTCCTCACGAGGTCTTCCCCAGATGCGGAGATCCATCTTGTTGGCGCGACTGAGTTCGTCCTCTACAATGCCCATCGGTGTCATACTCAAATCGGCCTCCCTCGTCATTCATTCCCAATACTACCCGACCTTCCTTCGATTAAAAAAAGGGAGCTGGGGACGGAGGGCGATGCAAAGAACGTGAAGACGATCAAAGCATCGTGGAAGGCAAGTATTACACTAAAGGCAATGGTATTTGTGAACGAGGACGAGGAACTGTGGAAAGCTTATGTAATTGAGCTGGGGAAATTGAGGCCCGAGGTGTCCAATCCCTAATGTACCTTATTTAAAAAAAAGACAAGGCCTTAATGCCATTGCACATGCTTTGAATCTCGCCCTTTTCTTTTTGTATAAGCGGCTGAAATGGCGGACGCCGGGCGACAGCTGACTGTCACCGGACAAGAGCTGGAGGATCGGAGCAACTGCAGCATGAAGAGTTGCCCTGAGATGCCGTAGAACTGAAAGTTTCCCTCCAAGTGGCAAGGAGAGAGGTAAAGCAGGAGGGAGTGAAGAGAGAGACAAGGATAAAGCAACAACGAGATTGGGACAAGAGGAGGGCACTAGAGGCCCAGGTGATGAAGCTCCATGAGAAACATCGATTGGACACGTCACTCCCTCAGAGTCACTACAGATCAGAGGAGAGTTGGAGCTCACAGTGGAGGGGCTCCTGGAGCTGGTGCAGTCTTCTCTGGCGGAGCAGAGGGGAGCTCTCAGTCAGTGGCCTCGGATTCAAGAGCTTCGCGGCCGTCGGGGTCGCGAGAGAGGCTGGAGGACGATGAGAAGCACTGCTAGAGAGGGTGGGCACGCGTGGCGCGACAAGGCGGTTGCTGCGTCACAGAGCTCTAAGAGGCTTCCCAGGGACTTCCATCTTAGAAGAGAGATGAGAGCAACCAGGAAGGTGATGAGGGTTAGTGAGTTAGTGAGTTGCTTGTACCCACTCTCTCCTGATGGCGGGCACAAACCCTTATATAGATGTGTGAGTGGAATGGCTTGGTTTAAATGCGACTGGTTTGCCCTTGATGCGTTCCTTCTACTCTATGGCTCTTCTCTACCACATAGGTTCCCACATGACATGCTCGACGAAATAGAGTCGTGCCTCAATGTGGCCATGATTTTCAAGGGGAATCTACCACCGATTTCAACAATGTCGACCCCTGGTTCTCTTTTCCTATGTGAGTGTCCCTCATTTTCTTCTTTGCACTAAAGGTAGTCGCAAGGGGACAAGGGACACAGGGAATCTTAGGCCATTTAGGGGTGACGAGTCGACAAATCACGCCTCCAACCCATTCACTACACATGGCCAAATGGCCGACGAGGGTACCATGGCCATTGCTTGTGAAGGAACCTACCACCAATTTCAACAACGTCGGCCCCTGGTCCTCTTTTCCCGCGTGAATGTCCCCCATTTTCTTGTTTGCGCTAAAAGTAGTCGCAAAGGGACAATGGACACGTGGAATCTTTAGACTGCATAGTGGTGGCGAGTCAACAAATCACGCCTATGATTGAATCACCCCAGATGGCGAAGTGACACACGAAGGTGATGGGAGGGTGCCCTGTTGTTAGGGGTGATGATGATAGATCCAGATCGTCTCCCTTCTAATCTTATAAATACCTCCCCTTTCACTCGACTTGGGAACACCCGAGTCGTGAGAGCTGATTTGAAGAGTGAAAGTTTTTAAGATGGGGAGTATTAAGAGTTACTCAAGTTTCAGGATGGAGGGTGAATCTAGCTTCAGGGCAGAAGGTGAATCTTCCCGCTCCTCGAAGAGGAGCAGATCTACAGCAGTTCCAGGAGACTTTCAGAAGTCGAAGGGTAGCTCAGTGAGAGGACCCAATCACAACTCGTAAGATGAACCTTCTCATCCTTTCCTTCGTTCTTTCTTCCTTGGCAAAGCTCCCCTTTCTCACTTCTTATGTATGTGCAGAGCACGATGAAATCACACATTTCTTGGGAGCTTGCGGTTGCCGCATATCGTGGTCTTCCAGACTTCTAGAAGGCCAGGCTAGATGTGATGGGGTTTGGGGCCTTTCTTCGGATCGAGCCAATCAAGCTCGACCTCGTCCTCATCCAAGCATTGCGCAAAAGATGGGACCCAGTGAGTCGGGCATTCTTGATGCCTTGGAGGCACATGGTGCCCAGTCTGGAAGATGTGGTCCGAATCACAAGCCTCAGAGTGGATGGCGAGGTAGTGACCGGAGTCACCTACGCGGATTACTGAGAAGGTGCTCAGAAACTATTGGGATTGGACCTAGGTGGTCGGAAGAACATATCAGTAGCCAGGGCATCCATCATGGAGGTGTTAGGGCTTAATGATACTCGACCACGGGATGATGAGTCCTTGGAAGAATTCATGGAGAGGACGGACAGAGGGTGCCGTGCTGTGTACTGCATAGATGCCGATAATTGGGAGAGGTCCAACATGGATTTGAGGAGGTTTCTCCTCTTTTTACTGGGAAGATTGCTACTGAGCTCAAAGGGAGACGACATCTACTATCGCTTCCTGAAGCTGCTAGTAGACCTCGAAAGAGTAGGGTAGTATGCTTGGGGAGCCACCGTGCTGGCACATCTGTTTACAGGTCTGTCCCAAGAGGTAGACCGGAAGGTGACTGTAAGTGGCTTCATACCATTCATCTAGGTAATCTTTATTTTTGTTTTTTGTTTTTTTGTTTTTCTTATTTTTTTGCAATGGTCCACTTAAGGCACTGATGACATATAATGATGTGGCTATGGAGCTATTATTACCTCCTGATGGGGAGAGCTCGGCATTGGCAACCAGTGATAGTGCCGTTAGCTAGGTGGTGGTAACATATCATGAGCACATCACCTCTATCCTACCAACTAATGGTGTTAAGATGTGAGCTACAGGAGTTCCCTGCAGCAATGGTAGGATTCTTTTCTTTTTTTATTTCTTTTATTTTATTTTTGCTTTTGACCAGCTAAAAGGATATGTACAACCTAACCTAGGTGAACTGGAGGCCCTACTCAGGTATGGTCAACGTCGACCAACCGTGGATTTTAACAAGCCGTGCCCGGTTTGGACGGGACCTTTGGATCCATTACCTGAATGAAATCGAGCCGCTTCGGCTACGATTGGTTATGAGGACCCAAGGGCTAGCCCAAGAATGGGTAGATATGACTGTGCCACCTCGCGTCGGAAGAAAGACACGGAGACTGGCAACCTGCATTGATTGGGGTGTGCGGTTCCCCGAACAGTATGAAGATTGGCAACGGGGTGGCACAATCGTAGAGTCACATGGGCAGGATAGTGAAGACTATCTGCATCTATATAGGACAATGTATGTAGAGCGACTCCAACCCGTGGGACTTGTGGAGGTAGGTCTCCCTTTCTTTATCTTTTCTTTCTTTTTCTTATTTTTTTTGTTTTTGTTCTTATTTTACTTTTTTTGTGGAAATGCTGACTCCTATAGCATGACTGCAGGATGCCCGTGATACCATGATAGCGAACTTGCGAGCCCGCTTGGTAGAGACGGAGCAACAATTAGGTGACACCCGTGGAGCCTTGAGTGCCTCGGTGGGTGTATATACAATGCACACTCCTAAACATGACCCTAGATTCATGGTGCTCAGCCACTAATTATCACCCATGTTGTTATAGCGCGCCCAGATCGACGTAGCCTCATCAGCGATGGGAGCAGATGACGTCTCTTCCAGCTTATAGATCTCTACCTCAGAGCTTGATTTACTTCACGAGCAACTTGCTCATGCCACGCAGCGTGTCGCGGAGGCAGAAGGAATGCTCTCTATACAGGTAAGGGTTTCATTGTTGAATTTTCATTATCCATGCCTTGCCGTATATCTGAGATGGTATATCTGGCAGGCAAAATAGACGCAAGAGGCACTTGCCCATGCTGCGTAGAGAGAGGCTAGAATAGTAGAGCTGGAGGAGGAACTGCGGCATCATCCCGATGATGACTCTTCCAGGGACGCCAAGGAGCTGAGGATCACCCTTCAACTGGAGAGAGAAGATAGAGAGAGAGAACGGGCAGAAAAAGAGAGGGATAGAGAAAAAGAGAGAGCCGACATGTTGGCTAAAAGGGAGGAGCGAAGGGCCATGGCGGCCCAGTTGTTTGAGCTCTGAACCAGTCTCGGTCTTGCTGAACAATGGCTGAGAGATTGTGAGGAGCGCTACCGAAGAGCACGAGAGTGTGGCTTTCATGTTAGTAGCTTCTTTGCTGCCCCCGCAGATCAACGCGGGGTGCGGAGATGGGGAAGAGGACTACAGAGCGGTAGGAATACCACTTTTCGTAGTTGGATAGCACCCTCAAGAGCATCTTGTCCGGAGAGCGGGGGGACGAGTAATGCAGAGAGAGAAGGTGGAACTTAATGTATAATTTTTAGAAGGAAATAAAGGAAAGAATGTTCAGTTTTCTATCTTCTGCCTTCGTTCCTACTTTTCAATCCTGTACACATTACTCAATGAAACAAGTCAGTTTTTCTGTTCTGACTTGGCCCCTTGCTCAATAAGCAGACGTTTGTTTTGACTATCCTTGATAACGGGTCAAGGGGCCAAGCCTTTATTAATAAAGGCAATGGTAAGATATGATGATGGATGCGACACACAAGCACACAGATGCAAACGAAATTTAAAAGTGGAATGTGATCATACAAATGCGATCATGCGAAATGTGATTTTTTGCATTTTATTTTTCTTGCATTTTTTTTGTTATTATTCTAATTTTTTTTGCATATATCTACATTTTCTCTTTTTTCATTTTTTGTTATTTTTATTATTATCATTTTTTGTTGCTAATGCCTGGTAAGCACCCATATGGCACCTAATCTACATGAGAACATGGTTTCTTACTAACCTCCCAGGTATCCTAAGCACACATCTAGGCTGATTTGGGCCTCTAGACTTCTCGCATGATAATCTCACCGATTAAGACTTACCCTGATGACAATACCGTCATGCTATGCTTAGGCTCCCAGTCACTTCCGACCACAGGGATTCACCCAAAAAGTGTTCGAGGTAAATGATTTGCCCGACCCGAGTCTATTTTCTCACAACTCTAGATGGTATATAATAGAACACCCTGGAACTCTAACAACCAACCGCACGACGCTAACCCGGAATCAGACGCCGTCGCACCCATAGGTGACGCGCTTGCATTGGCCTAAGCCCAAGGTTAAATAAGAAGAGATCAAGATGGTAGACATGGGTCTTGACTGGCTAGAAACACACAGACGCGTTCGCAGCAATGGCTTTTACTTTTTAAAGTAGACAGCCATATGTGTGTGTTAAAACAAGGTTGCAGGCCTTGGCGGGTTTCACTTTTCAGATACACTATTTAGCTTTCATCTTCGGGGGAAGAAGGAAGAGTGTATGGGGTAAACCTCCTGAGAGGACCGGCAAAATCGTTAACCCGACGAGCCAATAAGGGCCCATTTAACTCTTCCCTTTTGGGAAACTTCGGACCAAGTCTCGAGTATTTACATTCCGTGGCCCCTTTTGTGGATTTGGACTTTTGCTTAGAGGGGTTTCACTTATTAAATCAGGCACGGTTACGACTAGGCTTTTCTTTTGACTTTGATTTTGTTCTCCTTTTTTTCTTTCGAGGGAAATATAGTCATTTAACATTGTGGAATCCCTTTTACATGCCTGCGGGGACACTGCCCTCTTCTCGTGCTCTGACCGATGCTCGAGAAAATGGATCATACTTTTACCTTAAGGGGGTTGAGTTTCTATTTCTTATGCTCAGCATTTTAAGGCGCCGGCTGTCTCATTTGGTCAAAGAGGAAGAGAATAAAGATTACATCTTCTGGAGACCTTCTAGGTGAGGCCCCACCATAGGTGATGCTACCGATTTTAGATAAAACATGTAAGTGTGTACATGTTGGCTTCCTTTGAGTGGGCATAGGCCGACGTGGCCGGACAGGAATCTCCACGGTTCTGGCAGACCAAGACCCGGAACCTACCAAGTCTTAATGTGCCCTATCCTAACATGGAGGCTGGATGCAGTGACTTAACTCCATGGTGATCCCCATGCATTGGCATTTTGAATTTTCTCTTTTTTTACTTTTTTCTTCTTTGTTCTCTTTTTTACCTTTTGTTGTTTTGTATACATATTTTTTTATTATTTTTATTATTTTTTGTTGTTTTTCTTTTCAACTTTTTTTGTTTTTGACACTATGCACACCTATCTAAGGGTAGTACTTCTTAAGATAAATCCCATTCTAAGGGTGAGATAACTCGATCCCTTCAGCATTGACTAGCATATAGACGTTGCCAGGATGCAAAGTCTGAACCACGTACGGTCCTTCCCAATTGGGTTGGAGTTTAGAACGTGGGCCGCCAGGTTTTACAAAGATCCTTTTCACTATCATTTCACCGACTTTGAATTTTCTCTCAATAACCTTCTTTTGGTAAAAACGTGCGAGTCTATTTTGATATATACGAGTATGCTCGGCTGCGGCCAATCACTTTTCATCTAAGAGTTCCAATTGGGCAAGAAGTGAGTCACGACGTTCGTCGAGAGAAAGTTCCTTGTCCAATTGTACCCTGAGAGAAGGAACCAAGATCTCGTACGGAACTACCGGCTCCATCCCGTAGGTAAGGGCGAACGGAGTTTGCCCAGTGAGGGTATGAATTGAAGTGCGATAGGCCCATAGAGCCTCAATGGGCTTCTCTGGCCAATCCGAGAATCTGCTAGACTCACATGTTTTCTTTATGATCTTAATCAATATTTTATTCGTGGCCTCTGCTTGGCCATTGCCTTATGGATAATATGGTGATGAATGATGCAATGCAATTTTATACCTTTTGCAGAGGTCCTAAAGGTCCTGAGAAATGAATTGAGGCCCATTGTCGGTGACAATCATGCTTGGAGTGTCAAACCTGGCAATGATGTTCTTCATGATGAACTTGCAGAATGTTGATGCCTTGATTTCCGCGTAAGGCTTCGGCCCATTTGGGGAAGTACTCCGTTGCAGTAAGGATGAAGGATTTTGGTTTGGTGAGAGAGTTAGGATCACCGAGAGGACCAATGATGTCGAATGTCCACATGGAGAAAGGCCATGGGGAGGATACTGGATGGAGAGAAGAAGATGTGGAGTAGATCTTATCGGCGTGAAGTTGACACTTGACACACCTACGGACATAGACATCACAATCTTCCTCCATGGTGGGCCAGTAAAAGCCTTGCCGAATGATCTTCTTAGCAAGTATTTGGCTATTCACATGGCCACCGCACACACCTGAGTGTGCTTCCTCTACAAACTTCCAGGCCTCATCATCATCAAGACATCTTAGAAGAACACCAGTAAGGCTTCTTTTGTACATCAATCCTCCAACAAGTGTGTATCTCTGGGCCACTCTCCTTATGGCCCTCTTATCCTCGGCCGTAGTTTCCTTAGGGTAAGACTGGTCTTTGCAATATTTGACAATTTCATAGAACCATGGCTTCTCCTCGTCAGCCAATTCTTCTTCCAATTCGACCAACATGATTTCCCTCTTCTCAACAACTTCTCCGTCTTGGGCCATCCTTGACATTTTTTCCTTGACCCTTAAATAGGAAGGGTTGTGGATAGTAGGGAGGTGAAACTTGTGGATGGAAATGGATTGAGCCCTTCTACCGAGAGGGAACCTGAATGATGATGCCAACGAAGCAAGGGCGTCGGCCAGAATGTTCTGATTGTGAGAAACATGAACAAAGACCAACTTGGTGAACAGTTTGGCAAAAGCAATAGTGAGTTCTTGGTATGGCTTGAGCTTGGGATCGCGGGTGCGATATTTAGTGAGCACTTGGCGGAGAATAAGTTGACTATCACCTATGACTCACAATTCAGTGACCCAGAGAGAACATGCAAAATTTAGATATACTCAGCCACGTTATTGGTGACTGGAAATGAGAGCTGAAATGCCTCTAGGATAGTAACACCTTCGGGTGACAAAAGGACGATACCAATACCTCTCCCCTGGGATTTCAAAGCTCCATCAAAATATAATGTCCACATCGGATCATCTGATTGGGTAATGGACATTATTTCATCATCTGGAACTCTGATTGAATAGGATCGAACTTGGGGAGAGGGTGGTGAGCAAGATGCTCAGCTATGACATAGCCTTTAATCACCTTTTACTGAATGTAGGTGATGCCAAACTGAGAAAGAAAACTTTGCCAGCGTGCTATCCTATCAGTAAGGACATATTTTTCCAAGAGGAATTTGATAGGATTCATCCGAGCAATCAAGTGGACTTCATGAGCCAGAAAGTAGTGTTTCAATTTCTGCACCACGCAAACAAGGGCGGTGCAGGTTTTCTCCATGGCCGTGTACTTTCACTCACAGGGGTTGAGAAGTTTAGACAAGTAATAGGTTGTCCGTTCCTTGCCTTCTTCATTGATTTGTACCAGGACGGCTCCCACAGAGTCGTCTAAGACTGAGATATATAGGATCAAAGGTTTATCTGGAGCAGGTGGAGTGAGAACAAGTGGATTAGCTAGATACTCCTTCAATCCTTCAAAAGCGTTCTGGCACTTAGAATCCCAACAGAACTCGGTTTCTGATTTGGTCAACTCATAGAAAGGTCTGCACCTTTACAAGTGCTGAGACACAAACCGACGGATAAACTGTAACCTCCCGATTAATCCTCGAACTTCTCTTAGATTCTTCGGGGGTGGTATATCTCTAATCGCCTTAGCCTTGTTGGGATCTATCTCAATACCCCTTTTGCTTACAATGAAACCCAACAATTTTTCAGATGATACACCAAACACGCACTTCTTTGGATTCATTTTCAATTGGAACTCCCTCGATCTTTGCAACACCTTTGCAAGGACCTCGGGATGTTCCGCCCTAGTTTTGGATTTCACTAACAAATCATCCACATATACCTCCAAATATATGTGCATTATGTCATAGAATATTGCCATCATAGCCCTTTGGTAAGTGGCTCCAGCGTTCTTCAGCCCAAATAGCATGACCACGTAACAATAAGTTCCCCATGAAGTAGTGAATGATGTTTTCTCCTGATCCTCTTTTACCAGGCGAATTTGATTGTATGCAGAAAATCCATCTATAAATGAAAGGGTTTCATATCCTGCCGTGTTATCAATCAACACATCAATGTGAGGCAGGGGGAAATCATCCTTCGGACACGCGCGGTTAAGGTCCTAGAAATTAATACAAATTCTCATCTTTCCATCCTTCTTCATGACCGGGACGATGTTTGCCACCCACTGAGGATAATGGACGACTCTTATAAACCTGGCTTTGTGGAGCTTGTCGACCTCTTCCTTCATTTTCAAAGCCATTTGTGGGCAGAAACATATTAACCGTTGTTTTACCGAGACGGACCCTGGTTTTAAAGTGAGACGATGCTCGACCAGAGTGGAATCCAAACCCGGCATATCCTCATAGCTCCATGCAAATGTGTCCTTATATTCCTTGAGAACCCGGCATATCCTCTTCTTCAGATGATGGCAAATTATCACTTATGAGAACGATCCTAGGGTCTTCCTCAGTTCCCAAATTTATCTCTTTGGTGGACTCTTCTACAGCGGCTGACGACTCATCAAATCTCCTCATTCCACTAGCATATGCGCCAGCCACGTCCTTATATTCTTCATCCTCATCTTCAATAGGGTATTCATCATCGGTGATTTTATAAACCCCATACCCTTCATCAATCGCACAATCATTCTCACATTCTATCTCTGGCAGTTGGATGGGATTTTCTAGCAATTGAGGAATGGCTAGAAGGGCTTGACACCTATTGGCTAAATCTAGAAGAAATCGACGAGAGATCTGCCTACCCTTAGATTTCTTCTTGGGCACTACCCTTGACTTATTCTTCCAAACTTGACTGACATTACCTATGAAAGAAGAAGAAGTTGGAGAAGATGGTGAAGAATGTACATGGAAGTGTAGATTATGGAAAATCCACTTAAGAAAAGAAAAATAATTGAAAAATAATAATGATACGCATGTGGTGCTAATGAGGAGTGTGATCGTCAGAAGGGTTACCTCAAGAAGAATAAAGTGATCGCATGTACCTTGTATTGAGCGGGAGAGATTGTGGACTTTTCCTTCCTCCTTCTACCGGTCGGCCGACGAAGGGGGTTCTTAGCTTGATTACCTTTGTAAAAACACACAAAACAAGTGAAAAGAATGGATTAGCCAAAAGGTGTAGTATCAATGCTCTAAAAGTATGAAATTGATCAAATAAAACATGAAAACACCTTGTGTGTTTTGGTTTTTTTTTTAAACCCCTTAGAAGGAGTAATAAGGTATGGAAGATATGAATGCAAAGTATGCAAAGCAAGATGTATGATGTGAAAGTGGCAATGTCTTCTAGCAAAATAGCTAGAAAGAATAAGATGATGATGATGATAAACGTTAATAAGAGAAGGATCTCCTCTCTGCTGTGCGTGCAACAGTACTGGGAGAAGAAACCAAAGAGGTTGGCTGAACAGTAGATGATGACCACCATGGGAGAGAAGATTAACACTAATCAAGCAAGGATTGCTTGGGACGAAACCTGCAAAACAGAAACTCTCTTCTCCCTGTTAAAAAAAACTCTCACAGTGGCTCTCTCTGTTATCGTATCGTTCTTGCACTGCCTTCTCATGCACGCGCGAGAGAAGAACATCAGGGGTATTTATAGCCTAAAAATCCTTGTAATAATAGGATTAAAATAAGGAAATGGACCTCCAATAAGAAACCTTCTTCCCAATCAAACACAATGTGTAAAATGGGGGAAGGATCATTACTGGAAATAAGCAGTCGAGAAGGGGACGGAATCGGAAATGACGACCTCTTAAAGGGCGTCAATTGAAAATGACGACATCACCGAGGGTGTTAATTAAAATGACGACGTGCACTCAGCCGTCAATTCCTGGATTTAATTATGGTAACAAATGACTTTCCTTATTAAAAATTCTGAAATGACGCCTTCTGATATGGGCGTTAAATAATAGACGCCCTTCATAGGGACGTCAATTCTTTGATTTTGCATTTTGGTTAGGATTCGTAAAAATCAAGAAAACAACGCCTCTAGGCACAGTCGTCCATTTATTAACAGGCACCCTCTGATAGGCCGTCAATTAAATGATGCCCCTTGTCAAGGCGTTAATTCCAATTATCAAAGAAAAATACAAAGAAATCACAATTAACACATATAAAAAAGAAAACTTCATATTAAACCAATATTGAAGTCCACTTTGGGGCGTCACATGGTGACATGAGGTTTACTCAACATAGCATCAATTTTAGCGTGTCTACAGCTGCCCCGCCTTGGCGTCTGCTTTGCAAGGGAGTGAGACAGAATGAAGCGTAAGTGCGAAATGAAGTGGAACGAACTGATAAGTAGATGTCAAGGTGTGATGTGACATGCCTTTGACACTAAGCGTTGGAAATCTTTCCAAAACTCTGAATGAAACAGCTCCGGATGATTACAAGAAAGCACTGATCGGCTGGACTGAAGGGACTAAACTAAATGGATTAAAATGTGCACGAGGGCACAGAATGGGAAGACACTATTGGAGAGCGGTTACCAGCCAATGTGGACGTGCTACAACCAAGGTGGATTTGCAGAAAAATAAAATGAATCAAGATAAAGACCCAGCAAATGAATGCTTTTCAAGGAACCAGCCTGAGCGGCTTCAAAGAGAATAAAGTACTTGATTTGGAATGGAATATCTCATGTCAACTCAATTAAGAGCGAGCGACCTTCATTATTGGTATAATATGAAGATTTTCATCATGATGCTCAAAGTCCTACATGATGCATGCTGGGCTAAAAGAAAAATTAAAATAAACTAAAAAGAAGTAGAAAATAATCAATGATAATATTGCTAAACCATCTAGACTTGGTTAAGAATCCATATCTCTAAGCTGATGCTAAGCCGAAGCCCGTTTCTCCACGCATCAACTCAGAAAGTGGAACCATCGTCCCAAACCTTAGATGACCTAACGGCCTATCCATGTGATCAAGACTTTCTTGGAATTATCACTATTTTTGATGAAGGGGAACTCAAATTCCAGATTCACCAGAACCACAAGGTCCTTGATATGCTATAATAGCGTAGGTATAATATAGTAACAATGCATACAAAAGAGATACAAGAGTGAAGTAATGTTACCAATAGAATAATCTGAGCATTTCCATACTTGCATAACCTGCACTTCTACACTTCAAAGCTCATTAGCTCATCAAAAGAATTATCAGCTCAAGACAGTTCACAATATGATCATAAGTGCTTAATATAATTAATTATATCATGATACAACAACACTTAAGTTCATGAATAAGCAAAATGCTATAAACTGAAGAAATGACGACTCTGGTGAATGGCGTCAAAATGAGAAATGACGACGGCCATTGGGGCGTTATTTACAATAAGCGTTTGATTAGGAATTGGAATGCAAATGATACCCTCCATGGAGGCGCTAAATAAATGACGACCCTGAATGTGTCGTCAATTAAAGAAATGACGCCAAAGGGCGCGTCGTCAATTAACTGTTTTCATTTCCTGCCCGGAATTAAGCTTCTAGCAACTCGTTCTATTCAGACACAAACCGTGATACTTGTTAGCGTTCAAAATATTATAAAAAGGGCAACTGTTGTCTTCTAAGCACATCAAAACAGAGCACTGAAGCAGAGCAGATAACTAGCAGAAGAATTAGCAGAAGATGAACAAGATGATGCAGATGCAAAGGCTTTCTAAGAAGCCTAAAATGGGTTTTCCCAGGATCTGTGAAGTTCCCAGTCATATCAGTGGGAGAATTGCCAAAGACCAAGTAAGTGTTTTGATATTAAAGCTTTTATTTCTTTTCCTTTCTTCCTTTTCAAAAATTCCTGATTGCATTCTTTCTTCTTTCTTTTATGTTCTCAGGATTACCCAAATGTTCCAGGACCAAGGAGATTTTTGAAGATTAAATGGCTTCCTTTACTACTCTCCAAACTTTCATTAGGCATGAAATCTTTTCTCTCAAGGTGGCATCTTCTTGGCCTTATAACCCATGCTACTCATTACAATGATATT
Source organism: Amorphophallus konjac (assembly GCA_022559845.1). Taxonomy (NCBI): domain Eukaryota; kingdom Viridiplantae; phylum Streptophyta; class Magnoliopsida; order Alismatales; family Araceae; genus Amorphophallus; species Amorphophallus konjac. The sequence goes on from CM040121.1 coordinate 15,198,762, forward strand.
CACCTAGATTGGGCCTCAATTGGAGCTCTCATAGAACTATGGCACCCTCATACCCATACATTTCTTTTTCCAACCTTTGAAGCTACCATACTCCTAGAGGAAGTAGAGACACTCATAGGGCTAAGAAAGATGAACCAAGGAGAAGAGTCCAAGATGGCTCACATGACTAAACCAATAAAAGCTCATGACATACTCACTAGCCTTGTTCAAAGCTCAAATTTAGTGAATCAAATTAAATCCCACAAAGGAATCAACCTTTTGAAACTAGCTTCATGGGTGTTCAAGAACATGGACAAGGCCCAAGAAGATGAAAAATTATCGGAGAGAGTAATGAAGGGGTTTGTTATATGCATAGCGGGAGCTCTACTCTTCCCTTCAATAGAAGACCATCTAGAAGAATGTCATCTAAGCACCATAGCTAGCATATGGGAGGGGAAAAGAATAGGTCCGGCGGTACTAGCCAACCTATACAATGGGCTTACCTCGGCTTCATTGGGACGGCCCCTCTACGGGTCTATGCTTCTTCTATCTTGTTGGGTAGATCTCCACTTCAAATTTGATCCTTGCCAAGCAACTCAAGCGGCCTCCAAAATCTTTTCCAAGAGCCCCCTCAGGTACATGACGGATTCTTTGGGCTTATGTGAGAGAGTAACCAATCGGGTACCCAAGCTAAAGAAAAGAGGAGATTGGAGAGACTACTTCAAGACCATGCCTAAGAGCGGTTTTACTTGCACACCGGGGTTCCTCAAAACCCAAGAACTCCACTCAAGGATCTCCTCCGGCATAGAGCTTCGGTTGATTGGTGGGAGCGACTTCGTCCTCTACAATGCACACCGGTGCCTCCCACAGCTCGGGCTACCTCGGCACATCTTTGAAGAACATTCTCATCTACCTCCACTCAAAAGAAGGGAACTATGCTCAAGTGGAGATCAAGAAGAAGTCAAGACAATAATGGCTCAATGGAAGGTTGGACTACTCCAAAAGTCTAAGACATATGTAGAAGAAGAAGAAGACAAATGTAAATCTTATGTACTGGCTCTTAGAAAGATAAGGCCTATGATGGCTTACTAAATGTAATCATGATTTTCCTTAATGAAATAACGATTCTCTTCTTATTTTGAGCCAAAACAATGAGTTTATATGATTACATCTTCCAATTCTACGTGATTCTGTCTGAAAACTGAGCTTCGGGCTCTCAATTCTAAGCAACACCTTCATAAAGGGCGTCAAATGGTTAAATAACGACTCAGAAAATGTCGTCAATTGTCATTAAATCAATTCCTTAAAACAATTCAAAAATCACAATTGACGCCCTCAGTGATAGGCGTCTCATAATTCACGTCTCCAAATACGGCGTTAATCGGTTCAAATTCTTCAAATTATTTTCGAAATAATTCCTTAATCTTATATAAATAACGCCTTCATGTATGTCATGTATTAAGGAACGGACGTCTGTCGAAACCGTCGTCAATTTCAAAAGTAATGATGACGATCAATCACATCAATCACCTTCCCATTAATGCGCCTGATGCCGGTTACAAGTTCCCATGCAAGATTAAATGACGCCTCAGCTCATGTCGTCATATCTTGAAACCACGCCTCTCCTTAAACCGTCAATTGATATAATGACAACTTCCATTAGGGCATCATTTCTTTTCGACCGTTAAAGCCCTTTTCCGTTCTTCTTCTCCTTCCTTCGTTCATCTCTTTCCCTTTCTCTTCTACAAACCCTAACCGAAAACCCCATTCTCCCTCCACTCTATCTCTCTCATTCTCACTCTCCCTATCCTCTCGTTCCCATGACGGGCGGTGCTCTCAAGCGTCAAAGGGTCACAGCCCCCGACGTGGTGGACTTGGAAGATGAGAATGCCGTGGAGGAGGTTCCTCCCGCGGCGGCCGAGGACGCTCCGGCGGCGGAGCTCGGTGTAGAAGAAGAAGAAGGAGCCAATGAAGAAGATGGAAAAGAAGAAGACGATGGTGAAGACGATGAAGACGAAGAGGACGATGATGAGGAAGAAGAAGGAGATGAAGAAGGAGGGGAAGAAGAACAAGGAGAAGGAGAACAACCGCTGGTGGCGGCGGCCTTTGTTCCACGACCCGGCCAACCCCGGCGACCCCGCCAACCAAGACAAATCATCCGGGGAGGGTTGATCGTACCTGAGCGACGCAAGGTAGGCCCCCCAAACCCTCTATTTTTAATTTTATTTTTATTTTATTTCCATTTTTCATCATTTCCATAACCCTCAGTTGAAAAAATAGTGACTCAGACAAATGACGCCCCCAGGGGTGTCGTCAATTAAAACAACGCCCCAACCTGAGCCGTCAATTCAATTAATTTAATTTCTGAAAAATGATTAATGCATGAAATCACGCCCTGCAGCATGTCGTCATTTTTAAAATTTATCATGTTTATCATCATGCTGTTAATTTCCATGCCATTTCATTCATTTAAAAACATATATGCCTCTGTTTATTTTATTTCACATGTTAATTAGTTTGAAACCCCAGAAAAACAACGCCCCCCATCGTGGCGTCAATTCATTAAGCAGCGACCACGGGGATGGTCGTCAATTTATCATTTTGCCAAAATTATGTTTAGGACAGAAAATTCCCAGCGCCCCTCACGAGGGCGTTACTTAAATAAATGACGACCCAGGACTGGGCGTCAATTCAAAATTTCTCAGAATTTAGGAAATTACTTTTAAAACAACGCCCCTCACAGGGACGTCACTTAAATAAACAACGACCCAGGGTGGGTCGTTAATTCAAATTGCACATGAAATTATCAGAAACACATTTTAAAATAACGCCTCCCTCAGGGGCGTCAATTGATTAAACCACGACCTAGGGTAAGTCGTCAATTAAAACAGAGAGCAAATGTTATAGCCAATGACCTTAAACGATTATCCACATGAAATCTTAAGTGAAAATTTTCATTTTTTTTGCATACAGGGGTTGATGAGGACGCAGATCTCCTGGGTCCAAGTCCGAGCAGCTTATTGCGGACTCCCCGAGTTCCAGAGGGCTAGGGTAGATGCTATGGGGTTCGGACCTTTTCTTAGCATAGAGCCGGTGAGACCAGACCTACCCTTGATCCAGGTGCTTAGAGAGAGATGGGACATGACTAGCATGGCATTTCTGATGCCATGGGGTCATATGGTTCCTACCCTAGAGGACGTCACTAGGATCACCGGGTTGAGGGTAGATGGAGAGGCGGTGAGCGGGATCACCCTACCCGATTATAGCGAGCTGACACAGAGATTGCTAGGGCTAGAGACAGTCTACGAGACGCCCAGCGAGTGTAGGACCATCTACCGTACCGACCTTACCATAGCTATGGGCTTAGGTGACTCTAGGTAGAGGTCTAGGGAGTCTCTAGAGCAGTTCTCACGGAGGCTGATAGATGGTGCTAGGGCTGCCTATTGCCAGGACCCGGCTGAGAGGGAGAGAGCAGATCGATACTTGAGGAGATTCCTATTCCTGATGCTCGGGAGGTTGCTGCTTGGCACGAAGGGCGACATCATCAACTGCCGATTTCTAGGGATACTCGAGGACCTAGAGGGCATTGGCAGATATGCTTGGGAAGCAGCGCTGTTGGCACACTTGATGACCGACTTGTCCACAAGGACAGGTCGAGAGACGACTATCAGTGGCTTCTCACCTTTTCTTCAAGTATGCATCTTCATTTTCATTTTCTTCTTTTTTTTTCTTCTCTTAAATGTATGTGGATGCTTTACTAATGCAATGCATGGATGCAGATATGGAGCCATTTATACATGTCGATGGGGCGTGCTAACCCACGGCCTGGAGATGAGGGACGCTTCCCTCTAGCATGTTGCTGGCTACCAGTGGTGACTGGAGCCCCACTCGCATACGAGCTGCGAGTGTTACGACGGGAGTTCCGTGACTTCCCCGCTTCACTGGTACACATGCTTTATGTGATGCAAAAAAGTTTTTATTTTATTTTTATGAAATATGATGTGATATGATGGATGATTGTGAATGCAGGTGAGGTGGCGACCCTATGAGGGGATGACCGACGAGGGCCAGTCGTGGGTCGTAGCGGGCCGACCTTGCTTCGGGCATGAGCTTTGGGTTCATTACCAGAACGAGATTGAGCCGTTACGGCTTAGGCTGGTGATGAGGACCCTCGGCCTACACCAGGAGTGGGTCGAGGTTGGAGAACCGCTGGGGATAGGCAAGAAGACGCGCGGTCGCACGAAGGCGATCGACTGGAGAGTCCGGTTCTCAGACCAGCATGCCGACTGGGAGCGTGGCGGGACCCGAGTCACCTCACAGGTGACAGACAGCTCCGAGTACCTCCGACGCTACTGGGAGGTTTACGCCGGCCGACCCCAGATGAGGGTCTTGGGGGTATATATGCATGCACTTTCTTTTTTAATTTAATTGCAAATGCTTTGTATATCTATCATGCGACTAATATGTGATGAATGCAGGATGCGCGGGACATAGTGGCGATGGACATGTAGACCCACCTCCATAGCCTAGAGGCCCAGCTGGCTACCACACGGGCAGACCTTGAGACCTTGGTGAGTGTTTAAATTATCTACATGCAAATAAATTCCTGAATTATTGATGATTAGCCACTGACAATCTTAAAATGCAGCGTGCCCAGCAGGGAGCGGCGGTGAGAGAGACGGCAGAGGCCTCCAGCTCGAGGGGACCTAGTGCAGAGATGACTACACTAGCGGAGCAGCTAGCTAGAGCAGTAGCACGGGCCGATGCAGCAGAGCGTGACCTCGCCACACGGGTATGCTTTAAACTTTAAACTCTCATTCAATTATTTATATGACATGCTCATGAAAAATTGACTTTACAGACTGAGGAGCTCCATCGAACTCAGGGTGTCAAAGAGGAAGGCGAGGACAACCGCTCCCCAGGCGTAGTCCCCAACGTGCTCGAGCTCCTGAAGGAAGGGGAGGAAGCGGCAACTCATCACGTCTGCTCGTGTGGAGAAGAGAAGCCTCCCAAACAGCAGCATTAGGAATCGCCGTAGAACTCGGTCTGCCTCCGCTCCCGGTCCAGCAGCTACCCGCGGTCGCGCTAGCTCCACCAGCAGCTGCAAGTGCTCCTCCGGTAGCTCCCCGACTGCAACTCCTGCTCGCCGCAAACCCAGGCTGTCCTGAAGACCTGCCCGGGGAAGAAGGGTCGACTGCCTCTCGGGGCGCCGTAGCTCTAGGCCCAGCAACTCCCAAGCCATCCCCCGGTAGTCGGGAAAAGTAGTCCTGCTAACCGGTGACCCGTGCACCCGAAGGCCAGTGAGCCTGGCCACGTCCTCCAACGTGGGAACCATATGCCCCCACGGGAAAAGGAATGCGCGACTCACTGGGTCCCAGCGGTCGTGCAGGGCGTACAGCAGAGCTGCGTCAAATCGACACACCTCAATACTCAGGAATGGGGCGAACCCCATGGAAGCCAACCGCTCCCTCTGAAAGTTCGACAGTGCTAAGTACACTGCGCGGACCTGCAGCCACGAGGTACGGGTCCTGCGCTTTCCCTGCATTCATTCATTCATTTTAGATGCATTTTAGTAATTAATTTAAGTTTTTTGTTCCATTTCTAAATAAGAAAATCAAGCTTTGAAGCTCTGTCATAAGAACGGTTCACAACGGGCCGCTCGTCCCTTGAACGGTCCCATATTCACCGCTTTATTCTTCTGGTCCTGACGATTTGAACGGGCTGATGTTGACCGTCCTTAACTTGGACGGGTCATCATGCGTCGTTTGTCCCTCAAGCTTCCTAGGATAGAACGGCTACTTCTGGGCCGTGTAAATGTTGGACGGTCCTATGGGGACCACATTGTTCTACATTGATAGTGCATTGAACGGACCAAAGCGGCCCGTATGTCTTTTGTACGGTGATCCTCTCACCGTCCCTACTTTGTTCGATTCTACTGTTGAGTTAACTTGAACGGCCTGTTCCTAGCCGTATGAATGTTGGGCGGTCCTATGTGGGCCGCATGGTTTGGTTTGTGCAGTTTCTGTTCAATCGCTCTTCCATCGTCTTCCCCGACGACGGTGAGGGTTCCCCCGCCGGAGGGAGGCCGCCATGGCTCCCCTAACCGGCCCCTAAGCATCTCTAACCCCCTAAAAAGCCCCTAAACTAGCATGCATTAAACGAAATTGAAGTTAAATGAGAGAAAAGGGGGGGAGGCCTACCTCGGGGTCACGGGGCTTCTTGGCCGCCCTCGCCGGTGCATCTTCTCCGACGATCTCTCCCTCCCCGACGGGGGTTTCTTCCTCGGCGGTGACCACGGCGAGCTCCTCCATAGTCACCTCCGGCATCTCCTCTTCCCCGGCCGACGGTGGCGGTGGCGGCGACGACAGAGAGCCTTCGCCGGTGGCCGACGGTCGTGCCGCCTGATGCTTCATCCTCGTCATCGTGGCGGTGAGGGGGGGGGGCCTTGAGATGGAGAGAGAGGGCTTGGGGGTTTGAGAGAGTGTGAGATGGGGAGATGGAGATTGGGGCGTGTGTGGCCCCTTCGTCCCCTCCACCGTGGGTTACGGTGGAGGGAGGCGAAGGGGTTTTCAGTTTTTTCGAGGTTGCAGAGATGAACGGTCTATCGTTAAACCGTTTGTCTCTTGGGCGGTTCAATTCTGACCGCACATCCCTAATGGCCATTAGCTTTAAGTCAGTTTGAATTCCAGGTATGAGCGGTCCATGGTGGACCGTTCTTCATGAGACGGTATTTTATTGACCGTTCATCCCTGGTGATCTGCCTCTTTGAATCTGTTCAAATGCCAGGTGCGCACGGTTAAATGAGGACCATTCTTGTAAGTTATGCGGTGTAAATATGGCCATTTATCTTGGGGTGATGAATTTGAATCATGAATGTCAATCTTTGGTATTATTATTGCCTAACCATCTTATGCAGTGTCACTCCATTCAGTCCCGCCGTTTCGCCTGCACAGGTAAGTCAGGTATGGCTTTCTATCCTTACAACCCTTATTGCATTACTATATAGTACTATTATATTATCTCGAGAACCAGTTGGTTATCTACGTGTTCCAGGATCTGACGTTCCCCTTCAACAAAAACAATGATGATCCAGATTCATGTACTTGATCTTCGGATAGGCCGATAAGTTGGGATGTCGCGAAGAGGATGGTTCTATCATGCACGCTGTGGTTGCGGATAGTATCTTGACTCTGATTTTCCCAGCTTAGCAATATTATTCTCGAGTATTTTATATTTTAATCTTTCTTCGCATTTGTTTTAACGATTTTTTTATTTTAGCCCAGCATGCATCATACGCATCTTTTTGAGCTTTCATGACCCATGGTTTGCTTTAAGAATATCCCACCAGCGATGGTTGGCTATGCGTTCAGTGTTTGAGTAAGAGAAACTAATTCCACTCTGAGTTGGAAGGTTTTCTTTGGTCGATCCGTTTGGTTTGGTTGATTGAAAGGTCCCCGTCAGGAGTTTTTCCTTGATGCCTGTTTTTCTTTTGTGGCCTCCTCATTGGACCGCGGGATTGTGTCCCCCATGAGGTTGGTCTTGTAATTTAGTTTAGTTCCTCCAGATGGGTGTCACTTTTGGTTTATTCATTCCGCACGTTTGGTTCAGAGTTTTTCCGGAAGATTCTTGTTGCTTGTTGGTGAAAACGGGTGTCGTTTTACCTTAACGCCTGCTTTTTCGATCCACTCCGCTGCATTTTCACTCCACCTCCATGTTCCATGTCACTTCCGCTTCACCTCCGCTCGCTCCCCTGCAAAGAGGTCGTTAAGGAGGGGCCCTTGTTGACACCCGTTTTATACCGATAAGTTGAGTCATTTCTCTTATTCACTTTTGTTGACGCCTCGGGTTGACCGTCACTCGTCGGGACTGTTTTCAGGTGTATTTTGGGCCAGTTTTATGTGTAACCTCCCTCCTTGGTGGAGTTCGTATCGGTTCGGAGCTTAATGGGCCTTAGTTTCTGGGTGATTGAACATATTTATGAAAATCAAGTGTCCAAGAGCATGTACGGTTCAACATCAGCCGTTCAACACTGGGGCGGTTGTATATAGGCCGTTCATATATTTATGGTTGATTTCTGAGGATTTTCTTGAATTTTCACCGACAGGATTTTGTGCGGCCGTCCTATTGCCTTTCAACAGAATGGATAGACTAAGGACAACCGCTTATCATCTCAGAGTCCTACGCTTGGCAATTTCCTCAGATAATTATCCAGGCATTTGAATTATCACCGACAAGGCTAGGACGGTTTGTTGTTGGCCGCCCTACATTTGAACGGTCTCATTAGAGCCGTACATCTATGAGGGTCCAGCGGCGGGCGTTTTGGTCAGTTCGAGGGATAATTGGGATTATTTTCTGATTATTTGAATTTCTACCGATGGGCTTGGTCGGTCAAAAGGTGACCGCCCATCTGTTGAGGGGTCTATCGTGAGACCGTTCATCTCGTCGATTGCTGAATTTTAAACAGATTTTAATCATTTTATCCATGGTTTTATCCCCAACTTCTTTCGTCAATATCTCCGTGGATAATCAACCATTTTAGCTGCCGTTTAGACTGGATGAGAGATAATTGTATTATCTACGATTTATCTTCAATAATCTCATCCCGAAAATAGCTCTAAACCCTAGTTTCGAGGTTGGCTTTCGAGGTTCTATAAATAGACCCTAGAGGCCGGACTGGAAGAGGGGGGGAAGATTTTGATCGACAGCGAAGCCCTGCCACATTTTTGAGCGACCTAGCACCAAAGAGGGAGGCTCTCTACGTCCATACGAGTCTCCGGTCCAGGGAGTAGTCCATGTTTTGAGTCGCTTGCGTTTTCTTATAGCTTGCGTCCCCTTGCATGCATTGCCTTCTCCCCACGTCCCCTTTCGTTTTCACCATCATGCACACCTCCACCCACGTTTTTGTCACCCTAGGGGTTTAAAACCCCCCAGGTATCCCCTTTTCCATTTATTTATGTTTGTCTCTCCCTATATTGACATCTACTACATCATTTAGTTTTAATCTGGGTGTTATTTTTGTGTCTTCACGTTGCTTTGCAGGTCAGCACTTCATCAACACGAGGCCCATCCCCTCTGGCCGACCGGAGAGGGTGGAGGTGAACCCTTTAGCAACTTCTGGCGTGATGGACTTGAGCGGTTCTTGACTGCCCGTTCAAGATGACGTGCGGCTCTTCACGGACCGTTCTTCTTCTTCCTGTGGTCTACTTCAAGCCGTCCATCATCCAGGAGCGCTTCCTCCCGTGCGTTCTGCAGCATACATAGGCGGCCTATCGTAAGACCGCGCGTCCTATAGGCGGTTCTTCATCGATCGCACGTCTCATCAGTGCGCAGCTAGGCGAGTGTCTCCCCTTCTTTTCCAAAGCACGACGTGTTCATCACGTTCGGCGCTTTGGGGGCGATCACGGTTACTGTCACTTTCCTTTCTCCTCTCACTGCTCTTCATTTACTCATTGTCTTGGCGATCCATTCATAGCACACCGTTCCATTTAAGATAAAAGAGGAGGAAAAATATATCTACACCCTTCTTTTATGGCGATCACGGTGGGACTCCTAGTGCCCATCGTGCTTGTGAATAGCCGACCCCCTGCCGTTGTCTAGCTTTCCTCTTGAAGTGATTTGCGGGTTGGGCGTGCTTTCTGTTTTCTGCGACGTGAGCGGTTCGTCCATAGCCGTTCATCCTCTAGCGCGGCTGCTCATCCACCGCTCGTCTTTTGCTACCAGTGCCGGTCTCCCTTCAGCGCCTTGTTGCAAACGGTGTACCATTGACTGTCTATCTTTCTGAGTGGCCCGTTTCTGGCCATCCATCGCTTCGGCACAGGTACACCTCTTTCTTTCCTGGCTGCAGGTACGCGGCTGCTGGAGGTCCGTCCCCGAGCTTGCGTAGTCAGTTATAGACCGTCCTTCCTGTACTTTCTTCATCACTGCTGTTTTGTTGTCATTCTATTACTCCCTGGATTACACGGTCCTCCACAGACCGTCTGACGTTTGCGTGGTCATGCCCAGATCATCCTTCTGGTACCACAGCACCCTCATTATTCATTTTGATGGTTATATTCTACATGATTTGTCAGTTTGGTGCTAGTTGTTGATCTCCCCATACCATTGTTGCGTCTTTATGTTATTGCTAGTATATTTGCTTGATCATTGTTTGATAGCTACTAGGCTAGGTTGTGCATGCACTCCGGTGCGCATAGGAGCATTCATCTCTGTTCATCTGTAGTTGCATTCCTACCGAGGTAGGGTTTCCTCTCGTCTCCATATTCCTTGGAGCCGACTAGGTGACCTTGCCTAGGGCCTCCGTAAGTCCCCGTGAGCCGTGGATTCCCACACGGACGCCGGGCCGGTTGTACCGTCGCCACACCTTAGTCTAGGGTTTGCATCCATGAGTGAGAGTTCCTTAGAGTCACCCAGTTTTCCTGTCCATACCCTGGTTAGGCACCTATTGATTGAGTGAATCTTGCGCTTTGGTTAATCCATTAAGGTTTAAAGGGGAAACTATACGAATTTGATGCACATCATCTAACAACTTGATTGCTTAAATTGAGTGATTCTTCTCTCATCTCCTTCTCTCATTGCATGCTTGTGTTTGTTTGTTTGCGTGGTTTGGTTTAACGCGGTCTAGTCCCTCCACTCTGCTCCATTTGGTGTATGTGGAGTTGTTTTCCCCCCTTTGGATCACCTCCTAGGGTCAGCTCTCCTTTCCAATCTTACTTTAATCCCTTGTTCGATTCACCATCCCCCATGTCGTCCTACGATTTCTCTCAGTCTCACGAGGACCCTCTTCCTCGCGGACTACTGGAGGACCCACCCAGGGTCACCCCTATACAGGAAGGAGAGGGGACGTGATGCGGGATAGACACGGGGACCGACTCTACGTGGTATGGACCTCGGACTCTAGATGCGGACACGACCAGCAACACATGATAGGAGAGACACTAAGCCCGACACGGAGAGCTCCTATGGGCTATACGTCGCTAACAGAAACGCAAGCTCACTCGTCGTCCCAAGCGAGGGAAACGCGGATCGTGCGCGGTTGAAGAACCGGCAGAGTTCACGGGTAGTCGACTCACTTCCGGACTCGGATCGAGTCACGGGACGGGTCACTCTCACACTCATAGCGGTGACATGGACACACGGGCTAGTACCTATCGCTCTCGGCAGCGGCAAAAGACCATATACTAGCTAAGCAAATGAACGCCAAGAGGTTCGGACCATTACCTCCACGCACCCGGCGTGGCGAAGACAACCCCGGCCGAATCACGGACTCCCGGTTAACAATTATTACAGCAATACACTAAGTCAACCCACTCCACACAGGGAGGTAAAAGGTCACATGTGGGGTCCGAGAATCACGCAACTCGGGTTGACGGGCAGCATCTTGATGTCGCCCGGCGGTGCCGAACTCCGCGTTTTCGTGCTTTCCGAACGGTAGCTTCTACGGGCCCGCGGGGCCCACGGACGGCGCTGTCCTCCGGATCTGCAGGGGTGGGACCCACTATGATGGGGAGCCCTGGTGGCGCGCCTCCACGGACGGCGGTCGGCCGGGAACACCGATCGGGGGTCGATCGGCCCCGATTCCCAATTCTTGAACTAACTTCCCACGGATTTTGATTGCTATTTTCCAGCGCGCACTCCGACGAAACCGACCGCTGCGATCAATCCCGACGTCGGATCGGGACACATGAGCTATCGTTGGAAAGCTCTCTTCAAATGCTTCAATCTATACCTAGAGAGATCTGCTGGATCTGGTCAGATCAGAACTTTATTGAATTGATAAGTCCCTGTTGTACAGTAACTGAAACCTCAGATCTATAGGTGAGTTGTCTGAAGACTGCCTTTGACCGCGAGGAAGATGGCCGATTCAGCTCCTGAGCTCTTCATCAAACTTATGGGATTTTGAACAAGGAGAATGGGGATATTTTTTGTGGACTGATTGGAGGTGTCTGTGATTTGTTATGATTTGTTTACTGGAGGGTGGTCGGATCTGGGAACAGGTGGACAACATTGTAGCTATCTCTGAGATAGATTTTTTAAAAATATGGGATGGCCTCACAAAAATTCAAGAACATTTGGGGACGGTGGGGTTGATGGACAGAACTCCCAGTAAAATTGGGAGATCTAATAAAAATCATAAATAGGTCCGAACACTTGAAACACAGGGCGGGTGGAAGTTGAAATAGCAAGCAGACAGATCTAGAAATTAAGGTTGAACGAAAATAAAAAAATATCAAACGTGATCTTTATGACCAACCAAAATTGTTGGGACGTGCTTGACACCTATGGAGCATCCCCTAAAACCCTTAGGTCGAGTTGAGCTTGTGGCTGACACAGAGAATTCGTGGAAGCTGCTGTGGTAGGATGAAGGCAGAACTCCGGCAATCTCGGCGGTGATGCGATGGCGGCTCGTGGCGGCGGCGGCGGCGACCGAAATGATAAGGGGAGGAGTCACACCTCCAGAGGGAAGCCTTCACAGCTCCAAGGGGGAGAGAGGGGCGGCCTAGGCCTTTGCTCAAGTAATTTTCCAAGTTCAAATGGCATTAATTCTTCAAAAATGGAAATTACAAGCATATATAGGTCACCCATCTAATCCATCCTCCACCGTTGGATCTAGGGGTGTGAGATGGAGGGCTGGGATGCCATGTGATCATTCCACAAAAATTACAATAAAAAAAATAAGGGGGGGACAGCCTATTGACTAGGGGGAACAAGCTTGACATGGTAGGTGGGGTGGGTGGCCAAATTTTGACTTTCCAAGTCACTTGTCCCCCACTTGGCCCACCCTTCTAGAAGCCTCCATGTGGAAGGTTGACTGACCCCACATGGGACCCTAGGGCTGAGGTGGATCAATGGAAGGGGTCTGGTGGGGCCTGTGGGACCCGGGGTCCCATTTTGTAAATAAACCCCTCTTACAATCAAAATTACATACCGAATAAAATGAAACAAACACACATTATACAAAAATAAAGTCTAACTAAATATGATAAATGCCGGGACTCAAGGGGGATCTCCAGGCTATCTCCGAGCCAGATGGATGCTGAGGTGGCTCGAGTCATGCTCCGCGTGCGGTACCGGTGGCTCAGTGTATGGCGCCGCTCAACTGATCGGGTGTCCGCACCAATTCTCCCCGGGTGGGAGAAACTCGACCCTGTCGAGTAAGGATCTGCATCACTCCGGTATCGCTCCACAAGGTCCGGATCAATCCGCTGCAACTCTCCATGTGTGATCCGTGTGTCCTCGGTAGCAGGTCATCCTCTCCATCGCACTAGGTAGCGCGGGTAGGATCCACTCCTGGTAACTATCACATGCTCATCCAGTATATGATCTATATGCTCACACTGCCGTGACAAAGGGGCTGGAGGTGGACACTCAGGTGTGGGATCACTCTCAATGGGAGGAGATGGCTCGAAAGGTTCACTAGGGATCACCGCTGGGTCCCTATATACAACTAGATCCAAAACATTAAAAGTAGAGCTTATACCGTATTTCTCGGGTAAGTCCACAACATATGCATTGGATCCAACGCGTTTCAACACTCTAAATGGACTGGCTCCGTGAGCTTGCAACTTCTTAACGGCTCAAGAGGGAAACCGTTCAGGTCTTACCCTGATCATGACATATTCACCCTCTTGGAACTTTCGGTGGTGTCGGTGAGCATCGGCTAACTCCTAGTACCGTGCATTGCTGACCTCAAAGTGACGACGAACGTCGTCATGCAGACTCCTAACATGCTTAGCAAAAAGAAAAACACACAGATACATACACGACCCTAAACAACCCTACAGTTAGTTCGACCCAATCATATGCAAGGTGGTCCAGGACATCCGAACGTGTGCCATGCATACCCTAAGTGTGACCAAATGTTGGGACAACCATAAGATGGTCCTTTGGGTTTGGGAGGTTTGGGTGGGATAGGAGGGTCGGGTGTCTCTTGCCCGTTAACAGACTCGGTGGGTGCCAAAGGCCCGGCCCATGGGGGAGGGGTAAAATGGTGACCTCCCCTAAAGAAGTGGAATGGAGATTGTGGACCAAGGGGCCCACTAAGAAAGGGATCGAAGGGATCAAAGAATGTGTGACCCCTCGATATGGATTCCCTCATCTCAAGATCCCATGTGTGGAAGTCTAGAAGGTGTTGTTGATCTCCTTCATCCACGAAGGGAGATGAGATGGTGGGGGTATGATGGTGGACTCTCTCAAAAAGGTGGAGGAAATATGGTGGGTCACGGGGTCCACAAGAGAATGGGTCAAAGGGATCAAAGAAGGTATGACCCCTCGGACTAGACTTCCACCAATCGCTGTCCCACATTTGAAGATCTTGGAGGTGTAAATGATCACCTTCATTCATTGTGAGAGGTGGGACGACAGTCATAGGTAGAAAGTATGATTCCTCCCTTGGGCAAAAGAAAATGAAGTCGGGCTCGGCCGGCATAGGGAGGAGTAGAAGAACCTCCGTGGTAACATGGCCCACAGTGTATACGGAGGTAATGGACCCTAAAGCGGGATGAGTGAAACTACAACCTGTGGGTCGGTTGAAGCCTGGAGCCAACAAGTGCGTAAATATCAATTGCCGGTCTAACCCTTTAAGAAGGTCATCCCATGTATCCACATAGTGACTAGACCGAAAAGTGGTGTGAAATGAATTGATTGGCACCAGAGGTAGGATAGGGTCCATAGATGGGAAGGAAAGTGGGACCAAGCCATCCTTGAGCCAACTAAGTAGTGGCTCGGCTATGTAAAGTGTACCCGTTAGAAATACGGGTGGCTCGGGCTTTGGTGGCTCCAAATGAGAGGGCTCCGAAATAAGATCGGAAGGTGAGTGTGATGGAGCTCTCATGGGTGGGGAAGGAGGATCCACTATGATGGGGAGAGGGCTTGGGGACTCCATTGATGTGGCCGGGTTAAGACTACCGGCGATGACCTCCTTAGGCTCGGGTAGGAGTAAATCACTAGGAGTACGTGTCCTATCCACTCCTTCCAATCGGTCTAAAATCATTTGCATAAGTTCAGCAACGGAGTGAGTTGGAATAGGGACATCCTGGTGGACTCGCTCATAGTCAACCGTCCTAGGATTGGGTCTCGGTTCATCTACGTGTGGGGCTCTTTGCCTCTGACTAGGACCCACTTGGTTGGAAGTGATTGGGTGGGGCAGGTTGGAGGTGACCGGTTGGGGCACGTAGACCTTCCTAAGCTCTCTCTTCATGTCCCACCATGATTCGATGGGCCATTGTCCCTTAACCTCCCTCATTCTTTCGATGTAATCCCACTTTTCGGCAGCCTCATGAAGAAGCCGCTCTTTGGCGAAAGAGAATTGCATTGCCTCGGACATAGTATAACAATCAAAGTATGTGTCCATGGCGGCTTCCCACTTGAGGTAGTCGCCTGGGTCATTGGAGCCATAAAAGTCTGAGGCTTCGGGCCTACGGAAGTGGAGGGGATGGTTGCCAAGCCCATGGGTTGACCAACGGCCATATTGTCCGGGTGATGAGGAATCCATGGGAAATTGGAGACTATACGATGGACATGCCGACACAAAGGGACAAGACAAAACGACTAATGCAAACACACACTAGATGATGCACTTAGACCGAACCAATAGCCGATACAAGGCGGAGATAAGCGATCCAAAGATCACTCGCGCAAGTACGCTACCCTCCCGATAGGCATAACCTACTGTTCGGGCAACGCCTTTAAATATACCGGGCTATTGGGTGAAATGCAATTTGAAAACACTCTTTTTTATGGTATTTTGAAAGAATGTAATTTAAAACACTTTTTTTTTTGTTTTGAAAAGAATGAGACTCGACTACACCCTGGACACGACCAAGACTCGGTACGCGGCGGAGATAATCGACCCGAAGGTCACTCGCACAAGTGTGCGGTCTTCCCGATAGGCGTAACCTAACGGTCGGACAACACCTTTTGATATACCGAGTGAAGGTGTGTGTGGGGTAACCTTAGACTATGCAAGACTTATGCAACGACTACCCTAGACTCGACTCGCTCTGATACCAAACTGATGCGGGACGGACATGGGGACCGACTCTACGTGGTATGGACCTCGGACTCTAGATGCGGACACGACCAGCAACACATGATAGGAGAGACACTAAGCCCGACACGGAGAGCTCCTATGGGCTATACGTCGCTAACAGAAACGCAAGCTCACTCGTCGTCCCAAGCGAGGGAAACGCGGATCGTGCGCAGTTGAAGAACCGGCAGAGTTCACGGGTAGTCGACTCACTTCCGGACTCGGATCGAGTCACGGGACGGGTCACTCTCACACTCACAGCGGTGACATGGACACACGGGCTAGTACCTATCGCTCTCGGCAGTGGCAAAAGACCATATACTAGCTAAGCAAATGAACGCCAAGAGGTTCGGACCATTACCTCCACGCACCCGGCGTGGCGAAGACAACCCCGGCCGAATCACGGACTCCCGGTTAACAATTATTACAGCAATACACTAAGTCGACCCACTCCACGCAGGGAGGTAAAAGGTCACATGTGGGGTTCGGGAATCACGCAACTCGGGTTGACGGGCAACATCTTGATGTCGCCCGGCGGTGCCGAACTCCGCGTTTTCGTGCTTTCCGAACGGCAGCTTCTACGGGCCCGCGGGGCCCACGGACGGCGCTGTCCTCCGGGTCTGCGAGGGTGGGACCCACTATGATGGGGAGCCCTGGTGGCGTGCCTCCACGGACGGCGGTCGGCCGGGAACACCGATCGAGGGTCGATCGGCCCCGATTCCCAATTCTTGAACTAACTTCCCACGGATTTTGATTACTGTTTTCCAGCGCGCACTCCGACGAAACTGACCGCTGCGATCAATCCCGACGTCGGATCAGGACGCATGAGCTATCGTTGGAAAGCTCTCTTTAAATGCTTCAATCTATACCTAGAGAGATCTGCTGGATCTGGTCAGATCAGAACTTTATTGAATTGATAAGTCCCTGTTGTACAGTAACCGAAACCTCATATCTACAGGTGAGTTGTCTGAAGACTGCCTTTGACCGTGAGGAAGATGGCCGATTCAGCTCCTGAGCTCTTCATCAAACTTGTGGGAAGGTGACCCATGGGGGAGGGGTAAAATGGTGACCTCCCCTAAAGAAGTGGAATGGAGATTATGGACCAAGGGGCCCACTAAGAAAGGGATCGAAGGGATCAAAGAATGTGTGACCCCTCGATATGGATTCCCTCATCTCAAGATCCCATGTGTGGAAGTCTAGAAGGTGTTGTTGATCTCCTTCATCCACGAAGGGAGATGAGATGGTGGGGGTATGATGGTGGACTCTCTCAAAAAGGTGGAGGAAATATGGTGGGTCACGGGGTCCACAAGAGAATGGGTCAAAGGGATCAAAGAAGGTATGACCCCTCGGACTAGACTTCCACCAATCGCTGTCCCACATTTGAAGATCTTGGAGGTGTAAATGATCACCTTCATTCATTGTGAGAGGTGGGACGACAGTCATAGGTAGAAAGTATGATTCCTCCCTTGGGCAAAAGAAAATGAAGTCGGGCTCGGCCGGCATAGGGAGGAGTAGAAGAACCTCCGTGGTAACATGGCCCACAGTGTATACGGAGGTAATGGACCCTAAAGCGGGATGAGTGAAACTACAACCTGTGGGTCGGTTGAAGCCTGGAGCCAACAAGTGCGTAAATATCAATTACCGGTCTAACCCTTTAAGAAGGTCATCCCATGTATCCACATAGTGACTAGACCGAAAAGTGGTGTGAAATGAATTGATTGGCACCAGAGGTAGGATAGGGTCCATAGATGGGAAGGAAAGTGGGACCAAGCCATCCTTGAGCCAACTAAGTAGTGGCTCGACTATGTAAAGTGTACCCGTTAGAAATACGGGTGGCTCGGGCTTTGGTGGCTCCAAATGAGAGGGCTCCGAAATAAGATCGGAAGGTGAGTGTGATGGAGCTCTCATGGGTGGGGAAGGAGGATCCACTATGATGGGGAGAGGGCTTGGGGACTCCATTGATGTGGCCGGGTTAAGACTACCGGCGATGACCTCCTTAGGCTCGGGTAGGAGTAAATCACTAGGAGTACGTGTCCTATCCACTCCTTCCAATCGGTCTAAAATCATTTGCATAAGTTCAGCAACGGAGTGAGTTGGAATAGGGACATCCTGGTGGACTCGCTCATAGTCAACCGTCCTAGGATTGGGTCTCGGTTCATCTACGTGTGGGGCTCTTTGCCTCTGACTAGGACCCACTTGGTTGGAAGTGATTGGGTGGGGCAGGTTGGAGGTGACCGGTTGGGGCACGTAGACCTTCCTAAGCTCTCTCTTCATGTCCCACCATGATTCGATGGGCCATTGTCCCTTAACCTCCCTCATTCTTTCGATGTAATCCCACTTTTCGGCAGCCTCATGAAGAAGCCGCTCTTTGGCGAAAGAGAATTGCATTGCCTCGGACATAGTATAACAATCAAAGTATGTGTCCATGGCGGCTTCCCACTTGAGGTAGTCGCCTGGGTCATTGGAGCCATAAAAGTCTGAGGCTAGGCCCGGAAGTGGAGGGGATGGTTGCCAAGCCCATGGGTTGACCAACGGCCATATTGTCCGGGTGATGAGGAATCCATGGGAAATTGGAGACTATACGATGGACATGCCGACACAAAGGGACAAGATAAAACGACTAAGGCAAACACACACTAGATGATGCACTTAGACCGAACCAATAGCCGATACAAGGCGGAGATAAGCGATCCAAAGATCACTCGCGCAAGTACGCTACCCTCCCGATAGGCATAACCTACTGTTCGGGCAACGCCTTTAAATATACCGGGCTATTGGGTGAAATGCAATTTGAAAACACTCTTTTTTTTGGTATTTTGAAAGAATGTAATTTAAAACACTTTTTTTTTGTTTTGAAAAGAATGAGACTCGACTACACCCTGGACACGACCAAGACTCGGTACGCGGCGGAGATAATCGACCCGAAGGTCACTCGCACAAGTGTGCGGTCTTCCCGATAGGCGTAACCTAACGGTCGGACAACACCTTTTGATATACCGAGTGAAGGTGTGTGTGGGGTAACCTTAGACTATGCAAGACTTATGCAACGACTACCCTAGACTCGACTCACTCTGATACCAAACTGATGCGGGACGGAAACGGGGACCGACTCTACGTGGTATGGACCTCGGACTCTAGATGCGGACACGACCAGCAACACATGATAGGAGAGACACTAAGCCCGACACGGAGAGCTCCTATGGGCTATACGTCGCTAACAGAAACGCAAGCTCACTCGTCGTCCCAAGCGAGGGAAACGCGGATCGTGCGCGGTTGAAGAACAGGCAGAGTTCACGGGTAGTCGACTCACTTCCGGACTCGGATCGAGTCACGGGACGGGTCACTCTCACACTCACAGCGGTGACATGGACACACGGGCTAGTACCTATCGCTCTCGGCAGCGGCAAAAGACCATATACTAGCTAAGCAAATGAACGCCAAGAGGTTCGGACCATTACCTCCACGCACCCGGCGTGGCGAAGACAACCCCGACCGAATCACGGACTCCCGGTTAACAATTATTACAGCAATACACTAAGTCGACCCACTCCACGTAGGGAGTTAAAAGGTCACATGTGGGGTCCGGGAATCACGCAACTCGGGTTGACGGGCAACATCTTGATGTCGCCCGGCGGTGCCGAACTCCGCGTTTTCGTGCTTTCCGAACGGCAGCTTCTACGGGCCCGCGGGGCCCACGGACGGCGCTGTCCTCCGGGTCTGCGGGGGTGGGACCCACTATGATGGGGAGCCCTGGTGGCGTGCCTCCACGGACGGCGGTCGGCCGGGAACACCGATCGGGGGTCGATCGGCCCCGATTCCCAATTCTTGAACTAACTTCCCACGGATTTTGATTGCTGTTTTCCAGCGCGCACTCCGACGAAACTGACCGTTGCGATCAATCCCGACGTCGGATCAGGACGCATGAGCTATCGTTGGAAAGCTCTCTTTAAATGCTTCAATCTATACCTAAAGAGATCTGCTGGATCTGGTCAGATCAGAACTTTATTGAATTGATAAGTCCCTGTTGTACAGTAACCGAAACCTCAGATCTACAGGTGAGTTATCTGAAGACTGCCTTTGACCGTGAGGAAGATGGCCGATTCAGCTCCTGAGCTATTCATCAAACTTGTGGGATTTTGAACAAGGAGAATGGGGATATTTTTTGTGGACTGATTGGAGGTGTCTGTGATTTGTTATGATTTGTTTACTGGAGGGTGGTCGGATCTGGGAACAGGTGGACAGCACTGTAGCTATCTCTGAGATATATTTTTGAAAAATATGGGATGGCCTCACAAAAATTCAAGAAAATTTTGGAACGGTGGGGTTGATGGACAGAACTCCCAGTAAAATTGGGAGATCTAAGAAAAATCGTAAATAGGTCCGAACACTTGAAACACAGGGCAGGTGGAAGTTGAAATAGCAAGCAGACAGATCTAGAAATTAAGGTTGGACGATAATAAACAAATATCAAACGAGATCTTTATGACCAACCAAAATTGTTGGGACGTGCTTGACATCTCTGGACCATGCCCTAAAACCCCTAGGTCGATCTGAGCTCGTGGCTGACACAGAGAATTCGTGGAAGCTGCTATGGTAGGATGAAGGCAGAACTCCGGCAATCTCGGCGGTGATGCGATGGCGGCTCGTGGCGGCGGCGGCGGCGACCGGAATGATAAGGGGAGGAGTCACACCTCCAGAGGGAAGCCTTCACAGCTCCAAGGGGGAGAGAGGGGCGGTCTAGGCCTTTGCTCAAGCAATTTTCCAAGTTTAAATGGCATTAATTCTTCAAAAATGGAAATTACAAGCATATATAGGTCACCCATCTAATCCATCCTCCACCGTTGGATCTAGGGGTGTGAGATGGAGGGCTGGGATGCCATGTGATCATTCCACAAAAATTACAATAAAAAAAATAAGGGGGGGACAGCCTATTGACTATTGGGGAACAAGCTTGACATGGTAGGTGGGGTGGGTGGCCAAATTTTGACTTTCCAAGTCACTTGTCCCCCACTTGGCCCACCCTTCTAGAAGCCTCCATGTGGAAGGTTGATTGACCCCACATAGGACCCTAGGGCTGAGGTGGATCAATGGAAGGGGTCTGGTGGGGCCTGTGGGACCCGGGGTCCCATTTTGTAAATAAACCCCTCTTACAATCAAAATTACATACCGAATAAAATGAAACAAACACACATTATACAAAAATAAAGTCTAACTAAATATGATAAATGCCGGGACTCAAGGGGGAGTCTCCAGGCTATCTCCAAGCCAGATGGACGCTGAGGTGGCTCGAGTCATGCTCCGCGTGCGGTACCGGTGGCTCAGTGTATGGCGCCGCTCAACTGCTCGGGTGTCTGCACCAGGACGGCCCCTCTACTCCCGACCATTCTCCATGAGAGATCTGAACCCTCTCTTTCAGATCCGTCTATCCAGAATCCGACTAGTCAGATCCTTAACATGATGGCTCAGCTGGACCCCACCCAGTTCCACCTTATTCGGCAAGCTTTGCAGGGGGCCGATGCCCCGAGTTCAGTTCCTTCCCATGGTGTGACCACTGCTGCCGCCACCTCCGCTGTTGCTGGGGCCACCTCTGTGACCCCTATCGATCTTACTCCTACTCGTCCCCAGGTTCTCCGGTACGCCAGTATGGAGGCGGGCCAGGCCTCTACCTCGGCCCATCAATCACTTGATAAGGGGAAGGCCCAAATCCCATATGTTCCTTACCTTGATCCCTATGCCACTATTTCTCCATCGCCGCAGGCCCGCGTTGCCCCGGCGAACTTCGTTAGGTTGCAGTCAGGGGCTGCCCATCTAGCTCATGCGGATGTGGGCCCTTCCCCGGCCCATTATCCATCTTACGGGCCGCCCCCTCAGTCAGCTTATCCTTTGGTTACGTACTCAGGCACTACTCCTCCTACTCCTTCTCCTCCCTCCCGGGAACGAGAGATCCTCGATAAATGGGCTGCTATGCAACAACAAATTGATCTCCTCCACAAGCGGGTTGGCCCGCATCATTGGCTGACGTCCCTATTCCTAAGTTCAGGGACATTTATTTCCCTTCTCAGTCCGAGCTCCCCGTATACCGCAAATATGACGGGAATGGCAACCCATTCATCCATGTCCGGGAGTTTCTATATGAGTCAGCACAGTTCCAGCAAGATGACCGCCTGATGGCTTATTTGTTTTGCCGATCATTGAAAGGGGTCGCTTTGGAATGGTTCTACACTTTGCCCATGGAGGAGGCCGAGAATTTTAAGACCGTCAAAGAGAGATTTATTCAGAGATTTCAAGACCGGGTCGGACCCGAATACTCCTTCACTAACGTGGTAGCTGAGAAGATGAAGCTGGAAGAAGATTTTGCAACCTACGCTGATCGATGGAGGCAGATGGCCTCACGTGTGCCCGGGAAAACCCCGGAAGAAGAGAAGGTGAAGTTGTTAATCTCCAATGCCATGCCAACATTCAGGAACATATTGGCAATGAATGACATCTCGAATATGCACCAGTTATACAGCAGAGCTCGGTTCACACAAACTCAGTTCAAGGACTCTCCCATCCATTCTTTATTTGAGGCCCAGAAACCCAAAACTGCCAGAAAGTCCCAGGGCCCCGTCACTGAGGGAGTACAGATTAATGAGCAGGTCCAGGCTGTACAATTCCCCCACCAAGCCGCTCCACCTCGCTTCCCGTAGCCTTCACGCAACCCCCAGTTTGCCACTCCACAAGTTCCCCAGCCCGCTTTCCAGGTCCCACAATACCCGCAACAACAACCACCACCATCCCAACAGTCTCAGAGGCCGCCACAATACAACAATGTCCCCCCACCCGCCGCCTATGGGCCTGCTCGACCGAGTCCAAAGAGGGCCCATTACCCTCCTCTTCCTGAAACTTTGCCCGATATTTTCTCTGCTTTGATGTATACTGGTGATCTTCAATTGCCTCCCGAGCGTCCGAATTGGAATCCAGCCGCCGATCAGTCTCGATATTGCATATTCCATCGGCAACACGGGCACACGATAGAGCGGTGCTACCAGTTTAGAGACCTGGTGTATGATTTGCATGAGGGCCAGAGGATTGATTGGGACCAGATGCACCAGCTGATTGCAAACAGAGGCAGAAACAAGCCAGGCCGCAGCAGGCGGCGCCCCAGCAGCAGCAGCAATAGCAACCCCAGCAGCAACAGCAACCCCATCCACAGCAACAAGACCTTGGGATCCACCATAATCCCATGCCAATGCATCAACCCGCTCCTCAGCAACAACAACAGCCGTCGGCACTGGCACCAGCACAAGTGAACATTGTCTAGCACCCAGCCCCCAACACTGGGTGGACTTTTGATGATGAAACCCCCGCACACCTTTTGGCCTTCCACCACAACCATTCCCCCGCACCTGCTACCCCCTCCATCCTCAGGCCCGCCATCCTACCACCCGTTACTCCCGCCGCATCACCCATCACGCCCGTCACATTCCCCTCCACGTCACCAGTCCTTGCACCACCACCCCCCATACCCTCCATGGTCACCCCTCCATTCAACCCCTCGCCCATCTCCCCCCCACCAGGACCTATTAGACCAACTTCCGCCATCCTCACCCCCATCTCTACACCTTCCACCTACCCTACCGGGCCAAGTGGGGGTCCATCTCAGGCCGTGCCGGCA
Source organism: Amorphophallus konjac (assembly GCA_022559845.1). NCBI lineage: Eukaryota > Viridiplantae > Streptophyta > Magnoliopsida > Alismatales > Araceae > Amorphophallus > Amorphophallus konjac. The sequence continues at coordinate 15,222,422 of CM040121.1, forward strand.
CCACATTGCGCCCTTCGGAGCGGACGTCCCTTCCAGAGAATGTTTTCTCCCTCTGGTGCATCTGCACCCAACCTCCAAGTTCCTTCCCCCACAGCTGAGACAGAAGAAGTAGACCCCGTGCCGGGCACGAAGTATGATTTATTGCAACACTTGGACCGGATGCCGGCCAAGATCTCAGTCTTGGAATTGATCAAAAGGTCGCCACTACACCAAGATGCCTTGAAGTCCTTTTTGCAGAAAGTTCTGGTGAGCGAAGATGTGGCGGTGGATAGCTTGCCGTCCATTTTGGCAACAATTACTAAGGGGCATTCTATCTCATTTTCTGAGTCAGAACTAGCGCCCCCCGAGGCACGGTAGATGCCGCTATGCATTACCATCTCCTTGAATAAAGTGGCCGTGGAGTCTGCCCTTGTGGACACAGGAGCGTCGATAAATGTATGTCCATTAAGTACCCTCCGTGCCTGCAACATCTCTGAAGACATGCTCAAGCCGACGTCGACTACAATAGCCGCATATGACAATTCCAGACGTGCTTGCCACGGGGTCGTGACTGTGAAGGCCGAGCTTGGGCCTTTGGTTATGGATGTGGAGTTTTATGTATTGGACATAGACCCGATGTTCAAAGCTATTCTAGGTCGTCCTTGGCTAAACAGTTTAAATGCCATGCCCTCAACTGCCCACCAATGCTTGAAATTTCCATTCCAGGGGCGGGTGGTCAAGGTAAAAAGTGTCTCCACAGTCCAAAATGTCGATGCGATAGCATCCAAGATTCTGCCTACACTATGGCCAAGTAACAGCCCTGTTCTATCAGTCATAGACTTGAATTATTCATGGGCATATGCGTCACGCAAGCCCGCCACTGCACCAACAAATATCAAGGCCAAGTCCAAGATGAGAGACTCCAAAGGGTGGCACATGATTCTGAAACTAAGCTATCAGTCGGGTCTGGGTCTCGGCACACAGTTACAGGGCCGGACCAACCCCGTCCCTAAAGGCAGGAAGATGGGCCGCCGGGGCCTTGGTTACCGTGACTCCGCAATGTCAGTTCTTGGAGACTCTGGGCCATTAACGTGGGATTACCGACAACATTTTGTGAAAGGTCCGTTACAGCCTGGTACCTTGAAGAAGCCGCCACTCAGTTTTGAAGAGAGGGCCCACGAGGCCTATATTGTTGTTGACCCACCACCGCCGCTGCAAGGGCCGGCGGGTGATTTAGAAGATTTTTCTGAGTGCATTGGAAAGTTATTTTGTAAAAAAGGAAGCCAGTCAAAGAAGAAGGAGACGCAGCTGGTGAAGCGTCCTCCGATGCCATTGGTCCGTCAGGGGCCACGGGAAGTGGGGAGCTCTGTCACTACTTATTCTATATCCCCGTCCCGTCTCACCTCTTGGTTTCAGCAATTGGGGTCTTGATGCGGGACGGACTGAGGAGACGACGCTATATGAGACGGACATGACTCGACCAGCAATGACACGACTACTAGAGCAACCTCGGCTCGACACTAAGAGCTTCTACGGGCTACACGTCGCTAACAGAAGTGCAAACTCACTCGTCGTCCCATGCGAGGGAAAGCGTGGATCGTGCGCGATTAAGAAACAAGCAGAGTTCAAGGTAGTCAGACTTAACTTCCGGACTCGGATCGAGTCGCGGGACTGGTCACTCTCGCTCTCACAGCGGTGACATGGACACACGGGCTAGGAACCTACACTCTCGCAGCGGCATATGACCGTATACTAGCTAAGCAAGTAAATGCCAAGGGGTGAGACCGTTACCTCCACGCACCCGGCGTGGGGAAGACGACCCCGGCCAATCACGGACTCCCGGCTAACAAATTATTACAGCGGTACAATAACTTGACCCACTCCACGCAGGGAGGTAAAAGGTCACATGCGGGGCCCGGGAATCACGCGAATTAGGTTGACGGGCAGCATCTTGATGTCGCCCGGCGGTGCCGAACACACGTCTATAGTGCTGTCCGGACGGCGCAATCTACGGGTCCGTGGGGCCCACGGATGGCGCTGTCCTCCGGATATGCGGGGGTGGGACCCACTGTGATGGGGACCCCTGGTGGCTCGCCTCCACAGATGGCGGTCGGCCGGAAACATCGATCGGGGGTCGATCGGCCCCGATTCACAATTATTGAACTAGCTTCCCACGGATTTCCGGTTCTATTTTCCAGCGCGCGCTCCGGCAAGAATGGCCGCTGCGATCAATCCCGACGTCGGATCGGGGCGCATGAGCTATCGTTGGAAAGCTCTCTTCAAATCCTTAAATCTAGGCTTAAAGAGATGACCTAGATCTGCGGGGATCTAGATGTTGTTGAATTTTGAAGCTTCTGTTGTACAGTAACTGAACTCATAGATCTGCAGGTGAGTTGTCTGAGAACGGCCATTGACCGCAAGGTTGATGGCCGATTCAGCTCCTGAGCTTTTCACGCAAGTTGTAGGATTTTGAACAAGGAAAACGGGGATATTTTTGTGGACTGATTGGAGGTGGATGTGATTTGATATGATTTGTTTACTGGATGGTGGTCGGATCTGGGAACAGGTGGACATCATTGTAGCTAGCTCTGAGAACAATTTTTGAAAAATAGGTGGAGGGCTGATCAAAAATCAGGAAAATACTTGGAAGGAGGGGTTGATGGACAGAACCCCCAGTAAAATTGGGAGACCTAGAAAAAAATCAAAAAGGGGTCCGAATATGGGAAACACAGGGTGGGTGGAAATTGAAACAGAAAGCAGACAGATCTGGGAAAGGAGGTTGGACGAAAATGGGAAATTGCCAAATTGAATAATTATGACCCACCAATTTTTTTAGGATGTGGGGAACACCTATAGAACATCCCCTCAAAATCCCAAATCGATTTGAGCTCGTGGATGATGGCAGGAATTCGTGGAAGTGGCAGCTACGGGCAGATGACAGAACTCCGACGGTTGCGATGGCGGTGCGGTGGCGGCGGCGATGATGACCGGAACCGATAGGGGAGGAGTCACACCTCCAGAAGGTAGCCTTCACAGCTGCAAGGGGGAGAGGGAGGAGAGAGGAGGGGGGCGGCCAAGGCCTCTTCCAACAATATTCATCAATTCATATGCATTAATTCTCCAAAATGGGAAAATACAAGTATTTATGTGTTACATCTCAAATCCATTGTCCACCGTTGGATCTAGGGGATGGGAATGGGTGGCCTGGATTGAGTGTGACACACACACAAAAAATACAATAAAAATATTAAGGGGGGGGGGGGCGGCCTATTGACTAGAGAGACAAGGGGGGGACATGGTAGTTAGCCACCTTGGACTTTGAAGTCCACTTGTCTCCCATGTGCCTTTTACCATTCAACCTTCTAGATGCCTCCATTTGAAATGTTGACTGACCCCACATGGGGCCCTAAGCTGAGGTGGATCAATGGGAGGGGTCTGGTGGGGCCCATGGGACCCGGGGGTTCCATTTTGCAAATAAACCCCTCTTACAATCAAAATTACAAACCGAATAAAATGAAACAAACACACATTACACATAGATAAAGTATAAACAAATATGATAAATGGAGAGACTCAAGGAGGAGTCTCCAGGCTGTCTCCGAGCCAGATGGACGCTGAAGTGGCTCGAGTCGTGCTCCGCGTGCGGTACCGACGGCTCGGCGTAACTGCTCGGGTGTCCGCACCAGGTCTATTCCCCGTTCCCCTCCAATCATGGTCGACCCGTACTTCACAGAGAGACCTGAAATTTTATTCATTCCTTGTGCTTACGGGCGCTACCCGCCTATTGATCTTTCAACCCTGTTCACTCCTCCTCCCCCTGGAGCTCAGCTCCATGAGATGTGGTTTTCCTCCTCAGATCCGTTCTTCGATTGCATATTTCCTGAACTGTTTCCCACGCAATTACCTCCTCCTCCGCCTTCTTCCTCCTCGTGCTGCGTGATCACCTCCGGCCTCCAAAAAAATGCCAATGTCAAAACGGAGGTCTCAGTGGAAGATTATGCTGTGTTCTGCTCGGATTCCCAGGGGCACGAGACCCCTATTTCTTTTCCAGTATATTTCCTCTCTCCTAGGGTAGATGTACAATGTGCAGAGTCTCCTAGGTTAGTCGAGTCGGTCGGGGTAGAATCTAGTTCGAGTCTAGTCAGCCCATCCACGTCTGCGGCGCACCCCGTGATACGTCATCCCAAAACCGTTCCCGATAGGTTTCTGCAAGATCTGGCCGAAAGATGCCACACCCTGCTGAAATGCTCTGAATTTGTAGAGACCGCGATTGTCTTGGAAGATGATGAGGAATTAGAAGGGGTATGGAGCAATGATGGATTGGGGGTGTATGAGATTGTGAATGAGAAGGATCCAGCTGATGATGAGGAAGATGAGGTGGACAACACTGCTGACTTGTACGCGCAAGGCTATAAGAAGTTTGACGAACCTTCCTTGGCAGTGGATGAACCCACTAAGGAGATTAATCTCGGAACATGAGAAAATCCCAGGCTCATACTCATTTCCGCTAGTCTCCCTCCTCAGGTCAAAGAGGAGCTCATCAAGGTTTTGAGGGAGTACAATGATTCTTTTGCCTGGTCCTACGAGGACATGCCGGGTCTTGACCCCACGTTTGTTGAACATCGGTTGATTCTTAAGCCAGGGGCAACACCCGTTAAGCAAAAAGTGAGAAGGTTCCACCCACAAATTGCCTTGAGAATTAAGGAAGAGGTTGATAAACTACAGAAGGCCAGGTTTATCAGAGTTGTTCTATATCCGCAATGGGTGGCGAGCATAGTCCCAGTGATGAAGAAGGATGGTAAAATTTGGATCTATATTGACTTCAAGGACTTGAATAAGGCATGTCCGAAAGATGAGTTTCCACTTCCTCACATCGACGTCTTAGTTGACAATACAGCTGGATATGAAGCCATCTCATTCATGGATGGTTATTCCGGATATAACCAAATCCGTCTGGCTCTTGAGGATCAAGAGAAGACCTCGTTTACTACGCCCTGGGGCACCTACTGCTATGTTGTTATGCCATTTGGATTAAAGAATGCATGTGCCACTTATCAAAGGGCGATGATGGCTATCTTCCACGACATGATGCATGTTTACTTGGAAGCTTATGTGGATGATATCTTGGTCAAATTGAGGTCTCAAGAAGAACACCCCGCCATTCTAGCCAAAGTGTTACAAAGGGCTAGGGAGTATAAGTTGAAAATGAATCCAAAGAAATGTGTATTCGGAGTTGCATCAGGGAAATTGCTCGGGTTTATAGTTAGTAAACGGGGGATTCAGATCGACCCAAATAAAGCAAAGGCCGTTATGGAAATGCCGCCGCCAAAGAACATTACTGAACTTCAAGATTTGATTGGGCGTTTGTAATTTATTAAGAGGTTCATATCTCAACACTCGCAAAGATGTCGCCCATTTTATGAATTGTTAAAGGCGGGCGCAAAGTTTGAATGGAATGAGCGATGTCAGAAGGCCTATGAGGAGCTTAAGGTTTATCTTTCTAATCCCCCGGTTCTACAACCACCCGTCCCTGGGAAACCCCTGATCTTGTACATTTCTGAGATTGAGGACTCCCTAGGAGCTGTCTTGGCACAGGTGGATGATGAAGGAAGGGAAAGGGCAGCATACTACCTCTCGAGGTTATTCAATCCTGCTGAATCCAAGTATACCACCATGGAGAAGACCTGTGCAGCGCTAGTGTGGGTTGCTCAGAAACTTAAAAACTATTTTCTTGCCCACGAGGTTAGGCTGATCTCTAGGATGGACCCCATTCGTTATCTCTTAGAAAAGCCTGTCCTTTCTAGCCGACTAGCTCGCTGGCAGAGCTTTCTTTCCCAGTTCGACATCACCTTCATCGTCCAGAAAGTAATCAAGGGATATGCTATTGCTGAGCACCTCGCTCATTCTCCTATCCCTCGTACTAATTCGATCCAGGATGAGTTCCCTGAAGAGCACTTGGCGGTAATCACTCATCTTTTTTTTGGTCTCTTCATTTCGATGGTGCTCTCAATTCCCAGGGCAGTGGAATTGGCGCCGTCCTCCTTACTCCGGAAGGAGTAACCATCCCTGTTGCTTATCAGCTCTCGTTTCCTACCACTAATAACATAGCCGAGTATGTGGCTCTCCTTGCTGGTCTGAAGCACGCCTACCTCATGGGCGCGCGATACCTTAACAGCATAGGGGACTCTCAATTGGTGCTGCATCAAGTTCTGTCAACTTACCACACTCGTGACCCCAAGCTCAAGCCCTATCAAGACTTGGTCACGCTCTTGGCAAGGCAATTTTGAAAACTTATCTATATTCATACTCCTCGCTCTCAGAACATCTTGGCAGATGCACTTGCATCACTTGCTTCTTCCCTATCATTCCCCCTCAGTCACGCCACTGAGACCATCGTGGTCCAGCGACTAGATGTTCCTTCTCTTCAGGATCCCTGGTTCGACAACCTTAGGAAGACCGTAGAGAAGAAGATGGAAAGGGAAGAGGTGAAAGAAGTATCGTTAACTGAGCTTGAGGAGATCATTGAAGAAGAAGAATTGCCGTGGTATTTTGAAATCGAGCAATATTGCAAGGATGGTACATTTCCAGAGGCGGCAGATGCCGAGTAGCGAAAGGCCATTAGAAGAGTCGCCGCAAGATACACAATTGTTGCTGGTGAATTATATAGGCGAGCTCTGAATGGAGTTCTAATGAGATGTCTAGATGACGATGAGACTTGGAAGGTAGTAGAAGCAGCTCATTCCAGTGAATGTGGAGGGCATGTAAATGGACATGCGTTGGCAAAGAAAATTCTTAGGCAGGGCTACTACTGGCTGACCCTGGAAGAAGATTGTTCCACCTATATTCGTAGGTGTCTTCAGTGCCAGCTTCATGCCGACAAAATCCATGCTCCTGCTTATTCTCTCCATCCTCTCTCTGCTCCTTGGCCATTTTCCATGTGGGCCTTTGATATCATCGGACCTCTCGGTGACCCAAATTCCGCAGTCAAGCAGAAGTCTTTCATTTTGACGGCTACGGAGTACTTCACCTAGTGGGCAGAAGCTGAAGCGTATGCAGAGATCAAAGCCTTCATCATGAAGAATATCATTGTGCGGTTTGGAGTGCCAAGTGATGTTGTCACTAACAACGGACCTCAATTCGTGTCGCAAGAACTCCGGGACCTCTGTAAGAAATTCAATATAGCCTTGCATCACTCATCACCATACTACCCTCAAGGAAATGGTCAGGCTGAGGCCACGAATAAAACCCTTCTTAAGATTATCAAGAAAACATGCGAGTCACATAAATTTGCTGATTGGGCTGAAAAACTGGTAGAAGCTCTATGGGCTTATCGCACCTCCGTCCGCACCCCTACAGGGCAAAATCCTTTTGCTCTCACATATGGGATGGAGGCGGTACTCCCGTATGAGATCCTGATCCCTTCCCTAAGAGTGCAGCTAGACAAAGAACTTAATCTCGATGAGCGTCGAGAGGCGTTGCTAGTCTAACTGGAACTCTTAGACGAGAAGAGGCTTAACGCAGCCAATCATGTGTCAGTTTATCAAAAGCGTGTCTCGCGATATTTTCAAAAGAAGGTCATTGAAAGAAAATTTCAAGTGGGTAATATGGTTTTAAAATGCAAGTTCATCAGATCAGCAGGTCCCAGGTCCAAGCTGCAACCCAACTGGGAAGGGCCATTCGTAATCAAGGAAGTCTATCCGGGTAACGCGTATCGTCTAGTCAATGCGGAGGGTGAGGAATTGCCAAACCCATGGAATGGGCTATATTTAAAACGTTTCCATCCATATAGTCAAGACCAGCAACGGCTTAATAGCAGAGTACACCCCGACCTGATCACGAAAGGAGAACCTCGGTCCAGCATCTCACACACTACACGATCGCCTGTGGTTCGGTATCCTTCTACCGCGCAACACCGTTTCTCCCTTGGCCATGCTTTTGGAAGGGTAAAGGTCCTTGTCTTTCCTCTCTCTTGGCTGAAAATAGGGGCAAGTGGTGAATAAGGGGGCGAGAACTGATCTGGATTCCCCTCCTAAAAGAGGTCTCAAATAGGGCAGTCCGTTAAGACTTTATTCCGTAAAAAAAAAGAAGCAAAAAAAAAAAGAAAAGCAAAGAAAGAAGAATGACGAAGAAAGGAAAAGGGGCAAAATCAAAATCAAAGCTGGAAGCACAAAGCTCGAAACCCTCAAAATTTTGAAAGTCCCCAGATGATGAAAGCTAGGCATGGCAAGAGTGGCAGTACAGTTTCCCCGCGGGACATTATGAGCCCGGTCGTATGCGTGCCTAGAGCGGATGTAGGTTCAATGACGGACACAAAGCCCCATCGCAACAGACCGAGTTCTTTGAAAAGGGGGGGGGGTGTCTCGGGAAGAACTCAAGCCCTAAAAACCTCTATACCTACCGCCAGCCTCCCTACTGAATCTTTTTCAATTTTCCAAGGAACGAACCCCGCCCCGGGTATGGCCTCGGCAGAGGCATCGTTGAGCAAAGTCGATCCCGGTCACAGGCAGTCCCCCTTTTCGCACATGCTGGATATGGGAAACCCATAGCGAAACGGGAGGTTCCCCGTTGTTAATCCTGAGCTGATTTCAAAACTCCAAAAAAAAATCAAATATTCCAAGACTCCAAAAAAATCAAATATTTCAAAACTCCAAAAATCAAATATTTCAAAACTCCAAAAAAATCAAATATTTCAAGACTCCAAAAAAATCAAATATTTCAAAACTCCAAAAAAAATCAAATATTTCAAAACTTCGAAAAAAATCAAATATTTCAAAACTCCAAAAAAATCAAATATTTCAAAACCCAAAAAAAAAGAATCAAAACCTAAAAAAATTGAATATATCAAAAATCTCAAAAAGATTTGAATTCTTCCATCATGTCATCGCATGCATCGCATTTTTGTCATTATATTTTTCCTATTTAATAAGGCTTACCCCCTTGATCAAAATCAAGAATTGATCATTTTTTTGTAGGCAAGGGGTTAAGCCTAAAACAGATTTGACCTGTTTTCTTTATTTGTGCAAGCACATGGGCAGATAGAAGATTGAAGATATGGTCAAGCCATAGACGCGCGCATCCCAAAGGTATTCAAACACATCAGAGAAAGCTCAAAACTCAGACTCAATCCAGTCATCAATCTTATTCATTCTCATATCAAACTCTAAGCATCCCTCTCTACATCAATATCATCATGGAAGGATAAAACAATCACTCAGTCCGCCGCTGGGCATCCCCGCGGGGACGTATCTCTCTCAGCTCCCTAAGGTAAGCCTGTCGCGTCTCTGGAGCCTCCTCAACCTCTGCTGGTAGGGTGCACACCCTGCTTACCTCCCACATAATCAGCGCGCTCCTGACCGCCTGCTCGTCCTCCTCTGTCCCGATCCTCCGCGGCTGTAGCGCGGGAAGGTGGGGTAGCGTCGGTAGCACAGTCGGGGGTAGTCCGACCTGTAGGTAGCACCGGTGTGGGCTGTACATCGCCAAGGTAGTGTCACTCACGAGCCTCAAGTTCAAGCCTGCTCTCCTAGGTAGCCTGATGGTGGTGTCATGGAGGAAGTCCGGACGCATCACGAATCTATCCAGGGGCAGCCTGCTGATGTAGGGGCGCCACTCGTCCCTGGTCTTCAGCTCAGCCGTCCTGCACTGAACCTGCGGAGAGAACCTGAAGGTGCCTCCTACAAAGTAAAGGGGGTGGCTCCCGAAGATCCTGCTAACAGAAGTAATGTCCCCTCTCGGGATGAACTTCATCCTGACTCCCATCTATCACTCCAATAGAATCATCGAGCCAAAGAGAGGACCTCCTAGGGCTACGGAGCTAAGACCCTCGTACAAGTAGGCTAAGACAGCTTGGGAGATGGAAAATCCCTGCCACAGACCACTAATGGTGCTAAGTAAGGGGATCTGTAAGACATGATCAACAGAAGGGAAAAGGATGGCACCGCACATGCAGATGAACGTGGCTTTAGCTATGGCCTCGGTCCACCCACCTTTGTTCTTACAATGCTCCACTACCCACTGGCTAAGGGGAAGAAGGTGAATATGGCGAGGGCCTACAAAGGTATGAACGTCCCTGCTATCTGATATGAACCCTCCTAGGATGAGTTTTGGGTCTATAGGGGCAACAATATGGCATATCAAGTCTTCCTCCCCTACCTTGGACCAAGGGAACCCGAAGTAGGTCTCTACCTCCTCTAATAGGATAGTGGCCTCGAAGGATGGGAAGAAGAAGGTATGGGTCTGAGGATGCCATGTTTCTATCAGAGCTGAGATGCTGTGCCAATCTGAGGAGAGCTTCGGGTAGTTCTGGCCTAGAACCAGAAGGGAGTGTATGTGCCAAGATTTGAGAAGGCAAGTCACCCTTAGGGGCAATGCACGGATCATGGGAGCCACCCATTTCAAGCCAGAATAGCGCCTAGGGCCCTGAATGAGCTAAGAAGAAGAAAGGAGAAAGAGTAAGAGGAAAAAGGGCATATGAGTAAAATTGAGAGATAAGAAATTGAATGGACTCATGTTGAACTTACTTCTCGCATAGAAGTTGTGCTAAGATGCCGAGGAATTGAACTCAGCCGTTGAAGCGCCTCCCGCTCCTTCTTTGCCGCTCTCGGCCCTTCAAAAGACCCTCCCTCCATGGAGCTTCCTTCTAGGGCCCTCTTCATGATAGTTCGATGGGAGAATTGCAAAGGTTTTGAGGCTTAGAGGAAGAGAATTGTGAGAGATATGAATTTAGGCTTCCTCCCCCCACTTATAAGGCTTGTTAGGAAGCCTAGGCCCCTTTGAGATTGGGTTGGATAAGTCTAGGGCGGATTAAGATGAGGTTTGGATGGGTTCAAAGCTACTTGCCCTCGGGTTAGGAACTCTCTAGGAGAGTCCCCATTGAATTCTCAGGGGTGAACGCTTGGACGGTCTTACGATAGACCGCCCATCATTTATACGGTCTGTAATTGACCGTTCATCATCCTCCAAAGAACCCGAGGGCCGCCTGTTTAGGCAGACTTAATTTGACCGTTCTTACTCACAAGCGGTTTATGATGAACCGTTCACAATTCAACGCAGTTATCGGTTAACCGTTCAAAACCCCTGGGCACGGTCTATTATCAACCATTTCAACCTCTGCGCCGCTTACTAAGAGCCGTCCATCTGATCCACAGCCCTTTGTCAGCCTGTTTGATTAACAGCTGTGCAGGTTGTGTTGTGTAGTGGACAGCGGATCTAGAGGGGAGGGGTGAATAGATCAGCCCCACTTTTCACAATGTGGCCCTCTATATAGCTAGTTAAAATGAATTGCAGCGGAATATAAACTAGCTTCCAAGTGCGTTATGATTTGCTTAGCAAGATAAGCAAGATATATAACAATTCGATCCTAAGCATGCACCTAGAACGAATCAATCACACAAGCGAACCACACTAGACAAGATTTTAAGGTGGTTCGGACTGAATCCTCAGCCCTACGTCCACCCCTCACCAAAACCCGGTGAGGCTTCACTTGTGCAGCGCACAGAACCGCAAATCGGAAACCACCGATTGCCTTCCTACTCACCACCTGGTAGGGATGTCAACCGCAAATTGGAACAACCTCCAATTACCTTCCTACTAACCACCGGTAGGGATGAATCACACTTTCAATGTTTAAACAATAATGAAAATGAAACAAATGTGAATGAACTAAGACAAGAGATTGAGTTATGAGTGAAAATGAATTGGCCCTTGTATGAAGTGTTGATCAGCAACAAGGCTCCTCTTGGCTTCAACTCAATCTTCTTGATTCACCCTTGATTGGATGAATGTTCTTCACGGAGTACTGTTCACGTGAACAGTACCTCTTCCTTCAATTCTTCTCTCTTGATCTTCTCTTTGAATTTCTTTGAATGAATGAAGGAGATGATGAAGCTACCTTGAACCTTGATTGCTTCTTTAGCTTCTAGGAGTTTGAATGCTTGAAATATCACCTTGAATGAGGTGGAAAGAACTTGAATGGATGAAGATGATTTTCTTTGAAGAACTTGAATCAAACCAGCTTCCTTGGATCACTTTGATAGCCTTGCTTTGATGTAATCTTCCTTGAGGTTTGCTGGCTTTGATTTGAGCTTGATTCCTCTTTGATTGGATGAAGAACACCTTCACGAACTACTGTTCACGTGAACAGTAGCTCGTCTCCAAGCTCTCTTGTAACCTCCCTTGCAGCCACCCTAGATCTCACAAGAAGCCCCTTGAAGCATTAGGGTTTCTAACCGTCTTACAAGAGTTTTATAGACCTTGAATGGTCTATGGACACCCCCTAGACCAGATCCACAATTTGTGAGGGATTAGGTGTCTTTAGGATTAAACAAATCAATGTTGAATGGCCCTTTTCTAAGTTAGAAACAAAGTCAACAATTGATGGCTCGGGGCTGGCGGTCGACCGAAATTCATGGGGCGGTCGACCGGAATCTGTAAAATCTCCAACTTGTCGGTTCTGGGAAAACCGGTCGACCGAAAAAGTAGGGGCGGTCGACCGAAATCTGTAATTCCTGGAGTGTTTCGTTTCTGGAAGAATCGGTCGACCGGAAAGGCAGGGGCGGTCGACCGAAACCTGTAAAACGTGGAATTCTTAGGCTCTGACAAATCTGGTCGACCAGCCAAGGTGTGTAGGTCGACCGGAAACACCTATACCTGCAAAAATGAAGTGTTAGACCAGAAACACCTATCCCCGCGACCTGACCGCGCAGGTCGATCCGCGTGCGAGGGCGCAACATTCAGTGTTCACGTTCACCATTTCCACTTGATTCCTTGTCCATTCATTGGCGCACCTATCATGAACAAAAACATCACGTATGTCAATCACATGAAGGTGAAAAACATCAATGACTAATAGTGTTTAGCCATTATCAAAACTAAGAATACATTAGAACTCATATGACCATAGAATGATGTCGAATGACCCAAGTGACCATATGAACGCAAGTGACCATAGGGGCACAACAGGTTGGCGCACTCATCTCACTCAGGTTGGCGCACTCATTTCTCACTCATTTGGCGCACTCATCTCACTCAGGTTGGCGCACTCATTTCTCACTCATTTGGCGCACTCATCTCACTCGGTTTGGCGCACTCATCTCACTCAAATCGGCGTGTGCGTCTCTCCTCTCACTCAAGTCGGCGTGAGCATCTCTCTCTCACTCAAGTCGGCGTGTGCGTCTCTCATCTCACTCAAGTCGGCGTGTGCGTCTCTCATCTCACTCTAGTCGGCGTGAGCGTCTCTCTCTCACTCAAGTCGGCGTGTGCGTCTCTCATCTCACTCAAGTCGGCGTGTGCGTCCCTCATCTCACTCAAGTCGGCGTGTGCGTCACTCTCTCACCCGAGTCGTGCGCGTCTCTCAATCTCACCCGTCTGTCTCACTCTCGCCAGTAGTCAAGTCGCATTCATTCATGCACACATGCATTCAGTCACAAAACAAAATAAATAAAAAGCATATCACTATCATATCATATCACATCATGTACAAAAGTCAGGCCCAGTACAAAGTCAAGCCTCTCCCTCTCCCTGGCCCCCGTCGCTGTCTCCACCACCCTTATGCCTCTTCGGGGGAGGCATCGCTGATGTCACCTCGTCGCGCTGACGTCACCGGCACTGCTCGTCCTCCTCGTTCCTCTGCTGACTGGAGGAACCCGTGAAGTAACTCCTGACGGAACCGTGCGTGCCGTGGCTAACACTCGGAGTCCCGCTGCGTGATCGCCGGCTCATGTCCTTATACGCTCGCAGCTCCCCACGTAGCTCGGCCGTCTCAGTCCAGCACCGCTCCGCCTCGGTCTGGTAACGCTCTGCCTCGGCCCGGTGGTGATCTGCCTCGGTCACACCGGCCCGAAGTCGCTCTACCTCGGCCCGGAGGAGTGCCGTCTCCAACGTGTCTGCCGGTCGGCTCCGCGCAGCCTCCTCCCGCACGCGAGCCACCTCCTCTCTAGCCACTACCCGGCTCTGCTCTAACTCTGCCCAGAGGCGGGTCAGCTCGGACGTCTGCATCCACATATCATTGTTAATTAATTGCATAAACATTTCATTCATAAGCATAAAAGCAAAGGGAAGTTTTAGAGTTGCATACCCTCTCGGTAAGTGCTACCTCAGCCGCCTTGGCCCGCGTCACCATCCTGGCAAAGTCGGTGTCTCTCTTAACCTGGTCGGCTGGAGTCCGGGTCGTGGAAGAGGAAGGAGCGTCTGGTCCCGCCCTCTGAGCTCCCTCGGCGCGCTGCATCCAAATACTCCAGGTCAGTCACATGCATAATCATATAGAACTGCATAATTTAAGGAGTTTAGGGTTTAGAAAACTCACTAGCAAGGAGAGGGCCTGCCTTGCCTCATCTTGCTCCCGGATGGTGGACTGCAGAAGTCCCTGCAACTCCGCCAGTAGTCCCGTAGGGTCGATCTACATTTTGAAGTCCACGTGTCAGTGCATCATCATATAGGAATCGTAAGCATGATAGACATAGTTTAAGTTTAGAAGTCGCACCGGTCGGTGAGCACCCCGAAACATCTGGTCTTGGTAGTGCCGAGCGTACGCAGTGTAGTACGCACCGTCGCTCTCTGCTTGGGCAGTCACTGCTCGCCCTCGTGCGGTCCAGTCGGCGACCTGTGTGGCGTTCCTCGCTATCCAATCGAATGCCTCGCCGAGTCCTCGTTTCGTCCTCGTCACTCGTTCCGCCGCCTTCTCAGGCGCAGAGAACTCCACCGCGGGCTGATGGAGCCTGATGGTCCTCATCACCAATCTAAAGTGTAGTGGCTCCACCACATTCATGCAGTGAAGCCACACGTCTCGCCCAGAGAAGGCGAGGGCGCCGACCACCCAAGGCTGACCGTCCTGGCCGTCCTCTGCGTAGGGTGTCCACCGTACCTGCAAGGAATAGGAAGTCGCATCAGCATCAGTCTCATATAGGAACCGCATTTAATAAAAAAAAGGTCTGAGTTTAGAAGCGTACCGAGGTGTACGGTAGAGCGTCTAGATCGTCCTGCAGCTCCCGGACCTATCGTCTCAGGGAGGTCATCTCCCGAGGTGCTGTCCACCTCAGGGCAATCGGCAAGAGCCCAGGACGGGTCTCCTCACCCCTGCCCAGCCCCCGTAAGCGCACGTAGGCCCACACCTACATCACAGCGTCGTGTCAGCATTTAAGAAGCATATAGAATCACATAATTAAGTCTAAGATAGAGAGTCATACCTGGAGTAAGGGGGAGAAGCCCCAAGCATCATCCGACGCGCCGTCGAACTCAGGGTGTCAAAGAGGAAGGCGAGGACCGCCGCTCCCCAGGCATAGTCCCCAACGTGCTCGAGCTCCTGAAGGAAGGGGAGGAAGCGACAGCTCATCACGTCCGCTCGTGTGGAGAAGAGAGGCCTCCCAAACAGTAGCATCAGGAACCACCGTAGAACTCGGTCTGCCTCCGCTCCCGGTCCAGCAGCTACCCGCGGTCGCGCTAGCTCCACCAGCCGCTATAAGTGCTCCTCCGGTCGCTCCCCGACTGCAACTCCTGCTCGCCGCAAACCCAAGCTGTCCTGAAGACCTGCCCGGGGAAGAAGGGTCGACTGCCTCTCGGGGCGCCGTAGCTCTAGGCCCAGCAACTCCCGAGCCATCCCCCGGTAGTCGGGAAAAGTAGTCCCACTAACCAGTGACCCGTGCACCCGAAGGCCAGTGAGCCTAGCCACGTCCTCCAACGTGGGAACCATATGCCCCCACGGGAAAAGGAACGCGTGACTCACTGGGTCCCAGCGGTCATGCATGGCGTACATCAGAGCTGCGTCAAATCGACACACCTCAATACTCAGGAATGGGGCGAACCCCATGGAAGCCAACCGCTCCCTCTGAAAGTCCAGCAGTGCTAAGTACACTGCGCGTACCTGCAGCCACGAGGTACGGGTCCTGCGCTTTCCCCGCATTCATTCATTCATTTTAGATGCATTTTAGTAATTAATTTAAGTTTTTTGTTCCATTTCTAAATAAGAAAATCAAGCTTTGAAGCTCTGTCATAAGAACGGTTCACAACGGGCTGCTCGTCCCTTGAACGGTCCCATATTCACCGCTTTATTCTTCTGGTCCTGACGATTTGAACGGGCTGATGTTGACCGTCCTTAACTTGGACGGGTCATCATGCGCTGTTTGTCCCTTAAGCTTCCTAGGATAGAACGGCTACTTCTGGGCCGTGTAAATGTTGGACGGTCCTATGGGGACCGCATTGTTCTACGTTGATAGTGCGTTGAACGGACCAAAGCGGCCCGTATGTCTTTTGTACGGTGATTCTCTCACCGTCCCTACTTTGTTCGATTCTACTGTTGAGTCAAGTTGAACGGCCTGTTCCTAGCCGTATGAATGTTGGGCGGTCCTATGTGGGCCACATGGTTTGGTTTGTGCAGTTTCTGTTCAACCGCTCTTCCATCGTCTTCCCCGACGACGGTGAGGGTTCCCCCGCCAGAGGGAGGCCGCCATGGCTCCCCTAACCGGCCCCTAAGCATGTCTAACCCCCTAAATAGCCCCTAAACTAGCATGCATTAAACGAAATTGAAGTTAAATGAGAGAAAAGGGGGGAGGCCTACCTCGGGGTCACGGGGCTTCTTGGCCGCCCTCGCCGGTGCATCTTCTCTAGCGATCTCTCCCTCCCCGACGGGGGTTTCTTCCTCGGTGGCGACCACGGCGAGCTCCTCCATAGTCACCTCCGGCGTCTCCTCTTCCCCGACCGACGGTGGCGGTGGCGGTGGCGGCGGCGACGGAGAGCCTTCGTCGGTGGCCGACGGTCGTGCCGCCTGATGCTTCATCCTCGTCATCGTGGAGGTGAGGGGGGGGGCTTGAGATGGAGAGAGAGGGCTTGGGGGTTTGAGAGAGTGTGCGATGGGGAGATGGAGATTGGGGCGTGTGTGGCCCCTTCGTCCCCACCACCGTGGGTTACGGTGGAGGGAGGCGAAGGGGTTTTCAGTTTTTTCGAGGTTGCAGAGATGAACGGTCTATCGTTAGACCGTTTGTCTCTTGGGCGGTTCAATTCTGACCGCACATCCCTAATGGCCGTTAGCTTTAAGTCGGTTTGAATTCCAGGTATGAGCGGTCCATGGTGGACCGTTCTTCATGAGACGGTATTTTATTGACCGTTCATCCCTGGTGATCTGCCTCTTTGAATCTGTTCAAATGCCAGGTGCGCACGGTTAAATGAGGACCGTTCTTGTAAGTTATGCGGCGTAAATATGGCCGTTTATCTTGGGGTGATGAATTTGAATCATGAATGTCAATCTTTGGGAATATTATTGCCTAACCATCTTATGCAGTGTCACTCCATTCAGTCCCGCCGTTTCGCCTGCACAGGTAAGTCAGGTATGGCTTTCTATCCTTACACCCCTTATTGCATTACTATATGGTACTATTATATTATATCGAGAACCAGTTGGTTATCTACGCGTTCCAGGATCTAACGTTCCCCTTCAACAAAAATGATGATGATCCAGATTCACGTACTTAATCTTCGGATAGGCCGATAAGTTGGGATGTCGCGAGGAGGATGGTTCTATCCTGCACGCTGTGGTTGCGGATAGTATCTTGACTCTGATTTTCCCAGCTTAGCAATATTATTCTCGAGTATTTTATATTTTAATCTTTCTTCGCATTTGTTTTAACGATTTTTTTATTTTAGCCCAGCATGCATCATACGCATCTTTTTGAGCTTTCATGACCCATGGTTTGCTTGAAGAATATCCCACCAGTGATGGTTGACTGTGCGTTCAGTGTTTGAGTAAGAGAAACTAATTCCACTCTGAGTTAGAAGGTTTTCTTTGGTCGATCCGTTTGGTTTGGTTGATTGAAAGGTCCCCGTCAGGAGTTTTTCCTTGATGCCTATTTTTCTTTTGTGGCCTCCTCATTGGACCGCGGGATTGTGTCCCCCATGAGGTTGGTCTTGTCATTTAGTTTAGTTCCTCAAGATGGGTGTCGCTTTTGGTTTAATCATTCCGCACGTTTGGTTCAGAGTTTTTCCGGAAGATTCTTGTTGCTTGTTGGTGAAAACGGGTGTCGTTTTACCTTAACGCCCGCTTTTCCAGTCCACTCCGCTGCATTTTCACTCCACCTCCATGTTCCATGTCACTTCCGCTTCACCTCCGCTCGCTCCCCTGCAAAGAGGACGTTAAGGAGGGGCATCTGTTGACACCCGTTTTATACCGATAAGTTGAGTCGTTTCTCTTATTCACTTTTGTTGACGCCTCGGGTTGACCGTCACTCGTCGGGACTATTTTCAGGTGTATTTTGGGCCAGTTTTATGTGTAACCTCCCTCCTTGGTGGAGTCTGTATCGGTTCGGAGCTTAATGGGCCTTAGTTTCTGGGTGATTGAACATATTTATGAAAATCAAGTGTCCAAGAGCATGTACGGTTCAACATCAGCCGTTCAACACTGGGGCGGTTGTATATAGGCCGTTCATATATTTATGGTTGATTTCTGAGGATTTTCTTGAATTTTCATCGATAGGATTTTGTGCGGCCGTCCTATAGCCGTTCAACAGAATGGACGGACTAAGGACAACCGCTTATCATCTCAGAGTCCTACGCTTGGCAATTTCCTCAGATAATTATCCAGGCATTTGAATTATCACCGACAAGGCTAGGACGGTTTGTTGTTGGCCGCCCTACATTTGAACGGTCTCATTAGAGCCGTACATCTATGAGGGTCCAGCGGCGGGCCTTTCGGTCAGTTCGAGGGATAATTGGGATTATTTTCTGATTATTTGAATTTCTACCGACGGGTAGGATGGTCAAAAGGTGACCGCCCATCCGTTGAGCGGTCTATCGTGAGACCGTTCATCTCGTCGATTGCTGAATTTTAAACAGATTTTAATCCTTTTATCCATGGTTTTATCTCCAGCTTCTTTCGTCAATATCTCCGTGGATAATCAACCATTTTAGCTGCCATTTCGACTGGATAAGAGATAATTGTATTATCTACGATTTATCTTCAATAATCTCATCCCGAAAATAGCTATAAACCCTAGTTTCGAGGTTGCCTTTCGAGGTTCTATAAATAGACCCTAGAGGCCGGACTAGAAGAGGGGGGGAAGATTTTGATCGACGGCGAAGCCCTGCCGCATTTTTGAGCGACCTAGCACCAAAGAGGGAGGCTCTCTACGTCCATACGAGTCTCCGGTCCAGGGAGTAGTCCATGTTTTGAGTCGCTTGCGTTTTCTTATAGCTTGCGTCGTGTCCCTTGCATGCATTGCCTTCTCCCCACGTCCCCTTTCGTTTTCACCATCATGCACACCTCCACCCACGTTTTTGTCACCCTAGGGGTTTAAAACCCCCCAGGTATCCCCTTTTCCATTTATTTATGTTTGTCTCTCCCTATATTGACATCTACTACATCATTTAGTTTTAATCTGGGTGTTATTTTTGTGTCTTCACGTTGCTTTGCAGGTCAGCACTTCATCAGCACGAGGCCCATCCCCTCTGGCCGGCCGGAGAGGGTGGAGGTGAACCCTTTAGCAACTTCTGGCGTGATGGACTTGAGCGGTTCTTGACTGCCCGTTCAAGATGACGTGCGGCTCTTCACGGACCGTTCTTCTTTTTCCTGCGGTCTACTTCAAGCCGTCCATCATCCAGGAGCGCTTCCTCCCGTGCGTTCTGCAGCATACATAGGCGGCCTATCGTAAGACCGCGCATCCTATAGGCGGTTCTTCATCGACCGCACGTCTCATCAGTGCTGTAGCTAGGCGAGTGTCTCCCCTTCTTTTCCAAAGCATGGCGTATTCATCACGTCCGGCGCTTTGGTGGCGATCACGGTTACAGTCACTTTCCTTTCTCCTCTCGATGCTCTTCATTTACTCATTGTCTTGGCGATCCATTCATAGCACACCGTTCCATTTAAGATAAAAGAGGAGGAAAAATATATCTACAGCCCTGTAACGACCTAGAGCTCTGGATACCGATATACCGATAACATCGTTACACCAATATCAAGAACTGGGGAAGTCACCCAAGAGGCTGATGAGGCCCCGTAAGGGTTAGAGCTCTTTGTCGAGGGAGTGTACAACGAATTGCAATTACACGAAAGCGCAAATTAGAATTAAGCATTGAAATTTAACAGAAGTGCGGAAGCAAAATTTAAAATAATCAGAGTGCTAACATATATACTAGTCCAGAGGCACAAGAGTGCTAGTCCAAAAGTACAACTACACGGGGCATACCCTGGCAAAAGTATAAAAAAAGACCACCAAAAAAGCTGGCCCGCCTACTGCTGGCGTCTAGACTCGATCACCGGGCACACGAGAAATGTCGGGGGACGACGGCCGCGGCTCACCTGAAAAGAGAAGGGTGAGTCACAGCCAGACTCAGTAGGGGTCACACGTATCCCTAGGTCGCTGCTAAACATGCAATCATGCGAAATTAAAGCAATTAGAGCATGCATTTAATTAAAATAAACATGCAATGGCATGAATAAAATAATCACCATAAAGCCGTAAAATCTAACCACATAGCTAAAACATGCCAATATCTGTAAAATTTAAATAACAGAAAGTAAATCTTCCAGTAGAATATGCCTCAACTAACCAAGCAACAGGGAACAAGACAACCACTGGGAGGAGAAACCAGATGCGTCCACTGACGGCTTACACTGCGTCTCAAGCACTCGCAGTCGGTAACACGACAAGCAGAGCGTGTAAACAGTACTAAATCAAGTGACTAGTCAGAGTGACACTCGTTAGTGTCAGTCCAACGCCTCTGACTACGTGTGCACACACTGACTTTTGCCTGAGCCAGGCCCTCTAGCTAATTTTCTCCCCCGGCAGGACACTACCGCTGGTCGGGAGCCCACGGAACTAGCTTACAAACCGTGTGACGGGAACACCCCTCCGCCATCCCCAGGCGGGTCGGCTACTCAAAGGCCTTAGGGCTACACTAGTGGCTCCATTGCAAGGAATGAAAAGCTACTCTATTGGGATCTAAAATATGCCATCATTTTGAAAATAGTTTAACCACGACGATATTTACGAAAAATCGCATAATAAGCCGAAAAATAACCGCTGCCAAAGATGAACGATTAGAACCGGGCCGCACCAGGGTTGAACGGCTTGAGGCTGGCCGCTCAACTGGACATAAGCGGTTCCACCCTGACCGCACAAACATGTTGGACGACTGGGCCTGGGCCGCACTACTATATCAGCTACTAGAATCACGGGGTTATGCGGTTTGAAACTGGCCGCAAGAAGGGTTAAACGGTCCCCAATGGGCCGCATTACCATGATGGACGGATGGGTCAAGACCGCATCGATGAACCGCCATTGAAGGTCAACAGCGTAAACGGTCCTACGATAGACCGCACAACGAAGATGGACGATTGGGTACTAGCCGCACCACAAGGATGGGCGGTTTCACTTGGGCCGTTCTAGTGTACCTCCCTATGGTACCAAGGCTAAACGGCTAGAGTGTAGCCGCATCAGGGATTAAACGGTCCTGTGAAGGCTGCACAAGGGGGTTTAACCGGTCAGGTCACGACCGCTCATGTGATGAACGGTCCACGGACGACCGCATAAACGGCGTCACGGCGGGGCACACCCTCACCGGGTCAGAAATCCCCCCGGAGGGCTACAACAAGCTGGAAAATAAAAAAAACTAAACCTGCCTTGCCACACGGCCATTCCACAACCACACATGCCATCAAAACTGAAAATGAAGCCTATAACAATTGATTTTAACAATTTAAATGAAAATAGGCTAACATGGGGAAATGCACGGAAACCTAGGCAAACAAACTCGGATCATGATGCAGGAGGCATGAAAATGATCCTAGCGATGCAAGGAATCCATCCCCCTACCTTGATCGCGACGAAAATGGCGTCCGGTGCGCGTACGAGCCGCGAACCACCGCGCGTTCAATCGCTCGATCCGGTCACCTCGCTCTGCGGTTCGAGACGAAACTTACGTCACCGCGCTCCACTCATCGCCAGCTCCCCAACGGTACCTCCCTCGACACCTGCAGTGGCCCGGACGGACCCGGAGCCCAAGGAGGGAGAGAGATCACGAGAGGAGAGAGAGAGAGAGAGCGAACGAGAGAGTGAGAGAGAGAGAGAGAGGAAAAGTGAGGGGAGAGAGAGATCGAGTGATTTTTATAAAAATATATATTTTTTGAAAATTTAACTCAAATTGCATTTTAACTCTCAAATTTAGTAAAATTGCACACACACATATATATATATATATATATATATATATATATATATATATATATTATGGGATTAAATCTAAACAATTCCGATTAATTCCCAAACAATGCCATAAAATTCCTAAATAGCCGAAAATTACCAAATGGATTCTGGATCCGAACCACTAAAGATCCGTTAAGGCACAGGCCTTACAGTCCCTCCCTCCTAATAAAAATTTCGACCCCGAAATTTAAAAACTAAGGATAAGGAGGAAACTGAGAAAAGGAATTTATACCTCACTGGAATAAGAAAAGAAAAAGTTGTCGCATCTCATCCTCACGTTCCCTAGTTGCTTCATTGCCTGAGTGACGCTGCCAGACAACCTTTACCAGAGGAATCACTTTGTTTCTCAACCGCTGCTCACGATGGTCTCCTGACAGGAAACTCTGGAGTAGACAAATCAGCAGTCACCTCTGGCCAAACTGAATCATCTAGAACGTGGGATGGATCCGGCACATATTTCCTCAACTGAGAGACGTGGAACACATCATGAATTGCCCGCATAGCCGCTGGTAACTGAAGACGATAGGCTACCTGACCCACAGATTCTAATATAGGAAATGGGCCAACATAACGCGGACTAAGCTTTCCACGCTTCCCAAATCTCGAAACACCTTTCATCGGAGACACCTTGACAAAAATCATGTCTCATGGCTCAAACTGTAGTGGACGTTTGCGCTGATCTGCATAGCTTTTCTGCCGACTCTGAGCTGTCAACAACCTTCGCCTGATCAGACGAACCACATCAGAACATTGATGTACCATATCAGGCCCTATCAAAAGATGATCACCTTCTTCAAACCAATTCAGAGGAGTACGACAAGTACGACCGTACATCGCTTCATATGGAGCCATACCAATACTGGAGTGAAAACTGTTATTATAAGCAAATTCAACAAGTGGCAAATGTTGACTCCATGAACCTCGCCAGTCTAGGCAACAAGATCTCAGCATATCTTCTAATGTCTGGATAGTTCTCTCTGACTGTCCATCAGACTGAGGATGATACGCTAAACTGAAAGCTAACTCCGTGCCCAGTGCTTTCTGAAAACTGTGCTAGAAGCCAGAGGTAAATCGTGGATCACGATCTGACACAAGTGAAATAGGAATTCCATGCAGTGGCACAATCTTTTGAACATAAAGCTCGGCCAATTTATGCACACTCTAGGAAACTTTAATTGGCAATAATCTAGCTGTTTTTGTCAATCTGTCAACCAACAGCCAGATCCCATCAAAACCTTGAGAAGTACGAGGCAACCCCACAATAAAATCTGTAGTGACATGATCCCACTTCCACATAGGAATTTCTAATGGCTGCAGCAATCCACCTAGTTTCTGGTGTTCTGCCTTTATCTGCTGACAAGTCAAGCAACAAGAAACAAAAGCAGCGACATCCTTTTTTATACCTGGCCACCAGAATTGCTTCTTCAAATTCTCATACATCTTGGTGACACCTGGGTGAATCGCAAAGCGGGAACCATGGGCTTCACTCAAAATTGACCGCCTCAAAACATCATATGCTGGAACATACAATTTGCCTCGAAAACTGACAACCAGCTCATCATCAAATTCAAAACCATGCATCATTATCACTCGGGACAATTCCGAATCTGCTTGTTGAGCTTCTTTAATCTGCTGATATAGAGCTGAAGTCATAGACAGACTAGCATAAATAGCTATTGTCGGATCGGTAGGGATATCTACACTGAATGCCTCACTCGGAAGTTGTTCCCACAATTTCCACTCATGAAGCATCAGATGACTAACTTGTACTTTCCTGCTCAGAGCATCAGCCACAACACTCATCTTACCAGGCTGATAGGAGAGTGTAAAGTCATAATCTTTCATGTATTCCATCCAGCGACACTGCCTAAGATTCAGATCTTTTTGGGAGAATATATACTGTAAACTCTGATGATCAGTAAGGATTTGAAACTTCTCACCATACAGATAATGTCTCCAGATCTTTAATGTAAAAATAACTGCAGCTAGCTCCAGATCATGTGTGGGATAATTTTCTTCATGCTGTTTTAATTGTCGAGATGCATATGCGATAACTTTTCCATGTTGCATCAGCACTGCACCCAAACCTACTCGAGAAGCATCTGTGCAAACTACAAATCCACCCGAGCCAGACGACAAAGTCAACATTGGAGAAGAAGTCAAAAACCTTTTCAATTCAACAAAGCTATCCTCATACTGATCTGACCAGACGAAGGGTACATCTTTACGAGTTAGTCTAGTCATTGGTGCTGCAATCTTTGCAAAATCTTGGATGAATCTTCGGTAATACCCATCCAAACCTAAGAAGCTTCTGATTTCTGTCACAGTTCTTGGTCTCTGCCAATTTAGAATAGCTTCAATCTTTGCAGGGTCTACTGCTACTCCGTCACCAGAAATCACGTGGCCAAGAAAATGAATTTCTCGAAGGCAAAACTCACATTTACTGAACTTTACATAGAGCTCGTGATCTCGCAGAGTCTACAGAACGATCCTCAAATGCTGCATATGGTCTTCTTCAGAAGCAGAGTAAATCAAAATATCATCGACAAAGATTACCACGAACTGATCCAGATATGGGCGGAAAACACACTGCATTAGGTCCATGAAAGCTGCTGGAGCATTCGTTAAGCCAAACGGCATTACCAGAAATTCATAGTGACCATAACGAGTGCTAAAAGTTGTTTTCTCCACATCAGACTCCCGGATCCACAGTTAAAAATAGCCAGACCGAAGGTCAATCTGTGAAAAGACAGTAGCAGACTGTAACTGGTCAAACAAATCATCAATCTTGGGAAGCGGATATTTATTCTTGATAGTCACCTGATTCAGTTGTCTGTAATCAATACAAAGCCTCAGGCTTCCATCTTTCTTTTTCACAAATAACACTAGAGCACTCCACAGAGAAAAATTGGGGCGAATATAGCCTTTTTCCAGCAATTCAAGCAATTATGCTCGCAGTTCTTTGAGTTCAGCTGGAGCCATTCGGTATGGTGCCTTTGCCAAAGGAGCTGTACCTGGAATCAGTTCAATCACCATTTCTATTTCTCGCTCTGGAGGCAAGCCTGGCAACTCGTCAGGAAACACATTAGGGAACTCACAGACAACAGGAATATCACTAACATCCCATCGTGATTTCTCAACAGCTACCACAGAAGTTAGGAATCCCTGACAACCTGCACTAAGCAATCTATAGGCTCGAATAGCAGAAATAATCAAGCGAGAAGAACGGGATAGAATACCTTGAAAATAAAATGCTGGTTTTCCCTGTGGCTGAAAATAGACTTTCTTCGATCTGCAGTCAACCACAGCTCCAAATTGCTCCAACCAATCCATACCCAGAATGATGTCATAATCTGCCAGCTGCAACACATATAATCTCGCCGGCAACAGCTGATTATTGATAATAATAGGAGATTCTTCTAAACACAGAGGCGTGAACAAGAAATCTCCAGAAGGCATTTCAACAAATAATTTACAAGTCATCTCGGATGTCGGCTCCTCAATGCATGCAATGAAATCCTCAGAAATAAAAGAGTGAGAAGCACCAGAATCAAATAACACACGAGCTGAATGACCATAAAGCATAATAGTACCTTCAACCAGATGAGACGCAATTGCTTCAGCCCGAGAAATATGGGACACATTGCCTTTCTGCTTCTTAGATGCTGCTGAAGATTGCTGGGAAGATGCTGAAGCTTGCGAATAGAATTGCTGCTGAGGTTGAGGCAAAGGAGGAGGTCTGAACTGCGACTGCTGAGGCTGAGAAAGCTGAGGAACATGAGCTGGTTTCGACCTCAACGGGCAGTCCCGAACCACGTGACCCGGCTGGTCACAACGAAAATAGACAATAGGAAGACAACACTGCTGTCCCTTATGGTTGCCACCACATCTCGCACATGTCCTCGGCTAACTGACAGCAGAACTCTGACGACTCTGGGAAGAAGGCACTGACTGCTGCTACACGGTATCAGTACCAGACGACGGCTGCTGAAAGAACTTCTTCTTCTTCTTACCATATCTCTTGAACTTGTGCTTAGAGGAGGAAGAAAGACCACTCGAATCTGGCGCAACAGGGGAAACTCTTGACACTGGCGGCCGATAGGTCTGCTGAAACTGCATCATCGGCTGAATCGACCCAGCTTGAGAATATCCACCTGGTCTCGCCATCTCTAACTCGAGTGCCACAGCTGCCTGGCACGTACTATCAAGATCAGCAACACGATTGGCAATCAACGGTAGCTTAAGTTCAGGCCTAAGCCCTCGCAGAAACTGCTGAGTCTTTAATGCTTCATTAGCCAACACATGGGGCGCATACTGACCCAATTCCATAAATTTGTTTCGATATTGCAGCACGGTCATATCACCCTGGACAAGTTCCATGAACTGGTACATTTTGGCCATCTGTAAACACGCCGGAGTATAGGCACGCTCGAAAGATGCAGCAAACTCGGCCCACGTGATCTGCCGGAGCAGCATGGAATGAAAAGCAATCTGCCACTCGGCCTTCCACCACGTGATCGCTGTACCCTGAAGCTGGAACGCTGCCAACATCACTTTTTCATCTTCCGCACACTCCATTGATAGGAATACACGTTCAATAGCATCCAGCCACTGCCTCGCTACCTCTGGGTCTGCCTGACCATCAAAAGTTGGTGGATTGAATAAGTGAAATTCTTTAAGAGCTTTGCCTCGACTACCAGGCGCTTCAACTTGAGGAGCAACGATTGGCGCTGGAGCAGGAACAACAGGAGGCTGAGCTGAACCACTCTCTTCCCTAGGCGCGTTTCTAGGGACTCGAGGAGGTCTTCCTCGACGAGGCGGCATATTTGCAACTGACGAATACATAAACCAACAGAAAATCCATCAATCTCACGGAAAACATCCTAAGCCAACAATAGACGACACAAAGGGACTAACTCTGGACAAGTGTAATTCCAATTCCTTATACAAATCTTCAACATTTCGTTGATACCAACTGTAACGACCCAGAGCTCCGGATACCGATATACCGATAACATCGTTACACCGATATCAAGAACTGGGGAAGTCACCCAAGAGGCTGATGAGGCCCCGTAAGGGTTAGAGCTCTTTGTCGAGGGAGTGTACAACGAATTGTAATTACATGAAAGCGTAAATTAGAATTAAGCATTGAAATTTAACAGAAGTGCGGAAGCAAAATTTAAAATAATCAGAGTGCTAACATATATACTAGTCCAGAGGCACAAGAGTGCTAGTCCAAAAGTACAACTACACGGGGCATACCCCGGCAAAAGTACAAGAAAAGACCACCAAAAAAGCTGACCCGCCTACTACTGGCGTCTAGACTCGATCACCGGGCACACGAGAAACGCCGGGGGACGACTGTCGCGGCTCATCTGAAAAGAGAAGGGTGAGTCACATCCAGACTCAGTAGGGGTCACACGGATCCCTACCTCGCTGCTAAACATGCAATCATGCGAAATTAAAGCAATTAGAGCATGCATTTAATTAAAATAAACAGGCAATGACATGAATAAAATAGTCACCATAAAGCCGTAAAATCTAACCACACAGCTAAAACATGGCAATATCTGTAAAATTTAAATAACAGAAAGTAAATCTACCAGTAGAATATGCCTCAACTAACCAAGCAATAGGGAACATGAGAACCACTGGGAGGAGAAACCAGATGCGTCCACTGACGGCTTACACTGTGTCTCAAGCACTCGCAGTCGGTAACACGACAAGCAGAGCGCGTAAACAGTACCAAACCAAGTGACTAGTCAAAGTGACACTCGTCAGTGTCAGTCCAACGCCTCTGACTACGTGTGCACACACTGAGTTTTGCCTGAGCCAGGCCCTCTAGCTAGTTTTCTCCCGCGACATGACACTACCATTGCAAGGAAAGAAAAGTTACTTTATTGGGATCTAAAATATGCCATCATTTTGAAAATAGTTTAACCACGGCAATATTTACGAAAAATCGCATAATAAGCCAAAAAATAACCGCTGCCAAAGATGAACGGTTAGAACCGGGCCGCACCAGGGTTGAACGGCTTGAGGTTTGCCGCTCAACTGGACATAAGCGGTTCCACCCTGACCGCACAAACATGTTGGACGGCTGGGCCTGGGCCGCACTACTATATCAGCTACTAGAATCACGGGGTTATGCGGTTTGAAACTGGCCGCAAGAAGGGTTAAATGTTCCCCAATGGTCCGCATTACCACGATGGACGGATGGGTCAAGACCGCATCGACGAACCGCCATTGAAGGTCAACAGCGTAAACAGTCCTACGATAGACCGCACAACAAAGATGGACGGTTGGTTACTAGCCGCACCACAAGGATGGGCGGTTTCACTTGGACCGTTCTAGTGTACCTCCCTATGGTACCAAGGCTAAACGGCTAGAGTGTAGCCGCATCAGGGATTAAACGGTCCTGTGAAGGCCGCACAAGGGGGTTTAAACGGTTAGGTCACGCCCGCTCATGTGATGAACGGTCCACGGACGACCGCATAAACGGCGTCACGGCAGGGCACACCCTCACCTGGTCGAGAATCCGCCCGGAGGGCTACAACAAGCTGGAAAATAAAAAAAAACTAAACCTGCCATGCCACATGGCCATTCTACAACCACACATGCCATCAAAACTGAAAATGAAGCCTATAACAATTGATTTTAACAATTTAAACGAAAATAGGCTAACATGGGGAAATGCACGGAAACCTAGGCAAACGAACTCGGATCATGATGCAGGAGGCATGAAAATGATCCTAGCGATGCAGGGAATCCATCCCCCTACCTCGATCGCGACGAAAACGGCGTCCGGTGCGCGTACGAGCCGCGAACCACCGCGCATTCAATCGCTCGATCCGATCACCTCGCTCCGCGGTTCGAGACGAAACTTACGTCACCGCGCTCCACTCGTCGCCAGCTCCCCAACGGTACCTCCCTCGACACCTGCAGTGGCCCGGACGGACCCGGAGCCAAAGGAGGGAGAGAGATCGCGAGATGAGAGAGAGAGAGCGAACGAGAGAGTGTGTGTGTGTGAGAGAGAGAGAGAGAGAGGAAAAGTGAGGGGAGAGAGAGATCTAGTGATTTTTATAAAAATATAATTTTTTGAAAATTTAACTCAAATTACATTGTAACCCTCAAATTAAGTAAAATTGCACATATATATATATATATTTCGGGATTAAATCTAAACAATTCCGATTAATTCCCGAAAAATGCCAGAAAATTCCTAAAAATCCAAAAAAATAGCCAAAAATTACCAAATTGATTCTGGATCCGAACCACTAAAGATCTGTTAAGGCACGGGCCTTACATGCCCCTTCTTGAAGTGGGAGGATAGAGTCCATGTGAGGGGTTTCCCGTCTGCTTCAATCGGTCCCTTAAAACCTAGGCCCGCTCTACGGACCGGCTTCGTTTTCTGTAGTGGTCTCAACCTTCCTTGCAATTGTGCCCCCAAGCCTTTGCCCTATTGATAGCCAATATTTCTCATAATCTCCCATCCTTTGGAACAGAAAAGGAGACGTGAGGTTGGCACGGGAAACGGCTTCTGTTGTGTTAACTGAGCATGACAGGGGTCATACACATCTAACAGGGACAATATGGGCCGGTGAGTCGGCCAGACAGAGGGCAGAGAGGTGGTGATATCATCCACTGTAGAAGAGAGGGGCATGCTCATTACCTTGATAACCCATCCTTTGTACAGAAACTTGAAACATTGATGGTTGGTGGATGGCACAACATTCATGGCGTTAATGTAGGTATGGCCTAGTATAGCTTTGAATGTGGGATCCATATCAAGGATATGGAATTCTGTGGAGACTGATATAGGGCCCAACTCTACATTAAGGGTGATCATCCCCTTTGGTGGCCTTTTGTTGTTATCATAGGCCGTGACTGTGATGGATGAAGGTGTTATTTGTTCTTCATCAACCCCACATATCCGAAGAGTGCTCATAGAAATGACATTTATAGATGCACCCATATCCACCATGCATGGATCCACGGACACTCCATTAATTTTTACCGTAATACACAATGCATATTTTCGAGCTTTCTTGGGGGCAAGCTCATGATTGTGGAACATAATGGCTGGCTATGTATCCGTCGGCGTCAGAACGGCTGAGATCTTCTCCACAGGGAGATCCTCATTCACCATGACTTTCTAGAGATATTCCCTCAAAGCTTCCTGATGGGACGTGGATCTCTTAATCAGCTCAAGAATGGAGATCCGGGCGGGCATCTTATCCAGATGTTTTAGCAAATCATATTGGGTCCCAGGGATGGACTCTTCTTGCTACTCTTCATTGTCTTTCTCTGGGGGCCTGACTATTTTGGGCAACTACCCGGTGGAACATCCTTCCACTCTGGAGCACCATTGCTTGTGGCTCGTGCTGCACCTCTATGGTGTTAGGTGTGGATTTTAGCAGAGGTTTGAGGGGTAGTAGTGGAGGGACTGTTGGTGGAATGGGTGTAACTATGGGAGTAGTGGTTTTGATGAGGGGTTTATCAGGTGGAGATATTGTGGAGGTAGATAGGGCCCCAGATAGATGGTGGATGATAAGTGGTTTGGAAGGTGGCATAATGGAGGTAGAGGGGGCCTCAGATGGATGGTGGATGATAAGGGGTTTAGAAAGTGGGGATATAGTTGAGGTAGAGGGGGCCTCATTCGGGCGATGGAGGATAAGGGGTTTAGAAGGTGGGGGTATAGTGGAGGTAGAGGGCCTCATTCGGGAGATGGAGGATAAGGGGTTTTGAAGGTAGGGGTAGAGATTCAGTGGAGATAGATGGCAAAGTGGTGGAATGTGAGGTAACGAGAGACTTCAGGGGTTGAGGGGATACGGTAGATGGCATTTGGTGGTGGATTAATGGTGAATTAACAGTAGGGGTGCGGACAAGAGGACGTGATGGCTGTGGAAATGAAGGAGGATTAGTTGTGACATGGTTGGGTCAGAACAAGGTGTTGTTCGGATGAGGCGAGGAGGTTGACTGATAATGTAGCAACCCTAATAAATGAATAATTGAAATAAATTAAAACATATA
The DNA here is from genome assembly GCA_022559845.1 of Amorphophallus konjac. NCBI lineage: Eukaryota > Viridiplantae > Streptophyta > Magnoliopsida > Alismatales > Araceae > Amorphophallus > Amorphophallus konjac. The sequence continues at coordinate 15,253,615 of CM040121.1, forward strand.
TTACAGAAGTAATATATATAAAAGGAATAGGGTTAATTGGATGAAATAAAACAAATTAAAAATAACGCCTCTTATTAAGGCGTTAATTTATAAAGAAACGCCTCTACCCATGGCGTGAATAAGGAAAGGACGCCCACACCTACGGTCGTCAGTTCTCACGCGACCAAATGGGTAAGTAAAAGAAACGCCTCTATCTTGGGCGTGTTTTAAAACAAGAAACGCCCTTTTTCAAGGCGCTTTTTAAGAAACGCCCTTATTCAAGGCGTTAATTCAAGAATACACGCCCTGACCTAAGGCGTTAATTCAGTTCGTGAACCGTTCGAACCCAGAGCTTATCCAAGGAAAGATTAACCTAATCTAGTAAGTGTCTATTAAAGTAAGGACTCTATTAAGGATATATTACCCTCAATCAAACACTACTCTTGTTAGGACTTCCAAAATCCTATAAATAACATGTTCGATCGAACCCTAAAACCCATTTGATCGAACGTCTGCTGCTAGGTACGTGAAGAAAAAAACGGTTCCTCTATTCTTTTATTTTTCTGCTTCTATTACATGAAGAACTAATGTTCTTCATCTGATTCTGTTATAGGTCTGTAAGGTGGCGTACGTGAAAGAACAAGGTATGTTCTTCACCATATACCTGTGAAGATTGATTTCATATCTTCATATTCCTTCCTCTCTTTTCCTACAGGTTGATTGAAGGCTATCATCTCCGTCATATTCATCAACTAAAATCTTCCTTCTTCCTGTCCAAGGTGTTCTTCTCAAGTTATTCACCGGTCATCTCCAAATCTATTTTTAAGGTAGGTTTTCTCAAGTTACTGTAGCCCAAATGAAATTAATGCAAGATATATATATATATATAAGCATGTCATGCATATGATTATTATAGTTTTCATGCGTTTTCTGAATTGTTTGAAAGAAACGCCCTGGAATAGGGCGCTATTTTAAAATAAACGACCATAACAGCGGTCGTCAATTTATTAAGAAACGTCCTGTACACAGGCGTTAATTTTTCGAGATCATGACTTAAGCATGATAAGAACGGATTATATATGAAACCTTGATTATTAATGCATGATCCTGTCTCCAAATCTAATGTCCTGCAATTTCTTGAATTCACGGCCTGCACAAGGTCGTTTTCCACGTATTAACGCCTCATCAGAGGGCATGACTTTAAAAGTAACGCCCCTTGCTTAGGCGCGTATTATCCAGAGTCCTGGTATGTTCTGAAACATAGAGTTAAGCCAGTAACGCCCCTTCTCAGGGCGTGTCTTATATAAGTCCTGCAACTTATTTATATTCTGTCAAATCCGTAATTCATGAGACGCCTGCAGCAGCAGTCGTCAAATATGAAGAAACGACCCTGTCCAGGGCGCTTTTTAGATAGAGTATTGAAATAATGAAATTCTGCGAAACGGAACATATATAAACGCCCTGATACTAGGCGTTAGTTACTTGAAAAACGCCCCAGACAAGGGCGTGTTTTTCATAAATTAATGAGATTATTGAAAATTCTGTAAAATAGAAATATGTTAACGCCCCTATGTTAGGCGTTAATTACTTGAGAAACGACTTGACCTAAGTCGTTATTTTACTATAAACTGATTTTCATCTGATTTGCTAACCGATGGTTTTATATATATCATAATATATATATATCGGCACTATTCTCCACTCCGTGAGTATAGTCCCATGTTTTCATGTTGATTTACCGATCACACTCAACTCTCATTGACATACAAGCTCTCCATTGGACATTCCGTTCCTTTGGACTAGCGAGTTAGTCATAGAGACCTCCGTAAGACTCCTCGTAGCCTTGGATTCCCTCAAGGCCGACTGAGCTGGTTGTACCCTAAAAACCCATTACACGATCCTTGCCATGTCAATCTAAAGAAACATGGTATACCGGCCCTTATGATTATACAAAGAGTATATCATAAGAAATTCTTAATGGGATGATGATATCATGCCATATCGTTCTTGTAAACCTCAATTCTATGATAAGAATGAGGGTATCTTGCTTGATCTAATGTTCATGTGGACCTCAATTCTATATAAAGAATGTCCATATTGATTTGTCGTGGTACCTAAGTTAAGGGAACCATAATCTACCTAGTTTTATCGACATCGTGATTATACCGTTATTATCGCCATTCTATGTCCTTTGTCATATTTTGAACTCTATTCTATCAAAGTTGTCATACGTATCTACAAGCTTGATTATTGAAATTCTATATTGGCTATACAAACAAGAGTGGATGTCAAAACACATGATAAATGCCTGCGCATATAGGGCCCGATCTGGTCCTAGGAGGAGCACCCGAAAGTACTTGTGCCCATGGGAGTTAAAATGATAAGGTATCTGGCATTATACCGAGTACTTGACTTGCTTGATTGGACATTCCACACACATCTTGTACTTGACTCGTACTTGACATGAAATGAAATGCGTGGCCCGAAAAAGGGTAATTTACTTGCTTGATACATGATAGCCAAAGTTCTTGACATAACTTGTTAAATGTACTTGCTTGAATATCTCGAATAAACTTGCTATCTTGTTGGAAGTTCATGACTAAGTTCATCTTATTTTCTTGATATTACATTCTCTCTATCTTGTCGTTTCATGCGAGCATGCATAGCTTTATTGCATCCATGAAAATGTAATTACTTAAACCACTTGCTAGTACTTGAGATATAATTTCCTACTGAGCGTTCGCTCATTCCGTTTGTCCCTTTTTACTTTTCAGGTAAGTCCGACGACGATGGAAGTCAATCGGATGGGAATGGTCAAGAGTGAAAGTGATAGAGCTTCTACAAGTGTCGTCTAGTCTTTTCCATAGTTTCTTGAGTCAAATATGTATTCTTTTCCTTTTTGTTAAACAGAGTATTGGATTTGTAATAGTCTATCCATTATGAAATAAAGGATTGGGTTATCTTGCTATTTTGCGCATCTCTGTCTTTGTGTCGAATACACGACCACTCTGATTGACATGATTGATATAGACACGTCGCGCATCTCCGGGTATCTTCCGCGCTCGGGGCGTGACAGTCTTTGTGGTATCAGAGCCTAAGGTATTCAATTCCTAGGAAACCCAAGTCCAAGGATAGGTTTCAAAACCTTTAACCAAGTGAGAGTGGGTAGAACCAAGGGTTAAATGATCAATGAGTCCTTTATAAGATCATAGTGATATAATACTAACGTAGCTATCGTAATTGTAGGATAATGGCTGCCGAACGTGCTCAATGGCGCAACATGCAGCGTACCCTTCAAGGGATGACCCAAGTGCTACAACAGGTAGCACAAGGTGGTGCTCCACGAGCTGGAAGCTTACACCAAGCATTCAAGAATATGAATCCCCCGAAGTTCATGGGATCGACCGATCCAGACGATGCCGAGCATTGGGTTCGGGAGATTGAACGTATATTCCGTGTCATGCAATGCACGGATCAGGACAAAGTCTTATTAGCTACTTTCCAGTTAGAAAAGGATGCTAGATGCTGGTGGGAGTCGATTGAAGCTACTATTGACCCAACTCAAGTTACATGGGGTGAATTCGTTGAATATTTCAACGCCAAATATTTCTCTGATAGGGTCCAGGAAAGGAAGGCCGCCGAATTTGCCGCATTAAAGCAAAGATCTTTATCGGTGGCTGATTATGAAGCACAGTTCTCTAGACTGTCTAGATATGCTAAGCATTTAATTAGCACGGAAAAGATGAAAGCCCGTAGATTTCTTAATGGGCTTAGGCCCCACTACATTACTCAACTGGCGCCTATGGATATTCAAGTTTATACTGAAATAGTGCGCCGAGCTCAGTTGCTTGAAGATGCCACGGAACTATCTGATAGGATCCGTGGGAAAGACAAAAAGGAGCAAGTCACAAGTTCGGGTTCTTTTAAACCCAACTTTAAGAAGAGGCCCAATAATGGAGGTTCTTCCTCTCAAGATCAGAAGTACAAGAAATCCAAGCCTTTCTCTATCACCACTACCCCTTCAAACGTAGTATGCAAGCATTGTGACAAGGCTGGTCACAAAACAGAAGAATGCTGGAGGAAATTAGGAGCATGTCTCCGTTGTGGGAGTCGTGAACATCGGATTCCCGATTGTCCATTAATGAATGACCAAGATGGTGAGGGTAAACGCCCAGTGACAAGGAACGCGCGTCTTCATGCAATCCAAGAGACCGAACCAGAAGAAGAAGGCGGATTGGTGGAAGGTACATTAAAAATTTGTTCCAAATATGCACATGTCTTATTTGATACGGGTGCATCGCATTCCATTATTTCCAAGAAGTTTGCTGACCCATTACCTCTAGAACCAGAATGGATGAAGATAATATTGTCTACTCCTCTCGGAAACGAGACGGATATCACGCATCATTACCAAAACTGTGAGGTGTTGGTTCGAGGAAAGAATTTTCCTATTGATCTTATCTGCTTAGATCTAAAAGAATATGATGTTATACTAGGAGCAGATTGGTTATCTAAGTACCAGGCAACGGTTGATTGCCGTAATAGCAAGATTGTTTCCAAGGAATTTCCGGAACTGACTTATACTAGTCCTAAGAGTCGAAGCAAATCCCCTCTTATTTCGGCTCTTCGAGCAAGCAAGCTCGTCAGGAAAGGATGTGTATCCTTCCTTGCTTTTGTCACTAATAAAGAAGCTAAGGAAACCAAGATAGAAGACATTCAGGTAGTGCGAGAATTCCCAGACGTATTTCCGGAAGAATTGCCGGGATTACCCCCGCAAAGAGATGTGGCCTTTACCATCGACTTAGTCCCTGGTGCTGGTCCGGTTTCAAAGGCACCATATAGAATGTCCCCTGCTGAACTCAAGGAGTTGAAGGAGCAGTTGATGGAACTAATCCGAAAAGGGTTTATTAGACCAAGTACTTCCCCGTGGGGAGCACCAGTCTTATTTGTAAAGAAGAAGGATGGATCCATGAGATTGTGTATCGACTATCGACAGTTGAATCATCTTACTATCAAGAACAAGTATCCACTGCCGAGAATCGATGAATTGTTTGATCAGATTTCAGGATCCAAATATTTCTCCAAGATTGATCTCCGGTCGGGATATCATCAATTAAGGATCAAGGATGATGACATTCACAAGACCGCATTCAGAAGCAGGTATGGCCATTACGAATTTGTTGTTATGCCTTTTGGACTAACAAATGCCCCTGCTGCCTTTATGCAGTTAATGAATAGCATATTCAGGCCTTACTTGGATCAATTCATAGTAGTCTTCATTGATGATATATTGATATATTCTAAGACTAAGGAAGAACATGAAGAGCATTTGAGGATTGCATTGCAAGTCTTGAGGACAAATCAATTATATGCTAAACTCAGCAAATGCGAGTTCTGGCTTGAAGAAGTGGCTTTTCTCGGACATGTCATATCCAAGGACGGTTTATCTGTGGATCCGTCAAAAGTTGAAGCTGTGAGAAACTGGGAGAGACCCACTAATGCAAGCGAGATCAGAAGTTTCTTAGGTCTTGCAGGCTATTATCGGCGATTCATCAAAGATTTCTCTAAGATCGCCGTACCACTTACAAGATTAACTCGTAAGGAGATCCGATATGAATGGAGTGAGGAATGTGAAAGCAGTTTCCAAACTCTCAAGGATCATCTCACTACAGCTCCAGTCTTAGCCCTACCAATTGAAGGAGAGAAATTCGAGGTCTACACTGATGCTTCTGGCATTGGTCTCGGATGTGTTCTAATGCAACATGGGAAGGTCATAGCATACTCTTCTCGTCAACTGAAGAAGCATGAGGAGAATTACCCCGTCCATGACTTGGAATTGGCCGCGGTAGTATTTGCCCTAAAGATATGGAGACACTATCTCTATGGGGTACAGTTTACTGTATACTCCGATCACAAAAGTCTCAAATATCTATTTTCACAAAAGGAGCTGAACATGAGACAAAGACGTTGGCTAGAATATCTCAAGGACTTCGACTTCAGTATACAATACCATCCCGGAAAGGGTAATTATGTGGCTGATGCCCTTAGTCGAAAGCCGAGAGCAAAGATAGCAAATTGTATGATACAAGAATGGAGGTTACTTGAACAATTCTCCGAGCTCAATATAAGCTTGGACACGGAATCCAAATTTGTCACACTATCTCATGTAAGCATACAGTCAGATTTGTTATCTGAGATACAAACACTTCAGGATGATGATCCTATGTTAGTAGAAATCAAAGGCAGATTAGAAGGACAATCTGATTTTCAACTAACTTCTGATGGAAGATTATCGTTCAAAGATAGAACTTGTATACCCGATTGTCCGGAATTAAAGAAGAAGATCTTAGATGAAGCTCACCGATCAAGATACACTATTCATCCTGGATCAACTAAAATGTATCAAGATGTAAAGAGGAACTTTTGGTGGCCTAATATGAAAAGAGAAATAGCGGACTATGTATCACGCTGTCTCACATGCCAACAGGTCAAGGCGGAACACCAAAAGCCTGCGGGAAAACTACATCCTCTAGATATTCCTAAGTGGAAATGGGAGGATATTGGTATGGACTTCATCATGGGTTTGTCTAAATCTAAAGGAGGACATGATGGAATCTGGGTTATCATTGACCGATTGACTAAATCGGCACATTTCTTGCCAATCAAAAGCCGATGGTCAATTGATGTGCTAGCTGCACTATACATTAAAGAAATAGTCAGGATACATGGAATTCCTGTCTCAATCGTGTCTGATAGAGATCCCCGTTTTACTTCTCATTTTTGGAAGGGATTACAACATTCGTTGGGGACAAGGCTCAACTTTAGTACTGCTTTTCACCCACAAACGGATGGTCAGACCGAGCGAACTAATCAAGTTGTTGAAGATATGCTGAGAGCATGCATTATTGACTTTGGAGGAAGCTGGCATGACCACTTACCTTTAGTTGAATTTGCATATAATAATAGCTACCAAGCTAGTATCCAAATGGCACCTTTCGAAGCCTTATACGGAAGGAGTTGCCGATCTCCCATATGTTGGAACGAAGTTGGAGAAAAACAACTATTAGGTCCAGACATGGTAAGGGATACAACCGAGAAGATACAAGTAATCAGAGAAAGATTACAAGTTGCTCAGACAAGGCAAAAGGCTTATGCTGATACCAGGAGAAGAGATCTTGAATTCCAGGTTGGAGATCATGTATTTCTTAAAATATCCCCTGGACGTGGCATACGAAGATTTGGTGTTAAGGGCAAGCTTACGCCAAGATTCATCGGACCATTTGAGGTACTCGAAAGAGTTGGCGAGGTTGCTTATCGCATCGCGTTGCCTCCTCAGTTGTCCGAGGTACACAATGTATTTCACATATCTATGTTGAAGAAGTATGTGCACGATCCGTCACATATTATTGAGCATGGAGATCTGGTGATCCAGAAAGATCTCACATATGAACAAAGGCCTTTGAAGATATTAGATCGAGAAATACGAGCTCTAAGGAATAAGGTTATTCCCATGATCAAGGTGCAATGGAATAAGAATCCTGAACGCGAAGCGACATGGGAGACCGAGGAATCTATGAAGAAACGATTTCCCGAGTTATTCTAAGAGGTATATGTCCTACACTCTCCGCGTGTATAATTATATATATATTGAATTTGGGGACCAAATTCTTTTTTAAGTGGGGGAGGGTGTAGCAACCCTAATAAATGAATAATTGAAATAAATTAAAACATATATTACAGAAGTAATATATATAAAAGGAATAGGGTTAATTGGACGAAATAAAACAAATTAAAAATAACGCCTCTTATTAAGGCGTTAATTTATAAAGAAACGCCTCTACCCATGGCGTGAATAAGGAAAGGACGCCCACACCTACGGTCGTCAGTTCTCACGCGACCAAATGGGTAAGTAAAAGAAACGCCTCTATCTTGGGCGTGTTTTAAAACAAGAAACGCCCTTTTTCAAGGCGCTTTTTAAGAAACGCCCTTATTCAAGGCGTTAATTCAAGAATACACGCCCTGACCTAAGGCGTTAATTCAGTTCGTGAACCGTTCGAACCCAGAGCTTATCCAAGGAAAGATTAACCTAATCTAGTAAGTGTCTATTAAAGTAAGGACTCTATTAAGGATATATTACCCTCAATCAAACACTACTCTTGTTAGGACTTCCAAAATCCTATAAATAACATGTTCGATCGAACCCTAAAACCCATTTGATCGAACGTCTGCTGCTAGGTACGTGAAGAAAAAAACGGTTCCTCTATTCTTTTATTTTTCTGCTTCTATTACATGAAGAACTAATGTTCTTCATCTGATTCTGTTATAGGTCTGTAAGGTGGCGTACGTGAAAGAACAAGGTATGTTCTTCACCATATACCTGTGAAGATTGATTTCATATCTTCATATTCCTTCCTCTCTTTTCCTACAGGTTGATTGAAGGCTATCATCTCCGTCATATTCATCAACTAAAATCTTCCTTCTTCCTGTCCAAGGTGTTCTTCTCAAGTTATTCACCGGTCATCTCCAAATCTATTTTTAAGGTAGGTTTTCTCAAGTTACTGTAGCCCAAATGAAATTAATGCAAGATATATATATATATATAAGCATGTCATGCATATGATTATTATAGTTTTCATGCGTTTTCTGAATTGTTTGAAAGAAACGCCCTGGAATAGGGCGCTATTTTAAAATAAACGACCATAACAGCGGTCGTCAATTTATTAAGAAACGTCCTGTACACAGGCGTTAATTTTACGAGATCATGACTTAAGCATGATAAGAACGGATTATATATGAAACCTTGATTATTAATGCATGATCCTGTCTCCAAATCTAATGTCCTGCAATTTCTTGAATTCACGGCCTGCACAAGGTCGTTTTCCACGTATTAACGCCTCATCAGAGGGCGTGACTTTAAAAGTAACGCCCCTTGCTTAGGCGCGTATTATCCAGAGTCCTGGTATGTTCTGAAACATAGAGTTAAGCCAGTAACGCCCCTTCTCAGGGCGTGTCTTATATAAGTCCTGCAACTTATTTATATTCTGTCAAATCCGTAATTCATGAGACGCCTGCAGCAGCAGTCGTCAAATATGAAGAAACGACCCTGTCCAGGGCGCTTTTTAGATAGAGTATTGAAATAATGAAATTCTGCGAAACGGAACATATATAAACGCCCTGATACTAGGCGTTAGTTACTTGAAAAACGCCCCAGACAAGGGCGTGTTTTTCATAAATTAATGAGATTATTGAAAATTCTGTAAAATAGAAATATGTTAACGCCCCTATGTTAGGCGTTAATTACTTGAGAAACGACTTGACCTAAGTCGTTATTTTACTATAAACTGATTTTCATCTGATTTGCTAACCGATGGTTTTATATATATCATAATATATATATATCGGCACTATTCTCCACTCCGTGAGTATAGTCCCATGTTTTCATGTTGATTTACCGATCACACTCAACTCTCATTGACATACAAGCTCTCCATTGGACATTCCGTTCCTTTGGACTAGCGAGTTAGTCATAGAGACCTCCGTAAGACTCCTCGTAGCCTTGGATTCCCTCAAGGCCGACTGAGCTGGTTGTACCCTAAAAACCCATTACACGATCCTTGCCATGTCAATCTAAAGAAACATGGTATACCGGCCCTTATGATTATACAAAGAGTATATCATAAGAAATTCTTAATGGGATGATGATATCATGCCATATCGTTCTTGTAAACCTCAATTCTATGATAAGAATGAGGGTATCTTGCTTGATCTAATGTTCATGTGGACCTCAATTCTATATAAAGAATGTCCATATTGATTTGTCGTGGTACCTAAGTTAAGGGAACCATAATCTACCTAGTTTTATCGACATCGTGATTATACCGTTATTATCGCCATTCTATGTCCTTTGTCATATTTTGAACTCTATTCTATCAAAGTTGTCATACGTATCTACAAGCTTGATTATTGAAATTCTATATTGGCTATACAAACAAGAGTGGATGTCAAAACACATGATAAATGCCTGCGCATATAGGGCCCGATCTGGTCCTGGGAGGAGCACCCGAAAGTACTTGTGCCCATGGGAGTTAAAATGATAAGGTATCTGGCATTATACCGAGTACTTGACTTGCTTGATTGGACATTCCACACACATCTTGTACTTGACTCGTACTTGACATGAAATGAAATGCGTGGCCCGAAAAAGGGTAATTTACTTGCTTGATACATGATAGCCAAAGTTCTTGACATGACTTGTTAAATGTACTTGCTTGAATATCTCGAATAAACTTGCTATCTTGTTGGAAGTTCATGACTAAGTTCATCTTATTTTCTTGATATTACATTCTCTCTATCTTGTCGTTTCATGCGAGCATGCATAGCTTTATTGCATCCATGAAAATGTAATTACTTAAACCACTTGCTAGTACTTGAGATATAATTTCCTACTGAGCGTTCGCTCATTCCGTTTGTCCCTTTTTACTTTTCAGGTAAGTCCGACGACGATGGAAGTCAATCGGATGGGAATGGTCAAGAGTGAAAGTGATAGAGCTTCTACAAGTGTCGTCTAGTCTTTTCCATAGTTTCTTGAGTCAAATATGTATTCTTTTCCTTTTTGTTAAACAGAGTATTGGATTTGTAATAGTCTATCCATTATGAAATAAAGGATTGGGTTATCTTGCTATTTTGCGCATCTCTGTCTTTGTGTCGAATACACGACCACTCTGATTGACATGATTGATATAGACACGTCGCGCATCTCCGGGTATCTTCCGCGCTCGGGGCGTGACAGATAACATGGGTGGTAGCAAGAACATGTGTACTTTCTAAGTGCCAGGCTTGCTTTCTTCCAACTTCTGGGAAGGAGGAAATTGGGTTGACCTGGTGATTGGGCTGTTGGTGCTCCGAGAGTGGGTTATGGATGATGCCCATGTTAGGCTGCTATTGTAGGGCCTGCTGAGGCTGTTGCTGTGGTTGTTGTGGTTGTTGTGGTAACTGTGGCCTAGGCGGAGGTCTCCTGGCTTTCAAGATGGCGATGTATCGCCTCATTTCATCCCAGTCAATTTCACCCTGGTCATTCATGTCATAAATGTAGTCTTTGAAGTGGAAACAATTCTCCACTGTATGACCTGGCTGCCTATGGTAAACACAGTACCTGGAGGTGTCAGCATTCGGGGGCCATGCGAACCTTTCCTTGGGCAAAGTGAGTGCGTCGGCAGCCATAAGGGCATTAAAAATGTCTGGCAATGCCTCGGGTAATGGTGGATAATGGGCTCTTTTGGGACTAATGGGCCTCATTCGTTGTTGTGGTGGGCCGTAATTTCCTGGGGGTGGAACTTGGTGGTATTGAGGTTGTGGTTGTTGTTGTTACTGAGGATGGAAGGGTTGAGGCATGTTGTTTGAAGAGGGTTGTTCTGGGGTGGAGGATGATAGGGAGGTGGACCTTGCTGAAAGGGAGGTGGACCCTGCTGAAAGGGAGGCAGACCCTACTGAAAGGGAGGCCGTGAAATTTGACGAGGTCTTGGGTTGACCGGCTGGTTAGGGCTGCCAAGCACACTCACTTGTTCATTTATTATGACCCCTTCTGTTGTTCCTCCTTGGACACCAGTGCCTGTCTTCTTAAACACTCTTGGCTTTGGGGTTTCAAACATATGCATGATGGGAGAATCTTTTAATCGGGTCTGGATATGTCGAGCCCTCTCATAAAGTTCCTCCATCGTAGTAAGCTTATTCATGGCCAAAACGTGTCTAAACTGCGGGGTGGCATTAGACACGATCATTTTTACTTGCTCAGGTTCTGAAAGGGTATCTTTTATCCTATCTGCTAGGGATCTCCATCTGTCAGCATACTGAACAAAATCTTCATCTGGCCTCATTTTCTCAGCGACTAGGTCGGTGATAGAAAGAGAGGGACCGACCCTATCCTGGTACTTTTGTAAGAATTTGCTTTTTACAACGTCGCAATCCTCAGCCTCACTCGCTAGAGAATAGAACCATTCTAGGGCGGGACCATCCAATGACCTCCGGAAAAGGTAAGCCAGGGATTTCGGCTCATTCTGCCAGAAGGAGGATTCGTACATGAAATCCTTGAGGTGAATGGGAGGATTGCCCGTGCCGTTATACCTACGGTATGTAGGCATTTCGGAGGGAGGGAGATGAAGCACAGGAAGAATTGGCAGGGAAATCTCAGGGGCAGACTTCACATCGACCACTTTCTTTAAGTTTCGAATTTGCTCGTCCATTTTGTTGAATTTGTTGTGGAGCGATTGGACAAGCTCCTCGACAGGTGAAGGTGATGCCTGCCACTGAGGAGGAGGAGGCCTCGCAGGGGCCTGAAAAGGGAACCCTGGACCAGAGGGGTATGGTGGCCTGTCAGTAGACGGACCTGATTGAGGTAACGTATGAGGAATGGCAGGGGTTTGAGACTGTGGATAAGGGAATTGGAAAGAGGCAGGCTATTGACTTGCTTGCCCTTGAAGCAAAGAAGAGGGAGAGACATATGCAAATGAGGGAGAGGTGACATCGTGTAGCGGCTCTTGGAGGGATGTGGGGGCCAGAGTTGACTCCTGAGGAGGGGGAGAAACCGATTTCCCCTTTAAGATGGCCTGAAAGGCCCGCAGTTGCTCAGGGCTGAGCTGTGTATTAGCGAGGACGCCCAACAGGGAAGAGACATCCTAGGGCGGGGCTACTTCCCGTGTAGCAGCAGGCACCTCTTGTGAGGGGTCACGGGAAGGGGCTGAGTCCATCGCATGGACATGTGGCTCAACTGACTGACCACGACCCGGTTGGTTCTCCTCAAAGGAGGCGTGGGTCATTTTCACAGTTTTTCTAGAACGTAAAAACATACACCAATAGAAAAATATCCGAGATTATCAAACAAGTGGATGCCTTTACACCCTTTTTTTGTTTTTGTTTTGACTTTTTTTTTGTTTTTTAACAGATATGAAATTCACACAAAATTTGAAAGGACCTAGTTACACTTTTGTTTTACCGCCGTGCCAACTAGGGACTCTCATCTCACCACGAATAGGTAACTAACTTCGGGGAACTTCAATGGTACAACCAGCCCAGTGAACGAAGAGGAAATCCTTCGATGTCGGGGACTTACGGAGGTCCCAATGGAGGAGATCCTAGTCCGTCGAGAGGAATTCCCGACGGAGAGTCCTTCCTTCACCGAGAGAGGTTAATCCTTAGAAAAATAAAATAAAGGGGTAGATGCATGAAATGCAGTACTGAATAAAAGATATGTAACACATAGAGATAAACACACAAATAGAACAGAGATATAACAAAGATATAACAACATCAAAAAGATAGAGGAAGATATAACCGTTCTCCTTTCCGAGACAATGCAGACCTCTTCGAAGAATCACAAGGGACTATGGGCGAGTGCATGTGGTGCACGAGGGAAGTGATGTAGCGCACGTGGGCGCAATAAAGAGGGGGCACACGTGGGTGCCAAAAGGAGGGGCACACGTGGGTGCCGAGTGGAAGGGCACACGTGGGTACCGAGAGGAGGGGGGCACACGTGGGTGTCGAATGGAGGGGCACATGTGGGTGCCGAGTGGAGGGGCACACGTGGGTGCCGAATGGAGGGGCACACGTGGGTGCCGAAAGGAGGGGCACACGTGGGTGCCGAGGGTTCGGGTAACCAAAAAAAGCAAAAAGTAGGTCCCACCGTGATCACCAAAGATGTGAGCGTGTCATGTGGTGGAGGAGAGAGCGGTTTCTCTCCTTTTTTAAAACGTGCGCTTTGTGGGGTGATATGGGAAAGAAGGTAGGATGGTACGACCTAAAGGCAACACTCTAGGGGAACACATAGAATCTAGACTTACCGAATTTTCAGTACAGGGCGGAGGCTTGGATCTGAAGATCCTCTCACGCAAACTAGCTTCCTTCCAAGTAGGCGTGGCCTACCTTTCCGGGAGTAGCTTTCTATATACCGGGTATGGGTCCTGGGACTCTACGTGGTAGAAGTTGGCACGAATGGAGAGATAGACGCAACGAGAACGCAGAATTAGAACGGTATATCGCCCCTCATACAATTATAACAGTAATATAAAAACAAGTAAACCACCGCATTGCGGAATTTTAACAGAAATATACCACAATATAAAAGGGATCGAATAAAGCGCCACGGGATGTGACTCTTCGCGGGATTTTACAGCAGGGATAAGGGAGTGCGGAAAGTAAACGATCACAGTGAAGTGACTCACCGCGGCCAATTATAGTACAATAACCAACCCGTGCGGGATTTGACTCTCCGCGGGTATTATAAACACAAAAAAGATTACTAAAAGTGTGCGTTCGATGCTGTGATCGCCATGGGCTAGGGGCCCCGAATTGAATGATCGCTTCGCCTCAAATAGGGGATAACGTGGACTCCTTCTTCCTCTTCTTTCGACAGGCCGAAGAAGAGGGCTTTTCAAACTGATTACCATTGCAAAAAGAAACAAACACAGAACTAAGTCAAGATGATGTAGTAGCAATTCTTGGGATAAAATGCTAATAACATAAATAACAAACTAAAAATGCTACAATATCACAAGGGGTGAGAAAACGTATTCCGAAACCGATGCTCCAGCAACGCGAGTACGGCATGAACGAACGGTGGGACAACACAACTTCCCTTGTGTACAGGAACACACAGGAGCACTGATTAGGCCGAAGCCTCGCCTTTCTTTTTGAATTTTGAGAAGAATGACAAACTAATATGAGCAACAACAATATTCACATATATATAAACATACACACATATGTTTAACTATATACATATATATATATATATAAGCGTAACTATGTATTTATATAAATATATAACTATATATATGCGCACGTATGTATAGGTATATATTTATGTATATATTTATTTATACACAAGTACACATGCATATATATATATTTATATCTATATAGATATATTTATATATGCATATGTATGTTTTATATATCTATACATACGTGTGCATATATATACTTATATATCTATATAAATACATAGTTACGCTTATATATATATATATATATATATATATATATATATATATGTATATAGTTAAACATATGTGTGTACGTTTATATATATGTGAATATTGTTGTTGCTCATATTAGTTTGTCATTCTTCTCAAATTCAGAAAGAAAGGCGAGGCTTTGGCCTAATCAGTGCTCCTGTGTGTTCCTGTACACAAGGGAAGTTGTGTTGTCCCACCGTTCGTTCACGCCGTACTCGCGTTGCTAGAGCATCAGTTTCTGAATACGTTTTCTCACCCCTTGTGATCTTGTAGCATTTTTAGTTTGTTATTTATGTTATTAGCAAGGGTAACCAGTCTGAAAAGCCCTCTTCTTCGGCCTGTCGAAAGAAGAGGAAGAAAGAGTCCACGTTATCCCCTGTTTGAGGCGAAGCGATCATTCAATTCGGGGCCCCTAGCCCCTGGCGATCACAACATCGAACGTGCGCTTTTAGTAATCTTTTTTTGTGTTTATAATACCCACAGAGAGTCAAATCCCGCACGGGTTGGTTATTGTACTATAATTGGCCGCGGTGAGTCACTTCACCATGACCGTTTACTTTCCGCACTCCCTTATCCCTGCTGTAAAATCTCGTGGAGAGTCACATCCCGTGGCACTTTATTTGATCCCTTTTATATTGTGGTATATTTCTGTTAAAATCCCACAATGCGGTGGTTTACTTGTTTGTATATTACTGTTATAATTGTATGAGGGGTGATATACCATTCTAATTCGGCATCCTCATTGCATCTATCTCTCCATTCGTGCCAACTTCTACCACGTAGAGTCCCAGGACCCATACCCGGTATATAGAAAGCTACTCCCGGAATGGTAGGCCACGCCTACTTGGAAGGAAGCTAGTTTGCGTGAGAGGATCTTCGGATCCCAGCCTCCGCCCTGTACCGAAAATTCAGTAAGTCAAGATTCTCCGTGTTCCCCTAGAGTGTTGCCTTTAGGTCGTACCGTCCTACCTTCTTTCCCATATCACCTCACAAAGAGCGTGCTTTTTAAAAAAGGAGAGAAATCGCTCTCTCCTCTACCACGTGACACACTCACAAGGGGTGGGCGGTCGCCTCTGGTTGTGTGGAGAGGAAGAGAGAGAGGGTGAGGAAGGTGCGTCGATGGCGGGGAGGTGGTGCAGAGGGAGAGATGACCGGCGGTGGTGAGGTGTGAGAGAGGGGAGTGGGGAGAGGTCGCGACGATGGGGAGGTTGCCGCGGAGGGGGGGGCTCGACGGCGGTCGGTGTGGAGGTGTTCGCAGGGGAGAGGAAGGTGCGTCGGCGGCTGGGAGGTGGTGCATAGCGAGAGATGGCCGGCAGTCGGTGCGGAGGTGTTGGCAGGGGAGAGGAAGGTGCGTCGGCAGCGGGGAGGTGGTGCATAGGGAGATATGGCCGGCGGTCGGTGCGGAGGTGTTCGCAGGGGAGAGGAAGGTGCGTCGGCGGCGGGGAGGTGGTGCATAGGGAGAGATGGCCGGTGGTGTGCGGAGGTGGCGGCGTGAGGGGTGTAGTGGTGGTGGCGAGGTGGATGCACCGACGGGAGGGGTTGTGAGTGGAAGGTGGCGTGGTGAGTGGGCTCGCGATGTGAGAGTGGGAGAGCGATGACGTGGGAGGCGGTGTAGTGTAAGGGGCAGTGGTACAGTGGAGAGGGAGAGGGCTGGCGAGAGAGGTCGACAGCGGTGGTGGAGGGTGGAGGAGTTGGTGATGGGGGGTGCTCGACGGCGAGGCGGTATGGCGTGGGGCTTGGGTTGCCGGCGATGGTGGTGGCGTGGGAGAAGAAGGGAGAGTGAGATGAGAGAGCCGGTCGGGGAGAGAGGTCGAGGGTGGCTGCGACGGTATGGCAGTGGTGAGAGGGAGAGAGGGCTGGCAGAGGGGGAGAGGGTGAGGGTGCAAGGGCTGGCAGATGGGGAGAGGGTGAGGGTGCAAGGGCTGGGCGAGATGGCCAGTGGAGTGGAGAGGGGAGGGTGTTGGTAGTGGAGAGATCGGGTTGGCAGTGAGCTCGTCGGCGGTGAGGTGGAGTGGCCGGAGGAGGAGGCGTGGGACCGTGGGAGAAAGAGAGTGAGAGGGGGTGGCTGCTGCATGAGGGGAGAAAAAAAGTGCACTCGGGGGGGCTGCGATGGGAGAAAGAGAGTATGAGAGTGGGAAGATCGTGTTGGCAGTGGTGACAGGGAGAGGGATCGCGGCGAGGGGAGTGTGAAGGAGGTGAGAGGGAGAGAGAGCCGGGGGAGAAAGAGAGACGCGTGAGAGAGAGGGAGTGGCTTTCTGTGACTTGGGATCCTCCTGTGAGTGTGTATGAGATAGTATATGTTTGTTATATTTTTGCTTTTTGAATAGTATATATTTGTTTATTTATTTTTTTGTTTCATATATATATTAACCTCTTATCTATTTTTTGTATTTTATGTGAAAATAAGATTATTAAAAAACTAATTATATTATTTTTTTATGTAAACACAACCTTATATTTATATATATATTGGGGTTTATATTTGTTTCTCTTTTTTATTTTTTACCTTTTCTCAATTTTTTTATTTTATATGCAACCGAAATTATGGAAATCACTCGAATAAGTCAAATGTGCAAGCCACTTCGAGACATCATGGTGTAATATGAGATAAACTCGTGAAAATGTCAAAATGGCGTGTCTACAGCTGCCCCACCTTGGCGTCTGCTTTGTTAGGGAATGACACGTAACGGAATGGAATGAAGTGTGAGAATGGACTGAAAAGTAGATGCCAAGGTGTGATGAGACACGCTCTCAATATTTCCTGATTGGAATCTTTTCCGAGTCTTAACAAAGCAACCCTGAAAAAGGTCCTATGAAATGAACGATTGTTTGGATGATAAACAAACAAGGAAAGGAAATAATGTGCGCTGAGGCACGACTAAGAAATGGGACCAACTTCCATGCATAGAAGTTCCTGTGGTCATGAACCATAGGTTTCACCATTGGAGAGCGGTTACCAGCTAATGTGGAGGTGCTACGACCAACGTGGGTCCAACGGAGTAAAAATGAAGGATCGCTTGAGGACAAATCCAAACAAGAGTCTTTTCCAGAAAAATAGCTTAGGGTAACCTCAGGGAGACTCCGTACTTAATTCGGAATGGAATATCTCATATTGGATTAGAACGTAAGTATAGTGGCTCTCACGATCGACTTAAGTGAATGATTTTTCACAATGATATCAAAGATCCTACATGAATGCATGCTCGGTTGAAAGAAAAAATTAAAATAAACTAAAAGTAGAAAATAGCCAAGGATAATATTGTTACGCTGTGAAGACTGGGTCAGGACACCGATCCCGTGAGCCGATACTGAGCCGGAGTCCGTTTATCCATGCATCGTCCCCAAGTTATCACAACTTAACGGCCTGTCTGTATGACCCAAATTTCTATGAAATCACCACTATTTTTGTTGAAGGGGAACTCAAATTCCAGATTGTTCAGGCTATAAGGTCCTTGACATGTTCTAATAGTGTAGATATCATATAATGTAATGCATGATGAGGTGGGACCATAGTGACTGGACGATGGGACATGGGGGGACAAGATGGGATAGCGGTGCACCACTCAATAAGTAGTACAATAAAATAGAATTACAACTGTACAAGCAAATCATCACACAACAAGATAAAACTGCTAAGATATTTCTAAGCGTCTTTCCTCCCTATAAATACCGCCCCTTTGGCCTTAGAATAGGGCATCAAAGAGTGAGTCGAGAGATTTGAAGCTTAAGAGGAGGAAGAGAGGGATCTTGGCGTTTCGAGATGGAAGGCAAGTCTTCCCGTCCCACGAAGAGAAGTAAGCCTAGCAGCGAGTGCAAGCGGCTCACCGACCTCGAAGGGCATCTGAGCCAGAGAATTCAATCACGGATGGTGAGTTGACACCTTTTATCTTTTCTTGTATATGGATTCTTCCTCAGTTTTTCATTCTTCTTTCTCTTTCAGCCATACCCCCTCTTCCCGGGCCCAAGGAAATTTTTCAAGATGCCCTGGTTTTCGAAGCTTACTTCCAACATAACTATTGGGATGAGGGCAATCATCACAAAGTAGAATTTGCAAGGGCTTGTTGTTCACGCCAAACATTATGACAAGATTCACATGGATTGGACGGATATGGGCGCGTTGGCAGAAATTTGGCATCCTCAGACTCATACGTTCATTTTCCCTACCTTTGAAGCGATAATCCTTCTTGAGGAAGCATAACTTCTGCTTGGCTTGAAAAGCTTCAGGAAAGACGACAAGATAAAGATCTTGCCCATGCTAAAGAAGATGACTTCCGAAGAAGTCCTCAGAAGTTTTATGCCCTCCGAAGCCGTCAAGGGCGTCCAGACCCAAAGGGGAATTAACCTGCAGAAGCTTGCAGAATGGACCGTAAATGCCCTGGAAGAAGTATATGGCGATGATCATTTGGAAGCACTCATGAAGGGGTTCACAATCTGTTTGGTGGGTGCTCTCCTATTCCCTTATATTGACAATATTGTGGAAGAAGATCAATTGAGTGTGATTTGTGGATTTTAGTAGGGCAAACGAGTGGGGCCCGCCGTCCTAGCATATCTCTACAGTGGTCTCACGGCCTCCAGCATGGGCCGACCTTCCTTACAGGTGCATGTTTCTTCTCAACTGCTGGATCGACCTCCATTTCAAATTCGACTAGCGTGAGGGGATGTCGACTGCCTCGAGGATTTTTCAAGAAAGCCCTCTCTACCACATGGCCGATGTGTTAGGCTTTAGTGGTAATGTGACAAATCGCGGTCCCTGGTTGAAGAAACGCGAAGATTGGCGTGCGTATTTCAACACCATGATGCAAAACCTATTCACTTGTGCACCGACATGTTTACTCCCATATGAACTCCTCACGCTGTCTTCCCCTGACGCGAAACTCCAGCTCGTTGGCGCGACTGAGTTCATTCTTTACAATGCACATCGGTGTTGTACTCAAATCGGCCTTCCTCGCCATTTGTTCCCAATGTTATATGACAATCCTCCTTTGAGGAAGAGGGAACTAAGTACGGAGGGGGATCCAAAGGATGTGAAGGCTATCAAAGCATCATGGAAGACAAGCATACCACAGAAGGTGATGATACACATAGAGGAAGAACGCGAGCTATGGAAAGCTTATGTAACCAAACTGGGGAATTTGAGGCCCGAAGTGCCTAAACCCCTGATGTTGCTCATTTTACTTTAATAAATAAATGTAAGGTTTTAGAGCCAGTGCAAGAAGTTTTTTTTTTGGACGATATACAGGGTGTGGTGAGGACCCTGAGCTTGGCGGATGAGTGGGCAAGTATAGACGAGCCGAACCATGTTGGGCAAAAGACTCGGGGCAAAGCGAAGCTCGCGGATTGGCATACACGCTTCCTTGTCCAGTTCCAAGGCTGGCAAGAAGATGGTGTACGTGTGCTCGGGATAGTGCCAACTGCTTGCGGTGCTACATGGGGACTGGTGTAGAGTGTCTCCAGTTTGGGAGGCTAGCCGAGGTAAATGTAGAAAGAGCACAACATTTTTTTTGTATGTACACCTAGATGCTTATGAGTGTAGGATGCCCGTGATGCCTACTTAGCTTGAGTGGAGGAGGAGCGGCGACGTCGGGAGGCTGAGGAGTTGCCTCGTGACGTCTTGGAGCTGAGAATTGCCCTCGAGAAGTCGAGGAGAGAGGCAGCGAGGGAGAGAGAGGACAAAGGAAGAAAGGAAGAGAGGAAGAGAGGAGAAGGGCTCTAGAGGCCTCGATGATGGGACTGGTTGAGTCTCGTCACAACGGAGCATAGGCTCGGTGCAGCGGAGCAGAGGCTGCAAGACAGTTAGGAGCGTCACGAGAGAGCACGGGTGCTCAGGGTGCACCTTCATCAGTCCGGCTACCTCTCTGTGTGTAGCTCCTTCGTCACCTCAACAGAGCAGCAGCGAGCAGCCGGGGCTGAGCGGGAATTGCAGGGCGAGGAGAGTACTGCCTCGCAGAGCTCCAGGAGGCCCCTTAAAGACCCTCATCTTAGGAGAGAGGAGAGGGACGACCAGAGGGATGAGCTCCTAGGAGGGTGGTGGTGAAAGTTAGAGAATTATTTGTACAGCCACCCCCTTTTACTCATGTGACAATTTATATAGATGGATGAATGGAATGATTTAGTTTCCTATCACTTGTTCGCTCTCTTATGCGTTCCTTCTCCTCTATGCCTCTTCTTTTCTATTCCCATGTGATATGTTCGACAAGACTTCACCTAAAATGGGGAACCGTGTCTCGCCGTGGCCACTCTTTTCAAAGGGAATCCAACACCAGTTTCAACGATGCCGGCCCCCAGTCTCCCACGTGATGTGTTTGTCAAAACTTGCCCTGAAATGGTGGATCGTGTCTCCTTGTTGGCATTCTTTTCAAGGAAGATCGATCATCGAATTCCATGACGACAACCTCTTATTCTCTTTTCCCACGTGAATGTCTCTCATGCTCAAAATTATTCACAACATGCCCATATGCACGGTGACTTTTTAGACCGTATAGGGGCGAGGGGAGTCAACAAATCATGCCTCCGAATCTTTTACTCCATGAGGCGAAGTGACACACGAGAGTGAAGGGAGGGTGCCTCGTCACGAGGGCCACTGCTAAAGATAGCAATGATTGTTCTGAATCAGACCTCTCCTCCTCTTATAAATACTTCCCCTTTCGCTCGACTTTGAAGCATTGGAGTAGCAAGAGCAGATTTGAAGAGTGGAAGTTTATAGAAGGGGAAGGAGTGAGAGTTTCTTAATGGAGGGTGAATCTTGTTTCAGGGCTGAGGGTGATTCTTCCCACTCCTCGAAGGGGAGTAGATCTGGCAGCAGTTCTAGGAAACTCTCAGAGATTAAAGGGCACCTCGGCGAGAGGACCCAATCGCAACTCGTAGAATGAACCTTCCCGTCCATTCTCTCGTCCTTTCTCCCTTTTTCTTTCTTGACGAAGCAACCCTTTCTCACTTCTTGTGTATGTGCAGAGCATGATAAGATCACACATTTCATGGGAGCTAGTGGTGGCCGCATATCGGGGTCTTTCGGACTTCCAGAAGGTCAGACTAGACGTGATGGGGTTTGGGGCCTTTCTCCGAATCGAGCCAATCAAGCTCAACCTCATCCTCATCCAAGCATTACATGAAAGATGGGACCCAATAAGTCGGACTTTCCTAATGCCCTGGTGGCACATGGTGCCCAGCCTAGAAGATGTGGTCCGAATCACGAGTCTCAAAGTGGATGGCGAGGCAGTGACCAGGGTCACCTACCCTGATTACCGAGAGGGGGCTCAGAAGCTATTGGGGTTGGACCTGGATGATCGAAAAAAGAGGTCAGTAACCAAGGCGTCTATCATGGAGGCATTGGGGCTTACTGACACTCGCCCATGTGATGATGAGTCCTTGGAAGAATTCATGGAGAGGACCGAAAGAGGGTGACGTGCTGTGTACTGCGTAGATGCCAACAATTGGGAGAGGTCAAACATGGATTTGAGGAGATTTCTCCTCTTTTTGCTGGGGAGGTTGCTACTGAGTTCCAAGGGAGACAACATCCACTATCGCTTTCTGGAGCTCTTAGTAGACCTCAAGAGAGTAGGGCAGTATGCTTGGGGAGCCTCCGTGTTGGCACATTTGTTTACAGGTCTGTCCCAGGAGTCAGACCGGGAGGTGACTATTAGTGGCTTCACACCATTCATCCATGTATTTTTTTTGTTTTATTTTTTTTTGGAATTAGTCTACTTAGGGAACACTGATGGTATGTGATGATGCAGCTATGTAGCTATTATTACCTCCCGATGGGGAGAACTCGACATTAGAGAGCAATGACGGTGCCGTTAGCTAGACGGTGGCAACCCATTATGAGCACAACACCTCTATCCTACCAACTGATGGCGTTAAGATGCGAGTTGCAAGAGTTCAATGCAATGATTGTAGGATTCTTCTTCTCTCTTTTTTTTATTTTTTTTATTTTTGCTTTTGCTTTTGACCAGCTAAAAGGATATGTGCAACCTAACCTAGGTGAACTGGAGGCCCTACTCAGGTATAATCGATGCCGACAAGCCGTGGGTTATAATAAGCCGTGCCCGGTTCAGACGAGACCTTTGGATCCACTGCCTGAATGAAATCGAGCCACTTCGGCTGCGATTGGTTATGAGGACCTTAGGGCTTGCCCAAGAATGGATAGATACGACTGTGCCACCCCGCGTCGGGAGAAAGACGCGCGGGCTGACAACTTGCATCGATTGGCATGTGCGGTTCCCCGAACAGCACGAAGACTGACAACGGGGTGGCACACTCGTGGAATCATAGGCACAGGACATCGAGGATTACTTGCGCCTCTAGAGGGCGATGTATGCAGAATGACTCCATCCCTGAGGGGCTTGTGGAGGTGACCTCCCACCCCCCTCTCTCTCTTCTATCTCTCCAGTTCTCCCCTCAGGAACCCCCCTCCCCCCTCTCTCTCTCTCTCTCCCTCTCCTCACGATCTCTCTCTTCCCTATCTCTCTCTACTCCACCATGCACACACGTGAGTTTATATATATATATATATATGATTAAACTCCCATTCCTCTCTCTATTTCGATCTTCTCCTCCCTCTATTTTTATTATTTGTTATTAAGTCTTCATCCCCACTGATAAGTGTGTATTTTCCCATCTTAATTCATGTTATTTACATTTTTATGGGCTTTAATAATAATAAATATGTACTTATCACACTTACTTTTAATTTAGAGTCAAATATTTAATTTTATAGAATTAAATAATTTTAATAAAGATATTTACTTATTTATGCAAGCATTCAAAATGAAAAAATAAGAAAATAAAAAATAAAACAAATATATATATATTTGTGAAAATGGGCCAAATGCCCAAGGACTTGTTTAAAAAGAAAAGAAAAAAATTAGAAAAAAAGAAATAGAAAAAAACTAAATTTATTTGCTATTTTTAGAGATTTTATAATATATATACATAAGATATATATATATATATAATGTGTGTGCGTGTTTGCAGATGAAGGAGCCGCCCCCGCCTTCGCGGCGGGGGCACGTTCGACGAGGCGGGGGCGCAGTCCACGCGCCCTAGCGGAGGCGGTCAGCGGAGGCGGGCATCCACGCGGCGGAGCCGCTGCACACCGCGGCAGAAGCGCGGCAGCCGGCGCACACGCAACGCGAAGGCGGCGCATGCGGCGGCAGAAGAAAGGAGGAGAGAGGGACGCGGCGCACGTGCGCACGCGGCCAGAAAGAGAGAGAAAGACGAGAAAAAGAAGGAGAAAAAGGCCAGAAGAATTCCAAAAAAAATCAGAAAAAAATAGAGAAGTGTGCAGCACATGCTAGCACACAAATTGGAGTCAACAAATGCAGCAATTGATTGTTCACATTGGCAAAGTGTTCATATGGAATAGGGTTGTTGTTTGAACACCCTATAAAAGGGGGGAGCTTTCATTGTAATGAGATGGTAAGGTGGTTAGGAAGTTAGGAGTAGCTAGCAAGGGGATTATGAAGAATTTGTAAGGGGTGCTTTGTGTTCTTAAGTTTCATTCTTGCTGCCTTTTTGTTTTAGGGTTAGAAGGTATTGGTTTGAAGACTTTTGATGCAAGCTTTGTAAGTTCAATTTGTTTTAATGAAAAGTTTTGGTTAAGCATTCAGCCTCTTCTTAGTCTCATAACTTATTGTGTGATCTCCATTTCAATTTCTTGTATTCTACAAAGTTGTTCATCTGTAAGTGCTCTTCAACTTCTCTTTTATCATTTCCTTTAATTCCTTCATATTTAAAAGTTATTCTCTCTGTTTTTAAGTGTTGTCCTGTGTATTTACTGTTCATCCGAAGTAATAGTTTCCACCAAATTGCCATTTTTAAGCCTTTACAATCATAATTTTACTCTGAGTTCTAAATGAAAGTTGTTTCTCTCTTGTAGATGTAACTTTTGTTCTTCTTCCACTTCTTCAAATTCTTTTTCGTTTGAGCTCTAGAATTAATTTTTCAATGGTCTATTTTCTTTCAATTACTGTTCACCAGCAGCGATAGATCTTGATTTTTCAAGTTTTTCATTGTCTTCCTTTCGTTTTCTGTTTCTATGTTCTTCATCAAAATTCTTCATATTTTAATTCTATACAACTTTCATGTATTCCACTTTTTCTAATTCCATCTATATGTTAAGTTATTCTATTTCTTCCAACCCCTATTTTCAATAGAATTCTGTTATGTTCTCAACTTAATATTTCAAACTTGTTCTATCCAACCCCTTTCTTCATAAGTGTTTCACTCACACCCAAAGCGGTAGTCATCTTCCGATCATCTCACGACGTCGACTTCCAAGGCGGAGCGATCTTCATCAAAAGCTCGACGAGGAAACGATGGCATTCTTCAATTCATTGGCTAAATATTTCTTTAACTTATCTCTTGCTCTTTAAAGTTACTATTTCATTTCCGTTAGTTGTAATCGCACTCAAAATAAACAAAAGCAATTGGTTTTCAAAACATAAGGGTATTTTCTAACTTATATTCAAGTTTCCTCCCCGTGGGATCGACCCGTATTTACCACTTTACTCGTATTTTCAAAATCATTTAAGTGAGTGAGTGCGGTTGTATAAATTTTAAAATTTGTGTGGCACGATATTTTTAAACGACGACTGTCGAGCGCATCAAATTTTTGACGCCGTTGCCGGGGAGAATTTTTGAATGTTGGGATATTCTTGTGTTTGATTTGTATATTTGTATATTGATTTTGCTATTTTTACTTGTGCAGGAAAAAGAAAAAAAAAGTCTGAACATCAAGGAAAGAGGAAAATCGGACCAGAAGTCCTCAGAAAATGAAGCGTCGTTAAAAGCTCGGAAGCATCGCTAAAGGGTAGAAACGTCGGAACAGGAGTTCTGTTTTTCCAATTTCTAAAAAATCTAGAAAAATTTGAAAAATTCTTCAAAACTCTATAAAAAATCAGAAACATCAAAACAAAAGACATTTTTATTCTAGCTAGATAGGTTCATTAATTAAACACAAAAAAAATTACTTACACCAAAATAAAAAAAATCATTTCAAGATTAGAAACCACACAACATGTTCTAGGTCATGCATCATTTAGCATAGAATTTTTTTTCTTTATTTAATTCATGTATTGCATTTTGAAGATTGCGAGGGACAAGGTACGTTCTACTTATCCTATTATGGCATGCATATTGCATAAGAACCCCTTGTTTGCAATTGTGGTGTGCATTACATTTCAAAATATTTTAAGGGCACTACCTTTAAATAACATAAGGTGGGGATTTCATCACCCTTCCTTAGCCCACAAACCACATTTCCCTTGCATCTTTGCATGACCTACGTCATAAATAAAAGTCAGTAAACGTTGGCCCTAGGATCACACTGTGGTTCTTGTGATATATGGGTCTACCCTCATATGAAAACCGGTGCCTAAGGCAAGACGGTCGGATGGCAAACGCCTTTAGCGGGTTAGTGGTTTGGCATAATAAGGTCCCTACGAAAGTAGGGGGAACCTCCCACTTCCCTACCCCTTACCTGGCTGGTGGACATATTGAGGGTAAACTTACATTTCACTTTAATCACTTTGTGAAACCCTATTTGTAGGTCTGAGTCGCATCTAGATCATTAGATAATTTGTGTTAACTTGTTTGTGTTTGCATTAAAAAAATTTTTTAAAAAATAAAATAACAAATCCGCGCCTATGCAGGAGCACTTTTATCCTTCTACTTACAAACCATCAACCTGTATTCAACTCCCTAACATTCTCGTTGATCAATATGAGATTCGCCCTAGTCTCATCCAGATGCTCCCATCTTTTTATGGGAATCTCAATGAAAATCCTTATAGACATCTAGATGATTTTTTAGAAGTTTGCTCCCTGATCAAAATTCAGAATTTTAATGATGATGCCCTGAAATTGATCTTATTTCCATTCTCATTGAAAGATAAAGCCAAATGTTGGTTAATGAGTTTTGGAAAAATTATCAGGACTTGGGAAGCTATGCAGTTAGAATTTTTGAAAAAAAATTACCCCATAGGCCAAACCAACATGATGAGAAGGGCGATTACAAGATTTACTCAACGTCCGGGAGAGCAAATTCATGAATCTTGGGAGAAACTTAAGGATTTAGTAAGTCAATGTCTACACCATGGGTTGCCTAAATGGTAAATTATATTTACATTTTATGAGGGGTTATCCGATTTTGATAGGCAAATGGTGGACATATATTGCGGAGGGGCATTTATGAGCAAAAGTGAAGATGAGGCATATGATTTGTTTGAAATTTTGAGTGAAAATTTGATAAACCGTGCCTCCATCTCATCTCATCAACAATCCGTAGGACATGTCAAATAGGCTGAAAACCCAATCCACACTTTCACAGAAGTCTGTGAATTCTGTGCCAGTCTCACTCACCATGTGAGTGAATGTCCTACTATAGCCCGACTCTCTCCAGCCATCCAAGCACAGGTCCAAAATGGCCTAAGATTCTCCCCACGCCAGTGTGATACCCTTTCAGATAACTCTACTTCTGGCTGGAGCAATCACCTAAATTTTCCTTGGATGGACCAAACAATCCAAACCCATTTGTCTACACTTTCACCCCAAGCAGCCCACGAATGGCCCATGTGTACTCAACTTCAGCTCAACTCATCTCACCCAGATTTCGGATTCAACATTGATACTAGGGGTGATTCACCGGGCCACTACTTTGAACCTCAAATCATGTACTCTCAGTCTACTTATCAACCTCTCCTTCAACATTACACCAACCCCCTCAATATGTGAACGATGATGATGATGATGACAGTCTTCTGCCTGTCATTTTGGCTCACAATGAGAGTGAGGGGGAATGCGCACGTAATACCAAGATGGAGGAAAGAAAGGAAGAAGGGGGTGACTTCAAGGATAATGATGATCATATCACCCCATTCTATGAATGTTTTGAGATTGAGAGTATTACTACAAAGGATAATGGCCCAAACAACTCAATTGAGGAAATACATAAAGAGGAGGATTACTTTGGTAGTAATAATCTTGTTGATTTACTGAAACAATATTCTTAATATCCTCCTTCCCTGGAAGAACATGATGATGGGGCCTTATTAGAAAAGTTTACATTTCATCTACCGACCCCATCTCTGGAAAATTTGATTGATGATTTTGGGTTGAGTGAGGAGTGTGATGATGGGCCCGTTTTAGAGAAATTCACATTTGACTTGACCTATGATGAAAGGGCTGGACTCGAATCATTTACATTTCCTCTATCCACCCCATTAGTGGACAATTTGGTTAAAAATCCTCAGATGAGTGATGAGTGTGATGAAGGGGTTTCATTAGAAAATTTCATATTTGATCTAACCCCTGAAGCCTATTCAATGAAATCTGAATTTGTGGATGAGTTAGATACTGGGCTCGTGTTTCGTTCTCCTTTGATTCCCCTGCCAGTTGAGCCTCTTCAATTTTACATTCTAAGACCTGAGGGGGATGTGCCAATCACATTCACCTTTGATTTGACTTCCTCTCAGGAAGACAAGTTGATCAATGCCCTGAAAGTTCCAGAGGTTGTTGCTGACAGGAAAGTGGCTCAGGCTGACAATCTTATTCCTAAGCTACCAAGGCCTGAACAAATTACCCTGGAGGAAGCTATTCCTATAAAGCTCGTCAGGAGGGACATTAGGCCAGGTGAAAACTTCAATAAAATGCACAACCAACATATTTCTAGCCCCAATCCATACATGGTTACTCTTGTCTTCCAATGGCATAAGTGCTGGAATTTGAAGGAGGACAAGATCATGAGGTGGCTCATTCTGAATGCCAGGCGTTGGTTAGTGATCTACCTTGTGTCTGGCTGACGACATAAAATTTAGCGCTTCTTGGGAGGCAACCCAAAGTTTAAGTGATTTTTGTGTGGTAATCAGTTTTTTTTTTTTGGGAAGCTAGGTGTGTGCAAGGATTTGAGAGGCCAAAAAGTAGAGAGAACCAAGCATACAAAATCTTATTCCATTCTCAAACAACAAAAACAAAAAAAAACCAAGAGATTACATCAGGTTCCACCCTCTTTCTCCACGTTACTTGTCTGGCTGCTCTCTGGGTAAGAAACTCCAGAGGGTGTTATCAAGC
Organism: Amorphophallus konjac; assembly: GCA_022559845.1. Lineage (NCBI taxonomy): Eukaryota > Viridiplantae > Streptophyta > Magnoliopsida > Alismatales > Araceae > Amorphophallus > Amorphophallus konjac. The sequence continues at coordinate 15,282,668 of CM040121.1, forward strand.
CGAGGGCAGCGGTACTCCTACTGCTTTGGGTCCTCTTTCTATCTCTACTCCCCGATGCCTATCCGCGGGGGCAGCAAAGAAGCTAGTAACACGAAAGCCACGCCCTCGTGCTCTTCGATAGCGTTCCTCGCCATCCTTCAGCCATTGATCGGCAAGGCCGAGACTGGTCCGCAGTTCGAATATTTGGGCCTCCAGGGCCCTCTTCTCCTCTTTCTCGGCCAATCTCTTATCCTTCTCTCTGTCCCTGTCCCTTTCTCTCTCGGCCCGTTCTCTCTCTCTCTGTCTTCTCTCTCCAACTGACAGGTGATCTGCTTCTATCACCATCACCCCTAGCCACAGCCGTTGCGACAAGTCTCCCTCTCTTTACTCTCGCGCCTACTCTCCCCATATGGGATGCTCGAGTCAGCAGCGTAATTTATTGACTTGTCCTCTCTATTCGATCCAAGGATTCCCTGAGTTTATTGTCCTGTTGTGACTACATTTCGCACATAATGGGGGCCATTTATGCGGGAAATCCGGATCCATGACCCACGTTGAAATTAGTGGTCGATTCCTTTGAAATCATGGCCACGGTTCCCTCGTATGCCCTTTCGCCATGTGGAGAAAATGGAGCGGAGCCGTGATTTGTTCATTCATCCTTTGTCCTATTAGGCCTACTTTTAAGTGCAAACAAGGACCTGTGGGACGTTCGCATGGGACATGTGGGCCCATTTGGCTGACATTGTTGAAATCGGTGGTCGATTCCCTTTGAAACTCATGGACACGATGAATTCCACTCCTTGTGTGAAAATAACCGGCTTCTTGGGAGGCCACCCAGGTTTTTCGTGTGTTTTTATTTTGCAGGTGTGACTACCCGATAAGTTGGGGGGAGAAAGCTGATTGCTTACTCTGTTGCTCCAATTTTCAAAGCCAAGTACCGCCTCTCAAATACCAAGGCCGTCGAAGTACACATCAGGTTGTCCCGTTCTTTTCCAAACATATCATGTCTACATTGTTCTATTGTTCCATATTGTTCATGCCATTGAGGACAATGTCATTTAAGTTTGGGGGACGGAACTCATGTTGCACATGCATTCATATACAACCTCATTTTTTTTCAACCCATTTTGAGTTTCATGATTCATGCTTCCATTGAACGTAATTCTGGAATAGAAAGGACTGGATAAGGATGATGGAAGATTATTTAATCTAGCCATGGAAAACTGATATAAGAATCTTTTTAAAGTTCATGTGCACTTTAGAAAAATGAAAATCACTTTGCACGCTAATGAAACAAGCAGGACAAGCCTTCTGTTATTTTGGGTATATTGCCTGATATTCTGCGCTTTTTAAGGAAGAGATCTTTTATTTGCTTTCTGCCATGTTATCTATTGAAAAATAAAATTTTGCAAAAAATACCATGAAAAATGCTCCGATTCTGAGTAATCGGGCCTACTTCACTTAAGACGTGTTGAGGTTCGCGTCAAAAGAAAAATGGAACTTTGATCTGTGTAACCGGGCCTACTTCACCTAAGACGTGTTGAGGTTCGCGTAAACCAGTGAAGGGTAGTGCAGCATCATGTGTGTATAGAAAAAAAAAAGTAGAAAGAAAAAAAAAAGAAAAAAAGGAAAAGAGATCCCAAAAAGGACATAGCAATAAGGCAGACAAAAAAAAAGCTATTATACTGAACGCTCTAATTAAGAAGTGCAGAATTGAAAGGTATTTGTTCGGAATAGTAACTGGAAGACGCAATTGTCTCTACTGTGAATTTAGTATTACACATGCACAAGTGCTACAGAATTTTGATTAGAATTCTTGATCATGTACCTGAATTTCTTACATAAGGTAAGTATGTGATTCCAGATTCTTAATCTCTAGTAGATTCTATGAACGATGATCTAGAAATGAAGCATGAATATTTTAAACTCTTGTTAGTCCTTACATTTGGAGATTATTTGCATAGCTAAGGGACTAGCAATGAGTAAGTTGGGGGGTGTGATAAGTGTGTATTTTCTCATCTTAATTCATGTTATTTACATTTTTATGGGCTTTAATAATAATAAATATGTACTTATCACACTTACTTTTAATTTAGAGTCAAATATTTAATTTTATAGAATTAAATAAATTTAATAAAGATATTTACTTATTTATGCAAGCATTCAAAATGAAAAAAATAATAAAATAAAAAATAAAACAAAAATATATATATTTGTGAAAATGGGCCAAAAGCCCAAGGACTTGTTTAAAAAGAAAAGAAAAAAAATTAGAAAAAAAGAAATAGAAAAAAACTAAATTTATTTGCTATTTTTAGAGATTTTATAAGATATATACATAAGATATATATATATAATATATATAATATATTTATATATAAATGTGTGTGCGTGTGTGTGTGTTTGCAGATGAAGGAGCCGCCCCCGCCGCGGGCACGTTCGACGAGGCGGGGGCGTGGTCCACGCGCCCTCGCCGAGGCGGTCAGCGGAGGCGGGCATCCACGCGGCGGAGCCGCTGCACACCGCGGCAGAAGCGCGGCAGCCGGCGCATGCGCAACGCGCAGGCGGCGCACGCGGCGGCAGAAGAAAGGAGGAGAGAGGGAGGCGGCGCACGGGCGTACGCGGCCAGAAAGAGAGAGAAAGAAGAGAAAAAGAAGGAGAAAAAGGCCAGAAAAATTCTAAAAAAAATCAGAAAAAAATAGAGAAGTGTGCATCACATGCTAGCACACAAATTGGAGTCAACAAATGCAGCAATTGGTTGTTCACATTGGCAAAGTGTTCATATGGAATAGGGTTGTTGTTTGAACACCCTATAAAAGGGGGGAGCTTTCATTGTAATGAGATGGTAAGGTGGTTAGGAAGTTAGGAGTAGCTAGCAAGGGGATTATGAAGAATTTGTAAGGGGTGCTTTGTGTTCTTAAGTTTCATTCTTGTTGGCTTTTTGTTTTAGGGTTAGAAGGTATTAGTTTGAAGACTTTTGATGCAAGCTTTGTAAGTTCAATTTGTTTTAATGAAAAGTTTTGGTTAAGCATTCAGCCTCTTCTTAGTCTCATAACTTATTGTGTGATCTCCATTTCAATTTCTTGTATTCTACAAAGTTGTTCATCTGTAAGTGCTCTTCAACTTCTCTTTTCATCATTTCCTTTAATTCCTTCATGTTTAAAAGTTATTCTCTCTGTTTTTAAGTGCTATCCTGTGTATTTACTGTTCATCCGAAGTGATAGTCTCCACCAAATTACCATTTTGAAGTCTTTACAATCATAATTTTACTATGAATGCTAAATGAAAGTTGTTCCTCTCTTGTAGATCTAACTTTTGTTCTTCTTCTACTTCTTCAAATTCTTCTTCGTTTGAGCTCTAGAATTAATTTTTCAATGGTCTATTTTCTGTCAGTTACTGTTCACCAACAGCGATAGATCTTGATTTTTCAAGTTTTTCATTATCTTCCTTTCGTTTTCTGTTTCTATGTTCTTCATCAAACTTATTCATATTTTAATTCTCTACAACTTTCATGTACTCCACTTTTTCTAATTCTATCTTTATGTTAAGTTATTCTATTTCTTCCAACCCCTATTTTCAATAGAATTATGTTATGTTCTCAACTTAATATTTCAAACTTGTTCTATCCAACCCCTTTCTTCATAAGTGTTTCACTCACACCCAAAGTGGTAGTCATCTTCCGATCATCTCACGACGTCGACTTCCAAGGCGGAGCGATCTTCATCAAAAGTTCGGCGAGGAAACGACGGCATTCTTCAATTCATTGGCTAAATATTTCTTTAACTTATCTCTTGTTCTTTAAAGTTGCAATTTCATTTCCGTTAGTTGTAATCGCACTCAAAATAAACAAAAGCAATTGGTTTTCAAAACATAAGGGTATTTTTCAACTTATATTCAAGTTTCCTCCCCGTGGGATCGACCCGTATTTACCACTTTACTCATATTTTCAAAATCATTTAAGTGAGTGAGTGCGGTTGTATAAATTTTGAAATTTGTGTGGCACGATATTTTTAAACGACGACTGTCGAGCGCATCACCCACCCCTTTCTATTTTTTTATCTTTTCTTTTCACTTTTATCGTCTTTTCTGAAGATCCCTCTGAATACATAAAATAATAATAAAAAAAGAGGAAGGAGCTCTCTCTCTTTCTCTCTCTCTCTCCAATATTTTATTTTATTTTTATTTTATTTTTCTCTATTTTCATTATGTATATATATTCATAGATAGATATCTTATATACCTCCATATATATATATTAATATATATATATATATACAGTTAGATGTATATTTATATGTATACATATAGTCAACCATTCTTAAATCCGTGAAAGAAAGGTATCTCCCACCCAATTTCCAAGTGTTCCAGGTGTTTGCGTACGAAAACAAGGTATATTTATATGTATACATATAGTCAACCGTTCTTAAATACGTGAAAGAAGGGTAGCTCCCACCCAATTTCCAAGTGTTCCAGGTGTTTGCGTACGAAAACAAGGCCACTCCGTCTCTATCCCCCTCCCCCTCCAGCCCCCTCCGATCCCCCTCCACCTCCGGTGGATGCCCCCTCCCCCTCCGGTCCACCGTCTCCCCTCCTCCTCCGGTCTCCTCCCCATCGACCTTCGACCCCCTCCCCCTCCGCCTCGTCCGGTCCCCCTCCAATGATGCGGGACGGACAGAGGGACCGACTCTACGTGATGCGAACCTCGGACTCTAGATAGAGATGCGACCAGCAACACCCAAACACTAGAGATGCCTTGGCCCGACACTAAGAGTTCCCATGGTCTATACGTCGCTAATAGAAACGCAAGCTCACTCGTCGTCCCAAGCGAGGGATAGCGTGGATTCGCGCGGTTGAGAAACCGGCAGAGTCAAGGGTGGTCGACTCACTTCCGTGCTCGGGTTGAGCCACGGGACAGGTCACTCTCTCGCTCACAGCGGTGACATGAACTCACGGGTGAGATTCCAAATGCACTCACAGCGGCATATGATCATATACTAGCTAAGCAAATGGAATGCCAAGAAGTTACGACCGTACCTCCAGGCTCCCGGCGTGGGGAAGACAACCCCGGCCAAATCCGTACTCCCGGTTAAACAAATTTTACTATAGTACAAAGTTTTGACCCACTCTACGCAGGGAGGTAACAGGTCACAAGTGGGGCCCGGGAGTCTCGGGAATTGGGTTGACGGGCAGCATCTTGATGTGGCTCCGTCGGTGCCGAAACCCGCGTTTTGGTGCTGTCAGGACGGCGCGATCTGCGGGTTCGTGGGGCCCACGTACTGCTCGGTCCTCCGAATCTGACGGGGTGGGTCCCACTGCGAAGGTGACACCTGGTGGCGCGCTCCCCTAGACGGCGGCTGGGCTGGAACACCGGTCGGAGGCCGGATAGCTCCGATCTTCACTTGTCGGAGTTGCTGTCCACGGATCTGAAGTTCTATTTCAGACCCGCGCGCTCCGGCGAAAAGGCTTGCTGCGACCAGCACCGATGTCGGATCAGCGCAAAACTGGCTCCGTTGGAAAGCTGACTCGAAATCCTTCGACCCTCTGTGGTTCCAAGAATTTCATAGGGACCGTACTTTTGATGGCAGAATTTTGAACCCGACTGATCTCTATCTCAGATCTGACTGGATAGAAATGGAATTTTCTGAGAGTTGGCATTGACCGGAGAAAAGACGTCAGATCCAGGGGTTGAGTTCTTCATGAAAGTTGTAGAGGGGAGAAAGAGTAAGACGTGCATATTTTTTGTTGAATTTCTGATGGAGGTTTGGTTGGGGAAAATTATTTTCTAATGCTGGGTGGTCGGATATGCTGGGTGGACGGGTCACTCTCTCGCTCACAGTGGTGACATGAACTCACGGGCTAGATTCCTAACGCACTCACAGTGGCATATGATCATATACTAGCTAAGCAAATGGAATGCCAGGAAGTTACGACCGTACCTCCACGCTCCCAGAGTGGGGAAGACAACCACGGCCAAATCCGTACTCCTGGTTAAACAAATTTTACTACAGTACAATGTTTTGACCCACTCCACGCAGGGAGGTAACAGGTCATAAGTGGGGCCCGGGAGTCTCAGGAATTGGGTTGACGGGCAGCATCTTGATGTCGCTCCGTCGGTGCCGAAACCCACGTTTTGGTGCTGTCCGGACGGCGCGATCTATGGGTTCGTGGGGCCCGCGTACTGCTCGGACCTCCAGATCTGACGGGGTGGGTCCCGCTGCGAAGACGACACCTGGTGGTGCACTCCCCTGGACGGCGGTCGGGCTGGAACACCGATCGGAGGCCGGATGGCTCCGATCTTCACTTGTCGGAGTTGCTGTCCACGGATCTGAAACTCTATTTCAGACCAGTGCGCTCCGGCGAAAAGGCTTGCTGTGACCAGCATCGATGTCGGATCAGCGTAAAACTGGCGCCATTGGAAAGCTGACTCGAAATCCTTCGACCCTCTGTGGTTCCAAGAATTTCGTCGGGACCATACTTTTGATGGCAGAATTTAGAACATGACTCATCTCTATCTCAGATCTGATTGGACAGAAATGGAATTTTCTGAGAGTTCGCATTGACCGGAAGGAAGACGTCAGATCCAAGGGTTGAGTTCTTCATGAAAGTTGTAGAGGGGAGAGAGAGGAAGATGTGGATATTTTTTTTTGAATTTTTTATGGAGGTTTGGTTGGAGAAAAGTATTTTCTAATGCTGGGTGGTCGGATCTGTACAGCAGGGACAGAACTGAATTTGGGATCTGACCATGATTTTTAAAAATAGGTAAAGGTCTCCAGAAATTCCAAGAACATTCGTGGATGATGGGGGTGGTGGACAGAACCTCCAATTAAATTGGGGACTCAAACAAATAAGGGGAAGGGGGTTGAAATGGGGAAACACAGGGTTGCTGTGACTCAGGACAGAGAACTGGCAGATCTGGAAGGAGGGGGAGCACGAAAATGGAAAAATGGAAAACAAAGGCTTCTTCCACCAATTGTTCTGGGACGTGGGTTAGACCTCTACAACTCACCCTGAAATTTTGGAAGCCAGCAGATCTCGAGGTGGAGAGCTAAAATTCTGGGAACAGTGGGCTGTCCTGAGTGGACAGAACTCCGGCGACGGTGGCGATGGTGCAACGGCGGCACAATGGCGGTGGCGGCGGCGATGGCGATCTCACGAACTGATAGAAGAGGCGTCTCACCTCAGAAACACAGCCTTCCCAACTGCAAGAAGGGGGAGAGAGGAGGAGAGAGGGGCGCACCAAGCTAGGGCTCCAACAAAATTCTGATTTTTATGCATTAATTCTATTGAAAATAAAAATACAATGGTTTTATATGAGTTGGCCACCCTGGACAAATGACCCCTCTTACCCTCAGATCTAGGGTTAGGGAGGGACAATTAGGGGAGGCCAAATCCCATTTTTTACACATGTGGGCAATGGAAGGAAAGAAAATAAAAAAACTAGCCTAATACATCCAAAAGAGGGGGCGCCCCATTCCTGGGCCAATCTTGGGCCAAGTTTGGTCCAAGGCCATCCAACACAATCCCCTGAACCCATGATTGCTTATGGACCTTCCAACCTAGGTGGCCCATGAGAGGGAGAAGCCCAATTGGGCCTTAAGTGACTTAAAGATCCATTATGAAGCCTTATGGTCCAATATGGCCACACCCCTTAAGGGCGGATTTGATAAAGGAGCCGGGGTAGCGTAATCGACCCCAAAGGGTCGATTACGTTACTCGGGGTCAGTTAACTGCAGTTGTGTGAGGGGGAGGCGGGGCCCATCGTAACCCTGGGTGCGTTATCCGCCGACAGTCGCCCGACCGAGCCGCTATCAAAGCAGGCCTAATGGATTCTAAGTGGCTTAACCCAAATGGCTTATTAAGAGCCTTACAAAGAGCCCAAATGAAAAAACCCAAGTAAAACACACATTATAAGCCCAAATATATTGTAAATAAATGCTAAAAGTATCCAAACTCAAGGCAGAGACTCCAGACTATCTCCGAGCTAGATGGAAGCCGATGTAGCTCGAGTGGTGCTCCACGTACGGTACCGACGGCTCGCCGGTTCGTACTTCTCGCTCGCTCTGGTGTCCGCACCAATTCTCCCCGGGCGGGAAAAACTCGACCATGTCGAGTAAGGGTCTGCATCGCTCTGGTAGCGCTCCAGTAGATCCGGATCTATCCTCTGTAACTCTCCACGGGTGATCCAAGTATCCTCGGTAGCGGGTCGCCCTCTCCATCGCACTAGGTAGCGCGGGTAGGATCCACTCCTGGTAACAGTCACCTGCTCATCCAGTATGTGATCTATATGCTCTCGTTGCCGCGAAAATAAGGCTGGTGGTGGACACTCAGGTGTGGGATCACTCTCAATGGGGGGAGATGGCTCGAAAGGCTCACTAGGGATCACCGCTGGGTCCCTATAGGCAACTAGATCCGACACATTGAAAGTTGAGCTTATACCATATTCCTTGGGTAGGTCCACAACATACGCATTGGATCCAACGCGTTTCAACACTCTAAATGGACCGGCTCCGCGACCTTGCAATTTCTTTATATTTCCATAGGGAAACTATTCAGGTCTTACCCTAATCATGACATATTCACCCTCTTGGAACTCACGGTGGTGTCTATGGGACCCGTCAAATAGGGGAGGATCTACACGCACGCTCCTAAGAACGCGGTCGTCGTCACCAGCACGATTCCGTCGTTGGTTTCGATGATCACGACCATAACCCCCTTGTTCATTGTCGGATGCATAATCATCCACCTCGGGCAGTTGTTGCCTCCCTTCACCTGCCCCTTGAGCCCTTTGAACAGTGGGTTGCTGAACCGGCTCTTGTTGATCATTAGTCGGCACGGGTTGCGCCGCCGCTGGGGCCCTTTCTAGGATCGCAATCCGCCCTACAAGACCCTGGATGGACTGGTCTGATGCTTCGGCCCGATCCTCGATGGCTTTCATCCTCCCTTCTAGATGCGTACCTACGTCATCTAGATGCATACTAAGGCCATCCATACGCGTATCGAGACGATCCATGAGTGTTCGGAACATCTCGGCCACCTCATCGGCTTAGACACTTTTTTTTGTTTTCAAGCAATACCCTAGGCTCAACTGGCTCTCTGATACCAAATTGATGTGGGACGGACATGCGACCTGGGACTCTAGCTCACGATCATCCCTATGCGATGAAAACGCTGGACCGTGCGCGGTTGAGAAATCGGCAGTGAGTCTCGGGTATCAGCTTTCCGCGTGTACTCGGATCTAGTCAGATAAAGGACAAGCGGTAATTCCTAGTGAGCCTTTGAGACGCCTCCCTTCCTTTGAGAGTGACCCCACCCTGGAGTGTCCACCTCTAGCCTCATTCCCCAGCAGCGTGTGCATATCGAATCTATACGAGATGAGCAGGTGTCGATTACTTGGAGTGGAGCATACTCCACGCTTCCAGGTTCGGTGACGCATCGTCGGAGCTACTCGAGCAGCCGCACCCCTTACTCGATAGGGTCGAGTTCTTCCCACCCGGGGAGAATTGGTGGGAATCAACACCGGGCATTGACAATTTTAATTTACATTTGTGTCCTTTTAGTTTATTTTTATATCATTGGGAAAATATGTATGCAATTGTAAGGCTTTATAAGCCAATTTGTCATTCCCTAGGATTGTTTGAGTTTTTGTGTAAAAGTCCAGTAGGACCAGCAAGGGGCCCCCATCTCCTTCCATATTGGTCCATCTAAGCCTTAGGGCCCATGTGGGGCCAGTCAAAGGTCCAAGGTGGGCTTCTAGATGGTTGGACCATTCAAGGGGACAAATGGACCAAAAAGTCCAAGTTGGAAGCTCCCTTGTTCAAGGGGGCGCCCTCCCCAATTATGTAGTTTAATGTGGTTCCAAACCACATGGGAGAATAACTTTTGAACTCCCTCTTTTACCCCTCCCAATTCTAGATCTAGGGATATTTAGAGTCTTTTTACATTTCATACAAATAGATTGTAATTCACATTTTATGGGAATTAATGAATGAAAAATTATGAATTAATGTGCGCCCCTCTCTCCTCTCTCCCCCCTTTACAGATGGATTTCTGTCATTCCAGGGTGTGAGACCCATTCTATCTCCCTCTCTCATCCTCTGAATTCTGATTCTGTCGCCGCCGCCATCGCGCCGCCGCCACCATCGTCGGAGTTCTGCCCAAATAAGGATAGAATCTCATCTCCAGAATTTTATCTTTTGTTCTTGTTGTCTGATCGAGCCCAAACTTTGAGGTCTTGTTCTACATGTCTCCCTTAACCTCCATTTCAAATTTCGTGTCATTTGGACATCGTTTAGTATTTTTCCATTATTTCTTGTTTCCCCCCATGTAATCTGCCATTCTGCAGATCCACGGGACAGTGTCATCTTTCGTATTTTTTTCACCCCCTTAAAAATTTCTAAAAAATCCACAAAAATTCCTCAGTGTTCCTCACGTTCCCCCTTATCTCCCATAATATTTTCAGCCCCTGCAAAAATCATTTACCCCTCAGTCAAAGGTCAGTTGCAGGCAGATCCCCTTTTGTCCTGAGTGTCAGTAATCAGATCCATAGAAAAAACACAGACTTTCAGAGCCTTCCAATTCTCATCCTTTTGTTGGATCGAGCTAAAAAACATATATGTTGTAGATCTGGGAGTCCTCTTTCCAACGCCACCGGTCTTACCTCGATCTGATTTCAGATCTGAGAGAATTGATTCTTGCAGCCAAGGCGTGCAGATCTATTCCTTGTGCAGGTCCGAAATAGCAGTCCGGGAGAAATTCACAAATAAGTACCAAAAGTCAACTTCCGCGATGGCCGCTCCCAGGAGTCGACCAGGGACGTCCTGCCAACGTTCCAACCAAGCGGCGCCTTCCGAAGATCTCAGGAAGGTGACGTTCCTTTGGAAGCTGCGCCTTGCTGTCCAGCGAGTCAGAACTGAGTCGGCGCAGGATCGAGTCGGACCAGCAGGCCGAGTTCGCTCCGAACGCACGTCCGGATTGCTGCCCGTCAACCCAGGGTCGGTCCTCCCGGGCCCACTTGTATCCTTTTACCTCCCAGCGTGGAGTGGATAATAAAATTCACTATTGTAATTAAGTTTTTACCATTGTACATGGAGTTACCGTAACTGGTCGGGGTCGTCTTCCCCACGCCCGGAGAGTGGAGGTATCGTGTTCGCTCTCTTACGCGGCGTTTGCTTTACTCGTATTAATTCGTATATGCCGCTGCATGTGATAGGTTCTTAGCTCGATATATTGTTATCATCGCAGCGAGAGAGCGAGAGTGAGTGACCCGTCCCGTGACTCGATCTGAGTACACGTGGAAAGCCGATACCCGAGACTCACAGCCGGTTTCTCAACCGCGCATGGTCCAGTGTTTCCCTCGCATAGGGACAATCGCGAGCTAGAGTCCCAGGTCGCGTGTCCGTCCCGCATCACCCGTGACTCTGCAGGCTCATATCAGAGGGCCCCCATGGCTCGACCTCAGGAACCCGCCCGTCAGGAGCCATTCGCTCATAGGCCTCGCCCTCCACCTCCGAGGGACTTTCCTCGTCCCCAACAACCTCCGGCACCCATAGCCCATCCACCAGCACCTGCACCTCTTGCCCGTCCCATGTTGCCTTCACCCCCTATCCGTCGGGAGGATAAGGGTAAGGGACCTTTGATTGGGGAGCCTAGTGGATCACGACAGTAGTGTTTTCGCTGTAATAGGTTTGGCCATTTTGCCAACCAGTGTCCCACGCGTCAATCTCTAGTCATTGGGGACACACAGGTCGGGAACACCTCACCTTCCGAGCTTGAGTTAGTCAGCTATGAGGCGGATCAAGAGTTAGCTGACGAGTTCCTTGAGAATGAGGGTGATGGTCAAGAGGTTTAGCATCTAGATGATGCCCAGATCGGGGTCGTCAGATGTATTCTCACCTAGCCACTGGCCAGTGATGACTGGCGTCGGACCACCATATTTCATACATACTGTAGGCTGGGTGGGAAAGTTTGTAAGGTGATTATCGATAGTGGGAGTTGTATCAATGCAATCTCCACGGGCACTATCTCTAGTCTTGGTCTTACCCCCGTGGACCATCCTTGCCCCTATCGAGTATCATGGGTGGATTCCACCTCCATTCTGATCAGGCTGCGGTGTTTGGTCCCACTGCAGTTCCATGCCTACCGTGACGAGATCTGGTGTGATGTCCTCCCCGTGAAGGTGGGCAGTATCATTCTTGGTAGGCCGTGGTTATTTGATCGGGATGGCACCCTCCATGACCGGTCGAACACCTGTACCTTCGACCATGGTGGCCAGCGGATTACCCTCCACCCCTCTTGGCCCAAGAGTCCATCGGTTAGGGGTCCTACTGGCCCAAGTACTCCGGAGCCTTCCGTCCCTGGGCCCAGTACCCCATCCCTAGCTCGGGCTATGACCGTTACATCTGGCACAGGTGAGCCCTCGACTAGGAGGTTGATGATGATTAGATCCCGAGAAATGGAGCGGGAGGCTAGTAGGGGCAATCCTGTGTTTGCTATCACGGTCCGAGAGGTGGATCGAAAGTCCGAGGGTGAACTCCCACCCGATGTTGTTCCTATTCTGCAGGAGTTCGCTGATATTTTTCCTGAGGAGCTTCTCGAGGGACTCCCACCCATGCGGGATATTCAGCATGCTATCGACCTGATTTCGGGCTCCTCATTGCCCAATCTTCCTCACTATCGCATGAGTCCCACGGAACACGCCGAGCTAAAGCGGCAGGTCGATGAGCTGATGCAGAGAGGGTCTGTTCGGGACAGCATGAGTCTGTGTGATGTTCCCACATTACTCGCCCCAAAGAAGGATGGCACGTGGAGAATGTGTATTGATAGTCGTGCCATCAACAAAATCATCGTGAAGTACAGGTTCCCTATTCCCTGCCTAGATGATATGCTTGACATGATGGCAGGTGCCACTATCTTTTCGAAGATTGATCTTAAGAGTGGCTACCATCAGGTGAGGATTAGGCAGGTGATGAGTGAAGACCGCATTTAAGATCAAGGATGGTCTGTATGAGTGGTTGGTTATGCCCTTTGGGTTGACCAATGCCCCTAGCACCTTCATGCGACTCACGACTCAGGTCCTTCGACCTTTCATTGGAGTCTTTGTGGTAGTGTATTTTGATGATATCCTTATCTATAGTCGCACTAAGGGGGACCACTTGGACCATCTACGGCAGGTCTTCCTGCTTTTGAGGCGAGAGCAGTTGTTTGCGAACCCACAGAAGTGTGCTTTCATGACACCTCAACTTACCTTCTTGGGTTTTATTGTGTCTAGTATTGGGGTCTCCGCGAATCTGGAGAAGGTCCGGGCCATTGTTGAGTGGCCGGAACCCCGTACGGTCCATGATGTCCGTAGCTTCCATGGCCTCGCGACGTTCTATCGTCCTTTCATCCGCGGATTTAGCTCCGTCACTGCCCTGATCATGGACTGTATTAGGAAGGGCACATTTGTATGGACAAAGGCCGCTGCTGCTGCCTTCAAGGAGATCAAGGAGCACATGACCCAGACACCGATCCTTCGATTGCTAGATTTCTCGAATGTGTTTGAGGTCTCCTGTGATCCGTCGGGTGTTGGGATTGGAGGAGTGTTGAGTCAGGAGGCCCACCCGGTCGCATATTTCACTGAGAAGCTGAATGACGCGAAGCTGCGATACTCCACTTATGATAAAGAATTCTATGCAGTTGTTCAGACTCTTAGGCATTGGAGGCATTATCTACTATATCAGGAGTTTGTCTTGTACTCTGACCATGAGGCTTTAAGGTTCCTCCATGCCCAAAAGAAGCTTAATGCGCGTCATAGCAGATGGGTAGAGTATCTCCAGCAGTTCACATTCGTGCTTAAACACAAGGCTGGAGTGGAGAACAAGGTTGCTGATGCCTTGAGTCGGCGAGCATGTCTGCTGACTACCATGAGTGCTGAGGTCATAGGGTTAGAGAAGATGAGAGAGATCTATGTTGACTGTCCTAACTTCGGTCAGATTTATGCCGCTCTCCAGGCCGGACCCTCGAGAGATCATATTGATTATGTGCTTCAAGAGGGTTACCTCTTTCGAGGAGACAGACTTTGTGTTCCCTGAACTTCGGTTCGTGACTTCTTAGTTTGGGAACTTCATGCGGGAGGTCTAGCCGGCCACTTCGGTCGGAATAAGACTATCGAGGCTGTTGAGCACATATTTTATTGGCCGAGCTTAAAGCGTGATGTTGCTCACATTGTGGCCCAGTGCCGTACATGTGTTACGGCCAAAATGAAGAAGCAAAGCTCTGGCCTTTATACGCCTCTTCCCGTGCCTGATGCCCCGTGGCATGATGTTAGCATGGATTTTTTCTTGGGACTACCACTCACCTCTAGGAACCATGACTCGGTCTATGTTGTAGTTGACCGATTCTCGAAGATGGCCCTTTTCATTCCCTGCTCGAAGACTTCGGATGCTTCGAGGGTAGCCCACCTTTTCCTTACTTATGTGGTGTGCAAGTTCGGGTTGCCTCGTACCATAGTGTCTGACCGTGATGTTAGGTTCACCAGTTACTTTTGGAAGACACTGTGGCATATGTTGGGTACTCACCTCAAGTTTTCGACTGCATATCATTCCCAGACAGATGGTCAGACTGAGGTGGTCAATAGGAGTCTGGGTGACCTTTTGAGGTGTCTTGTGAGGGACTGTGTACGGGATTGGGATCTCATATTACCACTGGCAGAATTTTCATATAATGATTCGGTCAACAGGTCTACCAGTATGAGTCCATTCGAGATTGTCACAGGTCGTAGGCCTAGGAAACCAGTGGATCTTGTTCCCATGCCCATTCATGCTAGAGTGTCTGAGTCTGCCGAGTCATTTGCTAGGCATGTTAGGAGTCTGCATGACGACATCCGTCGTCACATTGAGCCAACAATGCACGGTATAAGGAGTTAGCCGATGCCCATAGACACCACCGTGAGTTCCAAGAGGGTGGATATGTCATGATCATGGTAAGACCTGAACGGTTTCCCTCTGAAACTGTAAAGAAATTGCGAGGTCACGGAGCCGGTCATTTAGAGTGTTGAAACGCGTTGGATCCAATGAGTATGTTGTGGACCTGCCCGAGGAATATGGTATAAGCTCAACTTTCAATGTGTCAGATCTAGTTGCCCATATGGACCCAGCGGTGATCCCTAGTGAGCCTTTCGAGCCATCTCCCCCCATTGAGAGTGATCCCACACCTGAGTGTCCACCACCAGCCTCATTTTCGTGACAACGAGAGCATATAGATCATATATTGGATGAGCAGGTGACTGTTACCAGGAGTGGATCCTTCCCGCGCTACCTAGTGCGATGGAAAGGGTGACCCGCTACCCCCGTGGAGAGTTATAGAGGATAGATCCGGACCTACTGGAGCGCTACCAGAGCAATGCAGACCCTTACTCGATAGGGTCGAGTTTCTCCCACCCGGGGAGAATTGGTGCGGACACCAGAGCGAGCGAGAAGCACGAACCGGCGAGCCATCGGTACCGTACGTGGAGCACCACTCGAGCTACATCGGCTTCCATCTGGCTCGGAGATAGTCTGGAGTCTACGCCTTGAGTTTGGATACTTTTATCATTTATTTGCATTGTATTTGGGCTTGTAATGTGTGTTTTACTTGGGTTTTTTCATTTGGGCTCTTTGTAAGGCTCTTAATAAGCCATTTGGGTTAAGCCACTTAGAATCCATTAAGGGGTGTGACCATATTGGACCATAAGACTTCATAATGGATCTTTAAGTCACTTAAGGCCCAATTGGGCTTCTCCCTCTCATGGGCTACCTAGGTTGAAAGGTCCATAAGCTATCATGGGTTCATAGGCTTATGTTGGATGGCCTTGGACCAAACTTTGCCCAAGATTGGCCCCCTTTTGGATGTATTAGGCTAGTTTTTTTTTATTTTCTTTCCTTCCATTGACCACATGTGTAAAAAATGGGATTTGGCCTCCCCTAATTGCCCCTCCCTAACCCTAGATCTGAGGGTAAGAAGGGTCATTTATCCAGGGTGGCCAACTCATATAAAACCATTGTATTTTTATTTTTAATAGAATTAATGCATAAAAATCAGAATTTTGTTGGAGCCCTAGCTTGGTGCGCCCCTCTCTCCTCCTCTCTCCCCCTTCTTACAGTTGGGAAGGCTGTGTTTCTGAGTTGAGACACCTCTTCTATCAGTTCGTGAGATCGCCATCGCCGCCGCCACCGCCATTGTGCCGCCGTCGCACCACCGCCACCGTCGTCGGAGTTCTGTCCACTCAAGATCGTCATCGCCGTCGCACCACCGCCACCGTCGCCGAAGTTCTGTCCACTCAGGACAGCCCACTGTTCCCGGAATTTTAGCTCTCCACCTCAAGATCTGCTGGGTTCCAAAATTTCGGGTGAGTTGTAGACCTTTGTTGAAATTTCTAGCCTTTGTTTTCCATTTTTCCATTTTCGTGCTCCCCCTCCTTCCAGATCTGCCAGTTCTCTGTCCTGAGCCACAGCAACCCTGTGTTTCCCCATTTCAACCCCCTTCCCCTTATTTGTTTGAGTCCCCAATTTAATTGGAGGTTCTGTCCACCACCCCCATCATCCACGAATTTTCTTGGAATTTCTGGAGACCTTTACCTATTTTTAAAAATCAGGGTCAGATCCCAAATTCAGTTCTGTCCCTGCTGTACAGATCCGACCACCCAGCATTAGAAAATACTTTTCTCCAACCAAACCTCCATCAGAAATTCAAAAAAAAATATCCACATCTTCCTCTCTCTCCCCTCTACAACTTTCATGAAGAACTCAACCCCCTGGATCTGACGTCTTCCTTCCGGTCAATGCGAACTCTCAGAAAATTCCATTTCTGTCCAATCAGATCTGAGATAGAGATGAGTCATGTTCTAAATTCTGCCATCAAAAGTATGGTCCCGACGAAATTCTTGGAACCACAGAGGGTCGAAGGATTTCGAGTCAGCTTTCCAATGGCGCCAGTTTTACGCTGATCCGACATCGATGCTGGTCACAGCAAGCCTTTTCGCCGGAGCGCACTGATCTGAAATAGAGTTTCAGATCCGTGGACAGCAACTCCGACAAGTGAAGATCGGAGCCATCCAGCCTCCGATCGGTGTTCCAGCCCGACCGCCGTCCAGGGGAGTGCACCACCAGGTGTCGTCTTCGCAGCGGGACCCACCCCGTCAGATCTGGAGGTCCGAGCAGTACGTGGGCCCCACGAACCCATAGATCGCGCCGTCCGGACAGCACCAAAACGCGGGTTTCGGCACCGACGGAGCGACATCAAGATGCTGCCCGTCAACCCAATTCCTGAGACTCCCGGGCCCCACTTATGACCTGTTACCTCCCTGCGTGGAGTGGGTCAAAACATTGTACTGTAGTAAAATTTGTTTAACCAGGAGTACGGATTTGGCCGTGGTTGTCTTCCCCACTCTGGGAGCGTGGAGGTACGGTCGTAACTTCCTGGCATTCCATTTGCTTAGCTAGTATATGATCATATGCCGTTGTGAGTGCGTTAGGAATCTAGCCCGTGAGTTCATGTCACCACTGTGAGCGAGAGAGTGACCCGTCCCGTGGCTCGATCCAACCACGGAAGTGAGTCGACCACCCTTGACTCTGCCGGTTTCTCAACCGTGTGGATCCACGCTATCCCTCGCTTGGGACGACGAGTGAGCTTGCGTTTCTGTTAGCGACGTATAGCCCATAGGAACTCTTAGTGTCGGGCCACGCTTACCAGATCTAAAATTTAATCGCGAGGGAATTTAATTTTATCTTGATCTCACCCTAGGTGGTAATATAAATATATCCAATATATTTACCGTACCTAGTAGTTTGCACAAAATAAATGCATCTAATGCAAAATAAAACGTAAGTGATCATGGACTTAATCCCTAATGTAACTAAGGCATCCGGCCCGCTTCCGAAGCAGTTGGATCGTCCTCGTCGGGTGTGCTCCGCGCTTTCAAACTCCGACGCCGCAGTAATTACAACTTTTACACAGCACGCATGCCGAAAAAATTTAAATTACATATCAAATAAAATTTCAGATAAAATTAAATTCCCTCGCAATTAAATTTTAGAGGGAATTTAATTTTATCTAAAATCCACCTACCAAGCAACGGTAGACTGCCGGCATAGCAAGATAACTTTTGCGGATTATTCCGAGTTAGTTTGTGTTAGCCCTCGGAATAAATCCCCTCTCATCTCAGCTCTTCGAGCTAGCAAACTTGTGAATAAAGGATGTGTGGCTTTCATAGCTTTTGTGACTGCCATGGAAGTTGAGAAGACTGAAATTGAAGACATCCGTGTAATTCGGGACTTTTCAGATGTTTTTCCTGAAGAATTACCTGGTTTACCCCCGGAGAGGGAAATGTCGTTCACTATAGACATTATTCCTGGTGCCCGTCCTGTGTCTAAGGCACCTTATAGAATGTCTCCCGCTGAACTGAAGGAGCTAAAGGAGCAGCCGATGGATTTATTGAAAAAGGGTTTCATTAGGCCGAGTACTTCCCCCTGGGGAGCACCCGTGCTCTTTGTTAAAAAGAAGGATGGAACTGTAGAGTCTCGCGATTAAAATTAAGATAAAATTACCAGTCTCCCATCATTATGAAGTGAATATAGGAGTCGTCGTGGTAAAATTAAATTCCTTGAGATTAAATTTTAGATCTGGTAAGCGTGGATCTAGGAGTCGTCATGGCCCTCCATCATTATGAAGTGAATGAACGTCTTCATTTCATGGATTTGTTGTACTTTCCACAAGGTCCATGAGTTTGGGGGCGGGATTAAACTCCAAGGCTCGGCCTCAATGGGGTGAGGAATTGAACTCGGCCTTTTTGTGCTTTCCACAAGGGTCGGGTCATGAACTTATTGCTATGTAGTAATGATGGTTAGATCTAACCGAGAATATCCTTTATTGTGCTTTCCACAAGGGGATGATTTCTCGGGGGCCGAATATCGGATATTACATTAAATGCAAGTGCCTGTTGACTGCCCTTGAGATGGTGTATGGCTTGTTGTGTTTTCCACAAGGTCGTACATCAGTCTCGTTGGGATTCCGACCCACTAGGTTGATCTCGCTGATCTCCCGTTCTATATACTGAGGGTTATATAGTTCGATCGAATAATAGTGGGACTAACTAAGATAGAAAACCACATCTAAGTTAGAATATGAACACATGCTAAGTTGTCTTTTATTTCTTATCCAGATTGCAATGTCATCGTCCAACCCCCTCCGCGGCATCTTGGATGCAAATAGATTAACTGGACCGAACTACTCGGATTGGCTGCGTAATCTACGCATAGTCCTTACCGCCGAAAAGATTGCATACGTGTTGGACACGATTCATTCTGAGCCAGCTCCTAATACCGACGAGGGCGAGTTACTGGCTTATGCCGAGTGGTCTCAGGACTCCTCCCTTGCCCAATGTTACATGTTGGCCTCTATGGCTCCCGAGCTGCAGAGGCAGTTTGAAAAGACTGATTGTAGAAGCATACTTCTCAGTCTACGCCAGCTCTTCGGAGAGCAGGGTAGGATTGAGAGATATGATATCTCAAAAAGGCTTTTCAGGACACGGATGTCTGAGGGTGCATCAGTACATGCCCATGTACTGAAAATGATGGAGTGGATTGAAAGACTCAATGCATTGGGGTTCAAGTTGGATCTTGAACTATGCATTGATCTTATACTCCAGTCATTGCCCGATTCCTTCTCTTCCTTCATCATGAACTTTAACATGAACATGATTGAAGCAACTCTCCCAGAGCTGCTCAATATGTTAAAGAGTGCTGAAGGAACCATGCAGAAAGATAAACCATCTTCGTCTGTAATGATTGTTGGCCGGGCCAAAAGAAAAGGAAGGCCACCCAAATATCCACCACAAGTAACAAAGGGAAGGGAAAGAAAAAGGCCACGGGTAAGCAACTCGCCAAAGTTGACAAAGGGAAGGGCAAGAAGAATGAAAAGGAAGACAAATGTTTTCGATGCGGAGAAACTGGGCATCGGAAAAGGAATTGCAAGGCAATTCTAAATGAAGGTATTTTTGTCATAGACCTTAATTTGTCATATATGGAATCCACATCATGGGTATTGGATACTGGATGTGCATCTCATATCTGCAATTCTGTGCAGGTGCTGGTAAATAGAAGGCGGCTGGGCAAAAAGGAGATTGAACTGAGGATGGGCAATGGAGCTTTAATTTCTGCCAAAGCTGTCGGGACTGCACGCCTCAGTTTACCTTCAAGAGTCATTCTGGAGCTGAATGACTGTTATTATGTTCCTAATATTATTAAGAACATTATTTCAATCTCTGGCTTGTATAACATTGGATATACATTGGCTTTTAATAGCACTGGGTGCTCTATAATGAATAATGGTTTGATTATAGCCAATGGATTCATTAGTCAATGATCTTTATGTATTAGATACACGTTCTAATGTTATGCAAATTTCTAATGCTGATGAAGTGAATTCTGCATATCTATGGCATTGCAGACTTGGTCATGTAGGTGCGAAAAGAGTCTCTCACTTACACTCAAATGGGTATTTGAATTCGTTCGAATACAAGCCATTTGATACCTGTGAGTCGTGTCTCATGGGAAAAATGACCAAGGCTCCCTTTGGTGGACATGGTGAGAGGGATGTTGACCTTCTCGAGCTCATACACTCGGATGTGTATGGACCCATGTCCATAGAAGCAAAATGGGGTTACCTCTATTTCATTTCTTTTATTGATTACTTCTCTAGATATGGCTATGTGTATTTAATGAGACATAAGTCACAAGCCTTTGAGAAGTTTAAGGAATATAAGAATGAAGTAGATAAACAGACTGGCAAAAGTATTAAAGCTCTTCGATCGGATCGAGGAGGTGAATACTTGAGCCATGAATTCACTTCTTATCTTAAAAACCATGGAATAGTTTCTGAGTGGACTCCACCGTATACACCACAGTAAAATGGTGTATCCGAAAAGAGAAACAGGACCTTGTTAGACATGGTCCGATCTATGATGTCTATGTCAGGACTACCCTTGTCTCTATGGGGCTATGCATTAGAGACTGCTGCTTATTTATTGAATATGATCTCAAGTAATCAGTTCCTTCTATACCATATGAGATATGGAAGAGCAGAAAACAAAATTTTAATCACATTAAAATTTGGGGGTGTCCTGCTCATGTAAATAAGAACGATAGTGACAAGCTTGAGTCGAGAACATATAAGTGTAGGTTTGTGGGATATCCAAAGGAGACGTTTGGATATTATTTCTATCACCCTTATGAGCAAAGGGTCTTGGTGGCCAAGAGAGCTGTATTTCTGGAAAGAGAATATATACTCTGGAAAAATAGTGGGAGCCAGATTGAATTGGACGAGGTCCAAGAATCACAACCCATAGACACAAACTCATTAGATGAGATTGTATCGGTTGATCCTATTCAAGGTGAAACACAGACACTGCGGAGATCTGGTAGACTACCGAGAGAACCTGAGAGATATGTTGTACATGTCTCAGAGGGGTCCTCTAATGTATGTATTGATGAGGATGAAGATCCTCAATCCTACCAAGAGGCGTCCGTAGTGTAGACTACGAGAAATGACAAGAGGCAATGGATTCAGAGATCCAGTCCATGTACACCAACAAAGTTTGGAATTTAGTTGATGTACCCGAAGGGAAGGTCCCTATCGGCTGCAAATGGATTTTCAAAAGGAAAATCGGTGCACATAGACAAGTTGACACATACAATGCTAGACTAGTGGCGAAAGGATATCGTCAAAGGCAAGGTATTGACTATGACGAGACTTTTTCACTAGTAGCCATGGTTAAGTCAATCAGAATCCTCCTTGCCATTGCTGCATACCTGGATTATGAGATCTGGCAAATGGATGTGAAGATAGCTTTTCTTAATGAAAATCTGTCACAAGAGGTGTACATGGTACAGCCTGAAGGATTCACCTCCAAGCTACATCCTAATAAGGTATGCAAACTACAAAGGTCCATTTATGGATTAAAGCAGGCATCTAGAAGCTGGAACTTAAGATTTGACGAGGCTGTCAAATCTTTCAACTTCATTCGGAATGAAGATGAACCATGTGTTTACAAGAAGGTCAGTGGGAGCTCTGTGACCTTCTTGGTCCTTTATGTTGATGACATCTTGTTCATTGGGAATGATGTAGAGATGTTGACATCAACTAAGTCCTGGTTGTTCAAGACCTTCTCCATGAAGGATTTTGGAGAAGCATCCTATGTGCTGGGCATAAGGATCTATCGAGATAGATCTAAAAGGATGCTAGGATTATCCCAATCTATGTACATAGACACTATCCTCAAAAGGTTTAGGATGGAAAATTTCAAGAGAGGTCTCATTCCCATGAGACATGAAATTTGCCTATCCAAGGGGATGAGTCCTAAAACTTTTGAGGAGGTGGCACACATGAATAAGGTACCCTATGCTTCGGCGATAGGGTCAATCATGTATGCAATGCTATGTACACGGCCTGATGTTGTCAATGCTTTAAGCATTGTCAGTAGATATCAGGCAAATCCAGGCGAAGAGCACTAGAAGGCAGTAAAGGATATCCTTAAGTACCTGCGAAGGGCTAAGGATCTTTTTCTGCTTTGTGGAGGAGAGGACCTACAGCTTAGAGCTTACACAGATTCTAATTTCCAGTCAAATCCAGATGACTGCAAATCCATGTCTAGATTTGTATTCATGTTGAATGGAGGGGCAGTCAGTTAGAGAAGCTCCAAGCAAGATACGACTGCAGACTCGACGACGGAGGCGGAATATATTACTGTAGCTGAAGCTGCTAAAGAAGCCGTCTGGATGAAGAAATTCATCTTGGAACTTGGCGTAGTTCCAGAGATATCAGCTCCCATCCAATTATTTTGTGATTATAATGGGGCCATCGCCCAGGCGAAGGAACCGAGATCTCACCAAAGGTCGAAACATATTCTCAGGCGCTTCCACCTTATTCGGGAGATTGTTGATCGAGGAGATGTGACGGTAGAGCGTGTACCGTCAGAAGACAACATAGCAGATCCACTGACTAAGCCTTTGACACAGATTGTATTTGAGCGTCATCGGGATAAAATGGGCCTCAAAATTGTGGGCAATTGGCTGTAGTTCAAGTGGGAGATTATTAGAGTTGGTGTGCTACAGGCCAATTTAGGGTCGGGTAGACCCGATATATGTACAATCTTGTTCATTATTAATAAAGTGGTATTTGAGCGTAAATATGCGATTGTGTGTCACTTTACCTTGTCCCTAGGATATGTGGTTGTAAAGTCAGCTCGAGATGGGATCTCGAACATGAGACTGACTTTATATGTACACATACCTTAAACTGTTCATGGTTGGAGGGTAATCACTCGGGGACTTTGATTACCTATTAAACCAGTATGCATGATGTGTGGATGACCAGTCTCATGGTCATTGGTGCGGGGCACCAACACATATGTGTATGTGTATGTCCTTGGAGGATGTATACTGAACTGATCCGCTATTGGATCTTCAGATTGTTGATTATACCTAATGTCAACTGAAGATTCAACTGTCTCAATAGCATCGTTGGTCCTTTGACCTTAGACATTGATCGGATCTTACACAAGGACTGGAATGGTTTAATTACTTGGCTAAGTGACTTTAACCATAAGTCATGAGTTGCCGAGTCATTAACCATTCCAGGATACGTGTGAAGATCATCAATGGTCAAGAGGGGATCGCTCACTGTCGGGTATATATCAGACAGTTAATGGGTCATGACATTGACGCTCCGTTAAATCCCTGGCCAGGGTCGTGTGAGTTCGTTTAGAATGGACGTCATACACTTTAAGGAGGTCATAGTCAAATGACACGATCATGGGGTTTGACAGAAACCATACCCTCGATGGTACCAGACTCATAGAAGGAGTGAGGGATTATATCGATGCGATAACTGTGGACTTACCGGTACCAGACATGCTGGTTTAAACCCGGCATCCTCTAGGATCACGCGGATTTGCTTGACCAAACGTGATCAAAGGTTTGGAATAATTTAAACTATTATTTGGCTCTGGTAGAAGCGAAGAATACGTTTAATTTACTTCTAATTGGGAATTAGAAGTTAATGGACCTTAAACTAGAGTGACTATGGGCCTAGAGGATCACACACAATAGATTCTTGGGTGACGGAATATTATTATACAAATGTATATGTTATTTCCTTTTAATTCCTTTTGGAAAGGAGTGTAAATGGAGCTTAATGCATATGTATAATAGAAGAAATGATATATATACAGTTTTGGTCTTTTGGAGCCCTTTCAGAAATGCCTAAACTCTATATATTGATCCCTACGTGAGCTCATTCGAGAACTCTGGGGCTAATCAAACACTTAAGCCTAAGAGGAGGATTAGCTCCCCCCTTTCCCTCCTCTTGCTCTCTCTCTCTCTCTCCAGAAGGTGAAAGGGTCGGGGAAGGTCCGTGCTGGGGGTACCGTCACTGCAGAAGGGTCTGTGTGGATCGACTCTAGAGGCCGTGCAGTTGTGCGGCTCTGTATTCTGCATCGGGCATAGCGGACAGCGTCGTTCCGCGTAAGGTATAAACACGCAACCTGTAATTAGGCGGGTTGGGGTCTTAAAACACCGATTAGAGCACAGATCTAGGATTCCATAGCACTGGGATCGGGCAAATGAAATTTTTTGTTATCCACTGCGTCGCCCGTAGATGCTATGCGAAAGCATACAGTTTTTTTTTTTAAAAAAAATTGCTCCAGCGATGCCCAGCATCCTGGAAGAACGGGGATGCCCAACATCCCCTTGTGACAATAACAATTGAAGATTTAATCCCAAATACCACTTTATTAATAATGAACAAGATTGTACATATATCAGGTCTACTCGACCCTAAATTGGCCTGTAGCATACCAACTCTAACAATTAGCATTTTAATCTATTTAATTTATTAGTGCACCCCTAATAAATTTGGAACTCTGATACCAAGAAAGCTGTCACGTCCCGAGCGCGGAAGATTACCCGTGGTGCGATAGTCCTTTATATAGAACCAAAGCGATCTAGCTAATTAGTGGAGATCTTCCTTAGACAATTTAAAGAGTGCGCAAATGACTAAGCAAATTACTAAGCCTAGACTTGAAAATAACATAAATAGTTCGAGCTATCGATTATTACAACTAACCAAAATGTCAAATTCGTAGAATCAACTACTAGTCCTCACTCCTTTATTAGTTTTGATCAAAGGAAATACAAATGACATAACTGGACAACAACTGACATACGTAGGGATTACAATTTAACACAAAATAGTGGAATTACAATAACACAACATGACAATTGATGACTCCATTCATACACTCATCACTCAGACTCATCCCCTTCCGTGTTCTGGCCGATATCCAAACTACCTGAAAAGGTTAGAAAATAACTAGATGAGCGAATCGCTCAGTAGGAATTACATCTCAAGATTTAACATGTTTTAAGTGAATTACAAGTTCATTTAATGTAGCTAATCTATGCATGCAGACATATAGATATCAAGGAATCGTAAGATCGATAAGAGTAGAAAGTGAGAGCATATAGATTTCGCATTTTCAAGCAGCAGTAGCAAGTGATAGTAAATGATATCAAGCAAGTGATAATTGAGGAGTAATAACTGGAATAACAACATGTCAATCAAGCAATAGTAAGCAAAGTAATTTCAAGCATGTATAACTGGAATTGGCTATTTATCAATTCATTCAAGTAAACACTTTTACCCTTCTGCGGGTCTCAAGTCAATCAATCAAGTAATATCACGAGAATGAGTGGAATGCCTTAAGGCTAGAAAGCAAGTACTTCGGTGTAATACCAAACACCGTGGTCAATAAACTCCCATGGGCACAAGTACCTTCGGGTGCTCCTCCCAGGACCAGACCGGGCCCTATATGCACAGTATTGGTCATGTTCTTCGACATCCACTCTCATTTATAGTCAATACGGAATTTCAAGGGTTGACAAGGTATGATATATATATAAGGTGGATTATAGAACAGAATCCAAGGCGTATCGTTATGTAGGGACGAACTAGGAGTAAAAACCAGCAACGTTTGATACATGGAAGAAAACTAGGTGAGATTGGTGCCTTGTAGGCTACCTAACATGTTCAGGAATGACATCCTCACAATGGGGTGCCCTTCCTGTGAACTATATAGGGTTTAGGAAATCCAATCACGGGTTAAATGGCGCCTCTCAGGCTGCCATTTATCGGTGAATGGCGTCTAGAAACCAGGCGCATCATTTGGGGGTTCATGGTCTCGGAAAAACAAAACTCGGGGTTCGTTTAATAGGCGCCCAGGTTATTGCCATCTTCTTGAAATTGGCACCCAGGGGGCTGCCATCTTCTTGAAATTTGTGCCATGGGCTGCCACCTTCTGTTAGAAGGCGTCCTAGGGGCTGCCATGATCTTCATTTTTAGTTTTGTAAATAACTTTGTAATATATTTTTAGTTCTTTTGCTGTTATTAGTTTTTGTGAGAGAGTTTGTGAGTTTTTTGGTGTTATCGAAGAAGCAAGGAGAGAGAGAGAGAGAGAGAGAGAGAGAGAGAGAGAGAGAGAGAGAGAGAGAGAGAGAGAGGGCAGGAGACGCCTTCAAGTTTCAATTTCATTCACTGTTACTTTATGCTTTTGAGTATTTTAGTCTTCTTTAAGTCAGTGTAATCCACATAGGTTAGTGCAATCCATAAGCAAAGGTCAGTGCAACCTTGACAGAAACCTGCACCAACCTTATTGACCTATACCTACGCTTGAACAGGTTTTGCACCAACCTTAGGTACATGAATAGTGTCAGTTTTATTTAAAGAAAATTTTGAGAAATAAATTTTATGAAAAGTAAGAGAAAATATAAGGATCCTAGCCATGAAATTTCATAAACTGATTCCATCAATTTTTAAAGATAAAAATCTTTAAAGTTAGATACGGAGTTTCAGGTTGAATTTTATTCTGGCATATTTTAATAAAATAAAATTTTGATAAATATCAGAAAAATCTAGGGATCATAAAAATATGTAATTTACTATTTTTATTAACATAGTTAATTAGATATAAAATTTCTAAGTGTTGTAATCATTGTTAACATATGATGGTGCGCCCCTATAATTTAGCTTACACGACCCCCTCCAGGTTGTGACTTTTTCCAGACAAACTTTGGTTGGCATCCCATTATCCTCTGTCCTTTTCAGACATGAAAAGCACGTTTGAGCTGGCATCGCACTGTGACACGATTATCTAGGATCTTGTTTCCCCTCCTGTCTATCCAAAACACTATAATATTCCCTAGATTGAGGCTCCCTCCATTCTTACGAAGGCTTGCTACAGAGAGGGGGGAGCATTCTCTGAAGTTGCAGAGGTTGCAGAAGAGGGAAGAAAGCTGTCCTTTTCCTTTACCCATACCTAGTTGTCTTCACAGAGGTAGGTGTTCTCAGGCTTTTAACCAAAGATTAGCTAGTCTAAGATAGCTAATCTAGGAAAAAAATATAGTATTAGCTCATCTCCATGCGATGTTCTATACGATAAACCGTGTTTACAACAATTTCTATCATGCTTTCACATAGATCAAGTAAATGTTAGCTAATCTGTTAGAATATATTAGCTAGTAAGTTAGATCACCTAATCTAATCGCATGATGAGCTAAATCTTCACATTACTTATGTTACATACATGTTTTACGCTAAATGATTACACCATATTCTAGATAGACCACGTTTAAGTACATGGGTTGGTAGGTATTCTCAAGCTTTAACCTAATCAGCAGCTAATCTAGCAGAGCTAATCTAGGGTAAAATAAGTATTAGTAGTATTAACCTCATCCTCACCCGATATATTGTGCTAATCTGTTAAATAAATTTGCTAGCCTAATCTAATTTCATGTTTACATAATTAACTTTATCATGTTTTACCTAATCTATTAGTTAATCTGTCAAATAATCTGTTAGCCTAATCTAACTACAAGCTAAACCTCCATGTCGACACCTACAAACACTAGTGTCGACACTTGTGTCAACACCAGCAAGTGTCAACACTAGTGTGTAGAACGGGTGGAATAGATAGAAGAACACATGGAAAATTATAATGAGAATAGGGTGAGTTAGGAATAGAAATAACTTTAAAACCAGATAAAATTAGAAGAAGTGACAGAAGATAAAGTTGAAGATCTGAGAGTTAGAAAGAAGTTTAATGAAGAGTGCAGAGACAGAAAATGAGAGGAAGATGGTGAAAAATATGAAACACTGACATCTATCGTCGCGGATGAACAGAAAATTCGTAAAAGATAGAACCGTGGGAAAATAAAAATAACTTAAAAACGGTGCAGAATCAGAGGAAGTGGTAGAAGAAGAAAATTTAGATCTACAAGATAGGAACAACTTTTATGAAGAACTCAGAAAGAAAAGTGGATTGGAAGGGTTTAAAAATGGAGGAACAAAATAAGGTATCAAATTGGATGAATAGTAATGTGCCAGGACAGAACTTAGAAAAACGTGCAATAACTTAAAAACGAAGAGGAATTAGAGGAAGTGATAAAAAGAGAAAATGTATAGAACTTAAATATGAATAACTTTGAAGAAGATAATAAATTTAAATGAAGATCATATAAACATGTAAATGACTAAACATGACTAAAATACTCAAAAACATAAAGTAACAGTGAATGAAATTGAAACCTGAAGGGGTCTCCTACCCTCTCTCTCTCTCTCTCTCTCTCTCTCCTTGCTTCTTCGATAACACCAAAAAACTCACAAACTCTCTCACAAAAACTAATAACAGCAAAAGAACAAAAAATGTATTACAAAGCTATTTATAAAACTAAAAATGAAGATCATGGCAGCCCCTAGGACGCCTTCTAACAGAAGGTGGCAGCCCAGGGCACCAATTTCAAGAAGATGGCAGCCCCCTGGGTGCCAATTTCAAGAAGATGGCAATAACCTGGGTGCCTATTAAACGGACCCCGAGTTTTCTTTTTCCGAGACCATGAACCCCCGAGTGATGCACCTGGTTTCTGGACGCCATTCACCGATAAATGGCAGCCTGAGAGGCGCCATTTAACCCCTCATTGGGTTTCCTAAACCCTATATAGTTCACAGGAAGGGCACCCCATTGTAAGGATGTCATTCCTGAACATGTCAGGTAGCCTACAAGGCACCAATCTCACCTAGTTTTCTTCCATGTATCAAATGTTGCTGGTTTTTACTCCTAGTTCGTCCTTACATAACGATACGCCTTGGATTCTGTTCTATAATCCACCTTATATATATATCCTACCTGGTCAACCCTTGAAATTCCGTATTGGCTATAAATGAGAGTGGATGTCGACAAACATGACCAATACTGTGCATATAGGGCCCGGTCTAGTCCTAGGAGGAGCACCCGAAGGTACTTGTGCCCATGGGAGTTTATTGACCACGGTGTTTGGTATTGCACCGGAGTACTTGCTTGCTATACTTAAGGCATTCCACTCATTCTCGTGATATTACTTGATTGATTGACTTGAGACCCGCAGAAGGGTAAAAGTGTTTACTTGAATGAATTGATAAATAGCCAATTAGTGGAGATCTGCTCTAAATTTTTTGTTATCCGCTGCATCGGTGTTCTAATATTGTAAAGTCGCAATAAATTCAGTGGCACTGATGTTGTGTGCCACAGTCGTGTATGCGCAGTGGAAGCGTGATGGGCCCATAACCCATAGGTCCCAGGATCGAAACCCAGGTCTGATACCATTGAAAGGTTTCGCACAGCACCATCGGGCAACGCAGCGGATAACAAACATTTCATTTTGCCCGATCCCAGTGCTATTGAATCCTAGATCTGTGCTCTAATCGGTGTTACGATGCCCCAAGGACATACACCTACACATATTTGTTGGTGTCCCGCATTAGAGACCATGAGACTCGTCCACAAAACATCATGTGTACTGGTTTAATAGGTAATCAAAGTCTCCGAGTGATTACCCTCCAACCAGGAATAGTTTAAGGTATGTGTTCATGTAAAGTCAGTCTCATAATCGAGATCTCATCTCGAGTTGACTTTACAACCACATATACTAGGGACAACGTAATGTGACACAATCGCATATTTACGCTCAAATACCACTTTATTAATAATGAACAAGATCGTACATATATCGGGTCTACCCGACCCTAAATTGGCCTATAGCACACCAACACTAACACTCTCCCACTTGAACTACAGCCAATTGCCCACAACTTTGAGGCCCATCTTATCACGATGATGCTCAAATACAATCTGTGTCAAAGGCTTAGTCAGTGGATCTGCTATGTTATCTTCTGACGGTACACGCTCTACCATCACATCTCCTCGATCAACAATCTCCCGAATAAGGTGGAAGCGCCTGAGAATATGCTTCGACCTTTGGTGAGATCTCGGTTCCTTCGCCTGGGTGATGGCCCCATTATTATCATAAAATAATGGGATGGGAGCTGATATCTCGGGAACTACGCCAAGTTCCAAGATGAATTTCTTCATCCAGACGACTTCTTTAGCAGCTTCAGCTGCAGCAATATATTCCGCCTCCATCGTCGAGTCTGCAGTTGTATCTTGCTTGGAGCTTCTCCAACTGACTGCCCCTCCATTCAACATGAATACAAACCCAGACATGGATTTACAGTCATCTGGATCTGACTGGAAACTAGAGTCTGTGTAAGCTCTAAGCTATAGGTACTCTCCTCCATAAAGCAGAAAAATATCCTTAGCCCTTCGCAAGTACTTAAGGATGCCCTTTACTGCCTTCCAGTGCTCTTCGTCTGGATTTGCCTGATATCTACTGACAATGCTTAAAGCATTGGCAACATCAGGCCGTGTACATAGCATTGCATACATGATTGACCCTATCGCCGAAGCATAGGGTACATTATTCATGTGTGCCACTTCCTCAGAAGTTTTAGGACTCATCCCCTTGGATAGGCAAATTCCATGTCTCATGGGAATAAGACCTCTCTTGGAATTTTTCGTCCTAAACTTTTTGAGGATAGTGTCTATGTACATGGATTGGGATAATCTTAGCATCCTTTTAGATCTATCTCGATAGATCCTTATGTCCAGCACATAGGATGCTTCTCCCAAATCCTTCATGGAGAAGGTCTTGGATAACCAAGACTTAGTTGATGTCAACATCCCTACATCATTCCCAATGAGTAAGATGTCATCAACATAAAGGACCAAGAAGGTCATAGAGCTCCCACTGACCTTCTTGTAAACACAGGGTTCATCTTCATTCCGAATGAAGTTGAAAGATTTGACAGCCTCGTCAAATCTTAAGTTCCAGCTTCTAGATGCCTGCTTTAATCCATAAATAGACCTTTGAAGCTTGCATACCTTATTAGGATGTAGCTTTGAGGTGAATCGTTCAGGCTGTAGCATGTACACCTCTTCTAACAAATTTTCATTAAGAAAAGTTATCTTCACATCTATTTGCCAGATCTCATAATCCAGGTATGCAGCAATGGCAAGAAGAATTCTGATTGACTGAACCATGGCTACCGGCGAAAAAGTCTCGCCATAGTCAATGCCTTGCCTTTGACGATATCCTTTCGCCACTAGTCTAGCCTTGTATGTGTCAATCTGTCCATCTGCACCGATTTTTCTTTTAAAAATCTATTTGCAACCGAAAGGGACCTTCCCTTTGTTGGTGTACATGGACTGGATCTCTGAATCCATCGCCTCTTGCCATTTCTCGGAGTCCGCACTACGGATTGCCTCCTGGTATGACTGAGGATCATCATCCTCATCGATACATATCTTAGAGGACCCCTCTGAGATATGTCCAACATATCCCTCAGGTTCTCTCAGTAGTCTACCAGATCTCCGTAGTGTCAGTGTTTCACTCTGAATAGGATCAACCGATACAGTCTCATCTAATGAGTTTGTGTCTATGGGTTGTGGTTCTTGGACCTCGTCCAATTCTATCTGGCTCCCACTATTTTTCTGGAGCAGATATTCTCTTTCCAGAAATATAGCTCTCTTGGCCACTAAGACCCTTTGCTCAGAAGGGTGATAGAAATAATATCCAAACGTCTCCTTTGGATATCCCACAAACCAACACTTATATGTTCTCGACTCAAGCTTGTCACTATCATTCTTATTTACATGAGCAGGACACCCCCAAATTTTAATGTGATTAAAATTTGGTTTCCTGCTCTTCCATATCTCATATGGTATAGAAGGAACTGATTACTTGAGATCCTATTCAATAAATAAGCCGCAGTCTCTAATGCATAGCCCCAGAGAGACAAGGGTAGCCCTGACATAGACATCATGGATCTGACCATGTCTAACAAGGTCCTGTTTCTCCATTGTGCTGTGGTGTATACGGTGGAGTCCACTGAGAAACTATTCCATTGTCTTTAAGATAAGAAGTGAATTCATGGCTCAAGTATTCACCTCCTCGATCCGATCGAAGAGCCTTAATACTTTTGCCAGTCTGTATCTCTACTTCATTCTTATATTCCTTAAACTTCTCAAAGGCTTGTGACTTATGTCTTATTAAATACACATAGTCATATCTAGAGAAGTCATCAATAAAAGAAATGAAATAGAGGTGACCCCCTTTTGCCTCCATGGACATGGGTCCACATACATCCGAGTGTATGAGCTCGAGAAGGTCAACTGCCCTCTCACCATGTCCACTAAAGGGAGCCTTGGTCATTTTCCCCATGAGACACGACTCACAGGTATCAAATGGCTTGCATTCGAACGAATTCAAATACACATTTGAGTGTAAGTGAGAGACTCTTTTCTCACCTACATGACCAAGTCTGCAATGCCATAGATATGCAGAATTCACTTCAACGTGTATCTAATACATAAAGACCATTGACTAATGAACCATTGTGTAATGCCCTGGATCCTTGGTAGGTCTTGCTGGATATTCATTGGATCTTTTGGATTGGTTTCGGTGAGTTTCGGTTCGCTTTGGTGGCTTCCGAGTTGAGCTTTACGAGCCGTGTAGGTTTTTCTCACGTATTAGTTACGGAACCCTACGGTGAGTTTGTTTGTCAGTTCCTCGACTCGTGGATGCTACAGCGACGATGTACTCTTCGAGCCGGTCGTTTCGACTATTTTTGCGTATTTTTCTGAATTAGTGCATTTTCGGTGCATTTTCGGAATTTTCAGAAATTAGGAAAAATTCCTAATTTCTTTTCTTTTTCTTTCCTTTTCCTCTCTCCTCCTTCTCATTCGCACGCTCGCCTCTCTCTCTCTCCCGTTCTCTCTCGTTCTCCCGCCTTCTCGCCTCCGGCTGCAGACGGAGGGGTGTAGGGGCGTGCTGGTGACGACGAGATGCTGCTGAGGTGCGCGATAGTGCGAGGATCGAGATGGATTTGACGCGATCCCGAACAGTGGATTCAAAGTCGACAGTTCGATTCGCGGCGCGGTTTTTGGCGCGGTTTAGTCCCTTTGGGGCACGGTTTCTTCGGTGGAGGTAGGGTGACGGTTCCTCACTTCTTCCTCTCCGTTTTCCCTGTCATTGCACATCGTTTGGCGCGGAAACGGTCGAGTTTGGGCTTGTTTTGCCTAAACGGTGATTTTAGGAGTTTTTAGGGTTCGCCAGAAAACGGCAACCATTCGTGGTGTAGTTAATATTAAAATGACCGCCGAGGTGTCTGGATCCCATTCATGTTAGTTTCGTGTCCATCGGTGGTCATTCGAGGCCGGTAGGAGTCCGGGAACCTCGTTTACTCGTTTAGGGTCGATTCGTTGAAATCGCCCCAATCTCTTGTTTTAATGCATGTATGTGGGGTTTTTCACCTCTAGAAGTTGTTATTCATCGTGAGGCTTTGTTTCCCCTGCGCTACGGCGTGAATGGGCGTGGAACGGGCCGATTCGGCCTTCCCCTTGTTTTTCCCGCCGTTCTCGATTTTCCGTAATGATCGCGGTCCACCAGTGACCGCGTTCATTAGTCGCGGTCTTAGGAGAACCGCTTTTACCTGGCCGAGAGAGTCGGCAAGAGTCGCGGTCTTGCGACAGACCGCCTCAATCTAGTCAAGGTCTGTAGGCGACCGTGACTGTCTGGTCGCGGTCTTCAGATGACCGCTACCACCATTTTGCTTCAGGCTAGTCGCGGTCCTCAGGTGACCACGACTGTGTAGTCACGGTCCTCAGGAGACCGTGACTGTGTAGTCGCGGTCCCCAGGTGACCGTGACTATGTGAGTTGTTTTGATTGCATGGGTTTGGTCTCCGGTCGACCCGGTTGTGGTCCGATGGTTGACCCTCGGCCTTGTGAATGTCCCGGACACCCCATGGGTTCCGTGCCCATATTTTGGGATGTCAGGAAGTGCCGAGTTGCTTCGATTAGCGTGCCCCTGAGTGCGGGTATCTCAGGCTTTATGTTACGCTTGATCGAGTCGCTGTGTGTTGGCGTGTGTGCGGTGGGATTCCCCCGCATGTGTGTGTGGTTTCCCTTGCATTCCCGTCTTGAGGGAGTGGTCTCAGTAGCTTGTGGTCTGCCTTGGTTTTTGTGTTACCGTGGTTTTAGACATAGTCTAGAGTTTAAGTTGGTTGGCCTTGATGGTTCAACCGTTGTCTGTGTTTTAGGGCGGTGTCTGTCCGTCGGTGGTCTTCTAGATAGGTGGGTTAAGGTTGACTGAGCGCGGTCTACTCCATGACTGCAACAGTTTCCTAATGACTCAATCCTGGACCGCTAGTGTCTTTGCCTCTGGTTGCGTGGCGAGTCCTCCTTGACTGCTTGGTTGACCTAGCGGCCGAGTGATGGATAGCCTAGGCCAAGAGAGTGGTTTACCGGTGGTTTGGTTTCCGGTATCTTGGCTTAATCTTGGGGTTTGCCATTGTCACGCGGACATCATCCGATGTCCTGTGAGGCCTGTAACTGTGCTCCGAAGTGGCCAAGAGGGTTTGTGCTTGTGTGTCTTTACTTGGTTCCGGTCAACCCGGGGTGAGCCAGGGGTTGACAGGTGACCTTGTGTGTGGGTGTCTTGGCGGTTCTGTCTAGTCCGAGACACTGGTTCTGGATGCCTCGAGGTATCATTTTACCTTAGGTTACGTGTCCAGGTGTGTTGAGGGACTTCGGTGTTCCCTCAGGTCTCCGTGAGTCGTTTCCTGCGGAGTGTCGTTTCTTGTGGCTTAGGATTAGACCGATTGGCGGCTTGTTCCGTTGTTTGTGACGATCTTGCCTTTGAGTCGTTCGACTCAGGATTGTTACGTGGTAGGTCTAGTTGCCTGGTCCTGAGTCTGTTGGCAGTGGTTGTACTGCCAGTGGTGCTTCGTAGTACGTGTGACAAGGCTTTCGTGGACTGTCTGTACTTTAGCACTCGTGTTTTTGAGTCTTGTGCCTCGTGAGCCTCCGTTGTTGTTACCCTTCCGTCTCTTAAGTGCCGGCCCACTTGCGGATAGCGGAGGGTTCCCGTACACGGTTTGTAAGCTAGTTCCGTGGGCTCCCAGCCAACGATAGCGTCCTGCCGAGGGAGAAAACTAGCTAGAGGACCTGGCTTAGGCTAGAGCCAGTGTGTGCACACGTTGTCAGGGACTGAGTACTTACGTCAACAGACGTGACCCTGACTAGTTACTTGTCTTATTGTTGTTCTGTTTCTGGTTCAACATCTGTTGGTGCTGCCTCTCCTTGGACTCGGAGCGGTTGTTCCTTGGACTTGGTTTTGAGTACCTTGGCCTCCGCCGTTTTGGGCGTGTGTAGGGAGGTACTTGTGGCGCAGCGTAAGACGTCAGTGACGCAGCTGGTTGTTTCTGTGAGGAGGTGCTTCCATCACGCGACACGTGACTCTCGGCGTTTCTTGCGCATTGTGGCCTTTGCGAGTGGCCCTCTCGTGGCTGTACTCGAGGTCGGTGCCCTGTTGCGTGCGTGATGTTCTGGTCGTGCGTGGAGCTGCGTGCACGGCGTTTCTGGTCGTTCTGTTTATCGTCTGTCTTGGTCTTTTCTAGACCTTTTCCGTTTGTGTAGTTGGCTTTTGCCCTCTTCTCGGTTTTGGCCGACGGACTGGTGTACCCTACCGTGTGAGTTTAGGGTTGACCGTCTGTTGCCTTTTGGAGTAGCTTAGAGTGCTGAGTTCTCCTCGGTGGCCGTGTTCCGGGTTTTGCGGCCTCGCTCTTTCTTTTGGTTGAGCTCCCCTTGCTCTTAGCATGTTCCCTACTCCTGCTGTCCCTGTTCTATTTACAGCTTTGTAGTGTAGCTTTTCCTGCTTTGCTGCACTTGTTGTTTTACAGTTGCTTCCGTTGCACTGTGCATCTTCCAGTGGGGATCCGCGTGACCCCTGCTGAGTTTCTGGTTAGAGACTCACCCCTACTTTTCAGGTGGGTTTCGCCTTCTGCTTCCGCGTGGTTCCTGGAGTGTGCGTGCTCGTTGCGTGCCGTTGCTGCCAGCTGGTACCTACGTCGGGCTTCTCCCGACCTTTTGGTACGTCTTTCTTTTCTGTCGACCGTACTGTGCTAGACGAGTTGTCTTTAGCTTTGGACTGACTCTGGGATATAATTGTTAATTTGAACAGTTAATTAAAAAGTAATTTTATTTCTGCTACTTTAGCAAACCTATTTAATGAAATTTAATTGCTTAATGTACTATCTATGTGGCTTCAATGTACTCTACACGTGCCTTTTTCCCTTCGGAGCTTTCCCGCTCTTGGGAGGCCTCGCGGGTTCCATGCGGTATCACGCGTATCCGGTAGTCCTACTGGGTATGCCGGGTATCCGGAATCCGGGTAGCTACTGCTTGGTATCAGAGCAGTGTTCTGAGATGTTCGAAGTTATTTTTTGAGCTATCAGAGCATTATCGTGTGAAGTACATGGGAATCTGAGATATAAAGTATCCAGAGTTGTACGTGAAGGTCCAGTACAGTCTTCAGCTGGCTTCGGTTTGCGATTCTTTGTCGCTTTGTTTTATGTATGCTGTCTTGTGCGTGCTGCTCTGGCACTGTGCGAGATGGTCCTGTTCTCGTCAGGATGTGACGAGGTGTTTCTTTTCGTCGTTGCATTTGTCTCGATCATGTTGTACTTGGCAGTGTTCGCCGGAAGGCTTGAATCTGCGGTACATTGTTCGAGATTTTTCCGTGTGTTGTTCAGGTTGCTGTTGACATTCAGCCTTGGTTTGATGACCGTACACGTTCTTACGTTGTCTTGGTCGTCTTGGCTTGAGTCTGTTCAGCTCCTGATGTGTTTCGCCTCTGTTGAAGTGCTCGATTAGATTCCGTGTTTGAGAAGCTGCTCAGGCGAGCTAGGATTTTCCCTTCCTGGTGAGCTTTTGTGGTTGATCTAATTGCTTCTTGTCCCTTCTGGTGGAATCTTTTCGAGGTTTACCTTGGAATTGCTATCTTGGTGATGCCTTTTTCCTGTGTCTGCTTAAGAGTGGACAGCTTTGTTTTGAGCCTGATCTGCTCTCTGCTTTATGGTTGCTTGGCTTTGGACTCCATGATGGTGTTAAGAGCTATTGTGTACCGTATTGTCGTGCCGTGTCCAGCGGCCGATGTATCGTGAAGGCTCATTTATCGTTTTCAGGATGTGAAGGTAAGCTGAGATTGATGCTTTCCTTGTGCTTTATGCTGAAGCTGGTGCTCTTCTCCTGTTGCGCTTAGGCTCCTTGTGATCGGTTGTTCGCGGGATCGGTACTCGTGGCGTGTGATTTGTGATCTTTGTTGATTGCGAACTGTTGCATGTGCGCGTTGTTGAGAGTGCAGCGGAAGCATGTGGGTCGGTTACCCACTGGTCGAGAGGTTTGTTCTTTCTCGATGTGACTTCGTCTTGGCTTCTTGTGCCTCGATGTCGTCTGTTGCCATGCCATTGTTGGTGGTTTTCTGGTGTTGGCATTACCATTTGCGAGTGTTGGGGAATTTGTCAGCATTCCTGCTTATTGAGTACCCTTTTGCTCTGCATTTCTTTCTTGGTGTTGTGCTCTCGAGGCGTGTTGGTGGTCCTTGAGGTGCATTCCCTGAGATAGTGGTTTCTCATTGTTGTGGGTCTTTTTCTTGGTGGGCAGTTTGATGCGTGACCCGTTTCTTGTGGTCGTGTGCTCAGCTGTTATTGTGCCTTGACGTGACCCTGCTTGCAGTTGTGTTCCATGGTTCTGTGTTCAGAGTGGAACCGGAAACCTGCAGGTGCTGCCGCTGTGTTGTTTCTGTGAGTGCTATTTCTCTATGATTTTGTGTCTCTGTTTTGGACCAAGTCTTGTCGGTTGGCCTTGCTGTGCTCTTTTCCTAGAGTTAGCTTGCGACTCGATCAGGTGTAATATCTGAATGAGGATCGACTTGATTGTGTTTGTGGTCCGGTGCTACTGTTGTCGTTGGTGTCATGTGTGCCAGGTGTTCCCTGTCACCTTTGGCACTAGAGCCGATGATGTGGTCGAGCCGTCAGCTGTGAGGACTGTGTCTCCTTGTGTAAGCTGCCGCTTGCCGTGTCGTCGTTGTGTTTCTCGATCGGTTGTTTGTTGTTGTGGCAGCCGTGTCTCCTATTTTGTGAGACGTAAACGACGTTGCCCTGTTTCGGAGGTGTTGGACTTGTATTCACTTGTGTCGTGCTCGATCCGGAGCATGTGCTCGTAATTGTGATCTGACAGTGTTCCTCTGAATTGTGTTTCTCGAGATCTGTGTTGTTTTTGAGGTTGTGTTGTCGGGTTGTTCTTCCTTGCTTCTCCTTTGTTAGTCCTTAATTTCAAGGGTGAAATTTCTTAAAGGAGGGGAGGATGTAATGCCCTGGATCCTTGGTAGGTCTTGCTGG
The DNA here is from genome assembly GCA_022559845.1 of Amorphophallus konjac. Lineage (NCBI taxonomy): Eukaryota > Viridiplantae > Streptophyta > Magnoliopsida > Alismatales > Araceae > Amorphophallus > Amorphophallus konjac. The sequence goes on from CM040121.1 coordinate 15,321,319, forward strand.
ATCTTCATTGGATCTTTTGGATTGGTTTCGGTGAGTTTCGGTTCGCTTTGGTGGCTTCCGAGTTGAGCTTTACGAGCCGTGTGGGTTTTTCTCACGTACTAGTTACGGAACCCTACGGTGAGTTTATTTGTCAGTTCCTCGACTCGTGGATGCTACAGCACCGATGTACTCTTCGAGCCGGTTGTTTTGACTATTTTTGCATATTTTTCTGAATTAGTGCATTTTCGGCGCATTTTTGAAATTTTCGAAAATTAGGAAAATTTCCTCATTCCTTTTCCTTTTCTTTCCTTTTCCTCTCTCCTCCTTCTCATTCGCACGCTCACCTCTCTCTCTCCCGTTCTCTCTCGTTCTCCCGCCTTCTTGCCTCCGGCTGCAGACGGAGGGGTGCAGGGGCGTGCTGGTGACGACGAGATGCTGCTGAGGTGCGCGATAGTGCGAGGATCGAGATGGATTTGGCACGATACCGAACGGTGGATTCAAAGCCGATGGTTCGGTTCGCGGCGCAGTTTTTGGCGCGGTTTAGTCCCTTTGGGGCATGGTTTCTTCGGTGGAGGTAGGGTGACGGTTCCTCACTTCTTCCTCTCCGTTTTCCCTGCCATTGCACGTCGTTTGGCGCGAAAACGGTCGAGTTTGGGCTTGTTTTACCTAAACGGTGATTTTTGGAGTTTTTAGGGTTCACCGGAAAATGGCAACCATTCGCGGTGTATTTAGTATTAAAATGACCGCTGGGATGTCTGGATCACATTCATGTTAGTTTCGTGTCCATCGGTGGTCATTCGAGGCCGGTAGGAGTCCGGGAACCTTGTTTACTCGTTTAGGGTCGATTCGTTGAAATCGCCCCAATCTCTTGTTTTAATGCACGTATGTGGGGTTTTTCACCTCCAGAAGTTGTTATTCGTCGTGAGGCTTTGTTTCCCATGCGCTACAGTGTGAATGGGGCGTGGAATGGGTCGATTCGGCCTTCCCCTTGTTTTTCCCGCCGTTCTCGATTTTCCGTAATGATCGCGGTCCACCAGTGACCGCGTTCATTAGTCGCGGTCTTAGGAGAACCGCTTTTACCTGGCCGAGAGAGTCGGCAAGAGTCGCGGTCTACAGGCGACCGTGACTGTCTGGTCGCGGTCTTCAGATGACCGCTACCACCGTTTTGCTTCAAGCTAGTCGTGGTCCTCAGGTGACCACGACTGTGTAGTCGCGGTCCCCAGGTGACCGTGACTATGTGAGTTGTTTTGATTGCATGGGTTTGGTCTCCGGTCGACCCGGTTGTGGTCCGATGGTTGATCCTCGGCCTTGTGAATGTCCCGGACACCCCATGGGTTCCGTGCCCATATTTTGGGATGTCGGGAAGTGTCGAGTTGCTTCGATTAGCGTGCCCTTGAGTGCGGGTATCTCAGGCTTTATGTTACGCTTGATCGAGTCGCTGTGTGTTGGCGTGTGTGCGGTGGGATTCCCCCGCATATGTGTGTGGTTTCCCTTGCATTTCCGTCTTGAGGGAGTGGTCTCGGTAGCTTGTGGTCTGCCTCAGTTTTTGTTTTACCGTGGTTTTAGACCTAGTCTAGAGTTTAAGTTGGTTGGCCTTGATGGTTCAACCGTTGTCTGTGTTTTAGGGCGGTGTTTGTTTGTCGGTGGTCTTCTAGATAGGTCGGTTAACGTTGACTGAGCGCGGTCTACTCCCTGACTACTATAGTTTCCTAACAACTCAATCCTGGACCGCTAGTGTCTTTGCCTCTGGTTGCGTGGCGAGTCCTCCTTGACTGCTTGGTTGACCTAGCGGCCGAGTGATGGATAGCCTAGGCCCAGAGAATGGTTTACCGGTGGTTTGGTTTCCGGTATCTTGGCTTAATCTTGGGGTTTGCCATTGTCACGGGGACATCATCCGATGTCCTGTGAGGGCTGTAATTATGCTCCAAAGTGGCCAAGAGGGTTTGTGCTTGTGTGTCTTTACTTGGTTCCGGTCAACCCGGGGTGACCCAGGGGTTGACAGGTGACCTTGTGTGTGGGTGTCTTGGCGGTTCTGTCCAGTCCGAGACATTGCATCTGGATGTCTCGAGGTATCATTTTACCTTAGGTTGCGTGTCCAGGTGTGCTGAGGCTCTTCGGTGTTCCCTCAGGTCTCCGTGAGTCGTTTCCTACGGAGTGTCGTTTCTTGTGGCTTAGGATTAGACCGATTGGCGACTTGTTTCACTGTTTGTGATGATCTTGCCTTTGAGTCGTTCGACTCGGGATCGTTACGTGGTAGGTCTAGTTGCCTGGTCCTGAGTCTGTTGGCAGTGGTTGTACTGCCAGTGGTGCTTCGTAGTACGTGTGACAGGGCTTCCATGGACTGTCTGTACTTTAGCACTCGTGTTTTTGAGTCTTGTGCCTCGTGAGCCTCCGTTGTTGTTACCCTTCGGTCTCTTGAGTGCCGGCCTGCTTGTGGATAGCGGTGGGTTCCCGTACACGATTTGTAAGCTAGTTCCGTGGGCTCCCAGCCAACGATAGCGTCCTGCTGAGGGAGAAAACTAGCTAGAGGACCTGGCTTAGGCTAGAGCCAGTGTGTGCACACATTGTCAGGGACTGAGGACTTACGTCGACGGACGTGACCCTGACTAGTTACTTGTCTTGTTGTTGTTCTGTTTCTGGTTCAGCATCTGTTGGTGCTGCCTCTCCTTGGGCTCGGAGCGGTTGTTCCTTGGACTTGGTTTTGAGTACCTTGGCCTCCGCCTTTTGGGCGTGTGTAGGTAGGTACTTGTGGCGCAGCGTAAGACGTCAGTGACGCAGCTGGCTGTTTCTGTGAGGAGGTGCTTCCGTCACGCGACATGTGACTCTCGGCATTTCTTGCGCATTGTGACCTTTGCGAGTGGCCCTCTCGTGGCTGTACTCGAGGTCGGTGCCCTGTTGCGTGCGCGACGTTCTGGTCGTGCGTGGAGCTACGTGCACGGCATTTCTGGTCATTCTGTTTGTCGTCTATCTAGGTCTTTTCTAGACCTTTTCCGTTTGTGTAGTTGGCATTTGCCCTCTTCTCGGTTTTGGCTGACGGACTAGTGTACCGTACCGTGTGAGTTTTGGGTTGACCGTCTGTTGCCTTTTGGAGTAGCTTAGAGTGCCGAGTTCTCCTCGGTGGCCGTGTTCCGGGTTTTGCGGCCTCGCTCTTTCTTTTGGTTGAGCTCCCCTTGCTCTTAGCCTATTCCCTACTCCTGCTGTCCCTGTTCTATTTACAGCTTTGTAGTGTAGCTTTTTCTGCTTTGCTGCACTTGCTGTTTTACAGTTGCTTCCGTTGCACTGTGCGTCTTCCAGTGGGGATCCGTGTGACCCCTGCTGAGTTTCTGGTTAGAGACTCACCCCTACTTTTCAGGTGGGTTTCGCCTTCTGCTTCCGCGTGGTTCCTGGAGTGTGCGTGCTCGTTGTGTGCCGTTGCTGCCAGCTGGTACCTGCGTCGGGCTTCTCTCGACCTTTTGGTACGTCTTTCTTTTCTGTCGACTGTACTGTGCTAGACGAGTTGTCTTTAGCTTTGGACTGACTCTGGGATATAATTGTTAATTTGAATAATTAATTAAAAAGTAATTTTATTTCTGCTACTTTAGCAAACCTATCTAATAAAATTTAATTACTTACTGTACTATCTCTGTGGCTTCAATGTACTCTACACGTGCCTTTTTCCCTTCGGAGCTTTCCCGCTCTTGGGAGGCCTCGCGGGTTCCATGCGGTATCACGCGTATCCGGTAGTCCTACCGGGTATGCCGGGTATCCGGAATCCGGGTCGCTACACATTGGCTATAACCAAACCATTATTCATTATAGAGCACCCAATGCTATTAAAAGCCAATGTATATCCAATGTTATATACAAACCAGAGATTGAAATAATATTCTTAATAATATTAGGAACATAATAATAGTCATTCAACTCTAGAATGACTCCTGAAGGTAAACTGAGGCGTGCAGTCCCGACAGCTTTGGCAGAAACTAAAGCTCCATTGTACATCCGCAGTTCAATCTCCTTTTTGCCCAGCCGCCTTCTATTTGCCAGCACCTGCACAGAATTGCAGATATGAGATGCACATCCAGTATCCAATACCTATGATATGGATTCCATATATGACAAATTAAGGTCTATGACAAAAATACCTTCATTTAGAATTGCCTTGCAATTCCTTTTCTAATGCCCTGTTTCTCCGCATCGAAAATATTTGTCTTCTTTTTCATTCTTCTTGCCCTTCCCTTTGTCAACCTTAGCGAGTTGCTTACCCATGGCCTTCTTCTTTCCATTCCCTTTGTTACTTGTGGTGGATATTTGCGTGGCCTTCCTTTTCTTGTTGGCTCGGCCAACAATCATTACAGATGAAGATGGTTTATCTTTCTTCATAGTTCCTTCAACACTCTTTAACATGTTGAGCAGCTCTGGGAGAGTTGCTCTAATCCTGTTCATGTTAAAGTTCATGATGAAAGAAGAAAAGGAATCGGGCAATGACTGGAGTATAAGATCAATGCATAGTTCAAGATCCAACTTGAACCCCAATGCATTGAGTCTTTCAATCCACTCCATCATTTTCAATACATGGGTTTGTACTGAAGAACCCTCAGATATCCGTGTCCTGAAAAGCCTTTTGGAGATATCATATCTCTCAATCCTACCCTGCTCCCCGAAGAGCTGGCGTAGACTGAGAAGTATGCTTCTACAATCAGTCTTTTCAAATTGCCTCTGCAGCTCGGGAGCCATAGAGGCCAACACGTAACATTGGGCAAGGGAGGAGTCCTGAGACCACTCGGCATAAGCTAGTAACTCGCCCTCGTCGGCATCAGGAGCTGGCTCAGAATGAACCGTGTCCAACACGTACGCTATCTTTTCGGTGGTAAGGACTATGCGTAGATTACGCAGCCAATCCGAGTAGTTCGGTCCAGTTAATTTGTTTACATCCAAGATGCCGCGGAGGGGGTTGGACGATGACATTGAAATCTGGATAAGAAATAAAAGACAACTTAGCATGTGTTCAATCTAACTTAGATGTTATTTTCTATCTTAGTTAGTCCCACCATTTTTTGATCGAACTATATAACCATCAGTATATAGAATGGGAGATCAGCGAGATCAACCTAGTGGGTCGGAATCCCAACGAGACTGATGTACGACCTTGTGGAAAGCACAACAAATCATACACCATCTCAAGGGCAGTCAACAGGCACTTGCATCTAATACAATATCCGATATTCGGCCCCCGAGAAATCATCCCCTTGTGGAAAGCACAACAAAGGATATTCTCGATTAGATCTAACCATCATTACTACATAACAATGTGTTCATGACCCGACCCTTGTGGAAAGCACAACAAGGCCGAGTTCAATTCCTCACCCTATTGAGGCCGAGCCTTGGAGTTTAATCCCACCCCCAAACTCATGGACCTTGTGGAAAGCACAACAAATCTATGAAATGAAGACGTTCATTCACTCCATAATGATGGAGGGCCACGACGACTCCTAGAGCCACGCTTACCAGATCTAAAATTTAATCGCGAGGGAATTTAATTTTATCCTGATCTCACCCAAGGTGGTAATATAAATATATCCAATATATTTACTGTACCTAGTAGTTTGCACAAAATAAATGCATCCAATGTAAAATTAAAATGCAAGTGATCATGGACTTTAACCCTAATGTAACTAAGGCATCCGTCCCGCTTCCGAAGCAGCTGGATCGTCCTCGTCGGGTGTGCTCCGCGCTTTCAAACTCCCACGCCGTAGTAATTACAACTTTTACACAGCACGCAGGTCGGGAAAATGTAAATTACATATCAATAAAATTCCAGAAGCCCTTAGGTCGAGTACAATAATGGAGGAAGATAGAAGTACATTGGAATTTTAACAGAGAGAGAAAGGAGGTTCGCAGACCTCAATTAATTACATTAATCCAAGTCCATGATAACTTGCCAACCCATTCAAATAAAATCAATCAAGGGTTATTTTCTAAAAATAATCCTTACTTTTGAATTTAAAAATGGGATGTGCAAACAAAAATAGGCTAGCTTTGTTTAATTTTAAAATAGAAGCAAGATTAACTAAAATTAAACACACAAGCAAGCCATTACAAGGTAAATAAAGTAAATCACGTAAAGAACCATCATTTTCCACAGGGGCATGTAATTAAGATAATTATTTAAATTTAAATTCAAATTTAATTATCCAATAATCAAATTTAAATTCAAAATTTAAACATCTCAATAATTTAAATTTAAATTCAAACTAATTATCCAATAATTTTGTTTGAAAGTAAATTTAAAATAATGCAATTGTCCTCAATTAGCAATATTCTAAAATTCAAAATTTGAATTTAACAATTATCTAATAATTAAAATTCAAATATTTGAATTTTCTACATTTAACTTCAATAAAATTCAAAATTTGAATTTACTAATTATCTAATAATTAAAAATTCAAAAATTAAATTTTACTGAAGTAACTTCAATTATTACCAATTTATCTCAAGGTAAATAGTAATTATCTCATCTCAGTAAATTCAAAAAGAGTTAAATAAAATTTAACATTTAACATTTACTATTGAGGTAACATAATTAACTTACGAGATAAAATTCTATTTAATTTACTGTGCATTTACATATATATATATATATATATATATATATATATCTAAGCACAATATAAATTAAAAATAATTAAAATGCAAATTTTTTTGGTGAAGGGGGGGAGTTTTCGTGGGAACGGTTTGGGGACTCCGGCGAGGTAGGTTCACTTCTAAGATCTGTCGATCTATGTGTCTTTCGATGGGTATCACCATCTCTTGTTTATAGGGTGCTTCACCCACCTCCCCTCTGGCCCACCGTCTACTGTGCACCCATTCCACAGATGCGGAAATCACGGTGAGTGTCTCCCAACGGACATTCCATTGTCGGTGCCATATTCCAGTTGTTGGCCACGTGCTAACATCTCCCACTTGGCCAACAAACTATTATATCCCCATTGTCCGTGGGTGGTATAATATTTCTTCTAAATCACTCTCATATCCGTGAGTAGTGTTTCCACTCACCATCCCTGCTATACTCTCATTATCCATGAGTAGTATTTCCGATACACTCTCACTATCCATCAGATGTATCATTTTTCTCATTGTCTCACTATACGTGAGTACTGTTCCGATACACTCCCACTATCCGTCAGAGGTATCATTCTTCTCATTGTCTCACTATACGTGAGTACTGTTCCGATGCACTCCCACTATCCGTCAGAGGTATCATTATTTTCATTATCTCACTATACGTGAGTACTATTCCAATACACTCCCACTATCCGTCAGAGGTATCATTCTTCTCATTATCCATGAAAATATTTCTTTTTGGTTTATATATTCCTAAGCCCCATTAAGCCAACATGCTTAATGAAATTTTCTGCTGAGATACTTTTCGATAATGGATCAGCAATCATATCACTTGTGGGAACATAAGTCACTTTTATTTCCCCTTTCTATACAATATCTCGAATATAGTGATATTATACTTTAATATGTTTTCCTCTTGAACTGTTTGCTCCACTGTTAATCAGGCTAATAGCTTCCTGATTATCACAGTACATCTCAATTGGTCCATCTACCAAGTTGAGATTCAAATTGTTCAAGAATCTTCTGATCCAAACTGCATGAGTAGCAGCTGTACTACATGCAACGTACTCAGCTTTCTATGTGTATCGAGCAATACACCCTTATTTCTTGCTTCCCCAAGAAATAGCAGCACCACCAAAGATGAACAAATGTCTCGACGTGGACTTTCCGTCATCTTTATCTCCTCCAAAGTCTGCATCCGAATATCCTAGAACCTCAAGCGTATCAGCTTGATAAACAAGACTGTGGTGCAAAGTTCCTCTCAGATATTTCAAAATCCTTTTAACAGCTTCCCAATGTGCTGGGCTAGGATTGCTTTGGTATCTACTTACCAAACTGACTGGGTATGCCAAGTCCGATCTTGTACACATCATTGCATATATCAAGCTTCCAACTGCTTGTTCATATGGCACCATGAGCGGCTCTTGTCCCTCTCCGGGGCATTGACCCTTACACAACCATTTCTGACGGACTAACGGTGTAGGTGCCGGATTGCTATTCTGCATTCCGAATCTCTTGAGTACAGACCTCAAATATTTTTCTTAGTTTATACTCAACATTCTAGACTTTCTATCTCTTAGGATTTGTACACCAAGAATATAGGATGCCTCACCCATGTCCTTCATCTCAAACTTTCCACTAAGTTCTAATTTGACTTTATTCCATATTTCTATGTCATTACTGGCGAGTAAAATATCATCCACATATAGGGATAACATGATATACTTACTCCCACTATTCATGACATATACACAGTTATCCAACTTGTTTGAAACAAACCCTAGTTGGACAACTACTTCGTGGAATTTGAGATACCATTGTCTAGAAGATTGTTTTAAACCATATATTGATCTCTTTAACTTGCATACCTTTTCCTCTTGGCCTTCCACCTTAAATCCATCAGGTTGTTGCATATAGATGTCTTCCTTCAACTCTCCGTTAAGGAATGCTATTTTTACATCCATCTGGTGTAGCTCCAGATCAAAATATGCAACAATTGCTAAGATCATTCTTATGGATGCAAACTTAGCCACTGGAGAATAGATTTCTTGAAAATCTATACCTGGTTTCTACGTAAACCCCTTGGCAACTAACCGGGCCTTATATTTATCAATAGACCCATCAGCTCGAAGCTTTTTCTTGAATACCATTTGCATCCTATAGCCTTTCGATTCTTTGGAAGATCGCATAATTCCCATACATTGTTCCTTTTCATGTAATCAATTTCTTCATTCATGGCATCTTGCCATAATTCTTTATCATGCGATTTCATCGCATCTATGTAATTCATGGGATCTACGCTATTTTCATCTTCCATGTCTATCATCAGACATGAAGGCTCATAGGAATACAAATGATAATCATCCATCCATGTTGGTGGAGTTCTCAATCTTTTGTTGCCTATTCCGGGTAGATCAGACTGTATTTCATTCATAGGTACTGGTTCATTTTCCATATTTTGAGGTTCTTCCTCAATTTCTGGATCATTTCTAGGGACATCGTTGTAATAGTCATCATCTATTATAACTAGAGGTTCCTTCTCTTTTTCATGAGATTCCTCTTCCTCTAGATTTTCTAGAAATGTCGCATCCATATATTCAATGATCCCTTTTTCTTTATGAAAAAAATCTATAACCAGATGATTTCTCGCAATACCCTATGAATCTATATTTCAATGTCTTTGAGTCTAACTTATCTCTAAGTTGACTCGGAATGAGAACGTGGGCAATAGACCCCCACTTCTTGAGATGACTCAAATCAGGTTTCCTCCCATTCCATAATTCATAGGGTGTACTTACTACAGATTTTGTGGGAATTCTATTTAAGATATGATTTGCCGCAAGCAATGCCTCTCCCCACAAATTCTTAGGGAGATCTGAATGCGATATCATACATCTAACAGCGTTCATCAAAGTTCTATTCTTTCTTTCTGCCACACCATTCTGTTGTGGCGTATAAGGCATTGTCACATATCTTTTAATTCCGTGTTCTTGACAATATAACTCAAATTCCTATATTCCCCACCTCTATCCGTTCTTAACACCTTAATATTCCTTCCAAGTTATCTCTCCACTTCCATTCTATATTTCCGGAAGCAATCAAATGCCTCTGATTTTGTAAAAATCAGATAAACATAGGCAAATCTGGAATAATCATCTATGAAGGTTATGAAATATTCATTTTTATTATATGTCTTTATACTTAGGGGGCCACAAATGTCCGAGTGGACCAACCTTAACAATTCGTTTGATCTATGACCTACTGCGAAGGGTTTCATAGTCATCTTTCCTACTAAGTAATGTTCATAAGGTGTTAATTCCACCTTTGACAAACCCGACAGTAGACACATCTTTATCATTTGTTCCATTTTAGATTTTCCGGGATGTCCCAATCTAAAATGCCATAGATCACATTCTGATAAAGAACACAAGGAATACTAAGAATCTTCAATATTATTATTCTCAGTGTCAATTACAGGGATACAGAATAAATCATGCTCGGGGACAAACTGATGGGAATCGATGCCGAGCATGTACCTTTTCTTTTGCATTTATGTCCTTTTAGTTTGTGTTCATATCCTTGGGAAAGTATATGCGCAATTGTACGGCTTTGTAAGCCAATGCGTCATTCCCTTGGATTATGTGGGTTTTTGTGCAATTGTGTAGTAGGTCCAGCTAGGGGGCCCTCAGCCCTTTCCCATTGGTCCATGTCACCTTGTGGGGCTGGTCAACCATACTAGGTGGACATCTAGAAGGTTGGACTAGTCATATGGACACATGGGAGACAAAGGGGTCAACATTTCAAAGGTTGGCCACCAACCCCCTCCCTTGGTCAATAGGCCGCCCCCCTTTTTTTATTTAATTATATTTTTTGTGTGTTGTTCACACTTCATCCCAGCCCTCCATTCACCATGCCTAGATCCAAGGGTCTACATTAGATTTGATACCTAGCATATAAAAGGTTGTATTTTCATGTGGAAATTAATGAAAGTTAGAAAAATTTGTTGAATGCCAAGAAGGCTTCTTGCGCCCCCAGCTCCCTCCCCCTGGTTTCATCTCCTCCAACCCCCAATTCTAGAGTGGTTTCATCTCTATCCCCTCCCCTCAATCTCTGGTTGTGATCTGTGCCGCCGCCGCCGCCGTTCGTGCCGCCATCGGACCGCCACCGAGCCACCGTCGAAGTTCTATCTTCAGCCAACAGCAGCCCCTTCCATGAAATTCTACAGTCAGCCCCGAGTTCTTCTTGATCTGAAACTTTTATGGTGTGTTCCTATCTTCAATCCCCACACCACAAAAAAAATCCCGTCCAAATTCCATCATTTACTATTTTTCAAATTTCGTGTGTTTCTGTTTCCCAGTTCTGTCCAGTTTCAGATCTGTGTGATAGCACCCCTGTAATCCCCCCTCCAACCATCTTGTTGATTTTTCCAAACCCTCCCAATTTTACTGGGAGTTTTTTCCACCGTCCGCTCACTCCATGAATTTTCCTGATTTTTGATCAGCCTTTCATCCATTTTTAAAAATTTGTTCTCAGAGCTAGCTACAGTGATGTCCACCTATTTCCAGATCCGACCTCTATCCAGTGAAAAAATTATATCAATTCGTATCCATCTCCAATCAGTCCACAAAAAATATTTCCATCTTCCTTGTTCAAAATCCTATAACTTTTGGGAAGATCTCAGGAGCTGAATCGGACATCTACCTCACGGTCAACGGCAGTTCTCAGACAAGTTCCCTGCTAATTTGAGAGTTCGGCTACTGTACAACAGGAACTCAAAAATTCAAAAAATCCCAGATCCGTGCAAATCCATGTCCGATCTTTAGGCCTAAGTTGAAGTACCTCCAGAGAGCTTTCCAACGGCGCTAGTTTCGTGTCGATCCGACATTGGGGCTGATCGCAGCGTCCGTTCTCGCCGGAGCGCGCGCCGGAAAATAGAACCGGCAGATCCGTGGCCAATTATTCCGACCGGTGCCGAACGGAGCCGCCCGGCCTCCGATCGACGTTCCAGCATGCCGCCAGCCCAGGGAACGCTTCCCCAAGTGTCCCCACCACAAAGGTGCCACCGGGTCCCACACGGCCCCTCAGGCCAGCACGTGGGCCCCACAATCACAAGTTCGGGTGCTGCCGAAGAGACGCGAGAAGCCGCCCGTCAACCCGAATTCGGTCCTCCCGGGCCCATTTGTGTAGCCCCTTTACCTCCCTACGTGGAGTGGGTAGTAACTCATTGCTATAATCTTCATGTATTAACTGTTCCGGGAGCACGGTTTTTGGCCGGGTCCGTCTTCCCCACGCCGAGCGCGTGGAGATATCGCATTCGCTCCCTTACTTGGCATCTTGCTTTATCTCATATATGCTTTATATGCCTCTTCTAGAGAGCATGTTTTAGGACCTAGCTCGCTATATTTTTATGTCACCGCTACTGCGAGAGAGAGCGTTACCGTCCCGTGACCCGATCCGGGCACAAACGTGCGAATTGACCACCCTAGCTCTTGCCGGTTTCTCAACCGTGCACGTCCGACGCTTCCCTCGTTAAGCAATCACGAGCTCACTTAGAGTCCGAGGACTGCATTCCTCATTCGAGTCGTGTCCGTGGTCTCGTCCCACATCAATTTGGTATCAGAGCGAGTTGAGTCTAGGGTGTCCAAAACAAAAAAAAGAGTGTCATTTACGTATAGTCATTCATCTTTGTCTAAGTCGTGTTTAGGGTCATCATTGTTTTAAAATAAAAAAAAGTGTCTTTTGGGTCGCATACATCCCTTTACTCGGTATATCAAAAGGTGTTGTCCGAACGTTAGGCTACGCCTATCGGGAAGGCCGCACACTTGTGCGAGTGATCTTCGGATCGGTTAGCTCCGCCACGTACCGAGTCTTGGTCGTCATGTCTAGGGTTGTAGTCCATTGTCTAGTTGGTTTATCTACTAGTGTCGGTATGGCCATCCTCTAGCTTCCCCGTGTCCCATGGATTACCAAACACCCGGATCTTATCCATGGTGGCGATACTATCTCAAATGGAAGGACCACCCGAATCACCCCACTAGGCCCGAAACCCGGGACTTCTACGGGTCCGATGACCCAGGTGACTACCTAGAGTGGGAAGCCATTATGGACGACTACTTCGAGGTGTACAATATGTACGGGCCCATGCAAGTCGATGTTGCCAAAAGGTGACTTTTTGGTGAAGCCGCCGAAACATGGAGGGACATCAAATATTGGAGGGAGGATAGGAATCTAAGGCCCATCGAGTCATGGTGGGAAATGAAGAGAGCGCTTAGGAGGGTCTACTTTCCCCGCCCACCTACCTCCAACCACGGAGGTCATACCACTCACCAACCCCACCAACTCACCCACAATCAAGTGGGCCACACCTCTACCCAATCCCACCCCTTCACCGCCGTCCAAGCCCACCAAGGCGACCCCAATCTAGTGGCCCGCCCAGTCACCTCCAACCAGCCTCCCCTTGGCACCCCCATCCCAACCCACTCAAGTACCTCCAACCGAGTGGAAGCCCCGCTTATAGCCGAGCCTAGGACCACACCTAGGCCGAGGGACGAGGAGCGAGTCCACCCCAAGGTCCCTACTCCAACCCGCTCCTTTGAGGAATTCGAGAAAATGATTTCGGATTTGTTGGAAAGGATAAGAGCTTCTTCACCCTCGAGAGCTCCAATGCCACCACCCTCTACGTCCGAACGTGATTCGGAACCATCTCATTTGGAGCCACCAAGGCCCGAGCCACCCGTATTTCTAACGGGTACACTATACATCGTCGAGCCGCTTTTTAGTTGGCTCAAGGATGGCTTGGTCCCACCTCCCTTTCCATCCATGGACCCCATCCTACCTATAGTGCCGGTCAACTCATTCCATACCACATTTCGATCTCGTCACCATGTTGATACGTTGGACGATCTTGTCATGGGATTAGATTCACAATGGGAGTTGACGCATCTTTTGGCCCGAGGCTTTGACCAACCCGCTAGTCTTAGCTTCACCCATCCGGCCTTCGGGTCCATTACCTCCGAGTGCACCAGTGGGTTGTGTCACCACGGAGGTTCTTCTACTTCTCCCGCTACCGGACGAGCCCGATTCATACCCTTTTGTCCGAGGGAGGAATCATACTTCTTGCCTACGATCCCCGTCCCACCCGTCACAATTCAAGAAGGTGACTATCCACACCTTCAAAACTTCTACACGTGGGACCGTGACTTGTGGGAACCCACCACAAGGGGTCATACCTTCTTTGATCCCTTTGACCCACTCCCTAGTGGATCCTTAGACCCTCCATATATACTTCACTTCTTAGAGGGAGTCCACTATCACACTCCTACCCCACGGGCCGGGTCATCTACGCCCACCAAGCCCGTACACCTACAAGATACACCATCATCTAGGGGAGATACTCTGGTCCTCCCACATCCACATCCCATATGCATGCATGGCCCACCTTAGGAGGTCTAGGATTTCCGCATGATGTCAACCACCGGTTACGTCAGATGCATGCATGGCATACGTTCGGGTGTCCTGGTCCGCCGTCACCCATGTATGGGTCGGACTAACATTAGGTGTGTCTAGGGTCATAGATGAGTCGGTGTGCTTTTTCTTTGTGTGGTATGTCTGTCTGCATGTGTCTTGTGCAAGCTCGTTGTCATTCTCTTATGAGTAAGAGGCGATTGGACTCACTCGATGAGTATGGGATCGGTTCTACATCTATACCCGGATCAGTCACCTACATGGACTCAGCGGTGATTCCTAGTGAGTCTTCGAGCTGCTTCCTTCCCTTTTGAGAGTGCCCCACCCGGAGTGTCCATCTTTAGCCCACAGCAGTTTGCGCATATCGAGTATATATGGGATGAGCAGGTGACGATCACTTGGAGTGGAGCGTACCCGCGTTACTTGGCAAAGTGACGGATCCGCCGGAGTACTCGAGCATCCATACCCCTACTCGACGGGGTCGAGTTCCTCCCACCCGGGGAGAGTTGATGGGAATCGACGCCGAGCATGTACCTTTTCTTTTGCATTTATGTCCTTTTAGTTTGTGTTCATATCCTTGGGAAAGTATATGCGCAATTGTACGGCTTTGTAAGCCAATGCGTCATTCCCTTGGATTGTGTGGGTTTTTGTGCAATTGTGTAGTAGGTCCAGCTAGGGGGCCCTCAGCCCTTTCCATTGGTCCATGTCACCTTGTGGGGCTGGTCAACCATCCTAGGTGGACATCTAGAAGGTTGGACTAGTCATATGGACACATGGGAGACAAAGGGGTCAACATTTCAAAGGTTGGCCACCAACCCCCTCCCTTGGTCAATAGGCCGCCCCCCCTTTTTTATTTAATTATATTTTTTGTGTGTTGTTCACACTTCATCCCAGCCCTCCATTCACCATCCCTAGATCCAAGGGTCTACATTAGATTTGATACCTAGCATATAAAAGGTTGTATTTTCATGTGGAAATTAATGAAAGTTAGAAAATTTGTTGAATGCCAAGAAGGCTTCTTGCGCCCCAAGCTCCCTCCCCCTGGTTTCATCTCCTCCAACCCCCAATTCTAGAGTGGTTTCATCTCTATCCCCTCCCCTCAATCTCTGGTTGTGATCTGTGCCGCCGCCGTTCGTGCCGCCATCGGACCGCCACTGAGCCATCGTCGAAGTTCTATCTTCAACCAACAGTAGCCCCTTCCACGAAATTCTGCAGTCATCCCCGAGTTCTTCTTGATCTGAAACTTTTATGGTGTGTTCCTATCTTCAATCCCCACCACCACAAAAAAATTCCATCCAAATTCCATCATTTACTATTTTTCAAATTTCGTGTGTTTCTGTTTCCCAGTTCTGTCTAGTTTCAGATCTGTGTGACAGCACCCCTGTAATCCCCCCCTCTGACCATCTTGTTGATTTTTCCAAACCCTCCCAATTTTACTGGGAGTTCTGTCCACCGTTCCCGCACTCTATGAATTTTCCTAATTTTTGATCAGCCTTCCATCCATTTTTCAAAATTCATTCTCAGAGCTAGCTACAGTGCTGTCCACCTGTTTCTAGATCCGACCTCTGTCCAGTGAAAAAATCATATCAATTCGTAGCCATCTCCAATGAGTCCACAAAAAATATTTCCATCTTTCTTGTTCAAAATCCTATAACTTTTGTGAAGAGATCAGGAGCTGAATCGGACATCTACTTGCGGTCAATGGCAGTTCTCAGATATGTTCCCTGCTAATCTGAGAGTTCAGCTACTGTACAATAGGAACTTAAAAATTTAGAAACGCCTAGATCCATGCAGATACAGGTCCGATCTCCATACCTAGGTTTAAGTACTTCCAGAGAGCTTTCCAGCAGCGCCAGTTTCGTGTCGATCCGACATCGGGGCTGATCGCAGCGTCCGTTCTCGCCGGAGCGCGCGCCGGAAAATAGAATTGGCAGATCCGTGGTCGGTTATTCCGACCGGTGCCGAACGGAGCCGCCCGGCCTCCGGTCGACGTTCCAGTGTGCCGCCAGCCCAGGGAACGCTTCCCCAAGTGTCCCCACCACAGAGGTGCCACCGGGTCCCACACGGCCCCTCAGGCCAGCACGTGGGCCCCCCAGTCACAAGTTCGGGTGCTGCCGAAGAGACGCGAGAAGCCGCCCGTCAACCCGAATTCGGTCCTCCCGGGCCCATTTGTGTAGCCCTTTTTCCTCCCTACGTGGAGTGGGCAGTAACTCATTGCCGTAATCTTCATGTATTAACTGTTCCGGGAGCACGGTTTTCGGCCGGGTCCGTCTTCCCCACGCCGAGCGCGTGGAGGTATCGCATTCGCTCCCTTACTTGGCATCTTACTTTATCTCATATATGCTTTATATGCTGCTGCTATAGAGCATGTTTTAGGACCTAGCTCGCTATATTTTTATGTCACCGCTGCTGCGAGAGAGAGCGTTACCGTCCCGTGACCCGATCCCGGCACGAAAGTGCGAATTGACCACCCTAGCTCTTGCCGGTTTCTCAACCGTACACGTCCGACGCTTCCCTCGTTAAGGGACAATCACGAGCTCACCTAGAGTCCGAGGACTGTATTCCTCATTCGAGTCGTGTCCGTGGTCTCGTCCCGCATCACAAACCTCCCCATGGCAAGTACTTTCCTATCTTTCCCTATTGACACTCGGTTGTTGTAGAAACACATTTCCAAGCCATTTTTCATCAAGGCCGGTATAGTGATTAGATTTCGCCAGATTCCAGGTGCATAGAATACATCTTTGAGGACCATGATGTTATCTCCAAGATCCAGCCTATATGTACCAACACCTTCTACATCCAGATAGATGTTGTTACCCATGTAAATCCTCTGTTCTACTGCCTTGAGCTTGTTCAGCATCACCAGCCCCTTCTTCGTCTTTACAATGTGACGAGTGGCTCCAGAATCGACCCACCATTCATTTGAGTCGGCCATCACGGCATTGCACTCTGTGATGCCGATGAATTCTCTCTTTCCAGCTCTTCTATTTTCCTGATGTTTGTTTCCACCCTTATTGCCTTGCTTTTGGGGACAATTTGCCATAAAGTGGCCAAATTTTCCACATGTGTAGCAAGCACCACGAGGAACTTTCTTCCCTTTACCTTGGAACTTGTTGCCCTTGAACTTGGGCCTTTGTGCTCCGAGTGGACGATTCTGGCCGGTGGGCTTCCGGTATATAGCATTGTCCTCCTGCAGGTGCGCTTCTAGTTCTTTTCTCCTAGTCATTATGTCTTGCTCAATTGCTAATCGAGCTAAAAAATCTGTGACACTTATAATGGAACCACTCATTCTTAAAGTTGTGGCAGCCATGTCTAATGATGCTGGCAAACTATTCAATATAGTCGCCACTTGCATCCTGTCTAGAATTTCGGTTCCAGCAGTCGATAGCTCCTTAGCCATGACAATCATTTTATTTACATGCTCAACTATGCTATCACCTTCTTACATCTTACATGTGTTGTAACGATGCAATAAGAGTTGAGTATTAACCTCTGTTTTGGTGTCATACTTCTCTTTGATAGCTTTTCACATTTCATTGGAGGTTTTATAAGTTTCAAAAAAATTATCAAATTATCCTCCATGAACATGAGCATTAGGCTCTTAACCTTTTTGTCATCTATTAACCATTCATTGCTCCCGTTTTTTCTTTTCCACTTCCATGGATGTTTCAATAACTTCTGGAGTATTGGTGTCAATGACATGTTCTATGTTGTCATGGATAAGGGCATATCAGATTTTTCGGTGCCACATGTCAAAGTTGGTTCCGTTAAGTTTGTCCAACTTAGCCAACTCTGAAGCAATGAGTTTACTGGCCATTACGATTATAATAAATCTGAAAATATGGCAACTTAATTTAATAAGCATAAACATGATGACCAAAATTAATCTAAAGTTTATGTTAATTAATTCTGTCATTTCTTTGTGAAGGATTTGTATTTTGTTCTATCTTGTTTAATTTATGATCAAAATAATTAACAAGCAAATAATTAAATATGTAAGAATATAATATCTAAATACGTACGATCATGATTGTTTTTGATTTAATTTGTGTGAGCAAAAATAACTAATGATTAAGCTACTACTAAATAATAATCAAGAACAATCATCTATCAGTAAACATGATATGAAGGTACATATTGTTTAAACAGATTAACATGACATGTTTACAAATGAGATTAATACTAAATGAATATGAACACACAAAATATTTTAATCAGTATTGAGATATCAATAGATTAATTTCAGATATCATGTGTATGATTTTTTATTTAATAAGATGTTATTATTATCATAAAGATAAAATATTACTTTAAGATTGACACTTTGTGCATCAAGAGAATATGTGTAAATATAATTCTCAGTACAAAAAACGATGGTGTGTCTGAAATTAGTGTGATAACACCGACCTCCACCTAGGGTGAGATCAAGATAAAATTAAATTCTCTCGCGATTAAATTTTAGATCTGGTAAGCGTGGCTCTAGGAGTCGTCGTGGCCCTCCATCATTATGGAGTGAATGAACGTCTTCATTTCATGAATTTGTTGTGCTTTCCACAAGGTCCATGAGTTTGGGGGCGGGATTAAACTCCAAGGCTCGGCCTCAATAGGGTGAGGAATTGAACTCAGCCTTGTTGTGCTTTCCACAATGGTCGGGTCATGAACTCATTGTTATGTAGTAATGATGGTTAGATCTAACCGAGAATATCCTTTGTTGTGCTTTCCACAAGGGGATGATTTCTCGGGGGCCGAATATCAGATATTGCATTAGATGCAAGTGCCTGTTGACTACCCTTGAGATGGTGTATGGTTTGCTGTGCTTTCCACAAGGTCGTACATCAGTCTCGTTGGGATTCCGACCCACTAGGTTGATCTCGCTGATCTCCCGTTCAATATACTGAGGGTTATATAGTTCGATCGAAAAATAGTGGGACTAACTTGTAGACAGCCAATTTTGGCCGATAATTGAGCATTTTCTTTGTTCTCCTAGTTAATGCCCCAATTGATCCTTAATTGGTTGATTTCTTGGGATTTCTCCCTCTTCTTGGCCCAACATTACAATTCCATACCTTGGATCTCAAGTTTGGCATTCCCGCGCTATCCACCCTTATTGTTGTCTTGTTCATAGCGCGTTGTGGATCTAATTGGAGTTATCATTTGAGCAGCTGTTATTTCTCGACATTTGATCATTGTAGCATCCACCTTGGATGTTATTCTCACTCAACATTTGATTGAAAGGCTGCCCAAAGGATATTTCTTTTTCTTTTAAATCATTTCATGGGCCTTTAGTTATCGCGCTATATCTTCATAGCGCGTTCTTCATTATCGCGCTATTGAAGTATAGCGCCTTATCAGGCAGAGTTCCCTTCCAAACCGGACCTCCCTTATTTCGATCCAGGGTCCTTATCTGGTAAGTTGCTGACTGTGTTTCTTATCCAGGAAGGTTTCTAAACCTAGCAGGAACCTTTCCCCCTCCTTAATCGGTAGGATTACCTCGTTTGAAGCCTCCAAATCTTTGGATTGAATCAACTCCGACCTAGGGTTAATGTTCGACCTCTTTCCTATAAATTCATCCTTTTTGGCCGTCGTTTGAGGGGGATGCAACTCGAGTTATTGACGAGGAGGAGGAAATACTCCGTGCACGATCAACACCTCTTCACTCCTCGCACATTCAAGGGAGTATTTAGGGCTTTTTCTTGTGTTCTTCACCGTTTTCTCTGTTATTCCTCAATTCATTGAGTTTAATCTTTGCATTGCATCCTGATTTCAAAACACTCCTTTTACAAAATACATGCATTCACACACACCACACCTATCTTTTGCCCATCCATAGGGGTTTAAAAACCACCAAACTCCCAGGTAATCGAGCCCCCCTTTTTACATGCTTTTGATTAAGGATAAGGGCAGATTATACTCAAATCTCGATCTAATGGGCTTTATATTTGTTGGTTATGATTGTTTACAGGCACTGGAAGATTGATACGTGGAGCCCTTGCACCTTGGCCGGCCTTGGAGCAAGGAAGGAACGAATCCAGATAAACCCCACTACCTGTCTGATATCGCGCTATAAGAAGATAGCGCGACCTGAAGAAAGCGCTAGGACGATATAGCGCGTTAATCTCCAGGCCCCCGGCTCTCCTTTATGAATTTCTGAGGTATGTGACATGCCCCATCCTAATCTCTTATTGTTTGGCATGTTTCTAGCTTCAGTGGCGATCACGGATTTTAATTATTACATGTGATTTCCCCCTTTTTTTTCATCATTAATTGAGTGCTATATCATTATCTTGTTTTAAAACAAAATCATCATCTTTTATCAATTTAGGGGTTAATCATAAATTGCACATCTACAAATTGGCGATCACGGTGGGACACTTTGTGCTACCACGTGCATTCTTCTTGTTACCTGCTTATCAGTACATCCGTGTGTGTGTTTATGGGATTTTGAGCCCTTCCCCACTGTCGAGTATCGCGCTATGTGTCCATAGTGCTTTCTGTAGATCACGCTGTGGACATATAGCGCGATAATCACCAGAGGATATATTCACCTACATCCTCTGTCGGGGTTCTGATTGCCATCTTCTCTGGTTGCATCATTGTATACTTCCTGTTGTATATTCACTTCTTTCATCTATTTTCCTTTTATTGTGCTAGTTTAGATTTTTCTTCCATAGCGTTGCATCCATCCTTGCATTTGGTTTGAGAGACCTCCTCTCTCTACACTAGGATTCCACACACCCCCTTGGTGAAGGAAGGACCCTCCATTGAGCATTCCGTCTCTTTGGATTGGAAGTTCCTAAACCAAGCCTCCATAAGTCCCCGCACCCGTGGATTCCCTCACGGACGCCGGGCAGGTTGTACCCTTTTGAAGTCCCGAGTTAGTTGGCCTATACACGGTGAGAGAGTGTTCCTAGTTGGCATTGAAGTGAACCATATTGAAACTAGGATCCTCCCTTGTGTGAATCACACCAAACTTTGTTAAAATTCATTAATTCACCAAGGTTCAAACAAATTAAGATCAAAGGTAACCATTCCAACTTGTGTGCTTTTTGCATATTATTTTGAACCTTGATTGCATAATGGCTTACCATAAACAAAACAACATGTTTAATTCAATTCATGAGGATGCACAACCGTGCACATCTTATTCTCCTCAATTGCAACATGTTCATCACAATTCTCACCATACTTTCAAGGGACCACATCCTCATTCTTATGGTGCTGCCCGACCCATGGGCAATGTCCATCCTCATGGTCCCCCTACTCAATTTCGAGCCACTACTCCTACGGGACCGTCTCCTCCCGATGAGAAGGTCTCCCGAATCATTCATACATTAGATCATCTCACCCCTCAACAGATCCAAGCCCTTAAGGCCGCCGTTGAGGGTGCATCTCCTTCATCTCGTCCTCCTTCTAATCCCATTCGGGTGGCCCATCACCCACTTCCTTCTTCCACTCATATTCCTAATCGGGTAGCCCATTACCCATCCTCTTCCAATCACAATCCTCCCCGGGTGGTCCGACAACAGCCTCCTTCTATTCCTCCTCCATCACGGCCCCGAGGCCCAGTTATTCCTTGTGATCCGGCTCATCCGGTTTCTTCTGTGGGTCATCCTGTTAATTCCCCTCCACGGCATTTTTATGCCACCCTTCCTTCAAGGCCCTGCCAACCCTTGGTTGCTCAAGTTACACCCCTCCAACAAACCCTTCTTGATAAAATCACTTTGATGGAGGAACAATTAAGAAGGGTCATGGCTCCTCCTACTCCGGTCAATCCTCTCCATGCCGCTTTGGACAATATTACAAAGATGGAGAGAGAATGGAAGGATAGGAGAGATGATTATGGTATTGGCAGCTCAAGCAAGCAAGAGCCGGCAGATTTCAATGATCAAGTGGACATCGTCCGCCCGCCACCCATCCGCACACTCCATTCATATGATCTTCCATCTCCACATACGCAACACCATTACACTCCTCCATCCACATATACGCCTCCATTACGGTGTCCACTTGAATTTGATAATGAAGAACCGGCAGTTGAAGAGTTTGATGCAGCATACGATGAAGCTCCGCAGGCACCCCTTCCGAATTTCCTTCACTTCCCACTTCCCCCATTATCATTTGATGAACCCCCTGCTCAGGATGAAGCCACCGTCCCCAATTCACCCCCTATTTCCGAGACTTCTTGGTGTTACGACGATGGGTCGATACTCCAATCACCCGCACCGGCGCATCTTGAGTCTCCTCCTCCTAACACCGTTCGCCCTGTTCGGCGTTTTCTCCGCACCAAACCTCCCCCCAATTAAACCCCCACCAATTACACCTCCACCCACTAAGCCATTAACCTCCACAACACCAGCCTCCACTGAGCCTCTCATCGAACCTTCCCCAAATAACCTCCCATTACTACCACCTCAGCCAACCACCCCTATTCCTCCATATAACCCTTCACCTTTACCCATGGTTAATCCTGAGCAGGGTCCACCACTTTTTGCACTCGAGCCAACCCTGACTGCTTCCGAGCAAAGGGAAAAACTCGACGTGTTTGAACCTCCGCTTCCACTCACCCATTTGCCAACACTTTCCATTATACCTCCACCATCCACGAAGCCTTCCGCCTCCGCCTCACCTCCCTTTACTACTCGGAAGGGGAGCGCTGCTATAAGTACTTGTGCCAAAGACGAGCAAAATCCGGGTAAAAAGAATTTGGCCACTGCCGTGCTGTTCAAGATGCCAGAGTTTATTCGCCGGATGCCAATTCGGGTTGTTGTGCCAAGCATGGTCGAAGAAGCCAAGTCGCCGCCATTGCTCAGAGAAGAATGCCAAGTGTTGATGCCATCCAAGGGCCGGGCAGGGCACACCTTGCTCCAGTTTTCAAATCTTAAACCCATTCTTCCATACAAGGGGCAAATTCCTATTCCGTTCAAATCAATGGGCATGGCAATGCTTCCTGTATCAACTTTCCAACTCCCTTACATTATTGATCCTTGCCTTCCAAGGGGGTTATCATTTATTATTGAAGCTTCTTCCATTGGGCCGTTTGATTATACACTTTCACTGCCGTGGAGGGGCAGTTATCTTGGCGCTACGGGGCCTTCCACTGTTTTATCCACCTTCCATTCAACTCCATCCATGTTTTTATCCATCACATTCTCTTCATGGGCCACTCCAAAGGGAAAGAGGAGGATCTCGCCCTCTCGCCCTTCATATTCCTCATATTCTTTGCATCCCATGCATTTTTCTTTCATCCATTCATTCTATTCATTGCATCCATTGCATTACATTTGCATACAATTGCACCTCCTGATTCCCGGGGTTCCAAACCCATATCTTCCCCGCCTTCCGGCACCCCCGGATATTCCGCATTCCTCACCTTATTCATTTTCATCTTTCTTTAATTTACTCTCCTTGGGGGATCGCTCCCCCTTTCCTGCTATCTCCCTGGAACCTCCAGGGATTTTATCCCTCCTCTTTGGGCATCACACCCTTTCTGATTCTATTCCTCTGGAACCTCCGGACTTTCTCCCAGGGCATCGCGCCCCTTTCCACCTTATTCTTCCGGAACCTCCGGACTTTCTCCCAGGGCATCGCGCCCCTTTCCATCTTATTCCTCCGGAACCTCCAGACTTTCCCCTCGGGCATCGCGCCCCTTTCCACCTTATTCTTCCGGAACCTCCAGACTTTCTCCTCGGGCATCACACCCCTTTCCATCTTAATCCTCCGGAACCTCCGGATTCTATTTCCCTCCTCCTTGGGCATCGCGCCCCTTTCCATCTCATTCCTCTGGAACCTCCAGATCTTTCTCTTCCTTCGGGGCATCGCGTCCCCTTTGCTATTATTTCCCTGGAACCTCCAGGTGTCTCATCCCTTTTCTTAGGGCACGACGCCCTTCCTGATTCCATTCCTCCGGAACCTCCGGACTTTCCCCTCAGGCATCGCGCCCTTTTCCATCTTATTCCCCCGGAACCTCCGGATCTTTCACCCCTCTCCTTATCCCTCGGGCATCGCGCCCCTTTTCATCTTCTTCTTCCGGAACCTCCGGATTCTCCATCTTATTCTTTCTATCTTTTTCCAGGGCATGACGCCCCTTTTCATTTGCTTCCTCCGGAACCTCCGGACCCTCCTGATCCTTTTCATCCACTCTTCCCCGGGCATCGCGCCCCTTCTGATTTCATCCCTCCAGAACCTCCGGACCCTCCATCTTTCTTCCGATTCATCTTTCTGCTCCTCCGGGACATCACATCCTTCATTTTTTCCCTCCTTTTTCACCATATTTTTGCATATTTCTTCCCAGGGCACCGCGTCCCTCGATATTTTATCCCTCCGGAGCCTCCTGATTTTTCCTCCTATCATGATTCACCTCCACTGCCTCCGGACCCACCAGATCCGCCTCTTTCCATCTATCAATTTCTTCTTCTGATTCCTCCTGATCATGGGTCTGACCCAGCTTCTTCCACATCCACTGCCTTGGGCATCTGCCCATTCTCTCACTATTTTCGAGGCTTTAGTCCTCACTCCTCCTTCTAATTCTCCACTTCTTCTGTAGACTGTTCCATGTGATCAGGGTCTCCACACCTTAGTGAGGGAGTTCTAGCCCTCGCCTCCCTTCCTTCTTTTTCTTATTCGTCTGAGTCTGGTCTGAGCACCACTCCTTCTTGTTAAGCCACTTTCAAACCCTTTGCTTCCAATCCTTTTGACTGTCAAAGAGGACTATTCCACGATGATCAACCTCGCTTCTGATAGCTGCTCCAAGAAAGGTTGCAAGGTAATATATTGGCGTAAGTACGCATTTTTATGATATCATTTCCTCATTACTTCAAGCATGATTTTCAAAATAAAGTGCTTCTTAACAAGATTAAAAGTGGTGTTTTAGACTTTTATCTTAGGCTTTTGTTTAATTAAATCATTCTCAAAACAGTCTTTTAGGCTTATTTTTGTAGCACCTTTGGTAATAAAAACCCCGCGCTGGGAATTCAACGTTCTCTCCCTGCTTGTTAAGAGCAAACCTTAGCTGGGCACCTCACACACTTCACGGCGTCCTTAGCCGGCTCCTTTGGTAAAACACCGTTGCTACTTTGGCCATGCCATGAGTATATCTGAAAGTCTTTTCTCTTCTTTACTCGGCCGCATGCAAGGGCAAGAGATTGACGGATAAGATAACCCAACCTCGGTAATCCCCAATACGAGAGGAGTCTCAAATAGGGGTAGTCTTGACCCAAAATCAATATGCGTTTTCATGATATATATCTCGCCAAAAGGGCTATTATGAAAATCAAATCAGAATTTCGATAAATATAAAATTATGAATTATGACATGACAAGAGTGGCAAAGTCCCCGCAGGGAAAACCCTGGTCGTATGCATGTCAAGGGTCTAAAAATCAAAGGCACAAAGCCCCGGCACAACAGACTACCTCTTTGAGGGGAAACACCTTGGAAGGAATTCAAGTCCCGACATCTCCCATTCTGCATAAAGCTTATCCCCAATTATTCTTCTTTTCTCCCTCTAAAGACCGAATGTTCCTCGGGTATGGCCTTGGTAGGGGCATCGTTAGTCAAGGGCAGCCAGTTATAGGGCGCCACCCTTCAATGCACGCCCGGCTTTGGGCAGTTTTAAGCAAAAGGGGAAGGAACAAGAACCCCTAGCCAGTGGTTTAAAAGTCCTTTGATGCTGCATTATTAAAGGTCTAAGCCAAACAAAAACTCCATAAAAATTTGAATATTGCCAAAAATTCCATAAAAATTTGAATATTGCCAAAAATTCCATAAAAATTTGAATATTGCCGAAAATTCCATAAAAATTTGAATATTGCCGAAAACTCCATAAAATTTTGAATATTGCCAAAAACTCCATAAAAATTTGAATATTGCCAAAAATTCCATAAAAATTTGAATATTGCCGAAAACTCCATAAAAATTTGAATATTGCCAAAATTCCACAAAAATTTGAATATTGTCAAAATTCCAAAAACAATTTCACATATTTCCCATATTCTTTTCAAAACTTATAAAAATTTGCATATTTTCAAAAAAAAATCCAAAAAAATTACATTTCTATTTTCTGATGGTATCCTTTTGAAGAGGCACGCAAAATGAAAAGCAAACACACAAGCTGCAACAAGTACCAAGAACTGTCTCATTCCGCTATAACATATCAAAAGAGTACAAAATATGAGATGGATACAACAAACTCTCAGCTCTCCCCTCGACCCTCCTGGTCTCCCCCTCTATGTGAACTCTCAGCCTCCTCCTGTCCTCCCCGGGGAGGCCTAGGAGGAGCCATCTGTGCCCGGGAAGCCGAAACCCTGTCACCATGTGCTCCCCTCTCTACATCCTCTCTCCGCTGGTGCTTAGAAGAAGTAACTAAGTAATCTGTGCTCGAGTAGGCTCGAGAGTATCCCTCACGCTGGGCCCGCTCACGTCCTCGTCGGTAGCGATCCTCTGCATCCTTTGCCCGCTGCTTGGTGATCCCTAACCGGGTACGTAGCTCCACTCTCTCAAGCTCCCGCTCCACTCTCTCTTTCTCCCATCTCTCCCTCTCTTTCTCCCATCTCTCCCTCTCTCTGTCCCGATCCTCTCTCTCTCTCTGCCGCTCACTCCTCTCAACCCCAAGGAGAAGGCGCAGCTCTGCTACATCTCGAGGGAGCTCCTCTGCATCGCGCCGCCTCAACTATGCTTCTGACGCACGCAGCTCCTGTTCCTGCATCCAAAATCTTGATTAATAATTGATAATTGATAAAACTCCAAGACTAAGATTAAAAAGAACAGATTGATCACTCTCTCCTGGAGGGAGGCCTCGGCTGCCTCCGCCCGAGCCACTGCACTGGCAAGATGGCCCTCTAGCTCGGTGTGGTCGCAGACGGGCTGTGTAGAAGATGAAGCGCCGTGCGAGGATCGGACTGCCTCCAGCTCCTCACACTGAAAAGAACAGCATTATCATTAATTGCAATTCAAATCTGAATCATTCTAAGTTTCAAGTGCTTACCAGCTCATCGATGGTCTGCTGGAGCTCCTCGCGCTGTCGGACTGTGGAATCGAGGAGTCCCTGTACCATGGCCAGTCTCCCCTCTATGTCGAACTGCAAGAACACATTGTTAATCACATATTGAATAATCAACAAGAATTGAATTTAAGGGCATACCTGTCCGCGAGCGCTCTGATAGACTCGGCTGCCGTATGCCTGTGAGTATGTCTGAAGGTAGGCATCATCTGAATGTGCTCCTGCAGGGACTGCTCGGCCACGCTTCTTCCAATCTGCCAACTGCTCTCGGGCACGCTACCGCCAGTCGTCTGTACCCTACAGGCCTCGGAAGCGTCGTCCAGGTCGTGGGTCCGTCGCCTGGGTCGGGAACTCCACCACCGCCTGATGAAGCCCAAGTGTCCTCATGATCAATCTGTGGTATAGTGGCTCGACCAGGTTGAGGGCATGCAACCAAATCTCTCTCCCGAAGAAAGGGATGGCTGGCTCCACCCAGGGCATCACCTCGGCTCTCCCTGATAGGGAGTCCAGTCCACCTGCATAATTCAATTTATCATTGCCCTTAATTTCACTCATAACTAAATTCAATTTCAAAATTCAATCTTACCTCTATAGGGGGCATCATGTCTAGCGTCTCCTGGATGTGGGTGACCTGGTCCTTCAGAGACCGGCCGTCTCGTGTAGGGGTCCATCATCTGGCCAGGGGCAGTCGGTCCCCTCGATCCTCCCAGGCTCGTCGGAGGGTAGGAAGGTATAAGTAGATCCAAACCTGAAACATAGCTCATATGATCAACATAAAAGGCAGGTGCATAATTCACAAGTTTGAGGTGTAGAGAAATACCTGAAGTAGAGGGTAGAACCCCCCGAGTGAAGACTGGAGTGAGGAGATACCGAAGCTGTCAAACAAGTGGGCTAGGACTGCCGCACCCCAGGCATATCGTCCCACTCTGTCTAGGTCCTCCAGTAAGGGTAGAAAACGGCAGCTCACTGCGTCGCCCTGGGTCGCTAAAAGTACCTTGCCGATCAGCAAAATGAGGAACCTCCTCAGCTCCATGTCTGCCTGTGGGCCTGCCTCTGTAGTAAAACTCTCCCTGGCCCCTGCCTCCAGCCTCTTCTCATGAGCTGTCGAAGTCTCCCCCACCTCCCTCTGTGTGTGGAACAGGCCCAGGCTCTCCTGCAGGACGATCCTCGACACTAGTGAGGTCCGGCCTGTACCCTCCAGCTCCAAGCCCAGCAGCCTGCGCGCCATCTCCCGGTAGTCGGGGTAAGTGTAGCCCGTCACTGCCGATCCGTGCACCCGCAGCCCAGTGATGCGCGTGACGTCCTCCAAGGTCGGGATCATATGACCCCAGGGGAAGAGGAAGGCCTTGCATCCCGTGTCCCATCTGGCTTTTAGGGCCCTTATCAGCCCCACATCAACTCACAGCACTTCTATCTCCAGAAATTCCCCGAAGCCCATATGGCGGAGGCGGGCCCTTTGAAACTCTGGTAGTGCATGGTAAGCTGCCCGGACCAATGTCCAAGAAATCCGGGCACGCACTGCACCCTCCACACCCTGCACACAACATGAAAGAAGAAATAATCAATTTCTGTGATCATCAAACAAAAGGCAAATCAGAAAATGAAAAGACTTGCATGCTGTTATATGTCGCGCTATATCGTCATAGCGCGTTCTTCAAGAACGCGCTATGAAGACATAGCGCGTTCCCCTTCTGTAGGTGGGGGGTGACCCTCGTTCCCCGCAATTTGTTCTATGGGCATTCTGCCCTACATTTTGATCTTCAGGGGCATTCCCCTTTTCGTTTTCATCACATAAGAAAGAAAAAATAAGAAAAATCAAATCAAAAACAAGTTTAGGGTGATTTTCTTACCACCCGGCGTTTTCGGGCCGCCGCGCCTCCGACGGGCTCCGCCGCCACCTCCTCGGCCGCCGGGGCGCCTTCAACTTCTTCGGCCTCATCTGGGTGGACGTCCATTTCGTCTCCCTCGAGTCGGGCCGAGACCGTCGCCTCCGAGTCGGCGGGTTCTTCCGCGGGAGGGGGCGCCCGTTCCTCTTCCACGTCCGATCTTTGGCGACCGCGGGTGGCACGCCGTTTGGAGCGTCGAGGAGCATCACCCGCCATCAGATTGATGCAAATGGGGGCTAGGGCTGGTGAGAGGCTGAGAAGGCGAGAGAGGAGTTGGGAGAGGGAAGGAGTAAGTTTGAATAATAGAAGGGGGGGGGGCGGTTTTGAAAACCTGCAGTTAATGGACGCGCTACATGTTCATAGCGCGACACTGTCGCGCTATGTACATATAGCGCGATAATTAAATTAATAAGAAAATAGAAAGGAGGGGAGAGAAGAGGATATGACTTGAGAACATATGATGAGAATGAATGAGAACTTGTGTTCTTTTGCTTATGTTTGAATATGCTTGAATTTGCTTAAACATTGAGATCGCTTGAATTTGCTTAACATTGAGGTTGCATTTGCTTGAATTTGCTTGTGCCTAACGTTGAGATTGCAGGAAGAAAAGAAACATATGCCATGCCATCAGGAAAGTATTTATGTGTCCCTTCTTTTATTGCATTACTATATGCTATTTGTATCAGTATATTATCTCGAGGACCGGCTGGTTCTCTGTGTGTTTCGGGATTTGAGTTCCCCTCTACCAAAAACAGTGATGATCTAGAAACATGCAGTTAATCGTCGGATAGGCCGTTAGATCAAAACAATTTGGGGACGATGGACTCTATCTCGCACGCCGTGATTGCGGATAATTCTTAACTCGAGTTTGTTTGATTTAGCAATATTATCCTTGAGTAACTTATATTTTATCATTCCTTTGCATTTGTTTTAAGGATTTCTTTTATTTTAGCCCTGCATGCATCATGCTACTTTTGCATCCATAAATTGCCCAATTCTTCTTCCTAATTGAGGATCGATTTTGCTTGTGTTCCCGAACAAAGAATTCAATTCCATTCCGAATCTGAAAGATTGCTCCCAGTTGAGCACTGGATCTCGTTGGTCGATGTGACCCTTGCCTGGATTTGCTTATCACTTTTTGATTCAATCTCCTTCTTTTTGATCCACTCATTAGCTGTGAACCGCACGATGGCGTCGATGGATCCGCCGGGCTCGCGTCTATTCCATTAATTGAGTGAAATTCATAGTTGCTACGCACTGCGAGTGCCTCTTTTGTGCAAGAGGTTGATCAACTCCCTTTTCTTCCGTTCCGTGCCTATCATTCTAGGCAAGATTCACTGATGCTGGCTTGACCTTGTGGTTAGCTCGGAGTTTTCTGGATTACTCCTATCATTTGTCGGTTGTGATGGGTGTCTTTTTCTCCTTGATATCCACTTATCAGTCCGCTCATTCCATCTTCACTTCATCTCCCCGTCACTACCACTCCGTGTCATCTCCGTTTTGCTTCCGTTTCACCTCCGTTTCGCTCCCCTGCAAAGCGGATATCAAGGAGGGGCATCTGTAGACACACAATTTTGGCCGATAATTGAGCATTTTCTTTGTTCTCCTAGTTAATGTCCCAATTGATCCTTAATTGGTTGATTTCTTGGGATTTCTCCCTCTTCTTGGCCCAACATTACAATTCCATACCTTGGATCTCGAGTTTGGCATTCCCGCGCTATCCACCCTTATTGTTGTCTTGTTCATAGCGCGTTGTGGATCTAATTGGAGTTATCATTTGAGCAGCTGTTATTTCTCGACATTTGATCATTGTAGCATCCACCTTGGATGTTATTCTCACTCAACATTTGATTGAAAGGCTGCCCAAAGGATATTTCTTTTTCTTTTAAATCATTTCATGGGCCTTTAGTTATCGCGCTATATCTTCATAGCGCGTTCTTCATTATCGCGCTATTGAAGTATAGCGCCTTATCAGGCAGAGTTCCCTTCCAAATCGGACCTCCCTTATTTCGATCCAGGGTCCTTATCTGGTAAGTTGCTGACTGTGTTTCTTATCTAGGAAGGTTTCTAAACCTAGCAGGAACCTTTCCCCCTCCTTAATCGGCAGGATTACCTCGTTTGAAGCCTCCAAATCTTTGGATTGAATCAACTCCGACCTAGGGTTAATGTTCGACCTCTTTCCTATAAATTCATCCATTTGGCCGTCGTTTGAGGGGGATGCAACTCGAGTTATTGACGAGGAGGAGGAAATACTCCGTGCACGATCAACACCTCCTCACTCCTCGCACATTCAAGGGAGTATTTAGGGCTTTTTCTTGTGTTCTTCACCATTTTCTCTGTTATTCCTCAATTCATTGAGTTTAATCTTTGCATTGCATCCTGATTTCAAAACACTCCTTTTACAAAATACATGCATTCACACACACCACACCTATCTTTTGCCCATCCATAGGGGTTTAAAAACCACCAAACCCCCAGGTAATCGAGCCCCCCTTTTTACATGCTTTTGATTAAGGATAAGGGCAGATTATACTCAAATCTTGATCTAATGGGCTTTATATTTGTTGTTTATGATTGTTTACAGGCACTGGAAGATTGATACGTGGAGCCCTTGCACCTTGGCCGGCCTTGGAGCAAGGAAGGAACGAATCCAGATAAACCCCGCTATCTGTCTGATATCGCGCTATAAGAAGATAGCGCGACCTGAAGAAAGCGCTAGGACGATATAGCGCGTTAATCTCCAGGCCCCCGGCTCTCCTTTATGAATTTCTAAGGTATGTGACATGCCCCATCCTAATCTCTTATTGTTTGGCATGTTTCTAGCTTCAGTGGCGATCACGGATTTTAATTATTGCATGTGATTTTCCCCTTTTTTTTCATCATTAATTGAGTGCTATATCATTATCTTGTTTTAAAACAAAATCATCATCTTTTATCAATTTGGGGGTTAATCATAAATTGCACATCTACATAACTAAGATACAAAATAACATCTAAGTTAGAATTTGAATACATGCTAAGTTATCTTTTATTTCTTATCCAGATTTTAATGACGTCGTCCAACCCCCTCCGCGGCATCTTGGATGCAAACAAATTAACTAGACCGAATTACTCGGATTGGCTGCGTAATCTACGCATAGTCCTTACCGCCGAAAAGATAGCGTACGTGTTGGACACGGTTCATTCTGAGCCAGCTCCTGATGCCGACGAGGGCGAGTTACTGGCTTATGCCAAATGGTCTGAAGACTCTTCCCTTGTCCAATGTTACATGTTGGCCTCTATGGCTCCCGAGCTGCAGAGGCAATTTGAAAAGACTGGTTGTAGAAGCATACTTCTCAATCTACGCCAGCTCTTCGGGGAGCAGGGTAGGATTGAGAGATATGATATGTCCAAAAGACTTTTCAGGACACGGATGTCTGAGGGTTCTTCAGTACAGGCCCATGTACTGAAAATGATGGAGTGGATTGAAAGACTGAATGCATTAGGGTTCAAGTTGGATCTTGAACTATGCATTGATCTTATATTCCAGTCATTGCCCGATTCCTTTTCTTCCTTCATCATGAACTTTAACATGAACATGATTGAAGCAACTCTCCCAGAGCTGCTCAACATGTTAAAGAGTGCTGAAGGAACCATGCAGAAAGATAAACCATCTTCGTCTGTAATGATTGTTGGCCGGGCCAACAAGAAAAGGAAGGCCACCCAAATATCCACCACAAGTAACAAAGTGAAGGGAAAGAAGAAGGCCATGGGTAAGCAACTCGCCAAGGTTGACAAAGGGAACGGCAAGAAGAATGAAAAAGAAGACAAGTGTTTTCGATGTGGGGAAATAGGGCATTGGAAAAGGAATTGCAAGGCAATTCTAAATGAAGATGTTTTTGTCATAGATCTTAATTTGTCATATATAGAATCCACATCATGGGTATTGGATACTGGATGTGCATCTCATATCTGCAATTCTATGCAGGTGCTGAAAAATAGAAGGCGGCTGGGCAAAAAGGAGATTGAACTGAGGATGGGCAATGGAGCTTTAGTTTCTGCCAAAGCTGTTGGGACTGTACGCCTCAGTTTACCTTCAGGAGTCATTCTGGAGTTGAATGACTGATATTATGTTCCTAATATTATTAAGAACATTATTTCAATCTTTGGTTTGTATAACATTGGATATACATTAGCTTTTAATAGCATTGGTTGCTCTATAATGAATAATGGTTTGGTTATAGCCAATGGTTCATTAGTCAATGGTCTTTATGTATTAGATACACGTTCTAATGTTATGCAAGTTTCCAATGCTGATGAAGTGAATTCTGCATATCTATGGCATTGCAGACTTGGTCATATAGGTGAGAAAAGAGCCTCTCACTTACACTCAAATGGGTATTTAAATTCGTTCGAATACAAGCCATTTGATACCTGTGAGTCGTGTATCATGGGGAAAATGACCAAGGCTCCCTTTAGTGGACATGGTGAGAGGGCTATTGACCTTCTCGAGCTCATACACTCGGATGTGTGTGGACCCATGTCCATGGAGGTAAAAGGGGGTCACCCCTATTTCATTTCTTTTATTGATGACCTCTCTAGATATGGCTATGTGTATTTAATGAGACATAAGTCATAAGCCTTTGAGAAGTTTAAGGAATATAAGAATGAAGTAGAGAAACAGACTGGCAAAAGTATTAAGGCTCTTCGATCGGATTGAGGAGGTGAATACTTGAGCCATGAATTCACTTCTTATCTTAAAGATAATGGAATAGTTTCTCAATGAACTCCACCGTATACACCACAGCACAATGGTGTATCCGAAAGGAGAAACATGACCTTGTTAGACATAGTCCGATCCATAATGTCTATGTCAGGACTACCCTTGTCTCTCTGGGGCTATGCATTAGAGATTGCGGCTTATTTATTGAATAGGATCTCAAGTAATCAGTTCCTTCTATACCATATGAGATATGGAAGGGCAGGAAACTAAATTTTGTTCACATTAAAATTTGGGGGTGTCCTGCTCATGTAAAGAAGAACGATAGTGACAAGCTTGAGTCGAGAACCGATAAGTGTAGGTTTGTGGGATATCCAAAGGAGACGTTTGGATATTATTTCTATCACCCTTCTGAGCAAAGAGTCTTAGTGGCCAAGAGAGATGTATTTCTGGAAAGAGAATATCTACTCCATAAAAATAGTGGGAGCTAGATAGAATTGGACGAGGTCCAAGAACCACAACCCATAGACACAAACTCATTAGATGAGACTATATCGGATGATCCTATTCAGAGTGAAACACTGGCACTACGGAGATCCAGTAGACTACCGAGAGAATCTGAGAGATATGTTGGACATGTCTCAGAGGGGTCCTCTAAGATATGTATCGATGAGGATGATGATCCTCAGTCATACCAGGAGGCAATCCGTAGTGCGGACTCCGAGAAATGGCAAGAGGCGATGGATTCAGAGATCCAGTCCATGTACACCAACAAAGTTTGGAACTTAGTTGATGTCCCCGAAGGGAAGGTCCCTATCGGTTGTAAAAAGATTTTCAAAATGAAAATCGGTGTAGATGGATAGATTGACACATACAAGGCTACACTAGTGGCGAAAGGATATCGTCAAAGGCAAGGCATTGACTATGACGAGACTTTTTCACCGGTAGCCATGGTTAAGTCAATCAGAATTCTCCTTGGCATTGCTGCATACCTGGATTATGAGATCTGACAAATGGATGTGAAGACAGCTTTTCTTAATAAAAATCTGTCAGAAGAGGTGTACATGGTACAGCCTGAAGGATTCACCTCCAAGCTACATCCTAATAAGGTATGCAAGCTTCAAATGTCCATTTATGGATTAAAGCAGGCATCTAGAAGCTGGAACTTAAGATTTGACGAGGGTGTCAAATCTTTCAACTTCATTCGGAATGAAGATGAACCCTGTGTTTACAAGAAGGTCAGTGGGAGCTCTATGACCTTCTTGGTCCTTTATGTTGATGACATCTTACTCATTGGGAATGATGTAGGGATGTTGACATCAACTAAGTCTTGGTTATCCAAGACCTTCTCCATGAAGGATTTGGGAGAAGCATCCTATGTGCTGGGCATAAGGATCTATCGAGATAGATCTAAAAGGATGCTAGGATTATCCCAATTCATGTACATAGACACTATCCTCAAAAGGTTTAGGATGGAAAATTCCAAGAGAGGTCTTATTCCCATGAGACATGGAATTTTCCTATCCAAGGGGATGAGTCCTAAAACTTCTGAGGAAGTGGCACACATGAATAAGGTACCCTATGCTTTGGCGATAGGGTCAATCATGTATGCAATGCTATGTACACGGCCTGATGTTGCCAATGCTTTAAGCATTGTCAGTAGATATCAGGCAAATCTAGGCGAATAGCACTGGAAGGCAGTAAAGGGCATCCTTAAGTACTTGCGAAGGGCTAAGGATCTTTTTCTGCTTTATGGAGGAGAGGACCTACAGCTTAGAGCTTACTCAGACTCTAGTTTCCAGTCAGATCCAGATGACTGCAAATCCATGTCTGGGTTTGTATTCATGTTGAATGGAGGGGTAGTCAGTTAGAGAAGCTCCAAGCAAGATACGACTACAGACTCGGCGACGGAGGCGAAATATATTGTTGCAGCTGAAGCTGCTAAAGAAGCCGTCTGGATGAAGAAATTCATCTTGGAACTTGGCGTAGTTCCCGAGATATCAGCTCCCATCCCATTATTTTATGATAATAATGGGGCCATCATCCAGGCGAAGGAACCGAGATCTCACCAAAGGTCGAAGCATATTCTCATGCGCTTCAACCTTATTCAGGAGATTGTTGATCGAGGAGATGTGATGGTAGAGCGTGTACCGTCAGAAGACAACATAGCAGATCCACTGACTAAGTCTTTGACACAGACTGTATTTGAGCGTCATCGGGATAAGATGGGCCTCAAAGTTGTGGGCAATTGGTTGTAGTTCAAGTGGGAGATTGTTAGTGTTGGTGTGCTACAGGCCAATTTAGGGTCGGGTAGACCCGATATATGTACGCTCTTGTTCATTATTAATAAAGTGGTATTTGAGCGTAAATATGTGATTGTGTCACTTTACGTTGTCCCTAGGATATGTGGTTGTAAAGTCAACTCGAGATGGGATCTCGATTATGAGACTGACTTTACATGAACACATACCTTAAACTGTTCCTGGTTGGAGGGTAATCACTCGGGGACTTTGACTACCTATTAAACCAGTACACATGATGTGTTGTGGACCAGTCTCTTGGTCTCTAGTGCGGGGCACCAACACATATGTGTAGGTGTATGTCCTTGGAGGATGTACACTGAACTGATCCGCTATTGGATCTTCAGATGGTTGAGTATACCTAATGTCAACTGAAGATCCAACTGTCTCAGTAGCATCGTTGGTCCTTTGACCTGAGACATTGATCGGATCTTACATGAGGACTGGAATGGTTTACTTACTTGGCTAAGTGACTTTAACCATAAGTCATGAGTTGCCGAGTCATTAACCACTCCAGGATACGTGTGAAGATCATCAATGGTCAAGAGGGGATCGCTCACTATCGGGTATATATCAGACAGTTAATGGGTCATGACATTGACGCTCCGTTAAATCCCAGGGTCGTGTGAGTTCGTTTAGAACGGACGTCATACACTTTAAGGAGGTCATAGTCAAATGGCACGATCATGGGGTTTGACAGAAACCATACCCTCGATCGTACCAGACTCATAGAAGGAGTGAGGGATTATATCGATGCCGTAACTATGGACTTGCAGGTACCAGACAGACTGATTTAAACATGGCGTCCTCTAGGATCACGCGGATTTGCTTGACCCAATGTGATCGAAGGTTCGAAATAAATTAAACTATTATTCGGCTCTAGTAGAAGCGAATATTACGTTTAATTTACTTCTAATTGAGAACTAGAAGTTAATGGGCCTTAAACTAGAGTGACTATGGGCCTACAGGATCACACACAATGGATTCTTGGGTGATGGATTATTATTATACAAATGTATGTATTATTTCCTTTTTAGTTCCTTTTGGAAAGGAGTATAAATGGAGCTTAATACATATGTATAATAGAAGAAAGGATATATATACAGTTTCGGTCTTTTGGAGCCTTTTTAGAAATGGCCAAAACTCTATATATATGGCATCCTACGTGAGCTCATTCGAACCTCTCTTTGGCTAATCAAGCACTAAGCTTAAGAGAGGAGGATTAGCTCCTCCCCTCTTCCTCCCTTTTGCTCTCTCTCTCTCCAGAAGGTGATAGAGTCGGGGAAGGTCGTGCCGGGGGGTGCCGTCGCTGTGCAAGGGTCCGTGTGGATCTGCTCTAGAGGCCGTACATCTGTGCGGCTCGGTATTCTGCATCGGGCTTTGCGGACAACGTCGTTCCGCGCAAGGTATAAATATGCAACCCATAGTTAGCGGTTGGGGCATCGTAACACCGATTAGAGCGCAGATCTAGGATTCCATAGCACTAGGATTGGGCAAAATGAAATTTTTGTTATCCGCTGCGTTGCCCGATGGTGCTGTGCGAAATCTTTCAGTGGTATCAGAGCCAGGTTTCGATCCTGGGACCTATGGGTTATGGGCCCATCACGCTTCCGCTGAGCATACACGACTGTGGCACACAACATCAGTGCCACTGAATTTATTGCGACTTTACAATATTAGAATACCAATGCAGCGGATAACAAAAAATTTAGAGCAGATCTCCACTAATTGGCTATTTATCAATTCATTCAAGTAAACACTTTTACCCTTCTACGGGTCTCTAGTCAATCAGTCAAGTAATATCACGAGAATGAGTGGAATGCCTTAAGTCTAGCAAGCAAGTACTCCGGTGCAATACCAAACAGCGTGGTCAATAAACTCCCATGGGCACAAGTACATTCGGGTGCTCCTCCCAGGACCAGACCGGGCCCTATATGCACAGTATTGGTCATGTTTGTCGACATCCACTCTCATTTATAGCCAATACGGAATTTCAAGGGTTGACCAGGTAGGATATATATAAGGTGGATTATAGAACAGAATCCAAGGCGTATCGTTATGTAGGGACGAACTAGGAGTAAAAACCAGTAACGTTTGATACATGAAAGAAAACTAGGTGAGATTGGTGCCTTGTAGGCTACCTAACATGTTCAGGAATGACATCCTCACAATGGGGTGCCCTTCCTGTGAACTATATAGGGTTCAGGAAATCCAATGAGGGGTTAAATGGCGCCTCTCAGGCTGCCATTTATCGGTGAATGGCGTCCAGAAACCAGGCGCATCATTCGAGGGTTCATGGTCTCGGAAAAAGAAAACTCGGGGTCCATTTAATAGGCGCCCAGGTTATTATCATCTTCTTGATATTGGCACCCAGGGGGCTGCCATCTTCTTGAAATTGGTGCCCTGGGCTGCCACCTTCTGTTAGAAGGCGTCCTAGGGGCTGCCATGATCTTCATTTTTAATTTTGTAAATAGCTTTGTAATACATTTTTAGTTCTTTTGCTGTTATTAGTTTTTGTGAGAGAGTTTGTGAGTTTTTTTGTGTTATCGAAGAAGCAAGGAGAGAGAGAGAGAGAGAGAGAGAGAGAGAGGGGCAGGAGACCCCTTAAGGTTTCAATTTCATTCACTGTTACTTTATGTTTTTGAGTATTTTAGTCTTGTTTAGTCATTTACATACTTATATGATCTTCATTTAAATTTATTGTCTTCTTCAAAGTTATTCATATTTAAGTTCTATATATTTTCTCTTTTAATCATTTCCTCTAATTCCTCTTCGTTTTTAAGTTATTGCACATTTTTCTAAGTTCTATCCTGGCACATTACTATTCATCTGAGTTGATACCTTATTTTGTTCCTCCATTTTGAAGCCCTTCCAATCTTATTTTCTTTCCGAGTTCTTCATAAACGTTATTTCTCTCTTATAGGTCTAAATTTTTTTATTCTACCACTTCCTCTGATTCTTCATCATTTTTAGGTTATTTTTATTTTCCCACAGTTCTGTCTTTTACGAGTTTTCTGTTCATTCGCGCCGATAGATGACAGTGTTTCATGTTTTTCACCATCTTCCTCTCATTTTCTGTCTCTGCACTCTTCATAAAACTTCTTCCTAACTCTCAGATCTTCAACTTTGTCTTCTATCACTTCTTCTAATGTTGTCTGGTTTTAAAGTTATTTCTCTTCTTAACTCACCCTATTCTCATTATAATTTTCCATGTGTTCTTCTATCTATTCCACCCGTTCTACACACTAGTGTTGACACTTGCTGGTGTTGACCCAAGTGTCGACACTAGGTGTTGACACTTGCTGGTGTCGACACAAGTGTCGACACTAGTGTTTGTAGGTGTCGACATGGAGGTTTAGCTTGTAGTTAGATTAGGCTAACATATTATTTGACAGATTAACTAATAGATTAGGTAAAATATGATAAAATCAATTATGTAAACATATAATTAGATTAGGCTAGCAAATTTATTTAACAGATTAGCATAATATATCGGGTGGGGATGAGGTTAATACTACTAATACTTATTTTACCCTAGATTAGCTCTGCTAGATTAGTTGCTGATTAGGTTAAAGCTTGAGAATACCTACCAACCCATTTACTTAAACGTGGTCTATCTAGAATATAGTGTAATCATTTAGCGTAAAACATGTATGTAACACAAGTAATGTGAAGATTTAGCTCATCATGCGATTAGATTGGGTGATCTAACTTACTAGCTAATATATTCTAACAGATTAGCTAACATTTACTTGATCTATGTGAAAGCATGATAGAAATTGTTTTAAACACTGTTTATCGTATGGAACATCGCATGGAGATGAGCTAATACTATATTTTTTTCCTAGATTAGCTATCTTAGACTAGCTAATCTTTGGTTAAAAGCCTGAGAACACCTACCTCTGAGAAGACAACTAGGTACGGGTAAATAAAAAGGACAGCTTTCTTCCCTCCTCTGCAACCTCTGCAACTTCAGAGAATGCTCCCCCCTCTCTGTAGCAAGCCTTCGGAAGAATGGAGGGAGCCTCAATCTAGGGAATATTATAGTGTTTTGGATAGACAGGAGGGGAAACAAGATCCTAGATAATCGCGTCACAGTGCGATGCCAGCTCAAACGTGTTGTTCATGTCTGAAAAGGACAGAGGATAATGGGATGCCAACCAAAGTTTGTCTGGAAAAAGTCACAACCTGGAGGGGGTCGTGTAAGCTTAATTATAGGGGCGCACCATCATATGTTAACAATGATTACAACGCTTAGAAAGTTTATATCTAATTAACTATGTTAATAAAAATAGTAAATTACATATTTTTATGATCCCTAGATTTTTTTGATATTTATCAAAAATTTATTTTATTAAAATATACCAGAATAAAATTCAACCCGAAACTCCGTATCTAACGTTAAAGATTTTTATCTTTAAAAATTGATGGAATCAGTTTATGAAATTTCATGGCTAGGATCCTTAAATTTTTCTCTTATTTTTCATAAAATTTATTTCTCAAAATTTTCTTTAAATAAAACTGACACTATTCATGTACCTAAGATTGGTGCAAACCCTGTTCAAGCGTAGGTATAGGTCAATAAGGTTGGTGCAGGTTTCTGTCAAGGTTGCACTAACCTTTGCTTATGGATTGCACTGACATATGTGGATTGCACTGACCTTGACCTTATGGATTGCACTGACCTCATGTTGGACTTTGGATTGCACTTACCTATGGATTGCAATGACCTTGACCTTATGGGTTGCACTGACCTTGTGAATTATTTCTTAGACCCGAAATGCTTAGACGTATTTCTGCCTCGGTGCAAGTTTTGCTAGAGCATATAACGTATAATTATTTGGCACAAAAGACAAATGGTGGATGCTAGGAATGGAACCCTGGTCACTAGGTTAAATGGCACATCACTTAACCAACTACACGAGGAAGTCAATTGTTAAGTGAATAATCTTTACATGTGATGACTCCGTGTTCCAACTTCTTACTTATGCTTCCTATAGAGTTATCTAATATTTTTTTTGGAGAAATATTATTAATAAAATTTTTTATCATTTTTTTATACGGGATGCTACACCATCCCCCACTTAAAAGAATTTGGTCCCCCAAATTCAATTGCATATATAGAGACAAGGAGGGTGAGACTTACTTACAAACTAGAATAATTTTGGAAATCTCCTTCTCATAGACTCTTCGGTTTCCCATGTAGCTTCTTGTTCTAAGTATCGATTCCATTGAATTTTAACCATAGGGATCGTCTTGCTTCTTAGAACTCGGACTTCTCGGTCGAGGATCTGCATCAGCCTTTGTTCATAAGTGAGATTTCTTTGAATCACCAATTCAACATGGTTGATGATGTGAGAAGGGTCGTGCACATATTTCTTTAGCATAGATATATGGAATACATTGTGCATTTTCGAGAGTTGAGGAGGTAAAGTAATACTGTAAGTCACCTCACCCACTCTTTCCAATACTTCAAATGGACCGATAAACCTTGGTGTAAGCTTGCCCTTAACACCAAATCTTCTAATACTTCGGTCGGGAGATACCTTGAGAAATACATGGTCACCCACTTGAAATTCCAAGTCTCTCCTTCTGTTATCAGCATAAGATTTTTACCTACACTGAGCCACCTTGAGTCTCTCTCTGATAAGGTGTATCTTTTCAGTTGAATCTCTAACCATATCTAGGCCTAGAAGTTGTCTTTCACCGACTTCATCCCAGCATATTGGAGATCGACAACTCCTGCCATAAAGCGTCTCGAAAGGTGCCATCTGGATACTGGCTTGATAGCTGTTATTATAGCCAAATTTGGCTAGGGGTAAGTGGTCATGCCAGCTTCCGCCGAAATCCATAATACACGCCCTTAACATATCTTCAACAACCTGATTTATTCTTTCGGTCTGACCATCTATTAATTAGTCTTGAATTTTAACCATAGGGACGGGTTGCAAATATTGGTGATTCAAAGGGATCTCACTTATGAACAAAGGTCGATGCGGATCCTCGACCGAGAAGTCTGAGTTCTAAGAAGCAAGACGATCCCTATGGTTAAAATTCAATGGAATCAATGCTTAGAACAAGAAGCTACATGGGAAACTGAGGAGTCTATGAGAAGGAGATTTTCAGAATTATTCTAGTCCGTAAGTAATTCTCAC
This sequence comes from Amorphophallus konjac, assembly GCA_022559845.1. Taxonomy (NCBI): domain Eukaryota; kingdom Viridiplantae; phylum Streptophyta; class Magnoliopsida; order Alismatales; family Araceae; genus Amorphophallus; species Amorphophallus konjac. The sequence goes on from CM040121.1 coordinate 15,363,400, forward strand.
CCTCCTTGTCTCCATATATGCAATTGAATTTGGGGGACCAAATTCTTTTAAGTGGGGGAGGGTGTAGCATCTCGTATAAAAAAAATGATAAAAAATTTATTAATAACATTTCTCCACACAAAAAAAAAATAGATAACTCTATAGGAAGCTTAAGTAAGAAGTTGGAACACAGAGTCATAACATGTAAAGATTATTCACTTAACAATTGACTTCCTAGTGTAGTTGGTTAAGTGATGTGCCCTTTAACCTAGTGACCAGGGTTCCATTCCTAGCATCCACCATTTGCCTTTTGTGCCAAATAATTATACGTTATATGCACTAGCAAAACTTGCACTGAGGCAGAAATACGTCTAAGCATTTCGGGTCTAAGAAATCCAAAGTCAGTGCAATTCACAAGGTAAGTGCAACCCATAAGGTCAAGGTCATTGCAATCCAAGGTCCAACATGAGATCCCAAGGTCAGTGCAATCCATAAGACCTATACCTACGGTTGAACAGGTTTTGCACCAACCTTAGGTACATGAATAGTGTCAATTTTATTTAAAGAAAAATTTAAGAAATAAATTTTATGAAAAATAATAGAAAAATATAAGGATCATAGCCATGAAATTTCATAAATTGATTCCATCAATTTTTAAAGATAAAAATCTTTAAAGTTCGATACAAAGTTTCGGGTTGAATTTTATTCTAGCATATTTTAATAAAATAAAATTTTGATAAATATCAAAAAAAATCTAGGGATCATAAAAATATGTACTTTACTATTTTTATTAACATAGTTAATTAGATATAAAATTTTTAAGCGTTGTAATCATTGTTAACATATGATGGTACGCCCCTATAATTTAGCTTACACGACCCCCTCCAGGTTGTGACTTTTTCCAGACAAACCTTGGTTGGCATCCCATTATCCTCTGTCCTTTTTAGACATGAACAACACGTTTGAGTTGGCATCGCACTGTGACGCGATTATCTAGGATCTTGTTTCCCCTCCTGTCTATCCAAAACACTATAATATTCCCTAGATTGAGGCTCCCTCCATTCTTCCGAAGGCTTGCCGCAGAGAGGGGGGAGCATTCTCTGAAGTTACAGAGGAGGGAAGAAAGCTGTCATTTTCTTTTACCCGTACCTAGTTATCTTCACAGAGGTAGGTGTTCTCAGGCTTTTAACCAAAGATTAGCTAGTCTAAGATAGCTAATCTTGGAAAAAAATATAGTATTAACTCATCTTCATGCGATGTTCCATACGATAAACCGTGTTTACAACAATTTCTATCATGCTTTCACATAGATCAAGTAAATGTTAGCTAATCTGTTAGAATATATTAGCTAGTAAGTTAGATCACCTAATCTAATCGCATGATGAGCTAAATCTTCACATTACTTGTGTTACATACATGTTTTACGCTAAATGATTACATCATATTCTAGATAGACCACATTTAAGTAAATGGGTTAGTATGTATTTTCAAGCTTTAACCTAATCAGCAGCTAATCTAGCAGAGCTAATCTAGGGTAAAATAAGTATTAGTAGTATTAACCTCATCCCCACCCGATATATTGTGCTAATCTATTAAATAAATTTGCTAGCCTAATCTAATTACATGTTTACATAATTAACTTTATCATGTTTTACCTAATCTATTAGTTAATCTGTCAAATAATCTGTTAGCCTAATCTAACTACAAGCTAAACCTCCATGTCGACACCTACAAACACTAGTGTCGACACTTGTGTCAACACCAGCAAGTGTCAACACTAGTGTGTAGAACGGGTGGAATAGATAGAAGAACACATGGAAAATTATAATGAGAATAGGGTGAGTTAAGAAGAGAAATAACTTTAAAACCAGACAACATTAGAAGAAGTGACAGAAGATAAAGTTGAAGATCTGAGAGTTAGGAAGAAGTTTATGAAGAGTGCAGAGACAGAAAATGAGAGGAAGATGGTGAAAAACATGAAACACTGTCATCTATAGGCGCTGATGAACAGAAAACTCGTAAAAGATAGAACTGTGGGAAAATAAAAACAACCTAAAAATGATGAAGAATCAGAGGAAGTGGTAGAATAAAAAAATTTAGACCTATAAGAGAGAAACAACGTTTATGAAGAACTCAGAAAGAAAATAAGATTGGAAGGGCTTCAAAATGGAGGAACAAAATAAGGTATCAACTCAGATGAATAGTAATGTGTCAGGATAAAACTTAGAAAAACTTGCAATAACTTAAAAATGAAGAGGAATTATAGGAAATGATAAAAAGAGACAATGTATAGAACTTAAATATGAATAACTTTGAAGAAGACAATAAATTTAAATGAAGATCATATAAGCATGTAAATGATTAAACAAGACTAAAATACTCAAAAACATAAAGTAACAGTGAATGAAATTAAAACCTGAAGGGGTCTCTCTCTCTCTCTCTCTCTCTCTCTCTCTCTCTCTCTCCTTGCTTCTTCGATAACACCAAAAAACTCACAAACTCTCTCACAAAAACTAATAACAACAAAAGAACTAAAAATGTATTACAAAGCTATTTACAAAACTAAAAATGAAGATCATGGCAGTCCCTAGGATGCCTTCTAACAGAAGGTGGCAGCCCAGGGCACCAATTTCAAGAAGATGGTAGCCCCTTGGGTGCCAATTTCAAGACGATGGCAATAACCTAGGCGCCTATTAAACAGACCCCGAGTTTTGTTTTTCCGAGACCATGAACCCTCGAATGATGCGCCTGGTTTCTGGACGCCATTCACCGATAAATGGCATCCTGAGAGGCGCCATTTAACCCCTGGTTGGGTTTCCTAAACCCTATATAGTTCACAGGAAGGGCACCCCATTGTGAGGATGTCATTCTTGAACATGTCAGGTAGCCTACAAGGCACCAATCTCACCTAGTTTTCTTCCATGTATCAAACGTTGCTGGTTTTTACTCCTAGTTCGTCCCTACATAACGATACGTCTTGGATTTTGTTCTATAATCCACCTTATATATATATCCTACCTGGTCAACCCTTGAAATTTCGTATTGGCTATAAATGAGAGTGGATGTCGACAAACATGACCAATACTGTGCATATAGGGCCCGGTCTAGTCCTGGGAGGAGCACCCGAAGGTACTTGTGCCCATGGGAGTTTATTGACCACGGTGTTTGGTATTGCACCGGAGTACTTGCTTGCTAGACTTAAGGCATTCCACTCATTCTCGTGATATTACTTGATTGATTGACTTGAGACCCGCAGAAGGGTAAAAGTGTTTACTTGAATGAATTGATAAATAGCAAATTCAAGTTATACATGCTTGAAATTACTTTACTTACTATTGCTTGATTGACATGTTGTTATTCCAGTTATTACTCCTCAGTTATCACTTGCTTGATATCATTTGCTATCACTTGCTACTGCAGCTTGAAAATGTGAAATCTATATGCTCTCACTTTCTACTCTTGTAGATCTTACGATTCCTTGATATATATCTATCTGCATGCATAGATTACCTACATTAATTGAACTTGTAATTCACTTAAAGCATGTTAAATCTTGAGATGTAATTCCTACTGAGCGATTCGCTCATCTAGTTATTTTCTAACCTTTTCAGGTAGTTTGGATATCGGCCAGAACACGGAAGGGGATGAGTCTGAGTGATGAGTGTATGAATGGAGTCATCAATTGTCATGTTGTGTTATTGTAATTCCACTATTTTGTGTTAAATTGTAATCCCTACGTATGTCAGTTGTTGTCCAGTTATGTCATTTGTATTTCCTTTGATCAAAACTAATAAAGGAGTGAGGACTAGTAGTTGATTCTACGAATTTGACATTTTGGTTAGTTGTAATAATCGATAGCTCGAACTATTTATATTATTTTCAAGTCTAGGCTTAGTAATTTGCTTAGTCATTTGCGCACTCTTTAAATTGTCTAAGGAAGATCTCCACTAATTAGCTAGATCACTTTGGTTCTATATAAAGGACTGTCGTGCCACGGGTAATCTTCCGCGCTCGGGACGTGACAGCTTTCTTGGTATCAGAGTTCCAAATTTATTAGAGGTGAACTAATAAATTAAATAGATTAAAATGCTAATTGTTAGAGTTGGTGTGCTACAGGTCAATTTAGGGTCGGGTAGACCCGATATATGTACAATCTTGTTCATTATTAATAAAGTGGTATTTGGGATTAAATCTTCAATTGTTATTGTCACAAGGGGATGCTGGGCATCCCCGTTCTTCTAGGATGCTGGGCATTGTTGAGAAAATTTTTTTTAAAAAAAATTGTAAGTTTTCGCACAGCATCTACGGGCGGCGCAGCGGATAACAAAAAATTTCATTTGCCCGATCCCAGTGCTATGGAATCCTAGATCTGTGCTCTAATCGATATTTTAAGACCCCAACCCGCCTAATTACAGGTTGCGTGTTTATACCTTGCACGGAACGACGCTGTCCGCTATGCCCGATGCAGAATACCGAGCCCCACAACTGCACGGCCTCTAGAGTCGATCAACACGGACCCTTCTGCAGTGACGGTACCCCCGGCACGAACCTTCCCTGACCCTTTCACCTTCTGGACAGAGAGAGAGAGAGCAAGAGGAAGGAAAGGGGGGAGCTAATCCTCCTCTTAGGCTTAAGTGCTTGATTAGCCCCAGAGTTCTCAAATGAGCTCACGTAGGGATCTATATATAGAGCTTAGGCATTTCTGAAAGGGCTCCAAAAGATCAAAACTATATATATATCCTTTCTTCTGTTATACATATGCATTAATCTCCATTTACACTCCTTTCCAAAAGGAATTAAAAGGAAATAACACATACATTTGTATAATAATATTCTGTCACCCAGTAAATTAAACGTATTCTTCGCTTCTACTAGAGTCGAATAATAGTTTAATTTATTCCGAACCTTTAATCACGTTGGGTCAAACAAATCCGCGTGATCCTAGAGGACGCCGGGTTTAAACCAGCATGTCTGATACCTGTAAGTCCACAGTTACCGCATCGATATAATCCCTCACTCCTTCTATGAGTCTGGTACGATCGAGGGTATGATTTCTGTCAAACCCCATGATCGTGCCATTTGACTATGACCTCCTTAAAGTGTATGTCGTCCGTTCTAAACGAACTCACACGACCCTGGCCAGCGATTTAACGGAGTGTCAATGTCATGACCCATTAACTGTCTGATATATACCCGACAGTGAGCGATCCCCTCTTGACCATCGATGATCTTCACACGTATCCTGGAGTGGTTAATGACTCGGTAACTCATGACTTATGGTTAAAGTCACTTAGCCAAGTAATTAAACCATTCCAGTCCTCGTGTAAGATCCGATCAATGTCTCAGGTCAAAGGACCAACGATGCTACTGAGACAGTTGAATCTTCAGTTGACATTATGTATAATCAACCATCTGAAGATCCAATAGCGGATCAGTTCAGTATACATCCTACAAGGACATACACCTACACATATGTGTTGGTGCCCCGCACCAATGACCATGAGACTGGTCAGTCACACATCATGCGTACTGGTTTTTAATAGGTAATCAAAGTCCCCGAGTGATTACCCTCCAACCAGGAACAGTTTAAGGTATGTGTACATGTAAAATCAGTCTCATGTTCGAGATCCCATCTCGAGCTAACTTTACAACCACATATCCTAGGGACAACGTAAAGTGACACACAATCGCATATTTACGCTCAAATACCACTTTATTAATAATGAACATGATTGTACATATATCAGGTCTACCCGACCCTAAATTGGCCTATAGCACACCAACTCTAACAATCTCCCACTTGAACTACAGCCAATTGCCCACAATTTTGAGGCCCATCTTATCCCGATGACGCTCAAATACAGTACGTGTTAAAGGCTTAGTCAGTGGATCTGCTATGTTATCTTCTGACGGTACACGCTCTACCGTTACATCTCCTCGATCAACAATCTCCCGAATAAGGTGGAAGCTCCTGAGAATATGCTTCGACCTTTGGTGAGATCTCGGTTCCTTCGCCTGGGTGATGGCCCCATTATTATCACAAAATAATGGGATGGGAGCTGATATCTTGGGAACTACGCCAAGTTCTAAGATGAATTTCTTCATCCAGACGGCTTCTTTAGCAGCTTCAGCTGCAGTAATATATTCCGCCTCCGTCGTCGAGTCTGCAGTCGAATCTTGCTTGGAGCCCCTCCATTCAACATGAATACAAATCCAGACATGGATTTGCAGTCATCTGGATCTGACTGGAAACTAGAATCTGTGTAAGCTCTAAGCTGTAGGTCCTCTCCTCCATAAAGTAGAAAAAGATCCTTAGCCCTTCGTAGGTACTTAAGGATACCCTTTACTACATTCTAGTGCTCTTCGCGTGGATTTGCCTGATATCTACTGACAATACTTAAAGCTTTGGCAACATCAGGCCGTGTACATAGCATTGCATACATGATTGACCCTATCGCCGAAGCATAGGATACCTTATTCATGTGTGCCACCTCCTCAGAAGTTTTAGGACTCATCCCCTTGGATAGGCAAATTCCATGTCCAATGGGAATGAGACCTCTCTTAGAATTTTCCATCCTAAACCTTTTGAGGATAGTGTCTATGTACATGGATTGGGATAATCTTAGCATCCTTTTAGATCTATCTCGATAGATCCTTATGCCCAGCACATAGGATGCTTCTCCCAAATCCTTCATGGAGAACGTCTTGGACAACCAGGACTTAGTTGATGTCAACATCTCTACATCATTACCAATGAGTAAGATGTCATCAACATGAAGGATCAAGAAGGTCACAGAGCTCCCACTGACCTTCTTGTAAACACAAGGTTCATCTTCATTCCGAATGAAGTTGAAAGATTTGACAGCCTCGTCAAATATTAAGTTCCAGCTTCTAGATGCCTGCTTTAATCCATAAATGGACCTTTGCAGTTTGCATACTGGAGAGGGGGATTTTCGCAGCCCACCACAGAGGCAGCCCAACGAGACCCCGCAGGGTCCAACTAGGCGGGCCCACCCGAGTGATAGCCCACAGGGCCCGCTCGGGGCAAAAAAGCCCAATCAAAAAGACTCGAGGAACTAACTCTCTCCGGCGGCCTTCTAGGCTCGGAGGGCCCGAGACAACGGCCAGGTCCCAAGGAAGGTCCGGCCTAAGCCCTCTCCCCGCCCGGGAGAGAAAGGCCCTCGCCGACCTATCCGACCCCACCTTCGCCGGGCCATGCCTATCGCTCGGACAAGAGCTAGCATCCCCGAGGCTCGGTAAGGCCGGTTGACTATCTGCATGTACAGCCGTTCAGAGTCCCCCGCCAGCGGGAGAGTCGGAGAGCCGCCGGTTTCCAAGGGGATAACGTTCCTACGATCAGGCCATGAAAGTCCCGTTAAAGACGTAACTCCCGCCGGGAACCCTTCAGCTGGCAGGACTCCTGGAGGCGGCGCACTATTTAAAGCAAGGGTACCCTCCGGTGGCAGAGAGAGAAAAAAGAAGAGAACAAGGGAGTCACACACCCCAAAACTCCTGAGCACGATTCGCTTCACCTACTGGTGGAGAGGATTCTCGCGCATCAGCTCTCCCCCCCCCCCCCATTATCGCTTCCACCATAGCTCTACTGACTTAGCCATCGGAGGGTTTTCCCCAGGGAGATCCCCTGGGCCCTCTGATACGTTTCCCTCTCTTGCAGATTCATCTTCTGGTGATCCACAGCTCGCTCAGGACCAAGCGCGAGATTCCGCCTCTTCATCTGGCGCCGTCTGTGGGAAACGCACGAAGAGCCAAGATGGTGAGAAGAGTACGGGGAGGAGATCTGCCGGTGAGAAGGGTAAGGCCGCGGCGGCGGCGGAAGGCGCCCCCTCTAGGGCCTCACGGAGCCCCCCCTCCAATGCCAGCATCCCCGCTAACGAGCCACCACCCCCCCCGGTGGAAACAGGGGCCCCCCTCAACGGTGGCGCCGACGCCTTCCAGGCCCTCAATGAAAAGATGGACGTCCTCGTGGAGCTCATGAGGGCCCAGGCGGCCAGGGACGCAAGGTCCCGCGCCCCGTCAGGAAGCCCCCCTCGAGGAGTGCAACGCAGCACACCGCCGGAGGCCGCTTCACCCTCCACGGCCGACAGCTCCTCCGCAACGACGTCGGAGGACCCTCGCATGCTCCGCTTGCGGAGCAAGAGGCTTCCTCCACGCCGAGGAGAGGAAGGCAGGGAGCGAGGGCACCGCGCCCGGGTACTAGTGCCCCGGGAGACCGCCGCGACGCCCCCCCCAGCCCCACGGCGCGACTGCAGCCAGAGCTGTCCCTCCGGCTGCGAGATTTCGAGAGACGGTTCGCAGAGCAAGAGTGCGCCCTCCGCGCCCTGCAGAAGACCTCTCTCCCGGAGGACGAGGAGAAATCCCCTTTCTCCGAGTACATCTTGAAGGCAGAGGTCTCTCCCAGAGCCTCCATTCCAACCTTCAAGCTCTACGACGGCCAGGGCGACCCAGCCGACCACTACGACAGCTTCGATGCCCTGGTGACCCTGCATGGGACGCCGGACCCCATCAAATGCCGAGCCTTCGCGGCCACCCTGGTCCAAGGTGCTCAGGCATGGTTCCGGGCCCTCGCCCCCGGGTCCATCCGAGACTTCAAGCAATTCGGGCAAGTCTTCAAGGAGAGTTTCGCCGGTAGCGCCCCCCCAAGGTCAGTAGCGGGGCTCCTGGCCCTCAAACAGGCGCAAGGGGGAGGCTCCGGGCTTACGTCCACCGATTTAAATCGGAAGCCCTTAGGATCCCCCGCCTGGATGTGGCCTCAGCCACAACCGCACTGACCGGGGGCACCCGGGACGAGAATCTCCGCCGCGAACTTGTCCTCCACCCTCCCTCGACCCTTGCCGAGCTAGTGACTCTGGCACTGCGCCACGCCGAATGCGAAGAAGTACTCAGCGCCTGCCGAGACGCAACCGGCTCAGGTCGGGAGGGGGACAAGAAGCGGATCTCCGAGCCAAGTCCCTGCTCGGGTAAGAAGCGCGATCGAGATGGAGAGCGCAAGAGAAAGTACGAGCGGTACACCCCCTTGACCGCGCCAGTCTACGAGATCTATGAAGACATCAAAGACTCGGGACTCTCCGCCAGCCCGAGCCAATGAGGTCGAAGAACCGCAAGCGGGACAGGCATTGCCTGTTCCACGGCGACCACGGGCACCACACCGGAGACTGCCACCAGCTCCAGGACGAGATCGAGCGCCTCATCCGTCTGGGGCACCTAGCCCGGTTCACGACCGGGCACAAAGAAGACCGAGACGCCGCAGAGGAGATCGACAACGCCCCCCGAGGGGTCCACATCAACGTCATCTCCGGAGGAGCGGCATCGGGCGGCGACACCAGCCGAGGAAGGAAACGTCATGCCGAGCGGGCCAGCCGAGCCTTAGAGCCCCCCAGAGGCCCGCCGATGGAGCCCCAGGTCATAGTCTTCTCCGACCAAGACCTGGAAGGGCTGAGCACCCCGCATGACGATGCCCTCGTTATCTCGGCCACAATAAACCACTGTAATGTAGACAGGATTTTGGTTGATAATGGGAGCGCTCCCGATGTGTTATCCTACGATTGTTTCCTCAAGATGGGGGAAGACCCATCCAAGCTCCGCCCGATCCGAACACCCCTCTGCGAGTTTAATGGCCTGGCCACCTACCCCGAGGGAGCCCTAAGCCTGCCGGTCACCATCGGCACCCCACCCAAAACCGTTACGGTCATAGTGGACTTCATAGTGATTAAAGGTATGATAGCGTACAACGCCATTTTCGGCCGGAAAATTCTGGGCCGAATAAAGGCCGTACCATCTACCTATCACCAAAAAATGAAGTTTCCCACCAAAAATGGGTTGGGGGAAGTCCGAGGTAACCAGGCCACGGCTAGAAGGTGCTACAATATCTCGGTGGAGGCCTCAAGGCCGGACGGGAAGGATAAGGGCCCCAGGGGAGTCGAAGGAAAAGCCGTGACCACCGAGCCCGGTGGCGAATTATTAACGGTATTCCTGAACGACGACCCGGCCCTAGGAGTAAGGATCGGCGCCGACCTACCATCAGAGGAACAGCAGCAATACAAGGAGTTTCTTTCTGAGTACGTTCAGGTCTTTGCTTGGTCCGATGATCAACTCCCTGGTATACCAGAGGAGACCGTGACGCACAAGCTCAACCTCGATACCACCGTGAGACCCGTACAACAGCGGAGAAGGAAGCACGCGCCCGAGAAACAGGCGATCATCAAGGCGCAGGTCACCAAGGGACAAGAGACTGGTCTCTTCAGACCGGTCCTGTACCCAACGTGGCTAGCCAACGTCGTCCTGGTGCCGAAGACCACATGCAAATGGCGGATGTGCGTAGACTTCACCGATCTGAACAAGGCTACCCCCAAGGACTGCTATCCGCTACCGAGCATCGACCAATTGGTTGACTCCACCTCGGGCAACGAGATCCTCAATTTCCTGGATGCCTATTCGGGTTACCACCAGATCAGAATGACCCCTGAAGATGTCGAGAAGACCGCCTTCATCACCGACTACGGCGTGTACTGCTACACCCGGATGCCTTTCGGACTGAAGAACGCGGGAGCCACGTACCAGCGACTGGTCAACCATATGTTCGAGGGACAGCTAGGTCGGAACGTCGAGGCCTACATCGACGACATGCTCGTCAAGACCCCGAGGGCCCAAGACCACTTCACCGACCTCGCCGAGACCTTCGGCACCCTCCTGAAATACAGCATGAAGCTCAACCCCGCCAAGTGTGCCTTTGGAGTAAGATTCGGGAAGTTCCTCGGTTTCCTGGTCACTCAGCGAGGGATCGAAGCCAACCCCGACAAGGTCCAGGCCATCCTGGACATGCGCCCGCCCACGTGTATTAAAGACGTCCAGCGTCTGACGGGGCGTATCGCGGCTCTCAGTCGTTTCCTGTCCCGTGCGGCCGAACGATGCTTGCCCTTCTTCAAACTGATGAGGGGGCCTAAGGCAGCATCTGCTACGTTCGCATGGGATGAGGAATGCCAGACAGTGTTCACCGAGCTCAAAGAGTTCCTGGCTTCGCCCCCTGTGCTTTCCAAGCCCATCCCGGGCGAGGCCTTGTTACTCTATCTCTCGGTGACGCCATCAACGGTTAGCTCGGTCTTAGTCAGAAATGACTCGGGAATCGAGAGGCCGTCTACTACACCAGCAAGGTGCTCAACGAGGCCGAGCGAAGGAACCCCGCAACCGAGAAACTCGTGCTAGCGTTGGTTACCTCCGCGAAGCGCCTCCGACCCTACTTCCAGGGGCACCCCATCACCGTGCTAACCGGCGAACCACTGAAGAAGATTCTGGCCCACCCCGAAGCCTCGGGGCGACTCGTCAAATGGGCCATCATGCTCGGGGCTTACGACATCTCATACCGGCCGCGATCAGCTATCAAAGGACAAGCACTCGCCGACTTTATCGCCGAGAGCACCGTTCCGGTCGAGGACAGGCCTCCGGCAGCAACCGGGCCAACCTGGGAGCTGTTCGTCGATGGATCGTCCAACTCGGTCGGCAGCGGCGCAGGGATCCTCTAAGGTCCCCGAAGGAATAGAGTTGCAATACGCCCTGAAGTTCAACTTCCTGGCATCCAATAATGCTTCCGAATACGAGGCCCTTATCTCGGGAGCCCGCATGGCCCGACGGTTGGGGGCCGAGCGAGTCAGGATCCACACCGACTCCCAGCTAGTTGCAAGCCAGGTCAACGGCGAGTACGAAGCTCGGGAGGCACCTATGATCAAATACCTCCAGTTGGTCCGGAGCCTGGCCCAGCATTTCGAGGAGTTCGAGGTAGTCCGAATAGCCCGAGAGCTAAACTCTCGGGCGGACGCCCTCTCCCGGCTGGCCTCCTCCCTAGACCCGGAAGGCACACGATCGGTCCTCCTAGAAGAGCTAGAGCGTCCGAGCATAGACTCGGAGCTCCTCGCCATTGACTCGGCCACTCCCGGTGACTGGCGCTCCCCCTACCTGTCCTGGCTACGGGACTCCCAGGAGCCCGCCAACCCTCGGGAAGCCCGCCGAATGAAGTACCAAGCTCGGCGCTTCGTCATCCTCGACAACGTTCTCTACCAAAGATCGTTCTCCGGGCCCCTTCTGAAATGCCTCGGTCCCGACGAAGCGAGCCAAGCTGTTGAAGAGATTCATCAAGGCCTGTGCGGGGCACATCCAGGAGGTCGGTCGCTGGCGAGAATCCTGCTAAGGCAGGGGTACTGGTGGCCTACCCTGCAGCGCGACTGCACGGCTTATGTACAACAGTGTGACCGTTGCCAGCGGTTTGACCATCTGGTCCATCAGCCGGCCACGGAGCTCATCACCCTTACCGAGCCCTACCCTTTTGCTCGGTGGGGGATCGACATCCTTGGGCCGTTCCCAACGGCTCAATCCCAGAAGAAGTTCATCATTGTCGCCATCGACTACTTCACCAAGTGGATCGAGGCTGAAGCCACCGCAAGGATCACCGAGACAGTCGTCTGGGGCTTCATTTGGAAGTCGATCGTCTGTCGCTTTGGCATCCCCTGAGTGATAGTGAGCGATAACGGGCGGCAATTCGACTCTCGATACTTCCGAGACAGATGCGCCGACCTAAATATCCGCAACCACTTCACTTCGGTCGCCCACCCTTAGGCCAACGGGCTGGTTGAAAATGCCAGCAAGACCATCTTGAAAGGCATAAAAACCAGGCTCGGCAAGGCTAAGGGTAGCTGGCTCGAGGAACTGCCTAGCGTACTATGGTCGCACCGAACGACCCCCAGGACGGCAACCGGTGAGACCCCTTTTCAGCTGGTATATGGCACCGAAGCCGTTGTTCCGTTAGAGATCGCCAATCCGTCTCTCCGAGTGATCAGCTTCTCGCCCGAGGCAAACGAGCGGAAATTGCTCGAGAACCTCGACCTGGCAGACGAACTCCGAGAGATCGCGAACATCCGAGCTACGGAATACCAGCGCCGCCTCACTCGGTACTACAACGCCAAGGTCCGAGACACACAATTCCGACCCGGGGACTTCGTCCTCAGGAAGGCCGAAGCCTCTCGACCACTGGAGGCGGCGGGCAAGCTATCCCCCAACTAGGAAGGACCCTACCGAGTGATCGAGACGCTCGGGAAAGGTGCGTATAGGTTGGCCACAATGGAAGGGGAACCCATTCCCCGGACATGGAACGCAACCACACTACGCAGATTTTATTTCTGAAAACTGTATCAACAAATCGGGTAAAGTAAAACCCCCTTTTCATTTCATTCAAGATAATTGTTGGTACATCAAAATGGCAACTGCCAATACATTACATAGTGAAAAGCAAAAATCCATCTAGCACCACGGCAAACGGCCATCGCCCGGCCGACCCGATCTTGACCTTCTCGCATCCAGCCACTGACTCTGCCTCGCGTAGAAACTGGCCCGGACAAGAGATGGTCGATCCAGTTGGCTCGGGCAGTCCGTGACAAAGGTGACAGAGGGACGGCAAGGAGAAGACCACCTTTCACGCGAGGAAGGCTACCTTCCACGTTGGCAACGACTTGGAAAGAGGAGCGCCGTGAAGGTCTCACCTCTGCCAGTCTACCGACCCCCCGGAGGCGAACAGAAAGCAAGTATCCCCCGAAGAGTGAAAGAAGTGAAGAACAAAAGAGAGAGAAAGAGGCTGCGGACGGAGGTGAGGAAGGAGCTGGAGCCGCCTCCTCCCCTCCCACAGAGGGGAATGGCGGCCGGCATCCCTAACTCTCCCGTCCGCCCTCCATCTCGGCGTCCGCCCGGAAACCTCGCCGGAGCCAAGAGGAGGCAAACGGCGCGCTCCCGCACGTCGAAGCCCTCTCCAGATCCGCGCGGCAACCGTCGGACCCATCTCATGCACGCGTGGCGACCGTGGGATCCGACCGATATTCCAGGACACCTGGAACCGGCCGCTTCCCGTCGTCTATGGCGTCACCTTCTGAAGGGCCCTCCATGCTCCGATCGCGGCGGCGCAACGCAGAGCGAAAACGAGGAAATGAGAGTAGACCGCCGGCGAGAGTCCTAAGTGTTAAGATAAAAGGAGCACCCTTCGGTCCTTTTTATAGGCCAAGGGAGGCCAAGTGCCTTAAATGACTCCCCCCCCTCGAAAACACGCCACAGGACCTCCCTGGGAAGGTCACCTCAAACTCCTTGGCCCCCGCCCTAGCGAGATTCGCGAAGCGCCGCGACCTTCAAAGCATGGTAGAATGAAAGGATGCCCCGCCAGAAGTCTCCCGAATCGACATGCGAAAACGGCGCAGAGAATATCGGCACTTTCCAACCGCCCCCGATACGCCAGCCAAATCACGGCAAAGATAGCGATCAAACGAAGTAAGTTCTTTATTGCCTCCCATAAATGAGTCCTCTGACAAAAGGGAAGAAAGACAAAAAGGGAAGGGGCAGAATAAAGTAAAATACATCAGGCCTCGGGCCCACTTCGAAGCTCGGGAACGGCAGTAGGGGACGTGTCGCCCCCGGTACCTTCGGTGACGGCCGGCCCGGACACTGACCTCGCTGGTGCGAGAACTGTCCCGGTCGTGAGCCCTCCCGGAGCCCCCGGAGTTGGTGACCCCGCTGGAGGTGACTCCTGCGGATCTTCCCCGGCCGAGGACGAGGAGCTGGAAACTGACTCATCCGAGTCATAACTCTGGCCGTAGGGAAAATCGCCCCCGGCAAGGTGCTCATTGGCATAGTTCATCGCCCAGCGATAGCCCTGCCTGAACCCCTTTCGAGCACCCTGACGGAGCGCTACCTCGTAGTAGGGTAAGGCAGCTTTAAGCAGGTCGGCCGAGTAAGCTTCCGAGCCTTTGTAGCGCTCGATCGCCTCCGCCTCGACCTGCCCTACCCTTCCGACAGGCTCGACCCGAGCCCGCTCCGCCTCGGCCGCACGCTCTTCCGCCCTCGCCAGACGCTCCTCTAGCTCGGCCATCCTCCGCTCGGCTTCGATCGTCCGGCCCTCCGCCCGGGCCCGATCTACCTCGACCTCAGCACGAAGGCGCTCCGCGTCCTCCGCCCGATCCTGCAGCTCGACGCGCTCAAGCTCCCAGAGGCCATCCAGCTCGACGTGACGCTGACGCTCCTCTTCTAGGCGTTTGCTCTTCCGCTCGAGCGATTCTTGGGCCCTCGCTAGCTGCTCGGCCAGCGCCTCGGCTTCCCGTCGGCTCGACCGCACCGACTCCCTGAAGGCGAGGAACTCACGCCGGAGCCCCTCATGCTCTCCCTCGATCCGGGCTAGCTTTGCCTCGCATCCACCAAGGGTCCAGGCAAGCCTCGACCGTTCCGCCTCCGTCCGGGCATGCGCCTCCGCCATCACAGTCGCTGACCGAGCTATGACCAGGCCACCCTCCATCAGGACATCAAGGACCCCGGCGGGAGTATGACGCCTCTCTCCCCCCCTCGTCCTCTCGGCGATCGATCGGCAGAACCAATACAAGTCGCCGGAGATACCGAGCATTTCCAGAGGCTCCGGCAAAGGGGACCGCTCCACCCTGGGCACCCCGTCAGAAGATCCTGCTCGGGCAGCAAGGCCGACTGCCCCGCGCGCCACGGTCGATTGGGGCTGCAACGCCTCCCCGGGCGAACCCCCACCCTCGACCGGCACCACGGGATCGGCCGCGCCAGAAACTCCCGGCACCTGGGGCTGCAACGCCCCCGCGGGCGAACCCCCATCCGTGCCGACCGATCCCTCGATCCTAGCACCAACCACGTCGGCATCGGCCCCCTCTGCCCCCGCGGAGGGGAGAGCCGACCCATCGCCTCCCTCTGAGGGGCCCCTGGTCTCCTCGGCCCCCTCTCGCCCGGTGGATGGGGGAGCTAGCCCGGAGGGGTCGGCCCCATCCTGCCCCCGAGGGGGGAGCGCCGCCGAGCCAGAGCCGCCCCCGACGGTGGTAGAAAGGCCGGCCTTCTTGGCCCTTTTCCTGACCTTCGCGGCCTCCCGCAGTTTCCCCGCTAGGGGATCCTTACGCTTCACGCCGGTCGATCGAGAAGACCCCTCGGGGGCCACCCCCTTGCCCTTATCTCGGGCCTGGGCGCGACCCACCGGGACGTCAGGTTCATCGGCTGCTGAGTCATCCCCCAGATCAATGACCTCAGCCGCCTCCTCCAGAGGCTCCCGCCTCACGTCTGCAACAAGAAGAAACCCCGGTCAGGAGGAGGAAAGGAGCTACCACCCCAGAGAAAGAGCCCCCAAGAGCCGTACCTGTCGACGTCAACCGCGAGAGAAGACACCGTTCAATGTTCTCCGGCGTAACCAGCTCCTCGGTCGATCGACGGTCCTCCAATAGACGGGCCACCTGCTGCTCCACGTGGGGAGGGAATTCCTCCTGGCGAGGGGGCAGATTCGGATGAAAGTTGGGCGAGGTCTGACATCTCCAGATCTCGTCCGTCGCCACCGCCTTCACCCAGAAGAAGTGGGTCTTCCACCCCTTGTGCGAGGAATCCTTCGACGCAAGTGAGATACAGCTCCTATTCCTCCGCGCCTGGATGAAATGGAATCCTTTCCCCGCCGACGGGTGCGCTTTCAACTCAAAAAAGAAATGGAAGAGCTCCAAGGAAGGAAAAATGTCGTGCTGCCGATAAAGAATCCGGAAGGTCGAGAGCAGGAGATATGAGTTGGCCACCAACTGGATAGGCGCCAACCGGAAAAAGTTGAGAAGCTGCAGCACGAAAGGATCAAAAGGGAGACGAAATCCACTCTTCCAAGCCAAAAGGAAGGTGCAAATGTGCTCATCACGATCATACAGACTCATCTCGTGCGGAGTGGCGGCAGTAAAAATGTATCTGAGAGGCAGGCAGAAACGATGCTCCAGCCTCCGCACCTCCGCTTCTCCCAACTCGCTACAGTTGGGGACGGGATCACGCCTCACCGGCGCAAGCTCCGGACTCTGATCCGCCATCGGATCGGGAGAAGATCCCTCGTACGAGTTCGAAGACTCCGGGGGAGAAGGAAGTTATCGGACCGCCTCCGCGGTTATCCTCGCCAACTCCTCAAACGCCGCCGCAAGGCTCCGCGTCTCCGCTGTGCCCTCACGGCGCATCAAGAAACAAGGAAAGCCTAAAACCCTGGACGCCTAGAACGATGAACAACGCCCCTTATAAACCCCTGAGGGTGGCGGCGCGCCGTTCCGTGCTCTGAGAAAAAGGGGGGGCCCCTTCGTTTCAAATCCGTCAGGATCATCATTACGGGCCTCGGCAACCGCTATAAGCGGCTCCATAACGCCAACGGAATTCCACCCACCTGAGTCACGCCGGTCCAAAGCCTCGAAAAACTACTCATCCGAGCCTCCATGGCTCGGGAGTAGGAGGGGGACAAGTGGAGAGGGGGATTTCCGCAGCCCACCACAGAGGCAGCCCAACGAGACCCCGTAGGGTCCAACTAGGCGGGCCCACCCGAGTGATAGCCCACAGGGCCCGCTCGGGACAAAAAAGCCCAATCAAAAAGACTCGAGGAACTAACTCTCCCCGGTGGCCTTCTAGGCTCGGAGGGCCCGAGACAACGGCCAGGTCCCAAGGAAGGTCCGGCCTAAGCCCTCTCCCCGCCCGGGAGAGAAAGGCCCTCGCCGACCTATCCGACCCCACCTTCGCCGGGCCATGCCTATCGCTCGGACAAGAGCTAGCATCCCCGAGGCTCGGTAAGGCCGGTTGACTATCCGCATGTACAGCCGTTCAGAGTCCCCCGCCAGCGGGAGAGTCGGGGAGCCGCCGGTTTCCAAGGGGATAACGTTCCCACGATCAGGCCATGAAAGCCCCGTTAAAGACGTAACTCCCGCCGGGAACCCTTCAGCTGGCAGGACTCCTGGAGGGGGCGCACTATTTAAAGCAAGGATACCCTCCGGTGGCAGAGAGGAGAAAAAAGAAAGAAAACAAGGGATTCACACACCCCAAACTCCTGAGCACGATTTGCTTCACCCACTGGTGGAGAGGATTCTCGCGCATCAGCTCTTCCCCCCCCCCCATTATCGCTTCCACCATAGCTCTACTGACTTAGCCATCGGAGGATTTTTCCCCAGGGAGATCCCCTGGGCCCTCTGATACGTTTCCCTCTCTTGCAGATTCATCTTCTGGTGATCCACAGCCCGCTCAGGACCAAGCGCGAGATTCCGCCTCTTCACATACCTTATTAGGATGTAGCTTGGAGGTGAATCCTTCAGGCTGTACCATGTACACCTCTTCTGACAGATTTTCATTAAGAAAAGCTATGTTCACATCCATTTGCCAGATCTCATAATCCAGGCATGCAGCAATGGCAAGGAGGATTCTGATTGACTTAACCATGGCTACCGACGAAAAAGTCTCGTCATAGTCAATACCTTGTCTTTGACGATATCCTTTCGCCACTAGTCTAGCCTTGTATGTGTCAACTTATCCATCTGCACCGATTTTCCTTTTGAAAATCTATTTGCAGCCGATAGGGATCTTCCCTTCGGGTACATCAACTAAGTTCCAAACTTTGTTGGTGTACATGGACTGGATCTTTGAATCCATTGCCTCTTGCCATTTCTCAGAGTCTACACTACGGATCGCCTCTTGGTAGGATTGGGGATCTTCATCCTCATCAATACATACCTTAGAGGACCCCTCTGAGACATATCCAACATATCTCTCAGGTTCTCTCGATAGTCTACCAGATCTCCGCAGTGTCTGTGTTTCACCTTAAATAGGATCAACCGATACAATCTCATCTAATGAGTTTGTGTCTATGGGTTGTGGTTCTTGGACCTCGTCTAATTCTATCTGGCTCCCACTATTTTTCTGGAGTAGATATTCTCTTTCCAGAAATACAGCTCGCTTGGCCACCAAGACCCTTTGCTCAGAAGGGTGATAGAAATAATATCCAAACGTCTCCTTTGGATATCCCACAAACCTACACTTATCGGTTCTCGACTCAAGCTTATCAATATCGTTCTTCTTTACATGGGCAGGACACCCCCAAATTTTAATGTGATTAAAATTTGGTTTCCTGCCCTTCCATATCTCATATGGTATAGAAGGAATTGATTTACTTGAGATCATATTCAATAAATATGCTGCAATCTCTAATGCATAGCCCCATAGAGACAAGGGTAGTCCTGACAAAGACATCATGGATCGGACCATGTCTAAAAAGGTCATGTTTCTCCTTTCGGATACACCATTGTGCTGTGGTGTATACGGTGGAGTCCACTGAGAAACTATTCCATGGTCTTTAAGATAAGAAGTGAATTCATGGCTCAAGTATTCACCTCCTCGATCCGATCGAAGAGCTTTAATACTTTTGCCGCCTGTTTCTCTACTTCATTCTTATAGTCCTTAAACTTCTCAAAGGCTTGTGACTTACGTCTCATTAAATACACATAGCCATATCTAGAGAAGTCGTCAATAAAAGAAATGAAATAGAGGTAACCCCCTTTTGCTTCTATAGACATGGGTCCACACACATCCGAGTGTATGAGCTCGAGAAGATCAACAACCCTCTCACCATGTCCACCAAAGGGAGCCTTGGTCATTTTTCCCATGAGACACGACTCACAGGTATCAAATGGCTTGTATTCGAACGAATTCAAATACCCATTTGAGTGTAAGTGAGAGACTCTTTTCTCACCTACATGACCAAGTCTGCAATGCCATAAATATGCAGAAATCACTTCATCAGCATTAGAAATTTGCATAACATTAGAACGTGTATCTAATACATAAAGACCATTGACTAATGAACCATTGGCTATAATCAAACCATTATTCATTATAGAGCACCCAGTGCTATTAAAAGCCAATGTATATCGAATGTTATACAAGCCAGAGATTGAAATAATGTTCTTAATAATATTAGGAACATAATAACAGTCATTCAGCTCCAGAATGACTCTTGAGGGTAAACTGAGGCGTGCAGTCTCGACAGCTTTGGCAGAAACTAAAGCTCCATTGCCCATCCTCAGTTCAATCTCCTTTTTGCCCAGTCGCCTTCTATTTGCCAGCACCTGCACAGAATTGCAGATATGAGCTGCACATCCAGTATCCAATACCCATGATGTGGATTCCATATATGACAAATTAAGGTCTATGACAAAAATACCTTCATTTAGAATTGCCTTGAAATTCCTTTTCCAATGTACAGTTTCCCCGCATTGAAAACATTTGTCTTCCTTTTCATTCTTCTTGCCCTTCCCTTTGTCAACTTTGGCGAGTTGCTTACCCGTGGCCTTTTTCTTTCCCTTCCCTTTGTTACTTGTGGAGGATATTTGGGTGGCCTTCCTTTTCTTGTTGGCCCGGCCACCAATCATTAAAGACGAAGATGGTTTATCTTTCTGCATGGTTCCTTCAGCACTCTTTAACATATTGAGCAGCTCTGGGAGAGTTGCTTCAATCCTGTTCATGTTAAAGTTCATGATGAAGGAACAAAAGGAATCGAGCAATGACTGGAGTATAAGATCAATGCATAGTTCAAGATCCAACTTGAACCCCAATGCATTGAGTCTTTCAATCCACTCCATCATTTTCAGTACATGGGCATGTACTGATGCACCCTCAGACATCCGTGTCCTGAAAAGCCTTTTTGAGATATCATATCTCTCATTCATACCCTGCTCTCCGAAGAGCTGGCATAGACTGAGAAGTATGCTTCTACAATCAGTCTTTTCAAACTGCCTCTGCAACTCGGGAGCCATAGAGGCCAACATGTAACATTGGACAAGGGAGGAGTCCTCAGACCACTTGGCATAAGCCAGTAACTCGCCCTCGTCGGCATCAGGAGCTGACTCAGAATGAACCGTGTCCAACACGTACGCAATCTTTTCGGCGGTAAGGACTATGCGTAGATTATGCAGCCAATCCGAGTAGTTCGGTCCAGTTAATCTATTTGCATCCAAGATACCGCGGAGGATGTTGGACGACGACATTACAATATGGATAAGAAATAAAAGACAACTTAGCATGTGTTCATATTCTAACTTAGATGTGATTTTCTATCTTAGTTAGTCCCACTATTTTTTGATCGAACTATATAACCCTCAGTATATAGAACGGGAGATCAGCGAGATCAACCTAGTGGGTCGGAATCCCAACGTGACTGATGTACGACCTTGTGGAAAATACAACAAACCATACACCATCTCAAGGGCAGTCAACAGGCACTTGCATTTAATGTAATATCCGATATTCGGCCCCCGAGAAATCATCCCCTTGTGGAAATACTATCTTATCCATGGTGGCGATACTATCTAAAATGGAAGGACCACCCGAACCACCCCAAAAGGCCCGAAGCCCGGGACTTCTATGGCTCCGAAAACCTGAGTGACTACTTAGAGTGGGAAGCCGTAATGGACGACTACTTTGAGTGTTATCTTATGTCCGATCCCGCGCAAGTCGACTTAGCCAAAAGGTGACTTTTCTATGAAGCCGCCGAAACATGGAGGGACATTAAGTACTTCCAGGAAGATAGGAGGCTAAGGCCCATCGAGTCATGGTGGGATATGAAGAGAGCGCTTAGGAGGGTCTGCCTTCCCCGTCCACCTACCTCCAACTACGGGGGTCATACCACTAGCCATCCCCACCAACTCACCCGCAATCAAGTGGGCCACACCTCCAACCAACCCCGCCCCTTCACCCCCATCCAAGCCCTCCAAAGCAACCCCACTCAGGTGGTCTGCCCCGTCGCCTCCAACCAACCTCCCCTTGGCTTCCCCGTCCAATCCCACCCAAGCACCTCCAACCAAGTGGAAGCCCCGCTTCTAGTCGAGTCTAGGTCCACACTCGAGAGTGCTCCATTGCCATCTACTTCCGAACTTTATTCGGAACCATCTTATTTGGAGCCACCAAAACCGGAGCCACCTATGTTTCTTACGGGAACGCTATACATAGTCAAGCCGCTTCTTAGTTGGCTCAAGGATGGCTTGGTCCCACCTCAATATCCATCAATGGACGCCACCTTACCTATAGTGCCCGTCAACTCCTTCCACACTACCTTTCGGTCTAGTCATCATGTTGATACCTTAGATGATCTTGTTATGGGATTAGATTCACAATGAAAGTTGACACACTTATTGGCCTGAGGCTTTGACCAACCCACTAGTCTTAGCTTCACCCACCCGGCCATAGGGTCCATTACCTCCGTGTGCACCATGGGTTGTGTCACCACAGAGATTCTCTTATTCCTCCCTATGTCGGCCGAATCCGACTTCATTCCCTTTTGCCCAAGGGACGAATCTTATTTTCTACACATGTCCGTCGTCCCACTGATCATAATGTATGACGATGACTATGAATTCCAAACTTGGGACCATGTCATGTTGGAACCCATCTCACGGGATCATACCTTCTTCGACCCTTTTGACCCCTTCACTAGTGAACCTCTCGAGCTACCATCTTCAATCCACTTCCTCCGCGGAGTTCACTATCATGCTTTTTCCACTCGGGCCAAGCAACCTCTACATGGCCATAAGTCTGAACCATCATTTTGGGATAATGAAGACTTTGGTTTCCTCGGCCCACCTAAGCCCATCCTCGATACACCCACACCCGGCTCTTCCACACCCGGCTCTCCTAGCCCTCTCAAGTCTCCCAAATCTAAAGGGTCATCCATGCATGACTGGGTCATACTTGGACGTTTAGGTGTTCCCCATGTCACCCATCTCCGGTTACATAACATGCATGCATGGCACACGTTCGGGTGTCCTGGTCCGCCGTCACCCATGTACGGGTCGAACTAACAATAGGTTTGTCTAGAGTCATGCATGAGTCAGTTTCTTGTTTGTGTGGTTTGCATACATGTGTTAGTGCAAGGTGAGTCTGCATATGTCTTGTGCAAACTCGTTGTCGGTCTCTTATGAGTGAGAGGCGAGTGGACTCGCTCGATGAGTATGGGATCAGTTCTACATCTATGCCCGGATCTAGTCACCTACAAGGACTCAGCGGTGATTCCTAGTGAGTCTTCGAGCCACCTCCTTCCCCTTGAGAGTGACCCCACCCCGGAGTGTTCCACCACTAGGCTCTTCCCATAGCAGCATGCGCATATCGAGTATATACGGAATGAGCAGGTGACGATCACTTGGAGTGGAGCGTACCCGCGCTACTTGGTACGATGACGGATCCGCCGGTGCTACTCAAGCAGTCACCCCTTTATTCGACGGGGTCGAGTTCTTCCCACCCGGGGAGAATTGATGGGGACATCGAAGCAAGACCGCTCATATTATGTTTGCATTTATGTCCTTTTATATTTGTATGTATACCCTTGTGTTATATGGGTACGCAATTGTAAGTCTTAGTGGGTTATGAAAAATGCCAGTAGGACCTGCTAGGGGGCCCCCAGTCCTTCCCCATTGGTCCACCTAAACCATATGGGGCTGGTCAACCATCCTAGGTGGCCATCTAAAAGGTTTGAATGTCAAATGACACATGGGTAGACAAGTGGGCTAAAAATTCAAAGGTATGCTACCTATCTTACCAACCATGTTCCCCCCTTGGTCAAGGGGGCACCCCCCTCCCTATTTCCATTTTTATTTTTTGTAAAATTTGGATTAGAACTAATTAGTTCTAACCCTAGATCTGAGGGTATTAGGTGTCATTTGTCATTTAGTATATATGCTTGTATTTTTTCATTTGGAACAATTAATGAAAGAAGAAAATCATTTGTGTAAGTTGGAGCTTCTTGCGCCCCTACCCTCTCTCCTCTGATTCCCTCCCCCTCCTCTACAATTCTAGAGTGTTCATCCCTTCTATTTCCTCCCCTCTACTTCTGGAATTCATCTCAGGTGCCGCCGCCGCCGTTCGTGCCGCCGTCGTGCCGCCGCGAAGCCGCTTCTGCTGTTCTATCCATCCAGAATAGACCCTTCTTCCACGAATTTTATCTTTCAACCACGGAGTCTTATGGAGCTGAAATTTTCAAGACGTGTTCTAGAGGTTCCTTCCATGTTCTAAAAAAATTGGTTTGGCCTCTAGATTCCGATTTCTATTTTTACATTTTCGTCCACCTTTTCATTCCAGATCTGTCAGGTATCTATCTATAGTGACAGCAACCCTGAGTTTTCCATCTTCAGACCATCTTTTGATTTTTCCTAGAGCCCCCAATTTTACTGGAGGTTCTATCCACCATCCCCTCCACCCACAAATTTTCATGGAATTTTGAAAGGCCATTTAATATTTTCTAAAAATCATCTTCAGATCCCCCTATAGTTCTATCAGCCAGTGTCCAGATCCGACCATAGTCTAGTATAAAATCTCCAGAAAATTCAATTCTCCACAAAACTTTTCACAAAAAATATTCCCATCTTCCTTGTTCAATTCCCTACAACTTTGAAGAAGAGCTCGAAGCTTGACTCTGACGTCTACCCCATAGTCAAAGGCAGTTTTCAGGAAACTTCTTTGCTGCCCTGAGATTTCATGAACTGTCCAATAGCAACTTCAAAAATAGATTAGGCCAGATCCGTGCAGATCCAGTTTGTTTCTCTAGGCCAAGGTTGGAGTACTTCAAGAGAGCTTTTCAACGGTACCTTCTGAGCCTCGATCTGACATCAGGATTGATCGCAACAGCCGATTTTGCCAGATCGCGCGCCGAAAAATAGAACTTGCAGGTCCGTGGGTAGCAACTCCAAAGGGTGGAGATCGGAGCCGACCGGCCTCCGACCAGTGTTTTCGGCCGACCGCCATCCAGGGAGGCGCGCCACCAGGGGTCTCCATCACAGTGGGACCCACCCCAGTAGACTCGGGGGGCAGCGCCATCCGTGGGCCCCACGGGCCCGTAGAACACGCCGTTCGAACCGCGTCGACGGGGTGATCAAGTGTAGCCCGTCAACCCGAGATCGGTCCTCCCGGGCCCACTTGTGTAGCCCTTTACCGCCCTGCGTGGAGTGGGTGATATTTCATTACTGTAATTTAATTCATTACTGTTACCGGGAGTTACCGAATTCGGCCGGGATCGTCTTCCCCATGCCGGGAGCGTGGAGGTATCGTGTTCTCTCCCTTGCTCGATAACTTACTTTATTCATATATATTTCATATGCCGCTGCTAGAGAGCATGATAGGGTAATTAGCTCGCTTCATATTATTACATTACCACTGCTGTGAGAGAGAGCGTGACCGTCCCGTGACCCGATCCGAACACAAGAGAGAGCCGACCACCCTAGCTCACTGCCAGTTTCTCAACCGTGCACGTCCGACGCTTCCCTCGCTAAGGGACGATCGCGAGTTTGCATAGAGTCAAAGGATCGCATTCTAATTGGAGTCGAGTCCGTGGTCCGTCCCGCATCACAAAAGGCATAACCAACCACTCATAGAGACCATCCTTGGTCTTGAATGCGGTCTTCCACTCATCACCTGGCCTAATCCTCACCTGATGGTAGCCACTCTTAAGATCAATCTTTGAGAAGATAGTGGCACCAGCCATCATGTCTAGCATGTCATCCAGGCGAGGAATAGGGAACCTGTACTTCATGGTGATTTTGTTGATGGCACGGCTATCAATGCACATTCTCCACGTGCCATCCTTCTTCGGGGCGAGTAATGCGGGAACAACACATGGACTCATGTTGTCCCGAACAGACCCTCTCTGCATCAACTCATCGACCTGCCATTTTAGCTCGGCATGTTCCGTGGGGCTCATGCGATAATGGGGAAGGTTGGGCAATGAAGAGCCCGGAATCAGGTCGATAGCATGCTGAATATCCCGCATGGGTGGGAGTCCCTCGGAAAGCTCCTCGGGAAAAATATCAGCGAACTCCTGCAGAATAGGAATCACATCGGGTGGGAGTTCACCCTCGGGATTCGGATCCACCTCTCGGACCGTAATAGCAAATACAGGGCAGCCCCGACTAGCCTCCCGCTCCATTTCCCGGGAGCTAATCATCATCAACCTCCTAGTCGAGGGCTCGCCTGGGCCAGATGTAACGGTCATAGCCCGAGCTGGGGATGGGGTACGGGGCCCGGGGACGGAAGGCTCCGGAATACTAGGGCCTGTAGGACCCCTAACTGATGGGCTCTTGGGCTGATGGGGGTGGAGAGTAATCTGTTGGCCAGTATGGTTGAAGGTACATGTGTTCGACCGGCCATGGAGTGTGGCATCCCGATCAAATAACCACGGCCTACCAAGAATAATGTTGCCCACCTCCATGGGGAGGACATCACACCAGATATCGTCACGATAGGCACGGAACTACAGTGGGACCAGACACCGCAGCCTAATCGGAATGGAGGTGGAATCCACCCATGATACTCGATAGGGGCAAGGATGATCCACGGGTGTAAGACCAAGACTGGAGACAGTGCCCGTGGAGATTACATTGATGCAACTCCCACTATCGATGATCACCTTACAAACTTGCTTGCCCAGCCTACAAAATATATGAAAGATAGTGGTCCGTCGCCAGTCATTACTGGCCTGTGGCTGGGTGAGAATACACCTGACGACCCCCAAGTGGGTATCGTCCGGATGCGGGGCATCTTGGCCATTACCTTCGGCCTTATAGTACTCGTCAGCTAGCTCCGGGTCTGCTTCATAGCTGACTAACTCGAGGTCCGTAGGGGTGGTATCCTCGGCCTATGTGTCCCCAATGACAAGAGACTGGCGGGTGGGACACTGGTTGGCAAAATGGCCAAATCCATTGCAGCGATAACACTGCTGACGAGATCCACTAGGCTCCCCAATCATGGGTCCTTTCCCCTTATCCTCCCGATGGATAGGAGGTGAAGGCAACAAAGGACGGGCAGGAGGTGCGTGTGCCGGTGGACGGGCAATGGGTGCCGTAAGATGTTGGGGACGATGAAGGTCCCTCGGGGGTGAAGGGCGAGGTGTAATACCCCAAATTCTTTTAGAAATTTAATTATAAATTTATTTGAATTTAATTAGAAATCATTTGAATTTATTCGAATTAATGGGAATTAATTCAAAATTAATTGGATTAATTCTTTAATAAATAGAATAAGTCACATTTTGACTATTTTATAAAAATCCATAAAAATCATATTCTTGTAGAATCAATTACGTTTAACAAATTTTTCTTCTGTGGTCAACCCTAATAAAATCATTAACTAGGCCGAATTAGTGGGATTAGTCAAATTTTCACACTTACCTAACCAAATTCGTGCTCAATGTTAACCCCACACTAAAATCCTCAATACGAGCTCATTTCTTAACCAAATCAGGTGATTACAGGGGCAAATGAAAGGTACTAAAGAGAGGATCATTTCCCCTCTTACAATGCCACGAAATTTTTAACTTATGGGTAGTATTTGGTCGCGCATGGGCTAGGTCAACATTGACGGCGGCGGTTCAAACACTCCACTTCAAGGGTCGATTTCTCCCTTCCTAGAAGGATCCAGAACATGTATAAGCTATTAAAAGAAAGCCCTATGTGCCTATTTTCATTTGGGAGCAGTGGTGGTCACAGAGGATTCCGATCTAGAGAGATCTCTCGCGTTTATTGGAGGAGTGTCTGAGTTCGTGGGTTTTTCTTTCGCCCTCTTCCTTCCTTCGATTAAGGTAGGTACCCTTGACCAAAATCTACACATGAGTATACCATTTTGATTCTCTCGGAGAGCTCTTTCCATTGGTAGTAAAAGCCCCACATTCTATTAGGTGTGGAGGGAGATCTCGTGGAAATAGTGAAGGGCTATCAAACGGGCATTCTTCGTTCTAACTTCTAAATCTCTCTTCGATTCAGGTAGATGATAACAGACCCAACTCTAATTAATGTATATGGTTGTAATCAATAGCATGTTATCTATCATTTTGCGTAGAAAGCCCCAACTGTTATAGACCATGCTTAGAGAATTTCGTGTTTGATTAGAAGCATGCTAAGAGTAGGTTTTAAGTGTTCTTCCTAGATATGTTATGATTTCAATTGGTTTTCCGGTGAATTTAGTGTTCCAAACCCTTGTAGTATGACCCTAATATGTCCATCAAGAACCTAGGGGTATGGGGTTAAGATCTCAGTCTAATTAGACCCCAATTGGGTGAGATTTGTTGATTTCCGAAAGTCTCGTTCGCATCTGCGAACCCAGGGGTCAACCCATTGGGTCGACCCATAGACAGACAAGAGTCTGTCTGTGCGAGGGTCGACCCATTGGGTCGACCCAAACAGCAGACGTGCGGGGGTCGACCCATGGGGTCGACCCAATCAGCAGACAGCAGTCTGTCTGTGCAGGGGTCGACCCATACACAGACAGACCCCTAGTTTTCTAGGGGTCGACCCAATAGGTCGACCCATTTGCTGTCAGCCAAGGTAAACTTGTTTTCGGCCCGAGGATCGATCCGGACCGTGAGGGGATCGACCCATTCAAGCCTAGTCCGATTGAAAATCATATTTTGAGGAACCAATGACCCATACATGCAACCCATTGATCTCAAATTAAGCCCGGTGTTCCTCAATCCAAAATTGAAGAACAAAGTGTATAAACCATCCCGATTACTATCTCCACTTCAACGCACACAAATGGTTAATTAGAAACCCATATAATAAAATGGTAATTTTGAAAGTAAATTATTGTCTTGTATTACTATCTATTGTCATTTGGCTTGTTCTAGTATCTTGAGTTACCATCTTGTAATTAACTTATCTCTTGAAATTGAGATTTATAATAATTCACGAATCAAGGTATTTTGAAATGGCTATTAGGAAATCGACTAAAAGCCCTTATACCCCGGTAGAATAGACTAATAGCACACTAACAATCTCTATGGCATTACGGCCATTAAGCCTAAATTGCTGTCCCTTAGTGCGATTCTACCCGGACACTCTATCCGGCGAGTTAGAATCTGCCTTTTTGAGACCCGTATGACCCTGCTTCAACCTGGAATTCGTGACCAAATCGTTGAGTTATAAGTCACGGATCAACTTGGGCTAATCAGCACATGAGTAGCCCATAGTTGACTGCTTGTCTCCATGAACGGACTAGTGTGGTCCGTATAAGTATCGTATTTGTGTCTTAAGGTCACGTACTGCTTACTTACCTGAACGGCACTATCAACCGTTCATTCTTGACCTCGTGGACTGAGATTTGGTCCAGTTCTTGTAATGCGGCCAGTAGTAGCCGTATGTCCTGTCAAACGGCCTAGAAGTGACCGTATACTGAGTTTTTAAGATAATGAATCCAAGGACATGTTAGTCCTTAAATCTCGTACTTTTGACAGAAATTCCTCTGATTAATTGGCCATTAAACTTGATTAAATGTCTAGATAAAACTTGGGATCTTGGATCCAATAAATCAATGCCAACGCATCATAAGGGCCCGGTCTGGTCTTGGGGAGAGCGCCCGAAAAGTACTTGTGCCCATGGGAGTTTGTAATGACATGGTGAGGCATTGCACCGAGTGCATGATCAGCGTGACGTCTACGACAGAAAATCTCTTGTTATACTTGTTTCATTATCGTGCTTGACTTGATGTTTAACATACTTGCTTGTTGGCCAATTCTATATTTCAATTTCCTATTGAACATTCTTGTACTTGATATTCTTGTTAATTCTTGTCATCATATATTTCTTGACCTTGCAAGATTTTATATTACGCTATTTTATCATCTCATCAGTTATTTCCTTTCTTATCATTGTATTTGAAAATGTAACTAATTGGTTAATCATGTAAACTTGCATGTTATTATCTACTGAGCATTAGCTCATATAGTTGTTTTCCCCCTTTCCAGGATATTTAGGTGACGATGCGCATACTGAAGGGGAGGGACATGAGTGATACCCTTGAGTGTACCTGTTAGTAGATGCCGAGTTGGCATAGTTGTTTACACTAGTTACTCCTTAGTGTTCTGTTAGCACTTTATTTACCTTTTTGGGATCAGTTATTATATTAGAATCAGTTGGAAGTTATGTTTGATCATGTTTAAGCATTGTTAGTTATTGTAATAAAACTTGGAGTCTTTCTTGATCAATAGAAGTACTTCTTTACATAGCACCTGTACGATTGTTTAGTTTAGCATATTAATATCATCTCTAGCTAGTTTCTAACTGTACATCCCGATATTCCGCGTTGGGACATGACAGTTTAGTTGGTATCAGAGCCCTAGGTTAAATATTCCTAGGTGTTCTAAAGTTCTAGGTTTCCTAAGTTCTAGGATTCTAGGTTATGTCCTACAATATAAGAACCCATAACCTTGGTATAAGTCTAAGGACCCGACCTGGTGAGATTCGGGTAGAGACTTGGGTTGAGTTAATACCTTAATTGTAATGTTATCTATCTTAATGAACCTAAGTAATCTATTCCACGTGTAGGCTTTTGCAATGGCAGCTGATCGTGCGGAATGGAGGAACTTGCAGCGCACGGTTCAAGGCCTTACTCAGGCTTTGCAACAAGTAGCTCAAGCAGGAGCTGCTCACCATGGCACTGGCGATTTATATCGGAACTTTCGGGGGGATGAATCCGCCGAGATTTGCGGGCTCGATGACCCTGATGAAGCCGAGCATTGGCTGGATCAGATGGGAAGGATATTTATGTTGGGTTCGGTGCAGTATTCAGAAGGGGGGGGGGTGAATGAATATAGCCCTTATAAAACTTTCGCCCAAAATAAGATTTCGCTCTCTTGACAGATTAAAACACTCACAATAAAAACTTAACAATTCATCTACTGAACCTATAAGCAAACAGTTGGAGCGCCCCTATGCATTCATCTAGCGGAAGCACAATTGTATAAAACAAACCACAATGCAATAGGAGTTTTTAGGTGGTTCGGTCCAGCAGACCTACATCCACCCCACACTCAACCCGAGTGTGGCTTACTGCTGACTCACAGCTTGAACCGCTGAGCATCACAGCTTGCCTACAATCCGCTGGGCAACACAGCTTGCCGTCCGAGGAATCCTCCTCGCCCGCTGAGCCTCACAGCTTGCTGTCCAGAGGATGCACCTCTGCAAACCGCTGGGGATTACAGCTTACCCGTCCAGAGGAGTCCACCTCTGCAGTCGCTGGCTAACAGCTTGAAGAAAGTATAAAATGAAAACATAGAATGATGCAGCAACGAAAAGTTGAAACAATGAAGCACAAATACTGTAGCTCTCGAAGGAGCAGATCTGGCTTGGATTTGATCCAAAAGCCAGACAAAGACTATCTCTCTCCCTTTCTCAGCTCGAGCTCTCTATCTCTCTCTTTCTCTTCTTTATCTTCTGCTCTTCTTCTCTTTCTCTTCTCTTCCTCTTTCTTTTTCCTTTTCTTCTCTTTTGCTGGATCGAAGGGCTCTCTGCTTCTGCTCTTCTAGTTCAACTCACAGGCTTCAATCATCCCTTTTCTGCTGGACGAAGGCTTCCTTTTATAGGCAGTCACAGCATGAGATAGCACTGGGCGCGTGTGGCTTCCACAGTTCCCACCCAGATATTTGGCCACGTGTCAGCTTCCTGTCAGCCCTCGGATAACGTGCCCTTCATTAGCCTCCACGAGCAGACCACCTGTCAGACAGACGAGAACACTTATCAGGTTAAGTATAAACCCTGTACAGACTTTAAGGAAGCAATGCATTGTATAGACTTGCTGTGAAGAACAGCAATGTGTAGACTTGTGAAGCGCAACTGCATGCAATGTATAGAGTTCAATGTAAAGACTTGACATTATGCAGCCTGGGCAATGTATAGACTTGGCCCAACTAAGAACCAGTCGATGTATAGACTTGGATGAAGCCAACGCTGAAGCAATGTTCAGACTTTATTCAACAGCAACATACAGACTTTATTCAATGTATGGTCTTAGTGTGTGCGAGCATGCTAACATTCAATGTGTAGACTTTGAGTCTGTAAAGCAAGCGTTGTACAGACTATGCAAGCATGACACTGGGCTATGTATAGACTTACACTATCGGATGTGTAGACTTCATGAGAATGCAGCAGCCAGTGTATACCCTTCATGCAATGCAATGCAGATGAATGTATAGACTTCATGCAATGCAATGCAGACCAATGTACAGACTTTGGTGAAGCAAAGGCTGTACAGACTTCAACCAATAGAAGCACGATGTACAGACTTGAATTCAAGTGATGCACAATGTACAGACTTCATGAAATGATGTATGCAATGCACTGGACAATGTATAGACTTCATACATGAAGCTACACGATGTATAGACTTGATGAAATGTATTGAGCACATGATAAAGTATGTACAAACTTTATAGTGCTAAGACGATGTACAGACTTCATACCAAGAGAAACTCTGTACACACTAGATCAAAGCAAAGCAGTTGACTGTATGGACTTCCAGTGTGTAGACATGCCAAAGATAACTGGACGATGTATAGACTTGAACAAGGTAAAGTCTGTATAGACTTGGAAGTTCACAGTATGTAGACTTTGGCAAGGCAACGTCGGTAAAGCAACCATTGTATAGACTTGCTGAATAGAGCGTAGGTAAAAGTCCCAATGTATAGACTTGGAAGTGCAACGTAGGAAAAGATGCCAATGTACAGACTTTGGCAAAGCAGCGATATACAGACTTGCACAGCTCCAGCTAGAGGATGTATAGACTTTACCCAATAGTCCAATGTACAGACTTTGTCTCGTGAAAGTTACAATGATGTATAGACTTGGAAGCAAATGAGAAGCCAATATACAGACTTGCCACCGACCAATGTATAGACTTGGTGGAAGGCATGCAATGTACAGACTTCACAATGAAGGCATGAACAGTCCGATGTATAGACTTCATGAACGAGATGCTGAAGTCTATATAGACTTTAACACTGAATGAGACGTTGGCTGAAACAATAGGCTGTACAGACTTTAGATGCGTGAGACGCAAGTTGAGACAATGCAGTGTACAGACTTCATGCATGTAGACGTTGAACTACAGAATGTGCAGACTTTGCCAACAATCAACAATGCAGTGTATAGACTTGGACAATGCAGCGTTGTATAGACTTCAAGTCAGAATGCACAATGTGTGGACTTGACCAATGTTCAGACTTTATGTAATGCATGCACAAGACGATCAAGACTAAGTCTGTATAGACTTTGAGAGACGGTGCTTTTAGACGCAACTTGAGACGCATGGCTGTATAGACTTCGACTTCAATGCATAGACTTTGAATGCTTGAGAGACGATGCATGAGACGTAAATTAAGATGCTGGACTCTGTACAGACTTGAGCGATGTATGGGCTTAGCTTTGTGCAAGCTACAGTCCAATGTATGGACTTTGAAGTTCAACTGGTGAGTGTACAGACTTCACCAATGAGACGCTCACTGTACAGACTTTGTCTGGACACATCCAATGTACAGACTTAGCCATGTATGGACTTAACTGCTCGCACCAGCAATGTATAGACTTGGTAGCATGAACTGTGCACATGAATGTACAGACTCTAAGGCATGAGCAAATGCAATGTACAGACATGCAAAACTGGGGAAATGTAATGTATGCTGGAACACATTAATGCAATCTATTCAAACAGAATAATGCATTCAAAACATCATTTCATCATCATTCATGTTGCTATCATATGCAGAATGCTCAAGGATCTCAAGGATAAAGGATGCACAGAAATGCACTCACTTTGTTGCTATCATCAAAATAAAAATAGCATTGCTATCATCAAATCAGTATAGCACATGCTTGTGCCTAAGGGGCATAACATTCTCCCCCTTTTTTGATGATGACAACAAAGTGACAGTATGTCACCAAGATTTTCTCCCCCTTTGACATAATCAAAAAGAGAACAACAATATAAACATGAGTGCAACATTGCAGTATGCATGCAAATTCCCTTAGAGCACCTCATTCTCCCCCTGAACTAGTTCTCCCCCTAAATAATTGCTCCCCCTTTGAGAAGGAATATGGACAGATATACAAAGGTAGAGAAGGTAGGAGGGTCACTTGACAACAGCATAAGCATTGGTTCAGAAAGGGAGCATGATTATAAACAACTGTTAAAGTATAAGAATCAGCAATATACAATTTTGACAAAAATTCAGGTTTAATAGTGATAAATCTAGAGTAAAACAGCTGACTCCTGAAAAAGAGTTTTAGATTCCATTTATAGCAATGAATCTGAGGCACATGGTTTTAATAGAGAAGTCAGAAATAATACCCTTTTGTGATTAAACATGGAAGATCAAGAAAGGCAACTTGAATATGTATTGAGAAAAATAGTTTTCACTCAATGACTTTTGATTTTCGAAGGGTTACAGCAGATTAAATTTTCACTTTTTAATTTTTCAGAAACTGAGCTAAGTGAATAGACCAGTGGCATTTATGCTGTTGACATTAGGTGTACACCTTGATCAGAGGCAGGTACCCCCAGTTACTAGGCATAAACTACTCGATCTATTTCAGATCAAAATCTACAAGGGACTATTTTCACCTTTGACATTAAGAGCACACCTTGATCAGAGGCCAGTGCCCCCAGTTACTTGGTGAGGACTCCCCCTATAGATTTGACCCTATGAACAGAGTTAGCTTGAAGCACTTCATGACATGTGAGTTCTCCTGCTTCTTTGGAAGAGATCACAGTTTCTCATCACAATCTGCCATTGCTCTGTCACAATGTTCAGTTCTTTACATTAATGTTCTTATTTACTGCTGCCCTTATTTCTTTTAGAGTGATTGTTTAAAAAATATTACATACTCTTATTCACCTGTTCTAGACATTTCCAGTTTACCATTTTCAAGTATTAAAAAAACTTTTTCTATTTTAATCATGAGACAAAGATTAAGAGCTATAAAGGTTTTCTTTTATCTCAAATTCTGAAGGCAGACACTTAACTCTTCAATTTATAAAGGTTAAACCTTTAGTTCCTTTCAATTTGTAAGAGTGATTCTTATAAATGAACAATTGTAAATTGACAGAGTTTTTATCATGATTTTCACATTGATTATACATATCTCTCTGTGTCAATAGAGTCAATTCTATAAGTACATGGCACATATTCCGGTATGTTGTCATTAGTTCACACTTTGCACTATAGGAACACAATCTTGGACATGAGGACCTCTCTATTGGATAATCCTTCCAATGGACTAGGAAATCATTGTTTCAAGGCCTCCATAATTCTCCGCGAGCATGGGATTCCCACTAGGACGCCGAGTTGGTTGTACCAATGAAAGCCCATTAATTAGAACACTCTATCGTGGTTTTGATTCTTGAAATGTAACGGCCTTTAACTGGACCGTCAGGCTCACGTAACGGCCCAGTGCCAGACCGTCACATTCCTCTGAGTCTATTTTTATCCTTCTTGACTCAGATCACTGTAATGGCCCATTACTGGCGCGTTACATAATGTAACAGCCCAACATATGACCGTTACATAGCTTGTTTATGTTAACCCAAGGTTTGACCAAGGGTTGATATTTCAATGATTCTAGACAAACCTTGATGATCTAGAACTTGTCATATTGCTTAAATTGATCTAAAATAAATGGAAGTTAAGGAAAATACCGTTATGCTGTCGATTTATTCTATAAGCATAACTTAGTTTAAATATCATTCTTGATCTCATATATTCAAAATTGAAGCATTCATTCATTGATTTTAGTTATCATGGAATTATTGGAAGTGCTATATTCTTGGCCATACGTTACTGTTATACTGCGTGAAAGTAGCTTAATTTATAACTGAAGATGCGATCGAGCACTGATTGTGTTCAAGGGCTCTATGCTAGTCCCCTCGGCTGATTGCCGGAAACATACTATTTTATAAACCATGGGGTATGATGCTACTGGCGTCGCATTGCGCTGGGAGTACTATTTCTATAAATAAGTGAAGATCCACGGCACGACATGACATTCTTTCTTGATATTCCACAGAAATTCACGAAGCACTTGTTCTTAAGCATAAGATGCTAAAGTGAGGAATATGTGGCTTGCTAGTACAATCTCGTTACATTCTTATTCATGGAAGGCCAATATCATGTTCTTGTTATATTCTTGCTAGTTCATTCTTGATCATTCTATCTTACATGGTTATCTTGTTTCTATTGATTTGATCGCATGATTGATTCGCATTCGCATGATTTTACATTATTTCTTTAGAGCTAAAATGATAATTACTTAAATAGTGCCTTCATGTTGATGTGAAGATACCTACTGGGCAAGTGTGCTCATGACATATTTTCTAATATTTTTCAGGAGATGGAAATAGTTCGGATTCGGATTCGGGCTATACTAGTAGCGGGTCCGGAAGCGAGTGAAAGTGTTATAAAGATGAGAGTGAAGACTTACGAAGTTAAAGTGTCTAGATTGAGTCAATGTAATTTTCTTATTTCTTGAGTCTAGTAAAATGGAAATCAAATTAGTTATTGTATCTTGAATATTGATCATTTATGAAATAAAGTTGGAATTTGAATATTATTGTGCAATTGTATTTATTTATGTGATTGTCTTGCGCTCTGAATGATTCTTGCTTGCAAGAGGCTTATCATGCCGGCTGTTCGCGCTCCCCGAGCGAGTCTTCCGCTGTAATTAAAGGCTCGGGACGTGACAGTTAAGTTGGTATCAGAGCCTAAGTCTCAGGGCTTAAGGAAAAGAGTCATGTCATAAGATAAGTCCAAGGTTAAGGACCCCTACCTATGAACTAAGGAAAAATCCCACACCCATGTGAGGATTGGGTAGAACCCGGGATAAGATAACTAATTAGCTTTAAGAATTATTTTGATTCATTCCAATTCATGAGAAATAACAAGTTGTTATTTTCTCTCAGGTACCTTATTATTCTTATCATGGCTAATCGTGTAGATTGGGACGGTATGCAACAAACTGTTGCCGGCCTCACCCAGGCACTGCAAACTATAGCACAAGGTGGTGCGCGGGGGCAAGGACAGGAGACCTTCATCGCAATTTTCGGAGTCTAAATCCTCCGCGTTTCTATGGATCTTCCAATCCAGACGAAGCAGAAAATTGGATCAACGAGATGAATAGGATATTTGATGTTATTCAATGCACTGATCAGGAGAAAGTTCGTCTAGCTACGTTCCAATTAAATAAGGATGCCCGTACCTGGTGGAAGTCGGTTCCGGCACCTCCGGCCGATGTGCCACATACATGGAATACTTTTCTCACTTTATTTCGTGCCAAGTATTTCTCTGAACATGTAAAGGAAATGAAGGCTATGGAGTTTGCCTCCCTTCGTCAAGGGATGATGTCCGTGGCAGAATATGAGTTACAGTTTTCAAGACTAGCACCGTATGCACCACATTTGATTAGTACAGACTTATTAAAAGTAAACCAATTTATGGACGGGTTACGGCCTGGTTTCATTCAATAACTGGGGACACAGAATATCCGCACTTATGCGGAGATGGTTCAAAGGGCATATTTATGCGAGAGGACCTTAGAGAAGGTCGAAAGGTTGAAAGGAAAGGGAGAAGAATCTAGCCGGCGCTCTGATCGGCATTATAAGAAGGAGAAGTTCAGCATCACGGAACCATACAAAAGCCGTGATAATAATAAAAGATCAAGGAACGGGAATGGTAGAAATTCTCAAAAGAGTAGTAAAAAGGTGAAGGAAGAAAAGGAGCAAGTCGCCTCAGCGTGCACCTTTTGTGAGAAATTCGGCCACTCGGCTGAAGAATGCTGGAAGCGCCTAGGTGCTTGTTTGCGCTGTGGAAGTAGGGAGCATCGTGTGCCAGATTGTCCCCTTATTAAAGACCAACTAAATAATGGAGGACGTAGGAGGCAGGCTCGCCTCAATGCAGTTAGAGATGAAGAAGAAGCGCCCAGGGATCAAAATGATGTGCTCATGGAAGGTACTCTTCAAATATGTTCTCGTCCTGCATTCGTACTATTTGATACTGGTGCTTCTCATTCTTTTATCTCCACCACTTTTGTAAAAACCTTACCAACTGCATCAGTTCCCCTACCTTCAGATCTCACTATTACTACACCTTTAGGATCTGGAACTAAGCTTACCAACTATTATCCTGATTGTGAGGTAGTGGTAGAAGGACACAATCTCCCCGCAAACTTAGTATGCCTTGATATGAAAGGTTATGATGTCATTTTAGGGGTAGATTGGCTTGTAGACCATGATGCTTACATCAACTGCCAAAATAGGATTATATCTTTCTGAAAGCCCGGTCTTCCAAGATTTTCCTTTCTTGGCATCAAATACAAGAAGCATCCTACCATTATATCTTCTCTACACGCTTGCAAACTTATCTCGCAAGGATGTAAAGCTTTTCTTGCTTCAGTCATTGTCATCGAATCTAAGGAAATTATCCTAACAAACATTCCTATTGCAAATGAATTCCCGGACGTATTCCCATCTGAACT
This sequence comes from Amorphophallus konjac, assembly GCA_022559845.1. Classification (NCBI taxonomy): domain Eukaryota; kingdom Viridiplantae; phylum Streptophyta; class Magnoliopsida; order Alismatales; family Araceae; genus Amorphophallus; species Amorphophallus konjac. The sequence continues at coordinate 15,401,523 of CM040121.1, forward strand.
ACCTAATTTACCGCCCGAGAGGGAAGTAAACTTTACCATTGAACTCATTCCAGGTGCAGCACCTGTTTCTATAGCCCCTTACAGGATGTCCCCCACAGAACTCAAGGAATTAAAGAAGCAATTACATGAACTTCTAGACAAGGGTTTTATCAGACCTAGCACATCCCCTTGGGGTGCGCCGGTTCTTTTTGTCAAGAAGAAGGATGGTTCTCTCAGGTTATGCATTGACTACCGGCGATTGAATCAACTTAAAATCAAGAACAAATACCCATTGCCGCATATTGATGAGCTCTTCGATCAGCTTTCGGGAGCAGAATATTTTTCTAAGATTGACCTAAGATCAGGTTATCATCAGCTTAGAATCAAAGAAGAGGACATTTACAAATCGGCTTTTCGAAGTCGTTATGGCCACTATGAATTCGTGGTAATGCCGTTTGGGTTAACTAATGCCCCAGCAGCATTCATGCAACTTATGAACAGTGTCTTCCAGCCATATTTAGATCAGTTCATCGTCGTCTTCATCGATGATATCCTGATATACTCCAAGACAAAAGAAGAACATGAAGAACATCTAAGGATAGCTTTGCAAAAACTTAGAGAACATAAACTTTATGCCAAACTCAATAAGTGTGAATTCTGGCTCAAGGAAGTCTCATTCCTAGGCCACATTATTTCAAAAGAAGGTATTGCTGTGGATCCTTCTAAGGTAGAAGCTGTCAGAGATTAGAGCCGACCAACGACTATATCTGAAGTTAGAAGTTTTTTGGGTCTAGCAGGTTATTATAGAAGGTTCATAAAGGACTTTTCAAAGATCGCGGTTCCTTTAACTAGACTTACCAGAAAAGAAAATCATTTTATCTGGTCGAAGGACTGTGAAAAGAGTTTTCAAAATCTTAAGAATCATCTTACAACAGCCCCTGTTTTGTCATTACCAATAGAGGGTGCTGGATTCAAAGTATATACGGATGCATCTGGAATTGGCTTAGGATGTGTCCTTATGCAAGATGGAAATGTGATTTGCTATTCTTCAAGACAATTGAAACATCACGAAGAAAATTATCCTGTACATGATTTGGAATTAGCAGCAGTTATTTTCGTCTTGAAAATTTGGCGTCATTATCTTTATGGAGAAAAGTTCACTGTCTATTCAGACCATAAGAGTTTGAAATATTTATTTTCTCAAAAAGAGCTTAACATGAGGCAGAGGAGATGGTTGGAATATCTTAAAGACTTTGATTTCGCTATTCAATATCACCCTGGCAAGGTAAATACTGTAGCAGATGCACTTAGCAGGAAATCAATTGGTATGTTATCAAGTCTCATGATTAGTATGACTAACCTTGTTCCTCAATTTGCTCAATTGAATCTAGATGTTGACATTAAGGAAGATAATTGTTTCATGGCAAATATCCAAGCTCAACCAACATTGATTGAGGATTTGGTCAAGTTACAAGAGGATGACCCGATTTTACTAGAAATTAAGGCCAATATTGAACAAAGACCGGATTTTTCTATATCCGACGATGGAAGAATGCTATTCAAGGGCCGAATGTGTATACCCGATCATGAAGATACAAAGAAATTGATCTTAGAAGAAGCACATAAATCAAAGTATACCATTCATCCAGGAGGTACAAAAATGTATCAGGATCTCAAAAGAAACTTTTGGTGGCCCAATATGAAGAAGGAAGTAGCTAACTTCGTATCTCGGTGTCTCACATGTCAACAAGTGAAGGCGGAACATTTTAGACCCGCAGGTAAATTACATCCCTTAAGTATTCCGGAATGGAAATGGGAGAGCATAGGAATGGATTTCATTATGGGACTACCTAAGACAAGAGGTGGACACGATGGAATATGGGTAATTATAGACCGGTTGACTAAATCTGCACATTTCATACCAATAAAAAGTCGATGGTCTGTAGATATTCTAGCAGCACTATACATAAAAGAAATTGTCAAGTTACATGGAGTCCCTGTCGCTATTATATCAGATAGAGATCCCCGATTCACATCACAATTCTAGAAGAGCCTACAACATTCACTTGGGACTAGATTGAATTTTAGCACCGCTTTCCATCCACAAACTGATGGTCAAACAGAAAGAACAAATCAAGTGGTAGAAGATATGCTCAGGGCTTGTGTCATTGATTTTGGAGGAAGTTGGCATGATCACTTGCCTTTGGTAGAATTTGCATATAACAACAGCTATCAAGCAAGCATACAAATGGCACCTTTTGAAGCTCTATATGGGAAAAGTTGTCGATCACCAATATGTTGGAATGAAATAGGGGAAAGGCAATTTCTAGGCCCCGATTTAATCAGGGATTCTACAGAGAAAATCAAGCTCATTCAGGAAAGGATGAAAATGGCACAAGATAGGCAGAACTCTTATACTGACAATCGAAGGCGCGACTTGGAATTTCAAGTAGGAGAACATGTATATCTAAAGGTTTCTCCGGTTCGTGGTATTCGAAGATTTGGCATTAAAGGAAAGCTAACCCCAAGATTTATCGGTCCATTTGAAATCCTCGAAAGGATCGGTGAAGTGGCTTATAAATTGGCTTTGCCACCACAGTTAGCAGGAGTTCATGACGTATTTCACGTCTCGATGCTGAAGAAGTATGTGTATGATCCAGATCACATTATCACTTATGACAATCTGGAGATTCAGAAGGACTTGACATATGAACAAATGCCAATGAAGATTTTGGAACGAGAAGTACGTCAACTCAGAACTAAGGTCATTCGTATGGTGAAGATTCAATGGAAGAAAGCATGGCCTTATGAAGCAACATGGGAAATCGAATCAGCTATGAAGAAAAGATTCCCGGAATTATTTAATTGTAAGTACACTCTCCTCAATCCATGAATTAAATTTGGGGACCAAATTCTTCTAAGTGGGGGAGGGTGTAGAGCCTCAAAATTTATAAAAGTAATTTCTAGTTATTTAAATAATATTTTGGTAATAATTGGGCTAAATAATCAATATAATGCCAAAATTGTGTTAATCAATTAACCCAACCCACTTAATTGAAGTCCAAAATGGTTTAGGACCTAGACCATTAGGTTTGGCCCATATTCTAGAAGGTATTTAAGCCTATCCACGAATATTAAGGATAAATACTAATAATATAAGATAATGATTTAGATAATTAACAAAAGAGTTTTTATAAATTGAAACTCTAAGCTACGATGACTGTAACGGTCTATCGTAAGACCGCCACAACCATGTAATGCATGGGCACTCGACCGTTACATTCCTGTTAGTTCCGTAAGTGAAGGGACTCATGAAAAGATTGGAACTTGATGTTCCTATCTACTATGGATCGACTTGGGAAGGGTTGTAAAGACTCTAAGGACTCTTAGAGATTAGGATTTGATGAAATAAGGACTCTAAACTCGATCTAATCCTCAAACCCTATCCTAAACTCTATAAATAGGGCATAGTTCTGAACTGTGTGACCCTTACTTTTTGGACGTAAAGAAGCAAGGTAATGAGTCATTATATCAGGTAAGTTCTTTAGAATAATTTGTTTACAATACTTTAGACTAACTCCCCTCCGAATTTCACATCTTTAGGTCAAGAGGGCGTGGAGTTAGAGCCTAAAGAAGTTGCTGAAAAAGTCACAAGAGAAGGAAGGGATCTAGGGCAGGGTTCTCAACCAAATTCAGAAACTACAGTCTAAGTAAGAGGTAGGTTATCTCATGAACGGCAAAAATAGCATGATAGGACTAAAAGCCCTCTGGTTTGATTGAATTCCATACATTATAGAGCATTGATTTCATGTTTTATTTGTTCTATGCACATCATGCACCTCTTAGCCAAATTAAGAAATTAAAACATGACTATTCATCTATTCATGATTACCTGTGCATGTAGATGGCCTTACTTCGTTAACATGACTAGAAGCTCATCATGTTTTGATAAAAGACATGATGTGAGTTGATCTCTTAGTTTCTATGATTATTTTCTGTTAGCAGATACTGTAACGCACTAGCATAGGACCGTCACTTTCAAGTAACGGCCCTACGACAGACCGTTACACACTCTGTGATATTTGAATTGCACTGTTGTTTCTAACGCGTTTGGACAGACGCGTTACAATCATGTAACGGCTGGGTCCTGACCGTCACTTTCACTGTGACGCCCCATCTCCAGACCGTTATATCCTGTGTTCTGTCAACCCTATGACTGAATACAACCTGCCAATCTTATTATGGTTAAAACCTAGTTACCTAAGTTTTAAACCTAATCATGTGATTTTAAGGATATTTGATTATTCATGATAGGTATTGCATGTTTTGTCATCACTTCTACTTAAGTTATGTTAAGCCAAATTCTATAGTTTTGTACTATAAAGCATGACTTTTTAACATTGTATTGACGGAGTTTTTATCATGATTTTCACATTGATTATACATATATCTCTCTGTCAATAGAGTCAATTCTATAAGTACATGGCACATATTCCGGTATGTTGTCATTAGTTCACACTTTGCACTATAGGAACACAATCTTGGACATGAGGAGCTCTCTATTGGATAATCCTTTCAATGGAGTAGGAAATCATTGTTTCAAGGCCTCTGTAATTCTCCGCGAGCTTGGGATTCCCACTAGGATGTCGAGTTGGTTGTACCAATGAAAGCCCATTAATTAGAACACTCTATCGTGGTTTTGATTCTTGAAATGTAACGGCCTTTAACTGGACCGTCAGGCTCACGTAACGGCCCAGTGCCAGACCGTCACATTCCTTTAGTCTATTTTTATCCTTCTGGACTCGGATCACTGTAACGGCCCATTACTGGCGCGTTACATAATGTAATGGCCCAGCATATGACCGTTACATAGCTTGTTTATGTTAACCCAAGGTTTGATCAAGGGTTGATATTCCAATGATTCTAGACAAACCTTGATGATCTAGAACTTGTCATATTGCTTAAATTGATCTAAAATAAATGGAAGTTAAGGAAAATACCATTATGCTGTCGATTTATTCTATAAGAATAACTTAGTTTAAATATCATTCTTGATCTCATATATTCAAAATTGAAGCATTCATTCATTGATTTTAGTTATCATGGAATTATTGGAAGTGCAATATTCTTGGCCATACGCTACTGTTATACTGCGTGGAAGTAGCTTAATTTATAACTGAAGATGCGATCGAGCACTGATTGTGTTCAAGGGCTCTATGCTAGTCCCCTCAGCTGATTGCCGGAAACATACTATTTTATAAACCATGGGGTATGATGCTACTGGCGGCGCATTGCGCTGGGAGTACTATTTCTATAAATAAGTGAAGATCCACGGCACGACATGACATTCTTGCTTGATATTCCACATAAATTCACGAAGCACTTGCTCTTAAGCATAAGATGCTAAAGTGAGGAATATGTGGCTTGCTACAATCTCGTTACATTCTTGTTCATGGAAGGCCAATATCATGTTCTTGTTATATTCTTGCTAGTTCATTCTTGATCATTCTATCTTACATGGTTATCTGTTTCTATTGATTTGATCGCATGATTGATTCGTATTCGCATGATTTTACCTTATTTCTTTAGAGCTAAAATGATAATTACTTAAATAGTGCCTTCATGTTGATGCGAAGATACCTACTGGGCAAGTGTGCTCATGACCTATTTTCCAATATTTTTCAGGAGATGGAAAAAGTTAGGATTCGGATTCGGGCTATACTAGTAGCGGGACCGGAAGCGAGTGAAAGTGTTATAAAGATGAGAGTGAAGACTTAGGAAGTTAAAGTGTCTAGATTGAGTCACTGTAATTTTCCTATTTCTTGAGTCTAGTAAAATGGAAATCAAATTAGTGATTGTATCTTGAATATTGATCATTTATGAAATAAAGTTAGAATTTGAATATTATTGTGCAATTGCATTTATTTATGTGATTGTCTTGCGCTCTGATTGATTCTTGCTTGCAAGAGGCTTACCATACTGGCTGTTCGCGCTCCCCGAGCGAGTCTTCCGCTGTAATTAAAGGCTCAGGGCGTGACACGTACGTATGTGACGGCAGACCAGGACACCCGAATATGTGCCATGCATACACTAGATGTACTCGATGGTTGGTGGCATGGGGAACACCTAGACGCCCAAGTATGACCCAGTCATGCATGAACGGCCCTTTAGATTTAGGGGACTTGAGAGGGCTAGGAGAACCGGGTGTGGACGAGTCGGGTGTGAGTGTATCGAGATTGATGCGGGAGGAACACGCGACCTGGGACTCTAGCTCATGATCGTCCCTATGAGAGGGAAACGTTGGACCGTGCGCGGTTGAGAAATCGATAGTGAGTCTCGGGTATCGGCCTTTCCGCGTTAACTCGGGTCGAGTCACGGGACGGTCACTCACTCTCGCTCTCGCAACGGTGATAAAATGATAGCAAGCTAGATAATATATCACTCATGCAGCGGCATATACAAAAATATACAAGTAAAGCAATGCCTACGAGGAGGGTAGCGAGTGTACCTCCATGCTCTGGGGGTTGGGAAGACGTTCCCGGCCAAGTACGGTAACTCCCGGTAACAATGGTAATAGTTAATTACAACAGCAACTTTTCTTGCCCACTCCACGCAGGGAGGTAAAGGACTACAAGTGGGGCCCGGGAGGACCGACCCTGGGTTGACGGGTAGCAATCTGGAGGTGAGTAGGACACGAACTCGGCCTGCTGGTCCGACTCGGCGCTATTCCAACTCGGTGCTGCGCCAACTCGGTTGCTAACACGCTGGACAGGAAACAACGGTTTCCAAAGGAACGCTGCCTTCCTGAGATCTTCGAGAGGCTTCACTTGGCTGGGACGATGGCAGAATGTCCCTGATCGGCTCTCTGTAGGGGCGGTCGCTGAAGTTGACCTTTGATATTTATTTCTGAATTTTCTCCCGTACTGAGTTGTGCTGGCTGAACTCGGATCTGCTCTACACACCTTCACGAAAAGAATTGCTACGACCAGATCTGATGTCGGATTGATGCACAATAGGTACCGATGGATAGAGGACTCAGAGATCTACAACATATATTTTTGGTGGCTCCATCCACAGAGCGGATTAAAAATAAAAATGACTACAAAACTACTTTTTTTTCTGACCCGCTCTGTGGATGGAGCCGCCAAAAATATATGTTATATATCTCTGAGTCCTCTATCCATCGGTACCTCTTGTGCATCAATCTGACATGGAATCTGGTCATAGGAATTCTTTTCGTGAAGGTGTACAGAGCAGATCCGAGTTCAGCCAGTATAACTCAGTCCGGGAGAAAATTCAGAAATAAATATCAAAGGTCAACTTCAGCGACCGCCCCTTCAGAGAGCCAATCAGGGACATCCCGCCATCGTCCCAGCCAAGCGACACCTCTCGAAGATCTCAGGAAGGCAGCGTTCCTTTGGAAACCGTTGTTTGCTGTCCAGCAAGTCAGCAACCGAGTTGGCGCAGCACCGAATTGGAATAGTGCCGAGTCAGACCAGCAGGCCGAGTTCGTGCCGTACGCACCTCCAGATTACTGCCCGTCAACCCAGGGTCGGTCCTCCCGGGCCCCCCTTGTAGCCTTTTACCTCCCTGTGTGGAGTGGGCAATAAAAGTTACTGTTGTAATTAACTTTTATCGTTGTTACCGGGAGTTACCGTACTTAGCCGGTAACGTCTTCCCCACGCCCGGAGCATGGAGGTACACTCGCTACCCTCCTCGTAGGCATTGCTTTACTTGTATATTTTTGTATATGCCGCTGCATGAGTGATAGATTATCTAGCTTGCTATCATTTTATCACTGCTGCGAGAGCGAGAGTGAGTGACCGTCCCGTGACTCGACCCGAGTTAACGCGGAAAGGCCGATACCCGAGACTCACTGCCGGTTTCTCAACTGCCCACGGTCCAACGCTTCCCTTGCATAGGGACGATCGCGAGATAGAGTCCCAGGTCGCGTGTTCGTCCCGCATCAATTTGGTATCAGAGATGAATCTAGAGATGGAGAGGCTAAGGTAGAAGGGTTCTCAACCCTGAAATGCAGAGGGAAGAAGGAGGTTCCAGCGGGGGAGAGCTAGGGGGCGCACCAGGCTCCTTACACATTCATCAAATTTTCTTCTCATTAATTCTTCAAAAATGGAAATACAAGGTACTTATAATAAATGACAAATGGCCTAATCTACCCTTAGATCTAGGGTTAGGAGGGGTACTTAAGGGACTTCACATTTAAATGTGATCAAACAAAAAAAATAAAATTTCTAATTAATTCTAATGGGGGGCGCCCCCTTGACCAAGGGGTAAGGTGGCCAACTTTTGACATTTTACACCACTTGTCTCCCATGTGTTTATTTGACATTCAACCCTTCTAGAAGCCACCTAGGATGGTTTGACCAGCCCCACATGGCCTACGTGGACCAATGGGGGAGGACTGGGGGCCCCCTTGCTGGACCTACTGACATTTTACACATAAACCCACTAAGACTTACAATTATGTATCCATATAACACAAGGGTATACATACAAATATAAAAGGACATAATGCAAACAAAATATGAGTGGTCTTACTTCGATGTCCCCATCAATTCTCTCCGGGAGGAAAGAACTCGACCCCGTCGAGTAAAGGGGGTGACTGCTTGAGTAGCTCCGGCGGCACTCGTACTCGCGATCGTGGGACCCACGTGCTGGTCAGTGGGGCCGTGTGGGACCGGGGTGACACCACTGTAGTGGGGACGCCTGGAGGGGCGCTCCCTGGGACGGCGGTGTGCTGGTTCGCCAGCCGGAGGCCGGGCAGCTCCGATCGTCACACGCCGGAGTTGCTGTCCACGGATCTGCAATTCTGTTTTACAGCGCACGACCCGGCGAGATCTGCTGCTGCTGTCACTCCCGACGTCGGATCGACGCACAAGAGGTACCGTTGGAAAGTTCTTTCGAAGTACTTCGATCTAGGGCCAAAGAGATAAAATTGAATTTCCCGGATCTGGCATTAGTCGATTTTACAAGCTGCTGGCTCATAGGATCTGAAAAATCAGGGCAGAACCAAATTTTCCTGAGAGTTGGCGTTGACCACATTGTAGACCTTCGATTCAACTTTTGAGCCCTTCATGAAAGTTGTAGAGACCGAAGAGAGGAAAACGAGGATATATCTTATGAAAGGTTTGGTGGAATTTTCGATTTTTGTAGATTTTATACTGACTGGGGGTCGGATCTGGACAACAGGGATTGAACAGATTTTGGGAGAAAGACCGAACTTTTAAAAATATGTAGAGGGCTTCATAAATTCGAAGAAAATTTGTTGAGGGTGGGGATGGTGGATCGAACCTCCAATGAATTTGGGGGTTCCAACAAAAATCAAAAAGGGGGTCGACAGGTGGAAGAACTGAGCTTCTGCTACACAGATCTGAAAAGGGACAGATCAGGAAGACCGAAAGACACGAAAATATAAAAATATAAAAAGAAGGCGAAATGATAGGATAATTTTTCTAGAGGTTGGGGATCAAGTGAGGAACCAACCCTGAAAAGCTCAACTCCAGATGAGGTCGGAGTTGGGAGTTAAAATTCTCGGAGTGGGACTCTGTTCAGCCAAACAGAACCTGGACAGCACTTCGGTAGATCGCTCGCGGTGGCTTGACGGCGGCACGAACGACGGTGGCGACACCAGAAAGAGAACTTAGAGGGGCTAAGGAGAATATATAGGAGAGGGCTTCACACCCTAGAGAGCTGGAGGAAGAAGAAGAGAACCATAGAGAGAGGAGAGAGGGCACACCCTTCTTGCTTCAAGCAATTTTCACATAATTGATGCAGGACGGACCACGGACTCGACTCCATATGGATATGCGATGCTCGGACTCTAAACAAGCTCGCGATCGTCCCTTTTCGAGGGAAGCGTCGGACGTGCGCGGTTGAGAAACCGGCAAGAGCTAGGTGGTCAACTCACAATTTCGTACCCGGATCGGGTCACGGGACGGGTCTCACTCTCTCTCGCAGCAGCGGTGATATAAAAGTAAAGAGGGCTACGATCCTAGCATGCTCTCTAGTAGCGGCATATAAAGCATATACGAATAAAGCAAAATGCCGAGTCAAGGGAGCGAACACGATACCTCCACGCTCTCGGCGTGGGGAAGACGACCCCGGTCGAATCGGTACTCCCAGAATAACAAGTAATTAATTTACAGCAATGAATATGACTGCCCACTCCACACAGGGAGGTAAAGGGTGACACAATGGGGCCCAGGAGTAACGAGTTTGGGTTGACGGGTGGCTTCTTGTGTAGCTTCTAAAAACTCAGGGCAGACCAAGTTTTCCTGAGAGTTGGCATTGACCGCATTGTAGACCTTCGATTCAGCTTTTGAGCCCTTCATCAAAGTTGTAGAGACCGACGAGAGGAAAATGGAGATATATCTTATGAAAGGTTTGGTGGAAGTTTCGATTTTTTGTGGATTTTATACTGACTGGGGTCAGATCTGGACATCAAGGACTGAACAGATTTTGGGAGAAAGACCGAATTTTTAAAAATATGTAGAGAGCTTTAGACATTCGAAAAAAAATTGTAGAGGGTGGGGATGGTGGACAAAACCACCAATAAATTTGGGGGTTCCAACAAAAATCAAAAATGGGGTCAACAGGTGGAAGAACTGAGCTTCTACTACACAGATCTGAAAAGGGACAGATCAGGAAGACAGAAAGACACGAAAATATAAAAATATAAAAAGAATTTGAAATGATGGGGATAATTTTACTAGAGGTTGGGGATCAAGTGAGAAATCAACCCTGAAAATCTCAACTCCATATGAGGTCGGAGTTGGGAGTTAAAATTATTGGAGTGGGACTCTGTCTAGCCAAAGAGAACTTGGACAGCACTTCGATAGATCGCTCACGGTGGCTCGATGGCGGCACGAACGGCGGCGGTTGCACCAGAGATGAATCTAGAGATTGAGGGGCTAAGGTAGAAGGGTTCTCAACGCTGAAATGCAGAGGGAAGAAGGAGGTTCCATAGGGGGAGAGTTAGGGGGCGCACCAGGCTCCTTACACATTCATCAAATTTTCTTCTCATTAATTCTTCAAAAATGGAAATACAAGGTACTATAATAAATGACAAATGACCTAATCTACCCTTAGATATAGGGTTAGGAGGGGTACTAAAGGGACTTCACATTTGAATGTGATCAAACAAAAAAAATAATATTTTTTTATTTCTAATGGGGGGCGCCCCCTTGACCAAGGGGTAAGGTAGGTGGCCAACTTTTGACATTTTACACCACTTGTCTCCCATATATTTATTTGACATTCAACCCTTTTAGAAGCCACCTAGGATGGTTTGACCAGCCCCACATGGCCTAGGTGGACCAATGGGGGAGGACCGGGGGCCCCCTTGCTGGACCTACTAACATTTTGCACATAAACCCACTAAGACTTACAATTGTGTATCCATATAACACAAGGGTATACATATAAATATAAAAAGACATAAATGCAAACAAAATATGATCGGTCTTGCTTCGATGTCCCCATCAATTATGTGAAAATTGCTTGATGCGAGAAGGGTGTGCCCTCTCTCCTCTCTCTATGGTTCTCTTCTTCTTCCTCCAGCCCTCCAGGGTGTGAAGCCCTCTCCTATATTCTCCTTAGCCCCTCTGAGTTCTCTTTTTGTTGCCGCCGCCATCGCACTGTCGTCGCGCCGCCGCCACCGTCATCGGAGTTCTATCTCCATCGAAATTGCTGGACCTCTGAAATTTTAACTTTTGTTATTGTTGTCTGATCGAGCCCTAATTTTGAGGGTTTGTTCTGTCCACCTCTTCTAACCTCCAATTAATTTTTTGTGTCATTTGGAGTCCATTTGATATTTTTCCCATATTTTTGTTTGTCTTCTCAGTAATCTGCCCTTTTGTAGATCTACGGGATAGGGTTGTCTTCTTGTATTTTCCCCACCCCCTTATCAATTTCCAGAAAATCCCCAAAAATTACTCAGTGTTCCTCACATATACCCCCTTCCACCATAATTTTTGTGGAGTCTAGAAAAATCTTTTCCCCTTCGGTCAAAGGTCTGTTTAAGACATATCCATCTCTACCATGTGTGTCTGTCAGTCTGGGTCATAAAAAAAAGCAGTTTTGCAGTCATTTTTCCTTTTAATCCGCTTCGTGGATGGAGTCACCAAACATATATGTTGTAGATCTCTGAGTCCTCTATCTATCGGTACCTCTTGTGCATCAATCCGACATCGGATATGGTCGTAGGAATTCTTTTTGTGAAGGTGTGCAGAGCAGATCCGAGTTTAGCCAGCATAACTCAGTCCAGGAGAAAATTCAGAAATAAATATCAAAGGTCAACTTCAGCGAGCGCCCCTTCAGAGAGCCAATCAGGGACATCCCGCCATCATCCCAGCCAAGCGACGCCTCACGAAGATCTCAAGAAGGCAGCGTTCCTTTGGAAACCGTTATTTGCTGTCCAGCGAGTCAGCAACCGAGTTGGCACAGCACCGAGTTGGAATAGTGCCGAGTCGGACCAGCAGGCCGAGTTCGTACCGTACGCACCTCCAGATTGTTGCCCGTCAACCCAGGGTCGGTCCTCCCGGGCCCCACTTGTATCCCTTTACCTCCCTGCGTGGAGTGGGCAATAAAAGTTACTGTTGTAATTAACTTTTACCGTTGTTATCGGGAGTTACCGTACTTGGCCGGGAACGTCTTCCCCACGCCCGGAGCCGTTCAGGGTTGAGATCTCTTCTACCTTAGCCCCTCCATCTCTAGATTCATCTCTGGTGCCGCCGCCGCCGTTCGTGCCGCCATCGAGCCACCGCGAGCGATCTATCGAAGTGCTGTCCAGGTTCTCTTTGGCTAGACAGAGTCCCACTCCAATAATTTTAACTCCCAACTCCGACCTCATCTGGAGTTGAGATTTTCAGGGTTGGTTTCTCACTTGGTCCCCAACCACTAGTAAAATTATCCCCATCATTTCAAATTCTTTTTATATTTTTATATTTTCGTGTCTTTCTGTCTTCCTGATCTGTCCCTTTTCAGATCTGTGTAGTAGAAGCTCAGTTCTTCCACCTTTTGACCCCATTTTTAATTTTTGTTGGAACCCCCAAAATTATTGGAGGTTCTGTCCACCATCCCCACGTCTTCCCTCTACATTTCAGGGTTGAGAACTCTTCTAACTTAGCCCCTCCATCTCTAGATTCATCTCTGGTGCCGCCGCCGCCGTTCGTGCCGCCATCGAGCCACCGCGAATGATCTACCGAAGTGCTGTCCAGGTTCTGTTTGGCTGGACAGAGTCCCACTCCGAGAATTTTAACTCCCAACTCTGACCTCATCTAGAGTTAAGATTTTCAGGGTTGGTTCCTCACTTGATCCCCAACCTCCAATAAAATTATCCTGTCATTTCACCTTCTTTTTATATTTTTCTATTTTCGTGTCTTTCTGTCTTCCTGATCTGTCCCTTTTCAGATCTGTGTAGCAGAAGCTCAATTCTTCCACCTTTTGACCCTCTTTTTTGATTTTTGTTGGAACCCCCAAATTTATTGGAGGTTTTATCCACCGTCCCCACCCTCTACATATTTTTCAAAATTCGTTCTTTCTCCGAAAATCTGTTCAGTCCCTGCTGTCCAGATTTGAGCCCCAGTCAGTATAAAATCCACAAAAAATCGAAACTTCCACCAAACCTTTCATAAGATATATCCCCGTTTTCCTCTCTTCGGTCTCTACAACTTTAATGAAGGGCTCAAAAGCTGAATCGAAGGTCTACAACATAGTCAACGCCAACTCTCAGGAAAACTTGGTTCTACCCTGAGTTTTTAGATCATGTGAGCATGCAGCTTGTAAAATCGAGTAATGCCAGATCCGGGAAATTCACTTTTATCTCTCTAGCCCTAGATCGAAGTACTTCGAAAGAGCTTTCCAACGGTACCTCTTGTGCATCGATCCGACGTTGGGAGTGACCGCAGTAGTAGATCTCGCTGGGTCGCACGCGGTAAAATAGAATTGCAGATCCGTGGCTAGCAACTCCGGCGGGTGACGATCGGAGACGCCGGCCTCCAGCTGGTGAACCAGCACACCGCCATCCCAGGGAGCGCCCCTCCAGGCGTCCCCACCACAGTGGTGCCACCCCGGTCCCACACGGCCCCACTGACCAGCACGTGGGTCCCACGATCGCGAGTACGAGTGCCGCCGAAGCTACACAAGAAGCCGCCCGTCAACCCGAACCCGTTACTCCCGGGCCCCATTGTGTCGCTTTTTACCTCCTTGCGTGGAGTGGACAGTCATATTCATTGCTGTAAATTAATTACTTATTATTCCGGGAGTACCGATTCGGCCGGGGTCGTCTTCCCCACGCCGAGAGCGTGGAGGTATCGTGTTCGCTCCCTTGACTCGGTATTTTACTTTATTCGTATTTCCTTTATATGCCACTGCTAGAGAGCATGCTAGGATCGTAGCCCTCTTTACTTTTATATCACCGATGCTGCGAGAGAGAGCGAGACCCGTCCCGTGACCCGATCCGGGCACAAAATTGTGAGTTGACCACCCTAGCTCTTGCTGGTTTTTCAACTGCGCACGTCTGACGCTTCCCTCGAAAAGGGACGATCGCGAGCTTGTTTAGAGTCTAAGGATCGCATATCCATCTGGAGTCGAGTCCGTGGTCCGTCCTGCATCAGTTTGGTATCAGAGAGCCAGTTGAGTCTAGGGTGTCTAAAATCAACAAAAAAAGGGTGTCATTTACGTCTAGTCATTATCTAAGTCGGTCTAGGTTGCATTTGCATACCATTAATCGGTATATCAAAAGGTGGTGTCCGAGCGTTAGGCTATGCCTATCGGGAAGGCCGCACACTTGCGCGATTGATCTTCGGATCGGTTAGCTCCGCCACGTACCGAGTCTTGGTTGTGTCTAGGTTGGTAGTCAAGTCGACATTCCAACTTGCATTGTCATTTAGGGTCATGTTTAGTCCATTGTTTAGTTGGATTGTCTTGTCTCCACGTGTTTGCATGTCCATTCACTAGTGTCTCCGTGTCCCATGGATGACCAAGGGGCCGCATCTTCTGCATGGTGGTGATACTATCTAAAATGGAAGGACCACCGAACCACCCCAAAAGGTCTGAAGCGTGGGACTTCTACTGATGCGGGACGGACACGGGGACCGACTCTACGCGATGCGAACCTCGGACTCTAAGTGAGGACGCGACCAGCAACATGCAAGTTTGAGAGACTTCGGCCCGACACAAGGAGTTCCTATGGGCTATACGTCGCTAACAGAAACGCAAGCTCACTCGTCGTCCCACACGAGGGAAACGCGGATCGTGCGCGGTTGAAGAACCTGGCAGAGTTCAAGGGTAGTCCGACTCACTTCCGAACTCGGATCGAGTCACGGGACGGGTAACTCTCACAGTCACAGCGGTGACATGAACTCACGGGCTAGTACCTATCACTCTCAGCAGCGGCATATGACCGTATCCACGCACCCGGCGTGGGGAAGACAACCCCGGCCGACCTCGGACTCCTGGCTAAACACTTTTTACAGCATTACAATAAATTGACCCACTCCACGCAGGAAGGTAATAGGTCACATGTGGGGCCCGGGAGTCACGACGATCGGGTTGACATGCAGCATCTTGATGTCGTCCAGGCGGCGCCGAATTTGCGTTTTTGTGCTGTCCGGACGGCGCAATCTACGGGTCCGTGGGGCCCACGGACCGCTTCAACCTCCGGCTCTGGTGGGAAGGGGCCCACTGTTGGCACGCCTCCCTGGACGGCGGTCGGCCGAAAACACCGGTCGGAGACCGATCGGCTCCGTTCACCAGGTGGGGAAGTAGCTGCCCACGGATTTTGGCTTCTGTATTCCGGCGTGCGCTCCGGCGAGATCGGCCGCTGCGATCAATCCCGATGTCGGATCGGGACACATGAGCTATCGCTGGAAAGCTCTCTTGAAATCCTTCAATATAGGCCATGATAGAGGATCTGGATCTACATGGATCTAGACTTTGTTGAATTTTGAAGTTCCTATTGTATAGTACCTGAGCTCTCAGAACAGCAGGGCAGTTTCCTGAGAACTGCCTTTGACTGTAAAGCAAACCTTCGAATCAGACTTCGACCTCTTCATGAAAGTTATGGAGAAGAGAGGAAACGGCAATATTTTTTGTGGAAGGATTGGTGGTGGCTACGATTTGATAGGATTTTAACACTGATGGGTGGTCGGATCTGGAAACTGGTTGATAGCATTGTAGATGGATCTAAAGTCGAATTTTAGAAAATATGAGATGGTCTCCCAAAATTTCAAGAAAAATTGGGGATGGAGAGGTTGGTGGATAGAACTCCCAATAAATTTGGGAGCTCTTGGAAAAATCAAAGAGAGGGCCGGAGATGTGAAACATAGAGCGGGTGGAAATCTAAACAGAAAACAGACAGATCTGGGAAAAGAAGTTGGACGAAAATGAAAAATTATCAAATGGAGGATTTATGACCAACCAATTTTTGTGGATCGTGGGGAACACCTCTGGAACACCCCACAAAATCCCAGCTCAAGAACACGTCGGGGTGGAGAGCAGGAATTCGGGGAAGGTACCTCTGTCCTGGATGGACAGAACACCGGTGACGATGGTGGCAGTGCGATGGCGGCTCGTGGCGGCGGCGACGATCACCGAAACTGGTAGGGGTGGAGTCACAACACCAGAAGGCAGCCTTCCAACTGCAAAGGGGGAGAGAGGGGCGGCCAAGGCCTTGCTCCAATAAAAATCAAGTTTTTCTCTTCATTAATTCTACTAAATGAGAAATACAAGATATATATATGAAATGGCAAATGACTTAAACTACCCTTGGACCTAGAGTTTTGGGGAATATAATAATGAGTAGAACTAATTAGTTCTAATCATCATTTTACAAAAATAAAATGCTTGATGTTGAGAGGGGGGGCGCCCCCTTGACCAAGTAGGCAAGGTTGGTGGCCAACCTTGACCTTTAAGCTCCATTGTCCCCCACTTGGCCCACTCTTCTAGAAGCCCACCATTGGAAGGTTGACTGACCCCACGTAGGCTCTAGGAGTGAGGTGGATCAATGGGAGGAGGCCTGGGTGGCCCGTGGGACCCAGGGGTCCCATTTTGCAAATAAACCTCTCTTACAATCCAAATTACAAACCAAATAAAGATAAATAAAAAATATATTACATACAAATAAAGTCTCAGTAAATGTGATAAATATCGAGACTCATGGGGGAGTCTCCAGGCTGTCTCCGAGCCAGATGGACGCTGAGGTGGCTCGAGTGGTGCTCCGCATACGGTACCGGTGGCTCGCCGACCCGTGCCGCTCGTGTGCTCTAGTGTCCGCACCAATTCTCCCCGGGTGGGAGAAACTCGACCCTGTCGATTAAGGGTCCGCGTCACTCTGGTACCACTCCAGTAGGTCCGGATCGATCCGCTGCAACTCTCCATGGGTGTTCCATGTGTCCTCGGAGGCGGGTGGCCCTCTCCAGCGCACTAGGTAGCGCGGGTAAGATCCACTCCTGGTAACTGTCACCTGCTCATCCAGTATATGATCGATATGCTCTCGCTGCCGTGAAAGAGGGGCTGGAGGTGGACACTCAAGTGTGGGATCACTCTCAATGGGAGGGGACGGCTCAAAATGCTCACTAGGGATCACCGCTGGGTCCCTATATGCAACTAGATCCGATACATTGAAAGTAGAGCTTATACCATATTCCTCAGGCAAGTCCAGAACATAAGCATTGGATCCAACGCATTTTCAACACTTTAAATGGACCAGCTCCGTGAGCTTGCAGTTTCTTTACGGTTCCAGAGGGAAACTGTTCAGGTCTTACCCTGATCATGACATATTCACCCTCTTGGAACTCTCGGTGGTGTCGATGGACATCGGCTAGCTCTTTGTAACGTGCATTGCTTGCCTCAATGTGACGACGGATGTCGTCATGCAGACTCCTAACATGCTTAGCAAAAAGAAAAACACACAGATGCACACACGACCCTAAACAACCCTACGGTTAGTCCGACTCATGCATATGTAAAGGTGGACCAGGACACCCGAATGTGTGCCATGCATACACTAGATGCAACCGATGGTTGGCGGAAAGTGGGACTCCTAGACATCCTACTTTGTCCCTAGTATGCGGCAGCCCATTGGATTTGGGAGGGCTAGGAGGGCCGAAAGTAGGTGTATCGGGCTTGGATGTGGGAGGATTTAGAGATCTAAAACTACCTTTGTCAATACCCCTAGATGTAGGGTAGGCATGCCATGTTCCCTAATCATCGGACCTATTACTATGTGGAGGTTGATTGGCCTGAGTGGGAAGAGAGTGGTAGGGGACTTCCTTGACAAGGTAGAAGGGAAGTGGTGGACCATGAGGCCCACCAGCGAAGGGGTCGAATGGGTCAAAGAATGTGTGACCCCTCGGTTCCTCCATTACATAGTCCCATGTTTGAAATTCATGAAGGTGATGGTCACCTCCATCCATCGTGGTAGATGGGACAGTGTATAGAAGATATGGCTCCTCCCTTGGGATAAAAGGAATGAAGTCGGGCTCGGCCGGTAACGGGAGGAGTAGAAGAACCTCTGTGGTAACATGACCCACGGTGTACACGGAGGTGATGGACCCTAAAGCGGGATGAGTGAAACTACGACCTGTGGGTCGGTTGAAGCCTGGAGCCAACAAGTGCGTAAATGTCAATTGCCGGTCTAACCCTTTAAGAAGGTCATCCAATGTATTCACATAGTGACTAGACCGGAAAGTGATGTGAAATGAATTGATTGGCACTAGAGGTAGAATAGGGTCCATGGATGGGAGGGGAGATGAGGTCAAGCCGTTCTTGAGCCAACTAAGAAGTGGTTCGGCTATGAAAAGTGTACTCGTCAGAAACACTGGTGGCTCGGGCTTTGGTAGCTCCAAATGAGAGGGCTCCGAAATAAGATCGGAAGGTGAGTGTGACGGTAATGGAGCTCTCATGGATGGGGAAGAGGGGCCCTCTATGATGAGGAGAGGACTTTGGGAGGGCACCGTAGATGGTGCCGGCTTAGGACTACCAGCTGTTACCTCTTTGTACTCGGGCAAGAGTCCGTCAATCCGAGTGCACATCCTATCCAACCCATCCGAAATGGCTTTGAAGAGTTCGGCAACAGTGGGGTTCGGATTAGGGATATTATGATGGACTTGACCCTCGAGTCTCGGCCTGGCGGTGGACGCAAGACTACAAACGGGGCTTCTTGCCTCCGACTATGGCCCACTTGGGTGGAGGTGGTTGGGTGTGGTCGGTTGGAGGTGACCGGGCCGGGTAGGTAGACCTTCCTAAGCTCGCCCTTCATCTCATGCCACGACTCGATGGGCCATTGCCTCCTAACCTCTCTCAAGCGCTCAATGTGGTTCCACTTTTCGGCGGCCTCATGTAGAAGCCTCTCCTTGGCGAAATAGAAGTGACCGGCTTCGAACATGGTATAACAATCAAAGTATGTATCCATGGCGGCCTCCCACTTGAGGTAGTCGCCCGGGTCATTGGAGCCATAAAAATCTGAGGCTTCGGGCCTACGGAAGTGGAGAGGGTGGTTGCCAAGCCCATGGGTGTGCCAACGATCATATCGCCTGGACGATCGACATTCCATTGGAAATGGGGAACTACAAGACGGACATGTTGACACTTGGACAAGACACTAGACATGACTAATGCAAACACCGACTAAGGCAAACACTCACTAAATGATGCACTTAGACCTAACCAATATCCGGTACGTGGCGGAGATAACCGATCCGAAGATCACTCGCACAAGTGTGCGGGCCTTCCCGTTAGGCGTAACCCAACGTTCGGATGACACCTTTTTATATACCGGGTAAAGGGTGCAAATGCAATTTAAAACACTCTTTTTTTGTTTGTTTTGAAAATAATGATGATCCTAGACTCGACTTAGACCATGATGCATGCAAGACTTACGTAAAGACTACCCTAGACTCGACTCGCTCTGATACCAAACTGATGCGGGACAGACACGGGGACCGACTCTACGCGATGCGAACCTCGGACTCTAAGTGAGGACGTGACCAGCAACATGCAAGTTTGAGATACTTCGGCCCGACACAATGAGTTCCTATGGGCTATACGTCGCTAACAGAAATGCAAGCTCACTCGTCGTCCCACGCGAGGGAAACGTGGATCGTGCGCGGTTGAAGAACCGGCAGAGTTCAAGGGTAGTTTGACTCACTTCCGGACTCGGATCGAGTCACGGGACGGGTCACTCTCACACTCACAGCGATGACATGAACTCACGGGCTAGTACCTATCGCTCTCGGCAGTGGCATATGACCATATACCAGCTAAACAAGTAAATGCCAAGAAGTTGAGACCGTGACCTCCACGCACCCGGCATGGGGAAGACAACCCCGGCCGACCTCGGACTCCCGGTTAAACACTTTTTACAGCATTACAATAATTTGACCCACTCCACGCAGGAAGGTAATAGGTCACATGTGGGGCCCGGGAGTCACGACGATCGGGTTGACAGCCAGCATCTTGATGTCGTCCGCGTTTTCGTGCTGTCCGGACGGCGTAATCTACGGGTCCGTGGGGCCCACGCACCGCTCCAACCTCTGGCTCTGGTGGGAAGGGGCCCACTGTGATGGGGACCCCTGGTGGCACGCCTCCCTAGATGGTGGTCGGCCGAAAACATCAGACGGAGACCGATCGGCTCCCTTCACCAGGTGGGGAAGTAGCTGACCACGGATTTTGGCTTCTGTTTTTCGGCGCGCGCTTCGGCGAGATCGGCCGCTGCGATCAATCCCGATATCGGATCGGGGCACAGGAGCTATCGCTGGAAAGCTCTCTTGAAATCCTTCAATATTATAGGCCCTAAGAGAGGATCTGGATCTACACGGATCTGGACTTTGTTGAATTTTGAAGTTCTTATTGTACAGTACCCGAGCTCTCAGAACAGCAGGGCAGTTTCCTGAGAACTGCCTTTGACTGTGAAGCAAACATTTGAATCAGACTTCGACCACTTCATGAAAGTTATGGAGGGGGAATGAGAGGAAAACGGAAATATTTTTTGTGGAAGGATTGGTGGAGGCTACGATTTGTTAGGATTTTAACACTGATGGGTGGTCGGATCTGGAAACTGGTTGATAGCACTGTAGATGGATCTGAAGTCGAATTTTAGAAAATATGAGATGGTCTCCCAAAATTCCAAGAAAAATTAGGGATGGAGGGGTTGGTGAATAGAACTCTCAGTAAATTTGGGAGCTCCTGGAAAAATCAAAGAGAGGGTCGGAGATGTGAAACACAGGGCGGGTGAAAATCTAAACAGAAAATAGATAGATCTGGGAAAAGAAGTATGACAAAAATGGAAAATTATTAAATGGAGGATTTATGACCAACCAATTTTTTTGGATCGTGGGGAACACTTCTGGAACACCCCCTCAAAATCCCAGCTCAAGAACACGTTAGGGTGGAGAGCAGGAATTCGGGGAAGGCACCTCTGTCTTGGATGGATAGAACACCGGCGACGATGGTGGCGGTGCGATGGCGGCTCGTGGCGGCGGCGACGATCACCGGAACTGGTAGGGATGGAGTCACACCACCAGAAGGTAGCCTTCCCAGCTGCAAAGGGGGAGAGAGAAGGGAGAGAGAGGGGCGGCCAAGGCCTTGCTCCAACAAAAATCAAGTTTTTCTCTTCATTAATTCTACTAAATGAGAAATACAAGATATATATATGAAATGGCAAATGACTTAAACTACCCTTGGACCTAGGGTTTTGGGGAATATTATAATGAGTAGAACTAATTAGTTCTAATCATCATTTTACAAAAATAAAATGCTTGATGTTGAGAGGGGGGCGCCCCCTTGACCAAGTAGGCAAGGTTGGTGGCCAACCTTGACCTTTAAGGTCCATTGTCCCCCACTTGGCCCACTCTTCTAGAAGCCCACCATTGGAAGGTTGACTGCCCCCCCCCCATTGGAAGGTTGACTGACTCTCCTAGGAGTGAGGTGGATCAATGGGAGGAGGCCTGGGGGGCCCGTGGGACCGAGGGTCCCATTTTGCAAATAAACCCCTCTTACAATCCAAATTACAAACCAAATAAAGACAAATAAAAAATACATTACACACAAAAAGAGTTCCAGTAAACGTGATAAATATCGAGACTCAAGGGGGAGTCTCCAGGCTGTCTCCGAGCCAGATGGACGCTGAGGTGGCTCGAGTGGTGCTCCGCGTACAGTACCGGTGGCTCACCGACCCGTGCCTCTCGTGTGCTCTGGTGTCCGCACCATCTACGGCTCAGAAAACCCAAGTGACTACTTAGAGTGGGAAGCCGTTATGGACGACTACTTTGAACCTTATGTCCAGTCCCGCGCAAGTCAACTTAGCCAAAAGGTGACTTTTCTATGAAGCCGCCGAAACATGAAGGGACATCAAGTACTTCCGGGAAGATAGGAGGCTAAGGCCCATCGAGTCATGGTGGGATATGAAGAGAGCGCTTAGGAGGGTCTACCTTCCCCGTCCACCTACCTCCAACTACGGGGGTCAAACCACTAGCCATCCCCACCAACTCACCCGCAATCAAGTGGGTCACACCTCCAACCAACCCCGCCCCTTCACCCCCCATCCAAGCCCTCCAAAGCAACCCCAATCAAGTGGTCCGCCCAGTCACCTCCAACCAACCCCCCCTTGGCATCTCTGTCCAATCCCACCTCGTCGCCTCCAACCACGTGGAAGCCCCGCTGCTAGTCGAGTCTAGGTCCACACCTCAGCCGAGAGCTGAGGAGCAAGTCCACTCCGAGGTCCCCACTCCAACCCGCTCCTTTGAGAAAATCGAGAAAATGTTTTAGGATTGGTTGGAAAAGACACGCGCTTCTTCACCACCCATGAGTGCTCCATTACCACCCTCTACTTCCGAACCTTATTCAGAGCCATCTTGTTTGGAGCCACCAAAACTCGAGCCACCCGTGTTTCTAACGGGTACGCTTTTCATTACCGAACCACTACTTAGTTAGCTCAAGGATGGCTTGGTCCCACCTCCTTACCCATCTATGGACCCCACCCTACCATTGGTGTCCGTCAACTCCTACCACACGACATTCTGGTCTAGTCACCATGTTGATACGTTGGGTGACCTTATTCTTGGCTTAAGTTGGCAATGAAAGTTGACGCACTTATTGGCCCGAGGCTTCGACCAGCCCACTAGTCGTAGCTTCACCCATCCGGCCATAGGGTCCATTACCTCCGTATGCACCATGGGATGTGTCACCACGGAGATTCTCTTGTTCCTTCCCTTACCGGCCGAGCCTACCTTTGCTCCATTTATCCCGAGGGAGGAACCATATCTTCTATACACGGTCCGATTTACCACGAGGGATGAAGGTGACCATCACCTTCATGAATTTCAAACATGGGACTATGTAACGGAGGAACCAAGGGGTCACACATTCTTTGACCCATTCGACCCCTTCTCTAATGGGCCTCGTGATCCATCACTTCCTTCATACGTTGTCGGGGAAGTGCACTTTCACACCCCTTTCCCACAGGCCGGGCCATCTATACCCACCAAGCCCAATCTCGATACACCCACATCCGGCTCGTCCACACCCGGTTCTCCTAGCCCTCTCAAGTCCCCTAAATCCAAAGGGCCGTTCATGCATGACTGGGTCATACTTGGGCATCTAGGTGTTCCCCATGCCACCAACCATCGAGTACATCTAGTGTATGCATGGCACATATACGGGTGTCCTGGTCCGCCGTCACAAACGTACAGGTCGGACTAACAATAGGTTTGTCTAGGGTCATGCATGAGTCAATTTTTTGTTTGTGTGGTTTGTGGTTTGCTAGGAGTCTGCATGTGTCTTGTGCGAGCTCGTTGATGTCAGTCCCTTAAGAGGCGAGTGGACTCGATCGATGAGTATGGGATCAGTTCTACATCTATGCCCCGGATCTAGTCACCTACAGGGACCCAGCGGTGATTCCTAGTGAATCTTCGAGCCCCCTCCTTCCCCTTGAGAGTGACCCCACCCCAGAGTGTTCCACCACTAGCCTTTTCCCATAGTAGTTTGTGTACATCGAGTATATATGGAATGAGCAGGTGACGATCACTTGGAGTGGAGCGTACCCGCGCTACTTGGTACGGTGACGGATCCGCCGGAGCTACTCGAGCAGTCACCCCCCTTACTCGACGGGGTCGAGTTCTTCCCACCCGGGGAGAATTGATGGGGACATCGAAGTAAGACCGCTCATATTTTGTTTGCATTTATGTCCTTTTATAGTTGTATGTATACCCTTGTGTTATATAGATACACAATTGTAAGTCTTAGTGGGTTTATGTGCAAAATGTCAATAGGTCCAGCAAGGGGGCCCCCAGTCCTCCCCCATTGGTCCACCTAGGCCATGTGGGGCTGGTCAAACCATCCTAGGTGGCTTCTAGAAGGGTTGAATGTCAAATAAACACATGGGAGACAAGTGGTGTAAAATGTCAAAAGTTGGTCACCTACCTTACCCCTTGGTCAAGGGGGCACCCCCCCATTAGAATTAATTAGAAATTTTATTTTTTTTGTTTGATCACATTTAAATGTGAAGTCCCTTAAGTACCCCTCCTAACCCTAGATCTAAGGGTAGATTAGGTCATTTGTCATTTATTATAAGTACCTTGTATTTTCATTTTTGAAGAATTAATGAGAAGAAAATTTGATGAATGTGTAAGGAGCATGGTGTGCCCCCTAGCTCTCCCCCTCTGGAACCTCCTTCTTCCCTCTACATTTCAGGGTTGAGAACTCTTCTACCTTAGCCCCTCCATCTCTAGAATCATCTCTGGTGCCGCCGCCGCCGTTCGTGCCGCCATCGAGCCACCGCGAGCGATCTTCCGAAGTGCTGTCCACGTTCTGTTTGGCTGGATAGAGTCCCACTCTGAGAATTTTAACTCCCAACTCTGACCTCATCTAGAGTTAAGATTTTCAAGGTTGGTTCCTCACTTGATCCCCAACCTCCAATAAAATTATCCCATCATTTCACCTTCTTTTTATATTTTTCTATTTTCGTGTCTTTCTGTCTTCCTGATCTGTCCCTTTTCAGATCTGTGTAGCAGAAGCTCAATTCTTCCACCTTTTGACCCCCTTTTTGATTTTTGTTGGAACCCCCAAATTTATTGGAGGTTTTATCCACCATCCCCACCCTCTACAAATTTTCATCGAATTTCTAAAGCCCTCTACATATTTTTAAAAATTCGTTCTTTCTCCCAAAATCTGTTCAGTCCCTATTGTCCAGATTTGAGCCCCAGTCAGTATAAAATCCACAAAAAATCGAAACTTCCACCAAACCTTTCATAAGATGTATCCCCGTTTTCCTCTCTTCGGTCTCTACAACTTTAATGAAGGGCTTAAAGGCTGAATCGAAGGTCTACAACACGGTCAATGCCAACTCTCAGGAAAACTTGGTTCTACCCTGAGTTTTTAGATCTTGTGAGCCTGCAGCTTGTAAAATAGAGTAATGCCAGATCCGGGAAATTCACTTTTATCTCTCTGGCCCTAGATCGAAGTACTTCAAAAGAGCTTTCCAACGGTACCTCTTGTGCATCGATCCGACGTCGGGAGTGACCGCAGCAGCAGATCTCGCCGGGTCGCACGCTGCAAAATAGAATTGCAGATCCGTGGCCAGCAACTCCGGCGGGTGACGATCGGAGCCGCCCGGCCTCCGGCTGGTGAACCAGCACACCGCCGTCCCAGGGAGCTCCCCTCCAGGCGTCCCCACCACAGTGGTGCCACCCCGGTCCCACACGGCCCCACTGACCAGCACGTGGGTCTCACGATCGCGAGTACGAGTGCCGCCGAAGCTACACAAGAAGCCGCCCGTCAACCCGAACCCGTTACTCCCAATTGATGGGGACATCGAAGTAAGACCACCCATATTTTGTTTACATTTATGTCCTTTTATATTTGTATGTATACCCTTGTGTTATATGGATACACAATTGTAAGTCTTAGTGGGTTTATGTGCAAAATATTAGTAGGTCCAGCAAGGGGGCCCCCAGTCCTCCCCCATTGGTCCACGTAAGCCATGTGGGGCTGGTCAAACCATCCTAGGTGACTTCTAGAAGGGTTGAATGTCAAATAAACACATGTGAGACAAGTGGTGTAAAATGTCAAAAGTTGGCCACCTACCTTACCCCTTGGTCAAGGGGGCGCCCCCCATTAGAATTAATTAGAAATTTTATTTTTTTGTTTGATCACATTTAAATGTGAAGTCCCTTAAGTACCCCTTCTAACCCTAGATCTAAGGGTAGATTAGGTCATTTGTCATTTATTACAAGTACCCTGTATTTCCATTCTTGAAGAATTAATGAGAAGAAAATTTGATGAATGTGTAAGGAGCCTGGTGCGCCCCCCAGCTCTCCCCCTCTGGAACCTCCTTCTTCCCTCTGTATTTCAGGGTTGAGAACTCTTCTACCTTAGTCCCTCCATCTCTAGATTCATCTCTGGTGCCGCCGCCGCCGTTCGTGCCGCCAACGAGCCACTGGGAGCGATCTACCGAAGTGCTGTCCAGGTTCTGTTTGGCTGGACAGAGTCCCACTCCAAGAATTTTAACTCCCAACTCCGACCTCATCTAGAGTTAAGATTTTCAGTGTTGGTTCCTCACTTGATCCTCAACTTCCAGTAAAATTATCTCGTCATTTCACCTTCTTTTTATATTTTTCTATTTTCGTGTCTTTCTGTCTTTCTGATGTGTCCCTTTTCAGATCTATGTAGCAGAAGCTCAGTTCTTCCACCTTTTGACCCCCTTTTTGATTTTTGTTAGAACCCCCAAATTTATTGGAAGTTCTATCCACCATATTTATTAAAATTTATTCTTTCTCCCAAAATCTGTTCAGTCCCTGTTGTCCAGATCTGACCCCCATTCAGTATAAAATTCACAAAAAATCGAAACTTCCTCCAAACCTTTCATAAAATATATCCCTATTTTTCTCTCTTCGGTCTCTACAACTTTAATGAAGGGGTCAAAAGCTGAATCGAAGGTCTACAATGCGGTCAATGCCAACTCTCAGGAAAACTTGGTTCTACCCTGAGTTTTCAGATCCTGTGAGCCTGCAGCTTGTAAAATCGAGTAATGCCAGATCCGAGAAATTCACTTTTATCTATCTAGCCTTAGATCGAAGTACTTCGAAAGAGCTTTCCAATGGTACCTCTTGTACGTCGATCGAGGTTGGGAGTGACCGCAGCTGCAGATCCGTGACCAGCAACTCCGGCGGGTGATGATCCGAGCCGCCCGACCTCCGGCCGGCGAACCACCACACCGCCATCCCAGAAGATCCCCTCCAGGCATCTCCACCACAGTGGTGCCACCCCGGTCCCACACGGCCCCACTGACCAGCACGTGGGTCCCACGATCGCGAGTACGAGTGCCGCCGAAGCTACACAAGAAGCCGCCCGTCAACCCGAACCCATTGCTCACGGGCCCCATTGTGTCACCCTTTACCTCCCTGCGTGGAGTGGACAGTCATATTCATTGCTGTAATTTAATTACTTGTTATTCCGGGAGTACCGATTCGGCCGGGGTCGTCTTCCCCATGCCGAGAGCGTGAAGGTATCGTGTTCGCTCCCTTGACTCGGCATTTTGCTTTATTCGTATATGCTTTATATGCCACTGCTAGAGAGCATGCTAGGATCGTAGCCCTCTTTACTTTTATATCACCGCTGTTGCGAGAGAGAATGAGACTCGTCCCGTGACTCGATCCGGGCACGAAATTATGAGTTGACCACCCTAGCTCTTGCCGATTTCTCAACCGCGCACGTCCGATGCTTCCCTCGAAAAGGGACGATCGCGAGCTGGTTTAGAGTATGAGGATCGCATATCCATCTAGAGTCAAGTCCGTGGTCCGTCCCGCATTAGTTTGGTATCAGAGCGCTAGTTGAGTCTAGGGTAGTCATTAGTCTTTGCTTAACAAAAACACAAAAAAGTGTCATTTACTTCTAGTCATCGTCTAAGTCGGTCTAAGGTTGCATCCGCATACCATTGTTCGGTATATAAAAAGGTGTTGTCCAAACGTTAGGCTACGCCTATCGGGAAGGCCGCACACTTGCGCGAGTGATCTTCAGATCGATTAACTCCGCCACGTACCGAGTCTTGGTTTAAGTCTTGGGTCCTTAGTGTGCATGCATTCCTCCCTTGCATAGTCGGTCTAGTGTATTGTCCAAATGGCCTTGCATATCCATTCCTAGGGATCCATTCCATCTTTTCGGCACCAATGGCCAACCCATGCCGACCCATCCAAGGTGATAGGTCCGTGTCCGGGTACATCGGGACTATGATAAGTACCGGTTGGAATATGGAGTTGGAGAGGTGAGCACCACGACTACCTTTCAGTTTCAGAGATGTTTGCGGCTTTACTTTCGAATCCAATGTCTTGGCCACGATGCATTCTCTCTGGCGCAGTCCTATAAGGTCGCTCTGGAGGTCGAGCCATTTGAGTCTCCATTTAATGACGACCTACAGGGAGCCGATGCTGCCCTGGCTGCCCTTCGGCAAACATCTACCTCCCAACCGAGTCCCGAGCCGATCGGACTACCCACCCCATTGCCTTCACCACCCGTGAGTGCTCCATCACCACCCTCTGCTTCCGAACTTTATTCGGAACCATCTTATTTGGAGCCACCAAAACCCGAGCCACCCGTGTGGTGCGGACACCAGGGCGATCAGTGACACGTCGGCGAACCGACGGTGCCATACGCGGAGCACCAAGTGGACTACTTCGGCTTCCCTTCAAATTAGGGACAATTTGGCTTCAATTTGGACTCTTTTTGCATTGAAATTGGGCTTGTAATGAACATTCTACTTGGGTTTGCATAATGGGCTGGTTGTAAGGCTCTTAAAGGGCCAATTGGTTAAGGCCCTTAAGCATTCCTTAGGAAAGGAGTGGCCTTGGTCCATTGTAATGGATCCATAAGCCATGCATGGCCCAATTGGGCTTCCTTCCTACATGGGCTATCTAGGTTGGGCTATCTAGGTTGGGCTCCCTTCACTCATGGGCTCTATGGAAAGGGCTAAACAAGACTGATGGAGTGGGCTTAAGCCATGGCCAAATGGCCCAATTGGAGGCCCAAGTAGGGGGCACCCCCTTTTTTGTTGGTATTAGGCTAGTTTGTTTGATTTTATTCTTCATTTACCACATGTAGCATAAAATGGCTGCTGGTCAAGTACAAAATGGCTGCCACCTACCTTCTTTACATGAATTTCAAAGGTAGGTGAGCAACCATGTACCCTTGTCCCCCTTCTTGGTCTCCCCCTCCCATCCTTATCAAAGGGGCGCAGCCCCCTTCCCCTCCCCCTTGTTCCATCGACCTCCCCTCCCCCTACCCCTTGCATTTGCCTATTTAAAGCCATGTATAGTGTTTTTAAAGAAGTTAATGAAAGTTTTACGAAAGAAAGTGTGTTTAAGAGAGTGATTCTCTTGTTCTTCCTTGGGTGTGACTCCCTTGGTTCTGTCCTGTGACGGGACAGAATTGGGTCATATGACTCGACCTCTTATCCCCCTCTTCCTCTTATCTTCTTCTTCCACAAAAAATCCCAGTGATACCTCTGCAAGTTAGAAAATTTTCAACGCTATTTTTGCATCAATCAGAGTTCGTGAGTGACGGCAGTAATTTGTTTCGTGGAGGCGCGCAGATCGGTCGCTGATTGCTGCCCAGATCTGGAGGTGACTGTGTTTTAATTTCTCCAACCCAACCCTGATGCCATCTGAAGCTAGTTCTTGAAGAGAGATCGTAAGATTTCGAGTCGTCTTCGCGTTGCCGCTGGTCTCGCCTCGATCTGATCACCGTGCTGTTCGTGGCGGCGATTCTCGTGAGATCGCGTAAGAGATCTGAGCAGATCCGGTCCCAAACCAGAGCTGACTTCCAGAGTCCTCCCCGACTCATCCGTTCGAGATCTGTGAGGGATCTTCAGAGTACGTCTTTCTCTTGACGTCGCCAACAATCTCCCACAAAGAACGTCTCAATCCGACACCGGCAGCTATTTTTCCATCATTTTACCGTGTCGTTGCGTTGTTCTGGGAGCTCAAAACTAGAAGCTGAGAAGAAACATTACTGCGCCCAGATCTAAAAAGATCTGATCGCGCCCTTCGGAGTGAAGAAACTACATCCTGTCGCCGTCATTCTCCAACAAACGGCGCTCCGATCGGGTATCGGATCTGGCCGTACCGGCCTCCGCAAGTTCGCTCCGCAGGGTGACTAGCGTGGACAGAACCGGGTCGGCTTTCCGTCGGCGTACCCGAGCGGCTCCGGCACGCGTCCCTCGCCACCTGCGAGTGTGGCTCGTCAACCCGGGTTCCAGCAACCGCAAAATTATCAATTGTAGCCCGATACCTCCCTATGTGGAGTGGGTGTTCAGTTCTGAAATTGTAAAGTTAATCATTTGTGTATTGGGGTTGTTCGGAAATCGGCCGGGAGTTCTTCCCCACGCCTAGTCGTGGAGGTACGTGCTCGTTCTGACATCTACATTTGCTGATTTAGTGTGCTTTCTATATTGTTGCGTTTATGAGAATAGGGCACTTAGCTAGCTGCAAAATCACCGTGAGTGTGAGTTGTGAGCGCCCGTTCCATAGCTCCAGTCGAGCACCGAACTCGAATCGGTACCCTAGGCGACGGTGGTTTCTTAATCGCCGCGATCCCCACATTTCCCTAGCAAGGGACGATCGTCGGGCTCAAGAGAGTCGCTGTTGAGAGACATCTCCACCCGGAGAATACCACGGTGGTCAGCCGCCCGGCTTGCCTTAGTGTGCTAGTGCTGGCCGCACAACGAGTCGGTCGTGCATCTTAGCCCGAGTCGGTCATCCGTCCCGCATCAATTTGGTATCAGAGACAGTTTGAGTCTAGGGTGTCAAAAAAAAAAGAAGTGTCATTTACGTCTAGTCATTAGTCATTGTCTAAGTCGTGTTTAGGGTCATCATTGTTTTAAAACAAAAAAAAAGTATGTCTTTTTGCACTGCATCCCAATAACCCAGTATATCAAAAGGTCTTGTCCGAACGTTAGGCTACGCCTATCGGGAAGGCCGCACACTTGCGCAAGTGATCTTCGGATCGATTAACTCCGCCATGTGCCGAGTTTTGGTTACGTCTAGGTTCATCATATTGTAGTGTGGATTTGCATTAGTCGGTGTCCTCTACTCTGTGTCTTGCATGCCCACTCGTCGAGGTACTCAATACTCACCCCCACCACCACCTATGGCCAACCCACGGGATAACTCGGGAGACCTTCTCTCCTTACGTGATGCAATCATGGCCCTCATAGATCGGATGGATCAATCCGATGCAACCTTTAAGAGCTTCTCGGACCGCATAGATGGTCGGTTTAATGCAATGGAGGAAAGGATATAGTCATCCGATAGATCCGTCCAAGGCCTGGTCGGACGGTTGGAAAGGATGTCCCACGGAGACCCTCCTAGAGTGGTCCAAGACCCACCCCCACCTGCCCAGGCGGCTGCCCAAGGCCAAGCCATTCCCATAGCCCAGGCCCAGCCTGTCCATGTGGTCCAAGGCCCGCCCGCACTTGCTCCTCAGCCACCACAGGCTCCTCCACCCGCCCCTCCTCGGGTTCCCGAACTACCGCACCGTGACCTTGGTCTCGAGGACTATGGGTCCGACAATGCCTATGAGGGATATGGTCAACGCCGTCGTGGCTTTCAGCCACAAAGAGATGAGGATGATGATAGGGTCCTTAAGACCGTGCGAGCGGACCCTCCCTCTTTTTACGGGTCTTTGGATCCGAAAGTCTACCTAGATTGGGAGTTCGGCATGGACCGTTACTTTGAGTGGTATGATATGTCGGAGCGCCGAAGGGTCTGATTCGCCACCATGAAGCTCATGGGACAGGCGCAAACTTATTGGAAGAATGTAGAAAGCCTGCTACTTCAGCGGCTAGAGCCCCCGATTGACACATGGGTCGAGATGAAGAATAAGCTTCGGCAAACGTACCTTCCTCCCACATACTGCCAGCGACTCATCGATAGATGGCAAAGTCTTAGCCAGGGAGACCGGTCCGTCTCTGAATACATCGCTGAATTTGATGAGTACTTTCTACGATGTGGTGTCACGGAGGAGAGTACCATGCCCGTTTCCCGCTTTCGACGTGGTTTGCGGCCACACTATCAGTATGAGCTTTTCCGCCGCAATGCCAAGACGTTGGAAGAGGCATACCATGTTGCTCTCGAGTTGGAGCAATTTGAGGGAGAGTTCGAGTCTAGCCATCGGTTGGGCCCCACCCCTCTCCGTAGTACCGAGTCTCGTCACTCTGTAGGCCCACATCAGCGGCCTCCCATGGCACGACCTCAGGAGTACTTCGCTCCACGGCCTCGCCCTCCTCCATCCCGGGATCTACTTCCGTCCCAACCACCGGCACCCGTTGCCCGTTTCCCGGCTCCTATAGCCCGCCCTCTGGCACCAGCACCCCCTCCACTATTGCCCAAGGTACCTACACCTCCACCATTGCTGCCTACACCCCCTACCCGACGGGAGGATAAGGGTAAAGGCCCTTTCACCGGAGAGAGCAGTAGGTCGCGAGTGCAGTGTTTCCACTGTCACGGGTTTGGCCACATTGCCAGTGAGTGTCCCTCTCGTGCCACACTAGCCCTAGGGGTTGGAGAGTCCTCGCCTCCCGAGCTTGTGTGTGTCAGTTACGAGGCCGACCCGGCACTGGCCGAAGAGTACTATGCATTGGGGGAAGAGCTGGAGGACTCTCCTGTAATTCAGGATGCGGCCACCTAGTGGGATTGATGCTACCACCTTAGTCTAGAGTCGTGCATGAGTCAGTGTGTTTTCTTTGTGTGGTTTGTTTGTGTGGTGTGTTTTGAGTCGATTGTTTGTGTGGTTTGCATATGTGTGTTAGTGCATGGTGAGTCTGCAAGTGTCTTGTGCAAGCTCGTTGTCGTTCTCTTATGAGTAAGAGGCGAGTGGACTCGCTCGATGAGTATGGGATTGGTTCTACAGCTATACTCGGATCAGTCACCTACAGGGACCCAGCGGTGATTCCTAGTGAGTCTTCGAGCCGCCACCTCCCCTTTTTGAGAGTGACCCACCCGAAGTGTCCACCTCTAGCCCATGGCAGCTTGTGCATATCGAGTATATAAGGAATGAGCAGGTGACGGTCACTTGGAGTGGAGCATACCCGCGTTACTTGGCACGGTGACGGATCCGCCGGAGTACTCGAGCATCCATACCCCTACTCGACGGGGTCGAGTTCCTCCCACACGGGGAGAATTGATGAGGACATCAAGGGCTTATGGGATGTGTATTAGTGTGTATTGGCTTGTATAGGTGTGTATTATGGGTTGTATTGGCTTGAAAGTGTGTAATTTTTGATTTCTTTCATTTGGGCTCTCTTTGTAAGGCTTTAATTAAGCCATTGGGCCACATTTCTAGGAAGAGTCCATTACTAGGTGTCATGTATTAGGTCCACTTAAGGGTGTTACTTCATATTGGGTCATTAGGTTTCAAATGGGTCATTAAGTCACTTAAGGCCCAAATTGGGTTACACTCTCTCATGGGCCATCTAAGTGGGAATGGTCCATGACTAGCATGGGCTTGTGGATGGCTCTTGGCCCATGATTGGCCTTTGGCCCATGAAGGGGGGGGGGCATGCTTCTTTGGCCTTATTAGGCTTGGTAGGTGTGATTTAGGTAGAGTTTGAATAGAAATGGTCAAGTTAGATTAAAATATGTATTAGGTGTTTTGACCACATGGGATAAAAACTTATGAACTCCCTAGTTTGCCCACCCAAATCCTAGATCTATGGGCAACCTAGGTCATTTGTCATCCACCATATATGCTTGTAATTTTTCATTTGATTGAATTAATGATAGAAAATTTGTTTGAAGCTTGAAGCTCCTTGCACCCCTCCCCTCTCTCCTCTGGTGTTCTTCCTTCTCCAACCCCCAATTCTAGAGTGGATCTCTTCTATCTTCTCCCCCATAATCTCTGAGTTCATCTCTGGTGCCGCCGCCGCCATCTGTGCCGCCAACGAGCCGTCGCGACGCCGATTCTGATATGCTGCCAAGGTTCAGTTTTACAGAACAGAGGTCTATTACGAGAATTCCTGGGATCAACTCCGACATCTGCTTGATCTGAAATTTCAGAGGTTGTTCTCCACTTGAAACCCCATCTCCACAAAAATTTTCACGCCCAAATTCCTCCTTTTGCTATTTTTCCATTTTCGGTCTTCAGGTCATCCCAGATCTGTCAGCTGTCTGTCCACTGTAACAGTCCGCCTGAGTTTCCCATCGTCGACCCCTTTTGTGATTTTTCCTAGGGCTCCCACTTTTAATGGGAGTTTTGTCCATCAACCCCTCCACCCATGATTTTTCTTGAATTTTGATCAGCCCTCCACCTATTTTATAAAAATAGTTTTCAGAGCCATCTACAGTGTTGTCTACCAGTTTCCAGATCCGACCACCCTCCAGTGTTAAAATCCTAACAAATCATAACCTCCTCCAATCCGTTCACAAGAATTATTGCCGTCTTTCTTATTCAAATCCCTACAACTTTGGTGAAGAGCATAAGAGCTGAATCGAACGTCTTCCTGGCGGTCAACGGTAGTTCTCAGACAACTCACCTGCAGATCTGAAAGTTCAGGTACTGTATACCAGGAGCTTCAAAATTCAATAACATCTAGATCTGCGCAGATCCAGATCCTCTCTCAGGTTCTAAATTGTAGGATTTCAAGAGAGCTTTCCAACGATAGCTCATGTGCCCCGATCCGACATCGGGATTGATCGCAGCGTCCGTTCACGCCGGAGCGCGCGCCTAAAAACAGAACCAGCAGATCCATGACCGGTGATTCCGACCGGTGCCGAACGGAGCCGCCCGGCCTCCGGTCGACGAACCAGCGTGCCGCCATCCCGGGGAGCGCTTCCCCAAGTGTCCCCACTATAGCGGTGCCACCGGGTCCCACACGGCCCTTCCGGACAGCACATGGGCCCCACGGTTGCGAGTACGGGTGCGACCGAAGCTACGCGTGAAGCCGCCCGTCAACCCGGAATCGGTCCTCCCGGGCCCATTTGTGTAGCCCTTTACCTCCCTTCGTGGAGTGGGCAGAGATTCATTGCTGTAACATTTGTGTGTTAACCGTCCCGGGAGTACGAGTTCGGCCGGGTCCGTCGTCCTCACGCCGAGAGCGTGGAGGTAT
Organism: Amorphophallus konjac; assembly: GCA_022559845.1. Taxonomy (NCBI): domain Eukaryota; kingdom Viridiplantae; phylum Streptophyta; class Magnoliopsida; order Alismatales; family Araceae; genus Amorphophallus; species Amorphophallus konjac. The sequence continues at coordinate 15,436,615 of CM040121.1, forward strand.
CGTATTCGCTCTTACACTCGGCATTTCACATATTTCCTTATATGCTTTATATGCCGCTGCTAGAGAGCATGTGTAGGGATATCTAGCTCGCTCTATATCATTTATCACCGCTGCTGCGAGAGAGTGCGTTACCGTCCCGTGACCCGATCCGGGCACGAAAGTTCGAATTGACCACCCTAGCTCTTGCGGGTTTCTCAACCGTGCACGTTCGACGCTTCCCTCGTTAAGGGACAATCACGAGCTTGTTTAGAGTCCGAGGATCGCATATCCATTCGGAGTCGAGTCCGTGGTCCCGTCCCGCATCAATTTGGTATCAGAGCAAGTTGAGTCTAGGGTGTCTAAAAACAAAAAAAAAAGAATGTCATTTAAGTCTAAGTGTCTAAGTCGGTCTTAGGAGTTGCATTTGCATACCATTAGTCGGTATATCAAAAGGTGTTGTCCGAACGTTAGGCTACGCCTATCGGGAAGGCCGCACATTTACGTGAGTGATCTTCAGATGGATTAGCTCCGCCACGTACCCAGTCTTGGTCGTCATGTCTAGGGTTGTAGTCCATTGTCTAGTTGGTTTATCTACTAGTGTCGACATGGCCATCCACTAGCTTCTCTGTGTCCTATGGATTACCGAACACCTGGATCTTATCCACGGTGGCGATACTATCTCAAATGGAAGGACCACCCGAATCACCCCACTAGGCCCGAAACCCGGGACTTCTACGGGTCCGATGACCCAGGTGACTACCTAGAGTGGGAAGCCATTATGGATGACTACTTCGAGGTGTACAATATGTACAGGCCCATGTAAGTCGATGTTGCCAAAAGGTGACTTTTTGGTGAAGCCGCCGAAACATGGAGGGACATCAAATATTGGAGGGAGGATAGGAATCTAAGGCCCATCGAGTCATGGTGGGAAATGAAGAGAGCGCTTAGGAGGGTCTACTTTCCCCGCCCACCTACCTCCAACCACGGAGGTCATACCACTCACCAACCACACCAACTCACCCACAATCAAGTGGGCCACACCTCCACCCAATCCCACCCCTTCACCGCCGTCCAAGCCCACCAAGGTGACCCCAATCTAGTGGCCCACCCAGTCACCTCCAACCAGCCTCCCCTTGGCACCCCCATCCCAACCCACTCAAGTACCTCCAACCGAGTAGAAGCCCCGCTTATAGCCGAGCCGAGGACCACACCTAGGCCGAGGGACGAGGAGCGAGTCCACCCCAAGGTCCCTACTCCAACCCGCTCCTTTGAGGAATTCGAGAAAATGATTTCAGATTTATTGGAAAGGATAAGAGTTTCTTCACCCTCGAGAGCTCCAATGCCACCACCCTCTACGTCCTAACGTGATTCGGAACCATCTCATTTGGAGCCACCAAGGCCCGAGCCACCCGTATTTCTAACGGGTACACTATACATCGCCGAGCCGCTTTTTAGTTGGCTCAAGGATGGCTTGGTCCCACCTCCCTTTCCATCCATGGACCCCATCCTCCCTTTAGTGCTGGTCAACTCCTTCCATACCACATTTCGATCTAGTCACCATATTGACACATTGGACGATCTTGTCATGGGATTAGATTCACAATGGAAGTTGACGCATCTTTTGGCGCGAGGCTTTGACCAACCCGCTAGTCTTAGCTTCACCCATCCGGCCTTCGGGTCCATTACCTCCGAGTGCACCATGGGTTGCCTCACCACGGAGGTTCTTCTACTTCTCCCGCTACCGGACGAGCCCGAATTCATACCCTTTTGTCTGAGGGAGGAATCATACTTCTTGCCTACGATCCCCGTCCCACCCGTCACAATTCAAGAAGGTGACTATCCACACCTTCAAAACTTCTACATGTGGGACCGTGACTTGTGAAAACCCACCACAAGGGGTCATACCTTCTTTGATCCCTTTGACCCACTCCCTAGTGGATCCTTATACCCTCCATATATACTTCACTTCTTAGAGGGAGTCCACTATCAGACTCCTACCCCACGGGCCGGGTCATCTACGCCCACCAAGCCCGTACACCTACAAGATACACCATCATCTAGGGATAATACTCCTGGTCCTCCCACATCCACATCCCATATGCATGCATGGCCCACCTTAGGAGGTCTAGGATTTCCGCATGATGTCAACCACCGGTTACGTCAGATGCATGCATGGCATACGTTCGGGTGTCCTGGTCCGCCGTCACCCATGTACGGGTCGGACTAACATTAGGTGTGTCTAGGGTCATAGATGAGTCGGTGTGCTTTTTCTTTGTGTGGTATGTCTGTCTGCATGTGTCTTGTGCAAGCTCGTTGTCATTCTCTTATGAGTAAGAGGCGATTGGACTCACTCGATGAGTATGTGTGGACGCCAAAAAAATGACGATGATGGTGATGGCGACATTCGCGTCTACACATTAGAGCGCGAGTCGAAGACAGAGATGCCGAATAAACCTCATGCCTCGCCCGATCTGGACAAGAACTCACTTGGTGGTCCGCTACCCGCTAAGGAAGCCCCCTAAGCAGAAGATACAGCTACAAGGCTCCGATCGGTCATGTCGAGAGTTGAATCGAAGAAGAGTCGGGAACTCCGACACAGTCTCAACTTGCACCGAAAGTCACGCAAAGTCTGGGACCGAGTCTCGGAGGCTGCGAACAGAAAGTTGTGGAAGCCATGCAACGCAACCGGAACATTATGGGAATGCCAACATTCATATAAACGGCCTCGACTTCGGAAAGAATCTGTTCGGTGCTTAAAACGGCGCGGGAGGGCCTTAAAGCGGCACGCCTTAAAACGGCGCGCCCCCTTGCTAAAACGGCGTGGCCAAAACGGCGCGCCCCCTTGCTAAAATGGCATGGCCAATTCCGGCGCGCCCCTCTCCCTTGAATGGCCCAATTCCGGCGTGCTCTCACCCCTTCAATACCTTAAAACGGCGCCACCCTTTGTATGCTATTACGGCATGGCCAGTTTGAAGGCCAAAAAGCATAATACGGCATGCCAATTACACTTGAGTTTAAACCGGCGTGGTCACTATTCCCCCGCGCCGTTTTAACCCCTCATCCTATTCTTTGAAGCATGTCTACGGCGCGCTACTTTGGACAAGCCATCACCATATGCTCTTCTTAAAACGGCGCGTCGAATGAAATGAGTTTAACCTCATCCTGTCCTGTCCGCCAGCCGATACTCTGTTCGGCATAAATGAGATGTACAGAGAACATTCAATGCCCGACGTTCTGTCTCCGCCTCCGTTCGACAGCACAGAAGCTCGATGGCGAAGCAACCCCCAGCAAACCTACGAGCATCCCGTCCTCGGACGAGCAGCAGCGTACGGGACGAATCAATGGCGTCCAGCACAACGAGTCGACTCCTGACTTCGTTGCGGACGAGGTGGAATTGGCAGGGACGCTCCCAGGCTGGCTGATATATAAAGGGCAGCATTGTGAAGCAAAAAAAAAGACAGACAGATGATCAAGAGAAGAGGGGAACAGAAGAAGAGAGAAAAGAAAAGAGAGAAGGGAGGAGAAGGAGCTACTGGCATCCGAGAGCTCCACGGTTCTGGGCTGAAGAAAAGAGAAAGAGGTAGGGGGCGAGAGTGAGAGGTGAGTTGGAGGGGGAGAAGCCAATGCTTCCCTCTCCCTCCTCCGTCTAATGCATCTCTCTTTCTCTCCATCGAATGTATTTTCCCTTTTTGTTTGTAACGCCTTCTCTTCTATTTTATCTGTATCAAGTTTCCTTCCCCGTTGTGTGGGTGAATAAAAGAAGAAAAGTCTGCTTTGCAACTCTTGTGTTCTCTATTCCATTCTTTGCTCCGTCTTCTCATTCTCCGGTCATCCCTGGCCCTTGAGGGCTGCCCTTCCATGGCATGACCCACAAAGGTACCCACTGTCGGATGAACATTCATTGCCCTACTGTGGCATAGATTCTGTCTCGCCCCGAATATCGTCGTCCATGAGTCATGGTCGCTCTCGTAGGCTGGCCCTCGAGCGTTCCACACTCATACTCGGACTAACGGACTGCCGTGAGGCCGCTCCGCATTTTTGAGAGTTCACCCGGGAGTAATCCGCGTGGTGACTCTTGCTTCTCTCTGGCAAGCCCCGGTCTAGGGGAGGTGCTGCCCGATTTTCGCCAGGGCTAAGAACGCTCAACAACTAGCGAATGAGCTGAACTGATGAAGAACGAAGTGAGGCCTCTGTGAGCAAACTGTTTGAATAAAACTCTTAGACGTTCATACTGTTTCATCATAATAAACGATTAAAATGGTTAAAACTCTTAAAACCTTCTCATTACCAGTTTGATCTATCAACAGAACGAACAAATCAAACCTTGAATCAATCTACGGGTGAAAGGAAAAGAAAACACGGTAACAGAGCTCTGAAACAACCTTCATATAACTATCCCAGCGCGAGTTAAAACGGCGCGGCCTTTGTTCCACCGCGCCGCTTCAACCCTCCTCACAAAATCCCCCCAATCTCCCCATTCAACATTAAAACGGCGCGCCCATCTCCATCTTACCGAAGCCCAAAAACGGCGCGCCCCCCATTTCTCCCCTACTGAACGTTAAAACGGCGCGCCCCAATCTCTCCCTTGCCCTCCAAAAATGGCGCGCCCCCCAACTTGCCATCCTAAACCGGCGCGCCCTCCCTCATTCCCTCCTTGTTAAACTCTTAAAACGGCGCCCCTATACCCGGCGCGCCCTCCCCCCTTGTCTACCTGTTAAGACCCTAAATCGGCGCCATCATCTTCCTTCCCATATCCGGCGCGCCTCCTTAACAAAAAGGGGATAAATGGCTAGTAAAGAAAAGGGGAATAGAAAGGTTCAAAGGGGAATACAAGAGATCAATGCCATTAATAAAAGAATGAATGGAAGGAGCTCCATCACCCGCGCCTTAATTGAATTTTTGTTCCGGGGGCGCTGCCCCCGGAAACCCCCGCAAGGGGCGTTGCCCCCTTGACCCCCACGACCTGACCGCGTGTGAGGGCGCACGTTAGTAAGCTCGGGCTATGCACTTAATAATCCACTCCCTCGGACTGGGTGCAAAGAGAAAACCGACGACGCCTTATGGTATCGGACGTGGTTTACGGAATTTCCGACATGGCCACAGTTCGAAATCATCTCCGGCCAACAGTCTATCAATCTGACCCGTTTCTACCGGGATCCAGTCCCGTATTCTCATTAAACTTGCCTTGTTCGTGGCAGACATTCACGCGGATTTTGTCACCGTCTTTTATACTACAAGCACGGAGCTTCGTCCGAACATGAAGTGGCCCATGAGTGGCCGACATAGTCTGAACATTCACGTCCCGAGACGGGTTTCTAGCATAGTTCATCTTTCACTATCCTCCTACATTATTAGTATTCTCTTTAGGCCGTTGGGCCCTTATTCCCGGCAATCAATCAAGGGTGTTCCCCCGTATGGGGGATGTAAATAACGCCGTGGCCTTTACGGCACGGCGGGTTTCGGTCCCGACACGAACCACACAATTGTCTGATTAGTCAGATCGAGCGCACCATGGGTTTCCACGAAGCCCGAATAAATCGTCACTTTGTGACTGGCACGCCCTCGCACTAAATAGAAGAATTAACCCCGACCAACCAACGAACGGATCCCCCCTCCGAATTTTAGTGCGTCCACAGTATGGGATCGGTTCTACATCTATATCCGAATCAGTCACCTATAGGGACTCAGCGGTGATTCCTAGTGAGTCTTCAAGCTGCTTCCTTCCCTTTTGAGAGTGCCCCACCCGGAGTGTCGACCTTTAGCCCATAGCAGTTCACGTATATCGAGTATATATGGAATGAGCAGGTGACGATCACTTGGAGTGGAGCGTACCCGCGTTACTTGGCAAAGTGACGGATCCGCCGAAGTACTCGAGCATCCATACCCCTACTCGACAGGGTCGAGCTCCTCCCACCCGGGGAGAGTTGATGGGAATCAACGCCGAGCATGTACCTTTTCTTATACATTTATGTCCTTTTAGTTTGTGTTCATATCCTTGGGAAAGTATATGCGCAATTGTATGGCTTTGTAAGCCAATGCGGCATTCCCTTGGATTGTGTGGGTTTTTGTGCAATTGTGTAGTAGGTCCAGCTACGGGGCCCTCAGCCCTATCCCATTGGTCCATGTCACCATGTGGGGCTGGTCAACCATCCTAGGTGGACATCTAGACGGTTCGACTAGTCATATGGACACATGGGAGACAAAGGGGTCAACATTTCAAAGGTTGGCCACCAACCCCCTCCCTTGGTCAATAGGCGAGTACGCTCCACTCCAAGTGATCGTCACCTGCTCATTCCATATATACTCGATATACGCGAACTGATAGAGAGCATGTTTTAGGACCTAGCTTGCTATATATTTTCATATCACCGCTGCTGCGAGAGAGAGCGAAGCCGTCCCGTGACCCGATCCGGGCACGAAAGTGCGAATTGACCACCCTAGCTCTTGCCGGTTTCTCAACCGTGCACGTCCGACGCTTCCCTCGTTAAGGTACAATCACGAGCTCACCTAGAGTCCGAGGACTGCATTCCTCATTCGAGTCGTGTCCGTGGTCCGTGGAGAGTGAGGCTTCTCCAACCCTTTTGTCCCCTAGGGCTAGAGATGTCCGAGTGGGACACTGTCCGACAAAGTGGCCAAACCCCTGGCAGCGATAACACTGCTGTCGTGATCCTCTTCGCTCCTTGATAAGCGGACCCTTACCCTTATCCTCCTGAGGGACAGGGGGTGTAGGCAATGGAGCTCTCGTGGGTGGGGAAAGAGGATCCACCAAGATGGGGATAGGACCTTGGGATGGCACTATAGATGGCACTGGGTTGGGACTAACGGTTGCTACCTCCTTAGGCTCATGCTTGGTTCCATCCTGTCTAGGAGGTAGGCAAGGGGAAATCAGGGACTCAATATAATCACACACCGAGAGTTCCAAGAGGGCGAATATGTCATGATCAGGGTAAGACCTGAACGGTTTCCCTCTGGAACCGTTAAGAAGTTGCAAGCTCGCGGAGCCGGTCCATTTAGAGTGTTGAAACGCGTTGGATCCAATGCGTATGTTCTGGACCTGCCCGAGGAATATAGTATAAGCTCTACTTTTAATATTTCAGATCTAGTTGCATATAGGGACCCAGCGGTGATCCCTAGTGAGCCTTTTGGACCATCTCCTCCCATTGAGAGTGAGCCCACACCTGAGTGTCCACCTCCAGCCCCTTTGTCACGGCAGCGTGAGCATATCGATCATATACTGGATGAGCAGGTGACAATTACCAGGAGTGGATCCTACCCGCGCTACCTAGTGCGATGGAGAGGACGGCCCGCTACCGAGGACACGTGGATCACGCATGGAGAGTTGCAGCGGATTGATCCGGACCTTCTGGAGCGATACCAGAGCGATGCAGACCCTTACTCGACAGGGTCGAGTTTCTCCCACCCTGGGAGAATTGGTGCGGACACCCGAGCAGTTACGCCGAGCCACCGGTACCGCACGCGGAGCACAACTCGAGCCACTTCAGCGTCCATCTGGCTCGGAGACAGCATGGAGACACCTCCTTGAGTCTCCTCATTTATCATATTTGTTTAGACTTTATTTGTGTGTAATGCGTGTTTGTTTCATTTTATTCAGTTTGTAATTTTGATTGTAAGAGGTGTTTATTTGCCAAATGGGACCCCCGGGCCCCACGGGCCCCACAGACCCTCTCCCATTGATCCACCTCAGCCTAGGGCCCCATGTGGGGTCAGTCAACCATTCAAATGGAGGCATCTAGAAGGTTGAATGGTAAAAGACACATGGGAGACAATTGGACTTCAAAGTCCAAGGTAGGCTACCTACCATGTCAAGCTTGCTCCCTCATGGTCAATGGTGCGCCCCTCCCCTCAATTTTTTATTTTAAATTTTGTGTGTACTCAATCCCAGCCCTCCATTCCCCTTCCCTAGATCCAACGGTGGAGGATGGATTTGGGATGTAACCTATATAAGCTTGTATTTTCCATTTTGGATGAATTAATGCCATTTGAATCAAGAAAATTGTTGGAGCAGCCTTGGGCGCCCCCTTCCTCTCTCCTCCCTCTCCCCCTTGCCGCTGAGACGGTTTCTCTTCTGAGGTGTGACTCCTCCCTTATCGTTTCGGTGATCGCCGCCGCCGCCATCGTGCCGCCATCGCACCACCACGGTCTTCGTCGGTATTCTATCCGCGCAGTGCAGTAGCAGCTTTTCTGAATTTTTCAGCCCTCCCTCGTGATCTTCTGGGCACCAAATTTGGAGGGGATGTTCTAGGGATGTCAGCCACACCACACAAAAATCGGTTGGCCTTCTAGTTCACGTTTTCCAATTTTCCATTTTCGTCCACTTTCAATTTCAGTTCTGCCAGTTTTTAGATCTGATTTCCACCTTTCCTGAGTTTCCAGTCTTCGACCACCCTTTTGATTTTTGTTGGACCTCCTAATTTTACTGAGAGTTCTACCCATCAATCCCTCCACCCACGATTTTTCTTGATTTTTGATCAGCCTTCCATAAATTTTTCAAAAATTGTTTTAAGAGTCATCTACAGTGCTATCAACCAGTTCCCAGATCCGACCACCCTCCAGTTTTAAAATCATAACAATTTGTAGCCTCATCTAATCCTTCCACAAAAAATATTGCCATTTTCCTTGTTCAATTTCCTACAACTTTGATGAAGAGTTCAAGAGCTGAATCGGACGTCTTCCTGGCAGTCAATGGCAGTTCTCAGACAACTCACCTGCAGATCTGAGAGTTCAGGTACTATTCAGAAAAAGCTTCAAAATTCAAAAATGTCTAGATCCACGTAGATCCAGGTCCTCTCTCAGGGCCAAGATTGAAGGATTTCAAGGGAGCTTTCCAACGATAGCTCATGTGCCCCGATCCGACATCGGGATTGATCGCAGCGGCCGTTATCGCCGGAGCGTGCGCTGGAAAACAGAACCTGAAATCCGTGGGTAGCTAGTTCAAGAATTGGAGATCGGGGCCGATCGACCACCGATCGGCGTTTTCGTCCGACCGCCGTCCGAGGAGGCGCGCCACCAAGGGTCTCCATCACATTGGGCCCCACCCCAGCAGGCCGAGAGGACAGCACCACCCGTGGGCCCCACGGATCCGTAGAACCCGCCGTCCGGATAGCACGAAAACGCGGAGTTCGGCACCGCCGGGCGACATCAAGATGCTGCCCGTCAACCCAATTCGCGTGATTCCCGGGCCCCGCATGTGACCTTTTACCTCCCTGCGTGGAGTGGGTCAAATATTTGTACCGCTGTAAAATTGTTTAACCGGGAGTCCGTAAATCGGCCGGGGTTGTCTTCGCCACGCCGGGTGCGTGGAGGTAACGGTCTAAACTTCTTGGCATTACTTTGCTTAGCTAGTATACGGTCTTATACCGCTGCGAGAGTGTATGTTCCTAGCCCGTGTGTCCATGTCACCGATGTGAGAGCGAGAGTGACCCGTCCCGCGACTCGATCCGAGTCCGGAGGTTGAGTCAGACTACCTTGAACTCTGCCGGTTCCTTAACCGCGCACGATCCACGCTTTCCATCGCATGGGATGACGAGTGAGTTTGCACTTCTGTTAGCGACGTGTAGCCTATAGGAGCTCCTAGTGTCGAGTCGAGGTCGCTCTAGTAGTCGTGTCGTTGCTGGTCAAGTCGTGTCCGTCTCATATAGCGTCGTCTCCTCAGTCCGTCCACTACACAAATGGGCCCGGGAGGACCAACTTCGGGTTGACTGGCGGCTTCTCGCGTCTCTTCGGCAGCACCCGAACTTGTGACTGTGGGGCCCACGTGCTGTCCGGAGGGGCTGTGTGGGGCCCGATGGCACCACTGTGGTGGGGACATTTGGGAAGCTTTCCCTGGGCTGGCGGCACGCTGGAACGTCGACCGGAGGTCGGGCGGCTCCGTTCAGCACCGGTCGGAATAACCGGCCACGGATCTGCCGGTTCAGTTTTCTGGCGCGCGCTCCGGCGAGAACGGACGTTGCGATCAACCCCGATGTCGGATCGATAAGAAACTGGCGCCGTTGGAAAGCTCTCTTGAAGTCCTTCAACCTAGACCTAGAGATCAGACCTGGATATGCACGGATCTGAGCTTTATTGAATTTTTGAGTTCCTGGTGTACAGTAGCTGAACTCTCAGATCTGCAGGGAAGTTGTCTGAGAACTGCCGTTGACCGCGTGGTAGATGTCCGATTAAGCTCCTGAGCTCTTCACAAAAGTTATAGGATTTTGAACAAGGAAGATGGCAATATTTTTTGTGGACTGATTGGAGGTGGCTACGAATTGATATGATTTCTTCACTGGACAGAGGTCGGATCTGGAAACAGGTGGAAAGCACTGTAGCTAGCTCTGAGAACGAATTTTGAAAAATGGATGGAATGCTGATCAAAAATCAGGAAAATTCATGGAGTGAGTTGATAATTTTGGGGTTGCTGGAACCCGGGTTGACGGGCCACACTCGCAGGCGGCAAGGGACGCGTGCCGGAGCCGCTCGGGTACGCCGACGGAAAGCCGACCCGGTTCTGTCCACGCTGGTCACCCTGCGCAGCGAACTTACGGAGGCCGGTACGGGCAGATCCGATACCCGATCTGAGCGCCGTTTGTTGGAGAATGTCGACGACAGGATGTAGTTTCTTCACTCCAAAGGGCGTAATCAGATCTTTTTAGATCTGGGCGCAGTAACGTTTCTTCTCAACTTCTGGTTTTGAGCTCCCAGAACGACGCAGCGACACGGTAAAATGATGGAAAAATAGCTGCCGGTGTCAGATTAAGACGTTCTTTGTGGGAGATTGTTGGCGACGTCAAGAGAAAGACGTACTCCGAAGATCCCTCACAGATCTTGACCGGATGAGTCGGGGAGGACTCTGGAAGTCGGCTCTAGTTTGTGGCCGGATCTGCTCAGATCTCTTGCGCGATCTCACGAGAATCACCGCCACGAACAGCAATGTGATCAGATCGAGACGAGACCAGCGGCAACGCGAAGATGACTCGAAATCCTACGATCTCTCTTTCGGAACCAACTTCAGATGGCATCGAGGTTGGGCTGGAGAAATTAAAACACAGTCATCTCCAGATCTGGGTAGCAATCAGGGACCGATCTGCGCGCCTCCACGAAACGAATTACTGCCATCGCTCACGAACTCCGATTGACGTGAAACTAGCGCTGAAATTTTCCTAACGTGCAGAGGTATCACTGGGATTTTTGTGGAAGAAGAAGATAAGAGGAAGAGGGGGATACAAGGTTGAGTCACACGACCCAATTCTGTCCCGTCACAGGACAGAACCAAGGGAGTGACACCCAAGGAAACACAAGAGAATCACTCTCTTAAATACACTTTCTTTCACAAACACTTTCATTAACTTGTGCACAAACACTATACATGCCTTTAAATAGATAATGGCAAGGGGTAGAGGGGAGGGGGCTGCGTGGGATTCAAGAAGGGAGAGGGGGTGCGCATGGACACGATAGGTTGCTGGAACGACTCGGTTGCTGACATAGGGTCCGGGCATCGGGCCATGAAAGCATTGAATTCGGCCACCAAGGGTGACCAATCGGACCCATTGTCTCGGGTGACGGCCACGGTAGTGGCGGGTAGTGGACATGCAGACACACAGATTAGGAAATACTGACTAATGCAAACACACACTACGATGATGCGTCTAGACCTAAACCAATATTCGGTACTTGACGGACTTACATAATCCGAAGATCCGTCGACGCAAAGTGCGGCCTTCCCGATAGGCGTAACCTAACGTTCGGGCAACACCATTTGATATACCGTTTATTGGGATGTAATTTTAAAACACTTTTTTTTATTTTAGAAATATGATGATCTTAGACTCGACTTAAACCGACTTATAACGGGTCCGTCGTCCCCACGTCGAGAGCGTGGAGGTATCGTATTCGCTTTTACACTCGGCATTTCGCTTATTTCCTTATATGCTTTATATGCCACTGCTAGAGAGCATGTGTAGGGATATCTAGCTCGCTATATATCATTTATCACCGCTGCTGCGAGAGAGTGCGTTACCGTCCCGTGACCCGATCCGGGCACGAAAGTGCGAATTGACCACCCTAGCTCTTGCCGGTATCTCAACCGTGCACGTCCGACGCTTCCCTCGTTAAGGAACAATCACGAGCTTGTTTAGAGTCCGAGGATCACATATCCATTCGGAGTCGAGTCCGTGGTCCCGTCCCGCATCAATTTGGTATCAGAGACAAGTTTCGATCTTGTGACCTAGTCATTGCATAAGTCTCGCATGCACCATGGTCTAAGTTGAGTCTAGGATCATCATTATTTTTAAAACAAAAAAAGGGTGTTTTAAAATTGCATTTCACCCAATAGCCCGGTATATTAAAAGGCGTTGCCCGAACATTAGGTTATGCCTATCGGGAAGGTAGCGTACTTGTGCGAGTGATCTTCGGATCGCTTATCTCCGCCACGTACCGGATATTGGTTAGGTCTAAGTGCGTCTTTTTGCATTAGTCGGTGCCTTCTAGGTCATGTGTCAGTTGCATGCCCACCCGTTGAGGTACCCAATACTCGCCACCACCACCTATGGCAGATTCCCGGGCCCGTAGCTCCGATGAGTCCTCGACGGCCGAGATGTTCCGAGCCATTATGGAACGTCTTGACACGTGTATGGATGGTCTTAGTACGCATATGTATGGCATAGGAACGCGTCTAGAAGGGCGGATGAAAGTCCTCGAGGATCGGGCCGAGAATTCGGATCAGTCCATCCAGGGCCTAGTTGGGAGAATTGCCGTCCTCGAGAGGGGCCCAGTAGCGGCGCAACCCGCGCCGACGAACGGCCAACAAGAGCCGGTTCAGCAACCTGCTGCACCAAGGGCTCAGGCGGAGAATGTTGGGGTACAACAGGTGCATGTGGTGGATGATTATGCATCTGATAAAGATCAAGGGGGTAACGGTCGTCGTAATCAACGACGGAATCGTGATGACGAGGATGACGACCGCATTCTTAGGGGCGTGCGTGCGGACCCTCCCACTTTTAGCGGGTCCTTGGACCCTAGGGTGTATTTAGATTGGGAGGCCGGCATGGACCGGTACTTCGAGTGGTTTGAGATGACCGACCACCGAAGAGTCCGATACGTAAAGATGAAGCTGCAAGGGCAGGCCCAAACTTATTGGACTAATGTGGAGAGCCTGCTCAACCAGCGACGGCAACCCCAAATCGGTACTTGGGATGATATGAAAACCAAGTTGAGGGAGAAATACCTTCCTGCCTCATATCGCCAACGTCTCATAGACAAGTGGCAAAGCATCTCCCAAGGGAACCGATCCATGACCGAGTACACCGCCGAGTTCAATGAGTATTACTTACGGTGTGGGGTCACAGAAGAGAACACCATGACTATATCCCGCTTTCGAAGAGGTATGCGGCCCATATATCAATATGAACTCTTTCGCCGCAATGCAACCACTTTGGAGCAAGCATATCAGATAGCTCTCGAATTGGAGCAATTCGAGGCCGAGTTCGAGTCACCCCATCGGTTGGGCTCCTTTCCCCTTCGTAGTGTCGAGCCCCGTGGCTCATCTAGCACGTATCCGAGGGCCCCCATGGCTCGACCTCAGGAGCCCGCTCGTCCCGAGCCCTTTGCTCCTAGGCCTCGCCCTCCACCCCCGAGGGACCTTCCTCGTCCCCAGCATCTTACGGCTCCACCCATAGCCCGTCCACCGGTCCCCGCACCTCCTGCACGTCCTTTGTTGCCTACACCTTCTATTCGTCGGGAGGATAAAGGTAAATGACCTATGATTGGGGAGCCTAGTGGATCACGGCAGCAGTGTTTTCACTGCAATGGGTTTGGCCATTTCGCCAACCAGTGTCCCACCTGCCCATCTCTTATCATTGGGGACACACAGGCCAAGGATACCACCCCTACGGGTCTCGAGTTAGTCACCTATGTGGCCGATCAGGAGCTAGCTGATGAATACTATGAGATCGAAGGTGACGACCAGGAGGCCCCGCATCCCGATGATACCCACGTGGGGGTCGTCAGGTGTATTCTCACCCAACCACAGGCCAATGATGACTGGCGTCAGACCACTATTTTTCATACCTTCTGTAGGCTGGGCAAGCATGCATGTAAAGTGATAATCGATAGTGGGAGTTGCATCATTGCAATCTCCACGGGTGTTGTCTCCCGTCTTGGTCTTACACTCGTGGATCACCCTAGCCCCTATCGTGTATCATGGGTGGATTCCACTTCCATTCCGATCAGGCTGCGGTGCTTGGTCCCGCTGTAGTTCTATGCCTACCGTGACGAGGTTTGGTGTGATGTCCTACCCATGGAGGTGGGCAACATTATTTTGGGTAGGCCGTGGTTATTTGATCGGGATGCCACACTCCATGGCCAGTCGAACACATGTACCTTCGACCATGAGGGCCAACGGATTACCCTCGAACCCCATCGGCCCAAGAGCCCATCAGTCAGGGGTCGTACTGGCCCTAGTGCTCCGGAGCCTTCCATCCCCAGGCCCAGTACCCCGTCCCCAGCTCATGCTATGACCGTTACATCCGGCCCAGGTGATCCCTCGATGAGGAGATTGATGTTGATTAGCTCCCAGGAGATGGAGCGGGAGGCTAGTCGGGGCTGCCCTGTATTTGCCATTGCAGTCCGAGAGGTAGAGAGAGACTCCGAGGGTGAACTCCCACCCGAGGTCATCCCTATTCTGCAGGAGTTTGCTGATATCTTTCCCGATGAGCTTCCAGAGGGACTCCCACCTATGCGGGATATTCAGCATGCCATCGACCTTATCCCGGGCTCCTCATTGCCCAATCTTCCACATTATCGCATGAGTTTCACGGAGCATGCCGAGCTTAAACGGCAGGTCGATGAGTTGATGCAGAGAGGGTCTGTTCGGGACAGCATGAGTCCATGTGTTGTACCTGCTTTACTCGCCCCGAAGAAGGATGGCACGTGGAGAATGTGCATTGATAGCCGTGCCATCAACAAAATCACCGTGAAGTACAGGTTCCCTATTCCCCGCCTGGATGACATGCTAGACATGATGGCTGGTGCCACTATCTTTTCGAAGATTGATCTTAAGAGTGGCTACCATCAGGTGCGGATTAGGCCAGGTGATCAGTGGAAGACTGCTTTTAAGACCAAGGACGGTCTATATGAGTGGTTGGTCATGCCTTTTGGGTTGACCAATGCCCCCAGCACATTCATGCGACTCATGACTCAAGTCCTTCGATCATTTATTGGAGTCTTTGTGGTTGTATATTTTGATGATATCCTTATCTATAGTCGCACCACGGGGGACCACTTAGACCACCTTCGGCAGATCTGTCTTCTTCTTCGGTGAGAGCAGTTGTTTGCAAACCCACAGAAGTGCGCCTTCATGACATCTCAGCTTACCTTCTTGGGTTTGTGTCTGGTACTGGGGTCTCCGCCGATCCGGAGAAGGTCCGGGCCATTGTTGAGTGGCCGGAACCCCATACGGTTCATGATGTCCGCAGCTTTCATGGCCTTGCGATGTTCTATCGTCGCTTTATCCACAGATTTAGCTCCGTCACCGCGCCGATCACGGATTGTATCCGGAAGGGCACCTTTGTATGGACGAAGGTCGCCGCTGCCGCCTTTAAGGACATCAAGGAGCGCATGACCCAGACACCTATCCTTCAATTGCCTGATTTCTCGAAGGTGTTTGAGGTCTCTTGTGATGCATCGGGTGTTGGGATAGGAGGTGTGCTGAGTCAGGAGGCCCACCCGGTCGCATATTTCAGCGAGAAGCTGAATGATGCGAAACTGCGATACTCCACATATGATAAGGAATTTTACACAGTTGTTCAGGCTCTTAGGCATTGGAGGCATTACCTATTACATCAGGAGTTTGTCTTATACTCCGATCATGAGGCATTGAGGTACCTCCATTCCCAAAAGAAGCTTAACTCGCGTCACAGTCGTTGGGTCGAGTATCTCTAGCAGTTCACATTTGTGCTTAAACATAAGGCTGGAGTGGAGAACAAGGTGGCCGATGCCTTGAGTCGGCGAGCATATGTGCTTACCACCATGAGTGCTGAGGTCATAGGGTTGGAAAAGATGAGAGAGGCCTATGTTGACTGTCCTGACTTCGGTCAGGTTTATACCACTCTTCAGGCCGGACCCTCGAGAGACCTTGATGAATATGTGCTCCAGGATGGTTACCTCTTTCGTGGAGGTAGGCTTTGTGTTCCCTGAACTTCTGTTCGAGACTTTTTAGTCTAGGAACTACATGCGGGAGGTCTAGCCGGCCACTTTGGTCAGAACAAGACTATCGAGGCAGTTGAGCATAGATTTTACTGGTCGAGCTTGAAGCGCGATGTGGCTCACATCGTGGCTCAGTGCCGTACATGTGCTACGGCCAAGATGAAGAAGCAAAGCTCGGGCCTTTATACGCCTCTTCCCGTGCCTGATGCCCCATGGCAGGATGTTAGCATGGACTTTATTTTGGGATTGCCACGTACCTCCAGGAAGCATGATTCAGTCTATGTGGTGGACCGTTTCTCAAAAATGGCCATTTTCATTCCTTGCTCGAAGACTTCGGATGCTTCGAGGGAAGCCCGCCATTTCCCTACGCATGTGGTGTGCAAGTTCGGGTTGCCTCGCACTATAGTGTCTGACCGTGATGTGAGATTCACCTCCTATTTTTGGAAGACACTATGGCATATGATGGGTACTCACCTCAAGTTTTCCACTGCATATCATCCCCAGACAGATGGTCAGACCGAGGTGGTCAATAGGAGTCTGGGTGATCTTTTGAGGTGTCTTGTTAGGGACCGCATTGGCGATTGGGATCTCATCCTACCCATGGCAAAGTTTGCATATAATGATTCGGTGAATAGGTCTACCGGCATGAGTCCATTCGAGACTGTCACAGGACGTAGGCCTAGGAAGCCAGTCGATCTTGTCCCCATGCCTATCCATGCACGTGTGTCGGAGTCGGCTGAGTCGTTTGCTAGGCATGTTAGGAGTCTGTATGATGACATCCGTCGTCACATTGAGTCTAGCAATGCATGTTACAAAGAGCTAGCCGATGCTCACCGACACCACCGAGAGTTCCAAGAGGGCGAATATGTCATGATCAGGGTAAGACCTGAACGGTTTCCCTCTGGATTCGTTAAGAAGTTGTAAGCTCGCGGAGCCGGTCCATTTAGAGTGTTGAAACACGTTGGATCCAATGCGTATGTTGTGGACCTGCCCGAGGAATACGGTATAAGCTCTACTTTTAATATTTCGGATCTAGTTGCATATAGGGACCCAGCGGTGAACCCTAATGAGCCTTTCGAGCCATCTCCTTCAATTGAGAGTGATCCCACACCTGAGTGTCCACCTCCAGCCCCTTTGTCACGGCAGCGTGAGCATATAGATCATATACTGGATGAGCAGGTGACAGTTATCAGGAGTGGATCCTACCCGCGCTACCTAGTGCGATGGAGAGGACAGCCCGCTACCGAGGACACATGGATCACGCATGGCGAGTTGCAGCGGATTGATCCGGATCTTCTGGAGCGATACCGGAGCGATGCAGACCCTTACTCGACAGGGTCGAGTTTCTCCCACCCGGGGAGAATTGGTGCGGACACCCGAGCAGTTACGCCGAGCCACCGGTACCGCACGCGGAGCACGACTTGAGCCACTTCAGCGTACATCTGGCTCAGAGACAGCCTGGAGACTCCCCCCTTAGTCTCGACATTTATCGTATTTGTTTAGACTTTCTTTGTGTGTAATGTGTGTTTGTTTCATTTTATTCGGTTTGTAATTTTGATTGTAAGAGGGGTTTATTTGTAATATGGGACCCTTAGGTCCCACGGGCCCCCCATCCCTCCTCCCATTGATCCACCTCACTCCTAGGGCCCATGTGGGGTCAGTCAACTATTCAAATGGAGGCTTCTAGAAGGGTGGGCCAAGTGGGGGACAAGTGCATTAAGAAGTCAAGGTTTGCCACCAACCTTGCCCCTTGGTCAAGGGGGCGCCCCCCTCTCACCATCATGTAATTTTTTTATTTATTTCTTTTGTGTGTTGGTCACATCTAATCCAAGCCCTCCATTCCCCCACCCCGAGATCCAACGGTGGATAATGGATTAGATATGTGACATACAAAACTTTGTATTTTCCCATTTTGGAGAATTAATGCCATTTGAATCAAGAAAATTGTTGGAGCAGCCTTAGGCACCCCCTTCCTCTCTCCTCCCTCTCCCCCTTGCAGCTGAGACGGTTGCTCTTCTGAGGTGTGACTCCTCCCTTATCGTTCCGGTGATCGCCGCCGCCGCCATCGTGCCGCCATCGCACCGCCACGGTCTTCATCGGTATTCTGTCAGCGTAGTGTAGCAGTAGCTTGTCTGAATTTTATAGCCCTCCCTCGTTATCTTCTTGCACCAAATTTGGAGTGGATGTTCTAGGGATGTCAGCCACACCACACAAAAATCAGTTGGCCTTCTAGTTCACGTTTTCCAATTTTCCATTTTCGTCCAACTTTCAATTTCAGTTCTGCCTGTTTTCAGATCTGATTTCCACCTTTCCTGAGTTTCCTATCTTCAACCCCTTTTGTGATTTTTCCTAGGGCTCCCAATTTTACTGGGAGTTCTATCTATCAACCCCTCCACCCATGATTTTTATTGATTTTTGATCAGCCATCCATCCATTTTTCAAAAATCATTTTTAGAGCCATCTACAGTTCTACCTACCAGTTCCCAGATCCGACCACCCTCCAGTGTTAAAATCATAACAATTCGTAGCTTTCACCAATCCTGCCACAAAAATTATTGCCATTTTATTTGATCAAATCCCTAAAACTTTGGTGAAGAGCTCAGAAGCTGAATCGGACGTCTTCCTAGCGGTCAACGGTAGTTCTCACACAACTCACCTACAGATTTGAGAGTTCAGGTATTGTACAATAGGAACTTCAAAATTCAGAAAGATCTAGATCCGCGCAGATCCAGGTCCTCTCTCTGGGCCTAGATTGAAGGATTTCAAGAGAGCTTTCCAACAATAGCTCCTATACCCCGATCTGACATCGGGATTGGTCGCAGCGGCTGATCTCGCCGGAGCACGCGCCGGAAAATAGAAACCAGAATCCGGGGGCAGCCACTTCACAACGTGGAGATCGGAGCCGATCGGCCACCGACCGGAGTTTCCGGCCGACCGCCATCCAGGGAGGCGCGCCGCCAGGGGTCCCCATCACAGCGGGTGCCACCCCAATAGGCCGGGAGGACAACGCCATCCGTGGGCCCCACAGACCCGTAGATCGTGCCGTCCGGACAACACTTTAGAAGTGTGTTCGGCACCGCCGGCCGACATCAAGATGCTGCCCGTCAACCTGATTCGCGTGATTCCCGGGCCCCGCATGTGACCTTTTACCTCCCTGCGTGGAGTGGGTCAAATATTTGTACCGCTGTAATATTGTTTAACCGGGAGTCCGTAAATCGGCCGGGGTTGTCCTCGCCACGCCGGGTGCGTGGAGGTAACGGTCTAAACTTCTCGGTGTTACTTTGCTTAGCTAGTATACGGTCTTATGCTGCTGCGAGAGTGTAGGTTCCTAGCCCGTGTGTTCATGTCGCCGCTGTGAGTGTGAGAGTGACCCATCCCGCGACTCGATCCGAGTCTGGAAGTTGAGTCAGACTACCTTGAACTCTGCCGGTTCCTTAACCGCGCACGATCCACGCTTTCCCTCGCATGGGACGACGAGTGAGTTTGCACTTCTATTAGCGACGTGTAGCCTATAGGAGCTCTTAGTGTCGAGTCGAGGTCGCTCTAGTAGTCGTGTCGTTGCTGGTCGAGTCGTGTCCGTCTCATATAGCGTCATCTCCTCAGTCCATCCCGCATCAGTTTCACATACTTCGAGAAATGGTTCATACATGTTCGTTTTTAGACTTTAACTTAAATATATACTTAATAAAAATAAATGATTAAAAAATTAGAAAGTTCGAAACAATTGGGACTTTTTCGGCGATTGGATGCAGTTACTAATTCATGATCTGGCATGACCTATTCGGGAATCTCCGGATCTATGCTTATTTTCAACATTATCACAAGTTGAAGTTAATAACAAAGATTACTTGAAATATGTACTTCAATATCACGGAGAAAAAATGGATTTATGACTGAAAAATTCAGGGCAAATTGAACCATTAACTATACTATTAACTTAATTTAAATATAATTAAATATATATAATATCAAATAAATATTAAATAAACAAATGGATTCGCAAATAAAAGTGCTAATGCCACGACCAGTCCATGAACCATTTCTCGAAGTATGTAAAACTGATGCGGGACGGACTGAGGAGACGACGCTATATGAGACGGACACGACTCGACCAGCAACGACACGACTACTAGAGCGACCTCGACTCGACACTAAGAGCTCCTATAGGCTACACGTCGCTAATAGAAGTGCAAACTCACTCGTCGTCCCATGCGAGGGAAAGCGTGGATCGTGCGCGGTTAAGGAACCGGCAGAGTTCAAGGTAGTCTGACTCAACTTCCGGACTAGGATCGAGTCACGGGACAGGTCACTCTCGCTCTCACAGCGGTGACATGGACACACGGGCTAGGAACCTACACTCTCGACAGCGGCATATGACCCTATACTAGCTAAGCAAGTAAATGCCAAGAAGGTGAGATCATTACCTCCACGCACCCGGCGTGGGGAAGACGACTCCGGCCAATCACGGACTCCCGGTTAAACAATTTCACAGCAGTGTACAATAACTTGACCCACTCCACGCAGGGAGGTAAAAGGTCACATGTGGGGCCCGGGAATCATGCAAATCGGGTTGACGGACGGCGGTGCCGAACTCCGCATTTTCGTGCTTTCCGAACGGCGGATTCTACGAGTCCGTGGGGCCCACGGACGGCGATGTCCTCCGGATCTGCGGGGGGTGGGACCCACAGTGATGGGGACCCCTGGTGGCGCGCCTCCACGGACGATGGTCGGCCGGAAATGCCGATCGGGGGTCGATTGGCCCCGATTCCCAATTGTTGAACTAGCTGCCCACGGATTTTGATTTCTGTTTTCCGGCGCGCGCTCCGGTAAAAACGACCGCTGCGATCAATCCCGACGTCGGGTCGGGACGCACAAACTATCGTTGGAAACCTCTCTCCAAATGCTTCAATCTAGGCTCAGAGGGAACTGTTGGATCTAGACGGATATGGACTTTACTGAATTTACAAGTTCCTATTGTACAGTACCTGAAATCTCAGATCTACAGGTGAGTTGTCTGAGAACGGCCATTGACCGTGATGTTGATGGCCAATTCAGCTCCTGAGCTCTTCATGAAAGTTGTAGGATTTTGAACAAGGAAAACGGGGATATTTTTTGTGGATTGATTGGAGGTGTCTGTGATTTGTTATGATTTGTTTACTGGAGGGTGGTCGGATCTGGGAACAGGTGGACAGCACTATAGCTAGCTCTGAGAACGAATTTTGAAAAATAGGTGGAGGGCTGATCAAAAATCAGGAAAATTCGTAGAACTTGATGGATAGAACTTTTAGTAAAATTGGGAGCCCGAGCAAAAATCAAAAGGTGGATCGAAGATGCGAAAATCAAGAAAAGTGGAAAATCAGATCTGAAACTGGCAGAACTGAACTTGGAACTTGAATGAAAATGGGAAATTATCAAATCGAAGATTCATGACCCACCAATTTTTTTAGAATATGGGGAACACCTCTAAAACATCCTCTCAAAATCCCAAGTCGATCTGAGCTCGTGGCTGATAGCAGAATTTCGTGGAAGTGGCAGTGATCGGCTGAAAATAGAACTCCGATGAACTTGATTGATGGCAGTGCGATGGCGGCTCGTGGCGGCGGCGATGATGACCGGAACCGATAGGGGAGGCGTCACACCTCAGAATGGCAACCGTCTCAGCTGCAAGGGGGAGAGGGAGGAGAGAGGAGGGGTGCGCGCAAGGGCTGCTCCAAGCAATTTCAGATTTCACAATGCATTAATTCCATCAAAAATAGAAATTACAAGCTTATCTAATCAATCCTCAACCGTTGGATCTAGGGATGGGAGATGGAGGGATGGGATTGCATGTGACCATCCACAAAAAAAATAAATTAAAAAAATAAAGGGGGGGCGGCCTATTGACTAGAATGGCAAGGGGGGACATGGTAGGTGGGGATGGGTTGGAATTGTTGACCTTCTTGGTCCAATGTCCCCCATTTGGCCCGCCCTTCTAGAAGCCACCATTTGAATGGTTGACCGACCCCACATGGGGCCCTAGGACTGAGGTGGATCAATGGGGAGGGGGCCTGGGGGTCCCGTGGGGCCCAGGGGTCCCATTTTACAAATAAGCCCCTCTTACAATCAAAATTACATACCGAATAAAATGAAGTAAACACACATTAAATACAAATAAAGTCTAACTAAATATGATAAATGGGGAGACTCAAGGAGGAGTCTCCAGGCTGTCTCCGAGCCAGATGGACGCTGAAGTGGCTCGAGTCGTGCTCCGCGTGGCGGTACCGGTGGCTCGGCGTGTCGCGCCGCTCAACTGCTCGGGTGTCCGCACCAATTCTCCCCGGGTGGGAGAAACTTGACCCTGTCGAGTAAGGGTCTGCATCGCTCCTGTATCACTCCAGAAGGTCCGGATCAATCCGCTGGAACTCTCCATCTGTGATCCACGTGTCCTCGGTAGCAGGCCGTCCTCTCCATCGCACTAGGTAGCGCAGGTAGGATCCACTCCTGGTAACTGTCACCTGCTCATCCAGTATATGATCTATATGCTCGCGCTGCCGTAACAAGGGGGCTGGAGGTGGCGATGATGACCGGTGGCTTCTAGAAGGGTGGGCCAAATGGGGGACATTGGACCAAGAAGGTCAACAATTCCAACCCATCCTCACCTACCATGTCCCCCCTTGCCATTCTAGTCAATAGGCCGCCGCCCCCCCCCCCCCTTATTTTTTTAATTTATTTTTTTGTGGATGGTCACATGCAATCCCAGCCCTCCATCTCTCATCCCTAGATCCAACGGTTGAGGATTGATTAGATAAGTGACCTATATAAGCTTGTAATTTCTATTTTTGATGGAATTAATGCATTGTGAAATCTGAAATTGCTTGGAGTAGCCCTTGGGCGCACCCCTCCTCTCTTCTCCCTCTCCCCCTTACAGTTGAGACGGTTGCCATTCTGAGGTGTGACGCCTCCCCTATCGGTTCCGGTCATCATCGCCGCCGCCACGAGCCGCCATCGCACTGCCATCATGTTCATCGGAGTTTTGTTTTCAGCCGACCACTGCCACTTCCACGAAATTCTGCTATCAGCCACGAGCTCAGATCGACTTGGGATTTTGACAGGATGTTCCAGAGGTGTTCCCCACATTCTAAAAAAATTGTTGGGTCATGAATCTTTGATTTGATAATTTCCCATTTTCGTTCAAGTTCTAAGTTCAATTCTGCCAGTTTCAGATCTGATTTTCCACTTTTCCTGAGTTTCACATCTTCGATCCACCTTTTGATTTTTTCTAGGGCTCCCAATTTTACTGGGAGTTCTATCCATCAAGCCCTCCTTCCACGAATTTTTATGATTTTTTACCAGCCCTCCACCTACTTTTCAAAATTCATTCTCAGAGCTAGCTACAGTGTTGTCCACCTGTTCCCCGATCCGACCACCCTCCAGTAAACAAATCACAGCCATCTCTAATCAGTCCACAAAAAATATCCCCGTTTTCCTTGTTCAAAATCCTACAACTCTCGTGAAGAGCTCAGGAGCTGAATCGGCCATCAACCTCGCGATCAACGGCCGTTCTCAGACAACTCACCTACAGATCTGAGATTTCGGGTACTGTACAATAGGAACTTGTAAATTTAGTAAAGTCCATATCCGACAAGATCCAGCAGTTATACCTCCCTGTGTGGAGTGGGTGTTCAGTTCTGAAATTGTAAAGTTAATCATTTGTGTATTGGGGTTGTTCGGAAATAAGCCGGGAGTTCTTCCCCACGCCTAGCCGTGGAGGTACGTGCTCATTCCGACATCTACATTGGCTGGTTTAGTGTGCTTTCTATATTGCTGCGTTTGTGAGAATAGGGCCGTTAGCTAGCTGCAAAATCACCGTGAGTGTGAGTTGTGAGCGCCCGTTCCATAGCTCCAGTCGAGCACCGAACTCGAATCGGTACCCTAGGCGACGGTGGTTTCTTAATCGCCGCGATCCCCACGTTTCCCTCGTAAGGGACGATCGTCGGGCTCAAGAGAGTCACTGTTGAGAGACGTCTCCACCCGTAGAATACCACGGTGGTCAGTCGCCCGGCTTAAGCCCACTCCATCATTCTTGTTTAGCCCTTTCCATAGAGCCCATGAGTGAAGGGAGCCCATTCTAGATAGCCCAACCTAGATAGCCTATGTAGGAAGGAAGCCCAATTGGGCCATGCATGGCTTATGGATCCATTACAATGGACCAAGGTCACTCCTTTCTTAAGGAATGCTTAAGGGCCTTAACCAATTGGCCCTTTAAGAGCCTTACAACCAGCCCATTATGCAAACCCAAGTAGAATGTTCATTACAAGCCCAATTTCAATGCAAAAAGAGTCCAAATTGAAGTCAATTTGTCCCCAATTTGAAGGGAAGCCGATGTAGTCCACTTGGCGCTCCGCGTATGGCGCCCTCGGTTCGCCGACGTGTCACTTGATCGTCCTGGTGTCTCTCTCCTCCCTCTCCCCCTTGCAGCTGTGAAGGCTGCCATTCTGAGGTGTGACTCCTCCCCTTATAGTTCCGGTCATCATCGCCGCCGCCACGAGCCGCCACCGCACCGCCATCGGGATCGTTAGAGTTCTGCCTTCCACCTGCAGCAGCCACTTCCACGAATTACTGCCATCAGCCACGAGCTCATTTCTACCTGGTATTTTGAGGGGATGTTCCAGAGGTGTTACCCACGTTCTACAAAAATTGGTGGGTCATAATTATTCCATTTGGCAATTTCCCATTTTCGTCCAACCTCCTTTCCCAGATCTGTCTGCTTTCTGTTTCAATTTCCACCCGCCCTGTGTTTCCCATGCTGGGGTGGGGCCCAATGTGATGGAGACCCCTGGTGGGGCGCCTCCTCGGACGGCGGTCGGCCGGAAACACCGATCGGTGGTCGATCGGCCCCGATCTCCAATTCTTGAACTCGCTGCCCACGGATTTCAGGTTCTGTTTTCCAGCGCGCGCTCCAGCGAGAACGGCCGCTGCGATCAATCCCGATGTCGGATCGGGGCACATGAGCTATCGTTGGAAAGCTCCCTTGAAATTCTTCAATCTAGGCCCAGAGAGAGGACCTAGATCTGCGTGGATCTAGACCTTTTTAAATTTTGAAGCTTCTGCTAAACAGTACCTGAACTCTCAGATCTGCAGGTGAGTTGTCTGAGAACTTCCATTGGCCACCAGGAAGATGTCCGATTCAGCTCCTGGACTCTTCATCAAAGTTGTAAGAAATTGAACAAGGAAAATGGCAATATTTTGTGGAAGGATTGGATGAGGGTACGAATTTTTATGATTTTAACACTGGAGGGTGGTCGGATCTGGGAACTGGTTGACAGCACTGTAGATGACTCTGAAAATGATTTTTGAAAAATGTATGGAAGGCTGATCAAAAATCAAGAAAAATTGTGGGTGGAGGGATTGATGGGCGTTCCTCATTAAAATTGGGAGGTCTAGGAAAAATCAAAAGGGTGGTTGAAGACTGGAAACTCAGGAAAGGTGGAAATCAGATCTGAAAACTGGCAGAACTGAAATTGAAAGTGGACGAAAATGGAAAATTGGAAAACGTAAACTAGAAGGCCAACCGATTTTTGTGTGGCTGACATCCCTAGAACATCCCCTCCAAATTTGGTGCCCAGAAGATCACGAGGGAGGGCTGTAAAATTCGGACAAGCTGCTGCTGCACTACGCGGATAGAATACCGATGAAGACCGTGGCGGTGCGATGGCGGCACGATGGCGGCGGCGACGATCACCGGAACAATAAGGGAGGAGTCACACCTCAGAAGAGCAACCGTCTCAGCTGCAAGGGGGAGAGGGAGGAGAGAGGAACTGATGCGGGACGGACTGAGGAGACGACACTACATGAGACGGACACGACTCAACCAGCAATGACACGACTACTAGAGCGACCTCGGCTCGACACTAAGAGCTCCTATAGGCTCCACGTCGCTAACAGAAGTGCGAACTCACTCGTCATCCCAAGCGTGGGAAAGCGTGGATCGTGCGTGGTTAAGGAACCGGCAGAGTTCAAGGTAGTCTGACTCAACTTCCGGACTCGGATCGAGTCGCGGGACGGGTCACTCGCACGCTCACAGCGGTGACATGGACACACGGGCTAGGAACCTACACTCTCGACAGTGGCATATGACCGTATACTAGCTAAGCAAGTAAATGCCAAGAAGGTGAGACCGTTACCTCCACGCACCCGGCCAGGGGAAGACGACCCCGGCCAATCACGGACTCCCGGTTAAACAATTTCACAACAGTGTACAATAACTTGACCCACTCCACGCAGGGAGGTAAAAGGTCACATGCGGGGACCGGGAATCACGCGAATTGGGTTGACGGGCAGCATCTTGATGTCGCCCGGCGGTGCCGAACTCCGTGTTTTTGTGCTGTCCGGACGGTGCGATCTACGGGTCTGTGGGGCCCACGGGTGGCGCTATCCTCTCGGCCTGCTGGGGTGGGGCCCATTGTGATGGAGACCCATGGTGGCGCGCCTCCTCGGACGACGGTCGGTCGAAAACATCGATCGGTGGCCGATCGGCCCTGATTCCCAACTCTTGAACTAGCTGGCCACGGATTTCAGGTTCTGTTTTTCAACGCGCGCTCCGGCGAGAACGGCCGCTGCGATCAATCTCGATGTCGGATCGGGGTGCATGAGCTATCGTTGGAAAGATCTCTTGAAATCCTCCAATCTAAACCCAGAGAGATCTGCTAGATCTGGCCGGATCTGGACTTTATTGAATTTTTAAGTTCCTGTTGTACAGTACCCAAATTCTCAGATATGCAGGTGAGTTGTCTGAGAACTGCCATTGACCGCGAGGTTGATGACCGATTCAGCACCTGAGCTCTTCACAAAAGTTATAGGATTTTGAAGAAGAAAGATGGAAATATTTTTTGTGGACTTATTGGAGTTCGCTACGAATTGATATGATTTTTGCACTGGGCCGTGGTCGGATCTGGGAATAGGTGGACAGCACTGTAGCTAGCTCTGAAAATGAATTTTGAAAAATAGGTGGAGGGTTGATCAAAAATCAGGAAAATTCGTGGAAGGAGGGGTTGCTGGACAGAACTCCCAGTAAAATTGGGAGCCCTAGCAAAAATCACAAAGGGGTCGGAACAGGCAAAACTCGGGAAAAGTGGAAAATCAGATCTGAAACTGGCTGAGCTGAAGTTGGAACTTGAACGAAAATGGGAAATTAGCAAATGGAGGATTTATGACCCACCAAATTTTGTAGGACGTGGGGAACACCTCTAGAACATCCCTTCAAAATCCCAAATCGATCTGAGCTCGTGGCTGATAGCAGCAATTCGTGGAAGTGGCAGCTATGGGTAGATGGCAGAACTCCGACGGTTGCGATGGCGGTGCGGTGGCGGCTCGTGGCGGCGGCGATGATGACCGGAACCGATAGAGGAGGAGTCACACCTCCTCCTATTTTTCAAAATTCATTCTCAAAGCTAGCTACAGTGCTGTCCACATGTTTCCAGATCCGACCTTTGAGTCGATTGTTTGTGTGGTTTGCATACGTGTGTTAGTGCTTGGTGAGTCTGCATTGTGTCTTGTGCTCGTTGACAGTCTCTTATGAGTGAGAGGCGAGTGGATAACTCGATGAGTATGGGATCGGTTCTATATCTACACCCGGATCTAGTCACCTACAGGGACTCAGTGGTGATTCCTAGTGAGTCTTCGAGCCACCACCTCCCCTTTTGAGAGTGCCCCATTCAGAGTGTTCACCTCTAGCCCATAGCAGCTTGTGCATATCGAGTATATATGGAATGAGCAGGTGACGGTCACTTGGAGTGGAGCATACCCACGTTACTTGGCACGGTGATGGATCCTCCGGAGTACTCGAGCATCCATACCCCTACTCGACGGGGTCGAGTTCCTCCCACCCGGGGAGAATTGATGAGGACATCAAGGGCTTATGGGATGTGTATTAGTGTGTATTGGCTTGTATAGGTGTGTATTATGGGTTGTATTGGCTTGAAAGTGTGTAATTTTTGATTTCTTTCATTTGGGCTCTCTTTGTAAGGCTTTAATTAAGCCATTGGGCCACATTTCTAGGAAGAGTCCATTACTAGGTATCATGTATTAGGTCCACTTAAGGGTGTTACTTCATATTGGGTCATTAGGTTTCAAATGGGTCATTAAGTCACTTAAGGCCCAAATTGGGTTACACTCTCTCATGGGCCATCTAAGTGGGAATGGTCCATGACTAGCATGGGCTTGTGGATGGTTCTTGGCCCATGATTGGCCTTTGGCCCATGAAGGGGGGCGCATGCTTCTTTGGCCTTATTAGGCTTGGTAGGTGTGATTTAGGTAGAGTTTGAATAGAAATAGTCAAGTTAGATTAAAATATGTATTAGGTGTTTTGACCACATGGGATAAAAACTTATGAACTCCCTAGTTTGCCCTCCCAAATCCTAGATCTATGGGCAACCTAGGTCATTTGTCATCCACCATATATGCTTGTAATTTTTCATTTGATTGAACTAATGAAGAGAAAATTTGTTGGAAGCTTGAAGCTCCTTGCGCCCCTTCCTCTCTCCCTGGTGTTCATCTCCTCCAACCCCCAATTCTAGAGTGGATCTCTTCTATCTCCTCCCCCTCAATCACAGATTTTATCTGGTGCCGCTGCCGCCGCCGTTCGTGCCGCCAACGAGCCGCCATCGAGCCACCGTCGAGGTTCTATCTTCAACCAACATGAGCTCCTTCTCAAAATTCATGCTATCAGCCATGATGTCTTCTTGGTCTGAAACTTTTATGGTGTGTTCCTATCTTCAATTCCCACCTCCACAAAAAAAATCCCGTCCAAATTCCATCATTTACTATTTTTCAAATTTCGTGTGTTTCTATTTCCTAGTTCTATCCAGTTTCAGATCTGTGTGATAGCACCCCTGTAATTCCCCCCTCCGACCATCTTGTTGATTTTTTCAAACCCTCCCAATTTTACTGAGAGTTTTGTCCACCGTCCCCTCACTCCATGAATTTTCCTGATTTTTGATCAGCCTTCCATCCATTTTTCAAAATTCGTTCTCAGAGCTAGCTACAGTGATGTCCACCTGTTTTCAGATCCGACCTCTGTCCCGTGAAAAAATCATATCAATTCGTAGCCACCTCCAATTAGTCCAAAACAAATATTGCCATCTTCCTTGTTTGAAATCCTATAACTTTCGTGAAGAGCTCAGAAGCTGAATCGGACATCTACCTCACGGTCAATGGCAGTTCTCAGACAACTTCCTTACAGATCTGAGAGTTCGGTTACTATACACCAGGAACTCAAAAATTCAATAAAGCCTAGATCCGTGCAGATCTAGGTCTAATCTTTAGGCCTAGGTTGAAGGACTTCAAGAGATCTTTCCAACGGTGCCAGTTTCGTATCGATCCGACATCGGGGCTGATCGCAGCGTCCGTTCTCGCCGGAGCGCGCGCTGAAAAATAGAAACAACAGATCCGTGGCCGGCTTTTCCGACCGGTGCCGATCGGAGCCGCCCGGCCTCCGGCCGGCAAACCAGCGCGCCTCCATCCTTGGGAGCACCCCTCCAGGTGTCCCCACCATAGTGGTGCCGCCCCGGTCCCACACTCCAGACAGCACGCGGGCCCCACAGTTACGAGTTCGGGTGCTGCCGAAGCTACGTGAGAAGCCGCCCGTCAACCCGAATTCGGTCCTCCCGGGCCCATTTGTGTAGCCCTTTACCTCCCTACGTGGAGTAGGCAGTAACTCATTGCTGTAATCTTCATGTATTAATTGTTCCGGGAGCACGGTTTTCGGCCGGGTCCGTCTTCCCCACGCCGGGAGCGTGGAGGTATCGTATTCGCTCCTTGCTTGGCATTTCACTTATCGTATTCGCTCGGGTCGGGTCCGTCTTCCCCACGCCGGGAGCGTGGAGGTATCGTATTCGCTCCTTGCTTGGCATTTCACTTATTTCCATATTTACATGCCGCTGCTAGAGAGCATGTTATAGGACCTAGCATGCTGTATATTTTCATATCACCGCTGCTGCGAGAGAGAGCGAAGCCGTCCCATGACCCGATCCGGGCACGAAAGTGCGAATTGACCCCCCTACCTCTTACCAGTTTCTCAACCGTGCACGTCCGACGCTTCCCTCATTAAGGGACAATCACGAGCTCACCTAGAGTCCGAGGACTGCATTCCTCATTCGAGTCGTGTCCGTGGTCCCATCCCGCATCAATTTGGTATCAGAGCAAATTGATGCGGGACGGACAACGGACACGACTCGAATGAGGAAAGCAGTCCTCGGACTCTAGGTGAGCTCGTGATTGTCATGTTGAATCTCTGTAGTTTTGATGATGACTAACACTATGAATCAAATTATGTGTTGCTTCCTGGTGACTGTTAAAGATCCTGCATTGTCTGGATAATCTCTGATCTTGGTTCTGAAAGGAGCCTTGGGAAATTTCTTGTTTGCATGCACATCTTCTGATTAAAATATCTTCATCATGCTTTTCTGATTAAATGTTCCTCTAACTCGTTCACCCATTAGCTCGTACCTGTCTATCTTCATCTATATGGGTTCTGTGCTTGTGAGTGCGTTGACGCACTTGGCTGAATGCGTAGATGCAATTGTGCGTCTTTCACTTGCTGCCTTGTTCATTGCGTCGACGCTGACACTGGATGCGTTGACGCATTGGCCAGTTGCCAAGGGCGTGAGCATCTCGCTTGAGGAGCTGAGGCGACGCTGCACGATGGAAGCGTTGACGCCTTGGGCTGATGTCCAAAGGTCTTTTGATCAACAACCAAGCCGATGTGTCGACGCGGTCACTAATGCGTTGACGCATTGGTGTGTATTGTGAAGGGTCCTACTCTCCATTATAAACTCATTGCGTTAACGCCTTGGCTTTACTGCGTTGACGCGTTCTTCAGTCCTTTGATAAGTCCCGTGCAATCTGTGTGAACAAATGTATGACTTGAATATTTCTGAGATTGACTGAATGTTTTCTGAAACCTTACAGGGACTTAAAGACAAATTGGAACTTTATTCCAATCATGTGAGCACGTGATTTGAGGGAATAATCATCTAACACGTGGCTCGGCTCATCTGGAAGCATCTTCTTCGCGCGTGTCTCCCACACCCTCAGTCCCTCGTGAGTCTGGATATATATAGGAAGGTTTCTGCTCCTGAAAAGCTGTTGAAGCCACAAGAAAAAAGGGTGAGGCCAGAGCGAGAGGAAGGAGAGGAGAAGCCATCCTGATCCATTCGTTGAGCGTACCTGGAAGAGAGAGAGTGATGAAGGAGAGGATGGTTTTCTGCTACGTTTTGTCTATGCTTCTTTAAGAAGCTACATTGTTTCTCTGTTCGATTGTCTTTCAATATTTATTTATGTCTTCGTTTGTTCATTCTCAAATTCCGATACTCTGTTTTCGTTCCCTCTAGGTGTAGAGGAAGAGAGGTGAATCCTCTGGGTCGCAGTGTGGCATCCCTCTGATTTAGATCAGAGGAAGGGAGGAGTTCTCCGGGGTTTTGTGTTCAGGTAGTGAGAAGGCTACCTGGGTTCTTCCCTCCGGCTGAGGAGGAAGAGAGACAACGTCTCTGAATTGCAGTGAGGGTGGGTCACTGCTGGGTTCCCTCTTGTCTAAGAGGAAGGGAGAGTTATCTCCGAGTCAGGTCTTGTGGTGTGAGACCTGGGTGCAAGCTGTGAGTTCAGCGTCTGTAGGGATTTCGATCCCCAAGCTGTGGATCAGCGTGTTGTTGGCAGACTGAGTCTGCGGTTCTTTCTTGTGAAAGGGAAGCCTCACTCTGCCTTGAGTGAGGGATGGACGTAAGTCTGCAGGTTGCAGGCTGAACCATCTAAACCTCTTATTCTCTGTGGTGTGGTTGTGAGCATCTATTTCCTTTATCCTTCTATCTGGCTTCATAGAGTAAGTGTGATTGTTGATGATCGAAACCTTGGTCTGACTGCTCGCTTAGTGCTTGTGCATATGTGCTGATGAAATTCTGAGTGATATATGTTCTGCGCTCGTGACCTGCTTTATCTTGGTTAAGGTTTCAGATTATTTTACATATTGTCAGTCTTCCTAGCCAATCTCATCTTCTAAGATTTCCTCGGCTCGGACAAATATTTTTTAAACGGTGATCTATTCATCCCCTCCCCTTCTAGCTCACCGTCCTCCTGTTTAACAGTTGGTATCAGAGAGAGCGGGTTTACCCGAGATGTGGTCCAACGACCAGGGTAATCCTGGAACCAGTGGTCCTCGCAGCTACATAGCTGAAGGACAGTCAATCTCACGTCCCCCATATTTTGATGGTTCTAATTATTTCTTTTGGAAAAACAAGATGGAAGTTTTCATCCGATCTCAGAGCCACAAGCTGTGGAGAGTCATTACAACTGGACCTTATGATTTACCTCCGAATGAGGAGATGTGGTCTGAAGAACAAGTCAAATTATCCGGACTGAACTGGTCTGCGCTCAGCATCATCTAGTGCGCAGTTCACCCTGAAGAATATGCCCGAATTTCGGCGTGCAAGACAGCTAAGAAGATGTGGGATGAACTAGCGCTGATGATGAGGGCATCTCCCGACACCCCTCTAGCTTTGATCGCCTACACACTCTTGATATGGATTGATCATGGTCTACACTTGTTATCTTCATTTCCCAAGTTTCATTTTATGTATTTTCTTTTTATTGAGTCCTATCTTATGTATTTTCCTTTATTGAGTCATATGGTTTTAGTCCATTTCCCTTGTTATGTTTAATTGGGCCTTATTACTTTAGTTATGGGCCCATAGGATTGAGTCTAGGATATGCTCGGTCTTTTATCTTATTGTCAAGGGTATTTTGGTCATGTAAAGAATGGTTGCCTATATATAGGCCCCATCTCTCCTCTTGTATTCAACTTTTGATGAATATTGAAGAAAACCCTTTCAAACTCTCTCAATATCTCTCTCTCTCTCATTATCTCTCCATTCTCTCTCCTCCTCTCTCTAAATTTCGAAATTCACTCTCTCTCCTCCCCCTCTCAACCACTTCCAACCCCCACCTACCTCCATTAACTCCCCACAACTTCCCACAACCCCTCTTTAATCCTCACCTAGTCCCAAGGAAGTTCCACCACTCAAAACCCCACCCTCCAACCACCACCTACCCCTTTCACTTCCCTAAGCATATCTCCACCTTCCCAAGGCTGAATTAACTCATTCCAAAGCCCAAATTCGAATCTCCCCTTCCCTCCTTGCTCCCTAGGTCGCACCCCTCCTCTCCCCTCAAGCCAAGTTCGCCCCCTCCTCTCTTCTCCACTCCAGCTTTGTGTGCAGGCCGACCTGCAGATTAGCACTTTGTTGCAGCAACGTCCACGACTGCATCCTGGTTCTGCTGGTGGCATAGCCTAACTTTATGGAAAGTCCTCCCTGTGCTCTTCGCAGGCGAGGTGGAATCACTCCATTCCGAGTTCGTGGCCGTCCGTGAAGGCTGTTCTTCCCCGACTACGCAGAACCTCTCAGACCAAAAGCCAGAGCGGCAGAGAAGACTCTCCCACGACGAACCTTGAAGGAATCAGCCTTCAGGGTCTTCTACAAAGATCTTCCTCCCCCTATCAGCATCCAGGAACAGAAGGCAGAGCTCCATTCGGAATCCGACAACCAGAGATATCAATTTTATACCACAACCACGCCGGTCTGCCTCCTCACAGTCTGCCCCGACCACTGTCCACTTCTCTAGACACCCAGCTCATCTCTGACATCAGAAGACTTCCCCGTTTGTTTTTATGCAAAGTAGACTCATCCAAGATTCCAACGAGTCCAGTGGTGTCAGATTTGGAGCTCAGGAGCGACCGCGGCCGCTTCTCCAACCTACTGTTTCAGACTGAGCTCGGCCAGAGACCAGAGCTGCATCCATCTTCCAGTCGCCGGAGCAGTCAGCCCCTAGATCAGAACGTCATCCAAAAATTCAGGCTGTACCCCTCTCCGGTTAGCAATCTTTTGGCGCAAGTCTCATCAGATTCTGAGCTCGGTGGATTTATTGGCTGCATCAACATCGACTCCCTATCCATAATTACAGAAGCTAGACAGAATCGGCGAAGCTCGGAAACTCGGTTTCCTTTGCATCTCTCCCCACCCCGCTTGGCCGGCTGAAGGCCCCTCCCTGCGTGGAGGTAATTTTGAATGTATTAAGCATAACCCCCACCCCAAGATCACCCCTCCTGCGTAAGGAGTAGTGCTGTACCGTTTGCAATTTCAGGTCAAGCTACATCGCCGCGGCGATCGGGTGCATACCCTCGCCTCCCGGCGCGCCCTCGTCTCCGATCGGGATCGGTGTCTTCACACCGATCAGGTGAGCTTCTGATACTATCCTTAGTAGCCTTATTCTTGCTAGTTTAGTATTGCTTTGATTGCTCGTCGGCGGTGAGAAGAGGGCTCGAACTTGCATGCTAGTTTGTTAGTGTCCACCGCGGACCGTGAGTGAGTGCCACCAAGCCCCTGCCTTGCGGGCCAGCCGCTCACAAAGTTGGGTATCCTAGACTCATTTGGGGTCAGCCCTAGCATTGTAAGTCCATTAGAACAATTGGGTCCCGCCCCGGACCCTCATCATTATCTCCCGGACCCACCGGGTGAACGTGTGAATCGGGTGAGCAAAAATCGTCATTGTGAGAATCATTGAGCGCTTGTATGCTTACGGGTCTAAGTCCTAGGGTCATCTCATCATGTTTAGTGGTCTTTGGGCTATGTCACATCAAGTGGTATCAGAGCGGTCATAGGCTTGTCCTTACAAGTCTAGTCTTGGGTCACACTAAGTCTTTCATAGGTGCATCCGCACACCCTTGCATAGCCCACCCAACCTTGCATGACCACTCGTAGTGGTACTCGCTTTCAACCCAATACTACATCTTCCAATCCCACAATGAATCCAAAACCCCAAGGGATGCCTACCACTAACACTCATGACTTCAACTACTTCATGAAAGCCTTGACCTATGCCAATGAGCGGCTTGATAACATATCGGGCCGACTCAACCAACTTGGAAAAAATAGGCCCGCCCTAAGGACGGACGATAGGATGGCCCCTTTCCCACTTCCCACCTTTGATGGGACCTCTCCTAGCAAATATTTAGATTGGGAAGCTACAATGGACCAATACTTCAATTGGTATCATATTTCCGAGGATGAAAAGGCATGGGTTGCCAAAATACAACTAACCAAAAGGGCTCAAACTCATTGGTGTAAAATTGAGGGCTTAAGGATAATTAGACGGGAAGCTCCCATCACCACATGGGAGGACATGAAGGATCAACTAAGGGCTAGGTATGTGTCCCCTTCTCACTCGGATCACCAAAACCCAAGGAGCACTCCCACTCCTCCCACCCCACCCGTCCAAACCCTTATCACTAAAACCCAAGTACCTAAGACCTCCACCTCCCCACCTAACCCCATGAGGTCCCCCACATCCAAACCAAAACCCCCTTCCCTAACCTACACTAGTCAAGCCCCTTTAGCCCCCACTTCCACCCCAAGTGATCCCAAGGGCAAGAGACCCCTAACCAACCCAATTCCCTCCATGGTGACCACCACTCATCCAACCCTCACCATTAAAAACCATGTGGACACCATGTCCACCCCTCCACCAAGGCCCATAATGGCCACCACCCCAAAACCCAAAACCCCTCACCCAACCCACCTCCCGCTTCCTACACCAATCTTACCCCAAATTAGGCCTCCACTACTTCCACTCCCAAGTCCAACCCATGTCCGACCTTGCTCACCTCCTCGAGTGCGCCATGCCTCGACTAACACCAACCCACCCACCATAGACCTTCCTACCCCATTATCCTTAGGAGTTGCAACCCACACACCTACCCAAGTGGAGAGGGATACCAATTCGGATCCACCTCCCAAAATCAAGGAAATCCAAGGGCCATACAACTCACCCACCCCTCCTAACCTAGTTCCTCAAGAGCTATACACCCTTCCCCATGACACCATCACCATAGATAAGTCCATATTCCTATGGCTCAAGCGAGGCCTCACCATTCCTAGTTTACAACCAAGCCACCTACTCATGGGACATCAATCCCAACTCATTCCCACTCAGCCTCATGTCACTTATCAAACCTCCTATTGTGTAGAAGATTTGGGAGACTTAGTGGCCTACCTACATTGGCAAGTCCACTTGACCGATATGCTAGCCATGAGGCCATCAGAGTCTAGCACCATTAGCCTAGCTTACCCCACCATTGGCTCCATCACTTCCATCTACACCAATGGCCAATTTACAAGTGAGATCATACTCCTTCTTCCCATGGAGGAGGAACCCATCCTAGTCTACTCCCCAACCATTGAGATCCAAAGTACTTTGATTGGCCAACCCATTAGCAACCTTGGCCCAATTATCTTAGAGAGAGATGATTCACCATTTGAGGACCTTGAGAACATGGAGTACCCCTACCTAGGTGACCCTTACCATAATCCCTTTGACCCTTTTCTATGGGAGCCTAAATCTCCATGTGACCCACTTTCCCTATTCACCACCCACCTCACCTTACCCACATCGCCCATGTCGACCCAAACTCCTCCCTTCCTAGAATCGGGTTACAACATGAGAGCCTTGACCTTAGGCAACAAACACCTTGGGATTGATGAAGTGCCCCACCCCATAACCACGTTCGTAGATCCCTTCGACCCATTCACGTGGACGTTCAAAAGTCATCCCACATCTATGCACATGGAAGTCACCTTTGGGATAAACATGCATGTGTCCAGGCCTACCACACCATTTGACATGATTCATAAGTCGGGTACATTCATCCACATCACCCACATGTCAAGTAGGCAGCATAAGTGGACCATATTCGGATGTATTGGCCCACCTTCATTCATCATGAGTCTTAAGCATGATAGGAGCATACATGGATGTCCGGGTCCCCCGACATTTATCACACCCATGCATAAAAGGTTCATCTATGGATGTCCCGGCCCTCCTAAGACTACCACAGTCTTCATAGCATCAAAGTGTGATCAGTCTACATTTGGCTGCCCAGGTCCACCTTGGCATACCATTCGTTTCGCACTAACATCGCATCATCATGCATGGCATACGCATTCTCGCAAGCATATAGGAAGGATCAATGAGACTTACAAAAGGCGGGCAGATGCTCATCGGCGCCACTACGAGTTCCAAGTGGGAGACTCGGTGATGGTGAGGACGGAGCAGCTCCTTCCGGGACCTGCCTCCAAGTTGAGGGCACGGGGTTCGGGACCCTTTCGAGTTCTACGACGACTTGGCAGCAATGCTTATGAGCTGGACCTACCAGAAAGCTATGGGGTGCACCCTACCTTCAGTGTGGCGGACCTGGTACCCCACAAAGGCCCCGCGGTGGAACCTAGTGAGGAGCTTGAGCCTTTACCCCCCCTTATGAGAGACACTCACGGAGGGACTCCACTTTCTAGCTTGAGAGACCGACGAGAGCAGGTAGAGGCAATACTGGATGAGCAGAGTATCATTACGAGGCACAGGGTGTATCAGGGCTATCTGGTTAGGTGGAAGAGCCGTCCCCCGATCGAGGATACATGGGTGAGTCGGGAGGATTTGATATGCTTGGATCCCGACATGATGGAGCAGTACGACAGCCAGGCAGACCCATACTCGACAGGGTCGAGCTCTCCCCACCCCGAGGGATTTGATGAGGGCATCTCCCGACACCCCTCTAGCTTTGATCGCCTGCACACTCTTGATATGGATTGATCATGGTCTACACTTGTTATCTTCATTTCCCAAGTTTCATTTTATGTATTTTCTTTTTATTGAGTCCTATCTTATGTATTTTCCTTTATTGAGTCATATGGTTTTAGTCCATTTCCCTTGTTATGTTTAATTGGGCCTTATTACTTTAGTTATGGGCCCATAGGATTGAGTCTAGGATATGCTCGGTCTTTTATCTTATTGTCAAGGGTATTTTGGTCATGTAAAGAATGGTTGCCTATATATAGGCCCCATCTCTCCTCTTGTATTCAACTTTTGATGAATATTGAAGAAAACCCTTTCAAACTCTCTCAATATCTCTCTCTCTCTCATTATCTCTCCATTCTCTCTCCTCCTCTCTCTAAATTTCGAAATTCACTCTCTCTCCTCCCCCTCTCAACCACTTCCAACCCCCACCTACCTCCATTAACTCCCCACAACTTCCCACAACCCCTCTTTAATCCTCACCTAGTCCCAAGGAAGTTCCACCACTCAAAACCCCACCCTCCAACCACCACCTACCCCTTTCACTTCCCTAAGCATATCTCCACCTTCCCAAGGCTGAATTAACTCATTCCAAAGCCCAAATTCGAATCTCCCCTTCCCTCCTTGCTCCCTAGGTCGCACCCCTCCTCTCCCCTCAAGCCAAGTTCACCCCCTCCTCTCTTCTCCACTCCAGCTTTGTGTGCAGGCCGACCTGCAGATTAGCACTTTGTTGCAGCGACGTCCACGACTGCATCCTGGTTCTGCTGGTGGCATAGCCTAACTTTATGGAAAGTCCTCCCTGTGCTCTTCGCAGGCGAGGTGGAATCACTCCATTCCGAGTTCGTGGCCGTCCGTGAAGGCTGTTCTTCCCCGACTACGCAGAACCTCTCAGACCAAAAGCCAGAGCGGCAGAGAAGACTCTCCCACGACGAACCTTGAAGGAATCAGCCTTCAGGGTCTTCTACAAAGATCTTCCTCCCCCTATCAGCATCCAGGAACAGAAGGCGGAGCTCCGTTCGGCATCCGACAACCAGAGATATCAATTTTATACCACAACCACACCGGTCTGCCTCCTCATAGTCTGCCCCGACCACCGTCCACTTCTCTGGACACCCAGCTCATCTCCGACATCAGAAGACTTCCCCGTTTGTTTTTATGCAAAGTAGACTCGTCCACGATTCCAACGAGTCCAGCGGTGCCAGATTTGGAGCTCAGGAGCGACCGCGGCCGCTTCTCCAACCTGCTGTTTCAGACTGAGCTCGGCCAGAGACCAGAGCTGCATCCATCTTCCAGTCGCCGGAACAGTCAGCCCCCAGATCAGAACGTCGTCCAAAAATTCAGGCTGCACCCCTCTCCGGTTAGCAATCTTTTGGCGCAAGTCTCATCAGATTCTGAGCTCGGTGGATTTATTGGCTGCATCAACATCGACTCCCTGTCCAGAATTACAGAAGCTAGACAGAATCGGCGAAGCTCGGAAACTCGGTTTCCTTTGCATCTCTCCCCACCCCGCTTGGCCGGCTGAAGGCCCCTCCCTGCGTGGAGGTAGTTTTGAATGTATTAAGCATAACCCCCACCCCAAGATCACCCCTCCTGCGTGAGGAGTAGTGTTGTACCGTTTGCAATTTCAGGTCAAGCTACATCGCCGCGGCGATCGGGTGCATACCCTCGCCTCTCGGCGCGCCCTCGTCTCCGATCGGGATCGGTGTCTTCACACCGATCAGGTGAGCTTCTGATACTATCCTTAGTAGCCTTATTCTTGCTAGTTTAGTATTGCTTTGATTGCTCGTCGGCGGTGAGAAGAGGGCTCGAACTTGCATGCTAGTTTGTTAGTGTCCACCGCGGACCGTGAGTGAGTGCCACCAAGCCCCCGCCTTGCGGGCCAGCCGCTCACAAAGTTGGGTATCCTAGACTCATTTGGGGTCAGCCCTAGCATTGTAAGTCCATTAGAACAATTGGGTCCCGCCCCGGACCCTCATCATTATCTCCCGGACCCACCGGGTGAACGTGTGAATCGGGTGAGCAAAAATCGTCATTGTGAGAATCATTGAGCGCTTGTATGCTTGCGGGTCTAAGTCCTAGGGTCATCTCATCATGTTTAGTGGTCTTTGGGCTGTGTCACATCAGCTGATTTACGAGGGTACCTCTCAGGTCAGAGCTACCAAGGTAAACTACCTAACCTCTGAGTATGAATTATTCAAGATGAAGTCAGAGGAGAGCGTGACTGATATGTACGCTAGGCTGTCACTGATCACAAACAGCCTCAAGGGATTTGGAAAGGAAATATCTGAAGGGGATATAGTCAGGAAGATCTTAAGATCCTTGACTCCAGCGTGGCACACAAAAGCTACTGTGATGGAGGAATCAAAGGATTTAACAACCATGACCGTCACTGAACTCATAGGGTCTCTTATGACTATGAGATAAATCTCAAGAAAATAGGAGAAGGAAATGACAGAAGGGGCAAGAATGTTGCTCTTAAAGTTGAACGACACAGCAGCAGTAGCAGCAGCAGCAGAGAGTCTAATAGAATTCCAGACCTTGACAGAAGTGAAAAAGCACTGCTCACACGTCAGTTCAGGAAATTCCTGAAAATGTAGGGAAATTCATATAGGAAAAGAAGAAACTACTCATCAGGTAAATATCTGAACAATGGCAATGACAATGATAGGAATGCTAAAGGTGTGATGTGTTATCATTGCAGGAACTTTGGGCACATGAAGCAAGATTGCCCTGAGCTTCAGAAGAAGACACCGGACTACCACAAGAAAGGCTCCAAAGTGTACAAGAAAAAGCCAAAAGCTATGGTATGAACTTGGAGCGAAGAAGAAGAAGACTCAGAGACTAATTCCTCAGGAAAGGAGACTGAAGGAGTATGTCTGATGGCCGACGAGGAAAATGAGGTAACCAATCCCTTTGTAACTTACTCTATTGATGACTGGGAAGAGAAATATGGTGAACTGCTAGATATGTACAATGCCTTAGCTAAAGAACATAGAGTCATCAAACGCAAACTCAATATGGTTAATGAAGAACAAGAACTCATCAAGATAGAAAATTCCAAACTAGTAGCTGAGTTAGCTCAGATGGAGAATGTAAGAAATGAGAATAATCTTTTTAAGAATGAACTTAAAAAATTTAGAAAACAGCTTGATGAAACCAATCAACATACTGAAGAACACCGGAGACAAAATGACTTAATCAAGGAAGGGTATGAAGCTGTTATAAAGGTCAATGATGAATTGCTGGAAAACAACATATCTCTACGAAAGGAGTTGGAAGATAAGAAGAAAACTCTTGAGAGGTTTGTTTTGGGAGAAAGTAATTTGAACGCCTTGTTAGGCACCAAAGTAAACTTTAACAGAGAAGGTTTGGGTTTCAACCCAAATAAGAAGGAAGCATTTGGGATAAAAACCACCACATTTTGCACTGAGAAAGGAAAAGAGAAACTGGACATCTCATCCAGTTCCAAAAGTACTGAACAACAAAAGAACATCCATAAACAATAGCCTAATTTTGGAAAAAATGTCTTTAAGGAATTCAACAAGCCCACGCACCAGAAATAAGGTGCCTGTCAATTCAACAACTATGACTTTAATAAAAGAATGGGCTATTTGAAAAGAAACATGGGAAGGTCTAACTACACACAGAATACTGTCAATAAAATGTCTTCAACTAGACAATTTAGAAATTATGGTCTGGCTGGGACCCAAGCTTTTATCAACAGAAACTGGACACACTTTGAGAAACAAAAGGAAACAACTGAAATGCACATCAATAGCAAAACTGTCAATTCTCAGCACAGAAAGAAAAAAGGGGTGAAGCAGATCTGGATCCCCAAAACTGTGCTTAATCATTTGAGCGGTATTTTTGGACCC
This sequence comes from Amorphophallus konjac, assembly GCA_022559845.1. NCBI lineage: Eukaryota > Viridiplantae > Streptophyta > Magnoliopsida > Alismatales > Araceae > Amorphophallus > Amorphophallus konjac. Next base: position 15,478,317 of record CM040121.1, read on the forward strand.
AACTTACCTTGGGCTCCAAAGCACACTACTTAAATTGTTATTGTGCAGGTGAGCCTAGCAGCCGAGAACAACAAGTGGTATCTCGACAGTGGCTGCTCGAGACACATGACAGGGGATCAAAGAAAGTTCAGCAAGCTTGAATTGAAAGCAGGAGGGACAGTCAAGTTTGGAGGTAAAAACAAAGGCCAAATAATAGGGACCGGACCCATCCGTAAGAAAACCTCCAACTCTGTTGAAAAAGTATTGTTGGTCGAAGGTCTGCAACACAATTTATTGAGTATTAGTCAGTTATGTGACAAGGGTCACAAGGTCCTCTTTGATGAGCATGCTTGCAAAATTTTAGAACCAAACTCTGATAAAATAAAGTTCATTGCAAATAGAGTCAATAATGTCTATATTGTGGATCTTCATATTGAGTCTGAGTCTAATCTGTGTCTCTCTGCTGATTCAGAGAATAACATGTTTGACTGGCATAGGCGACTAGGTCATGCTAGCTTTAACACCTTGCATAAATTAGCTAAATTTGACTTAGTTAGAGGCATGCCTAGCTTGAAGTTCAAATCATTCTCTAAGCCTTGCGATGCCTGTGCTCTAGGTAAGCAAACCCGAGCTTCTTTTAAAATAAGGACTGAGAGCTTGTCAAACAAGCTTATGGAACACTTGCACATGGATCTCTTTGGTCCTACCAGAACTCAGAGCCTAAATGGTAAGAGATTTGGTTTTGTCATTGTCGATGACTACTCTAGATTTGCATGGTTGTTTTTCTTGGCTAATAAGAGTGATGCTTTTCAAAATTTTGAATATTTTTTTAATAAGCAAAAACTTGTAGGCCACAAGATCACTGTTATCCAATCAGATCATGGAGGAGAGTTTGAGAACTCCTCATTTTCTAGTTTTTGTGACAAGGAGGGACTGACTCATAAATTTTCTTCTCCCAGGACCCCAGAGCAGAATGGAATTGTGGAGAGAAGGAATAGGACAATAGTGGAAATGGCAAGAACATTACTAATGGAGAGTCAGCTACCGAAGAGTTTTTGGGCAGAAGCGGCAAACACTGCCTGCTATATACTAAATAGAGCTTTGGTAAGACCCATACATAAGAAAACATCATATGAACTCCTGAAAGGTAAGAGGCCTAATGTCTCATATTTCAAAATTTTTGGTTCAAAATACTTTATTCATAATAACAACAAGAGAGACTTAGATAAATTTGATGCTAGAAGTATTCCGGGAATATTCCTAGGATACTCTGAAACATCTAGGGCCTTCAGGGTCTTTAATAAAACTGATAGAACTGTAGAGGAAACCCCTCATGTTATTTTTGATGAAAAAAAAATCTCTAATAGTCTAAATGATGATAACAGGTCTACAAGTCATGATGGAGAGTTCCTGAATCAAATGCAAGAGGAGGAAGTACAACCGGCTGAAGAACCCATTGATCTGAACCCAGTAAGTACAGCCGAACAAGGTGAGTCCTCAACAAATGTCAGAGTTTTAAAAGACCACCCTGTAACCAATATTATTGGTAGTCTTCATGATCCCCCTAGGACAAGATCCCATTTCAGAAATGTTCAGAATCAGGAGTTAATTACTTTAGTTTCTCAAATTGAGCCTAAGACCATTGAAGAAGCCTTAAGTGATGAGAATTGGGTAACTGCCATGTGTGAAGAACTAGGGCAATTTGATAGAAACAATGTCTGGGAACTTGTACCTAGACCTGAAAATTTCAATGTAATAGGAACAAAATGGGTTTTTAAGAACAAACTGAATGAAGAAGGTGTCATCTCTAGGAATAAAGCTAGACTTGTAGCTAAAGGCTACAGTCAGGAGTATGGAGTGGACTTTGATGAATCCTTTGCTCCAATAGCTAGAATGGAGGCTATCAGAATTCTATTAGCATTTGCTTGTTCAAACAACATAAAACTTCAACAAATGGATGTTAAGAGTGCTTTCTTGAATAGAATTCTAAAAGAAGAAGTTTATGTTGAACAACCTCCTGGCTTTCAGTTTTTGACTAAACCTGATCAAGTTTTCAGGTTAAACAAAGCTCTTTATGGACTAAAGCAGGCTCCTCGGGCCTGGTATGAAAGGCGGACCATTTTCTTACTGAATAAAGGATATAACAGAGGTAATGTTGACCAAACTTTATTCACTAAGAATTCAAGACAAGATCTCATCATAGTTCAGGTATACGTAGACGACATCATCTTTGGATCAACAAATCCTGAACTATGTAATGAATTTTCACAACTTATGTCAGCTGAATTTGAGATGAGCTTAGTTGGAGAACTGACTTATGTTCTTGGCTTACAGATAAATCAAATGTCAGATGGCTGCTTCTTCCACCAAACCAAGTACACGCTGGATATCCTAAAAAGGTTTGGGATGACTAACCTGAAGCAAATATCCACCCCAATGAGCACAAGCATGACCCTTAATGCAGACGAGTCAGGTAAACAAGTGGATGAAAAACTCTACAGAGGTATGATTGGATCCCTCTTGTACTTAACAGCTTCTAGGCCAGACATACAATTCAGTGTTGGCTTATGTGCAAGATATCAGTCTAGGCCTACTGAACTTCATTTGTCTGCTGTAAAAAGGATCTTTAGATATTTGTCTGCCACACACACATTAGGATTATGGTATCCTGCTTCTCGCACATTAGATTTAGTTGCATACACTGATGCAGACTTTGTTGGATGTAAATTAGATAGGAAGAGCACCAGTGGCCACTGCCAATTCTTAGGAGGATGCTTAGTTTCTTGGAGTTCAAAGAAACAACATTCAGTGGCCCTTTCCACTGCTGAGGCTGAATACGTGGCTGCAAGCAGCTGTGGCACTCAAGTTATCTCGATTAAGCATCAGCTTCAGGATTACCAAGTACAGACAGGATGCACTCCCATTTTTTGTGACAACACGAGTGCCATAAACATTGCAAAGAATCCTGTTTTACACTCACGAACAAAACACATTGAAATCAGGCACCACTTTATTAGAAATGAAATTGCAAATAAAACATTTGAACTAATTCATGTTGGGACTGCAAATCAAACTGTTGATATTTTTACAAAACCTTTAGATAGTGAAAAATTCACTTCATTGAGAAGAGAACTTGGCAATTACAAACTCTGACTGATCTGTGGCAATGAATTCAGTTTTATGTCTTTCCATGTTTTTAGTGATAGTTCTGTCTTACTTTTTCTGATGGGGTCACTATGTGAGGGGGAGCGGGTGTGAGATTTGAGAGGTATCAGGTCTGTTTCTCTGCTGTTATCAGGGTAGAATGGGAGATAGAGCTACTAGAGAGGGGGAGCTTGACTAATTAAAAACGTTTGAAAGATGGTTGTTGTTGCTGGATTAATTGTCAAAATTGATCTTGAGCATCCCTTTTTAGTAGAACCTCGTTCATTTCCTACATTCTTAAGTTTGTGCAATTAAAGTCCAGCCAGAATCTTCTTATAGTAAGTCTTAAGAGGCTAAGATTAACCTTCACAAGTATATCCTCTTACTTTGTTTCCTGACTGATGAACAAACTAGACTCATATGAAATGGGTTCTGTTATACGCTTTTCATTGGATTTCATGATAAGACCACGAGTAATTGCCCTGGCTTTGTCTTCAAACAACCTTCTTGAAGAGCTAGTTAAACTGATCAGTGTTTAAAACTGTATACTGAGAAACTAGGAATCACATCAATGAAATGGGAACTTTCTAAGTCATGAAGTATCAGTTCTCATAAACAAACACAAAAGAAAGAAATTCAATTCAAAATTTATGGTTGGCAGAGCAATGATGCCATGTGGTGAGTAACTGGGGATTCTGGCCTCTGATCAAGGTGTCTCCTCATGTAAAAACCAATAGTCACTATCTCTGTTCTCTAACTGAGAAGGTATGAGGCTCTTACACTGAGTAACTGAGGATGCTGGCCTCTGACCAAGGTGCATACTTAATGTCAAAGGTGTAACTGGCCAAATACACTCTACAACAGTGCTTTCTCTCCTTGGAATGTTTATCCTCAGCGCCTACATGCTGTTTTCATGGTTCAAATTCTTGTTGTCCTTTTGACGAGCCTTAACAGTTACCTCAGTCATATTTGTTGACACTTGCTCTTCTCTCACATTCATCGTAAGTTGATAAACTTCAAGCTTCTTCTGAATCTCCTTCTCTTACCAGAACTCCAAGATTCTTCACTGACCTTAAAGCCCCACTTAAGCATCTAAGATTTGACACTGAGTTTCTACTATTGGAACTCTCTCCACCTTTTCTCATCAATCCAGCGTCAACATCTCTCTTTCTCTTTTGTTTTGATGATGTCAAAGGGGGAGAAGGTTGAAAGGAGGAGGTTGAGCTAGTGAAAAGGGAGTTTTTGGAATGTTTTGGGTAAAAGATATTGAGTGCTGTGAGTTCAGTTTTTTGAGAAGTCACTATTGCTGTTGTTATTGAGACTGCTTTAGGTTGGTGTTCCTTTTTTCACTGAATTTGACTCATGGTGTTGCCATCATCAAAAAGGGGGAGATTGTTGAATCTCTGTAGTTTTGATGATGACTAACACTATGAATCAAATTATGTGTTGCTTCCTGGTGACTGTTAAAGATCCTGCATTGTCTGGATAATCTCTGATCTTGGTTCTGAAAGGAGCCTTGGGAAATTTCTTGTTTGCATGCACATCTTCTGATTAAAATGTCGTCATCATGCTTTTCTGATTAAATGTTCCTCTAACTCGTTCACCCATTAGCTCGTACCTGTCTGTCTTCATCTATATGGGTTCTGTGCTTGTGAGTGCGTTGATGCACTTGGCTGACTGCGTAGACGCAATTGTGCGTCTTTCACTTGTTGTCTTGTTCATTGCGTCGACGCTGACACTGGATGCGTTGACGCATTGGCCAGTTGCCAAGGGAGTGAGCATCTCGCTTGAGGAGCTGAGGCGACGCTGCACGATGGAAGCGTTGACGCCTTGGGCTGATGTCCAAAGGTCTTTTGATCAACAACCAAGCCGATGCGTCGACGCGGTCACTAATGCGTTGACGCATTGGTGTGTATTGTGAAGGGTCCTGCTCTCCATTATAAACTCATTGCGTTAACGCCTTGGCTTTACTGCGTTGACGCGTTCTTCAATCCTTTGATAAGTCCCGTGTAATCTGTGTGAACAAATGTATGACTTGAATATTTCTGAGATTGACTGAATGTTTTCTGAAACCTTACAGGGACTTAAAGACAAATTGGAACTTTATTCCAATCATGGTGATTTGAGGGAATAATCGTCTAACACGTGGCTCGGCTCATCTGGAAGCATCTTCTTCGCGCGTGTCTCCCACACCCTCAGTCCCTCGTGAGTCTGGATATATATATAGGAAGGTTTCTGCTCCTGAAAAGCTGTTGAAGCCACAAGAAAAAAGGGTGAGGCCAGAGCGAGAGGAAGGAGAGGAGAAGCCATCCTGATCCATTCGTTGAGCGTACCTGGAAGAGAGAGAGTGATGAAGGAGAGGATGGTTTTCTGCTACGTTTTGTCTATGCTTCTTTAAGAAGCTACAATGTTTCTCCGTTCGATTGTCTTTCAATATTTCTTTATGTCTTCATTTGTTCGTTCTCAAATTCCGATACTCTGTTTTCGTTCCCTCTAGGTGTAGAGGAAGAGAGGTGAATCCTCTGGGTCGCAGTGTGGCATCCCTCTGATTTAGATCAGAGGAAGGGAGGAGTTCTCCGGGGTTTTGTGTTCAGGTAGTGAGAAGGCTACCTGGGTTCTTCCCTCTGGCTGAGGAGGAAGAGAGACAACGTCTCTGAATTGCAGTGAGGGTGGGTCACTGCTGGGTTCCCTCTTGTCTAAGAGGAAGGGAGAGTTATCTCCGGGTCAGGTCTTGTGGTGTGAGACCTGGGTGCAAGCTGTGAGTTCAGCGTCTGTAGGGATTTCGATCCCCAAGCTGTGGATCAGCGTGTTGTTGGCAGACTGAGTCTGCGGTTCTTTCTTGTGAAAGGGAAGCCTCACTCTGCCTTGAGTGAGGGATGGACGTAAGTCTACAGGTTGCAGACTGAACCATCTAAACCTCTTGTTCTCCGTGGTGTGGTTGTGCGCATCTATTTCCTTTATGCTTCTGTCTGGCTTCATGAAGTAAGTGTGATTGTTGATGATCGAAACCTTGGTCTGACTGCTCGCTTAGTGCTTGTGCATATGTGCTGATGAAATTCTGAGTGATATATGTTCTGCGCTCGTGACCTGCTTTATCTTGGTTAAGGTTTCGGATTATTTTACATATTGTCAGTCTTCCTAGCCAATCTCATCTTCTAAGATTTCCTCAGCTCGGACAAATATTTTTTAAACGGTGATCTATTCATCCCCTCCCCTTCTAGCTCACCGTCCTCCTATTTAACATGTCCCTTAACGAGGGAAGCGTCGGACGTGCACGGTTGAGAAACCGGCAAGAGCTAGGGTTGTCAATTCGCACTTTCGTGCCCGGATCGGGTCACGGGATGGCTTCGCTCTCTCTCGCAGCAGCGGTGATATGAAAATATATAGCAAGCTAGGTCCTAAAACATGCTCTCTAGCAGCGGCATACAAAGCATATATGGAAATAAGCGAAATGCCAAGCAAGGAGCGAATACGATACCTCCACGCTCCCGGCGTGGGGAAGACGGACCCGGCCGAAAACCGTGCTCCCGAAAAAATTAATACACAATAATGACAGCAATGACTCACTACCCACTCCACGCAGGGAGGTAAAGGGCTACACAAATGGGCCCGGGAGGACCGAATTCGGGTTGACGGGCCAGGTAGCTTTCTTTGGCTTTTTATTTGATCAGACTGCTTGCAAAGAATTATCGTGATATGCAATTAATTTTCCAAGAAAATGAGACTAGCTAGTCGCAGAATTTGATCGAACATCTGATAGTCAACCACAAAGAATATCTCAAATTGTGATGTAACCATGGGGTTAAAAGACAATAAGAAATTATCTAGCTGTGGTTGCAAATATAGAATAAGTTGTCAAGGACATTCACCTGAAAAGTAGCAACAGACTGCCCAACTCCATCCTACTGCACCTCGTCCGAGTTGATGATCTTAGAAGGTCCGCGTTCGTCATCTTGGATCGGGGATGCACATACTTGGTCTTCTTCTCTGACGCCTTCTCGAAGGTGCCGTAGACAGAGTCGAGCTTCTCAAATGCCGATTTGGTCCAGATGATGAAACGGCCGAGGAGGCCAGCTGGCGCCAGCTTCAGTAGGTTGAGTCATGAGGTCAACGAGAGAGAAAATACCATGGCAAGGAAAAGTGCCAAAATTAGTAGATGTAATAAATATATTTTAAATTTGACACTGTTCCTGGCTAGTATCGTTGCTAATACAAGGCTCAAATTGGGAGACTTATTAACAATACACCAAAAGAGCTGGAGTGTTACACTAAGGATAAGAAAACTTAAGTTGTTAAGGTGTTACACTAAGGATAAGAAAACTTAAGTTGTTAAGGATACATGTAATATATACAAAATGTCATGTAAAAAAAGAAAATATACTTGTCCAAAAAATGAACATTCCAATCAAACTAATCTAATAATGAATGAACCATTCAGTATGTAAATTCCTTAATAACAGTGCGGGAAGAACTAAATATTTGAATAACAGTCAAAAGGGAACTAGACAATTAGACTTAGTGGGGTTTTTACTTCCCACTGATCAGTACTCCGAAGCACGTAACAAAATCTGACCTAATGCTGATAACCATATGATAGCTCCAGTTCAGGTTATATTTACACTAGAAAAACATACTTTATCTCAGAAATCCACAAGATAACTTTCAACTTCACAAAACTTAGGATAAATTAGGGAAATGGAATAAAGAGAATGGCTAGATTGAAATGGAAATAAGAAAGTAAAATAATAAAATGGAGACATAAAAAAATGATGCTATAGTATAGAATATTCAGTCTTTTTCCTCCACTAAAGTTACTACATAATCATGTAATTATGAAAAATACAATTGCATTAAACATAATACATAATCATGTATAAGCAACCATTAAATGTAAATCAACCTGATAAGTTCAATTGACTATCAAAATTTATTAATGTAGATCCAGGGGCTTAGCCATTCAAGATAGTAGGAAAAAGAATATTTGCCAGTTATTCCAGGCCGGAGAGAGAGGGGGGGCGAGAGAGAGAGAGAGAGAGAGGGCAAGAGAGAAAATGGGAGGTCTTTCTGCGGTGGACTGTTGGGGGGGAGAGAGAGAGAGAGGGAGAGGAAGAGGGGAGGAGGAGACGTGTACCTGAGAGATGCTGAGCAAGAGCAACAGCGGCGGTTGGCGGCGACTAGTGCAGCAGCGGAAGGGAAGACCCTCTGGTGCTCGAGTTCGTGCCGTCGTCGGTGACGAGTGGGGAGAGAAGCCTCGGGCGTAAGCCTAAGGAAGGGGAGCATCCGGCCGGTGATGCATCGGTCGTCGCGTCGGCCACGAGTAAGCGTTGCTGACGCGACGTTTCCTGTCCGTCATCGGCTTGCTGGCGCCGCAGGTGCGGATGGTGTCCAGGGCATAGCTGCAGCTTCTCCCGACGTGGCCGCAGGCGACACTGTTGAACTGGTCCAGGTCGTCTTCCATCTCCGGCGAAGAACGCTTTATGGCGTTCTTGCGAGCGGCGGCGGTCGGGGAGGGGCCGACCACGAGGACGACGACGACGAAGAGTTCCAAGGAGAGGAGGAAGAAGAGCAAGGAAGGCGGAGATGGTCGGAGCCGCCAACGGTGCCTCCGCGACGAGACGAGGGCGTCTCCGCTGCCGCCGGAGTAGGGTCGGACCCCTCCTCTCTTGGAGCTAGCCGGTTCCAGGGGATGACAGGACGGGAGAGAAACCCTGAGATGACGTATCAGTGCGCAGAGAGAAATCCTCGTGTTTCATGCATATACGGCGAAAGTGGCTGGCCTTTTCAAAAAACTGAATGAGATGATTTTCTAGATTTATAGGATTTGACATAATTAATAAAATACTCTCTATTACTTTTCATCATATAACTTCACAGAAGATATACTAAAGAGCATATGGACACTCAAGGAAGCATATTGACACTCAGGCGAGCATTTTGACACTCAGCAGATCATACTGATACACAGGAGAGCACGCTGACACTCAGCAGAGCATTTAATACAGAGAAGAGCATGTTGACACTTATCAGAGCATTTTGATACTTGAAAACCAGCTTTTCTAAACAAGCAATGCTTAACAAACATCCAGATTTCATCATGATCAATCATGAACTATTGAAATGGGTTAAACCTTTGAGTGCATGGAAGCCATATGATGAAAATGCTTGATTAATCAACAAGAAATCCTCAGTATGAAAATGATGAAAACACCATCAAACAAAAGACTGCATGTCAACATTTTAGGGGAACACATGAAGTCTCAGGGGAGCATCCACGGCCTCATAAAAGCATCCATGAGAACATTAGAGCATTTAGTCCTGGTTGAAGACAAAATGATAACTGGCTTCTATGCAAAAAAGCATATTGAAGCCAGTTATCATTTTGTTGCATTCTTTTCATCAAGCCCTGCAGAGCATTTTATGATGGCTTTCTTATGCCCTCTGGTGTTAGGAATTAAATAATCTATCATTTTTTTATATGCAAAAAAACATATATAGTCCTGGCAAAAAAAGACTTTCCATCTTGTCCGAAATTTTCTAATTAAAAAAAATTGGGCTTGATTCATATTTCATTTTGAGTTTTGGTGAAGGATCCTCTTGCTGAATGAATGCTTGAATAGTCCTAATTAATTTTGTTTTTGGTGTGATTCTTGGTGCTAAATCAGGCTCTCTATTACTTTTATCAGACTACATCATAATTTTGTACTTTCAAATATATTTCGATAACCTTTAACTGCATGGAAGTCATATGATGAAAATGCTTGATCAATCAACAAGAAATCCTCAGTATCAAAATGATTAACACACCATCAAACAAATGGCTGCATATGTCAACATTTTAAGGGAACACATTCAGTCTCAGGGGAGCATCCACGGCCACCGAAAAGCATCCATGAGGACATTGGAGCATGTAGTCCCGGTTGAAGACAGAGGGTCTTTAAAAGTAATAGAGAGCCTGATTTAGCACTAGGAATTAAGTAATCTATCATTTTTTTATATGCAAAAAAATATGTAGTCCTCGCAAAAAAAGACTTTACATCTTGTCCGAAATTTTCTAATTAAAAAAAATTGGGCTTGATTCATAATTCATTTTGAGATTTGGTGAAGGATCCTTTTGCTGAATGAATGCTTGAATAGTCCTAATTAATTTTGGTTTTAGTGTGATTCTTGGTACTAAATCAGGCTCTCTATTACTTTTATCAGACTACATCTTAATTTTGTACTTTCAAATATATTTCGATAACCTTTAACTGCATGGAAGCCATATGATGAAAATACTTGATCAATCAACAAGAAATCCTCAGTATCAAAATGATTAAAACACCATCAAACAAATGGCTGCATATGTCAACATTTTAAGGGAACACATTCAACATTTCGGGAGCATCCAAGGCCACCGAAAAGCATCCATGAGGACATTGGAGCATGTAGTCCAGGTTGAAGATAGAGGGTCTTTAAAAGTAATAGAGAGCCTGATTTAGCACCAAGAATCACACCAAAAATAAAATTAATTAGTACTATTCAAGCATTCATTCAGTAAGAGGATCCTTCACCAAAACTCAAAATGAAATATGCATCAAGCCCAATCTACCCACATTGAAATATATTCAAACATAAAATCAATGCACATAAAGAACCAACTTCTATGCATTTCTCCACAAGACTGCCTCATTAACCTGCAAGTTATCATACTGAAATGCAACTTCAAATTTGAGTGATTCAGAGTTTTTCAAACCATATTCTTCATTAGCACCAAGTGATGGTTTGAAAAACTCTGAATCACTCAAATTTGAAGTTGCATTCCAATATGCTAACTTGCAGGTTAAGGAGGCAGTCTTGTGGAGAAATGCATAGAAGTTGGTTCTTTATGTGCATTGATTTTATGTTTGAATGTATTTCAATGTGGGTAGATTGGGCTTGATGCATATTTCATTTTGAGTTTTGGTGAAAGATCCTCTTACTGAATGAATGCTTGAATAGTACTAATTAATTTTATTTTTGGTGTGATTCTTGGTGCTAAATCAGGCTCTCTATTACTTTTAAAGACCCTCTGTCTTCAACCTGGACTACATGCTCCAATGTCCTCATGGATGCTTTTCGGTGGCCTTGGATGCTCCCCTGAGACTGAATGTGTTCCCTTAAAATGTTGACATATGCAGCCATTTGTTTGATGGTGTTTTAATCATTTTGATACTGAAGATTTCTTGTTGATTGATCAAGCATTTTCATCATATGGCTTCCATGCAGTTAAAGGTTATCAAATATATTTGAAAGTACAAAATTAAGATGTAGTCTGATAAAAGTAATAGAGAGCCTGATTTAGCACCAAGAATCACACCAAAACCAAAATTAATTAGGAGACTATTCAAGCATTCATTCAGCAAAAGGATCATTCACCAAAACTCAAAATGAAATATGAATCAAGCCTAATTTTTTTTAATTAGAAAATTTCGGACAAGATGTAAAGTCTTTTTTTGCCAGGACTACATATGTTTTTTTGCATATAAAAAAATGATAGATTACTTAATTCCTAGTGCTAAATCAGGCTCTTTATTACTTTTAAAGACCATCTGTCTTCAACCGGGACTACATGCTTCAATGTCCTCATGGATGCTTTTCGGTGGCCGTGGATGCTCCCCTGAGACTGAATGTGTTCCCTTAAAATGTTGACATATGCAGCCATTTGTTTGATGGTGTTTTAATCATTTTGATACTGAGGATTTCTTGTTGATTGATCAAGCATTTTCATCATATGGCTTCCATGTAGTTAAAGGTTATCGAAATATATTTGAAAGTACAAAATTATGATGTAGTCTGATAAAAGTAATAGAGAGCCTGATTTAGCACCAAGAATCACACCAAAAACAAAATTAATTAGGACTATTCAAGCATTCATTCAGTAAGAGGATCCTTCACCAAAACTCAAAATGAAATATGAATCAAGCCCAATTTTTTTTAATTAGAAAATTTCAGACAAGATGGAAAGTCTTTTTTTGCCAGGACTACATATGTTTTTTTGCATATAAAAAATTGATAGATTACTTAATTCCTAACATCAGAGGGCATAAGAAAGCCATCATAAAATGCTCTGCAGGGCTTGATGAAAAGAATGCAACAAAATGATAACTGGCTTCAATATGCTTTTTTGCATAGAAGCCAGTTATCATTTTGTCTTCAACCAGGACTAAATGCTCTAATGTTCTCATGGATGCTTTTATGAGGCCGTGGATACTCCCCTGAGACTTCAGGTGTTCCCCTAAAATGTTGACATGTAGTCTTTTGGTTGATGGTGTTTTCATCATTTTCATACTGAGGATTTCTTGTTGATTAATCAAGCATTTTCATCATATGGCTTCCATGCACTCAAAGGTTTAACCCATTTCAATAGTTCATGATTGATCATGATGAAATCTGGATGTTTGTTAAGCATTGCTTGTTTAGAAAAGCTGGCTTTCAGTATCAAAATGCTCTGATAAGTGTCAACATGCTCTTCTCTGTATTAAATGCTCTGCTGAGTGTCAGCGTGCTCTCCTGTGTATCAGTATGATCTGCTGAGTGTCAAAATGCTCGCCTGAGTGTCAATATGCTTCCTTGAGTGTCCATATGCTCTTTAGTATATCTTTTGTGAAGTTATATGATGAAAAGTAATAAAGAGTATTTTATTAATTATGTCAAATCCTATAAATCTAGAAAATCATCTCATTCACTTTTTTGAAAAGACCAGCCGCATTCGCCGTATATGCATGAAACGTGAGGGTTTCTCTCTGCGCACTGATACGTCATCTCAGGGTTTCTCTCCCGTCCCGTCATCCCCTGGAACCGGCTAGCTCCAAGAGAGGAGGGGTCCGGCCCTACTCCGGCGGTAGCGGAGACGCCCTCGTCTCGTCGCGGAGGCACCGTTGGCGGCTCCGACCATCTCCGCCTTCCTTGCTCTTCTTCCTCCTCTCCTTGGAACTCTTCGTCGTCGTCATCATCGTGGCCGGCCCCTCCCCGGCCGCCGCCGCTCGCAAGAACGCCATAAAGCGTTCTCCACCAGAGATGGAAGACGACCTGGACCAGTTCAACAGTGTCGCCTGCGGCCACGCCGGGAGAAGCTGCAGCTATGCCCTGGACACCATCCGCACCTGCGGCGCCAGCAAGCCGATGACGGATAGGAAACGTCGCGTCAGCAACGCTTACTCGTGGCCGGCGCGACGACCGGTGCATCACCGGCCGGATGCTCCCCTTCCTCAGGCTTGCGCCCGAGGCTTCTCTCCCCACCCGTCACCGACGACGGCACGAACTCGAGCACCAGAGGGTCTTCCCTTCCGCTACTGCACTAGTCATCGCCAACCGCCGCTGTTGCTCTTGCTCAGCCTCTCTCAGGTACACGTCTCCTCCTCCCTCTGCCTCTCCCTCTCTCTCTCTCTCCCCCAGCAGTCCACCGCAGAAAGACCTCCCCTTTTCTCTCTTGCCCTCTCTCTCTCTCTCTCGCCCCCCCCTCTCTCTCCGGCCTGGAATAACTGGCAAATATTCTTTTTCCTACTATCTTGAATGGCTAAGCCCCTGGATCTACATTAATAAATTTTGATAGTCAATTGAACTTATCAGGTTGATTTACATTTAATGGTTGCTTATACATGATTATGTATTATGTTTAATGCAATTGTATTTTTCATAATTACATGATTATGTAGTAACTTTCGTGGAGGAAAAAGACTGAATATTGTATATTGTAGTATCATTTTCCTATCTCTCCATTTTATTATTTTTCTTTCTTATTTCCATTTTAATCTAGCCATTCTCTTTATTCCATTTCCCTAATTTATCCTAAGTTTTGTGAAGTTGGAAGTTATCTTGTGGATTTCTGAGATAAAGTATGTTTTTCTAGTGCAAATATAACCTGAACTGGAGCTATCATATGGTTATCAGCATTATGTCAAATTTTGTTACCTGCTTCGGAGTATTGATCAGTGGGAAGTAAAAACCCCACTAAGTCTAATTGTCTAGTTCCCTTTTGACTGTTATTCAAATATTTAGTTCTTCCCACACTGTTATTAAGGAATTTACATACTGAATGGTTCATGCATTATTGGATTAGTTTGATTGGAATGTTCTTTTTTTGGACAAGTATATTTTCTTTCTTTACATGACATTTTGTATATATTACCTGTATCCTTAACAACTTAAGTTTTCTTATTCTTAGTGTAACACTCCAGCTCTTTTGGTGTATTATGTTAATAAGTCTCCCAATTTGAGCCTTGTATTAGCAACGATACTAGCCAGGAACAGTGTCAAATTTAAAATATATTTATTACATCTACTAATTTTGGCACTTTTCCTTGCCATGGTATTTTCCCCCTCGTTGACCTCATGACTCAACCTACTGAAGCTGGCGCCAGCTGGCCTCCTCGGCCGTTGGGCGGCTTCTCGCGTCTCTTCGGCAGCACCCGAACTTGTGACTGTGGGACCAACGTGCTGTCCGGAGGGGCCGTGTGGGGCCCGATGGCACCACTGTGGTGGACACACTTGGGAAGCGTTCCCTGGGTTGGCGGCACACTGGAACGTCGACCGGAGGCCGGGCGGCTCCGTTCGGCACCGGTCGGAATAACCGGCCACGGATCTGCCGGTTCAATTTTTCGGCGCACGCTCCGGCGAGAACGGACGCTGCGATCAACCCCAATGTCGGATCGACACGAAACTGGCACCGTTGGAAAGCTCTCTTGATGTCCTTCAACCTAGGCCTGGAGATCAGACCTGGATATGCACGGATCTGGGCTTTATTGAATTTTTGAGTTCCTGGTGTACAGTAGCCAAACTCTCAGATCTGCAGTGAGGTTGTCTGAGAACTGCCGTTGACCGTGAGGTAGATGTCCGATTAAGCTCCTGAGCTCTTCACAAAAGTTATAGGATTTTGAACAAGAAAGATGGCAATATTTTTTGTGGACTGATTGGAGGTGGCTACGAATTGATATGATTTCTGTACTGGACAGAGGTCGGATCTGGAAACAGGTGGAAAGCACTGTAGCTACTAGCTCTGAGAATGAATTTTGAAAAATAGATGGAAGGAAGATCAAAAATCATGAAAATTCATGGAGTGAGGGGACGGTGGACAAAACTCTCGGTAAAATTGGGAGGGTTCGAAAAAATCAACAAGATGGTCGGAGGGGGGGATTACGGGGGTGCTGTCACATAAATCTGAAACTAGACAGAATTGGGAAACAGAAACACACGAAATTTAAAAATAATAAATGATGGAATTTGGATGGGATTTTTTTTGTGGTGGTGGGGATTGAAGATAGGAACACACCATAAAATTTTTAGATCAAGAAGAACTATGGCTGACTGTAGAATTTCATGGAAGGGGCTGCTGTTTGCTGAAGACAGAACTTCGACGGTGGCTCAGTGGCAGTCCGATGGCGGCACGAACGGCGGCGGCGGCGGCACAGATCACAACCAGAGATTGAGGGGAGGGGATAGAGATGAAACCACTCTAGAATTGGGGGTTGGAGGATATGAAACCAGGGGGAGGGAGCTAGGGCGCAAGAAGCCTTCTTGGCAATCAACAATTTTTTCTAACTTTTCATTGATTTCCACATGAAAATACAACATTTTATATGCTAGGTATCAAATCTAATGTAGACCCTTGGATCTAGGGATGGTGAATGGAGGGCTGGGATGAAGTGTAAGCCAATGTCTAGTATGTCCAGCTAGGGGGCCCTCAGCCCTTTCCCATTGGTCCGTGTCACCTTGTGGGGCATGACGCATTGGCTTGTGCATATACTTTCCCAAGGATATGAACATAAACTAAAAGGACATAAATGCAAAAGAAAAGGTACATGCTCGACGTTGATTCCCATCAACTCTCCCCGGGTGGGAGGAACTCGACCACGTCGAGTAGGGGTATGGATGCTCTCCATTTGATGCGGACACCAGGACGATCAAGTCCCCATGACCCGGTTCTCTCCATGCTGGTAACCCTGTGCAACGAACTTGCGGAGGCCGGTACGGCCAGATCCGATACCCGATCGGAGCGCCGTTTGTAGGAGAATGTCAACGACAGGATGTAGTTTCTTCACTCCGAAGGGCGCAATCAGATCTTTTCAGATCTGGGCGCAGTAACGTTTCTTTCAGCTTCTGGTTTTGAGCTATCGTTGGAAAGCTGCAGCGAGATCGGCCGCTGCGACCAATCCCGATGTCAGATCAGGGTACAGGAGCTATCGTTGGAAAGCTCTCTTAAAATCCTCCAATCTAGACCCAGAGAGATCTGATGGATCTGGCCGGATCTGGACTTTATTGAATTTTCAAGTTCCTATTGTACAGTACCCGAATTCTCAGATCGACAGGTGAGTTGTCTGAGAACTACCGTTGACCACGAGATTGATGGTCGATTCAGCTCCTGAGCTCCTCACAAAAGTTATAGGATTTGGAACAAGGAAGATGGCAATATTTTTTGTGGACTGATTGGAGGTGGCTACGAATTGATATGATTTTTGCATTGGGCCATGGTCGGATCTGGGAATAGGTGGACAACACTGTAGCTTGCTTTGAAAACGAATTTTAAAAAATAGGTGGATGGTTGATCAAAAATCAGGAAAATTCGTGGAAGGAGGGGTTGGTGGACATAACTCCCAGTAAAATTGGGAGCCCTAGCAAAAATCACAAAGGGGTCGGAACATGCGAAACTCAGGAAAAGTGAAAAATCAGATCTGAAACTGGCAGAGCTAAAGTTGGAACTTGAACGAAAATGGGAAATTAGCAGATGGAGGATTTATGACCCACCAATTTTTGTAGGATGTGAGGAACACCTCTACAACATCCCCTCAAAATACCAAATCGATCTGAGCTCGTGGCTGAGAGCAACAATTCGTGGAAGTGGCAGCTATGGGCAGATGGCAGAACTTCGACGGTTGCGATGGCGGTGCGGTGGCGGCTCGTGGCGACGGCGATGATGACCGGAACCGATAGAGGAGGAGTCACACCTCCAGAAGGTAGCCTTCACAGCTACAAGGGGGAGAGGAAGGAGAGAGGAGGGGTGCGCCCAAGGGCTGCTCCAAGGAATTTCCAAGTTCAAATGGCATTAATTGTATCAAAAATGGAAATTACAAGCTTATATAGGTCACATATCTAATCCAACCTTCACCGTTGGATCTAGAGATGGGAGATGGAGGGCTGGGATTGCATGTGACCATCCACAAAAAATACAATTAAAAAAATAAGGGGGGGCGGGGCGGCCCTTTGACTAGGGGGGAACATAGGTGGGGGTGGGTGAATTGTTGACATTCTAGGTCCAATGTCCCCCACTTGGCCCACCCTTCTAGAAGCCACCATTTGAATGGTTGACTGACCCCACGTGGGGCCCTAGGACTGAGGTGGATCAATGGGAGGGGTCTGGTGGGGCCGGTGGGACCCAGGGGTCCCATTTTGCAAATAAACCCCTCTTACAATCAAAATTACAAGCCGAATAAAAGGAAATAAACACACATTACACACAAATAAGGTCTAAACAAATGTGATAAATGGGGAGACTCAAGGAGGAGTCTCCAGGCTGTCTCCGAGCCAGATGGACGCTGAGGTGGCTCAAGTCGTGCTCCGCGTGCAGTACCGATGGCTCGGCGTAACTGCTCGGGTGTCAGCACCAATTCTCCCCGGGTGGGAGAAACTCGACCCTATCGAGTAAGGGTTTGCATCGCAGCGGTATCGCTCCAGAAGGTCCGGATCAATCCGCTGCAACTCGCCATGCGAGATCCATGTGTCTCGGTAGCGGGCCGTCCTCTCCATCGCACTAGGTAGCGCGGGTAGGATCCACTCCTGGTAACTGTCACCTGCTCATCCAGTATATGATCTATATGCTCACGCTGCCGTGACAAAGGGGCTGGAGGTGGACACTCAGGTGTGGGATCACTCTCAAGGGGAGGAGATGGCTCGAAAGGCTCACTAGGGATTACCGCTGGGTCCTAATATGCAACTAGATCCGAAATATTAAAAGTAGAGCTTATACCGTATTCCTCGGGCAGGTCCACAACATATACATTGGAACCAACGTGTTTCAACACTCTAAATGGACCGGCTCCGCGAGCTTGCAACTTCTTAACGGTTCCAAAGGGAAACCGTTCAGGTCTTACCCTGATCATGACATATTCGCCCTCTTGGAACTCTCGGTGGTGTCGGTGAGCATCGGCTAGCTCTTTGTAACGTGCATTGCTGACCTCAATGTGACGACGGACGTCGTCATGCAGACTCCTAACATGCCTAACAAAAAGAAAAACACACAGATGCACACACGACCCTACACAAACCTAATGTTAGTCAAACCCAATCATATGCAAGGTGGTCCAGGACATCCGAATGTGTGCCATGCATGCATTTGACATAACCGGAGGTTAATGTCATGGTGGACTCCTAGACATCCTACGATGCACCAATCATGGACATTGGGTTTGGATGTGGGGATGTCCGGGAGGTTTAGGTGGACCGGGGGAACCAAAGTCTTCATTACCCCCAAATGACGGTTCGAACCTATTGCCATGTGAAGGTTGCCAGGCCCGAGTAGGAGGAGTGTGATAGTGGACTTCCTTAAAGAGGTGGAATGGAGGTTGTGGACCAAGGGGCCCACTAAGAAAGGGATCGAAGGATCAAAGAATGTGTGAACCCTCGATATGGATTCCCTCATCTCAAGATCCCATGTGTGGAAGTCTAGAAGGTGTTGTTGATCTCCTTCATCCATGAAGGGAGATGATACGGTGGGGGTATGATGGTGGACCCTCTCAAAAAGGTGGAGTAAATATGGTGGGTCACGGGGTCCACAAGAGAATGGGTCGAAGGGATCAAAGAAGGTATGACCCCTCGGACTAGGTTTCCACAAATCACTGTCCCACATTTGGAAATCTTGGGAGTGTAAATGATCACCTTCATTCATTGTGAGAGGTGGGACGGCAGTCATAGGTAGAAAGTAAGATTCCTCCCTTGGGCAAATGGGAATGAAGTCGGGCTCGGCCGGCATAGGGAGGAGTAGAAGAACCTCCGTGGTAACATGACCCACGGTGTACACGGAGGTGATGGACCCTAAAGCGGGATGAGTGAAACTACGACCTGTGGGTCGGTCGAAGCCTGGAGCCAACAAGTGCATAAATGTCCACTGCCGGTCTAACCCTTTAAGAATGTCATCCAATGTATCCACATAGTGACTAGACCGGAAAGTGGTGTGAAATGAATTGATTGGCACCAGAGGTAGGATAGGGTCCATAGATGGGAAGGGAAGTGGGACCAAGCCCTTATTGAGCCAGCTAAGAAGCGGCTCGGCTATGACAAGCATACCCGTTAGAAATACGGGTGGCTCGGGCTGAGGGGGCTTAGAATAAAGATCAGAGAGTGGGGCTTCTCCAACCCTTTTGTCCCTTAGGGCTAGAGTTGTCCGAGTGGGACACTGTCCGGTGTAGTGGCCGAACCCCTGGCAGCGATAACACTGCTGTCGTGACCCACTACGCTCCCTGATAAGTGGGGCCCTACCCTTATCCTCCTAACGGACAGGGGGTGTAGGCAATGGGGCTCTCGTGGGTGGGAGAAGAGGAGCCACCATGATGGGGAGAGGACCTTGGGGTGGAACCCTATATGGTACTGGGTTGGGACTACCAATTACTCCCTCCTTAGGCTCGTGCTTGGTTCCATCCCGGCCAGGTGGTTGGCAAGGGGGATCAGGATTCGATATAATCACACCTCTTATCCAGTCTATCTGTAAAGATTTGGAAGAGTTCGGCAATGGTGGGGTTTGGAGTAGGAGTAATGTGGTGGACTCTATCATATGAACGTGGCTTAGTCGTGGACCTAGGCTCTCCTACATGCGCGGCGCCTCCGATTATGTCCCACTTGGGTGGAGGTGATTGGGTGGGGTCGGTTGGAGGTGACCGGGCTGGGTTGGTAGACCTTCCTAAGTTCATCCTTCATCTCATGCCACGACTCAATGGGCCTTTGCCTCCTAACCTCCCTCATGCGCTCAATGCTCTCCCATTTCCAGGCGACTTTGTGGACAAGCCTCTCTCGGGCAAAACTAACTTGCATGGCATCGGACATGGTGTAACATTCAAAATATTTGTCCATGGTGGCCTCCCAATTGAGGTAGTCACCCGGATCATTAGAGCCATAAAAATCCAAGGCTTCGGGCCTACGGAAGGGGAGAGGATGGTTGCCAAGCCCATGGGTAGACCAACGGCCATATTGCCCGGGTGATTGGGAATCCATGGGAAGTGGGGGGGACTACATATTGGACATGCCGACACTTGGACAAGACCGACTGACTCTTATTGGACTACACACGAACTAGGAGACACAAACTGATGCAAACACCGACTAATGCACCTAGACCTAAACCAATATCCGGTACATGGCGGAGTTAATCGATCCGAAGATCACTCCCGCAAGTGTGTGGCCTTCCCGATAGGCGTAGCCTAGCGTTCGGACAACACCTTTTAAGATATCGAATTATCGGGATGAAATACAATTTTAAAACACCTTTTTTTTTGTTTTAAAAACTAATGATGATCCTAGACTTGACTTAGACTATGCAAGACTTATGCAACGACTACCCTAGACTCAACCTGGGACCTATGGGCTAATTTTTTTAGGACGTGGGGAACACCTCTAGAACATCCCCTCAAAATCCCAAATCGAAATGAGCTCGGGGTTGACAGCAAGAATTCATGGAAGGGGCTGCTGTTGGCTGAAGACAGAACTCCGACGGTGGCTCGATGGCGGCTCGATGGCGGCACGAACGGCGGCGGCGGTGGCACCAGATGAAATCAGAGATTGGGGAAGGGGGATAGAGATGAATCCACTCTAGAAAGGGGGGGTTGGGGAAGGAAGAACACCAGGAGAGAGGAAGGGGACGCAATATGCTCCAAGCTTCACACAAGTTTATATCTTTTTTCATTAATTTCCACATGAAAATACAACCTTTTATATGCTCCTCATCAAATCAAATGTAGACCCTTGGATCTAGGGATGGTGAATGAAGGGCTGGGATGAAGTGTGAACAACACACACAAAAATACAATTAAATAAAAGGGAAGGGGGCGGCCTATTGACCAAGGGAGGGGGTTGGTGGCCAACCTTTGGAATGTTGACCCCTTTGTCTCCCATGTGTCCATATGACTAGTCCAACCTTCTAGATGTCCACCTAGGATGGTTGACCAGCCCCACGAGGTGACATGGACCAATGGGAAAGGGCTGAGGGCCCCCTAGCTGGACCTACTACACAATTGCACTCTAAACAAGTGTGTGATTGTCCCTTAACGAGGGAAGCGTCGGACGTGCACGGTTGAGAAACCGACAAGAGCTAGGGTGGTCAATTCGCACTTTCGTGCCCGGATCGGGTCACGGGATGGTAACGCACTCTCTCGCAGCAGCGGTGATAAATGATATATAGCAAGCTAGATATCCCTACACATGCTCTCTAGCAGCGGCATATAAAGCATATAAGGAAATAAGCGAAATGCTGAGTGTAAGAGTGAATACGATACCTCCACGCTCTCGGCGTGGGGACGATGGACCCGGCCGAACTTGTACTCCCGGGACGGTTAACACACAAATGTTACAACAATGAATCACTGCCCACTTCACGCAGGGAGGTAAAGGGCTACACAAATGGGCCCGGGAGGACCGATTCGGGTGGACGGGCGGCTTCACGCGTAGCTTCGGCCGCACCCATACTCACAACTGTGGGGACCACGTGCTGTCCGGAAGGGCCGTGTGGGACCCGGTGGCACCGCTGTAGTGGAGACACTTGGGGAAGCGCTCCCCGGGATGGTGGCACGCTGGTTCGACGGCCGGAGGCCAGGCTGGTCCGTTCGGCACCGGTCGGAATCACCGGCCACGGATCTGCCGATTCTATTTTCAGGCGCGCGCTCTGACGAGAACGGATGCTGCGATCAATCCCTATGTCGAATCGGGGCACATGAGCTATCGTTGGAAAGCTCTCTTGAAATCCTACAATCTAGACCCTGAGAGAGGATATGGATCTACGCGGATCTGGATGTTATTGAATTTTGAAGCTCCTGGTATACAGTACCTAAACTTTCAGATCTGTAGGTGAGTTGTCTGAGAACTACCGTTGACCGCCAGGAAGACGTTCGATTCAGCTCTTCACCAAAGTTGTAGGGATTTGAACAAGGAAGACGGCAATAATTCTTGTGAACGGATTGGAGGAGGCTATGATTTGTTAGGATTTTAACACTGGAGGGTGGTCGGATCTGGAAACTGGTAGACAGCACTGTAGAGGCTCTGAAAACTATTTTTATAAAATAGGTGGAGGGCTGATCAAAATTCAAGAAAAATCATGGGTGGAGGGGTTGATGGACAAAACTCCTAGTAAAAGTGGGAACCCTAGGAAAAATCACAAAAGGGGTCGACGATGGGAAACTCAGGAGGATTGTTACAGTGGACAGACAATTGACAGATCTGGGATGACCTGAAGACCAAAAATGGAAAAATAGCAAAAGGAGGAATTTGGGCGTGAAAATTTTTGTGGAGATGGGGTTTCAAGTGGAGAACAACCTTTGAAAATTTTAGATCAAGCAGATGTCAGAGTTGATCCCAGGAATTCTCGTAGTAGACCTCTGTTCTATAAAATAGAACCTTGGCAGCATATCAGAATCGGCGTCGCGACGGCTCGTTGGCGGCACAGATGGCGGCGGCGGCACCGGAGATGAACTCAGAGATTATGGGGGAGAAGATAGAAGAGATCCACGCTAGAATTGGGGGTTGGAGAAGGAAGAACACCAGAGGAGAGAGGGGAGGGGCGCAAGGAGCTTCAAGCTTCAAACAAATTTTCTCTCATCAATTTGGTATCAGAGACAGTTTGAGTCTAGAGTGTCAAAAAAAAAGAAGTGTCATTTACGTCTAGTCATTAGTCATTGTCTAAGTCGTGTTTAGGGTCATCATTGTTTTAAAATAAAAAAAAAGTATGTCTTTTTGCACTGCATCCCAATAACCCGGTATATCAAAAGGTCTTGTCCGAACGTTAGGCTACGCCTATCGGGAAGGCCGCACACTTGCGCGAGTGATCTTCGGATCGATTAACTCCGCCACGTGCCGAGTTTTGGTTACGTCTAGGTTCATCATATTGTAGTGTGCATTTGCATTAGTCGGTGTCCCCTACTCTGTGTCTTGCATGTCCACTCGTCGAGGTACTCAATACTCACCCCCACCACCACCTATGGCCAACCCACGGGATAACTCGGGAGACCTTCTCTCCTTACGTGATGCAATCATGGCCCTCATAGATCGGATGGATCAATCCGATGCAACCTTTAAGAGCTTCTCGGACCGCATAGATGGTCGGTTTAATGCAATGGAGGAAAGGATACAGTCATCCGATAGATCCGTCCAAGGCCTGGTAGGACGGTTGGAAAGGATGTCCCACGGAGACCCTCCTAGAGTGGTCCAAGACCCACCCCCACCTGCCCAGGCGGCTGCCCAAGGCCAAGCCATTCCCATAGCCCAGGCCCAACCTGTCCATGTGGTCCAAGGCCCGCCCGCACTTGCTCCTCAGCCACCACAGGCTCCTCCACCCGCCCCTCCTCGGGTTCCCGAACTACCGCACCGTGACCTTGGTCTCTAGGACTATGGGTCCGACAATGCCTATGAGGGGTATGGTCAACGTCGTCATGGCTTTCAGCCACAAAGTGATGAGGATGATGATAGGGTCCTTAAGACCGTGCGAGCGGACCCTCCCTCTTTTTACGGGTCTTTGGATCCGAAAGTCTACCTAGATTGGGAGTTTGGCATGGAGCGTTACTTTGAGTGGTATGATATGTCGGAGCGCCGAAGGGTCCGATTCGCCACCATGAAGCTCATGGGACAGGCACAAACTTATTGGAAGGATGTAGACATGCTGCTACTTCAGCGGCTAATACACATGGGTCGAAATGAAGAATAAGCTTCGGCAAAAGTACCTTCCTCCCACATACCGCCAGTGACTCATCGATAGATGGCAAAGTCTTAGCCAAGGAGACCGGTCCGTCTCTGAATACATAGCTGAATTTGATGAGTACTTTCTACGATGTGGTGTCACGGAGGAGAGTACCATGCCAGTTTCCCGCTTTCGACGTGGTTTACGGCCACACTATCAGTATGTCCTCTTCCATCGCAATGCCAAGATGTTGGAAGAGGCATACCAGGTTGCTCTCGAGTTGGAGCAATTTGAGGGAGAGTTTGAGTCTAGCCATCGGTTGGGACCCCTCTCCGTAGTACCGAGCCCCGTCACTCTGTAGGCCTACATCAGCGGCCTCCCATGGCTCGACCTCAGGAGCACTTTGCTCCACGGCCTCGCCCTCCTCCACCCCGGGATCTACTTCCATCCCAACCACCAGCACCCGTTGCCCGTTCCCCGGCTCCTATAGCCCGCCCTTAAGCACCAGCACCCCCTCCACTATTGCCCAAGGTACCTACACCTCCACCATTGCTGCCTACACCCCCTACCCGACGGGAGGATAAGGGTAAAGGCCCTTTCACCGGAGAGAGCAGTAGGTCGCGAGTGCAGTGTTTCCACTGTCATTGGTTTGGCCACATTGCCAGTGAGTGTCCCTCTCGTGCCACACTAGCCCTAGGGGTTGGAGAGTCCTCGCCTCTCGAGCTTGTGTGTGTCAGTTACGAGGCTGACCCGGCACTGGCCGAAGAGTACTATGCATTGGGGGAAGAGCTGGAGGACTCTCCCACAATTCAGGATGCGGCCACCTAGTGGGATTGATGCTACCACCTTAGTCTAGAGTCGTGCATGAGTCAGTGTGTTTTCTTTGTGTGGTTTGTTTGTGTGGTGTGTTTTGAGTCGATTGTTTGTGTGGTTTGGATACGTGTGTTAGTGCATGGTGAGTCTGCATGTGTCTTGTGCAAGCTCGTTGTCGTTCTCTTATGAGTAAGAGGCGAGTGGACTCGCTCGATGAGTATGGGATTGGTTCTACAGCTATACCCGGATCAGTCACCTACAGGGACCTAGCGGTGATTCCTAGTGAGTCTTCGAGCCGCCACCTCCCCTTTTTGAGAGTGCCCCACCCGGAGTGTCCACCTCTAGCCCATGGCAGCTTGTGCATATCGAGTATGTAAGGAATGAGCAGGTGACGGTCACTTGGAGTGGAGCATACCCGCGTTACTTGGCACGGTGACGGATCCGCCGGAGTACTCGAGCATCCATACCCCTACTCGACGGAGTCGAGTTCCTCCCACCTGGGGAGAATTGATGAGGACATCAAGGGCTTATGGGATGTGTATTAGTGTGTATTGGCTTGTATAGGTGTGTATTATGGGTTGTATTGGCTTGAAAGTGTGTAATTTTTGATTTCTTTCATTTGGGCTCTCTTTGTAAGGCTTTAATTAAGCCATTGGGCCACATTTCTAGGAAGAGTCCATTACTAGGTGTCATGTATTAGGTCCACTTAAGGGTGTTACTTCATATTGGGTCATTAGGTTTCAAATGGGTCATTAAGTCACTTAAGGCCCAAATTGGGTTACACTCTCTCATGGGCCATCTAAGTGGGAATGGTCCATGACTAGCATAGGCTTGTGGATGGCTCTTGGCCCATGATTGGCCTTTGGCCCATGAAGGGGGGCGCATGCTTCTTTGGCCTTATTAGGCCTGGTAGGTGTGATTTAGGTAGAACCGCGAAGACGACTCGAAATCCTACGATCTCTCTTCAGGAAGCAGCTTCAGATGGCGTCGGGGTTGGGCTGGAGAAATTAAAACACAGTAATCTCCAGATCTGGGCAGCAATCAGGGACCGATCTACGCGCCTCCACAAAACGAATTACTGCCGTCGCTCACGAACTCCGATTGACGCAAAACCAGCGCTGAAATTTTCCTAACTTGCAGAGGTATCACTGGGATTTTTGTGGAAGAAGAAGATAAGAGGAAGAGGGGGATACAAGGTCGAGTCACACGACCCAATTCTGTCCCATCATAGGACAGAACCAAGGGAGTCACACCCAAGAAAACACAAGAGAATCACTCTCTTAAACACACTTTCTTTCACAAAAACTTTCATTAACTTGTGCACAAACACTATACATGCCTTTAAATAGACAATGGCAAGGGGTAGAGGGGAGGGGGCTGCGTGGGATTCAAGAAGGGAGAGGGGGGGTGCGCATGGATCATGACACTTGGTGAAAGGGAAAGGGAGACAAGGGGACATGGTTGCTCACCTACCTTTGAAATTCAAGGTAAAGGTGGTAGGTTGCAGCCAATTTTGTATTTGACCAGCAGCCCTTTGAATGCTCCATGTGGTAAATGAAGGGGGAAAGAAAAGAAATTCAAACAACTAGCCTAATATGACAAAATAGGGGGCCCCCTACTTGGGCCTCCAATTGGGCCATTTAGCCATGGCTTAAGCCCACTCCATCATTCTTGTTTAGCCCTTTCCATAGAGCCCATGAGTGAAGGGAGCCCATTCTAGATAGCCCATGTAGGAATGAAGCCCAATTGGGCCATGCATGGCTTATGGATCCATTACAATGGACCAAGGCCACTCCTTTCTTAAGGAATGCTTAAGGGCCTTAACCAATTGGCCCTTTAAGAGCCTTACAACCAGCCCATTATGCAAACCCAAGTAGAATGTTCATTACAAGCCCAATTTCAATGCAAAAAGAGTCCAAATTGAAGTCAAATTGTCCCCAATTTGAAGGGAAGCCGATGTAGTCCACTTGGCGCTCCGCGTATGGCGCCGTCGGTTCGCCGACGTGTCACTTGATCGTCCTGGTGTCCGCACCAATTCTCCCCGGGTGGGAGGAACTCGACCCCGTCGAGTAAGAGTCCCGAAGCTTGAGCACTCCGCATGTGATCAAGACGTTGATCATCGTGGGGCATCCTCATCAATGCACTATGAAGTGGTGGTATGCTCCATTCCTGGTGGTGATCACCTGCTCATCCAGTATACAATCTATATGCGTGCGTTGAGGCTGGAAGAGGTGGACTCTCGGGTGAGGGGTCACTCCCAATAGAAAGATAAAGCTCGAAACTCACTAGGTATCACCGCGGGTTCCGATATGCTACCAGACTAGAAACATGGAACGTCGAACTGACACCATAGTCATACGGTAGTTCAATAACATACGCATTTGAACCCACTTGTTTCGTGACTCGGGAAGGGCGGGTATCGCGGGCCTAGAGTTACTTTACGGCCCCAAGAGGAACCGTTCAGGTATGACCCTGATCATGACATACTCTCCCTTTTGAACTCACGGACATTTAGCATGCATCAGCTAATTCCTTATGTGCGCATGGCTGGCCTTTGATTGGGACACGACGTATGCAAACCATATGCATGAAAGAAAACAAACCGTAGAAACAAACACACACATGACCTTAGACATACGTAGACAAAGACAACAAAGACAAAGACACAAACACAAGGGACATATGGAAGAAGACCCGTTAAGGATGATGGTCATCGTCTACATACACTAAGTGTAAGGAAGGACTAGCCCACAACCGGATGTCATGAGTTTCATCCCTCGTCAACCGTCTCTGATTCGAGAAGACTCGTCCTCGGATATGAAAGAGTGGGACCGATCTGCGTGCCTCCATGAAACGAATTACTGCTGTCGCTCACGAACTCCGATTGACGCGAAACCACCGTTGAAATTTTCCTAACTTGCAGAGGTATCACTGGGATTTTTGTGGAAGAAGAAGATAAGAGGAAGAGGGGGATACAAGGTCGAGTCACACGACCCAATTCTGTCCCGTCACAGGACAGAACCAAGGGAGTCACACCCAAGGAAACACAAGAGAATCACTCTCTTAAACACACTTTCTTTCACAAAAACTTTCATTATTGTGCACAAACACTATACATGCCTTTAAATAAATAATGGCAAGGGGTAGAGGGGAGGGGGTTGCGTGGGATTCAAGAAGGGAGAGGGGGGTGCGCATGGATCATGACACTTGGTGAAAGGGAAAGGGAGACAAGGGGACATGGTTGCTCACCTGCAGCGTGAGCATATCGATCATATACTGGATGAGCAGGTGACAATTACCAGGAGTGGATCCTACCCGCGCTACCTAGTGCGATGGAGAGGACGGCCCGCTACCGAGGACACGTGGATCACGCATGGAGAGTTGCAGCGGATTGATCCGGACCTTCTGGAGCGATACCGGAGCGATGCAGACCCTTACTCGACAGGGTCGAGTTTCTCTCACCCGGGGAGAATTGGTGCGGACACCCGAGCAGTTACGCCGAGCCACCAGTACCGCACGCGGAGCACGACTCGAGCCACTTCAGCGTCCATCTGGCTGATAAAACTCATGACATCCAGTTGTGGGCTAGTACTTCCTTACACTTAGTCTTTGTTGTCTTTGTCTACGTATGTCTAAGTTCATGTGTGTGTTTGTTTCTACGGTTTGTTTTCTTTCATGCATATGGTTTGCATAAGTCGTGTCCCAATCAAAGGCCAGCCATGCGCGCATAAGGAATTAACTGATGCATGCTACATGTCCGTGAGTTCAAAAGGGAGAGTACGTCATGATCAGGGTCATACCTGAACGGTTCCTCTTGGGGCCATAAAGCAACTCTAGGCCCGTGATACCCGCCCTTCCCGAGTCACGAAACAAGTGGGTTCAAATGCGTATGTTATTGAACTACCGTATGACTATGGTGTCAGTTCGACGTTCCATGTTTCTAGTCTGGTAGCATATCGGAACCCGCGGTGATCCCTAGTGAGTTTCGAGCTTTATCTTTCTATTGGGAGTGACCCCTCACCCGAGAGTCCACCTCTTCCAGCCTCAACGCACGCATATAGATTGTATACTGGATGAGCAGGTGATCACCACCAGGAATGGAGCATACCACCACTTCATAGTGCATTGACGAGGATGCCTCACGATGATCAACGTCTTGATCACATAAGGAGTGCTCAAGCTTCGGGACCCTTACTCGACGGGGTCGAGTTCCTCCCACCCGGGGAGAATTGGTGCGGACACCAGGGCGATCAGTGACACGTCGGCGAACCGACGGTGCCATACGCGGAGCACCAAGTGGACTACTTCGGCTTCCCTTCAAATTAGGGCCAATTTGGCTTCAATTTGGACTCTTTTTGCATTGAAATTGGGCTTGTAATGAACATTCTACTTGGGTTTGCATAATAGGCTGGTTGTAAGGCTCTTAAAGGGCCAATTGGTTAAGGCCCTTAAGCATTCCTTAAGAAAGGAGTGGCCTTGGTCCATTGTAATGGATCCATAAGCCATGCATGGCCCAATTGGGCTTCCTTCCTACACGGGCTATCTAGGTTGGGCTATCTAGAATGGGCTCCCTTCACTCATGGGCTCTATGGAAAGGGCTAAACAAGAATGATGGAGTGGGCTTAAGCCATGGCCAAATGGCCCAATTGGAGGCCCAAGTAGGGGCGCCCCCTATTTTGTCATATTAGGCTAGTTGTTTGAATTTCTTTTCTTTCCACCTTCATTTACCACATGAAGCATTAAAATGGCTGCTGGTCAAATACAAAATTGGCTGCAACCTACCACCTTTACCTTGAATTTCAAAGTTATGAGCAACCATGTCCCCTTGTCTCCCTTTCCCTTTCACCAAGTGTCATGATCCATGCGCACCCCCCCTCTCCCTTCTTGAATCCCACGCAGCCCCCTCCCCTCTACCCCTTGCCATTGTCTATTTAAAGGCATGTATAGTGTTTGTAAAGAAGCAAAATGAAAGTTTTATGAAAGAAAGTGTGTTTAAGAGAGTGATTCTCTTGTTCTTCCTTGGGTGTGACTCCTTGGTTCTGTCCTGTGACGGGACAGAATTGGGTCGTGTGACTCGACCTTGTATCCCCCTCTTTCCCTTACCTTCTTCGTCCACAAAAAAATCCCAGTGATACCTCTGAGAGTTAAGAAAATTTCAACGATGGTTTCACGTCAATCGGAGTTTGTGAGCGACGGCAGTAATTTGTTTCGTGGAGGCGCGCAGATCGGTCCCTGATTGCCACCCAGATCTGGAGGTGACTGTGTTTTAATTTCTCCAGCCCAACCCCGATGCCATCTGAAGCTACTTCCGGAAGAGAGATCGTAGGATTTCGAGTCATCTTCGCGTTGCAGCTGGTCTCGCCTCGATCTGATCACCGTGCTGTTCGTGGCGGCGATTCTCGTGAGACCACGCTCTATCTGAGTAGATCCTGCCCCAAACCAGAGCCGACTTCCAGAGTCCTCTTTGACTCATCCGGTCGAGATCTGTGAGGGATCTTCGGAGTACGTCTTTCTCTTGACGTCGCCAACAATCTCCCATAAAGAACGTCTCAATCCGACACCGGTAGCTATTTTTCCATCATTTTACCGTGTCGCTGCGTCGTTCTGGGAGCTCAAAACCAGAAGCTGAGAGGAAACGTTACTGCGCCCAGATCTGAAAAGATCTGATCGCGCCTTCGGAGTGAAGAAACTACATCGTGTCGCCGACATTCTCCAACAAACGATGCTCCGATCGGGTATCGGATCTGGCCGTATCGGCCTCCGCAAGTTCGTTGCGCAGGGTGACCAGCATGGACAGAACCGGGTCGGCTTTCCGTCGGCGTACCCGAGCGGCTCCGGCACGCGTCCCTCGCCTCCTGCGAGTGTGGCCCGTCAACACGGGTTCCAGCAGCCCCAAAATTATCAATTGTAGCCCGATACCTCCCTGTGTGGAGTGGGTGTTCAGTTCTAAAATTGTAAAGTTAATCATTTGTGTATTGGGGTTGTTTGGAAATCGGCCGGGAGTTCTTCCCCACGCCTAGTCGTGGAGGTACGTGCTCGTTCCGACATCTACATTTGCTGATTTAGTGTGCTTTCCATATTGCAGCGTTTGTGAGAATAGGGCCGATAGCTAGTTTCAAATTCACCGCGATTGTGAGTTGTGAGCGCCCGTTCCGTGGCTCCAATAGAGCACCGAGCGCGAATTAGCACCCTAGGCGACGGTGGTTTCTTAATCGCCGCGATCCCCACGTTTCCCTCGCAAGGGACGATCGTCGGGCTCAAGAGAGTCGCTGTTGAGAGACGTCTCCACCAGGAGAATACCACGGTGGTCAGCCGCCCGGCTTGCCTTAGTGTGCTAGTGCTGGCCGCACAACGAGTCGGTCGTACGTCTTAGCCCGGTCGTCATCCGTCCCGCATCAAACTGATGCGGGACGGACCACGGACACGACTCGAATGACGAATGCAGTCCTCGGACTCTAGGTGAGCTCGTGATTGTCCCTTAACGAGGGAAGCGTCGGACGTGCACGGTTGAGAAACCGGCAAGAGCTAGGGAGGTCAATTCGCACTTTCGTGCCCGGATCGGGGCACGGGATGGCTTCGCTCTCTCTCGCAGCAGCGGGGATATGAAAATATATAGCAAGCTAGGTCCTAAAACATGCTCTCTAGCAGCGGCATATAAGGCATATATGGAAATAAGAGAAATGCCAAGTAAGGAGCGAATACGATACCTCCACGCTCCCGGCGTGGGGAAGACGGACCCGGCCAAAAACCGTGCTCCCGGAACAATTAATACACAATAATGACAGCAATGAGTCACTGCCCACTCCACGCAGGGAGGTAAAGGGCTACACAAATGGGCCCGAAGGACCGAATTCGGGTTGACGGACGGCTTCTCGCGTCTCTTCGGCAGCACCCGAGCTTGTGACTGTGGGGCCCACGTGCTGTTCGGAGGGGCCGTGTGGGGCCCGGTGGCACAACTATGGTGGGGACACTTGGGAAGCGTTCCGTAGGCTGGCGGTATGCTGGAACGTCGACCGGAGGCCGGGCGGCTCCGTTCGGCACCGGTCGGAATAACCGGCCACGGATCTCCGGTTCTGTTTTCCGGCGCGCGCTCCGGCGAGAACAGACGCTGCGATCAGCCCCGATGTCAGATCGACACGAAACTGGCGCCGTTGGAAAGCTCTCTGGAAGTACTTCAATCTAGGCCTAGAGATCAGACCTGGATCTGCACGGATCTAGGCTTTATTGAATTTTTGAGTTCTTGTTGTACAGTAGCCGAACTCTCAGATTAGCAGGGTACTTGTCTGAGAACTGCCATTGACCGTGAGGTAGATGTCCGATCCAGCTCCTGAGCTCTTCACAAAAGTTATAGGATTTTGAACAAGGAAGATGGCAATATTTTTTGTGGACTGATTGGAGGTGGCTACGAATTGATATGATTTTTGCACTGGACAGAGGTCGGATCTAGAAACAGGTGGACAGCACTGTAGCTAGCTCTGAGAACGAATTTTGAAAAATAGGAGGAGGGATGATAAAAATTCAGGAAAATTCGTGGTAGGATGGGTGGACAGAACTCCCAATAAAATTGAGAGCCCTAGGAAAAATCAAAAGATGGATCTAAGATGCGAAACTCAGGAAAAAAGGAGATTCAGATCTGAAACTGGCAGAACTGAAGTTGGGACTTGAACCAATTTTTTTAGGACGTGGGGAACACCTCTAGAACATCCCCTCAAAATCTCAAATCGAAATGAGCTCGGGGCTAACAGTAAGAATTCTTGGAAGGGGCTGCTATTGACTGAAGATAGAACTCCGACGGTGGCTCGATGGCGGCTCGATGGCGGCACGAACGGCGGCGGCGGCGGCACCAGATGAAATCAGAGATTGGGGAAGGGGTATAGAGATGAATCCACTCTAGAAAGGGGGTTGGGGAAGGAAGAACACCAGGAGAGAGGAAGGGGGCGCAATATGCTCCAAGCTTCACACAATTTTCTATCTTTTTTCATTAATTTCCACATGAAAATACAACCTTTTATATGCTCCTCATCAAATCAAATGTAGACCCTTGGATCTAGGGATGGTGAATGAAGGGCTGGGATGAAGTGTGAACAACACACACAAAAATACAATTAAATAAAAGGGAAGGGGGCGACCTATTGACCAAGGGAGGGGGTTGGTGGCCAACCTTTGGAATGTTGACCCCTTTGTCTCCCATGTGTCCATATGACTAGTCCAACCTTCTAGATGTCCACCTAGGATGGTTGACCAGCCCCACAAGGTGACATGGACCAATGGGAAAGGGCTGAGGGCCCCCTAGCTGGACCTACTACACAATTACACAAAAATCCACACAATCCAAGGGAATGACGCATTGGCTTACAAAGCCGTACAATTACGCTTATACTTTCCCATGGATATAAAAATAAACTAAAGGACACAAATGCAAAATAAAATGTACATGCTCGGCGTCGATTCCCATCAACTCTCCCCGGGTGGGAGGAACTCGACCCCGTCGAGTAGGGGTAAGGATGCTCGAATACTCCGGCGGATCCGTCACCGTGCCAAGTAACGCGGGTACGCTCCACTCCAAGCGATCGTCACCTGCTCATTCCATATATACTCGATATGCGAACTGCTATGGGCTAAAGGTGGTCACTCCGAAGGGGCACTCTCAAAAGGGAAGGAAGCAGCTCGAAGACTCGCTAGGAATCATCACTGAGTCCCTATATGTGACTGATCCGGGTATAGATATAGAACTGATCCCATACTCATCGAGTGAGTCCAATCACCTCTTACTCATAAGAGAACGACAACGAGCTTGCACAAGACACATGCAGACTCTCAAACTACACACAAACCATGCAAACAAATCACACAAAACAAACCACACAAGGAAAACACACCGACTCATATATGACCCTACTAGACTAAG
This sequence comes from Amorphophallus konjac, assembly GCA_022559845.1. NCBI lineage: Eukaryota > Viridiplantae > Streptophyta > Magnoliopsida > Alismatales > Araceae > Amorphophallus > Amorphophallus konjac. The sequence continues at coordinate 15,512,042 of CM040121.1, forward strand.
GTGGTGACATCAAGCCCACTAAGAGGCTGCATCCTGGGCGGCAGGAGAGCCGTCCAGCTCTTCCCCCAAGGCATAGTACTATGGGCTAGTGCTTGGTCGGCCTCATAATCGACACACTCAAGCTCGAGAGGTAAGGTTTCTCCAACACCTAGGGCTAGGGTGGCGCGAGCGGGACACTCACTGGTAATGTGGCCAAACCCGTGACAGTGGAAACACTGCACTCGTGACCGACTGCTCTCTCCGATAAAAGGGACCTTACCCTTATCATCCCGTCAGGTAGGGGGTGTAGGCAGCAATGGTGGAGGTGTAGGTGCCTTGGACAATAGTGGAGGGGGTGCTGGTGCCAGAGGACGGGCTATAGGAGCCGGGGGACGGGCAACGGGTGCCGGTGGTTGGGATGGAATTAGATCCCGGGGTGGAGGAGGGCGAGGCCGTGGAGCAAAGTGCTCCTGACGGGTGGGCTCCTGAGGTCGAGCCATGGGAGGCCGCTGATGTGGGCCTAACGAGTGACGGGGCTCGGTACTACGGAGAGGGGTGGTGCCTAACCGATGGCTAGACTCGAACTCTCCCTCAAATTGCTCCAACTCGAGAGCAACCTGGTATGTCTCTTCCAACGTCTTGGCATTGCGGCGGAAAAGCTCATACTGATAATGTGGCCGCAAACCACGTCGAAAGTGAGAAACGGGCATGGTACTCTCCTCCGTGACACCACATCGTAGAAAGTACTCATCAAATTCAGTGATGTATTCGGAGACGGACCGGTCTCCTTGGCTAAGACTTTGCCATCCATCGATGAGTCGTTGGCGGTAAGTGGGAGGAAGGTACTTTTTCCGAAGCTTATTCTTCATCTCAGCCCATGTGTCAATCGGGGGTTCTAGCCGCTGAAGTAGCAGGCTCTCTACATTCTTCCAATAAGTTTGCGCCTGCCCCATGAGCTTCATGGTGGCGAATCGGACCCTTCGGCACTCCAACATATCATACCATTCAAAGTAACGGTCCATGCCGAACTTCCAATCTAGGTAGACTTTCGGATCCAAAGACCCGTAAAAAGAGGGAGGGTCCGCTCGCACGGTCTTAAAGACCCTATCATCATCCTCATCTCTTTGTGGCTGAAAACCACGACGGCATTGACCATACCCCTCATAGGCATTATCGGACCGCATAGATGGTCGGTTTAATGCAATGGAGGAAAGGATACAGTCATCCGATAGATCCGTCCAAGGCCTGGTCGGACGGTTGGAAAGGATGTCCCACGGAGACCCTCCTAGAGTGGTCCAAGACCCACCCCCACCGGCCCAGGCGGCTGCCCAAGGCCAAGCCATTCCCACAGCCCAGGCCCAGCCTGTCCATGTGGTCCAAGGCCCGCCCGCACTTGCTCCTCAGCCACCACAGGCTCCTCCACCCGCCCCTCCTCGGGTTCCCGAACTACCGCACCGTGACCTTGGTCTCGAGAATGGATGGTCACATGCAATCCCAGCCCTCCATCTCCCATCCCTAGATCCAACGGTTGAGGATTGATTAGATAAGTGACCTATATAAGCTTATAATTTCTATTTTTGATGGAATTAATGCATTGTGAAATCTGAAATTGCTTGGAGCAGCCCTTGGGCGCACCCCTCCTCTCTCCTCCCACTCCCCCTTGCAGCTGAGACGGTTGCCATTCTGAGGTGTGACGCCTCCCTTATCGATTCCGGTCATCATCGCCGCCGCCACGAGCCACCATCGCACCGCCATCAAGTTCGTCGGAGTTCTGTTTTCAGCCGACCACTGCCACTTCCATGAAATTCTGCTATAAGCCACGAGCTCAGATCGACTTTGGAGGCCCAAGTAGGGGGCGCCCCCTATTTTGTCATATTAGGCTAGTTGTTTCAATTTCTTTTCTTTCCCCCTTCATTTACCGCAAGGAGCATTCAAATGGTTGCTGGTCAAATACAAAATTGGCTGCAACCTACCACCTTTACCTTGAATTTCAAAAGTAGGTGAGCAACCATGTCCCCTTGTCTCCCTTTCCCTTTCACCAAGTGTCATGATCCATGCGCACCCCCCCTCTACCCCTTGCCATTGTCTATTTAAAGGCATGTATAGTGTTTGTGCACAAGCTAATGAAAGTTTTTTGTGAAAGAAAGTGTGTTTAAGAGAGTGATTCTCTTGTGTTTCCTTGGGTGTGACTCCCTTTGTTCTATCCTGTGACGGGACAGAATTGGGTCGTGTGACTCGACCTTGTATCCCCCTCTTCCCCTTACCTTCTTCTTCCACAAAAAAATCTCAGTGATACCTCTGAGAGTTAGGAAAATTTCAGCGCTGGTTTCGCGTCAATCGGAGTACGTGACCGCTGGAAGTAATTCGTTTCGTGAAGGCACGCAGATCGGTCCCTGATTACCTCCCAGATCTGGAGGTGACTGTGTTTTAATTTCTCCAGCCCAACCCCGACGCCATCTGAAGCTGGTTCCGGAAGAGAGATCGTAGGATTTCAAGTCATCTTCGCGTTGCTGCTAGTCTCGCCTCGATCTGATCACCGTGATGTTCGTGGCGGCGATTCTCGTGAGATCACGCAAGAGATCTGAGTAGATCCGGCCCCAAACCAGAGCCGACTTCCAGAGTCCTCCCCGACTCATCCGGTAAAGATTTGTGAGGGATCTTCGGAGTACATCTTTCTCTTGACGTCGCCAACAATCTCCCACAAAGAACGTCTCAATCCGACATCGGCAGCTATTTTCCCATCATTTTACCGTGTCGCTGCGTCGTTCTGGAAGCTCAAAACCAGAAGCTGAGAAGAAACGTTACTGCGCCCAGATCTAAAAAGATCTGATCGCGCCCTTCGGAGTGAAGAAATTACATCCTGTCGCCGACATTCTCCAACAAATGACGCTCCGATCGGGTATTGGATCTGGCCGTACCGGCCTCCGCAAGTTCGCTGCGCAGGGTGACCAACGTGGACAGAACTGGGTCGGCTTTCCATCGGCGTACCCGAGCGGCTCCGGCACGCGTCCCTCGCCTCCTGCGAGTGTGGCCCATCAACCCGGGTTCCAGCAACCCCAAAATTATCAATTGTAGCCCGATACCTCCCTGTGTGGAGTGGGTGTTCAGTTATGAAATTGTAAGACTCCCTTGGTTCTGTCCTGTGACGGGACAGAATTGGGTCGTGTGACTCAACCTTGTATCCCCCTCTTCCCCCTACCTTCATCTGCCACAAAAAAATCCCAGTGATACCTCTGAGAGTTAGAAAAATTTCAGCACTGGTTTTGCGTCAATCGGAGTTCGTGAGCGACGGCAGTAATTCGTTTCGTGGAGGCGCGCAGATCGGTCCCTGATTGCCGCCCTGATCTTGAGGTGACTGTGTTTTAATTTCTCTAGCCCAACCCCGACGCCATCTGAAGCTGGTTCCTGAAGAGAGATCGTAGGATTTCGAGTCGTCTTCGCGTTGTCGCTGGTCTCGCCTCGATCTGATCACCGTGCTATTTATGGCGGTGATTCTCGTGAGATCACGCAAGAGATCTGAGTAGATCCGACCCCAAACCAGAGCCGACTTCCAGAGTCCTCCCTGACTCATCCGGTCAAGATCTATGAGGGATCTTCGGAGTACGTCTTTCTCTTGACGTCATTAACAATCTCCCACAAAGAACGTCTCAATCCAACACCGGCAGCTATTTTTCCATCATTTTACCGTGTCGCTACGTCGTTCTGGGAGCTCAAAACCAGAAGCTGAGAAGAAACGTTACGGGACCCAGATCTGAAAAGATCTGATCGCGCCCTTCGGAGTGAAGAAACTACATCCTATCACCGACATTCTCCAATAAACGGCGCTCCGATCGGGTATCGGATCTTGCCATACCGGCCTCCGCAAGTTCGCTGCGCAGGGTGACCAGCGTGGACAGAACTGGGTCGACTTTCCGTCGGCGTACCTAAGCGGCTCCGGCACGCGTCCCTCGCCTCCTGCGAGTGTCGCCTGTCAACCCGGGTTCCAGCAACCCCAAAATTATCAATTGTAGCCCGATACCTCCCTGTGTGGAGTGGGTGTTCAGTTCTGAAATTGTAAGACTCCCTTGGTTCTGTCCTGTGACGGGACAGAATTGGGTCATGTGACTTGACCTTGTATCCCCCTCTTCCCCATACCTTCTTCTTCCACAAAAAAATCTCAGTGATACCTCTGAGAGTTAGGAAAATTTCAGCGCTGGTTTTGCGTCAATCGGAGTTCGTGAGCGACGACATTAATTCATTTCGTGGAGGCGCGCAGATCGGTCCCTGATTGCCGCCCAGATCTGGAGGTGACTGTGTTTTAATTTCTCTAGCCCAACTCTGATGCCATCTGAAGCTAGTTCTTAAAGAGAGATCGTAGGATTTCGAGTCGTCTTCGCGTTGCCGTCTGATCACCGTGTTGTTCGTGGCTGCGATTCTCGTGAGATCACGCAAGAGATCTGAGTAGTTCCGGCCCCAAACCAGAGCCGACTTCCAGAGTCCTCCCCGACTCATCCGGTCGAGATCTGGGAGGGATTTTAGATTACGTCTTTCTCTTGACGTCGCCAACAATTTCCCAGAAAGAACGTCTCAATCCAACACGGCAGCTATTTTTACATCATTTTACCGTGTCGTTGCGTCGTTCTGGGAGCCCAAAACCAGAAGCTGAGAAGAAACGTTACTGCGCCCAGATCTGAAAAGATCTGATCGTGCCCTTCGGAGTGAAGAAACTACATCCTGTCGCCGACATTCTCCAACAAACGGCACTCCGATCGGGTATCGGATCTGGCCGTACCGGCCTCCGTAAGTTCGCTGCGCAGGGTGACCAGCGTGGACAGAACCGGGTCGGCTTTCTGTCGGCGTACCCGAGCGGCTCCGGCACGCGTCCCTCACCTCCTGCGAGTGTGGCCCGTCAACCCGGGTTCCAGCAACCCCAAAACTATCAAATGTAGCCCGATACCTCCCTGTGTGGAGTGGGTGTTCAGTTCTGAAATTGTAGAGTTAATCATTTGTGTATTGGGGTTGTTCGAAAATCGACCGGGAGTTCTTCCCCACGCCTAGTCGTGGAGGTACGTGCTCGTTCCGACATCTACATTTACTGATTTAGTGTGCTTTCTATATTGCTACGTTTGTGAGAATAGGGTGATGTGACACGGTCTACCTAGGATGATAATGACCCTTAGACCTATGCATCCACAAGCATACAAGCTCTCAATTCGGCTCACCGTGCGACCTATCTCACGCGACGCACATGCGCTCCCAGTGGGTCCGAGTGATGCCGGCGAGGATCCGGGGTGGGACCCTAAGGTTTCCACCGGTTGGTGGGCTTATGGCTGACCCCTAATGGGCCTGGGATACCCAATTTATGGGCGGGCTAGCACGCTGGGGCGTGGGCTTGGGTGGCGCTCTCTCACTTGCCACGGTGGTGCGCTCGTGATTTCACAAACAATCAAGTCCGGGCACTCAATTACCGCCAACGAGCTAAGGAAACGATACTAGCTAAGCAAAGTAAATGAGGACCAGGAGAGGGACCAGAAGCTCACCTGATCGGTGTGAAGACACCGATCCCGGCCGGAGACGATGGGCGCGCCGGGAGGCGTGGGTATGCACCCGAACGCCGCGGCGGGGTAGCTTGACCTGCTGGTTAGTTAATTACAAAACTACGCCTCTCGCAGGAGGGGGGATCTCGGGGTGGGGGTTATGGAGTTTACACCAAACACTACCACCACGCAGGGTGGGGCCTTCAGCCGGCCAAGCGGGGTGGGGAAAATTGGTTAATTATCACACCGGCGGTCGATACCGAAACCTGTCCGGTTCTGGGATTCTGGACCAGCAGTCACTGATGTAGCCGTAGAACACTTTCTGGAATTTTGCCGGAGGCGCGGTCGGTGTCGTTGGCTTCGTAACAGAATAGGGGTGCGCCTCAAATTTTATGGATTTTCGTTCTGCACGAGCCGGGCTGCCACGATCGACCGAACGGGGTCCCTGTTCAGGACCTGCACAGGTTCAGCTTCTGAACAGCAGATTGCCGAGGACGCCACGAACGCTCCCGGGCTCTGTTTTGCAAACGGCCGGTGTCGATGGAAGCGTGGGGAGGTCTACTTTCCAACGGAGCCGGCCTCGCCACTGTCTGAAGTCCGTGTGGACAGGATGGTCCCGTTGAAGGGGGACAGGTCGGGGAAGACAGACAGGAGGCAGAACGAACGCCCGGCGGTATAAAAATGGTAACTTCCACTTACGGCGTTCAAACGATGCTCCGTCTTCGGCTTCTGAAAGCTGACAGGGGGAGGAAGAATTTTGATGAAGAGTTTGATGACCGATTCCTCCAGTCTTGGCCGCTGCACGAAGGTCGAACAGAGATGGCCTTCTGGTTGAGCCCCCAGTGCGCAGTCGCGGTAGAACGGAGCTAGCGGCCGGCCACGATCTTGGAACGGAGCGATTCCAACTCGCCTGCGGAGAAGACTCGTGGATGCACAAGTTTGCTGAAGCGCTTGGATGCCGAATCCTCCTGGAACGGGTTGGAAAATGCTCTGCAAGTTGGGGCCAGAAACTGCCTGCGGGCTGGAATGGATTTGTGGAGGGGAGGCTAAGGTGGTGGTGGTGTATGTGGGTGGAGATGGAGGGGGGTGCGACCCTAGGAGGGAGGGGAAGGGGATGGACGACCTAGGGAGGTGAAGGGGTCCCTTGGAGAGGGGAAAGGGGTCTTGGGTGGAGGAATATGGCTTGGGAAGGGTGGGGAGTGGCCTTGGGAAGGTGAAAGGGTGCCTGGGAAGATGAAAGGGTGCCTAGGAGAAGGGGTTTCCACCTAGGGGTTGGAGGGGGAATTGAATGAGTGTATAGGGAAGGGGGAGGGGTCTTAAAGAAGGGTGATTAGGGAGGAGAGAGAGGGGATTTCGAAATTTAGAGAGAGAGAGGGAGAAGTAGTGAGAGAGAGAGAGAGAACTATAGAGAGAGGGAGAGAGAATACTTGAGGGTTTAATTTTTCAATTCATCAAAAGTTGTTACAAATGGGAGAGGGGGGGGTCCTTATATAGAGTTGGACCATTTGCACAAAACCCCCTAACAAAGTGCATAAATGCAAAAGACCAAGAGACAGGGGGGGGGCGCCCATGGGCCAAGCCCACTAACTGGGCCCAATGTCCTCAACTAAGGGTCCAAATGACTCAAGACTTGGATAATTAACTCTAAGACCTAGATAATGGACTCAAATAAAGGAAAATTACACATGATATGACTCAAATAAAGAAACTACATAAGCAACAAATAAAGATAGCCATGAGGACCACATCTCCAAGGGGTCACGAAGTCGGAGTCGCCTCGTGCCATAGGGAATGCCGGGAGATGTCCTCATCAAATCCCCCGGGGTGGGGAGAACTCGACCCCGTCGAGTAGGGGTCCAATCGGCTCTCGTACTGCACCAGCAGGTCCGGGTCTAGGCGCATCAAGTCCTCTCGGCTTACCCAAGCATCCTCGGTCGGGGAACGGCCTTTCCACCTCACGAGGTAGCGCTGGTAGACCCTGTTCCTGGTAAGTGTGCTCTGCTCATCCAGTATTGCCTCCACTTGCTCAAGTCGGCCTCTCAATCGGGGTGGTAGTTTCGCTCCGGGAGGGTCACTCACAAGGGGGGGTAAAGGCTCGAGATCCTGACTGGGTTCCACCGTGGGGCCCTTATAGCGAACCAGATCCGCCACATTGAAAGTGGGGTGAACCCCAAAGCCCTTAGGTAAGTCGAGCTCATAAGCATTGGTACCAACCCGTCTTAGAACCCGAAAGGGTCCCAAACCCCGTGTCCTCAATTTGGAGGCGGGCCCTGGGAGGAGCCGCTCCGTTCTCACCATCACATGGTCTCCCACTTGGTATTCATAGTGACGACGATGAGCATCGGCCTGCCTTTTGTAAGCCTCGTTGCTTTTGCCTATATGCTTGCGGATGTTTTCATGTATCTTTGTGGATGTTGACTCACTAGGAGATAATGGGGGTCCTGGACAACCAAAAGTGGACCTATCATGCAGTGGTGCTACACAGACTTTGGTAGACCTAGGAGGCTTATGCGTCTTGTCAAAGGGGGTGGGGATGGAAGACCCGGAAAACCCATAAAGGGACCTATCATGCCATGCCATGTAGGCCCTAATAGACCTAGGTGGGCCAGGACAACCATAGATGGATCTATCATGCATGGTGGTGATAATTACCGGGGAACCCGAACTTCCTTGAATATTTCTCTCATGCCTAAGACTTGCGACGAACGAGGGTGGGCCATTACATCCGTACATAGACCACTCATACTTCTTACATGTCATGTGGGTGATTTGAATGAATGGACCCGACTCATGAATCATGTCAAGCGGTGTGGTGTGTCTAGACACATGCATTCCTTCCCAAATGGCATCCCTAATGTGTATGGCTTGGTGTGGGAGTTTCCTCTCATAGGGGTCAAATGGGTCTGGGAAAATAGAGTGGGCCTGGTCTATTAAGGTGGGTGAGGGTAGGAAAGGGTGGGTGGTGGGTAAGGGGGGTGGGTTGCATGGGGGTCTAGACTCCCATAGGAAGGGGTCAAAGGGGTCATGGTAAGGGTCCCCTAGGGAGAGGAACTCCAGGTCCTCATGTAGCGGTGAGTCATCCTTCTCTAAAGAAATAATTGGGCCGAAGTCTTTGGTGGGTGGATCAGCCAGGAAGGGATGGTTTGACACTCTACCCGAGATAAGCAATTCTAATTCATGGAGAGCAGCAGGCTCATCCGGTGTAGGGAGGATTAGAAGGAGGTCGCTAGTGTAGCAACCTACAGTGTAAGCTGTGGTGATGGATCCGACACATAGATGTAGGAGGTCAACGCTCCTAGGTTGGTCAGCCATTGTGGCCAACATGTCGGTCAACTCTATTTGCCATGCTAGGCCCTTAAGAAGGTCATCCCAACTCTCAACCTCATAGGAGGATTGGATAGTGGTGTGATAAGAGGAGAGAGGGACTATGGGGAGGTGTTGTTCCATGGGAGGGTAGGCATGGGCCATTATCTCTCTAATTGGGCTACCCATCAACCAGCTAACAAGGGTCTCTCCTAAAATAAGCTCGGTCCCATCTAGAGAGGGTGGTGTAGGGTGAAGGTTACCATGTGAGTTTTTTTCTTCAATTTGGACATGTGTGGTCTCCATGTTGGGAATTGGGTCCGGGGTGTTCACCACTTTGGGGTCGGGTATGGGTTCCTCCTCCAAAGAGGTGAGAGAGTATGTTCGGGGTGGGGTGGTGATGGTAGGTGCATGGCGCCCCCAAGGTGATGAGCAAGGTCGGAATTGGGTTGGGGTTGGAAGTGGAGGTAGTGGGAGTCTAGGTTGGGGTAGGTTTGTAGTTGGAAGTGGAAGGTGGGTTGGGTGAAGACAGTTGGATTGGTCGATCTTGGGTGGGGCATCCCTTATAGGGGATAATGGAGGGGTAGTAGTAGGGGCTACGGGGGTTTGGGGAGTATGGGTCTCATGGGGAATAGTGAGTTGCGGGGTGGTGACCGGTGCGGGCCTAGGTGGAGGGGTGGGCACGGGATCCACTTGGGTTTGAACGGTGAGGGTTATGGAAGTGAGTTTTAGTTGGGGAAGGTTGGTGGGGATTGGGTTTTCCTGACTTGACTCTTGGCATTGTGCCTCAAATTCTTCCTCCCATTCAAGGGGAGCTTCATGAACTTCAATCACTTTCTCAACTCTTTGGGGTGGAGGGGTTTGGTAGGGATTTGTGGGTTGGAGGGTGGTGGTCTTTGGGGGCCTAGGTGGAGGGGTGGGTAGTTGGGACAGTTGGGTTCTAAGGGAGAGGAGTTGGTGGCGAAATGTGGAGAGGGGATCGGTTAGGGGTGGTGGGGGCGGAGTCCTATGGATGGTCTTAAGTTGGCCGGGTTGGGATTGAGTAGTGGTGGTGCTCCTCGGGCTAGGGGTGTGTGAGTAGGAAGAGTAGGAAGGTTTTGGAATGTAGATTTTCCTAAGTTCTCTCGTCATCTCTTCCCACGAGTGAATGGGCTCTTGCCTCTCAATCCTTCTTATGGCCTCTATGTGTTCCAATTCTATCTTGGCTTGACCCCGAATTTGTCCCTTGGCCCTACAAACTCTTGTGTGTCCGTATACCCGATTCCTCTCAAAGTTCCTTTCCATTGCAGCCTCCCACTTGAGGTAATCACTAGCATGCGACCCATCAAAGGTAACACCCTCATCTCGAATAATGTCCCAAAGTATTGGGTTGATCGGATCCCGGTAGTGGGCCGAGTGGGATGGGTATGTGGTAGCCATGATTCATGAACTAGATGACAATGCGCCCTAGGACTAGACTTAGTAGAGACAAGTCTAAAACTTGCTCTGATACCATTTGATGTGACACGGTCTACCTAGGATGATAATGACCCTTAGACCTATGCATCCACAAGCATACAAGCTCTCAATTCGGCTCACCGTGCGACCTATCTCACGCGACGCACATGCGCTCCCAGTGGGTCCGAGTGATGCCGGCGAGGATCCGGGGTGGGACCCTAAGGTTTCCACCGGTTGGTGGGCTTATGGCTGACCCCTAATGGGCCTGGGATACCCAATTTATGGGCGGGCTAGCACGCTGGGGCGTGGGCTTGGGTGGCGCTCTCTCACTTGCCACGGTGGTGCGCTCGTGGTTTCACAAACAATCAAGTCCGGGCACTCAATTACCGCCAACGAGCTAAGGAAACGATACTAGCTAAGCAAAGTAAATGAGGACCAGGAGAGGGACCAGAAGCTCACCTGATCGGTGTGAAGACACCGATCCCGGCCGGAGACGATGGGCGCGCCGGGAGGCGTGGGTATGCACCCGAACGCCGCGGCGGGGTAGCTTGACCTGCTGGTTAGTTAATTACAAAACTACGCCTCTCGCAGGAGGGGGGATCTCGGGGTGGGGGTTATGGAGTTTACACCAAACACTACCACCACGCAGGGTGGGGCCTTCAGCCGGCCAAGCGGGGTGGGGAAAATTGGTTAATTATCACACCGGCGGTCGATACCGAAACCTGTCCGGTTCTGGGATTCTGGACCAGCAGTCACTGATGTAGCCGTAGAACACTTTCTGGAATTTTGCCGGAGGCGCGGTCGGTGTCGTTGGCTTCGTAACAGAATAGGGGTGCGCCTCAAATTTTATGGATTTTCGTTCTGCACGAGCCGGGCTGCCACGATCGACCGAACGGGGTCCCTGTTCAGGACCTGCACAGGTTCAGCTTCTGAACAGCAGATTGCCGAGGACGCCACGAACGCTCCCGGGCTCTGTTTTGCAAACGGCCGGTGTCGATGGAAGCGTGGGGAGGTCTACTTTCCAACGGAGCCGGCCTCGCCACTGTCTGAAGTCCGTGTGGACAGGATGGTCCCGTTGAAGGGGGACAGGTCGGGGAAGACAGACAGGAGGCAGAACGAACGCCCGGCGGTATAAAAATGGTAACTTCCACTTACGGCGTTCAAACGATGCTCCGTCTTCGGCTTCTGAAAGCTGACAGGGGGAGGAAGAATTTTGATGAAGAGTTTGATGACCGATTCCTCCAGTCTTGGCCGCTGCACGAAGGTCGAACAGAGATGGCCTTCTGGTTGAGCCCCCAGTGCGCAGTCGCGGTAGAACGGAGCTAGCGGCCGGCCACGATCTTGGAACGGAGCGATTCCAACTCGCCTGCGGAGAAGACTCGTGGATGCACAAGTTTGCTGAAGCGCTTGGATGCCGAATCCTCCTGGAACGGGTTGGAAAATGCTCTGCAAGTTGGGGCCAGAAACTGCCTGCGGGCTGGAATGGATTTGTGGAGGGGAGGCTAAGGTGGTGGTGGTGTATGTGGGTGGAGATGGAGGGGGGTGCGACCCTAGGAGGGAGGGGAAGGGGATGGACGACCTAGGGAGGTGAAGGGGTCCCTTGGAGAGGGGAAAGGGGTCTTGGGTGGAGGAATATGGCTTGGGAAGGGTGGGGAGTGGCCTTGGGAAGGTGAAAGGGTGCCTGGGAAGATGAAAGGGTGCCTAGGAGAAGGGGTTTCCACCTAGGGGTTGGAGGGGGAATTGAATGAGTGTATAGGGAAGGGGGAGGGGTCTTAAAGAAGGGTGATTAGGGAGGAGAGAGAGGGGATTTCGAAATTTAGAGAGAGAGAGGGAGAAGTAGTGAGAGAGAGAGAGAGAACTATAGAGAGAGGGAGAGAGAATACTTGAGGGTTTAATTTTTCAATTCATCAAAAGTTTTTACAAATGGGAGAGGGGGGGGTCCTTATATAGAGTTGGACCATTTGCACAAAACCCCCTAACAAAGTGCATAAATGCAAAAGACCAAGAGACAGGGGGGGGCGCCCATGGGCCAAGCCCACTAACTGGGCCCAATGTCCTCAACTAAGGGTCCAAATGACTCAAGACTTGGATAATTAACTCTAAGACCTAGATAATGGACTCAAATAAAGGAAAATTACACATGATATGACTCAAATAAAGAAACTACATAAGCAACAAATAAAGATAGCCATGAGGACCACATCTCCAAGGGGTCACGAAGTCGGAGTCGCCTCGTGCCATAGGGAATGCCGGGAGATGTCCTCATCATAGGGCCAATAGCTAGTTTCAAATTCACCGTGATTGTGAGTTGTGAGCGCCCATTCCGTGGCTCCAATCGAGCACCGAGCGCGAATTAGCACCCTAGGCGACGGTGGTTTCTTAATCGCCGCGATCCCCACGTTTCCCTCGCAAGGGATGATCGTCGGGAGGTACTTGAGTGGGTTGGGATGGGGGTGCCAAGGGGAGGCTGGTTGGAGGTGACTGGGCGGGCCACTAGATTGGGGTCGCCTTGGTGGGCTTGGACGGCGGTGAAGGGGTGGGATTGGGTAGAGGTGTGGCCTACTTGATTGTGGGTGAGTTGGTGGGGTTGGTGAGTGGTATGACCTCCGTGGTTGGAGGTAGGAGGGCGGGGAAAGTAGACGAGGCTAAGCGCTCTCTTCATTTCCCACCATGACTCGATGGGCCTTAGATTCCTATCCTCCCTCCAATATTTGATGTCCCTCCATGTTTCGGCGGCTTCACCAAAAAGTCACCTTTTGGCAACATCAACTTGCATGGGCCCGTACATATTGTACACCTCGAAGTAGTCATCCATAATGGCTTCCCACTCTAGGTAGTCACCTGGGTCATCGGACCCGTAGAAGTCCCGGGTTTCGGGCCTAGTGGGGTGATTCGGGTGGTCCTTTCATTTGAGATAGTATCGCCACCATGGATAAGATCCGGGTGTTCGGTAATCCATAGGACACGTAGAAGCTAGTGGATGGCCATGTCGACACTAGTAGATAAACCAACTAGACAATGGACTACAACCCTAGACATGACGACCAAGACTCGGTACGTGGCGGAGCTAATCGATCCGAAGATCACTCACGTAAATGTGCGGCCTTCCCGATAGGCGTAGCCTAACGTTCGGACAACACCTTTTGATATACCGACTAATGGTATGCAAATGCAACTCCTAAGACCGACTTAGACACTTAGACTTAAATGACACTCTTTTTTTTTTATTTTTAGACACCCTAGACTCAACTTGCTCGCCGGTGTCGGATTGAGACGTTCTTTGTGGGAGATTGTTGGCGACGTCAAGAGAAAGACGTACTCCGAAGATCCCTCACAGATCTCGACCGGATGAGTCGGGGAGGACTCTGGAAGTCGGCTCTGGTTTGGGGCCGGATCTGCTCAGATCTCTTGCGCGATCTCACGAGAATCGCCGCCACGAACAGCACGATGATCAGATCGAGGCGAGACCAGCGGCAACGGGAAGATGACTTGAAATCCTACGATCTCTCTTCAGAAACCAGCTTCAGATGGCGTCGGGGTTGGGATGGAGAAATTAAAACACATTCATCTCCAGATCTGGGCAGCAATCAGGGACCGATCTGCGCGCCTTCATGAAACGAATTACTGTCGTCGCTCACGAACTCCGATTGACGTGAAACCAGCGCTGACATTTTCCTAACTTGTAAAGGTATCATTGGGATTTTTTGTGGAAGAAGAAGATAAGAGGAAGAGGGGGATACAAGGTTGAGTCATACGACCCAATTCTGTCCAGTCACAGGACAGAACCAAGGGAGTCACACCCAAGGGAACACAAAGAGATTCACTCTCTAATGCAAATTTCTTTGATACCAAATTGATGCAGGACGGGACCACGGACACGACTCGAATGAGGAATACTGTCCTCGGACTCTAGGTGAGCTCGTGATTGTCCCTTAACGAGGGAAGCGTCGGACATGCACGGTTCAGAAATCGGCAAGAGCTAGGGTGGTCAATTCGCACTTTCGTGCCCGGATCGGGTCACGGGACGGCTTCGCTCTCTCTTGCAGCAGCGGTGATATGAAAATATATAGCAAGCTAGGTCCTAAAACATGCTCTCTAGCAGCGGCATATAAAGCATATATGGAAATAAGTGAAATGCCAAGCAAGGAGCGAATACGATACACGCTCCCGGCGTGGGGAAGACGGACCCGGCCGAAAACCGTGCTCTCGGAATAATTAATACATGAAGATTACAGCAATGAGTTACTGCCCACTCCACGCAGGGAGGTAAAGGGCTACACAAATGGGCCCGGGAGGACCGAATTCGGGTTGACGGGCGGCTTCTCACGTAGCTTCGGCAGCACCCGAACTCGTGACTATGGGGTCCGCGTGCTGTCCGGAGGGACCGTGTATCGAGGCGGCGCCACTGTGGTGGGGACACCTGGAGGGTGCTCCCAAGGATGGAGGCGCGCTGGTTCGCCGGCCGGAGGCCGGGCGGCTCCGATCGGCACCGGTCGGAAAAGCCGGCCACGGATCTGTTGTTTCTATTTTTCAGCGCACGCTCCGGCAAGAACGGACGCTGCGATCAGCCCCGATGTCGGATCGACACAAAACTGGCACCGTTGGAAAGCTCTCTTGATGTCCTTCAACCTAGGCCTGGAGATCAGACCTGGATATGCACAGATCTGGGCTTTATTGAATTTTTGAGTTCCTGGTGTACAGTAGCCGAACTCTCAGATCTGCAGGGAAGTTGTCTGAGAACTGCCGTTGACCGCAAGGTATATGTCCGATTCAGCTCCTGAGCTCTTCAGAAATGTTATAGGATTTCGACCAAGGAAGATGGCAATATTTTTGTGGACTAATTGGAGGTGGCTACGAATTGATATGATTTTTGTACTGGACAGAAGTCGGATCTAAAAACAGGTTGACAGCACTGTAGCTTGCTCTGAGAATGAATTTTGAAAAATGGATGGAAGGTTGATCAAAAATCAAGAAAATTCATGGAGTGAGGGGACGGTGGACAGAACTCCCAGTAAAATTGGGGGGGTTTGGAAAAATGAACAAGATGGTCGGAGGGGGGAATTACAGGGGTGATGTCACACAGATCTGAAACTGGACAGAACTGGGAAATAGAAACACACGAAATTTGAAAAATAGTAAATGATGGAATTTAGATGGGATTTTTTTTGTGGATGTGGGGATTGAAGATAGGAACACACCATAAAAGTGGCTGATAGCAGGAATTTTGAGAAGGAGCTCCTTATTGGCTGAAGATAGAACCTCGACGGTGGCTCGATGGCGACTCGTTGGCGGCACGAACGGCGGCGGCACCAGATGAAATCTGAGATTGAGGGGGAGGAGATAGAAGAGATCCACTCTAGAATTGGGGGTTGGAGGAGATGAACACCAGGGAGAGAGGAAGGGGCGCAGCAAGGAGCGTCAAGCTTCCAACAAATTTTCTCTTCATTAATTCAATCAAATGAAAAATTACAAGCATATATGGTGGATGACAAATGACCTAGGTTGCCCATAGATCTAGGATTTGGGAGGGCAAACTAGGGAGTTCATAAGTTTTTATCCCATGTGGTCAAAACACCTAATACATATTTTAATCTAACTTGACCATTTCTATTCAAACTCTACCTAAATCACACCTACCAAGCCTAATAAGGCCAAAGAAGCATGTGCCCCCCTTCATGGGCCAAAGGCCAATCATTGGCCAAGAGCCATCCACAAGCCCATGCTAGTCATGGACCATTCCCACTTAGATGGCCCATGAGAGAGTGTAACCCAATTTGGGCCTTAAGTGACTTAATGACCCATTTGAAACCTAATGACCCAATATGAAGTAACACCCTTAAGTAGACCTAATAAATGATATCTAGTAATGGACTCTTCCTAGAAATGTGGCCCAATGGCTTAACTAAAAGCCTTACAAAGAGATCCCAAATGAAAGAAATCAAAAATTACACACTTTCAAGCCAATACAACCCATAATACACACCTATACAAGCCAATACACACTAATACACATCCCATAAGCCCTTGATGTCCTCATCAATTCTCCCCGGGTGGGAGGAACTCGACCCCGTCGAGTAGGGGTATGGATGCTCGAGTACTCCGGCGGATCCGTCACCGTGCCAAGTAATGCGGGTATGCTCCACTCCAAGTGATTGTCACCTGCTCATTCCATATATACTCAATATGCACAAGCTGCTATGGGCTAGAGGTGAACACTCTGAATGGGGCACTCTCAAAAGGGGAGGTGGCGGCTCGAAGACTCACTAGGAATCACCACTGAGTCCCTATAGGTGACTAGATCCGGGTGTAGATATAGAACCGGAGTCCACTCGCCTCTCACTCATAAGAGACTGTCAACGAGTACAAGACACAATGCAGACTCACCAAGCACTAACACACGTATGCAAACCACACAAACAATCGACTCAAAGGTCGGATCTGGAAACAAGTGGACAGCACTGTAGCTAGCTCTGAGAATGAATTTTGAAAAATAGGAGGAGGGATGATAAAAATTCAGAAAAAATAGGAGGAGGGGTGGGTGGATAGAACTCCCAGTAAAATTGTGAGCCCTCAGAAAAATCAAAAGATGGATCTAAGATGCGAAACTCAGGAAAAAATGAGATTCAGATCTGAAACTGGCAGAACTGAAGTTGACCAAATCCAGTAGTTCCCTCTAAGCCTAGATTGAAGGATTTGGAGAGAGCTTTCCAACGATAGTTCGTGCGTCCCAACCCGACCCCGGGATTGATTACATCGGCCGTTTTCGCCGGAGCGCGCGCCGAAAAACAGAAATCAAAATCCGTGGGCAGCTAGTTCAACAATTGGGAATCGGGGCCAATCGACCCCCGATCGGCATTTCCGGCAGACCACCGTCCCTGGAGGCGTGCCACCAGGGGTCCCCATCATTGTGGGTCCCACCCCCCGCAAATTCGGAGGACAGCACCGTCCGTGGTCCCCACGGACCCGTAGAATCTGCCGTTCGAAAAGCACGAAAACACAGAGTTCGGCACCGCCGGGCGACATCAAGATGATGCCCGTCAACCCGATTTGCGTGATTCCCAGGCCCCACATGTGACCTTTTATCTCCCTGCGTGGAGTGGGTCAAGTTATTGTACAATGCTATGAAATTGTTTAACCGGGAGTCCGTGATTGGCCGGGGTCGTCTTCCCCACGCCGGGTGCGTGGAGACAATGATCTCACCTTCTTGGTATTTACTTTCTTAGCTAGTATACGGTTATATGCCGCTGTTGAGAGTGTAGGTTCCTAGCCCGTGTGTCTATGTCACCACTGTGAGAGCGAGAGTGATCCGTCCCGTGACTCGATCCGAGTCTGGAAGTTGACACATTCTTTGACCCATTCGACCCCTTCTCTAGTGGGCCTCGTGATCCACCACTTCCCCTCTACTTTGTCGAGGAAGTCCCCTACCACTCTCTTCCCACTCGGGCCAATCAAACTCCACATAGCAATAGGTCCGATTATTGGGAAGCATGGCATGCCTTACCTACATGTAGTGGTGATGAACCTCTTAGCCCACCCACACCCACATCTGATAGGAAGTCCTTGCATGCATGGTGTCTTTTTGGGTGTCTAAGAGTACATAATCCTACCTACCTTTGGTTGCATCTAGTGTATGCATGGCACACATTTGAGTGTCCTGGTCCGCCATCGTCCATGCGTAGGTCAGACTAACCATAGGTTGTCTAAGGTCATGTGTATGTGTGTTTGTTTGTCTCTCTAGTTGTTTTCTTTCATACATATGGTTTGCATAAGTCGTGTCCCAACCAAAGGCCAGTCAAGCACGTATAAGGAGATTGCCGATGCATGCTACATATCCGTGGATTCAAAAGGAGAGTACGTCTAGATCAGGGTCATACCTGATTGGTTTCCTCCCAGAGATCGAAAGCAACTCTAGGTCCACGATACCCACCCTTTCCGGGTCAAGAAACAAGTGGGTCCGAATGCGTATGATATTGAACTATCGGGCGACTATGGTGTCAGTTCGAGGTTCCATGTTTCAGATCTGGTAGCATATTGGAACCTGCGGTGATCCTAGTGAGTTTTGGGCTTTCTCCTCCTATTGTGAGTGATACACCACCCGAGAGTCCACTCTTCCAGCCTCAACGCATGCATATAGATTGTATACTGGATGAGCAGGTGATCACAGGAACGGAGCCTACCAACACGTCCTAGTGCGTTGGCGAGGATGCCCCACGATGAACAGCGCCCTGATCACATGCGGAGAGCTCAAGTTTCACGACCCTTACTCGACGGGGTCGAGTTTCTCCCACTCGGGGAGAGGTGGTGCGGACACTAGGGCGATCAGTGACACGTCGGCGAATCGACGGTGCCATACGCGGAGCACCAAGTGGACTACTTCGGCTTCCCTTCAAATTAGGGACAATTTGGCTTCAATTTAGACTCTTTTTGCATTGAAATTGGGCTTGTAATGAACATTCTACTTGGGTTTGCATAATGGGCTGGTTGTAAGGCTCTTAAAGGGCCAATTGGTTAAGGCCCTTAAGCATTCCTTAGGAAAGGAGTGGCCTTGGTCCACTGTAATGGATCCATAAGCCATGCATGGCCCAATTGGGCTTCCTTCCTACATGGGTTATATAGGTTGGGCTATCTAGAATGGGCTCCCTTCACTCATGGGCTCTATGGAAAGGGCTAAACAAGAATGATGGAGTGGGCTTAAGCCATGGCCAAATGGCCCAATTTGAGGCCCAAGTAGGGGGCGCCCCCTTTTTTGTTGGTATTAGGCTAGTTTGTTTGATTTTCTTCTTCATTTACCACATGTAGCATAAAATGGCTGCTGGTCAAGTACAAAATGGCTGCCACCTACCTTCTTTACATGAATTTCAAAGGTAGGTGAGCAACCATGTCCCCTTGTCCCCCTTCTTGGTCTCTCCCTCCCATCCTTGCCAAAGGGGCGCAGCCCCCTTCCCCTCCCCCTTGTTCCATCAACCTCCCCTACCACTTGCATTTGCCTATTTAAAGCCATGTATAGTGTTTCTAAAGAAGTTAATGAAAGTTTTATGAAAGAAAGTGTGTTTAAGAGAGTGATTCTCTTGTTCTTCCTTGGGTGTGACTCCCTTGGTTCTGTCTTGTGACGGGATAGAATTGGGTCGTGTGACTCGACCTCCTATCCCCCTCTTCCTCTTATCTTCTTCTTCCACAAAAAATCTCAGTGATACCTCTACAAGTTAGGAAAATTTCAGCGCTGGTTTTGCGTCAATCGGAGTTCGTGAGCGACGGCAGTAATTCGTTTCGTGGAGGTGCGCAGATCGGTCCCTGATTGCTGCCCAGATCTGGAGGTGACTGTGTTTTAATTTCTCCAGCCCAACCCCGATGCCATCTGAAGCTAGTTCCTGAAGAGAGATCGTAGGATTTCAAGTCGTCTTCGCGTTGCCGCTGGTCTCGCCACGATCTGATCACCGTGCTGTTCATGGCGGCGATTCTCGTGAGATCGCGCAAGAGATCTAAGCAAATCCGACCCCAAACCAGAGCCAACTTCCAGAGTCCTCCCCGACTCATCCGGTCAAGATCTGTGAGGGATCTTCGGAGTACGTCTTTCTCTTGACGTCGCCAACAATCTCCCACAAAGAATGTCTCAATCCGACACCGGCAGCTATTTTTCCACCATTTTACCATGTCGCTGCGTCGTTCTGGGAGCTCAAAACCAGAAGCTGAGAAGAAACATTACTGCGCCCAGATCTGAAAAGATCTGATCGCGCCCTTCGGAGTGAAGAAACTACATCTTGTCGCCGACATTCTCCAACAAACGGCGCTCCGATCGGGTATCGGATTTGGCTGTACCGGCCTCCGCAAGTTCGCTGCGCAGGGTGACCAGCGTGGACAGAACCGGGTCGGCCTTCCGTCGGCGTACTCGAGCGGCTCCGGCACGCGTCCCTCGCCTCCTGCGAGTGTGGCCCGTCAACTCGGGTTCCAGCAACCCCAAAATTATCAATTGTAGCCCGATACCTCCCTGTGTGGAGTGGGTGTTTAGTTCTGAAATTATAAAGTTAATCATTTATGTATTGGGGTTGTTCGGAAATCGGTCGGGAGTTCTTCCCCACGCCTAGTCGTGGAGGTACGTGCTCGTTCCGACATCTACATTTACTGATTTAGTGTGCTTTCTATATTGTTGCGTTTGTGAGAATAGGGCCGTTAGCTAGCTGCAAAATCACCGTGAGTTCGTTGTGAGCTCCCGTTCCATAGCTCCAGTCGAGCACCGAACTCGAATCGGTACCCTAGGCGACGGTGGTTTCTTAATCGCCGCGAGCCCCACGTTTCTCTCGCAAGGGACGATCGTCGGGCACAAGAGAGTCACTGTTGAGGGACGTCTCCACCCGGAGATTACCACGGTGGTCAGCCGCCCGGCTTGCCTTAGTGTGCTAGTGCTGGCCGCACAACGAGTCTGTCGTACGTCTTAGCCCGAGTCGGTCATTCGTCCCGCATCACCGTGTTTCTAACGGGTACGCTTTTCATTGCCGAGCTACTACTTAGTTGGCTCAACGATGGCTTGGTCCCATCTTCTTACCCATCCATGGACCCCACCCTACCATTGGTGTCCGTCAACTCCTATCACACGACATTCCGGTCTAGTCACCATGTTGATACATTGGGTGACCTTATTCTTAGTTTAAGTTGGCAATGAAGTTGACGCACTTATTGGCCCGAGGCTTCGACCAGCCCACTAGTCGTAGCTTCACCCATCCGGCCATAGGGTCCATTACCTCTGTATGCACCATGGGTTGTGTCACCACAGAGATTCTCTTGTTCCTTCCCTTACCGACCGAGCCTACCTTTGCTCCATTTATCCCGAGGGAGGAACCATATCTTCTATACACTGTCCCATTTACCACGAGGGATGGAGGTCACCATCACTTTCATGAATTTCAAACATGGGACTATGTAACGGAGGAACCGAGGGGTCACACATTCTTTGACCCATTCGACCCCTTCTCTAGTGGGCCTCGTGATCCATCACTTCCTTCATACCTTTTCGGGGAAGTTCACTTTCACACCCCTTTCCCACAGGCCTGGCCATCTATACCCACCAAGCCCAATCTCGATACACCCACACCCGGCTCGTCCACACCTGGTTCTCCTAGCCCTCTCAAGTCCCCTAAATCCAAAGGGACGTTCATGCATGACTGGATCATACTTGGGCGTCTAGGTGTTCCCCATGCCACCAACCATCGAGTACATCTAGTGTATGCATGGCACATATTCGGGTGTCCTGGTCCGTCGTCACACACGTACGGGTCGGACTAACAATAGGTTTGTCTAGGGTCATGCATGAGTCAATTTTTTATTTGTGTGGTTTGTGGTTTGTTAGGAGTCTGCATTGTGCGAGCTCGTTGATGTCGGTCCCTTAACAGGCGAGTGGACTCGATCGATGAGTATGGGATCAGTTCTACATCTATGCCCCGGATCTAGTCACCTACAGACCCAGCGGTGATTCCTAGTGAGTCTTCGAGTCGCCTCCTTCCCCTTGAGAGTGACCCCACCCCGGAGTGTTCCACCACTAGCCTTTTCCCATCGCAGTTTGTGCATATCGAGTATATACGGAATGAGCAGGTGATGGTCACTTGGAGTGTACCTGCGCTACTTGGTACGGTGACGGATCCGCCGGAGCTACTCGAGCAGTCACCCCCCTTACTCGACGGGGTCGAGTTCTTCCCACCCGGAGAGAATTGATGGGGACATCGAAACAAGACCGCTCATATTTTGTTTGCGTTTATGTCCTTTTATATTTGTATGTATACCCTTGTGTTATATGGATACACAATTGTAAGTCTTAGTGGGTTTATGTGCAACATGTCAATAGGTCCAGCAAGGGGGCCCCAGTCCTCCCCCATTGGTCCACCTAGGCCATGTGGGGCTGGTCAAACCATCCTAGGTGGCTTCTAGAATGGTTGAATGTCAAATAAATACATGGGAGACAAGTGGTGTAAAATGTCAAAAGTTGGCCACCTACCTTACCCCTTGGTCAAGGGGGCGCCCCCCATTAGAATTAATTAGAAATTTTATTTTTTTTGTTTGATCACATTTAAATGTGAAGTCCCTTAAGTACCCCTCCTAACCCTAGATCTAAGGGTAGATTAGGTCATTTGTCATTTATTATAAGTACCTTGTATTTCCATTTTTGAAGAATTAATGAGAAGAAAATTTGATGAATGTGTAAGGAGCCTGGTGCGCCCCCTGGCTCTCCCACTCTGTCCTTCTTCCCTCTACATTTCAGGGTTGAGAACCCTTCTACCTTAGCCTCTCCATCTCTAGATTCATCTCTGGTGCCGCCGCCGCCGTTCGTGCCGCCATCGAGCCACCGCGAGCGATCTACCGAAGTGCTATCTAGGTTCTGTTTGGCTGGACAGAGTCTCACTCCGAGAATTTCAACTCCCAACTCCGACCTCATCTGGAGTTGAGATTTTCAAGGTTGGTTCCTCACTTGATCCCCAACCTCCAGTAAAATAATCCCGTCATTTCACCTTCTTTTTATAATTTTCTATTTTCATGTCTTTCTGTCTTCCTGATATGTCCCTTTTCAGATCTATGTAGCAGAAGCTCAGTTCTTCCACCTTTTGACCCCCTTTTGATTTTGTTTGGAACCCCCAAATTTATTGGAGATTCTATCCACCATCTCCATCCTCTACAAATTTTCTTCGAATTTCTAAAGTCCTCTAAATATTTTTTAAAATTTATTCTTTCTCCCAAAATCTGTTCAGTCCCTGCTGTCTAGATCTGACCCCCAGTCAGTATAAAATCCACAAAAAATCGAAACTTCCACCAAACCTTTCATAAAATATATCCCCGTTTTCCTCTCCTCGATCTCTACAACTTTAATGAAGGGCTCAAAAGCTGAATCAAAGGTCTACAATGCGGTCAACGCCAACTCTTAGGAAAACTTGGTTATGCCCTGAGTTTTCAGATCCGGTGAGCCAGCAGCTTGTAAAATCGACTAATGCCAGATTTGGGAAATTCACTTTTATCTCTATGGCCCTAGATCGACGTACTTTGAAAGAGCTTTCCAACGGTACCTCTTGTGCGTCGATCTAACGTTGAGAGTGACCGCAGCAGCAGATCTCGCCGGGTCACGCGCTACAAAATAGAATTGCAGATCCGTGGCCAGCAACTCCAGCGGGTGACGATCGGAGCCGCCCGGCCTCCGATCGGCGAACCAGCACACCGTCGTCCCAGGGAGTGCCCCTCGAAGCGTCCCCACCACAGTGGTGCCACCCCGGTCCCACACGGCCCCATTGACCAGCACGTGGGTCCGACGATCGCGAGTACGAGTGCCGCCGAAGCTACACAAGAAGCCGCCCGTCAACCTGAACCCGTTACTCCCGGGCCCCATTGTGTCACCCTTTACCTCTCTGCGTGGAGTGGGCAGTCATATTCATTGCTGTAAATTAATTACTTGTTATTCCAGGAGTACCGATTCGGTCGGGGTCGTCTTCCCCACGTCGAGAGCGTGGAGGTATCGTGTTCGCTCCCGTGACTCGGCATTTTGCTTTATTCGTATATGCTTTATATGCCGTTGCTAGACCATGCTAGGATCGTAGCCCTCTTTACTTTTATATCACCGCTGCTGCGAGAGAGAGCGAGACATGTCCCGTGACCCGATCCGGGCACAAAATTGTGAGTTGACCACCCTAGCTCTTACCAGTTTCTCAACCGCGCACATCCGACGCTTCCCTCGAAAAGGGATGATCGCGAGCTTGTTTAGAGTACGAGGATCGCATATCCATCTGGAGTCACGTTCGTGGTCCATCCTGCATCAGTTGAATTGGTGCGGACACCAGAGCACACGAGCGGCACGAGTCGGCGAGCCACCGGTACCGTACGCGGAGCACCACCCGAGCTACAGCAGGTTCCATCTCGCTCGGAGACAGCTTGGAGACTCTCCCTTGAGTCTCGATATTTATAGTTTATTGGGACTTTGTTTTTGTGTATTGTGTGTTTTATTCGGATTGTAATTTGGATTGTAACAGGGGTTTATGTGTAATTTGGGACCACCCGGGTCCTGCAGGCCCCCCTATCCCTTTCCCATCGATCCACCTCATCCCTAGGGCCCATGTGGGGTCAGTTAACCTTCCAATGGTGGGCTTCTAGAAGGGTGGGCCAAGTGGAGGACAAAGGGGAATAAAATTCAAAAATGGGAGCCTTGAAAGTCAAGAGGGCGCCCCCCCTTATATCATATTAAATTAGGATTTGTAGTTTATTTTATTTAGTTCCAAATCACATGGGTGAAATAGTTTGTGAACTCCCTCTTTTACCCTCCCCAACCCTAGATCTAGGGTCAATTAGTGTCTTTTGTCATTTCACATAAATACCTTGTATTTTCATTTGATTGGAATTAATGTATATGAAAATCAGAAATTTTGTAGAGATCCAGCTTGGTGCGCCCCTCTCCCTCTCTCCTCTCTTCTTCTTGCAGCTGGGAAGGCTGTATTCTGAGGTGGGAAGCCTCATCTATCTGCTGTGAAGTTCGTCGTTGCCGCCGCCGCCGCCATCGAGCCGCCGTTGCACCGCCACCACCTCCGTCGGTATTCTATCAATCGGTGACAGCAGGTCCTTCCACGAATTTCTGCTCCCAGCCACGAGCTCTTCTTGAGCTCAAACTTTCAGGGTGTGTTCCAGAAGTTCCAACCATGTTCTAGAAAACTTGGTTTGGCCTCTAGTTCCCGAGTTCCATTTTCATCCATCTTTTCCTTCCAGCTCTGTCTATTTTCAGTCCAGATCCACAGCCACCCTGAGTTTCCCATCTCCGGACAATCTTTTGATTTTTGCTGGAACCCCCAAAATTATTGGAGGTTCTACCCATCATCCCCTTCACCAACAAATTTTCTTGGAATTTCCACAGGCCTTTATCTATTTTCTAAAAATCATTTTCAGATCCCCTTCAGTTCTATCTGCTTCTGTCAAGATCCGACCACCCGCCAGTATAAAATAGCTTTCCCCATCTAAATCTCCACCAAATTGGTCATAAGAATTTTTTCCATTTTCCTCTCTCTCCCCTCTACAATTTTCATGAAGAGCTTGAGGTCTGAATCTAAGGTCTACCCTCCGGTCAACGATAGTTCTCAGGAAACTTCACTGCTGCCCTGAGATTTCGGACCATGTCCAATAGCAACTTCAAAAGTTGACTAAGGCCAGATCCGTGTAGATCCAATTTGTCTCTCTGACCCTAGATCAAACTACTTCGAAAGAGCTTTCCAACGATACCTTCTGTGCATCGATCCGAAGTCAGGATTGATCGCAGCAACTGATCTCGCCGGATCACGCGCTGTAAAACAGAAGCAACCAGTCCGTGGGCAGCAACTCCAAAGCTTGGAGATCGGAGCCAATTGGCCTCCGACCAGCGTTCCCGCCCGACCGCCATCCAGGGAGGCGCGCCACCAGTCTCCATTACAGTGGGACCCACCCCATCAGACCCGGAGGATAGAGCGGTCCGTGGGCCCCACGAACCCATAGATCGGGCCATCCGGATAGCACTAAACACGGGTTTCGGCACTGACGGAGCGACATCAAGATGCTGCCCGTCAACCCAATTCGCGTGACTCCCGGGCCCCACGTGTGACCTTTTACCTCCCTGCGTATAGTGGGTCAAAACCATTGTACTGATGTAATAATTGTTAATCGGGAGTCCAGTTTTGGTCGGGGTTGTCTTCCCCACGCCGGCTGCGTGGAGGTACGATCGTAACTTCTTGGCATTACTTTGCTTAGCTAGTATATGGTCATATGCCACTGTGAGAGCGTAGGATTCTAGTCCGTGAGTCCATGTCACCGCTGTGAGCGAGAGAGTGACCCGTCCCGTGGCTCGATTCGAGCACGAAAGTGAGTCGGACTACCCTTAACTCTGCCGGTTCCTCAACCGTGCACGATCCGCGTTTCCCTCGCTTGGTACGACGAGTGAGCTTGCGTTTCTGTTAGCGACATATAGCCCATAGAAGCTCTTAGTGTCGGGCCTAGTGTCTCTCATGCTCGTATGTTGCTGGTCGTGTATGCATTTAGAGTCCGAGGTCCATATCACTTAGAGTCGGTCCCCGTGTCCGGGGCATCAGTTTGGTATCAGAGCCAGTCGAGTCTGCATAAGTCTTGCATGTATCATGGTCTAAGTCGAGTCTAGGATCATCATTATTTTCAAAACAAAAAAGTGTTTTAAAATTACATTTCATCCTGATAATTCGATATATTAAAAGGTGTTTTTCGAACATAGGCTACGCCTATCGGGAAGGCCGTACACTTGCGGGAGTGATCTTCGGATCGATTAACTCCGCCACATACCGGATATTGGTTTAGGTCTAGGTGCATTAGTCGGTGTTTGCATCAGTTTGTGTCTCCTAGTTCGTGTGTCTTTGCATGCCCACCCGTCGAGGTACCCAATACTCGCCACCACCACCTATGGCAGATTCCCGAGCCCGTAGCTCCGATGAGTCCTCGACGGCCGAGATGTTCCGAGCCATTATAGATCGTCTTGACACGTGTATGAATGGCCTTAGTACGCGTCTAGATGGCGTAGGGACGCGTCTAGAAGGGATCGAAAGCCCTCGAGGATCGGGCCGAGTCTTCGGACCAGTCCATCCAGGGTCTTGTAGGGAGGATTACCGTCCTCGAGAGGGCCCCAGCGGCGGCGCAACCCGCGCAGACCAATGGTCAACAGGAGCCAGCTCAGCAACTTGCTGCGCCAAGAGCTCAGGCGGATGTTGGGAGGCAACAGGTGCATGAGGTGGCTGACTATGCATCTGATAATGAGCAAGGGGGAAATTGTCATCGGAATCAACGACGGAATCGTGATGACGATGATGACGACCGCGTTCTTCGGAGCGTGCATGCGGACCCTCCCCTTTTTAGCGGGTCCTTGGACCCGAAGGTCTATTTACATTGGGAGGCCGGCATGGACCGATACTTCGAGTGGTTTAAGATGACGGACCATCGAAGAGTTCGATACGCGAAGATGAAGTTGCATGGGCAGGCCGAAACTTATTGTACCAATGTGGAGAGCCTGCTAAATCAGCGACGTCAACCCCCGATCGGCACTTGAGATGACATGAAAATGAAATTGAGGGAGAAGTACCTTCCTGCCTCATATCGCCAACGTCTCATAGACAAATGGCAAAGTCTCTCCCAAGGGAACCGATCCGTGACCGAGTACACCGTCGAGTTTGATGAGTATTATTTGCGGTGTGGAGTTACGGAAGAGAGCACCATGACCATATCACGCTTTCGGAGAGGTCTGCGGCCAAACTATCAATACGAACTTTTTCGCCGCAATGCGACCACTTTGGAACAAGCGTATTAGGTTGCTCTCGAATTGGAGCAATTCGAGGCTGAGTTCGAGTCTCCCCATCGGTTGGGTTCCTTTCCCCTCTGTAGTGTCGAGCCCCGTGGCTCTTCTGGCACATATCCAAGGGCCCCCATGGCCCGACCTCAGGAGCCCACTCGTCCTGAGCCTTTTGCTCCTAGGCCTCGCCCTCCACCCCCGAGGGACCTTCCTCGTCCCCAATATCTTACGGCACCCACAGCCCGTCCACCGGCACCCGCACCTCCTGCCCGTCCTTTGTTGCCTTCACCTCCTATCCGTCGGGAGGATAAGGGGAAAGGACCCATGATTGGGGAGCCTAGTGGATCACGTCAGCAGTGTTATCGCTGCAATGGATTTGGCCATTTTGCCAACCAGTGTCCCACCCGCCAGTCTCTTGTCATTGGGGACACATAGGTCGAGGATACCACCCCTACGGACCTCGAGTTAGTCAGCTATGAAGCAGACCCGGAGCTAGCTGACGAGTACTATGAGGCCGAAGGTAATGGCCAAGATGCCCAGCATCCGGACGATACCCACTTGGGGGTCGTCAAGTGTATTCTCACCCAGCCACAGGCCAGTAATGACTGGCGACGGACCACTATCTTTCATACATTCTGTAGGCTGGGCTGGGCAAGCAAGTTTGTAAGGTGATCATCGATAGTGGGAGTTGCATCAATGCAATCTCCACGGGCACTGTCTCCAGTCTTGGTCTTACACTCGTGGATCATCCTTACCCCTATCGAGTATCATGGGTGGATTCCACATCCATTCCGATCAGGCTGCGGTGTCTGGTCCCACTGTAGTTCCATGCCTACCGTGACGATATCTGGTGTGATGTCCTCCCCATGGAGGTGGGCAGTATTATTCTTGGTAGGCCGTGGTTATTTGATCGGGATGCCACACTCCATGACCGATCGAACACCTGTACTTTCGACCATGCTGGCCAACGGATTACTCTCCACCCCCATCAGCCCAAGAGTCCATCAGTTAGGGGTCCTACTGGCCCTAGTACTCCGGAGCCTTCCGTCCCCGGGCCCAGTACCCCATCCCCAACTCGGGCTATGACCGTTACATCTGGCCCAGGCGAGCCCTCGACTAGGAGGTTGACGATGATTAGCTCCCGGGAAATGGAGCGGGAGGCTAGTCGGGGCTGCCTTGTATTTGCTATTACGGTCCGAGAGGTGGAGCCGAATCCCGAGGGTGAACTCCCACCCGATGTCATTCCTATTCTGCAGGAGTTTGCTGATGTTTTTCCCAATGAGCTTCCCGAGGGACTCCCACCCATGCGGGATATTCAGCATGCTATCGACCTGATTCTGGGCTCTTCATTGCCCAACCTTCCCCATTATTGCATAAGCCCCACGGAACATGCCGAGCTAAAATGGCAAGTCGATGAGTTGATGCAGAGAGGGTCTGTTCGGGACAGCATGAGTGCATTGATAGCCGGTCAACAAAATCACCGTGAAGTACAGGATGACATGCTAGACATGATGGCTGGTGCCACTATCTTCTCGAAGATTGATCTTAAGAGTGGCTACCATCATGTGAGGATTAGGCCAGGTGATGAGTGGAAGACCGCATTCAAGACCAAGGATGGTCTCTATGAGTGGTTGGTTATGCCCTTTGGGCTGACCAATACCCCTAGCACTTTCATGTGGCTCATGACTTAGGTCCTTCGATCTTTCATTGGAGTCTTTGTGGTAGTGTACTTTGATGATATTCTTATCTATAGTCGCACCACGGGGGACCACTTAGACCACCTTCGTGGTACGACTAGCTGCGAAGGCGACACCTGGTGGCGCGCTCCCCTGGAGGGCGGCCGAGCTGGAACACCGGTCGGAGGCCGGATGGCTCCGATCTTCACTTGTCGGAGTTGCTATCCACGGATCTGAAACTCTATTTCAGACCCGCGCGCTCCGGCGAAAAGGATTGATGCGACCAGCATCGATGTCGGATCAGCGCGAAACTGGCGCCGTTCCAAAGCTGACTCGAAATCCTTCGACGCTCTGTGGTTCCAAGAATTTTGTCGGGATCGTACTTTTGATGGCAGAATTTAGAACCCGATTGATCTCTGTCTCAGATCTGGCCGGACAGAAATGGAATTTCCTGAGAGTTGGCGTTGACTGGAGGGAAGACGTCGGATCTAGGGGTTGAGTTCTTCATGAAAGTTGTAGAGGGAGAGAGAGGAAGACGGGGATATTTTTTGTGGAAATTTTGATGGAGGTTTGGTTAGGGAAAAGTATTTTCTAATGTTGGGTGGTCGGATCTATACAACAGGGACAGAACTGAATTTGGGATCTGACCATGATTTTTAAAAATAGGTAAAGGTCTCCAAAAATTCCAAGAAAATTCGTGGATACCACCTCTGTCACGCCCCGAACCGATAACAGCGGGAAGCGATGCTCGGAACGTGGCAGTTAATAGTCATGATAACAAGAGCGGAAGATAAACAACCACAATTAAACACAAGGAGGCCATAAACACACGTATTGAAAATACGAGCTCTTATTAATATTTAAAAGTATAATTTTGACCCACTCTTACAATATAGGATTAAAATTAAAGGAGGAAATAACAAAAAGAAATAACCAGACTCACGACACTAGCTAGACTCAAGAAGGTAAAAAGACAGACTCCAAACTCTAGGTTCCGGGTTCACTCGATCACACTGATCCGATTCCCATTTGTAACGTACCGTTTACCGCATTACCTGAAAAGGATTGGAAGTAGGGGTGAGCAAGAAGCTCACTAGGAATTATACTCTATCATCAGGCATAGTTTAAGTGATTAACAAGTAAATTATATTTTTCAAAAATAAAGGAAATAAAAGATGATGCAATAAAACAGCGTAATACAAAGATCTTGCAGGGTCAAGAAATATAACGATGACAAGAGATAACAAGATAATAAGTACAAGAATTTACAACATGAGATAGTAAAAGAGAATTGGCCAACAAGCAAGTATTTTAAACATCATTTCAAGTATGATCAAGTAACAAGAGATTTTCTTCATGTCATAGACGTAACAAGCTAGTCATGCACTCGGTGCAATGCCTCACCATGTCATTAACATCCCATGGGCTCACTAACTTTCGGGAGCTCTCCCCAGGACCAGACCGGGCCCCTATGGTGCGTTGGCATCGATTTATTGGATACAAGATCCCACGATTGTCTAGACATTTACTCAAGTTAAATGGCCAATTAATCATAGGAATTTCTGTCACAAGCATGAGATTTAAGGACTAACTTGTCCTTGGATTCACTAAAGCAAAAACTCGGTTATACGGTCACTTTGGGCCGCATTACAAGAATTGGACCAAAACTTAGTCCACGAGGTCAATAAAGAACGGCTGACATTGTACCGTTCAGGTGTGTAAGCAATCCATTTTACTGGGGTAATAATGACTATTCAGTAACTTAATAATTAGCTTAATCCTAATTACCAAGTTTATATACCAAGGATTATTTATTATCATTTGCATTAAGACAATTTGCCAACAAGCTGATTCAAGATGATAAGGTAAAGAACAAGCTCGCACAGGAGTGAAATAGCATGCATTAACAGAAATTTAGTTACACAATTAACCACTAATTATGTGGGTTTCTATTTAACCATTGTATGCGTTGAAATGGAGATGATAAACGGCATATTTTTACACTATGGTTGAATGCAAGGACCAATGTAAATTGAAATCATAGGGTTACATGAATAGGTCACTGGTTCCTCAAAAATATAGTTTTCAATTGGGCTAAGTTGAATGGGTCGATCCCCTAATGATCCGGATCGATCCTCGGGTCAAAAACATCTTTTACCGGGTCTTACAGCACGTGGGTCGACCCCTGGAAAAATTCCAGGCATGGGTCGACCCAATGGGTCGACCCCTGGAACTCCAGGAGCCTGCCTGGGTGATGGGTCGACCCATTGGGTCGACCCCGGAGATGGGTCAACCCCTGCTGCATGGGTCGACCCATTGGGTCGACCCCCACACTGGGCAGCATGGGTCGACCCCTGCACTTCCATAACTGAACGTGGCTTCCGGAAAATGCAAGAACTCATCCATTTGGGGTCTAAATGCGTTGGGATCTTAACCACATACTCTAGGGTTCTTAATATACATACTAGGGTCATAAAACAAGAGTTTTGAAACACGAATTTTAACAGAAATCAATTGAATCACAACCTATCTATGATGAACACATGAAAATCTTGTTCTTGACATGCTTCTACTAAATCGTATGGTTCTCTCAATATATACAACGAAATTTGGGGCTTCTTATATCAAAAGAAAGCTACTTCGATGCTGATTCCATCCATGTATGATATGCTATATGGGGATGAAGATATGCAAC
This sequence comes from Amorphophallus konjac, assembly GCA_022559845.1. Classification (NCBI taxonomy): domain Eukaryota; kingdom Viridiplantae; phylum Streptophyta; class Magnoliopsida; order Alismatales; family Araceae; genus Amorphophallus; species Amorphophallus konjac. Next base: position 15,543,938 of record CM040121.1, read on the forward strand.
TCAAAATCAGCCCGAAATCATGCTTTGACTCATAAGAACACTGCATAAATCAAGCCTAGACATGCTCTTACTTCGATCCAAAATTCTCTAAACATGCTCAATGAAATTTAGGGCTTCTTACGCCAAATGAAAGCTACTTCGATGCTGATCATTTTGATATATTACTTGCAGTTTGAGCCTGAGAGAACCTACCTCAATCAAAGAAGAAAGTAAGAAGAAAGGAAGGAGAATGAACGCCGACACGTCGCCACTAAACTCCCGAGATCTCTCTAGATATGAAACCTCTGCGAACACCACAGCTACCAAATGAAAATAGACATGTAGAGTTTTATTTTGATAGCTCATAGAGCTTCTGAAGACTTCGGAGCTAGGAGAAATCGACCACGCAAGGTGGTGTTGGAAAACGGCGCCGCCAAGGTTGACTTCAACAAAACTCGGCCGCCACCATGTGCTAGGGTTAGGTTTTGGTTCGATTGATAGAGGACTATTGATCCTTAGATCGTGGCCTTTCATTTGCCTCTGATTTGAGCTCATTTGGTTGAGTATTAAGCTCTAATTTGATGTTTTAAGATGAGGTTAACAATGAACACGAATTTAGGTTAGGAATGTGTGAAAATTGGACTTAACCCACTGATTAGGCCTAGTTAATGATTTTATTAGGCTTAGTCGTAGAAGACAAAATTGTTAAACAAAATGGATTACACAAGAATGTGATTTTTATTGATTTTTATAAAATAGTCGAAATGTGACTTATTCTATTTATTAAAGAATTAATCTAATTAATTTTGAATAAATTCCCATTAATTCAAATAAATACAAATAATTTCTAATAAATTTAAATAAGTTCTAATTAAATTTCTAAAAGAATTTGGGGTCATTAGGTTGAGTATTATGCTCTAATTTCGCGTTTTAAGTTAAGGTTAGATAAGTGTGCACTTTTAGGCTTAATCCACTAATTAGACCTCATTACGAATTTTTATTGGGTCGAACACAGAAGACAAAGTTGTTACATAAATCATTCTTTACCATTTTACCATTTTTTCATATTTTTATAAGGTAGTCAAACTTTCACTAGTTCTATTTACTAAGGAATTAAATATTAAATTCTTAAATTCATTTATCTCAATTAAAAATTCAATTATTTTAATTAAATTTCAGATTTTTAAAACCGGGGTATTACATCCTCCCCCACTTAAAGGAATTTGGTCTCCAAATTCACCGGGTATTACCAATTATGTGAATGTTTGAACTAAGATGATCTTATTTATCAAAATAACATGTTAATTATATAATTAATAACGAAAGAAATTAGCTATTATTTATCAAAATAACATGTTAATTATATAATTAATGACGAAAGAAATTAGCTATTATTTATCAAAATAACATGTTAATTATACAATTAATGACGAAAGAAATTAGCTATAGCTAGGGATAAAAGAGAACGATACCATATATAATTCTTCATCCGATAGAAGTTGGTTCTGATTCTTCTTGTAGTTTTGCTTGTGGAAGTAACTTAGGACAGTTAGCCCTTTTATGATCATGATCTCCGCAACGCAGACACGCTCCGCTCCTTCGCCGGCACTCCTTCGCGAGATGACCAAGTTTGTGACAGTATAAACATTTCTTTTGCGTAATATTGTTCTTCTTCTTCTTATTACGTCGGGTTTCCTTACGACGGACTCGCCAGCCTCTAGCGGAACCGAATCTTAGCTTACCCATGGAACCACTCGGTTTCATTTTAAGAATGGCTTAGAAACCTGCAAAATAGTTATATGGTTAACTTTTCATTACCCTTAACGTGTAACACAACGCAATCTTGCATATTTGTATTACTTAACCCACGATACTACCCAATCTCACCAGGTAACGAGAGATGACACGGGTCTTAAGACTTAGGGTAACCTATACTCTTGGACAAAATCCAAGGACTCGGGCAAGGAGGCTCTAAGGGTAATGAAAAGTTAACCATATAACTATTTTGCAAGTCTCTAAGTTTTTATTAAAATGAAACCGAGTGGTTCCATGGGTAAGCTAAGATTCTGTTCCGCTAGAGACCGGCGAGTCCGTCGTAAGGAAACCCGACGTAATAAGAAGAAGAAGAGTAATATTACGCAAAAGAAATGTTTATACTGTCACAAACTTGGTCATCTCGCGAAGGAGTGCTGGCGAAGGAGCGGAGCGTGTCTGCGTTGCGGAGATCATGATCATAAAATGGCTAACTGTCCTAAGTTACTTCCACAAGTAAAACTACAAGAAGAATCGGAACCAACTTCTATCGGATGAAGAATTATATATGGTATCGTTCTCTTTTATCCCTAGCTATAGCTATTTTCTTTCGTCATTAATTGTATAATTGATATGTTATTTTGGTAAATAATAGCTAATTTCTTTCGTCATTAATTGTATAATTAACATGTTATTTTGAAAAATAATAGCTAATTTCTTTCATCATTAATTGTATAATTAACATGTTATTTTGATAAATAAGATCATCTTAGTTCAAACATTCACATAATTGGTAATACCAGGTGAATTTGGGGACCAAACTCCTTTAAGTGGGGGAGGATGTAATACCCCGGTTTTAAAAATCTGAAATTTAATTGAAATAATTGAATTTTCAATTGAGATAAATGAATTTCAGATTTTAATATTTAATTCCTTAGTAAATAGAACTAGTAAAATTTAGACTACCTTATAAAAATCTGGAAAAATGGTAAAATGGTAAAGAATGATTTATGTAACAACTTTAACTTCTGTGTTCGACCCAATAAAAATCTGTAATGAGGTCTAATAAGTGGATTAAGCTTAAAAGTGCACACTTATCTAACCGTAACTTAAAACGCGAAATTTGAGCTTAATACTCAACCTAATGACCTCAAATTCTTTTAAAAATTTAATTAGAACTTATTTGAATTTATTAGAAATTATTTGTATTTATTTGAATTAATGAGAATTTATTCAAAATTAATTAGATTAATTCTTTAATAAATAGAATAAGTCACATTTTGACTATTTTATAAAAATCATATTCTTGTGTAATCCATTTCGTTTAACAATTTTGTCTTCTACGACTAAGCCTAATAAAATCATTAACTAGGCCTAATCAGTGGGTTAAATCCAATTTTCACACCTACCTAACCCAAATTCGTGTTCATTGTTAACATCATCTTAAAACATCAAATTAGAGCTTAATACTCAACCAAATGAGCTCAAATCAGAGGCAAATGAAAGGTCACGATCTAAGCATCAATAGCCCTCTATCAATCGAACCAAAACCTAACCCTAGCACATGGTGGCGGCCGACTTTTGTTGAAGTCAACCTTGGCGGCGCCGTTTTCCAACACCACCTTGCGTGGTCGATTTCTCCCAGCTCCGAAGTCTCCAGAAGCTCTATGAGCTATCAAAATAAAACTCTACATGTCTATTTTCATTTGGTAGCTGTGGTGTTCGCAGAGGTTTCAGATCTAGAGAGATCTCGGGAGTTTAGCGGCGACGTGTCGGTGTTCATTCTTCCTCCTTTCTTCCTCCTTTCTTCTTTGATTGAGGTAGGTTCTCTCAGGCTCAAACTGCAAGTAATATATCAAAATGATCAGCATCGAAGTAGCTTTCATTTGACGTAAGAAGCCCCAAATTTCATTCAGTAAGTTTAGAGAATTTTGGATCGAAGTAAGAGCATGTCTAGGCTTGATTTATGGTATGTTCTTTTGAGTCAAAGTATGATTTCGGGCTGATTTTTAGTTGCATATCTTGATCCCCATATAGATTATCATACATGGTTGGAATTAGCATCGAAGTAGCTTTCTTTTGATATAAGAAGCCCTAAATTTCGTTGTATATATTGAGATAACCTTATGATTTAGTAGAAGCATGTCAAGAACAAGGTTTTCATGTGTTCATCATAGATAGGTTGTGATTCATTTGATTTCTGTTGAAATTCGTGTTTCAAAACTCTTGTATTGTGACCCTAGTGTGTATATTAAGAACCCTAGAGCATGTGGTTAAGATCCCAACCCATTTAGACCCCAAATGGATGAGTTCTTGCGTTTTCCGGAAGCCACATTCAGTTCTGGGAGTGCAGGGGTCGACCCATTGGATCGACCCATCACCCAGGCAGGCTCCTGGAGTTCCAGGGGTCGACCCATGCCTGAAATTTTTCCAGGGGTCGACCCACGTGCTGTATGACCCGGTAAAGTTGTATTTTGACCCGAGGATCGATCCGGACCATTAGGGGATCGACCCATTCAACTTATCCCAATTGAAAACTACATTTTTGAGGAACCAATGACCTATTCATGTACCCCTTATGATTTCAATTTACATTGGTCCCTACATGCAAATCTAGTGTAAAAACATGTCGTTTATCATCTCCATTTCAACGCATACAATTGTTAAATAGAAACCGACATAATTAGTGGTTAATTGTGTAACTAAATTTCTGTTAATGCATGCTATTTCACTCCTGTGCGAGCTTGTTCTTTACCTTATCATCTTGAATCAGCTTGTTGGCAAATTATCTTAATGCAAATGATAATAGATAATCCTTGGTATATGAACTTGGTAATTAAGATTAAGCTAATTGTTAAGTTGCTGAATAGTCCTAAGACCGGATGGGTGAAGCTAAGACAGTTTACCTCCCTGCGTGGGAGGGCCGATTTCGGGTTGACGGGCGGCTTTCCGCGTAGCTTCGGCAGCACCCGAACTAATGACGGTGGAGCCCACGTGCTGTCCGGAGGGGCCGTGTGGGACCCGGGTCACCGCTGTGGTGGGGGACACTGATGGAAGCGATCCCAGGGTTGGCGGCACGCTGGAACGACGATCGGAGGCCGGGCGGCTCCGGCCGGCGCCCGTCGGGAAAACTTCCCACGGATCTGCAGTTTCTGGTTTTCAGCGCGCTGTCCGGCGAGAACGGACGCTGCGATCAGATCCGATGTCGGATTGACACGAAATTAGCGCCGTTGGAAAGCTGACTCGAAGTACTTTAATGAAGGCCTAGAGATCTAGCCTGGATCTTCGCTGATCTGGACTTCTGGAATTTACAACCTCCTGTTCTACAGTAACTGAACACTCAGATCTACAGAGCTGATCTCTGATAACTACCGTTGACCGCTAGGAAGACCTTGGATTCAGACTTTGACTTCTTCATTAAAGTTTTAGGATTTTGAGTTGGGAAGATGGAAAAATTGATTTGGACACGTTTGGTTGTGTCTATGAATTTTTATGATTTGTTTACTGGAGGAAGGTCGGATCTGGGATATGGCTGGAAGTACTGTAGCTCCGGTAGAACATGAATTTTGAAAAATAGGTAAAAGACTCAACAAAAATTAATAAAAATGGTGGTCGTAGGGAAAAATGGACAAAAACCCCAGTTAAATTGGGAGGTCAAAATAAATTCAAAAGGGTGGTATAAGGGGAAGAACTCAAAGGGTCTATCACTGTAGACAGAGACAGATCTGATCTGAGTTTGGGGAATGAACGAAGTGGAAACACTATGAAACGAGGGAATTTGGACCTGAATTTTTTTGTGAGGAAGGGCTATAAGATAGAAACCAACCCTAAAAATTTCAAGTTGATGGGAACTTGTGGCTGGCTTGAGGAATTTTCGAGCTGCACCTCTGTCCAGCAGGACAGAACACCGAAGACGATCCCGTGGCGGCTCGAATGCGGCACGAACGGCGGCGGCGGCGGCACCGACGATCACCGGAGGTTGAGAGGAGATGATAGAAGGTAGAATCACTCTAGAACTTGAGGTTGGAGGAGAAGAACACCAGGGGGAGAGAGGAACAAGGGCACACCCTTCAATGGCTCAAGCCAATTTTACAAATTTTCTTCATTAATCTCTAATGACACTATACATAGGCTTATATAGAAAATGGCAAGGGGTGGGGGGCTGATAATTTCGTGGGAAATATGTCATTTTCATCCCCCATGTGGTCAAAACTCAAAATAAATAAATTACATATGAATGGGGCACTCTTTTGACTAGGTAGGTAAGGTAGGTGGCCTACCTTTGAAATTTTAACCCCTTTGTCTCCCATGTGGTCAATTAGCATTCAAACCTTCTAGATGGCCACCTAGGATGGTTGACCAGCCCCACATGGATGAGGTGGAGCAATGGGGAAGGGGAGGGGGCCCCCTAGCTGGACCTACTACACATTTGCACAAAAACCCACACAATCCAAGGGAATGACGCATTGGCTTACAAAGCCGTACAATTGCGCTTATACTTTCCCATGGATATAAAAATAAACTAAAGGACACAAATGCAAAATAAAATGTACATGCTCGGCGTCGATTCCCATCAACTCTCCCCGGGTGGGAGGAACTCGACCCCGTCGAGTAGGGGTAAGGATGCTCGAATACTCTGGCGGATCCATCACCGTGCCAAGTAACGCGGGTACGCTCCACCCCAAGCGATCGTCACCTGCTCATTCCATATATACTCGATATGCGAACTGCTATGGGCTAAAGGTGGTCACTCCGAAGGGGCACTCTCAAAAGGGAAGAAAACAGCTCGAAGACTCACTAGGAATCACCGCTGAGTCCCTATAAGTGACTGATCCGGGTATAGATGTGGAACCGATCCCATACTCATCAAGTGAGTCCACTCGCCTCTTACTCATAAGAGAACGACAACGAGCTTGCACAAGACGCATGCAGACAAACAAACGACACACAAACCATGTAAACAAATCACTCAAAATAAAACCACACAAAGAAAAAGCACGCTGTTAGTCCGACCCGTGCATGGGTGACGGCGGACCAGGACACCCGAATATGTGCCATGCATATACTAGATGTACACGATGGTTGATGGAAAGGAGGACTCCTAGACACCCTAAGATGTACCACTCATGCATTGGTGACCGATGGGATTTGGGTGAAGAAGGGGTAGGAGATCCAAAACTACCCTCGTCATCATCCCTAGATGTAGAGATGGCTTACCGAATAGACCGAGGGGTATGGGTGGAATAGTGAACTCCTTGGAAGATGTGGAGGGAATGTGATAGCTCTAGAGCTTCACTAGTGGAGGGGTCAAAAGGGTCAAAGAAGGTATGACCCCGGGAGATGGGTTCCTCCATGACACGGTCCCAATCGTGAAACTCTTGAAGGTGTGAATGGTCACCTTCATCCGTCATAGTGAACGGGACGATGGTCATGTGAAGAAAATAAACTTCCTCCCTTGGGCAAAAGAGAATGAAGTCAGACTCGGCCGGCATCGGGAGGAGTAGAAGAACCTCCGTGGTGACACACCCCACGGTGCACTCGGAGGTAATGGACCCATAGGCCGGATGGGTGAAGCTAAGACTAGCGGGTTGGTCGAAGCCTCGGGCCAATAAATGTGTAAAGGTCAACTGCCGGTCTAACCCTTTAAGAAGGTCGTCCAATGTGTCCACATAGTGACGAGACCGGAAGGTGGTATGAAATGAGTTGCTTGACACTAGTGGTAGTGTGGGGTCCATTGATGGGAAGGGAGGTGGGACCAAGCCATCCTTGAGCCAACTAAGAAGCAGCTCGGCTATGAAAAGCGTACCCGTTAGAAATACGGGTGGCTCGGGCCTTGGTGGTTCCAAATGAGCGGATTCCGAATCAAATTCGGAAATAGAGATGGATGACATTGGAACTCTCTCGAGTGGTGAAGGCCATGGTGTAGGCGGCTGGGAGGTAGATGCTTGTCTAAAGCCACCATACCGAGAAAAGTGTGACTCAAATGGTTCGACCACTAGAGCGACCGTATAAGATTCCACTAGAGAGAACGCATTGCGGATAAGACATTCTAACTGGAAGTGAAAGCGCAAACCTCTCCGAAACTGAAATGCGGCCGTGTTGCTCTCCTCTGCCAATCCATGTTCCAACCAATACTTATGATATGCCCGAATGTACTAGGACACGGACCTATCACCTTAGACGGGTCGACATGGGTTGGCCATAGTTGCCAAAAGACGGGAATGGATCCCTAGGAATGGATATGCAAGGCCATTTGGGCAAGACACTAGACACGACCCTAAGTAATGCAAAGTTGGAATGCATGCACACTAAGGACCCTAGACGTAAACCAAGACTCGGTACGTGGTGGAGATAACCGATCCGAAGATCACTCGCACAAGTGTGCGGCCTTCCCGATAGGCGTGGCCTAACGTTCGGACAACACCTTTTGATATATCGAGTAAAGGGATGTATGCAAAAAGATACTTTTTTTTTGTTTTAAAACAATGATGACCCTAAACACGACTTAGACCGACTAATGACTAGACGTAAATGACACTCTTTTTTTTTTGTACACCCTAGACACAAACTCGCTCTGATACCAAATTGATGCGGGACGAGACACGGACACGGCAAGCTCGCGATCGTCCCTTGATGAGGGAAGCGTCGGACGTGCACGGTTGAGAAACCGGCAAGAGCTAGGGTGGTTGGCTCGCACTTTCGTGCCCGGATCGGGTCACGGGACGGTCTCGCTCACTCTCTCGCAGTAACGGTGATATGAAATTATAGCGAGCTAGGTCCTAAAACATGCTCTCTAGCAGTGGCATAAACAAGCATATATCGTACTCCCGGGAAGACGATACCTCCACGCGCTCGGCGTGGGGACGACGGACCCGGCCGATATCGTACTCCCGGGACAGTTAATACATAAAGATTACAGTAATGACTTAAGGCCCACTCCACGCAGGGAGGTAACGGGCGACACGAAGGAGCCCGGGAGGACCGATTTCGGGTTGACGGGCGGCTTTCCGCATAGCTTCGGTAGCACCCGAACTAGTGACGGTGGGGCCCACGTGCTGTCCGGAGGGGCCGTGTGGGACCCGGTGGCACCGCTGTAGTGATGGATGCTGATGGAAGCGATCCCCGGGCTGGCGGCATGCTGGAACGACGATCGGAGGCCGTGCGGCTCCGGCCGGCGCCCTTCGGGAAAACTTCCCACGGATCTGCAGTTTCTGGTTTTCAGCGCGCTGTCCGACGAGAACGGACGCTGCGATCAGATCCGTTGTCGGATTGACACGAAATTAGCGCCGTTGGAAAGCTGACTCGAAGTACTTCAATGTAGGTCTAGAGATCTGGCCTGGATCTTCGCTGATCTGGACTTATGGAATTTACAACCTCCTGTTGTACAGTAACTGAACACTCAGATCTGCAGAGCTGATCTCTGGTAACTGCCGTTGACCGCTAGGAAGACCTTGGATTCAGACTTCGACCTCTTCATGAAAGTTGTAGGATTTTGAGTTGGGAAGATGGCAAAGTTGGTTTGGACACGTTTGGATGTGTCTATGAATTTCCATGATTTGTTTACTGGAAGAAGGTCGAATCTGGGATCTAGCTGGAAGTACTGTAGCTCCGGTAGAACATGAATTTTGAAAAATAGGTAAAAGACTCAACAAAAATTAATAAAAATGGTGGTCGTAGGGAAAAATGGACAAAAACCCCAGTTAAATTGGGAGGGCAAAAGAAATTCAAAAGGGTGGTAGAAGGGGATGAACTCAAAGGTTCTGTCACTGTAGACAGAGACAGATCTGATCTGAGTTTGGGGAATGAACGAAGTGGAAACACTATGAAACGGGGGAATTTGGACCTGAATTTTTTTGTGGAGAAGGGGCTATAAGATATAAACCAACCCTAGCTCTTGGCATTTCGCTAGAGTGACAGAAAAATTTTTTAAGAACACGGGACGGTCTCGCTCCAAACTTGTAGGTAAGGCAGAATCCCGTTTCTCGGATTCACAATTTCATAAACTTTTCGAGTTTGACTTGTCTAAAGAGTGGTGAAGGCCATGGTGTAGACCGTCACAAGATCACTCGCACAACTGAATACGGGTACGCTCACTCCACGCGCTCGACTTAACTGCAAATTGATGCGGGACGAGACACGGACACGGCAAACTCGCGATCGTCCCTTAACGAGGGAAGCGTCGGACGTGCGCGGTTGAGAAACCGGCAAGAGCTAGGGTGGTCGATTTGCACTCTCGTGCCCGGATCGGGTCACGGGACGGTAACGCTCACTCTCGCAGCAGCGGTGATACAAATAGAAAGCGAGCTAGTTACCTTATCATGCTCTCTAGCAGCGGCATAAACAAGCATATATGAGAATTAAGCAAAATGCCAAGTAAAGAGCGAAGACGATATCTCCACGCGCTCGGCGTGGGGACGACGGACCCGGCCGATCTCGTACTCCCGGGACAGTTAATACATAAAGATTACAGTAATGATTTAAAGCCCACTCCACGCAGGGAGGTAACGGGCGACACGAAGGAGCCCGGGAGGACCGATTTCGGGTTGACGGGCGGCTTTCCACGTAGCTTCGGCAGCACCCGAACTAGTGACGGTGGGGCCCACGTGCTGTCCGGAGGGGTCGTGTGGGACCCAGTGGCACCGCTGTAGTGATGGATACCCGGAGGATCACTCCTTGGGATGGCGGAGCGCTGGAACGCCGGCCGGAGGCCCGGCGGCTCCGTTCGGCACTGGTCGGAAAAACCGGCCACGGACCTGCACTTTCTGATTTTCAGCGCGCGCTCGGACGGGAACGGGCGCTGCGATCAGCCCCGAAGTCGGATCGACACGAGACTGGCGCCGTTGGAAAGCTAACTTCAAATCCTTCAATGTAGGCTTGGAGATCTGGCCTGGATCTTCACGGATCTGGACCTATGGAATTTACAACCTCCTGTTGTATAGTAACTGAACACTCAGATCTGCAGAGCTGATCTCTGATAACGGCCATTGACTGCTAGGAAGACCTTGGATTCATACTCGACTTCTTCATGACAGTTGTAGAATTTTGAGTTGGGAAGATGGAAAATTTAGTTTGGACACGTTTGGATGTGTCTATGAATTTCTATGATTTGTTTACTGGAAGAATGTCGGATTTGGGATCTGGCTAGAAGTATTGTAGCTCCGGTAGAACATGAATTTTGAAAAATAGGTAAAAGACTCAAAAAAAATTAATAAAAATGGTGGTCGTAGGGAAAAATGGACAGAAACCCCAGTTAAATTGGGAGGTCAAAATAAATTCAAAAGGGTGGTAGAAGGGGAAGAACTCAAAGGTTCTGTCACTGTAGACAGAGACAGATCTGATCTGAGTTTGGGGAATGAACGACGTGGAAACACTATGAAACGGGAATGACGTATTGGCTTACAAAGCCGTACAATTACGCTTATACTTTCCCATGGATATAAAAATAAACTAAAGGATACAAATGCAAAATAAAATGTACATGCTCGGCGTCGATTCCCATCAACTAAAGAATCGGCAAACTAGCGAGTTTGGGCTTGAGCCATTAGTTTGTGAAAGTTTGGAGGTAGCTGCGACCCGTGGATGGCTTGAGGGTGACTAGCGCGATCGTCCGTTCTAGTCACGATGGCTCAAGTAGGGGTAAGGATCCTTTGCGGGCGGGCGGCTTTTGGAGTCAATCAATGGAAGAACACCAGATGGGTACGCTCTGAAACCAAATTGATGCGAATTGATGCGGGACGAGATACGGACACGGCAAGCTCGCGATCGTCCCTTGATGAGGGAAGCGTCGGACGTGCACGGTTGAGAAACCGGCAAGAGCTAGGGTGGTCGGCTCGCACTTTCGTGCCCGGATCGGGTCACGGGATGGTCTCGCTCACTCTCTCGCAGCAACGGTGATATGAAATTATAACGAGCTAGGTCCTAAAACATGCTCTCTAGCAGTGGCATAAACAAGCATATATGAAATAAGCGAAATGCCAAGTGTAGGAGCGAAGACGATACCTCCACGCGCTCGGCGTGGGGACGACGGACCCGGCCGAAACTCGTACTCCCGGAATAATATTACACAATATTACAAAAATGCAAGCCGCTGCCCACTCCACGCAGGGAGGTAAAGGGCTACACAATGGGTCCGGGAGGACCGAATTCGGGTTGACGGGCGGCTTCTCGCGTTGATTCGGCAACGCCCGAACTAATGACGGTGGGGCCCACGTGCTGTACTGAGGGGCCGTGTGGGACCCGGGCCACCGCTGTGGTGGGGGACACTGATGGAAGCTATCCCCGGGCTGGCGGCACGCTGGAACGATGATCGGAGGCCGGGCAGCTCCGGCCGGCGCCCGTCGGGAAAACTTCCCACGGATCTGTAGTTTCTGGTTTTCAGCGCGCTGTTCGGCGAGAACGGACGCTGCGAACAGATCCGATGTCGGATTGACACGAAATTAGCGCCGTTGGAAAGCTGACTCGAAGTACTTCAATGTAGGCCTAGAGATCTAGCCTGGATCTTAGCTGATCTGGACTTATGGAATTTACAACCTCCTGTTGTACAGTAACTGAACACTCAGATCTATAGAGCGGATCTTTGATAACAGCCATTGACCGCTAGGAAGACCTTGGATTCAGACTTTGACTTCTTCATTAAAGTTGTAGGATTTTGAGTTGGAAAGATGGAAAAATTGGTTTGGACACGTTTGGATGTGTCTATGAATTTCTATGATTTTTTTACTGGAAGAAGGTCGAATCTGGGATCTGGCTGGAAGTACTGTAGCTCCGATAGAACATGAATTTTGAAAAATAGGTAAAAGACTCAAAAAAAATTGATAAAAATGGTGGTGGTAGGGAAAAATGGACAAAAAGCCCAGTTAAATTGGGAGGTCAAAAGAAATTCAAAAGGGTGGTAGAAGGGGATGAACTCAAAGGTGCTCTCACTGTAGACAGAGACAGATCTGATCTGAGTTTGGGGAATGAACGAAGTGGAAACACTATGAAACGGGGGAATTTGGACCTGAATATTTTTTTGGAGAAGGGGCTATAAGATATAAACCAACCCTCAAAATTTCACGTCGATTGGAACTCGTGGCTGGCTTGAAGAATTTTCGAGCTACACCTCTGTCTAGCAGGACAGAACACCGAAGACGATCCCGTGGCGGCTCGAAGGCGGCACGAACGGCGGCGGCACAGACGATCACCGGAGGTTGAGAGGAGATGATAGAAGGTAGAATCACTCTAGAACTTGAGGTTGGAGGAGAAGAACACCAGGGAGAGAGAGGAACAAGGGTACACCCTTCAATGGCTCAAGCCAATTTTACAATTTTTTCTTCATTAATCTCTAATGACACTATACATAGGCTTATATAGAAAATGGCAAGGGGTGGGGGGCTGATAATTTCGTGGGAAATATGTCATTTTCATCCCCCATGTGGTCAAAACTCAAAATAAATAAATTACATATGAATGGGGCACTCTTTTGACTAGGTAGGTAAGGTAGGTGGCCTACCTTTGAAATTTTAACCCCTTTGTCTCCCATGTGGTCAATTAGCATTCCGCTGCCCACTCCACGCAGGGAGGTAAAGAGCTACACAATGGGGTCCGGGAGGACCGAATTCGGGTTGACGGGCGGCTTCTCGCGTTGATTCGGCAACGCCCGAACACGTGACGGTAGGGCCCATGTGTTGTCCGGAGGGGCCGTGTGGGACCCGGTGGCACCGCTGTAGTGGTGGATGCCCGGAGGGTCGCTCCTTGGGATGGCGGCACGCTGGAACGCCGGCCGGAGGCCCGGCGGCTCCGTTCGGCACCGGTCGGAGAAACCGGCCACGGACCTGCACTTTCTGATTTTCAGCGCGCGCTCGGACGGGAACGGGCGCTGCGATAAGCCCTGACGTCGGATTGACACGAGACTGGCGCCGTTGGAAAGCTGACTTCAAATCCTTCAATGTAGGCTTGAAGATCTGGGCTGGATCTTCACGGATCTGGACTTATGGAATTTACAACCTCCTATTGTACAGTAACTGAACACTCAGATCTGCAGGGCTAATCTCTGATAACTGCTGTTGACCGCTAGGAAGACCTTGGATTCAGACTTCGACTTCTTCATTAAAGTTGTAGGATTTTGAGTTGGGAAGATGGCAAAATTGGTTTGGACACGTTTGGATGTGTTTATGAATTTCTATGATTTGTTTACTGGAAGAATGTCGGATCTGGGATCTGGCTGGAAGTACTGTAGCTCCGGTAGAACATGAATTTTGAAAAATAGGTAAAAGACTCAACAAAAATTAATAAAAATGGTGATGGTAGGGAAAAATGGACAAAAACCCCAGTTAAATTGGGAGGTCAAAAGAAATTCAAAAGGGTGGTAGAAGGGTACGAACTCAAAGGTTCTGTCACTGTAGACAGAGACAGATCTGATCTGAGTTTGGGGAATGAACGAAGTGGAAACACTATGAAACGGGGGAATTTGGACCTGAATTTTTTTGTTGAGAATGGGCTATAAGATATAAACCAACCCTCAAAATTTAGCATCAATTGGAACTCTTGCCTGGCTTTAGAAATTTTTGAGATGCACCTCTGTCCAGTAGGACAGAACACCGAAGATGATCCCGTGGCGGCTCGAAGGCGGCACGAACGGCGGCGGCGGCGGCACCGGAGGTGGGGGAAAGGTGATACCACTCTAGAATGGAGGTTTGGGAAGAGAGAAACCAGAGGGAGAGGAGATGGGGGCGCAGCTAGCTTCACAATTTCATAAAATTTTCTGATTTTCATTATCGTCCCCTAATCTGGACGATCGGAGGCTCTGATACCATATTGATGCGGGACGAGACACGGACACGGCAAGCTCGCGATCGTCCCTTGATGAGGGAAGCGTCGGACGTGCACGGTTGAGAAACCGGCAAGAGCTAGGGTGGTCGGCTCGCACTTTCGTGCCCGAATCGGGTCACGGGACGGTCTCGCTCACTCTATCGCAGCAACGGTGATATGAAATTATAGCAAGCTAGATCCTAAAACATGCTCTCTAGCAGTGGCATAAACAAGCATATATGAAATAAACGAAATGCCAAGTGTAAGAGCGAAGACGATACCTCCACGCGCTCGGCGTGGGGACGATGGACCCGGCCGATATCGTACTCCCGGGACAGTTAATACATAAAGATTACAGCAATGACTTAAGGCCCACTCCACGCAGGGAGGTAACGGGCGACACGAAGGAGCCCGGGAGGACCGAATTCGGGTTGACGGGCGGCTTTCCGCGTAGCTTCGGCAGCACCCGAACTAGTGACGGTGGGGCCCAAGTGCTGTCCTGAGGGGCCGTGTGGGACCCGGTGGCACCGCTGTAGTGATGGATGCTGATGGAAGCGATCCCCGGGCTGGCGGCACGTTGGAACGACGATCGGAGGCCGGGCGGCTCCGGCCGGCGCCCGTCGGGAAAACTTCCCACGGATCTGCAGTTTCTGGTTTTCAGCGCGCTGTCCGGCGAGAACGAACGCTGCGATCAGATCTGATGTCGGATTGACACGAAATTAGCGCGTGGAGGTATCGTCTTCGCTCCTACACTTGGCATTTCGCTTATTTCATAGCTGGAAGTACTGTAGCTCCGGTAGAACATGAATTTTTAAAAATAGGTAGAAGGCTGATAAAAATTTAAGAAAAATTGTGGAGGTAGGGTCCGTCGTCCCCACGCCGAGCGCGTGGAGGTATCGTCTTCGCTCCTACACTTGGCATTTCGCTTATTTCATATATGCTTGTTTATGCCACTGCTAGAGAGCATGTTTTAGGACCTAGCTCGTTATAATTTCATATCACCGTTGCTGCGAGAGAGTGAGCGAGACCGTCCCGTGACCCGATCCGGGCAAGAAAGTGCGAGCCGACCACCCTAGCTCTTGCCATAAACCGCTCACTCCACGCGCTCGACTTAAATGAAAATCAGAAAATTTTGTGAAAGTTTGGAGGTAGCTGCGACCCAACCCTCTCTCCTCTGGTTCTCCCCTTCCCAAACCCCCATTCTAGAGTGGTATCTCCTTTCCCCCACCTCCGGTGATCATCGGTGCCACCACCGCCGCCGCCGTTCGTGCCGCCATCGAGCCGCCTCTGCAGTTCTGTCTTCATCCAACCACAGCAGGTTCCTCTTCTTGGCTTGAAATTTTTATGGTGTGTTCTACCCTTAAACCCCAAGATCCACCGAAATTTTCACACCAAAATTCCACCGTTTCATATTTTTACAAATTCGTTCATCTTTCAATCTCAGATCTATTTTGTCTCTATCTATAGTGACAGAACCTTTGATTTCTTCCCCTTCTACCACCCTTTTGAATTTTGTTAGACCTCCCAATTTAACTGGGAGTTCTGTCCATTTTCCCTTACCTCCATAATTTTTCTTAAATATTTATCAGCCTTCTACCTAATTTTAAAAATTCATGTTCTACCGGAGCTACAGTACTTCAAGCCAGATCTCAGATCCGACCTTGTTCCAGTAAACAAATGACCGACAATCATAAACACATCCAAACTTGTCCAAACCAGTTTTTCCGTCTTCCTATCTCAAAGTTCTACAACTTTCATGAAGAAGTCAAAGTCTGAATCCAAGGTCTTCCTAGCGGTCAACGGCTGTTCTCAGAGAATAGCCCTGCAGATCTGAGTGTTCGGTTACTATACAATAGGAGGTTGTAAATTCCATAAGTCCAGATCCGTGAAGATCCAGGCCAGATCTCCAAGCCTACGTTGAAGGATTTGAAGTTAGCTTTCCAACGGCGCCAATCTCGTGTCGATCCGACGTCGGGGCTGATCGCAGCGCCCGTTCCCGTCCGAGCGCGCGCTGAAAATCAGAAAATGCAGGTCCGTGGCCGGTTTTTCCGACCGGTGCCGAACGGAGCCGCCGGGCCTCCGGCCGGCGTTCCAACGCGCCGCCATCCCAAGGAGCGATCCTCCGGGCATCCATCACTATAGCGGTGCCACCGGGTCCCACACAGCCCCTCCGGACAGCACGTGGGCCCCACCGTCACTAGTTCGGGTGCTGCCGAAGCTACGCGGAAAGCCGCCCGTCAACCCGAAATCGGTCCTCCCGGGCTCCTTCGTGTCGCCCGTTACCTCCCTGCGTGGAGTGGGCTTTAAATCATTGCTGTAATCTTTATGTATTAACTGTCCCGGGAGTACGAGATCGACCGGGTCCGTCGTTCCCACGCAGAGCGCGTGGAGGTATCGTCTTCGCTCTTTACTTGGCATTTTGCTTAATTCTCTTATATGCTTGTTTATGCCGCTGCTAGAGAGCATGATAGGGTAGGTTAACTAGCTCGCTTTCTATTTGTATCACCGCTGCTGCGAGAGTGAGTGTTACCGTCCCGTGACCCGATCCGGGCACGAGCGTGCAAATCGACCACCCTAGCTCTTGTAAAAAATGAAGGGGGGGGCGGCCTATTGACTATGGGTAGGTTTTGAATGGAAGGTTGAATGGGGGTAGGTGGGATGGGTGTAGAATGTTGACATTCTTAACCCTTTGTCTACCCATGTGGCATATGACTAGTCCACTCATCTAGAAGGCCACCTAGGCTGGTTGACCAGCCCCACATGGTCTAGGTGGACCAATGGGAAAGGGCTGAGGGCCCCCTTGCTGGTCCCATGGGTAAATTACATAGAAACCCACATAATCTACGGGAGTGACGCATTGGCCGATAAAGCCGTACAATTGCGCGTATACTTTCCCGTGGATATAAAAATAAACTAAAGGACATAAATACAAAATAAAATGTACATGCTCGGCGTCGATTCCCATCAACTCTCCCCGGGTTGGAGGAACTCGACCCCGTCGAGTAGGGGTAAGGATGCTCGAATACTCCGGCGGATCTGTCACCGTGCCAAGTAACGCGGGTACGCTCCACTCCAAGCGATCGTCACCTGCTCATTCCATATATACTCGATATGCGAACTGCTATGGGCTAAAGGTGGTCACTCCGAAGGGGCACTCTCAAAAGGGAAGAAAACAGCTCGAAGACTCACTAGGAATCACCGCTGAGTCCCTATAAGTGACTGATCCGGGTATAGATATGGAACCGATCCCATACTCATCAAGTGGGTCCACTCGCCTCTAACTCATAAGAGAACGACAACGAGCTTGCACAAGACGCATGTAGACAAACAAACGACACACAAACCATGTAAACAAATCACTCAAAATAAAATCACACAAAGAAAAAGTACACTGTTAGTCCGACCCGTACATGGGTGACGGCGGACCAGGACACCCGAATATGTGCCATGCATATACTAGATGTACACGATGGTTGATGGAAGGGAGGACTCCTAGACACCCTAAGATGTACCACTCATGCATTGGTGACCGATGGGATTTGGGTGAAGAAGGGGTAGGAGATCCAAAACTACCCTCGTCATCATCCCTAGATGTAGAGACGGCTTGCCGAATAGACCGAGGGGTATGGGTGGAATAGTGAACTCCTTGGAAGAGGTGGAGGGAATGTGATAGCTCTAGAGCTTCACTAGTGGAGGGGTCAAAATGGTCAAAGAAGGTATGACCCCGGGAGATGGGTTCCTCCATGACACGGTCCCAATCGTGAAATTCTTGAAGGTGTGAATGGTCACCTTCATCCGCCATAGTGAACGGGACGATGGTCATGTGAAGAAAATAAACTTCCTCCCTTGGGCCAAAAGAGAATGAAGTCGGACTCGGCCGGCATCGGGAGGAGTAGAAGAACCTCCGTGGTGACACACCCCACGGTGCACTCGGAGGTAATGGACCCATAGGCCGGATGGGTGAAGCTAAGACTAGCGGGTTGGTCGAAGCCTCGGGCCAATAAATGTGTAAAGGTCAACTGCCGGTCTAACCCTTTAAGAAGGTCGTCCAATGTGTCCACATAGTGACGAGACCGGAAGGTGGTATGAAATGAGTTGCTTGACACTAGTGGTAGTGTGGGGTCCATTGATGGGAAGGGAGGTGGGACCAAGCCATCCTTGAGCCAACTAAGAAGCGGCTCGGCTATGAAAAGCGTACCCGTTAGAAATACGGGTGGCTCGGGCCTTGGTGGTTCCAAATGAGAGGATTCCGAATCAAATTTGGAAATAGAGATGGATGACATTGGAACTCTCTCGAGTGGTGAAGGCCATGGTGTAGGCGGCTGGGAGGTAGATGCTTGTATAAAGCCACCATACCGAGAAAAGTGTGACTGAAATGGTTCGACCACTAGAGCGACCGTATAGGATTCCGCTAGAGAGAATGCATTGCGGATAAGACATTCTAACTGGAAGTGAAAGCGCAAATCTCTCCGAAACTGAAATGCGGCCGTGTTGCTCTCCTCTCCCAAGCCATGTTCCAACCAATACTTATGATATGCCCGAATGTACTCGGACACGGACCTATCACCTTGGACGGGTCGACATGGGTTGGCCATAGTTGCCAAAAGACGGGAATGGATCCCTAGGAATGGATATGCAAGGCCATTTGGACAAAACACTAGACACGACCCTAAGTAATGCAAAGTTGGAATGCATGCACACTAAGGACAAGACACCAAGACTCGGTACGGGGCGGAGTTAATCGATCCGAAGATCACTCGCGCAAGTGTACGGCCTTCCCGATAGGCGTAACCTAACGTTCGGACAACACCTTTTTATATACCGACTAATGGTATGCAAATGCGACCCAAAAGGTACTTTTTTTTTGTTTTAAAATAATGATGACTCTAAACACGACGTAGACTATGACTAATGACTAGACGTAAATGACACACTCTTTTTTTTGACACCCTAGACTCAACTCACTCTGATACCAAATTGATGCGGGACGAGACACGGACACGGCAAGCTCGCGATCGTCCCTTAACGAGGGAAGCGTCGGACGTGCGTGGTTGAGAAACCGGCAAGAGCTAGGGTGGTCGATTTGCACTCTCGTGCCCGGATCGGGTCACGGGACGGTAACGCTCACTCTCGCAGCAGCGGTGATACAAATAGAAAGCGACCTAGTTACCCTATCATGCTCTCTAGGAGCGGCATAAACAAGCATATATGAGAATTAAGCAAAATGCCAAGTAAAGAGCGAAGACGGTACCTCCACGCGCTCGGCGTGGGGACGACGGACCCGGCCGATCTCGTACTCCCGGGACAGTTAATACATAAAGATTACAGCCATGATTTAAAGCCCACTCCACGCATGGAGGTAACGGGCGACACGAAGGAGCCCGGGAGGACCGATTTCGGGTTGACGGGCGGCTTTCCGCGTAGCTTCGGCAGCACCCGAACTAGTGACGGTGGGGCCCACGTGCTGTCCGGAGGGGCCGTGAACGCTGGAACGACGATCGGAGGCCGGGCGGCTCCGGCCGGCGCCCGTCGGGAAAACTTCCCACGGATCTGCAGTTTCTGGTTTTCAGCGCGCTGTCCGGCGAGAACGGACGCTGCGGTCAGATCCGATGTCGGATCGACACGAAATTAGCGCCGTTGGAAAGTTGACTCGAAGTACTTCAATGTAGCCTTAGAGATCTGGCCTGGATCTTCGCTGATCTGGACTTATGGAATTTACAATCTCCTGTTGTACAGTAACTGAACACTCAGATCTGCAGGGCTGATCTCTGATAACTACCATTGACCGCTAGGAAGACCTTAGATTTAGACTTCGACTTCTTCATGAAAGTTGTAGGATTTTGAGTTGGGAAGATGCCAAAATTGGTTTGGACACGTTTGGATGTGTTTATGAATTTCTATGATTTGTTTACTGGAAGAAGGTCGGATCTGGGATCTGGCTGGAAGTGTTGTAGCTCCGGTAGAACATGAATTTTGAAAAATAGGTAAAAGACTCAACAAAAATTAATAAAAATGGTGGTGGTAGGGAAAAATGGACAAAAACCCCAGTTAAATTGGGAGGTCAAAAGAAATTCAAAAGGGTGGTAGAAGGGGATGAATTCAAAGGTTCTGTCACTGTAGACAGAGACAGATCTGATCTGAGTTTGGGGAATGAACGAAGTGGAAACACTATGAAACGGGGGAATTTGGACTTGAAGTTTTTTTTGGAGAAGGGGCTATAAGATAGGAACCAACCCTCAAAATTTCAAGTCGATTGGAACTCGTGGCTGGCTTGAGGAATTTTCAAGCTGCACCTCTATCTGGCAGGACAGAACACCGAAGACGATCCCGTGGCGGCTCGAAGGCGGCACGAACGGCGGCGGCGGCGGCACAAACGATCACCGGAGGTTGAGAGGAGATGACAGAAGGAAGAATCACTCTAGAACTTGAGGTTGGAGGAGAGGAACACCAGGGGGAGAGAGGAACAAGGGCACACCCTTCAATGGCTCAAGCCAATTTTACAATTTTTTTCTTCATCCTAGGTGGCACTCATTTTATCTCATTATGGCCGATCCGGGCACGAAAGTGCGAGCCGACCACCTTAGCTCTTGCCGGTTTCTCAACCGTGCACGTCCGACGCTTCCCTCATCAAGGGACGATCGCGAGCTTGCCGTTTAAGGCCCACTCCACGCAGGGAGGTAACGGGCGACACGAAGGAGCCCGGGAGGACCGATTTCGGGTTGACGGGCGGCTTTCCGCGTAGCTTCGGTAGCACCCGAACTAGTGACGGTGGGGCCCACATGCTGTCCGGAGGGGCCGTGTGGGACCCGGTGGCACCGTTGTAGTGATGGAAGCGATCCCCGGGCTGGCGGCACGCTGGAACGACGATCGGAGGTCGGGCGGCTCCGGCCGGCGCCCTTCGGGAAAACTTCCCATGGATCTGCAGTTTCTGGTTTTCAGCGCGCTGTCCGACGAGAACGGACGCTGCGATCAGATCCGATATCGGATTGACACGAAATTAGCGCCGTTGGAAAGCTGACTCGAAGTACATCAATGTAGGCGTAGAGATCTCGCTTGGATCTTCGCTGATCTGGACTTATGGAATTTACAACCTCCTGTTGTACAGCAACTGAACACTCATATTTACAGAGCTGATCTCTGGTAACTGCCGTTGATCGCTAGGAAGACCTTGGATTCAGACTTCGACCTCTTCATCAAAGTTGTAGAATTTTGAGTTGGGAAGATGGAAAAGTTGGTTTGGACACGTTTGGATGTGTCTATGAATTTCTATGATTTGTTTACTGGAAGAAGGTCGAATCTGGGATCTGGCTGGAAGTACTGTATCTCCGATAGATCATGAGTTTTGAAAAATAGGTAAAAGACTCAACAAAAATTAATAAAAATTGTGGTGGTAGGGAAAAATGGACAGAAACCCCAGTTAAATTGGGAGGGCAAAAGAAATTCAAAAGGGTAATAGAAGGGGACGAACTCAAAGGTTCTGTCACTGTAGACAGAGACAGATCTGATCTAAGTTTGGAGAATGAACGAAGTGGAAACACTATGAAACGGGGATATTTGGACATGAATTTTTTTGTGGAGAAGGGGCTATAAGATATAAACCAACCCTCAAAATTTCACGTCGATTGGAACTTGTGGCTGGCTTGAGGAATTTTCGAGCTGCACCTCTATCCAGCAGGAAAGAACACCGAAGACGATCCCGTGGCGGCTCGAAGGCGGCACGAACGGCGGCGGCGGCGGCGGCACCGGAGGTGGGGGAAAGGTGATACCACTCTAGAATGGAGGTTTGGGAAGAGATAAACCAGAGGGAGAGGAGCTGGGGGCGCAGCTAGCTTCACAATTTCATACCCTTTTCTGATTTTTCATTATCCCAGGGGGAGCGAAGACGATACCTCCACGCGCTCGGCGTGGGGACGACGGACCCGGCCGATCTCGTACTCCCGGGACAGTTAATACATAAAGATTACAGCAATGATTTAAAGCCCACTCCACGCAGGGAGGTAAAGGGCGACACAATGGAGCCCGGGAGGGTCAATTTCGGGTTGACGGGCGGCTATCCGCGTAGCTTCGGCAGCACCCGAACTAATGACGGTGGGGCCCACGTGCTGTCCGGAGGGGCCGTGTGGGACCCGGGTCACCGCTATGGTGGGGGGCACTGATGGAAGCGATCCCTGGGCTGGCGGCACGCTGGAACGACGATCGGAGGCCGGGCGGCTCCGACCGGCGCCCGTCGGGAAAACTTCCCACGGATCTGCAGTTTCTGGTTTTCAGCGCGCTGTCCGGCGAGAACGGACGCTGCGATCAGATCCGATGTCGGATTGACACGAAATTAGCGCCGTTGGAAAGCTGACTCGAAGTACTTCAATGTAGGCCTAGAGATCTAGTCTGGATCTTCGCTGATCTGGACTTATGGAATTTACAACCTCCTGTTGTACAGTAACTGAACACTCAGATCTACAGAGCTGATCTCTGATAACTGCCGTTGACCGCTAGGAAGACCTTAGTTTTGACTTCTGCATTAAAGTTGTAGGATTTTGAGTTGGGAAGATGGAAAAATTGGTTTGGACACGTTTGGATGTGTCTATGAATTTCTATGATTTGTTTACTGGAGGAAGGTCGGATCTGGGATCTGGCTGGAAGTACTGTAGCTCCGGTAGAACATGAATTTTGAAAAATAGGTAAAAGACTCAACAAAAATTAATAAAAATGGTGGTGGTAGGGAAAAATGGACAGAAACCCCAGTTAAATTGGAGGTCAAAATAAATTCAAAAGGGTGGTATAAGGGGAAGAACTCAAAGGGTCTGTCACTGTAGACCGAAAAGAGCGAGTTGAGTCTAGGGTGTCAACAAAAAAAAAAGTGTGTCATTTACGTCTAGTCATTAGTCGGTCTAAGTCGTGTTTAGGGTTATCATTGTTTTAAAACAAACAAAAAAAAGTGTCTTTTCGAATTTGCATCCATTTACTCGGTATATCAAAAGGTGTTGTCTGAACGTTAGGCTACGCCTATCGGGAAAGCCGCACACTTGCGCGAGTGATCCTCGGATCGCTTATCTCCGCCACGTACCGAGTCTTGGTTGTGTCTAGGTTGTCGTCGAGTCACATTCCAACTTTGCATTACTTAGGGTCGTGTCTAGTGTTTTGTCCAAATGGCATTGCATACCCATTCCTAGGGGACCCAACCCCATCTTGGCCACCATGGCCACATCCCGAGCCTATAGTCCAGATGAAGTGGGCGCAATGTTCCAAGCCATGCTGGGAAAAGTGCAAAGGTTTAGTACAAGCCTAGATCGGTTTAGTACTAGCCTAGATCGGTATATCGGGGTAGATTGGTTGTTCCCGGAACCACCCCAAGGACCCCTTCACCATGAGAGAGACATTCCTTCCTCACCTATGAGAGCTCCAATGTCATCACTCTCTATGTCCGAACATGATTCAGAACTATCTCATTTGGAGCCACCAAGGCCCGAGCCACCCGTATTTCTAACGGGTACACTATACATCGCCAAGCCGCTTTTTAGTTGGCTCAAGGATGGCTTGGCCCCACCTCCCTTCCCATCAATGGACCCCACACTACCACTAGTGTCAAGCAACTCATTTCATACCACCTTCCGGTCTCGTCACTATGTGGACACATTGGACGACCTTCTTAAAGGGTTAGACCGACAGTTGACCTTTACACATTTATTAGCCCGAGGCTTCGACCAACCCGCTAGTCTTAGCTTCACCCATCCGGCCTTAGGATCCATTACCTCCGTGTGCACCGTGGGGTGTGTTCCCCGGGCTGGCGGCACGCTGGAACGACGATCGGAGGCCGAGCGGCTCCGGCCGGCGCCCGTCGGGAAAACTTTCCACGGATCTGCAGTTTCTGGTTTTCAGCACGCTGTCCGGCGAGAACGGACGCTGCGATCAGATCCGATGTCGGATTGACACGAAATTAGCGCCGTTGGAAAGCTGACTCGAAGTACTTCAATGTAGGTCTAGAGATCTGGCCTGGATCTTTGCTGATCTGTACTTATGGAATTTACAACCTCCTGTTGTACAGTAACTAAACACTCAGATCTGTAGAGCTGATCTCTGATAACTGCCATTGACCGCTAGGAAGACCTTGGATTCAGACTTCGACTTCTTCATTAAAGTTGTAGGATTTTGAGTTAAGATGACAAAAGTGGTTTGGACACGTTTGCATGTGTCTATAAATTTCTATGATTTGTTTACTGAAAGAAGGTCGGATCTGGGATCTGGCTGGAAGTACTGTAGCTCTGGTAGAACATGAATTTTGAAAAATAGGTAAAAGACTCAACAAAAATTAATAAAAATGGTGGTGGTAGGGAAAAGTGGACAAAAACCCCAGTTAAATTGGGTGGTCAAAAGAAATTCAAAAGGGTGGTAGAAGGGGACGAACTCAAAGGTTCTATCACTGTAGACAGAGACAGATCTGATCTGAGTTTGGGGATTGAACGAAGTGGAAATACTATGAAACGGGTGAATTTGGACCTGTATTTTTTTGTGGAGAAGGGGCTATAAGATATAAACCAACCCTCAAAATTTCACGTCGATTGGAACTCGTGGCTGGCTTCAGAAATTTTCGAGCTGCACCTCTATCCAGCAGGACAGAACACCGAAGATGATCCCGTGGCGGCTCGAAGGCGGCACGAGCGGCGGTGGCGGCGGCACCGACGATCACCGGAGGTTGAGAGGGGTGGAAGGAGATAGAATCCACTCTAGATCTGGGGTTGGGGAAGGAAGGAAGAACACCAAGGGAGAAAGGGAGAGAGGGCACACCCTTCTTGCTTCAAGTAATTTTCACATAATTTCTTCAACCTCATTTAGGGACGTTGTGGACCCTTCTTGTACCCTATCAATTTGTGTGGAATCCAAGGTCTTCCTAGCGGTCAACGGCAGTTATCAGAGATCAGCCCTGCAGATCTGAGTGTTTAGTTACTGTACAACAGAAGGTTGTAAATTCCATAAGTCCAGATCAGCGAAGATCCAGGCCAGATCTCTAGGCCTACATTGAAGTACTTCGAGTCAGCTTTCCAACGGCGCTAATTTCGTGTCAATCCGACATCTGATCTGATCGTAGCGTCCGTTCTCACCGGACAGCGCGCTGAAAACCAGAAACTGCATATCCGTGGGAAGTTTTCCCGACGGGCGCCGGCCGGAGCCGCCCGGCCTCCGATCGTCATTCCAGCGTGCCGCCAGCCCGGGGATCGCTTCCATCAGTGTCCCCCACCACAGCGGTGACCCGGGTCCCACACGGCCCCAATTCCGAAGCCCGATCGGAGCGCCGTTTATTGGAGAATGTCGGCGACTGGATGTAGTATCTTCACTCCGAGGATCGCAAATGGATGCCTTCAGATCTGGGCGCAGTGATGAATCTTCTAAGGTTCTGGTTTTATGCTCATAGAACTGCACAGAAACACGATAAAATGTTGAAAAAATAGTTTCTGATGTCGGATTGGGGCGTTCCTTGTTGCCGATGGTAGGCGACGTCCAGAGGAAGAAATGTTCTGAAGACCCCTCACACAGATCTTGGCCGGATGAAGGTGGGGTAGGCTCTGCAAGTTGGTTCTAGTTCACAACCGGACCTGCTCAGACCAGCCCACGTGATCCAACGAGAACTATCGGGACGATGAGCACCAATCCCCGATCGAGGCGAAACCAGTGGCAACGCGAAGAGGACTTGAAAGACTACGATTGATCTTTAGAAACCAACTTCTGATGGCGTCAAGGTTGGGCTCCAAGAATTAAAACACAGACAACTTCAATTCTGGACTGCACTCTGGGACAGATCTGCGCGCTGCCACGAGGAAAATCGCCACCGGCGCTCACGAACTCGGATCGACACGAAACCAAATCTGAATCCTTGATAACTTGTAGTAGTATCAGGGATAAATCATATGGAACCAGAAGATAAGAGGAAGAGAGGGGTAGAGGGTCGAGTCTCACGACCTGAAGGTTGTTGGGTGTCACACCCAAAGAAGGAGAAGTGAATCACTCACTTAAGGTAATTTCTCACAAAATATTTTCATTAGCTTCTACAACAACACTATACATGCCTTCTTATAGGGAAATGGAAGGGGTAGGGGGTTGGGAATTCGTGGATACAAGTAGGGGGAGGTAGTGTTCATAGATTATGACCTTGATGAAAGGGAAAGGGGGACAAGGGGACATGGTTGCTCACCTACCTTTGAAATTCAAGGTAAAAGGGTAGGTGGCAGCCATTCCACCCTTGGACCAGCAGCCTTCTAATACTCCTCATGGGGTAAATGGGGAGGGGAAGAAGAAAATTCAAAGTTGCTAGCCTAATACAACAAGGAAGGGGGCACCCCCCTTATTGGGCTATGAATGGGCCACTTGGAGGCCTTGGCTTAAGCAAGCCCAACCAGCCAATATGGCTTAAGGCCATTCCCATCTTAAGAACCCAAGAGTAAAAGAAACCCATTTTAGAATGAGGCCTCTCCCACTTAGGGAGCCCATATAGAAAGGGAGCCCAATTGGGCCTTGCTAGGCTAATGGGTGCTTCATATTGGTCCAAGGCCTTTCCTTTCTTATGGAAAGCTTAAGGGCCTTTAACCACTTGGCCTTTCAAGGGTCTAACAACCAGCCCAATATGAAAACCCATATATAATCTTCAATACAAGCCCAAATTACATGCTAAAAGTGACCAAATTGAAGCCACATGATCCCCAATTCGATGGGAAGCCGATGTAGTCCACTTGGCGCTCCGCGTATGGCACCGTCGGGTCGCCGACGTGTCACGTGATCGCCCTGGTGTCCGCACCAATTCTCCCCGGGTGGGAGGAACTCGACCCCGTCGAGTAAGGATCTCGAAGCTTGCATTCTCTGCATGTGATCAAGGTGCTGGTCATCGTGGGGCATCCTCGTCAACGCACTAGGACGTGGATATGTGCTGTTCCTTGTGGTGATCACCTGCTCATCCAGTATACAATCTATATGAATGCGTTGAGGCTAGAAGAGGTGGACTCTCGGGTGGTGTATCACTCACAATAGAGGGAGAAAGCCCAAAGCTCACTAGGGATCACCGCGGGTTCCAATATGCTACCAGATCTGAAACATGGAACGTCGAACTGACACCATAGTCACCCGGTAGTTCAATATCGTACGCTTTCGGACCCACTTGTTTCATAACCCGGAAAGGGTGGGGATCATGGACTTAGAGTGGCTTTCGGTCTCCGGGAGTAAACCAATCAGGTATGACCCTGACCTAGACGTACTCTCCCTTTGAATCCACGGATATGTAGCATGCATCGACTACCTCCTTATACGTGCTTTGACTGGCTGTTTATTGACACGACTTAATGCAAACCATATGAAAGAAAACAAACCATAGAAACAAACACACACACTTGAACTTAGACAAACCTATGGTTATGCAGACTATGCATATGCAATGGTGGACCAGGATATCCGAATGTGTGCCATGCATGCATTTGACATAACCGGAGGTTAATGTCATGGTGGACTCCTAGACATCCTACGATGCACCAACCATGGACATGGGGTTTGGATGTGGGAAATCTGGGAGGCTTGGGTGGTTGAGGTGGGCCGGGGGAACCAAAGTCTTCATTACCCCCAAATGACGGTTCGGACCTATTGCCATGTGAAGGTTGCCGGGCCCGAGTAGGAGGGGTGTGATAGTGGGCTTCCCTAAAGAGGGGGGAATGGAGGTTGTGGGCCAAGGGGCCCATGAAGAAAGGGATCGAAGGGATCAAAGAATGTGTGACCCCTCGATATGGATTCCCTCATCTCAAGATCCCATGTGTGGAAGTCTAGAAGGTGTTGTTGATCTCCTTCATTCATGAAGGGAGATGAGACAGTGGGGGTATGACGGTGGACCCTCTCAAAAAGGTGGAGTAAATATGGTGGGTCACGGGGTCCACAAGAGAATGGGTCGAAGGGATCAAAGAAGATATGACCCCTCTGACTAGGCTTCCACAAATCACTGTCCCACATTTGGAAATCTTGGAGGTGTAAATGATCACCTTCATTCATTGACGTAGATGGGACTGTGTATAGCAGATAGGGCTCCTCCCTCGGGATAAAAGGAGTGAAGTCAGGCTCGGCCGGTAAGGGGAGGAGTAAAAGAACCTCCATGGTGATATGGCACACAGTGTACACGGAGGTGATAGACCCTAAGGGTGGATGTGTGAAGCTACGACCTATAGGTTGGTCAAAGCCTGGAGCCAACAAGTGCATAAAAGTTTGTTGCCGGTCTAACCCTTTAAGAAGGTCATCCAATGTATCCACACGGTGACTAGACCGGAAAGTGGTGTGAAATGAATGGATTGGCACCAGAGGTAGGATAGGGTCCATAGATGGGAGGGGAGATGGGACCAAACCTATCTTAAGCCAGCTAAAGAGTGGCTCGGCTATGAGTAGCTTTCCCGTTTGAAACACGGGTAGCTCTGGCTGAGAAGGCTCCAAATAAAGATCGGAGAGTGAGGCTTCTCCAACCCTTTTGTCCCCTAGAGCTCGAGATGTCCGATTGGGACACTATCCTGCAAAGTGGCCGAATCCCAGGCAGCGATAACACTGCTGTCGTAAACCACTACGCTCCTTGATAAGTGCGTCCTGACCCTTATCCTCCTGACGGACAGGGGGTATAGGCAAAGGGGCTCTCGTGGGTGGGGAATGAGGATCCACTATGATGAGGAGGGGACCATGGGATGGAACCATAGATGGCACCGGATTGGGACTACCGGCTGTTACCTCCTTAGGTTCGTGTTTGGTTCCTCCCTGGCTAGGAGGTAGGCAAGGGGGAAGCAGGGACTCGATATAAGCACACTTCCTATCCACTTTATCCAAAATGAGTTGGAAGAGTTCGGCAATGGTGGGGTTTAGAGTAGGAGTAATGTGGTGGACTCTCCCATATGAACTCGGCTTAGTTGTGGACCTAGGCTCTTCTACATGTGCGGCGCGTTGCCTCCGATTATGGCCCACTTGGGTGGATGTGATTGGGTGGGGTCGGTTGGAGGTGACCGGGCCGGGTAGGTAGACCTTCCTAAGTTCGTCCTTCATCTCATGCCACGACTCGATGGGCCTTTGCCTCCTAACCTCTCTCATGCGCTCAATGCTCTCCCATTTCCAGGCGGCTTTGTGGACAAGCCTCTCTCGGGTAAAACTAACTTGCATGGCATCAGACATGGTGTAACATTCAAAATATTTGTCCATCGCGGCCTCCCAATTGAGGTAGTCGCCCGGATCATTAGAGCCATAAAAATTAGAGGCTTCGGGCCTACGGAAGGGGAGAGGATGGTTGCCAAGCCCATGGCTGGACCAATGGCCATATTGCCCGGGTGATGGAGATTCCATGTGAATTCGGCGGAACTACATGCTAGACATGACTATGTGGGAATGCACTAACTAGGAACCTAGACTTAACCCACTATTCGGTACGCGGCGGAGCTAAGAGATCCGAAGATCACTCGCGCAAGTGTGTGGCATTCCAGATAGGCATAGCCTAACGTTCGTGTCGCACCTTTTGATATACCGAGTAGAGGAATGCAAATGCCTTGGACTTAAATGACCCTAGACTTGAACGACGCTCTGATACCAATTTGATGCGGGACGGATGACTGACTCGGGCTAAGACGTACGACCTACTCGATGTGCGGCCAGCACTAGGACACTAAGGCAAGCCGGGCGGCTGACCACCGTGGTATTCTCCGGATGGAGACGTCTCTCAACAGCGATTTTCATAGTGTTTTCCCGACGGGGGTAGTGAAGATCTGCGATTGTACACGGCACTTGGAGTATATATGATACAGACTTGAAAATTAGAGGGTGGTCAACCACGGTCAATTCATGTTCTACCGAAGCTAGGGTGGTTGATAATCTGCAATTTTACAATTTCGTGGGTTACCATCCTAAGTGGACTCCACGGGCCGGGCCACCTACGCCCACAAAGCCCAATACACCTACATCCGGCCCTCCTAGCCTCCCAAGTCTCCCAAATCCAACGGGCAGCCGCATGCTAGGGACAAAGTAGGATGTCTAGGAGTCCCACTTTCCGACAACCACCGGTTGCCACTAGGGTATATGGGGCACATGTTCGGGTGTCCTGGTCCACCATTGCATATGCATAGTCTGCATAACCATAGGTTTGTCTAAGTTCAAGTGTGTGTGTTTGTTTCTATGGTTTGTTTTCTTTCATATGGTTTGCATTAAGTCGTGTCAATAAACGGCCAGTCAAAGCACGTATAAGGAGGTAGTCGATGCATGCTACATATCCGTGGATTCAAAGGGAGAGTACGTCTAGGTCAGGGTCATACCTGATTGGTTTCCTCCCGGAGACCGAAAGCCACTCTAAGTCCATGATCCCCACCCTTTCCGGGTTATGAAACAAGTGGGTCCGAAAGCGTACGATATTGAACTACCGGGTGACTATGGTGTCAGTTCGACGTTCCATGTTTCAGATCTGGTAGCATATTGGAACCCGCGGTGATCCCTAGTGAG
Organism: Amorphophallus konjac; assembly: GCA_022559845.1. Lineage (NCBI taxonomy): Eukaryota > Viridiplantae > Streptophyta > Magnoliopsida > Alismatales > Araceae > Amorphophallus > Amorphophallus konjac. Next base: position 15,574,934 of record CM040121.1, read on the forward strand.
CTTTGGGCTTTCTCCCTCTATTGTGAGTGATACACCACCCGAGAGTCCACCTCTTCTAGCCTCAACGCATGCATATAGATTGTATACTGGATGAGCAGGTGATCACCACAAGGAACAGCGCATATCCACGTCCTAGTGCGTTGACAAGGATGCCCCACGATTACCAGCACCTTGATCACATGCGGAGAATGCAAGCTTAGAGACCCTTACTCGACGGGGTCGAGTTCCTCCCACCCGGGGAGAATTGGTGCGGACACCAGGGTGATCACGTGACACGTCGGCGACCCAACGGTGCCATACGCGGAGCGCCAAGTGGACTACATCGGCTTCCCATCGAATTGGGGATCATTTGGCTTCAATTTGGACACTTTTAGCATGTAATTTGGGCTTGTATTGAATATTATATATGGGTTTTCATATTGGGCTGGTTGCTAGACCCTTAAAAGGCCAAGTGGTTAAAGGCCCTTAAGCTTTCCATAAGAAAGGAAAGGCCTTGGACCAATATGAAGCACCCATTAACCTAGCAAGGCCCAATTGGGCTCCCTTTCTATATGGGCTCCCTAAGTGGGAGAGGCCTCATTCTAAAATGGGTTTCTTTTACTCTTGGGTTCTTAAGATGGGAATGGCCTTAAGCCATATTGGCTGGTTGGGCTTGCTTAAGCCAAGGCCTCCAAGTGGCCCATTCATAGCCCAATAAGGGGGGCGCCCCCTTCCTTGTTGTATTAGGCTAGCAACTTTGAATTTTCTTCTTCCCCTCCCCATTTACCCCATGAGGAGTATTAGAAGGCTGCTGGTCCAAGGGTGGAATGGCTGCCACCTACCCTTTTACCTTGAATTTCAAAGGTAGGTGAGCAACCATGTCCCCTTGTCCCCCTTTCCCTTTCATCAAGGTCATAATCTATGAACACTACCTCCCCCTACTTGTATCCACGAATTCCCAACCCCCTACCCCTTCCATTTCCCTATAAGAAGGCATGTATAGTGTTGTTGTAGAAGCTAATGAAAATATTTTGTGAGAAATTGCCTTAAGTGAGTGATTCACTTCTCCTTCTTTGGGTGTGACTCCCAACAGCATTCAGGTCGTGAGACTCGACCCTTTACCTCTCTCTTCCTCTTATCTTCTGGTTCCACCTAATTTATCCCTGATACTACTACAAGTTAGCAAGGATTCAGATTTGGTTTCGTGTCGATCTGAGTTCGTGAGCAGCGGAGGCGATTTTCCTCGTGGCGGCGCACAGATCTGTCCCAGAGTGCAGTCCAGAATTGAAGTTGTCTGTGTTTTAATTCTTGGAGCCCAACCTCGACGCCATCAGAAGTTGGTTTCGAAAGATCAATCGTAGTCTTTCAAGTCCTCTTCGCGTTGCCACTTGTTTCGACTCGATCTGGGATCGGTGCTGATCGTGCCGACAGTTCTCGTGGGATCACGCGGGCTGGTCTGAGCAGGTCCGACTGTGAACTAGAACCAACTTGCAGAGACTACCCCACCTTCTTCCAGCCAAGATCTGTGTGAGAGGTCTTCAGAACATTTCTTCCTCTGAACGTCTCCTACCATCGCCAACAAGGAACGCCCCGATCCGACATCAGAAACTATTTTTCCAACATTTTATCGTGTTTCTGTGCAGTTCTATGAGCACAAAACCAGAACCTCAGAAGATACATCACTGCACCCAGATCTGAAGGCATCTGTTCGCGATCTTCGGAGAGAAGATACTACATCCAGTCGCCGACATTCTCCAACAAACGGCGCTCCGATCAGGCTTCGGATCTAGCCGTACCAAGCTCCGCAAGCTCGCTGCGCAGGGTGACCAGCGCGGGCAGAACCGAGTCGGCTTTCCGTCGGCGTACCCGAGCGGCTCCGGCACGCGTCCCTCGCCTCCTGCGAGTGTGGCCCGTCAACCCAGATTCCAGCAACCCCAAAATTGGCATTTGTAGCCCTATACCTCCCTGCGTGGAGAATTGATGCGGGACGAGACACGGACACGGCAAGTTCGCGATCGTCCCTTAACGAGGGAAGCGTCGGACGTACGCGGTTGAGAAACCGGCAAGAGCTAGGGTGGTCGATTTGCACTCTCTTGCCCGGATCGGGTCACGGGACGGTAACGCTCACTCTCGCAGCAGCGGTGATACAAATAGAAAGTGAGCTAGTTACCCTATCATGCTCTCTAGCAGCGGCATAAACAAGCATATATGAGAATTAAGTAAAATGCCAAGTAAAGAGCGAAGATGATACCTCCACGCGCTCGGCGTGGGGACGACGGACCCGGCCGATCTCGTACTCCCGGGACAGTTAATACATAAAGATTACAGCAATGATTTGAAGCCCACTCCACGTAGGGAGGTAACGGGCGACACAAAGGTGCCCGGGAGGACCGATTTCAGGTTGACGGGCGGCTTTCCGCGTAGCTTCGGCAGCACCCGAACTAGTGACGGTGGGGCCCACGTGCTGTCCGGAGGGGCCGTGTGGGACCCGGTGGCACCGCTGTAGTGGTGGATGCCCGGAGGGTCGCTCCTTGGGATGGCGGCGCGTTGGAACGCCGGCCGGAGGCCCGGCGGCTCCGTCCGGCACCGGTCGAAAAAACCGGCCACGGACCTGCACTTTCTGATTTTCAGCGCGCGCTCGGACGGGAACGGGCGCTGCGATCAGCCCCGACGTCGGATCGACACGAGACTGGCGCCGTTGGAAAGCTGTCTTCAAATCCTTCAATGTAGGCTTGGAGATCTAGCCTGGATCTTCACGGATCTGGACTTATGGAATTTACAACCTCCTGTTGTACAGTAATTGACACTCAGATCTGCAGAGCTGATCTCTGATAACTGCCGTTGACCGCTAGGAAGACCTAAGATTCAGAATTCGACTTCTTCATGAAAGTTGTAGGATTTTGAGTTGGGAAGATGGCAAAATTGGTTTGGACACATTTGGATGTGTTTATGAATTTCTATGATTTGTGTATTGGAAGAAGGTCAGATCTGGGATCTGGCTGGAAGTACTGTAGCTCCGGTAAAACATGAATTTTGAAAAATAGGTAAAAGACTCAAAAACAATTAATAAAAATGGTGGTGGTAGGGAAAAATGGACAGAAACCCCAGTTAAATTGGAAGGTCAAACAAAATTCAAAAGGGTGGTAGAAGGGGATGAACTCAAAGGTTCTGTCACTGTAGATAGAGACAGATCTGATCTGAGTTTGGGGAATGAACGAAGTGGAAACACAATGAAACGGGGGAATTTGGACCTGAATGTTTTTGTGGAGAAGGGGCTATAAGATAGAAACCAACCCTAAAAATTTCAAGTTGATTGGAACTCGTGGTTGGCTTGAGGAATTTTCGAGCTGCACCTCTGTCCAACAGGACAGAACACCGAAGATGATCCCGTGGCGGCTCGAAGGCGGCACGAACGGCGGCGACGGCGGCACCGACGATCACCGGAGGTTGAGAGGAGATGATAGAAGGTAGAATCACTCTAGAACTTGAGGTTGGAGGAGAAGAACACCAGGGAGAAAAGGAACAAGGGCACACCCTTCAATGGCTCAAGCTAATTTTACAATTTTTTCTTCATTAATCTCTAATGACACTATACATAGGCTTATATAGAAAATGGCAAGGGGTGGGGGGCTGATAATTTCGTGGGAAATATGTCATTTTCATCCCCATGTGGTCAAAACTCAAAATAAGTAAATTACATATGAATGGGGCACTCCTTTAACTAGGTAGGTAAGGTAGGTGGCCTACCTTTGAAATTTTAACCCCTTTGTCTCCCATGTGGTCAATTAGCATTCAAACCTTCTAGATGGCCACCTAGGATGGTTGACCAGCCCCAGATGGATGAGGTGGACCAATGGGGAAGGGGAGGGGGCCCCCTAGCTGGACCTACTACACATTTGCACAAAAACCCACACAATCCAAGGGAATGACGCATTGGCTTACAAAGCCGTACAATTGCGCTTATACTTTCCCATAGATATAAAAATAAACTAAAGGACACAAATGTAAAATAAAATGTACATGCTCGGCGTCGATTCCCATCAACTCTCCCCGAGTGGGAGGAACTCGACCCCGTCGAGTAGGGGTAAGGATGCTCGAATACTCCGGCGGATCCGTCACCGTGCCAAGTAACGCGGGTACGCTCCACTCCAAGCGATCGTCACCTGCTCATTCCATATATACTCGATATGCGAACTACTATGGGCTAAAGGTGGTCACTCCGAAGGGGCACTCTTAAAAGGGAAGAAAACTGCTCAAAGACTCACTAGGAATCACCGCTGAGTCCCTATAAGCGACTGATCCGGGTATAGATGTGGAACCGATCCCATACTCATCAAGTGAGTCCACTCGCCTCTTACTCATAAGAGAACGACAACGAGCTTGCACAAGACGCATGCAGACAAATAAACGACACACAAACCATGCAAACAAATCACTCAGAACAAAACCACACAAAGAAAAAGCACACTGTTAGTCCGACCCGTGCATGGGTGATGGCGGACCAGGACACCCGAATATGTGCCATGCATATACTAGATGTACACGATGGTTGATGGAAGGGAGGACTCCTAGACACCCTAAGATGTACCACTCATGCATTGGTGACCGATGGGATTTGGTTGTGAAGAAGGGGTAGGAGATCCAAAACTACCCTCGTCATCATCCCTAGATGTAGAGACGGCTTGCCGAATAGACCGAGGGGTATGGGTGGAATAGTGAACTCCTTGGAAGAGATGGAGGGAATGTGATAGCTCTAGAGCTTCACTAGTGGAGGGGTCAAAAGGGTCAAAGAAGGTATGACCCCGGGAGATGGGTTCCTCCATGACACGGTCCCAATCGTGAAATTCTTGAAGGTGTGAATGGTCACCTTCATCCGCCATAGTGAACGGGACGATGGTCATGTGAAGAAAATAAACTTCCTCCCTTGGGCAAAAGAGAATGAAGTCGGACTCGGCCGGCATCGGGAGGAGTAGAAGAATCTCCGTGGTTACACACCCCACGGTGCACACGGAGGTAATGGATCCCAAGGCCGGATGGGTGAAGCTAAGACTAGCGGGTTGGTCAAAGCCTCGGGCCAAAAGATGCGTCAACTCCCATTGTGAATCTAATCCCATAATAAGGTCATCCAAAGTATCGACAGGGTGACTAGACCGAAAAGTTGTGTGGTAGGAGTTGACGGACACCAAAGGTAGGGTAGGGTCCATAGACGGGTAAGGGAGTGGGACCAAGCCATCCTTGAGCCAACTAAGAAGCGGCTCGGCTATGTATAATGTACCCGTTAGAAATACGGGTGGCTCGGGATGAGGTGGCTCCAAGCGCGAATCCGAAGGTGGAGTGGGCCGCTGGGGCTGGGTGGCTGGACATACGGGGTCCCTAAGGGTGATCTTACCGGGTAGGTATGGTGGGCATAAGGTGCAAGTCCTCTTGTCCCAGTCAAGATTGGCCCTTCTCTCTCCTAACCACTTTTGCCCTAAAATGATGCATGAACCAGCAAGTGTGCCGATCCTGCACCATGCACCATCGGTGTAGAGAACAGAGCCGATCCTCTTATAGAACTCAACACAAGCAAAATCACCATCGCGGATAATCTCGCCTGTCTTGGAGAGAGTCTCCACAATGTCAAGAGAAACCCAATTATCCGACTCCCTATCGGTGAAATGGAGTTCCGTTGTGGACCCGTTGGGTAGAGCGGCTTTCATAATGAGAGGGGCAAAACCAAAGGCTCGGTCCATGAGGACATTCATTTTGGCCACAAAAGTTGACCACTCAGACGTATGGTCTTGGGGATCGGCCATGGGTAGTGGACATGGACATGCATACACACTGTGATAAGACACTAGACCGACTATGCAAGTTTGGAATGCATGCACACTAAGGACCCTAGACGTAAACCAAGACTCGGTACGTGGCGTAGATAACCGATCCGAAGATCACTCGCACAAGTGTGCGTCCTTCCCGATAGGCGTAGCCTAACGTTCGGACAACACCTTTTGATATACCGAGTAAAGGGATGTATGCGACCCAAAAATGACTCTTTTTGTTGTTTTGAAAATATGATGATCCTAAACACGACTTAGACAATGACTTAAATGCCACTCTCTTTTTTTTGTTTTGGACACCCTAGACTCAAACTCGCTCTGATACCAAATTGATGCGGGACGAGACACGGACACGGCAACCTCGCGATCGTCCCTTGATGAGGGAAGCGTCGGACGTGCACGGTTGAGAAACCGGCAAGAGCTAGGGTGGTCGGCTCGCACTTTCGTGCCCGGATCGGGTCACGGGACGGTCTCGCTCACTCTCTCGCAGCAACGGTGATATGAAATTATAACGAGCTAGGTCCTAAAACATGCTCTCTAGCAGTGGCATAAACAAGCATATATGAAATAAGCGAAATGCCAAGTGTAGGAGCGAAGATGATACCTCCACGCGCTCGGCGTGGGGACGACGGACCCGGCCGAAACTCGTACTCCCGGAACAATATTACATAATATTACAGAAATGCAAGCCGCTGCCCACTCCACGCAGGGAGGTAAAGAGCTACACAATGGGGTCCGGGAGGACCGCATTCGGGTTGACGGGCGGCTTCTCGCGTTGATTCAGCAACGCCCGAACACGTGACGGTTGGGCCCACGTGCTGTCCGAAGGGGCCGTGTGGGACCCGGTGGCACCGCTGTAGTGGTGGATGCCCGGAGGGTCGCTCCTTGGGATGGCGGCGCGTTGGAACGCCGGTCGGACGCCCGGCGGCTCCGTTCGGCACCGGTCGGAAAAATCGGCCACGGACCTGCACTTTCTGATTTTCAACGCGCGCTCGGACGGGAACGGGCGCTGCGATCAGCCCCGACGTCGGATCGACACGAGACTGGCGCCGTTGGAAAGCTGACTTCAAATCCTTCAATGTAGGCTTGGAGATCTGGCCTGGATCTTCACGGATCTGGACTTATGGAATTTACAACCTCCTGTTGTACAGTAACTAACACTCAGATCTACAGGGCTGATGTCTGATAACTGCCGTTGATCGCTAGGAAGACCTTGGATTCAGACTTCGACTTCTTCATGAAAGGGCCGATAATTCTTTCCCTGCGAGGAGTAGAAGAATCTCCGTGGTGACACACCCCACGGTGCACACGGAGGTAATGGATCCTAAGACCGGATGGGTGAAGCTAAGACTAGCGGGTTGGTCAAAGCCTCGGGCCAAAAGATGCGTCAACTCCCATTGTGAATCTAATCCCATAATAAGGTCATCCATAGTATCGACATGGTGACTAGACCGAAAAGTTGTGTGGTAGGAGTTGACGGACACCAAAGGTAGGGTAGGGTCCATAGACGGGTAAGGGAGTGGGACCAAGCCATCCTTGAGCAAACTAAGAAGCGGCTCAGCTATGTATAATGTACCCGTTAGAAATACGGGTGGCTCGGGATGAGGTGGCTCCAAGCGCGAATCCGAAGGTGGAGTGGGCCGCTGGGGCTGGGTGGCTGGACATACGGGGTCCCTAAGGGTGATCTTACCGGGTAGGTATGGTGGGCATAAGGTGCAAGTCCTCTTGTCCCAGTCAAGATTGGTCCTTCTCTCTCCTAACCACTTTTGCCCTAAAATGATGCATGAACCAGAAAATGTGCCAATCTTGCACCATGCACCATCGGTGTAGAGAACAGAGCCGATCCTCTTATAGAACTCAACACAAGCAAAATCACCATCGCGGACAATCTCGCCTGTCTTGGAGAGAGACTCCACGATGTCAAGAGAAACCCAATTATCCGACTCCCTATCGGTGAAATGGAGTTCCGTTGTGGACCCGTTGGGTAGAGCGGCTTTCATAATGAGAGGGGCAAAACCAAAGGCTCGGTCCATGAGGACATTCATTTTTGCCACAAAAGTTGACCACTCGGACGTATGGTCTTGGGGATCGGCCATGGGTAGTGGACATGGACATGCATACACACTGTGACAAGACACTAGAGCGACTTTGCAAGTTTGGAATGCATGCACACTAAGGACCCTAGACGTAAACCAAGACTCGGTACGTGGCGGAGATAACCGATCCGAAGATCACTCGCACAAGTGTGCGTCCTTCCCGATAGGCGTAGCCTAACGTTCGGAGAACACCTTTTGATATACCGAGTAAAGGGATGTATGCGACCCAAAAATGACACTTTTTGTTGTTTTGAAAATATGATGATCCTAAACACGACTTAGACAATCACTTAAATGCCACTCTTTTTTTTTGTTTTGGACACCCTAGACTCAAACTCGCTCTGATACCAAATTGATGCGGGACGAGACACGGACACGGTAAGCTCGCGATCGTCCCTTGATGAGGGAAGCGTCAGACGTGCACGGTTGAGAAACCGGCAAGAGCTAGGGTGGTCGGCTCGCACTTTCGTGCCCGGATCGGGTCACGGAGCGGTCTCGCACTCTCTCGCATCAGCAGTGATATGAAAATAAAGCGAGCTAGATATCCCTATACATGCTCTCTAGCAGCGGCATAAACAAGCATATATAGAAATAAGCGAAATGCCAAGCAAGGAGCGAATACGATAGCTCCACGCGCTCGGCGTGGGGACGACGGACCCGGCCGATCTCGTACTCCCGGGACAGTTAATACATAAAGATTACAGCAATGATTTACAGCCCACTCCACGCAGGGAGATAAAGGGCGACACAATGGAGCCCGGGAGGGCCGATTTCGGGTTGACGGGCGGCTTTCCGCGTAGCTTCGGCAGCACCCGAACTAATGACGGTGGGGCCCACGTGCTGTCCGGAGGGGCCGTGTGGGACCCGGGTCACCGCTGTGGTGGGGGACACTGATGGAAGCGATCCCCGGGCTGGCGGCATGCTGGAACGACGATCAGAGGCCGGGCGGCTCCGGCCGGCGCCCGTTGGGAAAACTTCCCACGGATCTGCAGTTTCTGGTTTTCAGCGCGCTGTCCGGCGAGAACGGACGCTGCGATCAGATCCGATCTCGGATTGACACGAAATTAGCGCCTTTGGAAAGCTGACTCGAATTACTTCAATGTAGGCCTAGAGATCTAGCCTGGATCTTAGCTGATCTGGACTTATGGAATTTACAACCTCCTGTTGTACAGTAACTGAACACTCAGATCTACAGAGCGAATCTTTGATAACAGCCATTGACCGCTAGGAATATCTTGTATTCAGACTTTGACTTCTTCATTAAAGTTGTAGGATTTTGAGTTGGGAAGATGGAAAATTTGGTTTGGACACGTTTGGTTGTGTCTATGAATTTCTATGATTTCTTTACTGGAGGAAGGTCGGATCTGGGATCTGGCTGGAAGTATTGTAGCTCCGGTAGAACATGAATTTTGAAAAATAGGTAAAAGACTCAAAAAAAATTAATAAAAATGGTGGTGGTAGGAAAAAATGGACAGAAACCCCAGTTAAATTGGGAGGTCAAACTAAATTCAAAAGGGTGGTATAAGGGGAAGAACTCAAAGGGTCTATCACTGTAGACAGAGACAGATCTGATCTGAGTTTGGGGAATGAACGAAGTGGAAACACTATGAAACGGAGGAATTTGGACCTGAATTTTTTTGTGGGGAAGGGACTGTAAGGGATAGAAACCAACCCTCAAAATATCAAGTTGATGGGAACTCGTGGCTGGCTTGAGGAATTTTCGAGCTGCACCTCTGTCCAGCAAGACAGAACGCCGAAGACGATCCCGTGGCGGCTCGAAGGCGGCACGAACGGCGGCGGCGGCGGCACCGACGATCACCGGAGGTTGAGAGGAGATGATAGAAGGTAGAATCACTCTAGAACTTGAGGTTGGAGGAGAAGAACACCAGGGGGAGAGAGGAACAAGGGCACACCCTTCAATGGCTCAAGCTAATTTTACAAATTTTCTTCATTAATCTCTAATGACACTATACATAGGCTTATATAGAAAATGGCAAGGGATGGGGGGCTGATAATTTCGTGGGAAATATGTCATTTTCATCCCCCATGTGGTCAAAACTCAAAATAAATAAATTACATATGAATGGGGCACTCTTTTGACTAGGTAGGTAAGGTAGGTGGCCTACCTTTGAAATTTTAACCCCTTTGTCTCCCATGTGGTCAATTAGCATTCAAACCTTCTAGATGGCCACCTAGGATGGTTGACCAGCCCCACATGGATGAGGTGGACCAATGGGGAAGGGGAGGGGGCCCCCTAGCTGGACCTACTACACATTTGCACAAAAACCCACACAATCTAAGGGAATGACGCATTGGCTTACAAAGCCGTACAATTGCGCTTATACTTTCCCATGGATATAAAAATAAACTAAAGGACACAAATGCAAAATAAAATGTACAAGCTCGACGTCGATTCCCATCACTATGCGGATGAGGTGGACCAATGGGGAAGGGGAGTTTGGATCTAGAGTGGATTCACTTGATGAGTATTGGCCTCCTGTTATTCCCTAAGTCAGATCTGCAGGGCTCTGATACCATTTTTTTTGGCTTTAAATCATTGCTGTAATCTTTATGTATTAACTATCCCGGGAGTACGAGATCGGCCGGGTCCGTCGTCCCCACGCCGAGCACGTGGAGGTATCGTCTTCGCTCTTTACTTGGCATTTTACTTAATTCTCATATATGCTTGTTTATGCCGCTGCTAGAGAGCATGATAGGGTAACTATCTCGCTTTCTATTTGTATCACCGCTGCTGCGAGAGTGAGCGTTACCGTCCCGTGACCCGATCCGGGCACAAGTGAGAGCCGACCACCCTAGCTCACAGCCGGTTTCTCAACCGCGCACGTCCGACGCTTCCCTCGTTAAGGGACGATCGCGAGCTTGTCGTGTCCGTGTCTCGTCCCGCATCAATTTGGTATCAGAGCGAGTTGAGTCTAGGGTGTCCAAAACAAAAAAAAAGAGTGGCATTTAAGTCATTGTCTAAGTCGTGTTTAGGATCATCATATTTTCAAAATAACAAAAAGAGTCATTTTTGGGTCGCATACATCCCTTTACTCGGTATATCAAAAGGTGTTGTCCGAACGTTAGGCTACGCCTATCGGGAAGGACGCACACTTGTGCGAGTGATCTTCGGATCGGTTATCTCCGCCACGTACCGAGTCTTGGTTTACGTCTAGGGTCCTTAGTGTGCAAGCATTCCAAACTTGCATAGTCGGTCTAGTGTCTTGTCACAGTGTGTATGCATGTCCATGTCCACTACCCATGGCCGATCCCCAAGACCATACGTCCGAGTGGTCAACTTTTGTGGCCAAAATGAATGTCCTCCTGGACCGAGCCTTTGGTTTTGCCCCTCTCATTATGAAAGCCGCTCTACCCAACGGGTCCACAACGGAACTCCATTTCACCGATAGGGAGTCTGATAATTGGGTTTCTCTTGACATCGTGGAGTCTCTCTCCAAGACAGGCGAGATTGTCCGCGATGGTGATTTTGCTTGTGTTGAGTTCTATAAGAGGATCGGCTCTGTTCTCTACACCGATGGTGCATGGTGCAGGATCGGCACACTTACTGGTTCATGCATCATTTTAGGGCAAAAGTGGTTAGGAGAGAGAAGGGCCAATCTTGACTGGGACAAGAGGACTTGCACCTTATGCCCACCATACCTACCCGGTAAGATCACCCTTAGGAACCCCGTATGTCCAGCCACCCAGTCCCAGCGGCCCACTCCACCTTCGGATTCGCGCTTGGAGCCACCTCATCCCGAGCCACCCGTATTTCTAACGGGTACATTATACATAGCCGAGCCGCTTCTTAGTTGGCTCAAGGATGGCTTGGTCCCACTCCCTTACCCGTCTATGGACCCTACCCTACCTTTGGTGTCCGTCAACTCCTACCACACAACTTTTCGGTCTAGTCACCATGCCGATACTTTGGATGACCTTATTATGGGATTAGATTCACAATGGGAGTTGACGCATCTTTTGGCCCGAGGCTTTGACCAACCCGCTAGTCTTAGCTTCACCCATCCGGCCTTAGGATCCATTACCTCCGTGTGCACCGTGGGGTGTGTAACCACGGAGATTCTTCTACTCCTCCTGATGCCGGCCGAGTCTGACTTCATTCTCTTTTGCCCAAGGGAGGAAGTTTATTTTCTTCACATGACCATCGTCCCGTTCACTATGGCGGATGAAGGTGACCATTCACACCTTCAAGAATTTCACGATTGGGACCGTGTCATGGAGGAACCCATCTCCCGGGGTCATACCTTCTTTGACCCTTTTGACCCCTCCACTAGTGAAGCTCTAGAGCTATCACATTCCCTCCACCTCTTCCAAGGAGTTCACTATTCCACCCATACCCCTCGGTCTATTCGGCAAGCCGTCTCTACATCTAGGGATGATGACGAGGGTAGTTTTGGATCTCCTACCCCGACTTCACCCAAATCCCATCGGTCACCAATGCATGAGTGGTACATCTTAGGGTGTCTAGGAGTCCTCCTTTCCATCAACCATCGTGTACGTCTAGTATATGCATGGCACATATTCGGGTGTCTTGGTCCGCCGTCACCCATGCACGGGTCGGACTAACAGTGTGCTTTTTCTTTGTGTGGTTTTGTTTTGAGTGATTTGTTTGCATGGTTTGTGTGTCGTTTGTTTATCTGCATGCGTCTTGTGCAAGCTCGTTGTCGTTCTCTTATGAGTAAGAGGCGAGTGGACTCACTTGATGAGTATGGGATCGGTTCCACATCTATACCCGGATCAGTCACTTATAGGGACTCAGCGGTGATTCCTAGTGAGTCTTCGAGCTGTTTTCTTCCCTTTTGAGAGTGCCCCTTCGGAGTGACCACCTTTAGCCCATAGCAGTCCGCATATCGAGTATATATGGAATGAGCAGGTGACGATCGCTTGGAGTCGTGCGCACGGTGACGGATCCGCCGGAGTATTCGAGCATCCTTACCCCTACTCGACGGGGTCGAGTTCCTCCCACCCGGGGAGAGTTGATGGAAATCGACACCGAGCCTATACCTTTTCTATTGCATTTATGTCCTTTTAGTTTTTGTTTATATCCTTGGGAAAGTATGTACGCAAATGTAAGGCTTTATAAGCCAATGAGTCATTCCCATGGATTGTGTGAGTTTTTATGCAAATGTGTAGTAGGTCCAGCTAGGGGGCCCCCTCCCCTTCCCCATTGGTCCACCTCATCCATGTGGGGCTGGTCAACCATCCTAGGTGGCCATCTAGAAAGATTGAATGCTAATTGACCACATGGGAGACAAAGGGGTTAAAATTTCAAAGGTAGGCCACCTACCTTACCTACCTAGTCAAAGGAGTGCCCCATTCATATGTAATTTATTTATTTTGAGTTTTGACCACATGGGGGATGAAAATGACATATTTCCCAAGAATTTATCAGCCCCCCACCCCTTGACATTTTCTATATAAGCCTGTGTATAGTGTCATTAGAGATTAATGAAGAAAAAATTGTAAAATTGGCTTCAGCCATTGAAGGGTGTACCCTTGTTCCTCTCTCCCCCTGGTGTTCTTCTCCTCCAACCTCAAGTTCTAGAGTGATTCTACCTTCTATCATCTCCTCTCAACCTCCGGTGATCGTCTGTGCCGCCGCCGCCGCCGCCGTTCGTGCCGCCTTCGAGCCGCCACGGGATCGTCTTCGGAGTTCTGTCCTACTAGATAGAGGTGCAGCTCGAAAATTCCTCAAGCCAGCCACGAGTTCCAATCGACTTGAAATTTTGAGGGTTGGTTCCTATCTTATAGCCACTTCTACAAAAAAAAATTCAGGTCCAAATTCCCCCGTTTCATAGTGTTTCCACTTCGTTCATTCCCCAAACTCAGATCAGATCTGTCTCTGTCTACAGTGACAGAACCTTTGAGTTCGTCCCCTTCTACCACCCTTTTGAATTTCTTTTGACCTCCCAATTTAACTGGGATTTCTGTCCATTTTTCCCTACCACCACCATTTTTATTAATTTTTGGCTCAAGCCAATTTTATAATTTTTTCTTCATTTTTCCCTACCAACCTTTGAGAAACCGGCAAGAGCTAGGGTGGTCGGCTCGCACTTTCGTGTCCGGATCGGGTCACGGAACGGTCTCGCACTCTCTCGCAGCAGCAGTGATATGAAAATAAAGCGAGCTAGATATCCCTACACATGCTCTCTTGCAGCGGCATAAACAAGCATATATAGAAATAAGCGAAATGCCAAGCAAGGAGCGAATACGATACCTCCACGCGCTCGGCGTGGGGACGACGGGCCCGGCCGATCTCGTACTCCCGGGACAGTTAATACATAAAGATTACAGCAATGATTTACAGCCCACTCCACGCAGGGAGGTAAAGGGCGACACAATGGAGCCCGGGAGGGCCGATTTCGGGTTGACGGGCGGCTTTCCGCGTAGCTTCGGCAGCACCCGAACTAATGACGGTGGGGCCCACGTGCTGTCCGGAGGGGCCGTGTGGGACCCGGGTCACCGCTGTGGTGGGGGACACTGATGGAAGCGATCCCCGGGCTGGCGGCACGCTGGAACGATGATCGGAGGCCGGGCGGCTCCGGCCGGCGCCCGTCGGGAAAACTTCCCACGGATCTGCAGTTTCTAGTTTTCAGCGCGCTGTCCGGCGAGAACGGACGCTGCGATCAGATCCGATGTCGGATTGACATGAAATTAGAGCCGTTGGAAAGCTGACTCGAAGTACTTCAATGTAGACCTAGAGATTGAGCCTGGATCTTCGCTGATCTGGACTTATGGAATTTACAACCTCCTGTTGTACAGTAACTGAACACTCAGATCTACAGAGCTGATCTCTGATAACCGCCGTTGAACGCTAGGAAGACCTTGGATTCAGACTTCGACTTCTTCATTAAAGTTGTAGGATTTTGAGTTGGGAAGATGGAAAAATTTGTTTGGACACGTTTGGATGTGTCTATGAATTTCTATGATTTGTTTACTGGAGGAAGGTCGGATCTGGGATCTGGCTGGAAGTACTGTAGCTCCGGTAGAACATGAATTTTGAAAAATAGGTAAAAGACTCAAAAAAAAATTAATAAAAATGGTGGTGGTAGGGAAAAATGGACAGAAACCCCAGTTAAATTGGGGGGTCAAAATAAATTCAAAAGCGTGGTATAAGGGGAAGAACTCAAAGGGTCTATCACTATAGACAGAGACAGATCTGATCTGAGTTTGAGGAATGAACGAAGTGGAAACACTATGAAACGGGGGAATTTAGACCTGAATTTTTTTGTGGGGAAGGGGCTATAAGATAGAAACCAACCCTCAAAATTTCAAGTTGATGGGAACTCGTGGCTAGCTTGAGGAATTTTTCAGCTGCACCTCTGTCCAGCAGGATAGAACACCGAAGACGATCCCGTGGGGGCTCGAAGGCGGCACGAACGGCGGCGGCGGCGGCACCGACGATCACCGGAGGTTGAGAGGAGATGATAGAAGGTAGAATCACTCTAGAACTTGAGGTTGGAGGAGAAGAACACCAAGGGGAGAGAGGAACAAGGGCACACCCTTCAATGGCTCACGCCAATTTTACAAATTTTCTTCATTAATCTCTAATGACACTATACATAGGCTTATATAGAAAATGGTAAGAGGTGGGGGGCTGATAATTTCGTGGGAAATATGTCCTTTTCATCCCCCATGTGGTCAAAACTCAAAATAAATAAACTACATATGAATGGGGCACTCTTTTGACTAGGTAGGTAAGGTAGGTGGCCTACCTTTGAAATTTTAACCCATTTGTCTCCCATGTGGTCAATTAGCATTCAAACCTCCTAGATGGCCACCGACGATGGTTGACCAGCCCCACATGGATGAGATGGACCAATGGGGAAGGGGAGGGGGCCCCCTAGCTGGACCTACTACACATTTGCATAAAAACCCACACAATCCAAGGGAATGACACATTGGCTTACAAAGCCGTACAATTGCGCTTATACTTTCCCATGGATATAAAAATAAACTAAAGGACACAAATGCAAAATAAAATGTACATGCCCGGCGTCGATTCCCATCACTATGCGGATGAGGTGGACCAATGGGGAAGGGGAGTTTGGATCTAGAGTGGATTCACTTGATGAGTATTGGCCTCCGGTTATTCCCTAACTCAGATCTGCAGGGCTCTGATACCATTTTTTTTGGCTTTAAATCATTACTGTAATCTTTATGTATTAACTGTCCCGGGAGTACGAGATCGACCGGGTCCGTCGTCCCCACGCCGAGCGTGTGGAGGTATCGTCTTCGCTCTTTACTTGGCATTTTGCTTAATTCTCATATATGCTTGTTTATGCCGCTGCTAGAGAGCATGATAGGGTAACTAGCTCGCTTTCTATTTGTATCACCACTGCTGCGAGAGTGAGCGTTACCGTCCCGTGACCCGATCCGGGCACAAGTGAGAGCCGACCACCCTAGCTCACAGCCGGTTTCTCAACCGCGCACGTCCGACGCTTCCCTCGTTAAGTGACGATCGCGAGCTTGCCGTGTCCGTGTCTCGTCCCGCATCAATTTGGTATCAGAGCGAGTTGAGTCTAGGGTGTCCAAAACAAAAAAAAAGAGTGACATTTAAGTCATTGTCTAAGTCGTGTTTAGGATCACCATATTTTCAAAACAACAAAAAGAGTCATTTTTGGGTCGCATACATCCCTTTACTCGGTATATCAAAAGGTGTTGTCCGAACGTTAGGCTACGCCTATCGGGAAGGACGCACACTTGTGCGAGTGATCTTCGGATCAGTTATCTCCGCCACGTACCGAGTCTTGATTTACGTCTAGGGTCCTTAGTGTGCATGCATTCCAAACTTGCATAGTCGGTCTAGTGTCTTGTCACAGTGTGTATGCATGTCCATGTCCACTACCCATGGCCGATCCCCAAGACCATACGTCCGAGTGGTCAACTTTTGTGGCCAAAATGAATGTCCTCCTGGACCGAGCCTTTGGTTTTACCCCTCTCATTATGAAAGCCGCTCTACCCAACGGGTCCACAACGGAACTCCATTTCACCGATAGGGAGTCGGATAAATGGGTTTCTCTTGACATCGTGGAGTCTCTCTCCAAGACAGGCGAGATTGTCCGCGATGGTGATTTTGCTTGTGTTGAGTTCTATAAGAGGATCGGCTCTGTTCTCTACACCGATGGTGCATGGTGCAGGATCGGCACACTTGCTGGTTCATGCATCATTTTAGGGCAAAAGTGGTTAGGAGAGAGAAGGGCCAATCTTGACTGGGACAAGAGGATTTGCACCTTATGCCTGCCATACCTACCCGGTAAGATCACCCTTAGGGACCCCGTATGTCCAGCCACCCAGTCCCAGCGGCCCACTCCACCTTCGGATTCGCGCTTGGAGCCACCTCATCCCGAGCCACCCGTATTTCTAACGGGTACATTATACATAGCCGAGCCGCTTCTTAGTTGGCTCAATGATGGCTTGGTCCCACTCCCTTACCCGTCTATGGACCCTACCCTACCTTTGGTGTCCGTCAACTCCTACCACACAACTTTTCGGTCTAGTCACCATGTCGATACTATGGATGACCTTATTATGGGATTAGATTCACAATGGGAGTTGACGCACCTTTTGGCCCGAGGCTTTGACCAACCCGCTAGTCTTAGCTTCACCCATCCGGTCTTAGGATCCATTACCTCCGTGTGCACCGTGGGGTGTGTCACCACGGAGATTCTTCTACTGCTCCCGATGCCGGTCGAGTCTGACTTCATTCTCTTTTGCCCAAGGGAGGAAGTTTATTTTCTTCACATGACCATCGTCCCGTTCACTATGACGGATGAAGGTGACCATTCACACCTTCAAGAATTTCACGATTGGGACCGTGTCATGGAGGAACCCATCTCCCGGGATCATACCTTCTTTGACCCTTTTGACCCCTCCACTAGTGAAGCTCTAGAGCTATCACATTCCCTCCACCTCTTCCAAGGAGTTCACTATTCCACCCATACCCCTCGGTCTATTCGGCAAGCCGTCTCTACATCTAGGGATGATGACGAGGGTAGTTTTGGATCTCCTACCCCTTCTTCACCCAAATCCCATCGGTCACCAATGCATGAGTGGTACATCTTAGGGTGTCTAGGAGTCCTCCCTTCCATCAACCATCGTGTACATCTAGTATATGCATGGCACATATTCGGGTGTCCTGGTCCGCCGTCACCCATGCAGGGTCGGACTAA
The DNA here is from genome assembly GCA_022559845.1 of Amorphophallus konjac. NCBI lineage: Eukaryota > Viridiplantae > Streptophyta > Magnoliopsida > Alismatales > Araceae > Amorphophallus > Amorphophallus konjac. The sequence goes on from CM040121.1 coordinate 15,593,018, forward strand.
CAGTGTGCTTTTTCTTTGTGTGGTTTTGTTTTGAGTGATTTGTTTGCATGGTTTGTGTGTCGTTTGTTTGTCTGCATGCGTCTCTTGTGCAAGCTCGTTGTCGTTCTCTTATGAGTAAGAGGCGAGTGGACTCACTTGATGAGTATGGGATCGGTTCCACATCTATACCCGGATCAGTCACTTATAGAGACTCAGCGGTGATTCCTAGTGAGTCTTCGAGCTGTTTTCTTCCCTTTTGAGAGTGCCCCTTCGGAGTGACCACCTTTAGCCCATAGCAGTTCGCATATCGAGTATATATGGAATCAGCAGGTGACGATCGCTTGGAGTGGAGCGTACCCGCGTTACTTGGCACGGTGACGGATCCACCGGAGTATTCGAGCATCCTTACCCCTACTCGACGGGGTCGAGTTCCTCCCACCCGGGGAGAGTTGATGGGAATCGACGCCGAGCATGTACATTTTATTTTACATTTGTGTCCTTTAGTTTATTTTTATATCCATGGGAAAGTATAAGCGCAATTGTACGGCTTTGTAAGCCAATGCGTCATTCCCTTGGATTGTGTGGGTTTTTGTGCAAATGTTTAGTAGGTCCAGCTAGGGGGCCCCCTCCCCTTCCCCATTGGTCCACCTCATCCATGTGGGGCTGGTCAACCATCCTAGGTGGCCATCTAGAAGGTTTGAATGCTAATTGACCACATGGGAGACAAAGGGATTAAAATTTCAAAGGTAGGCCACCTACCTTACCTACCTAGTCAAAAGAGTGCCCCATTCATATGTAATTTATTTATTTTGAGTTTTGACCACATGGGGGATGAAAATGACATATTTCCCACGAAATTATCAGCCCCCCACCCCTTGCCATTTTCTATATAAGCCTATGTATAGTGTCATTAGAGATTAATGAAGAAAATTTGTAAAATTGGCTTGAGCCATTGAAGGGTGTGCCCTTGTTCCTCTCTCCCCCTGGTGTTCTTCTCCTCCAACCTCAAGTTCTAGAGTGATTCTACCTTCTATCATCTCCTCTCAACCTCCGGTGATCGTCGGTGCCGACGCCGCCGCCGTTCGTGCCGCCTTCGAGCCGCCACGGGATCGTCTTCGGTGTTCTGTCCTGCTGGACAGAGGTGCAGCTCGAAAATTCCTCAAGCCAGCCACGAGTTCCCATCAACTTGAAATTTTGAGGGTTGGTTTCTATCTTATAGCCCCTTCCCCACAAAAAAATTCAGGTCCAAATTCCCCCGTTTCATAGTGTTTCCACTTCGTTCATTCCCCAAACTCAGATCAGATCTGTCTCTATCTACAGTGACAGACCCTTTGAGTTCTTCCCCTTATACCACCATTTTGAATTTATTTTGACCTCCCAATTTAACTAGGGTAACTGTCCATTTTTACCTACCAGCACCATTTTTATTAATTTTTGTTGAGTCTTTTACCTATTTTTCAAAATTCATGTTCTACTGGAGCTACAGCACTTCCAGCCAGATCCCAGATCCGACCTTCCTCCAGTTAACAAATCATAGAAATTGATAGACACATCCAAACGTGTCCAAACTAATTTTTCCAACTTCCCAACTCAAAATCCTACAACTTTAATGAAGAAGTCGAAGTCCGAATCCAAGGTCTTCCTAGCGGTCAATGGCAGTTATCAGAGATCAGCTCTGTAGATCTGAGTGTTCAGTTACTGTACAACAGGAGGTTGTAAATTCCATAAGTCCATATCAGCGATGATCCAAGCTAGATCTCTAGGCCTACATTGAAGTACTTCGAGTCAGCTTTCCAACGGCGCTAATTTCGTGTCAATCCGACATCGGATCTGATCGCAGCGTCCGTTCTCGCCGGACAGCGCGCTGAAAACCAGAAACTGCAGATCCGTGGGAAGTTTTCCCGACGGGCGCCGGCCGGAGCCGCCCGGCCTCCGATCGTCGTTCCAGCGTGCCGCCAGCCCGGGGATCGCTTCCATCAGTGTCCCCCACCACAGCGGTGACCCGGGTCCCACACGGCCCCTCCGGACAGCACGTGGGCCATACCGTCATTAGTTCGGGTGCTGCTGAAGCTACGCGGAAAGCCGCCCGTCAACCCGAAATCGGCCCTCCCGGGCTCCATTGTGTCGCCCTTTACCTCCCTGCGTGGAGTGGGCTGTAAATCATTGCTGTAATCTTTATGTATTAACTGTCCCGGGAGTACGAGATCGGCCGGGTCCGTCGTCCCCACGCCGAGCGCGTGGAGGTATCGTATTCGCTCCTTGCTTGGCATTTCGCTTATTTCTATATATGCTTGTTTATGCCGCTGCTAGAGAGCATGTGTAGGGATATCTAGCTCGCTTTATTTTCATATCACTGCTGCTGCGAGAGAGTACGAGACCGTTTCGTGACCCGATCCGGGCACGAAAGTGCGAGCCGACCACCCTAGCTCTTGCCGGTTTCTCAACCGTGCACGTCCGACGCTTCCCTCATCAAGGGACGATCGCGAGCTTGCCGTGTCCGTGTCTCGTCCCGCATCAAAAATTCAGGTCCAAATTCCCCCGGCTCTGATACCAAATTGATGCATGTGTAGTTGATGGGAATCGACGCCGAGCATGTACATTTTATTTTGCATTTGTGTCCTTTAGTTTATTTTTATATCCATGGGAAAGTATAAGCGCAATTGTACGGCTTTGTAAGCCAATGCGTCATTCCCTTGGATTGTGTGGGTTTTTGTGCAAATGTGTAGTAGGTCCAGCTAGGGGGCCCCCTCCCCTTCCCCATTGGTCCACCTCATCCATGTGGGGCAGGTCAACCATCCTAGGTGGCCATCTAGAAGGTTTGAATGCTAATTGACCACACGGGAGACAAAGGGGTTAAAATTTCAAAGGTAGGCCGGCCACCTACCTTACCTACCTAGTCAAAGGAGTGCCCCATTCATATGTAATTTATTTATTTTGAGTTTGACCACATGGGGGATGAAAATGACATATTTCCCACGAAATTATCAGCCCCCCACCCCTTGCCATTTTCTATATAAGCCTATGTATAGTGTCATTAGAGATTAATGAAGAAAAAATTATAAAATTGGCTTGAGCCATTAAAGGGTGTGCCCTTGTTCCTCTCTCTCCCTGGTGTTCTTCTCCTCCAACCTCAAGTTCTAGAGTGATTCTACCTTCTATCATCTCCTCTCAACCTCCGGTGATCGTCTGTGCCGCCGTCGCCGCCGTTCGTGCCGCCTTCGAGCCGCCACGGGATCGTCTTCGGTGTTCTGTCCTGCTGGATAGAGGTGCAGCTCGAAAATTTCTCAAGCCAGCCACGAGTTCCAATCGATGTAAAATTTTGAGAGTTGATTTATATCTTATAACCCCTTCTCCACAAAAAAATTCAAGTCCAAATTCCCCTGTTTCATAGTGTTTCCACTTCGTTCATTCCCCAAACTCAGATCAGATCTGTCTCTGTCTATAGTGACAGACCCTTTGAGTTCGTCCCCTTCTACCACCCTTTTGAATTTCTTTTGTCCTCCCAATTTAACTGGGGTTTATGTCCATTTTTCCCTACCACCACCATTTTTATTAATTTTTGTTGAGTCTTTTACCTATTTTTCAAAATTCATGTTCTACCAGAGATACAGTACTTCCAGCCAGATCCCAGATCCGACCTTCCTTCAGTAAACAAATCATAGAAATTCATAGACACATCTAAACATGTCAAAACTAATTTTGCCATCTTCCCAACTCAAAATCCTACAACTTTCATGAAGTAGTCGAAGTCTGAATCCAAGGTCTTCCTAGCGGTCAATGGCAGTTATCAGAGATCAGCTCTGCAGATCTGAGTGTTCAGTTACTGTACAACAGGAGGTTGTAAATTCCATAAGTCCAGATCAGCGAAGATCCAGGCCAGATCTCTCGGCCTACATTGAAGTACTTCGAGTCAGCTTTCCAACGGCGCTAATTTCGTGTCAATCCGACATCGGATCTGATCGCAGCGTCCGTTCTCGCCGGACAGCGCGCTGAAAACCAGAAACTGCAGATCCGTGGGAAGTTTTCCCGACGGGCGCCGGCCGGAGCCGCCCGGCCTCTGATCGTCGTTCCAACGTGCCGCCAGCCCGGGGATCGCTTCCATCAGTGTCCCCCACCACAGCGGTGACCCGGGTCCCACACGGCCCCTCAGGACAGCACGTGGGCCCCACCGTCATTAGTTCGGGCGTTGCTGAATCAACGCGAGAAGCCGTCCGTCAACCCGAATTCGGTCCTCCCGGACCCCATTGTGTAGCCCTTTACCTCCCTGCGTGGAGTGGGCAGCGGCTTGCATTTCTATATTATTGTGTAATATTGTTCCGGGAGTACGAGTTTCGGCCGGGTCCGTCGTCCCCACGCCGAGCGCATGGAGGTATCGTCTTCGCTCCTACACTTGGCATTGCGCTTATTTCATATATGCTTGTTTATGCCACTGCTAGAGAGCATATTTTAGGACCTACCTCGTTATAATTTCATATCACCGTTGCTGCGAGAGAGTGAGCGAGACCGTCCCGTGACCCGATCCGGGCACGAAAGTGCGAGCCGACCACCCTAGCTCTTGCCGGTTTCTCAACCGTGCACGTCCGACGCTTCCCTCATCAAGGGACGATCGCGAGCTTGCCGTGTCCGTGTCTCGTCCCTCACGGGACGGTCTCGCTCACTCTCTCGCAGCAACGGTGATATGAAATTATAACGAGCTAGGTCCTAAAACATGCTCTCTAGCAGTGGCATAAACAAGCATATATGAAATAAGCGCAATGTATGGGACCTAGAGCTTCATCACTACAGCGGAGGGGCACACATTATAAGCGTTACCGTCCCGTGACCCGATCCGGGCACAAGTGAGAGCCGACCACCCTAGCTCACAGCCGGTTTCTCAACCGCGCACGTCCGACGATTCCCTCGTTAAGGGACGATCGCGAGTTTGCCGTGTCCGTGAATTCCTGAAGCCAGCCACGAGTTCCAATCGACGTGAAATTTTGAGGGTTGGTTTATATCTTATAGCCCCTTCTCCACAAAAAAATTCAGTTCCAAATGCCCCCGTTTCATAGTGTTTCCACTTCATTCATTCCCCAAACTCAGATCAGATATGTCTCTGTCTACAGTGACAGAACCTTTGAGTGCTTCCCCTTCTACCACCCTTTTGAATTTTGTTTGACCTCCCAATTTAACTGGGGTTTCTGTCCATTTTTCCCTACCACCACCATTTTTATTAAATTTTTGTGAGTCTTTTACCTATTTTTCAAAATTCATGTTCTACCGGAGCTACAGTATTTCCAGCCAGATCCCAGATCCGACCTTCTTCCCGTAAACAAATCATAGAAATTCATAGACACATCCAAACGTGTCCAAACTAATTTTGCCATCTTCCCAACACCACCAAGGCCCGAGCCACCCATATTTCTAACGGGTACGCTTTTCATAGCCGAGCCGCTTCTTAGTTGGCTCAAGGATGGCTTGGTCCCACCTCCCTTCCCATCAATGGACCCCACACTACCACTAGTGTCAAGCAACTCATTTCATACCACCTTCCGGTCTCGTCACTATGTGGACACATTGGACGACCTTCTTAAAGGGTTAGACCGGCAGTTGACCTTTACACATTTATTGGCCCGAGGCTTCGACCAACCCGCTAGTCTTAGCTTCACCCATCCGGCCTATGGGTCCATTACCTCCGAGTGCACCGTGGGGTGTGTCACCACGGAGATTCTTCTACTCCTCCCGATGCCGGCCGAGTCTGACTTCATTCTCTTTTGCCCAAGGGAAGAAGTTTATTTTCTTCACATGACCATCGTCCCGTTCACTATGGCGGATGAAGGTGACCATTCACACCTTCAAGAATTTCACGATTGGGACCGTGTCATGGAGGAACCCATCTCCCGGGGTCATACCTTCTTTGACCCTTTTGACCCCTCCACTAGTGAAGCTCCCGAGCTATCACATTCCCTCCACCTCTTCCAAGGAGTTCACTATTCCACCCATACCCCTCGGTCTAGTCGGCAAGCCGTCGTTTTGACCACATGGGGGATGAAAATGACATATTTTCCACGAAATTATCAGCCCCCCCACCCCTTGCCATTTTCTATATATGCCTATGTATAGTGTCATTAGAGATTAATGAAGAAATTATGTGAAAATTGCTTGAAGCAAGAAGGGTGTGCCCTCTCTCCCTCTCTCCCCCTGGTTTCCTCTTCCCCAACCCCAGATCTAGAGTGTATTCTATCTCCTTCCTCCCCTCTCAGCCTCCGGTGATCGTTTGTGCCGCCGCCGCCGCCGTTCGTGCCGCCATGAGTTGAAATAAATCAGAAAATGGTAGAGCGGGAGGAAGGAGATAGAAATTGTATTTTGCATTGCATTCAAAATTGGAACTCGTGTAGGCGACGGTCGTGGCGGCACGAACGGCGGCGGTGAAATTTTTCACTTCTCTAGGGGAGGAAGGAGTTGATGGGAATCGACGCCGAGCATGTACATTTTATTTTGCATTTGTGTCCTTTAGTTTATTTTTATATCCATGGGAAAGTATAAGCGCAATTGTACGGCTTTGTAAGCCAATGCGTCATTCCCTTAGATTGTGTGGGTTTTTGTGCAAATGTGTAGTATGTCCAGCTAGGGGCCCCCTCCCCTTCCCCATTGGTCCACCTCATCCATGTGGGGCTGGTCAACCATCCTAGGTGGCCATCTAGAAGGTTTGAATGCTAATTGACCACATGGGAGACAAAGGGGTTAAAATTTCAAAGGTAGGCCACCTACCTTACCTACCTAGTCAAAGGAGTGCCCCATTCATATGTATTTTATTTATTTTGAGTTTTGACCACATGGGGGATGAAAATGACATATTTCCCACGAAATTATCAGCCCCCCACCCCTTGCCATTTTCTATATAAGCCTATGTATAGTGTCATTAGAGATTAATGAAGAAATTATGTGAAAATTGCTTGAAGCAAGAAGGGTGTGCCCTCTCTCCCTTGCTGTTCTTCCTTCCCCAACCCCAGATCTAGAGTGGATTCTATCTCCTTCCTCCCCTCTCAACCTCCGGTGATCGTCTGTGCCGCCGCCGCCGCCGTTCGTGCCGCCTTCGAGCCGCCACGGGATCGTCTTCGGTGTTCTGTCCTGCTGGATAGAGGTGCAGCTCGAAAATTTCTCAAGCCAGCCACGAGTTCCAATCGATGTGAAATTTTGAGAGTTGATTTATATCTTATAACCCCTTCTCCACAAAAAAATTCAAGTCCAAATTCCCCTGTTTCATAGTGTTTCCACTTCGTTCATTCCCCAAACTCAGATCAGATCTGTCTCTGTCTATAGTGACAGAACCTTTGAGTTCGTCCCCTTCTACCACCCTTTTGAATTTCTTTTGACCTCCCAATTTAACTGGGGTTTCTGTCCATTTTTCCCCACCACCACCATTTTTATTAATTTTTGTTGAGCCTTTTACCTATTTTTCAAAATTCATGTTCTACCAGAGCTACAGTACTTCCAGCCAGATCCCAGATCCGACCTTCTTCCAGTAAACAAATCATAGAAATTCATAGACACATCCAAACGTGTCCAAACCACTTTTGCCATCTTCCCAACTCAAAATCCTACAACTTTAATGAAGAAGTCGAAGTCTGAATCCAAGGTTTTCCTAGCGGTCAATGGCAGTTATCAGAGATCAGCTCTGCAGATTTGAGTGTTTAGTTACTGTACAACAGGAGGTTGTAATTCCATAAGTCCAGATCAGCGAAGATTCAGGCCAGATCTCTAGACCTACATTGAAGTACTTCGAGTCAGCTTTCCAACGGAGCTAATTTCGTGTCAATCCGACATCGGATCTGATCGCAGCGTCCGTTCTCGCCGGACAGCGCGCTGAAAACCAGAAACTGCAGATCCGTGGGAAGTTTTCCCGACGGGCGCCGGCCGGAGCCGCCCGGCCTCTGATCGTCGTTCCAACGTGCCGCCAGCCCGGGGATCACTTCCATCAGTGTCCCCCACCACAGCGGTGACCCGGGTCCCACACGGCCCCTCAGGACAGCACGTGGGCCCCACCGTCATTAGTTCGGGCGTTGCTGAATCAACGCGAGAAGCCGCCCGTCAACCCGAATTCGGTCCTCCCGGACCCCATTGTGTAGCCCTTTACCTCCCTGCGTGGAGTGGGCAGCGGCTTGCATTTCTGTATTATTGTGTAATATTGTTCCGGGAGTACGAGTTTCGGCCGGGTTCGTCGTCCCCACGCCGAGCGCATGGAGGTATCGTCTTCGCTCCTACACTTGGCATTGCGCTTATTTCATATATGCTTGTTTATGCCACTGCTAGAGAGCATATTTTAGGACCTACCTCGTTATAATTTCATATCACCGTTGCTGCGAGAGAGTGAGCGAGACCGTCCCGTGACCCGATCCGGGCACGAAAGTGCGAGCCGACCACCCTAGCTCTTGCCGGTTTCTCAACCGTGCACGTCCGACGCTTCCCTCATCAAGGGACGATCGCGAGCTTGCCGTGTCCGTGTCTCGTCCCTCACGGGACGGTCTCGCTCACTCTCTCGCAGCAACGGTGATATGAAATTATAACGAGCTAGGTCCTAAAACATGCTCTCTAGCAGTGGCATAAACAAGCATATATGAAATAAGCGCAATGTATGGGACCTAGAGCTTCATCACTACAGCGGAGGGGCACACATTATAAGCGTTACCGTCCCGTGACCCGATCCGGGCACAAGTGAGAGCCGACCACCCTAGCTCACAGCCGGTTTCTCAACCGCGCACGTCCGACGATTCCCTCGTTAAGGGACGATCGCGAGTTTGCCGTGTCCGTGAATTCCTGAAGCCAGCCACGAGTTCCAATCGACGTGAAATTTTGAGGGTTGGTTTATATCTTATAGCCCCTTCTCCACAAAAAAATTCAGTTCCAAATGCCCCTGTTTCATAGTGTTTCCACTTCATTCATTCCCCAAACTCAGATCAGATCTGTCTCTGTCTACAGTGACAGAACCTTTGAGTGCTTCCCCTTCTACCACCCTTTTGAATTTTGTTTGACCTCCCAATTTAACTGGGGTTTCTGTCCATTTTTCCCTACCACCACCATTTTTATTAAATTTTTGTGAGTCTTTTACCTATTTTTCAAAATTCATGTTCTACCGGAGCTACAGTATTTCCAGCCAGATCCCAGATCCGACCTTCTTCCCGTAAACAAATCATAGAAATTCATAGACACATCCAAACGTGTCCAAACTAATTTTGCCATCTTCCCAACACCACCAAGGCCCGAGCCACCCGTATTTCTAACGGGTACGCTTTTCATAGCCGAGCCGCTTCTTAGTTGGCTCAAGGATGGCTTGGTCCCACCTCCCTTCCCATCAATGGACCCCACACTACCACTAGTGTCAAGCAACTCATTTCATACCACCTTCCGGTCTCGTCACTATGTGGACACATTGGACGACCTTCTTAAAGGGTTAGACCGGCAGTTGACCTTTACACATTTATTGGCCCGAGGCTTTGACCAACCCGCTAGTCTTAGCTTCACCCATCCGGCCTTAGGATCCATTACCTCCGTGTGCACCGTGGGGTGTGTAACCACGGAGCTTCTTCTACTCCTCCTGATGCCGGCCGAGTCCGACTTCATTCTCTTTTGCCCAAGGGAGGAAGTTTATTTTCTTCACATGACCATCGTCCCGTTCACTATGGCGGATGAAGGTGACCATTCACACCTTCAAGAATTTCACGATTGGGACCGTGTCATGGAGGAACCCATCTCCCGGGGTCATACCTTCTTTGACCCTTTTGACCCCTCCACTAGTGAAGCTCCCGAGCTATCACATTCCCTCCACCTCTTCCAAGGAGTTCACTATTCCACCCATACCCCTCGGTCTAGTCGGCAAGCCGTCGTTTTGACCACATGGGGGATGAAAATGACATATTTTCCACGAAATTATCAGCCCCCCCATCCCTTGCCATTTTCTATATATGCCTATGTATAGTGTCATTAGAGATTAATGAAGAAATTATGTGAAAATTGCTTGAAGCAAGAAGGGTGTGCCCTCTCTCCCTCTCTCCCCCTGGTTTCCTCTTCCCCAACCCCAGATCTAGAGTGTATTCTATCTCCTTCCTCCCCTCTCAACCTCCGGTGATCGTTTGTGCCGCCGCCGCCGCCGTTCGTGCCGCCATGAGTTGAAATAAATCAGAAAATGGTAGAGCGGGAGGAAGGAGATAGAAATTGTATTTTGCATTGCATTCAAAATTGGAACTCGTATAGGCGACGGTCGTGGCGGCACGAACGGCGGCGGTGAAATTTTTCACTTCTCTAGGGGAGGAAGGAGTTGATGGGAATCGACGCCGAGCATGTACATTTTATTTTGCATTTGTGTCCTTTAGTTTATTTTTATATCCATGGGAAAGTATAAGCGCAATTGTACGGCTTTGTAAGCCAATGCGTCATTCCCTTAGATTGTGTGGGTTTTTGTGCAAATGTGTAGTATGTCCAGCTAGGGGCCCCCTCCCCTTCCCCATTGGTCCACCTCATCCATGTGGGGCTGGTCAACCATCCTAGGTGGCCATCTAGAAGGTTTGAATGCTAATTGACCACATGGGAGACAAAGGGGTTAAAATTTCAAAGGTAGGCCACCTACCTTACCTACCTAGTCAAAGGAGTGCCCCATTCATATGTATTTTATTTATTTTGAGTTTTGACCACATGGGGGATGAAAATGACATATTTCCCACGAAATTATCAGCCCCCCACCCCTTGCCATTTTCTATATAAGCCTATGTATAGTGTCATTAGAGATTAATGAAGAAATTATGTGAAAATTGCTTGAAGCAAGAAGGGTGTGCCCTCTCTCCCTTGCTGTTCTTCCTTCCCCAACCCCAGATCTAGAGTGGATTCTATCTCCTTCCTCCCCTCTCAACCTCCGGTGATCGTCTGTGCCGCCGCCGTCGCCGTTCGTGCCGCCTTCGAGCCGCCACGGGATCGTCTTCGGTGTTCTGTCCTGCTGGATAGAGGTGCAGCTCGAAAATTTCTCAAGCCAGCCACGAGTTCCAATCGATGTAAAATTTTGAGAGTTGATTTATATCTTATAACCCCTTCTCCACAAAAAAATTCAAGTCCAAATTCCCCTGTTTCATAGTGTTTCCACTTCGTTCATTCCCCAAACTTAGATCAGATCTGTCTCTGTCTATAGTGACAGAACCTTTGAGTTCGTCCCCTTCTACCACCCTTTTGAATTTCTTTTGACCTCCCAATTTAACTGGGGTTTCTGTCCATTTTTCCCCACCACCACCATTTTTATTAATTTTTGTTGAGTCTTTTACGTATTTTTCGAAATTCATGTTCTACCAGAGCTACAGTACTTCCAGCCAGATCCCATATCCGACCTTCTTCCAGTAAACAAATCATAGAAATTCATAGACACATCCAAACGTGTCCAAACCACTTTTGCCATCTTCCCAACTCAAAATCCTACAACTTTAATGAAGAAGTCGAAGTCTGAATCCAAGGTTTACCTAGCGGCCAACGGCAGTTATCAGAGATCAGCTCTGCAGATTTGAGTGTTTAGTTACTATACAACAGGAGGTTGTAATTCCATAAGTCCAGATCAGCGAAGATTCAGGCCAGATCTCTAGACCTACATTGAAGTACTTCGAGTCAGCTTTCCAACGGAGCTAATTTCGTGTCAATCCGACATCGGATCTGATCGCAGCGTCCGTTCTCGCCGGACAGCGCGCTGAAAACCAGAAACTGCAGATCCGTGGGAAGTTTTCCCGACGGGCGCCGACCGGAGAATCTGGCTGGAAGTACTGTAGCTCCGGTAGAACATGAATTTTGAAAAATAGGTAAAAGACTCAACAAAAATTAATAAAAATGGTGGTGGTAGGGAAAAATGGACAGAAACCCCAGTTAAATTGGGAGGTCAAAAGAAATTCAAACGGGTGGTAGAAGGGGACGAACTCAAAGGTTCTATCACTGTAGACAGAGACAGATCTAATCTGAGTTTGGAGAATGAACGAAGTGGAAACACTATGAAACGGGGGAATTTGGACCTACATTTTTTTGTGGAGAAGGGGCTATAAGATATAAACCAACCCTCAAAATTTCACGTCGATTGGAACTCGTGGCTGGCTTGAGGAATTTTCGAGCTGCACCTCTGTCCAGCAGGACAGAACACCGAAGACGATCCCGTGGCGGCTCGAAGGCGGCACGAACGGCGGCTGCGGCGGCACCGACGATCACCGGAGGTTGAGAGGGGAGGAAGGAGATAGAATCCACTCTAGATCTGGGGTTGGGGAAGGAAGAACACCAGGGGAGAAAGGGAGAGAGGGCACACCCTTCTTGTTTCAAGCAATTTTCACATAATTTCTTCATTAATCTCTAATGACACTATACATAGGCATATATAGACAATGGCAAGGGGTGGGGGGCTGATAATTTCGTGAGAAATATGTCATTTTCATCCCCCATGTAGTCAAAACTCAAAATAAATAAATTACATATGAATGGGGCACTCCTTTGACTAGGTAGGTAAGGTAGGTGGCCTACCTTTGAAATTTTAACCCCTTTGTCTCCCATGTGGTCAATTAGCATTCAAACCTTCTAGATGGCCACCTAGGATGGTTGACCAGCCCCACATGGATGAGGTGGACAGGTGGACCAATGGGGAAGGGGAGGGGCCCCCCTTGCTGGACCTACCACACATTTGCACAAAAACCCACACAATCCAAGGGAATGACGCATTGGCTTACAAAGCCGTACAATTGCGCTTATACTTTCCCATGGATATAAAAATAAACTAAAGGACACAAATACAAAATAAAATGTACATGCTCGGCGTCGATTCCCATCCAAGGTCTTCCTAGCGGTCAACGGCAGTTCCTATCATAGTTGGCTCAAGGATGGCTTGATCCCACTTCCTTACCCGTCTATGGACCCTACCCTACCTTTGGTGTCCGTCAACTCCTACCACACAACTTTTCGGTCTAGTCACCATATCAATACTTTGGATGACCTTATTATGGGATTAGATTCACAATGGGAGTTGACGCATCTTTTGGCCCGAGGCTTTGACCAACCCGCTACTCTTAACTTCACCCATCCGGCCTTAGGATCCATTACCTCCGTGTGCACCGTGGGGTGTGTAACCACGGAGATTCTTCTACTCCTCCCGATGCCGGCCGAGTCCGACTTCATTCTCTTTTGCCCAAGGGAGGAAGTTTATTTTCTTCACATGACCATCGTCCCGTTCACTATGGCGGATGAAGGTGACCATTCACACCTTCAAGAATTTCACGATTGGGACCGTGTCATGGAGGAACCCATCTCCCGGGGTCATACCTTCTTTGACCCTTTTGACCCCTCCACTAGTGAAGCTCCCAAGCTATCACATTCCCTCCACCTCTTCCAAGGAGTTCACTATTCCACCCATACCCCTCGGTCTATTCGGCAAGCCGTCTCTACATCTAGGGATGATGACGAGGGTAGTTTTGGATCTCCTACCCCTTCTTCACCCAAATCCCATCGGTCACCAATGCATGAGTGGTACATCTTAGGGTGTCTAGGAGTCCTCCCTTCCATCAACCATCGTGTACATCTAGTATATGCATGGCACATATTCGGGTGTCCTGGTCCGCCGTCACCCATGCACGGGTCGGACTAACCGTGTGCTTTTTCTTTGTGTGGTTTTGTTTTGAGTGATTTGTTTACATGATTTGTGTGTCGTTTGTTTGTCTGCATGCGTCTTGTGCAAGCTCGTTGTCGTTCTCTTATGAGTAAGAGGCGAGTGGACTCACTTGATGAGTATGGGATCGGTTCCACATCTATACCCAGATCAGTCACTTATAGGGACTCAGCGGTGATTCCTAGTGAGTCTTCGAGCTGTTTTCTTTCCTTTTGAGAGTGCCCCTTCGGAGTGACCACCTTTAGCCCATAGCAGTTCGCATATCGAGTATATATGGAATGAGCAGGTGACGATCGCTTGGAGTGGAGCGTACCCGCGTTACTTGGCACGGTGACGGATCCGCCGGAGTATTCGAGCATCCTTACCCCTACTCGACGGGGTCGAGTTCCTCCCACCCGGGGAGAGTTGATGGGAATCGACGCCGAGCATGTACATTTTATTTTGTATTTGTGTCCTTTAGTTTATTTTTATATCCATGGGAAAGTATAAGCGCAATTGTACGGCTTTGTAAGCCAATGCGTCATTCCCTTAGATTGTGTGGGTTTTTATGCAAATGTGTAGTAGGTCCAGCTAGGGGGCCCCCTCCCCTTCCCCATTGGTCCACCTCATCCATGTGGGGCTGGTCAACCATCCTAGGTGGCCATCTAGAAGGTTTGAATGCTAATTGACCACATGGGAGACAAATGGGTTAAAATTTCAAAGGTTGGCCACCTACCTTACCTACCTAGTCAAAGGAGTGCCCCATTCATATGTAATTTATTTATTTTGAGTTTTGACCACATGGGGGATGAAAATGACATATTTCTCACGAAATTATCAGCCCCCCACCCCTTGCCATTTTCTATATAAGCCTATGTATAGTGTCATTAGAGATTAATGAAGAAAAAATTATAAAATTAGCTTGAGCCATTGAAGGGTGTACCCTTGTTCCTCTCTCTCCATGGTGTTCTTCTCCTCCAACCTCAAGTTCTAGAGTGATTCTACCTTCTATCATCTCCTCTCAACCTCCGGTGATCGTCTGTGCCGCCGCCGCCGCCGTTCGTGCCGCCTTCGAGCCGCCACGGGATCATCTTCGGTGTTCTATCCTGCTGGATAGAGGTGCAGCTCAAAAATTCCTCAAGCCAGCCACGAGTTCCAATCGACATGAAATTTTGAGGGTTGCTTTCTATCTTATAGCCCCTTCCCCAAAAAAAAATTCAGGTCCAAATTCCCCCGTTTCATAGTGTTTCCACTTCGTTCATTCCCCAAACTCTGATCAGATCTATCTCTATCTAAAGTGACAGACCCTTCTACCACCCTTTTGAATTTATTTTGACCTCCCAATTTAACTGGGGTTTCCGTCCATTTTTCCATACCACCACCATTTTTATTAATTTTTTTTGAGTCTTTTACCTATTTTTCAAAATTCATGTTCTACCGGAGCTACAGTACTTCCAGCCAGATACCAGATTCGACCTTCTTCTAGTAAACAAATCATAGAAATTCATAGACACCTCCAAACGTGTCCAAACCAATTTTTCCATCTTCCCAACTCAAAATCCTACAACTTTCATGAAGAAGTCGAAGTCTGAATCCAAGGTCTTGCTAGTGGTCAATGGTAGTTATCAGAGATCAGCTCTGCAGATCTGAGTGTTCAGTTACTGTACAACAGGACGTTGTAAACTCCATAAGTCCAGATCAGCGAAGATCCAGGCCAGATCTCCAAGCCTACATTGAAGGATTTGAAGTTAGCTTTCCAACGGTGCCAGTCTCGTGTCGATCCGACGTCAGGGCTGATCGCAGCGCCCGTTCCCGTCCGAGCGCGCGCTGAAAATTAGAAAGTTCAGGTCCGTGGCCGGTTTTTCCGTCCGGTGCCGAACGGAGCCGCCGGGCCTCCGGCCGGCGTTCCAGCGTGCCGCCATCCCAAGGAGCGATCCTCCGGGCATCCATCACTACAGCGGTGCCACCGGGTCCCACACGGCCCCTCCGGACAGCACGTGGGCCCCACCGTCACTAGTTCGGGTGCTGCCGAAGCTACGCGGAAAGCCGCCCGTCAACCCGAAATCGGTCCTCCCGGGCTCCTTCGTGTCGCCCGTTACCTCCCTGCGTGGAGTGGGTTTTAAATCATTGCTGTAATCTTTATGTATTAACTGTCCCGGGAGTACGAGATCGGCCGGGTCCGTCGTCCCCACGCCGAGCGCGTGGAGGTATCGTCTTTGCTCTTTACTTGGCATTTTACTTAATTCTCATATATGATTGTTTATGCCGCTGCTAGAGAGCATGATAGGGTAACTAGCTCGCTTTCTATTTGTATCACCACTGCTGCGAGAGTGAGCGTTACCGTCCCGTGACCCGATCCGGGCAAGAGAGTGCAAATCGACCACCCGAGCTCTTCGGGAAAACTTCCCACGGATCTGCAGTTTCTGGTTTTCAGCGCGCTGTCCGGCGAGAACGGACGCTGCGATCAGATCCGATGTCGGATTGACACGAAATTAGCGCCGTTGGAAAGCTGACTCGAAGTACTTCAATGTAGGCCAAGAGATCTAGCCTGGATCTTCGCTGATCTGGACTTATGGAATTTGGCGGCACGAACGGCGGCGGCGGCGGCACAAACGATCACCGGAGGTTGAGAGGGGAGGAAGGAGATAGAATACACTCTAGATCTGGGGTTGGGGAAGAAACAAGGGGGAGAGAGGGAGAGAGGGCACACCCTTCTTGCTTCAAGCAATTTTCACATAATTTCTACCGAAACTCGTACTCCCGGAATAATATTACACAATATTACAGAAATGCAAGCCGCTGCCGCCGTTCGTGCCGCCTTCGAGCCGCCACGGGACCGTCTTCGGTGTTTTGTCCTGCTGAACAGAGGTGCAGCTCGAAAATTCCTCAAGCCAGCCATGAGTTCCAATCGATGTGAAATTTTGAGGGTTGGTTTATATCTTATAGCCCCTTCTCCACAAAAAAATTCAGGTCCAAATTCCCCCGTTTCATAGTGTTTCCACTTCGTTCATTCCCCTAACTCAGATCAGATCTGTCTCTATCTACAGTGACAGAACCTTTGATTTCGTCCCCTTCTACCACCCTTTTGAATTTCTTTTGACCTCCCAATTTAACTGGGGTTTCTGTCCATTTTTCCCTACCACCACCATTTTTATTAATTTTTGTTGAGTCTTTTACCTATTTTTCAAAATTCATGTTCTACCGGAGCTACAGTACTTCTAGCCAGATCCCAGATTCGACCTTCTTCCAGTGAACAAATCATAGAAATTCATAGGCACATCCAAACGTGTCCAAACCAACGTTCCATCTTTCCAACTCAAAATGCTACAACTTTCATGAAGAAGTCGAAGTCTGAATCCAAGGTCTTGCTAGCGGTCAACAGCAGTTATCAGAGATCAGCTCTGCAGATCTGAGTGTTCAGTTACTGTACAACACGAGGTTGTAAATTCCATAAGTCCAGATCAGCGAAGATCCAGGCCAGATCTCTAGGCCTACATTGAAGTACTTCAAGTCAGCTTTCCAACGGCGCTAATTTCGTGTCAATCCGACAACGAATTTGATCGCAGCGTCCGTTCTCGCCGGACAGCGCGCTGAAAACCAGAAACTGCAGATCCGTGGGATGTTTTCCCGACGGGCGCCGGCCGGAGCCGCCCGGCCTCCGATCGTCGTTCCAGCGTGTCGCCAGCCCGGGGATCGCTTCCATCAGTGTCCCCCACCACAGCGGTGACCCGGGTCCCACACGGCCCCTCCGGACAGCACGTGGGCCCCACCGTCATTAGTTCGGGTGCTGCCGAAGCTATGCGGAAAGCCGCCCGTCAACCCGAAATCGGCCCTCCCGGGCTCCATTGTGTCGCCCTTTACCTCCCTGCGTGGAGTGGGCTTTACATCATTGCTGTAATCTTTATATAATAACTGTCCCGGGAGTGCGAGAACGGCCGGGTCCGTCGTCCCCACGCCGAGCGCGTGGAGGTATCGTATTCGCTCCTTGCTTGGCATTTCGCTTATTTCTATATATGTTTGTTTATGCCGCTGCTAGAGAGCATGTGTAGGGATATCTAGCTCGCTTTATTTTCATATCACTGCTGCTGCGAGAGAGTGCGAGACCATTCCGTGACCCGATCCGGGCACGAAAGTGCGAGCCGACCACCCTAGCTCTTGCCGGTTTCTCAACCGTGCACGTCCAACGCTTCCCTCATCAACGGACGATCGCGAGCTTGTCGTGTCCGTGGTCTCGTCCCGCATCAATTTGGTATCAGAGCCGGGGGAATTTGGACCTGAATTTTTGATGCGGGACGAGACACGGACACGACAAGCTCGCGATCGTCCCTTGATGAGGGAAGCGTCGGACGTGCACGGTTGAGAAACCGGCAAGAGCTAGGGTGGTCGGCTCGCACTTTCGTGCCTGGATCGGGTCACGGGACGGTCTCGCACTCTCTCGCAGCAGCAGTGATATGAAAATAAAGCGAGCTAGATATCCCTACACATGCTCTCTAGCAGCGGCATAAACAAACATATATAGAAATAAGCGAAATGCCAAGCAAGGAGCGAATACGATACCTCCACGCGCTCGGCGTGGGGACGACGGACCCGGCCGATCTCGTACTCCCAGGACAGTTAATACATAAAGATTACAGCAATGATTTACAGCCCACTCCACGCAGGGAGGTAAAGGGCGACACAATCGAGTCCGGGAGGACCGAATTCGGGTTGACGGGCTTCTCGCGTTGATTCGGCAACGCCCGAACTAATGACGGTGGGGCCCACGTGCTGTCCTGAGGGGCCGTGTGGGACCCGGGTCACCGCTGTGGTGGGGGACACTGATGGAAGCGATCCCTGGGCTGGCGGCACGCTGGAACGACGATCGGAGGCCGGGCGGCTCCGGCCGGCGCCCGTCGGGAAAACTTCCCACGGATCTGCAGTTTCTGGTTTTCAGCGCGCTGTCCGGCGAGAACGGACGCTGCGATCAGATCCGATGTCGGATTGACACGAAATTAGCGCCGTGGAGGTATCGTCTTCGCTCCTACACTTGGCATTTCGCTTATTTCATAGCTGGAAGTACTGTAGCTCTGGTAGAAGATGAATTTTTAAAAATAGGTAGAAGGCTGATAAAAATTTAAGAAAAATTGTGGAGGTAGGGTCCGTCGTCCCCACGCCGAGCGCGTGGAGGTATCGTCTTCACTCCTACACTTGGCATTTCGCTTATTTCATATATGCTTGTTTATGCCACTGCTAGAGAGCATATTTTAGGACCTAGCTCGTTATAATTTCATATCACCGTTGCTGCGAGAGAGTGAGCGAGACCGTCCCGTGACCCGATCCGGGCACGAAAGTGCGAGCCGACCACCCTAGCTCTTGCCAGAAACCGCTCACTCCACGCGCTCGACTTAACTGAAAATCAGACAATTTTGTGAAAGTTTGGAGGTAGCTGCGACCCAACCCTCTCTCCTCTGGTTCTCCCCTTCCCAAACCCCCATTCTAGAGTGGTATCTCCGTTCCCCCACCTCCGGTGATCATCGGTGCCGCCGCCGCCGCCGTTCGTGCCGCCATCGAGCCGCCTCTGCAGTTCTATCTTCATCCGACCACAGCAGGTTCCACGAATTGTCTGTCTCAGCCACGGCCTCTTCTTGGTTTGAAATTTTTATGGTGTGTTAACCCCAAGATCCACCGAAATTTTCACACAAAAATTCCACCGTTTCATATTTTTACAAATTCGTTCATCTTTCAATCTCAGATCTATTTTGTCTCTGTCTACAGTGACAGAACCTTTGAGTTCTTCCCCTTCTACCACCCTTTTGAATTTTTTTAGACCTCCCAATTTAACTGGGAGTTTTGTCCATTTTCCCCTACCTCCATAATTTTTCTTAAATTTTTATCAACCTTTTACCTAATTTTAAAAATTCATGTTCTACCGGAGCTACAGTACTTCAAGCCAGATCCAAGATCCAACCTTGTTCCAGTAAACAAATGACCGACAATCATAAACACATCCAAACTTGTCCAAACTAGTTTTTCCGTCTTCCTATCTCAAAGTTCTACAACTTTCATGAAGAAGTCGAAGTCTGAATCTAAGGTCTTCCTAGCGGTCAACGGCTGTTCTCAGAGAATAGCCCTGCAGATCTGAGTGTTCGGTTACTGTACAATAGGAGGTTGTAAATTCCATAAGTCCAGATCCGTGAAGATCCAGGCCAGATCTCTAAGCCTACGTTGAAGGATTTGAAGTTAGCTTTCCAACGGTGCCAGTCTCGTGTCGATCCGACGTCGGGACTGATCGCAGCGCCCGTTCCCGTCCGAGCGCGCGCTGAAAATCAGAAAGCGCAGGTCCGTGGCCGGTTTTTCCGACCGGTACCGAACGGAGCCGCCGGGCCTCCGGCCGGCGTTCCAGCGCGCCGCCATCCCAAGGAGCGATCCTCCGGGCATCCATCACTACAGCGGTGCCACTGGGTCCCACACGGCCCCTCCGTACAGCACATGGGCCCCACCGTCACTAGTTCGGGTGCTGCCGAAGCTACGCGGAAAGCCGCCCGTCAACCCGAAATCGGTCCTCCCGGGCTCCTTCGTGTCGCCCGTTACCTCCCTGCGTGGAGTGGGCTTTAAATCATTGTTGTAATCGTTATGTATTAACTGTCCCGGGAGTACGAGATCGGCCGGGTCCGTCGTCCCCACGCCGAGCGTGTGGAGGTATCGTCTTCGCTCTTTACTTGGCATTTTGCTTAATTCTCATATATGCTTGTTTATGCCGCTGCTAGAGAGCATGATAGGGTAACTAGCTCGCTTTCTATTTGTATCACCGCTGCTGCGAGAGTGAGGGTTACCGTCCCGTGACCCGATCCGGGCACGAGAGTGCAAATCAACCACCCTAGCTCTTGTAAAAAATGAAGGGGGGCGGCCTATTGACTATGGGTAGGTTTTGAATGGAAGGTTGAATGGGGGTAGGTGGGATGGGTGTAGAATGTTGACATTCTTAACCCTTTGTCTACCCATGTGGCATATGACTAGTCCACTCATCTAGAAGGCCACCTAGGCTGGTTGACCAGCCCCACATGGTCTAGGTGGACCAATGGGAAAGGGCTGAGGACCCCCTTCCTGGTCCCATGGGCAAATTACATAGAAAATCACATAATCTACGGGAGTGACGCATTGGCCGATAAAGCCGTACAATTGCGCGTATACTTTCCCGTGGATATAAAAATAAACTAAAGGACATAAATACAAAATAAAATGTACATGCTCGGCGTCGATTCCCATCAACTCTCCCCGGGTGGGAGGAACTCGACCCCGTCGAGTAGGGGTAAGGATGCTCGAATACTCCGGCGGATCCGTCACCGTGCCAAGTAACGCGGGTACGCTCCACTCCAAGCGATCGTCACCTGCTCATTCCATATATACTCGATATGCGAACTGCTATGGGCTAAAGGTGGTCACTCCGAAGGGGCACTCTCAAAAGGGAAGAAAACAGCTCGAAGACTCACTAGGAATCACCGCTGAGTCCCTATAAGTGACTGATCCGGGTATAGATGTGGAACCGATCCCATACTCATCAAGTGAGTCCACTCGCCTCTAACTCATAAGAGAACGACAACGAGCTTGCACAAGACGCATGCAGACAAACAAACGACACACAAACCATGCAAACAAATCACTCAAAACAAAACCACACAAAGAAAAAGCACACTGTTAGTCCGACCCGTACATGGGTGACGGCGGACCAGGACACCCGAATATGTGCCATGCATATACTAGATGTACACGATGGTTGATGGAAGGGAGGACTCCTAGACACCCTAAGATGTACCACTCATGCATTGGTGACCGATGGGATTTGGGTGAAGAAGGGGTAGGAGATCCAAAACTACCCTCGTCATCATCCCTAGATGTAGAGACGGCTTGCCGAATAGACCGAGGGGTATGGGTGGAATAGTGAACTCCTTGGAAGAGGTGGAGGGAATGTGATAGCTCTAGAGCTTCACTAGTGGAGGGGTCAAAAGGGTCAAAGAAGGTATGACCCCGGGAGATGGGTTCCTCCATGACACGGTCCCAATCGTGAAATTCTTGAAGGTGTGAATGGTCACCTTCATCCGCCATAGTGAACGGGACGATGGTCATGTGAAGAAAATAAACTTCCTCCCTATTTTGAAAAATAGGGAAAAATAGACATGAATTTTGAAGGTCGAATCTGGGATCTGGCTGGAAGTACTGTAGCTCCGGTAGAACATGAATTTTGAAAAATAGGTAAAAGACTCAAAAACAATTAATAAAATTGGTGGTGGTAGGGAAAAATAGACAGAAACCCCAGTTAAATTGGGAGGTCAAAATAAATTCAAAAGGGTGGTAGAAGGGGAAGAACGCAAAGGGTCTGTCACTGTAGACAGAGACAGATCTGATCAGAGTTTGGGGAATGAACGAAGTGGAAACACTATGAAACGGGGGAATTTGGACCTGAATTTTTTTGTGGGGAAGGGGGCTATAAGATAGAAAGCAACCCTCAAAATTTCAAGTCGATTGGAACTCGTGGCTGGCTTGAGGAATTTTCGAGCTGCACCTCTATCCAGCAGGACAGAACACCGAAGATGATCCCGTGGCGGCTCGAAGGCGGCACGAACGGCGGCGGCGGCGGCACAGACGATCACCGGAGGTTGAGAGGAGATGATAGAAGGTAGAATCACTCTAGAACTTGAGGTTGGAGGAGAAGAACACCAGGGAGAGAGAGGAACAAGGGTACACCCTTCAATGGCTCAAGCCAATTTTACAATTTTTTCTTCATTAATCTCTAATGACACTATACATAGGCTTATATAAAAAATGGCAAGGGGTGGGGGGCTGATAATTTCATGGGAAATATGTCATTTTCATCCCCCATGTGGTCAAAACTCAAAATAAATAAATTACATATGAATGAGGCACTCCTTTGACTAGGTAGGTAAGGTAGGTGGCCTACCTTTGAAATTTTAACCCCTTTGTCTCCCATGTGGTCAATTAGCATTCAAACCTTCTAGATGGCCACCTAGGATGGTTGACCAGCCCCACATGGATGATGATGAGGACATCACCAACACTTTGATATGATCGAGGATCCCGATGCTCGCCACCTATGCTACATCTTGTTCACCACTTTATTTCGAGTCATATGAAGTAATTTTCATTTTCTTATTATGTAGTTTTCCTTTTATTTGAGTCAAGTCCCTAGGTTAAGGTGTCATCTACCTAGGTTAATTGGCATTAGAGTGGTTAATGAGTCAGTTGGGCCCAATTAAGTGGGCTAGGCCCATGGGCACCCCCTTCTCCCTTAGTTTATTGTCACTAGTCTAAAACTCAGGGTCTTATGTTAAATTGTGGGATTCCTATAAATAGGGCCCCAATCTCACCATTTGAAGCTAATGAATGAATGAGTTAAAATTGCCATTTGAGTTTAAATTGGAGTGATTTCTCTAGTTTTTTGGGTGAGAGACCCAAGGGGAGAGATTCCCCACCTATTCCCCTCTTAATCTCTCTATTTCACCCCTCTTTCTCTCTCCTCCAACCCCAATTTCGAATTTTCTTTCTCTCTCCTCCCCTCCCCAACCACCTCCTCCAGCTCCTCATTCAATACCTCTCCACTTCCCCAAGTTGCCATTACTCCACTCCCACTGTCCCAAGGAGGCATCTCCCACTTTCCAACACAATCCCACCCATTCCCACACAATCTCCCCTAGTTCCCACACAATCCCCCACTCCCAAGACCATTTCAAATTTGAAATCCATCTCCCTCCACTTCTTTTGGCCAGCCCCCCTCTCTCCCCCATAGCTAGGTCCGCCCCCCTCCTCTATTCTCCACCCCATCTCCCACCCCATCTACCCCATTTTCTATATACTAGTGAGCAGCTGCAGTTCTGCAAAACCGCCCCCATGTTGCAGCATCGTCCACGACCTCATCCCAGAGCTCCTGGGGGCGTGGCCTACATCGTCGAAAAGATCTCCAAGTCAACTTTGCAGGCGAGGTGGAATCATCCCATTCCGACGTCGCTACAGTTCGTGGTGCCCGTTCTCCCTCGGCTGCGCAGATCTCCCCCTGTAGAGTACCAGAACCCGACTTGAAGCTGTACCACGACAAACGGCGGAAGATTTAGACTATGAGCCCTTCTATAAAGTTCTTCTTCCCCAAGTCCTCTACCAGGATCAAGAAGCGGGAACTGCTTTCGGTGTCCGGAGGCCAGAGTTCTCGTCTTTCTCCCTCGGCTGGTCGGGCCTACCTCCCACAGTCTGCAGTAACCTACCTCCACTCTTCTGAGTCTCCCTATCCTCACCGACGTCAGACGACTTCCCCGTCAGTTTTGATG
Source organism: Amorphophallus konjac (assembly GCA_022559845.1). NCBI lineage: Eukaryota > Viridiplantae > Streptophyta > Magnoliopsida > Alismatales > Araceae > Amorphophallus > Amorphophallus konjac. Next base: position 15,616,931 of record CM040121.1, read on the forward strand.
CGAAGAGGACTCGACCACGATTCCAGAAACTCTAATGGCTTGTGATTCAGAGTTCGGGAGCAGCCGAGGTAGCTTCTGCAAGTTACTGTTCATATCAGGTAGCTGCTGCAGCCAGATTCTGCCACCCTGTTCGAACCTCCACCACGGCCACATCCTTCAACTTCGGGAGGTGCCACTTGGCCGAGAGCTGTAACCACGAGTCTTCCACCACCACCAACAAGCGGCGTCCCGTTTGGCATCAGGAAGTGCCTTTCCCATTTTTTCTCCCCCGGGTGCGTAGACATTTCGTTTAGGTCCTTTCCCGACAGTGCCTCCCTCAACGGACTCCTCCTCACCGCCCCGACATCCTCTCGTGCTGTTCTTGGTTGCTACTCGAAGAAGACTCATCCACGGATGTCCTCGACTTGGTCCCGCCTCATTTGGACTTCGGGAGCTGCCGTGATGACTTCGGACATCCGCTGCTGTCCCTGGGAATAGTCTGCTTCTACACGCAAGTGACCTGTTCCAGAGCCCGTCCCCACCGGCGACGACCTCAGGACCACCCACTAAAAATCACAGTCGTACCTGGGTACGTCAGCGACATTTTGGCCTAAGTCTCATCAAGTTCTGAGTCCAGGAGAGCTCACAGCGAGGACTACATCGACCCTCTGTCTTGCTGTCCCAGACCCAGGCAGATTCGGCCGGGTGCTCCGTCGGCACGATCGAGCTTATCTCCCCTCCCCGCCTGGCCGGCTTAGCGCCCCTCCCTGTGCGGAGGTAGTGTTTGACTTGTAATACAAAAATCCCCACCCCAAGTCCACCCTCCTTTGTGAGGTGTAGTGATTGTAATCTTTAAACAGGTCAAGCTTCATCGGCGCAGTGTGAGGGGAATCCACACTTCCCTGCTCGCCCTCGTCTCCGACCGGGATCGGTGTCTTCACACCGATCAGGTGAGCCTCGGGTTGCCCTACTCTACTGGAATTGCTTTGCTTGTTTAGTATTACTGCTTAGTGCCGTCGGTCGGTGAGTGAGCGCCCGATCTCAAAATATCATCGATTTGAGTGCCACCGCGGAGCGAGTTGAGAGAGAACCACTACATCCCACGCCCTTGGCGTGCTGGCCGCCCACGGAATTGGGGCCTCCCTGGCCCATTGGGGTCCATCCTTAGCTAGCTGGCCATACCCTTGGAACATTGAGGTCCAACCTCGGACCCTCACTGTCATCGCTGGTCCTCCTACGGACCCGAGTGTGCCAACGCTAGTGAATCCGCTTTTGTCACGTTGCCAAAATCGTTGTGTTGCTTGCAATTCTAGGTCTGAGGGGTTGTGTCACATCAGATGAGGTGGACCAATGGGGAAGGGGAGGGGGCCCCCTAGCTGGACCTACTACACATTTGCACAAAAACCAACACAATCTAAGGGAATGACGCATTGGCTTACAAAGCCGTACAATTGCGCTTATACTTTCCCATGGATATAAAAATAAACTAAAGGACACAAATGCAAAATAAAATGTACATGCTCGGCGTCGATTCCCATCAACTCTCCCCGGGTGGGAGGAACTCGACCCCATCGAGTAGGGGTAAGGACGCTCGAATACTCCGGCGGATCCGTCACCGTGCCAAGTAACGCGGGTACGCTCCACTCCAAGCGATCGTCACCTGCTCATTCCATATATACTCGATATGCGAACTGCTATGGGCTAAAGGTGGTCACTCCGAAGGGGCACTCTCAAAAGGGAAGAAAACAGCTCGAAGACTCACTAGGAATCACCGTTGAGTCCCTATAAGTGACTGATCCGGGTATAGATGTGGAACCGATCCCATACTCATCAAGTGAGTCCACTCGCCTCTTACTCATAAAGACCGACAACGAGCTTACACACGACACATGCAGACTCATCATGCACTAACATACGTATGCAAACCACACAAACAATCGACTCAAAACACACCACACAAAACAAACCACACAAAGAAAAAGCACACTGTTAGTCCGACCCGTACATGGGCGACGGCGGACCAGGACACCCGAATATGTGCCATGCATATACTAGATGTACATGATGGTTGATGGAAGGGAGGACTCCTAGACACCCTAAGATGTACCACTCATGCATTGGTGACCGATGGGATTTGGGTGAAGAAGGGGTAGGAGATCCAAAACTACCCTCGTCATCATCCCTAGATGTAGAGACGGCTTGCCGAATAGACCGAGGGGTATGGGTGGAATAGTGAACTCCTTGGAAGAGGTGGAGGGAATGTGATAGCTCTAGAGCTTCACTAGTGGAGGGGTCAAAAGGGTCAAAAAAGGTATGACCCCGGGAGATGGGTTCCTCCATGACACGGTCCCAATCGTGAAATTCTTGAAGGTGTGAATGGGGTCACCTTCATCCGCCATAGTGAACGGGACGATGGTCATGTGAAGAAAATAAACTTCCTCCCTTGGGCAAAAGAGAATGAAGTCGGACTCGGCCGGTATCGGGAGGAGTAGAAGAATCTCCGTGGTTACACACCCCACGGTGCACACGGAGGTAATGGATCCTAAGGCCGGATGGGTGAAGCTAAGACTAGCGGGTTGGTCAAAGTCTCGGGCCAAAAGATGCGTCAACTCCCATTGTGAATCTAATCCCATAATAAGGTCATCCAAAGTATCGACATGGTGACTAGACCGAAAAGTTGTGTGGTAGGAGTTGACGGACACCAAAGGTAGGGTAGGGTCCATAGACGGGTAAGGAAGTGGGATCAAGCAATCCTTGAGCCAACTAAGAAGCGGCTCGGCTATGTATAATGTACCCGTTAGAAATACAGGTGGCTCGGGATGAGGTGGCTCTAAGCGCGAATCCGAAGGTGGAGTGGGCCGCTGGGGCTGGGTGGCTGGACATCCCTAAGGGTGATCTTACCGGGTAGGTATGGTGGGCATAAGGTGCAAGTCCTCTTGTCCCAGTCAAGATTGGCCCTTCTCTCTCCTAACCACTTTTGCCCTAAAAGGATGCATGAACCAGCAAGTGTGCCGATCCTGCACCATGCACCATCGGTGTAGAGAACAGAGCTGATCCTCTTATAGAACTCAACACAAGCAAAATCACCATCGCGGATAATCTCACCTGTCTTGGAGAGAGACTCCACGATGTCAAGAGAAACCCAATTATCCGACTCCCTATCGGTGAAATGGAGTTCCGTTGTGGACCCGTTGGGTAGAGCGGCTTTCATAATGAGAGGGGCAAAACCAAAGGCTCGGTCCATGAGGACATTCATTTTGGCCACAAAAGTTGACCACTCAGACGTATGGTCTTGGGGATCGGCCATGGGTAGTGGACATGGACATGCATACACACGGTGACAAGACACTAGACCGACTATGCAAGTTTGGAATGCATGCACACTAAGGACCCTAGACGTAAACCAAGACTCGGTACGTGGCGGAGATAACCGATCCGAAGATCACTCGCACAAGTGTGCGGTCTTCCCGATAGGCATGGCCTAACGTTCGGACAACACCTTTTGATATACCGAGTAAAGGGATGCAATGCAAAAAGACACCTTTTTTTTTGTTTTAAAACAATGATGATCCTAGACTCGACTTAAACCGACTAATGACTCGATGTAAATGACACTTTTTTTTTGTGAATGCAAACACCCTAGACTCAAACTCGCTCTGATACCAAATTGACGACCGCCATGGATCAGCGAAGATCGCAGCGGTGAAAATTGCTGGGGGTAGTGGCCTGCGAGAGTGAGTGTTACCGTCCCGTGTCCTGTTGGGCTAGAGCCGGATCAGTCACCTATTGGGACTCAGCGGTGATTCCTAGTGAGTCTTCGAACTGCTTCCTTCCCTTTGAGAGTGCCCCACCCAGAGTGTCCACCTCTAGCCCATGGCAGCTTGCGCATATCGAGTATATATGGAATGAGCAGGTGACGATCACTTGGAGTGGAGCGTACCCGCGTTACTAGGCACGGTGACGGATCCGCCGGAGTATTCGAGCATCCATACCCTTACTCGACGGGGTCGAGTTTCTCCCACCCGGGGAGAATTGATGAGGACATCAAGAGCTTATGGGTTGGTTTTGAGTGTATTGGCTTGTATAGGTGTGTAGTATGGGTTGTATTGGCTTGAAGTGTATGTAATTTTTGATTTCTTTCATTTGGGCCATCCTTGTAAGGCTTAATTAAGCCAATGGGCCACTTTTCTAGGAAGAGTCCATTAATAGGTTTCATGTTTTAGGTCCACTTAAGAGTGCTACTTCATATTGGGTCATTTGGTTTCAAATGGGTCATTAAGGCACTTAAGGCCCAAATGGGGGTTCCACTCTCTCATGGGCCATCTAAGTGGGAATGGCCCATGCCTAGCATGAGCTATTAGGTGGCTCTTGGCCCATGCATGGCCTTGGCCCATGAAGGGGCGCGCAAGCTTCTTTGGCCCTATTAGGCTTGGTGGCTTGGTTGGTGTGTATTAGGTGGAGTTTGAATGTAATTAGTCTAAGGTTGAATGGAGATAGTCAAGGTAGATTAAAAAATTATATTTGGTGTGTTATTCACATCTCATCTCAGCCATTCAATCCCCAACCCTTGATCCAAGGGTCCATATTAGATTTGATTGGAGTCATATATAATGTAGTATTTTCATGAGAAATTGAATGAAAAATCAGAAAATTTGTGAGAATTCTTGAAGCTTGGTGCGCCCCTCTCTCCTCCCTTGGTGTTCTTCCTTCCCCAACCCCAGATCTAGAGTGGATTCTATCTCCTTCCTCCCCTCTCAACCTCCGGTGATCGTCGGTGCCGCCGCCGTTCGTGCCGCCTTCGAGCCGCCACGGGATCATCTTCAGTGTTCTGTCTTGCTGGACAGAGGTGCAGCTCAAAAATTCCTCAAGCCAGCCACGAGTTCCAATCGACGTGAAATTTTGAGGGTTGGTTTATATCTTATAGCCCCTTCTCTAAAAAAAAATTCAGGTCCAGATTCTCCCGTTTCATAGTGTTTCTACTTCGTTCATTCCCCAAACTCAGATCAGATCTGTCTCTGTCTACAGTGACAGAACCTTTGAGTTCGTCCCCTTCTACCACCCTTTTGAATTTCTTTTGACCTCCCAATTTAACTGGGGTTTCTGTCCATTTTTCCCTACCACCACCATTTTTATTAATTTTTGTTGAGTCTTTTACCGATTTTTCAAAATTCATGTTCTACCGGAGCTACAGTACTTCCAGCCAGATCCCAGATCCGACCTTCTTTCAGTAAACAAATCATAGAAATTCATAGGCACATCCAAACGTGTCCAAACCAACTTTGCCATCTTCCCAACTCAAAATCCTACAACTTTCATGAAGAAGTCGAAGTCTAAATCCAAGGTCTTCCTACCGGTCAATGGTAGTTATCAGAGATCAGCTCTGCAGATCTGAGTGTTCAGTTACTGTACAACAAGGAGGTTGTAAATTCCATAAGTCCAGATCAGCGAAGATCCAGGCCCGATCTTTAAGCCTATATTGAAGTACTTCGAGTCAGCTTTCCAACGGCGCTAATTTCGTGTCAATCCGACATCGGATCTGATCGCAGCGTCCGTTCTCGACGGACAGCGCGCTGAAAACCAGAAACTGCAGATCCGTGGGAAGTTTTCCCGACGGGCGCCGGTCGGAGCCGCCCGGCCTCCGATCGTCGTTCCAACGTGCCGCCAGCCCGGGGATCGCTCCATCAGTGTCCCCCACCACAGCGGTGACCCGGGTCCCACACGGCCCCTCAGGACAGCACGTGGGCCCCACCGTCATTAGTTCGGGCGTTGCCGAATCAACGCGAGAAGCCGCCCGTCAACCCGAATTCGGTCCTCCCGGACCCCATTGTGTAGCCCTTTACCTCCCTGCGTGGAGTGGGCAGCGGCTTGCATTTCTGTAATATTGTGTAATATTGTTCCGGGAGTACGAGTTTCGGCCGGATCCGTCGTCCCCACGCCGAGCGCGTGGAGGTATCGTCTTCGCTCCTACACTTGGCATTTCGCTTATTTCATATATGCTTGTTTATGCCACTGCTAGAGAGCATATTTTAGGACCTATCTCGTTATAATTTCATATCACCGTTACTGCGAGAGAGTGAGCGAGACCGTCCCGTGACCCGATCCGGGCACGAAAGTGCGAGCCGACCACCCTAGCTCTTGCCGGCTTCTCAACCGTGCACGTCCGACGCTTCCCTCATCAAGGGACGATCGCGAGCTTGCCGTGTCCGTGTCTCGTCCCGCATCAATTTGGTATCAGAGCGAGGTTGAGTCTAGGGTGTCCAAATCAAAAAAAAAAGTGTCATTCATTAGTCATTTACGTCTAAGTCATGTTTAGGGTCATCATTGTTTTAAAACAAACAAAAAAAGGTGTCTTTTTGCATTGCATCCCTTTACTCGGTATATCAAAAGGTGTTGTCCGAACGTTAGGCTACGCCTATCGGGAAGGCCGCACACTTGTGCGAGTGATCTTCGGATCGGTTATCTCCGCCACGTACCGAGTCTTGGTTTACGTCTAGGGTCCTTAGTGTGCATGCATTACAAACTTGCATGGTCGGTCTAGTGTCTTGTCACCGTGTGTTTGCATGTCCATGTCCACTACCCATGGCCGATCCCCAAGACCATACGTCCGAGTGGTCAACTTTTGTGGCCAAAATGAATGTCCTCATGGACCGAGCCTTTGGTTTTGCCCCTCTCATTATGAAAGCCGCTCTACCCAACGGGTCCACAACGGAACTCCATTTCACCGATAGGGAGTCAGATAATTGGGTTTCTCTTGACATCGTGGAGTCTCTCTCCAAGACAGGCGAGATTGTCTGTGATGGTGATTTTGCTTGTGTTGAGTTCTATAAGAGGATCGGCTATGTTCTCTACACCGATGGTGCATGGTGCAGGATCGGCACACTTGCTGGTTCATGCATCATTTTAGGGCAAAAGTGGTTAGGAGAGAGAAGGGTCAATCTTGACTGGGACAAGAGGACTTGCACCTTATGCCCACCATACCTACCCGGTAAGATCACCCTTAGGGACCCCGTATGTCCAGCCACCCAGCCCCAGCGGCCCACTCCACCTTCGGATTCGCGCTTGGAGCCACCTCATCCCGAGCCACCCGTATTTCTAACGGGTACATTATACATAGCCGAGCCGCTTCTTAGTTGGCTCAAGGATGGCTTGATCCCACTTCCTTACCCGTCTATGGACCCTACCCTACCTTTGGTGTCCGTCAACTCCTACCACACAACTTTTCGGTCTAGTCACCATGTCGATACTTTGGATGACCTTATTATGGGATTAGATTCACAATGGGAGTTGACGCATCTTTTGGCCCGAGGCTTTGACCAACCCGCTAGTCTTAGCTTCACCCATCCGGCCTTAGGATCCATTACCTCCGTGTGCACCGTGGGGTGTGTAACCACGGAGCTTCTTCTACTCCTCCTGATGCCGGCCGAGTCCGACTTCATTCTCTTTTGCCCAAGGGAGGAAGTTTATTTTCTTCACATGACCATCGTCCCGTTCACTATGGCGGATGAAGGTGACCATTCACACCTTCAAGAATTTCACGATTGGGACCGTGTCATGGAGGAACCCATCTCCCGGGGTCATACCTTCTTTGACCCTTTTGACCCCTCCACTAGTAAAGCTCTAGAGCTATCACATTCCCTCCACCTCTTCCAAGGAGTTCACTATTCCACCCATACCCCTCGGTCTATTCGGCAAGCCGTCTCTACATCTAGGGATGATGACGAGGGTAGAACACCCAAGTGAGGGCACACCCTTTCGACAAGCTCATTCAAAATTGATACATGCTTGAGTTCGCCGGACAACGCATTGGCTTACAAAGCTTGTCGTGTCCGTGGGAGCCGCCCGTCAACCCCTTTTCCAGACGAAATTCTTATGGATCTACAGTTTCTGGTTTTCAGCGCGCTGTCCGGCGAGAACTTACGCTGCGATCGGATCCGATGTCGGCTTGACACGAAATTAGCGCCGTTGGAAAGCTGACTCGAAGTACTTCAATGTAGGCCTAGAGATCTGGCCTGGATCTTCGCTGATCTGGACTTAGGGAATTTACAACCCCCTGTTGTACAGTAACTGAACACTCAGATCTGCAGAGCTGATCTCTGATAACTGCCGTTGACCGCTAGGAAGACCTTAGATTCAGACTTCGACTTCTTCATGAAAGTTGTAGGATTTTGAGTTGGGAAGACGGCAAAGTTGGTTTGGACACGTTTGGAGGTGTCTAGGAATTTCTATGATTTGTTAACTGGAAGAAGGTCAGATCTGGGATCTGACTGGAAGTACTGTAGCTCCGGTAGAACATGAATTTTGAAAAATAGGTAAAAGACTCAACAAAAATTAATAAAAATGGTGGTGGTAGGGAAAAATGGACAGAAACCCCAGTTAAATTAGGAGGTCAAAAGAAATTCAAAATGGTGGTAGAAGGGGACGAACTCAAAGGTTCTGTCACTGTAGACAGAGACAGATCTGATATGAGTTTGGGGAATGAACGAAGTGGAAACACTATGAAACGGGGAAATTTGGACCTGAATTTTTGTGTGGAGAAGGGGCTATAAGATATAAACCAACCCTCAAAATTTCACATCAAATGGAACTCGTAGCTGGCTTGAGGAATTTTTGAGCTGCACCTTTATCCAGTAGGACAGAACACCGAAGACGATCCCGTGGCGGCTCGAAGGCGGCACGAACGGCGGCAGCGGCGGCACCGGAGGTGGGGGAAAGGTGATACCACTTTAGAATGGAGGTTTGGGAAGAGAGAAACCAGAGGGAGAGGAGCTGGGGGCGCAGCTAGCTTCACAATTTCACAAATATTTCTGATTTTCATTTTATAGAGATTAATGAAGAAAAAATTGTAAAATTGGCTTGAGCCATTGAAGGGTGTGCCCTTGTTCCTCTCTCTCCCTGGTGTTCTTCACCTCCAACCTCAAGATCTAGAGTGGATTCTATCTCCTTCCTCCTCTCTCAACCTCCGGTGATCGTCGGTGCCGACGCCGCCGCCGTTCGTGCCGCCTTCGAGCCGACACGGGATCATCTTCGGTGTTCTGTCCTGCTGGATAGAGGTGCAGCTCAAAAATTCCTCAAGCCAGCCACGAGTTCCAATCGACTTGAAATTTTGAGGGTTGCTTTCTATCTTATAGCCCCCTTCCCCACAAAAAAATTCAGGTCCAAATTCCCCCGTTTCATAGTGTTTCCACTTCGTTCATTCCCCAAACTCTGATCAGATCTGTCTCTGTCTACAGTGACAGACCCTTTGCGTTCTTCCCCTTCTACCACCCTTTTGAATTTATTTTGACCTCCCAATTTAACTGGGGTTTCTGTCTATTTTTCCCTACCACCATCAATTTTATTAATTGTTTTTGAGTCTTTTACCTATTTTTCAAAATTCATGTTCTACCGGAGCTATAGTACTTCTAGCCAGATCCCAGATCCGACCTTCCTCCAGTAAACAAATCATAGAAATTCATAGACAAATCCAAACGTGTCTAAACCAATTTTGCCATCTTCCCAACTCAAAATCCTACAACTTTCATGAAGAAGTCGAAGTCTGAATCCAAGGTCTTCCTAGCGGTCAATGCCAGTTATCAGAGATCAGCTCTACAGATCTGAGTGTTCAGTTACTGTACAACAGGAGGTTGTAAATTCCATAAGTCCAGATCAACGAACATTCAGGCCAGATCTCTAGGCCGACATTGAAGTACTTCGAGTCAGCTTTCCAACGGCGCTAATTTCGTGTCAATCCGACATCGGATCTGATCGCAGCGTCCGTTCTCGCCGGACAGCGCGCTGAAAACCAGAAACTGCAGATCCGTGGGAAGTTTTCCCGACGGGCACCGGCCGGAGCCGCCCGACCTCCGATCGTCGTTCCAGCGTGCCGCCAGCCCGGGGATCGCTTCCATCAGTGTCCCCCACCACAGCGGTGACCCGGGTCCCACACGGCCCCTCAGGACAGCACGTGGGCCCCACCGTCATTAGTTCGGGAGTTGCCGAATCAACGCGAGAAGCCGACCGTCAACCCGAATTCGGTCCTCCCGGACCCCATTGTGTAGCCCTTTATCTCCCTGCGTGGAGTGGGCAGTCCCCCACCACAGCGGTGACCCGGGTCCCACACGGCCCCTCCGGACAGCACGTGGGCCCCACCGTCATTAGTTCGGGTGCTGCCGAAGCTACGCGGATAGCCGCCCGTCAACCCGAAATCGGCCCTCCCGGGCACCATTGTGTCGCCCTTTACCTCCCTGCGTGGAGTGGGCTTTAAATCATTGCTGTAATCTTTATGTATTAACTGTCCCGGGAGTACGAGATCGGCCGGGTCCGTCGTCCCCATGCCGAGCGCGTGGAGGTATCGTCTTCGCTCCTACACTTGGCATTTCGCTTATTTCATATATGCTTGTTTATGCCACTGCTAGAGCGCATGTTTTAGGACCTAGCTCGTTATAATTTCATATCACCGTTGCTGCGAGAGAGTGAGCGAGACCGTCCCGTGACCCGATCCGGGCACGAAAGTGCGAGCCGACCACCCTAGCTCTTGCCGGTTTCTCAACCGTGCACGTCCAACGCTTCCCTCATCAAGGGACGCTCGCGAGCTTGCCGTGTCCGTGTCTCGTCCCGCATCAATTTGGTATCAGAGCGAGTTTGAGTCTAGGGTGTCCAAAATAAAAAAAAGAGTGGCATTTAAGTCATTGTCTAAGTCGTGTTTAGGATCATCATATTTTCAAAACAACAAAAAGAGTCATTTTTGGGTCGCATACATCCCTTTACTCGGTATATCAAAAGGTGTTGTCCAGGCTACGCCTATCGGGAAGGACGCACACTTGTGCGAGTGATCTTCGGATCGGTTATCTCCGCCACGTACCGAGTCTTGGTTTACGTCTAGGGTCCTTAGTGTGCATGCATTCCAAACTTGCAAAGTCGGTCTAGTGTCTTGTCACAGTGTGTATGCATGTCCATGTCCACTACCCATGGTCGATCCCCAAGACCATACGTCCGAGTGGTCAACTTTTGTGGCCAAAATGAATGTCCTCATGGACCGAGCCTTTGGTTTTGCCCCTCTCATTATGAAAGCCGCTCTACCCAACGGGTCCACAACGGAACTCCATTTCACCGATAGGGAGTCGGATAATTGGGTTTCTCTTGACATCGTGGAGTCCCTCTCCAAGACAGGCGAGATTGTCCGCGATGGTGATTTTGCTTGTGTTGAGTTCTATAAGAGTAGTTGTGTGGTAGGAGTTGACGGACACCAAAGGTAGGGTAGGGTCCAAAGACGGGTAAGGGAGTGGGACCAAGCCATCCTTGAGCAAACTAAGAAGCGGCTCGGCTATGTATAATGTACCCGTTAGAAATACGGGTGGCTCGGGATGAGGTGGCTCCAAGCGCGAATCCGAAGGTGGAGTGGGCCGCTGGGGCTGGGGTGGCTGGACATACCCCTAAGGGTGATCTTACCGGGTAGGTATGGTGGGCATAAGGTGCAAGTCCTCTTGTCCCAGTCAAGATTGGCCCTTCTCTCTCCTAACCACTTTTGCCCTAAAATGATGCATGAACCAGCAAGTGTGCCGATCTTGCACCATGCACCATCGGTGTAGAGAACAGAGCCGATCCTCTTACAAAATTGGCTGGAAGTACTATACGCGATATGTGTCTATGAATTCGCCCCTCTCATTATGAAAGTCGCTCTACCCAACGGGTCCACAACGGAACTCCATTTCACTGATAGGGTGTCGGATAATTAGGTTTCTCTTGACATCGTGGAGTCTCTCTCCAAGACAGGTGAGATTATCCGCGATGGTGATTTTGCTTGTGTTGAGTTCTATAAGAGGATCGGCTCTGTTCTCTACACCGATGGTGCATGGTGCAGGATCGGCACACTTGCTGATTCATGCATCATTTTAGGGCAAAAGTGGTTAGGAGAGAGAAGGGCCAATCTTGACTGGGACAAGAGGACTTGCACCTTATGCCCACCATACCTACCCGGTAAGATCACCCTTAGGGACCCCGTATGTCCAGCCACCCAGCCCCAGCGGCCCACTCCACCTTCGGATTCGCGCTTGGAGCCACCTCATCCCGAGCCACCCGTATTTCTAACGGGTACATTATACATAGCCGAGCCGCTTCTTAGTTGGCTCAAGGATGGCTTGATCCCACTTCCTTACCCGTCTATGGACCCTACCCTACCTTTGGTGTCCGTCAACTCCTACCACACAACTTTTCGGTCTAGTCACCATGTCGATACTTTGGATGACCTTATTATGGGATTAGATTCGCAATGGGAGTTGACGCATCTTTTGGCCCGAGGCTTTGACCAACCTGCTAGTCTTAGCTTCACCCATCCGGCCTTAGGATCCGTTACCTCCGTGTGCACCGTGGGGTGTGTAACCACGGAGATTCTTCTACTCCTCCCGATGCCGGCCGAGTCTGACTTCATTCTCTTTTGCCCAAGGGAGGAAGTTTATTTTCTTCACATGACCATCGTCCCGTTCACTATGGCAGATGAAGGTGACCATTCACACCTTCAAGAATTTCACGATTGGGACCGTGTCATGGAGGAACCCATCTCCCGGGGTCATACCTTCTTTGACCCTTTAGACCCCTCCACTAGTGAAGCTCTAGAGCTATCACATTCCCTCCACCTCTTCCAAGGAGTTCACTATTCCACCCATACCCCTCGATCTATTCGGCAAGCCGTCTCTACATCTATGGATGATGACGAGGGTAGTTTTGGATCTCCTACCCCTTCTTCACCCAAATCCCATCGGTCACCAATGCATGAGTGGTACATCTTAGGGTGTCTAGGAGTCCTCCCTTCCATCAACCATCGTGTACATCTAGTATATGCATGGCACATATTCGGGTGTCCTGGTCCGCCGTCACCCATGCACAGGTCGGACTAACAGTGTGCTTTTTCTTTGTGTGGTTTTGTTTTGAGTGATTTGTTTGCATGGTTTGTGTGTCGTTTGTTTGTCTGCATGCGTTTTGTGCAAGCTCGTTGTCGTTCTCTTATGAGTAAGAGGCGAGTGGACTCACTTGATGAGTATGGGATCGGTTCCACATCTATACCCGGATCAGTCACTTATAGGGACTCAGCGGTGATTCCTAGTGAGTCTTCGAGCTGTTTTCTTCCCTTTTGAGAGTGCCCCTTCGGAGTGACCACCTTTAGCCCATAGCAGTTCGCATATCGAGTATATATGGAATGAGCAGGTGACGATCGCTTGGAGTGGAGCGTACCCGCGTTACTTGGCACGGTGACGGATCCGCCGGAGTATTCGAGCATCCTTACCCCTACTCGACGGGGTCGAGTTCCTCCCACCCGGGGAGAGTTGATGGGAATCGACACCGAGCATGTACATTTTATTTTGCATTTGTGTCCTTTAGTTTATTTTTATATCCATGGGAAAGTATAAGCGCAATTGTACGGCTTTGTAAGCCAATGCGTCATTCCCTTAGATTGTGTGGGTTTTTATGCAAATGTGTAGTAGGTCCAGCTAGGGGGCCCCCTCCCCTTCCCCATTGGTCCACCTCATCCATGTGGGGCTGGTCAACCATCCTAGGTGGCCATCTAGAAGGTTTGAATGCTAATTGACCACATGGGAGACAAAGGGGTTAAAATTTCAAAGGTAGGCCACCTACCTTACCTACCTAGTCAAAGGAGTGCCCCATTCATATGTAATTTATTTATTTTGAGTTTTGACCACATGGGGGATGAAAATGACATATTTCCCACGAAATTATCAGCCCCCCACCCCTTGCCATTTTCTATATAAGCCTATGTATAGTGTCATTAGAGATTAATGAAGAAAAAATTGTAAAATTGGCTTGAGCCATTGAAGGGTGTACCCTTGTTCCTCTCTCCCCCTGGTGTTCTTCTCCTCCAACCTCAAGTTCTAAAGTGATTCTACCTTCTATCATCTCCTCTCAACCTCCGGTGATCGTCTGTGCCGCCGCCGCCGCAGTTCGTGCCGCCTTCGAGCCGCCACGGGATCATCTTCGGTGTTCTGTCCTGCTGGAAAGAGGTGCAGCTCGAAAATTCCTCAAGCCAGCCACGAGTTCCAATCGACTTGAAATTTTGAGGGTTACTTTCTATCTTATAGCCCCTTCCCCATAAAAAAATTCAGATCCAAATTCCCCCGTTTCATAGTGTTTCCACTTCGTTCATTCCCCAAACTTTGATCAGATCTGTCTCTATCTACAGTGACAGACCCTTTGCGTTCTTCCCCTTCTACCACCCTTTTGAATTTATTTTGACCTCCCAATTTAACTGGGGTTTCTGTCCATTTTTCCCTACCACCACCATTTTTATTAATTTTTTTGAGTCTTTTACCTATTTTTCAAAATTCATGTTCTACCGGAGCTATAGTACTTCCAGCCAGATCTCAGATTCGACCTTTTTCCAGTAAACAAATTATAGAAATTCATAGACACATCTAAACGTGTCCAAACCAATTTTTCCATCTTCCCAACTCAAAATCCTGCAACTTTCATGAAGAAGTCGAAGTCTGAATCCAAGGTCTTCCTAGCGGTCAACGGCAGTTATCAGAGATCAGCTCTGTAGATCTGAGTGGTCAGTTACTGTACAACATGAGGTTGTAAACTCCATAAGTCCAGATCAGCGAAGATCCATGCCAGATCTCCAAGCCTACATTGACGGATTTGAAGTTAGAAAAATAGTGAGGAAGTTTATTTTCTTCACATGACCATCGTCCCGTTCACTATGGCGGATGAAGGTGACCATTCACACCTTCAAGAATTTCACGATTGGGACCGTGTCATGGAGGAACCCATCTCCCGGGGTCATACCTTCTTTGACCCTTTTGACCCCTCCACTAGTAAAGCTCTAGAGCTATCACATTCCCTCCACCTCTTCCAAGGAGTTCACTATTCCACCCATACCCCTCGGTCTATTCGGCAAGCCGTCTCTACATCTAGGGATGATGACGAGGGTAGTTTTGGATCTCCTACCCCTTCTTCACCCAAATCCCATCGGTCACCAATGCATGAGTGGTACATCTTAGGGTGTCTAGGAGTCCTCCCTTCCATCAACCATCGTGTACATCTAGTATATGCATGGCACATATTCGGGTGTCCTGGTCCGCCGTCACCCATGCACGGGTCGGACTAACAGTGTGCTTTTTCTTTATGTGGTTTTATTTTGAGTGATTTGTTTGCATGGTTTGTGTGTCGTTTGTCTGTCTGCATGCGTCTTGTGCAAGCTCGTTGTCGTTCTCTTATGAGTAAGAGGCGAGTGGACTCACTTGATGAGTATGGGATCGGTTCCACATCTATACCCGGATCAGTCACTTATAGGGACTCAGCGGTGATTCCTAGTGAGTCTTCGAGCTGTTTTCTTCCCTTTTGAGAGTGCCCCTTCGGAGTGACCACCTTTAGCCCATAGCAGTTCGCATATCGAGTATATATGGAATGAGCAGGTGACGATCGCTTGGAGTGGAGCGTACCCGCGTTACTTGGCACGGTGACGGATCCGCCGGAGTATTCGAGCATCCTTACCCCTACTCGACGGGGTCGAGTTCCTCCCACCCGAGGAGAGTTGATGGGAATCGACGCCGAGCATGTACATTTTATTTTGCATTTGTGTCCTTTAGTTTATTTTTATATCCATGGGAAAGTATAAGCGCAATTGTACGGCTTTGTAAGCCAATGCGTCATTCCCTTATATTGTGTGGGTTTTTGTGCAAATGTGTAGTAGGTCCAGCTAGGGGGCCCCCTCCCCTTCCCCATTGGTCCACCTCATCCATGTGGGGCTGGTCAACCATCCTAGGTGGCCATCTAGAAGGTTTGAATGCTAATTAACCACATGGGAGACAAAGGGGTTAAAATTTCAAAGGTAGGCCACCTACCTTACCTACCTAGTTAAAGGAGTGCCCCATTCATATGTAATTTATTTATTTTAAGTTTTGACCACATGGGGGATGAAAATGACATATTTCCCACGAAATTATCAGCCCCCCACCCCTTGCCATTAGAGATTAATGAAGAAAAAATTGTAAAATTGGCTTGAGCCATTGAAGGGTGTACCCTTGTTTCTCTCTCTCCCTGGTGTTCTTCTCCTCCAACCTCAAGTTCTAGAGTGATTTTACCTTCTATCATCTCCTCTCAACCTCCGGTGATCGTCTGTGTCGCCGCCGTTCGTGCCGCCTTCGAGCCGCCACGGGATCTTCGGTGTTTTGTCCTGCTGGACAGAGGTGCAGCTCGAAAATTCCTCAAGCCAGCCACGAGTTCCAATCGACTTGAAATTTTGAGGCTTACTTTCTATCTTATAGGCCCTTCCCCACAAAAAAATTCAGGTCCAAATTACCCCGTTTCATAGTGTTTCCACTTCGTTCATTCCCCAAACTCTGATCAGATCTGTCTCTATCTACAGTGACAGACCCTTTGCGTTCTTCCCCTTCTACCACCCTTTTGAATTTATTTTGACCTTCCAATTTAACTAGGATTTCTGTCCATTTTTCCCTACCACCACCATTTTTATTAATTTTTTTTGAGTCTTTTACCTATTTTTCAAAATTCATGTTCTACCGGAGCTACAGTACTTCCAGCCAGATCCCAGATTCGACCTTCTTCCAGTAAACAAATCATGAAAATTCATAGACACATCAAAACGTGTCCAAACCAATTTTTCCATCTTCCCAACTCAAAATCCTACAACTTTCATGAAGAAGTCCAAGTCTGAATCCTAGGTCTTCCTAGCGGTCAACGGCAGTTATCAGAGATCAGCTCTGCAGATCTGAGTGTTCAGTTACTGTACAACAGGAGGTTGTAAACTCCATAAGTCCAGATCAGCGAAGATCCAGGCCAGATCTCCAAGCTTACATTGAAGGATTTGAAGTTAGCTTTCCAACGGCGCCAGTCTCGTGTCGATCCGACGTCAGGGCTGATCGCAGCGCCCGTTCCCGTCCGAGCGCACGCTGAAAATCAGAAAGTGCAGGTCCGTGGCCAATTTTTCCGACCGGTGCCGAACGACCGGTGCCGAACGGAGCCGCCGGGCCTCCGGCCGACGTTCCAGCGCGCCGCCATCCCAAGTATGGGTGGAATAGTGAACCCTTTGGAAGAGGTGGAGGGAATGTGATAGCTCGGGAGCTTCACTAGTGGAGGGGTCAAAAGGGTCAAAGAAGGTATGACCCCGGGAGATGGATTCCTCCATGACACGGTCCCAATCGTGAAATTCTTGAAGGTGTGAATGCTCACCTTCATCCGTCATAGTGAACGGGACAATGGTCATGTGAAGAAAATAAACTTCCTCCCTCGGGCAAAAGGAAATGAAGTCGGACTTGGCCGGCATCGGGAGGAGTAGAAGAATCTCCGTGGTGATACACCCCACGGTGCATACGGAGGTAATGGATCCTAAGGCCGGATGGGTGAAGCTAAGACTAGCGAGTTCGTCAAAGCCTCGGGCCAAAAGATGCGTCAACTCCCATTGTGAATCTAATCCCATAATAAGGTCATCCAAAATATCGACATCGTGACTAGACCGAAAAGTTGTGTGGTAGGAGTTGACGGACACCAAAGGTACGGCCAAGGTTCTCCAATTTTAGGCTGTTGTGAAAAACATTTTCTGATTTTCATTGTGTCGATGGGAATGACAGTACTGTAGCTCTTATACCAAATTGATGCGGGACGAGACACGGACACGGCAAGCTCGCGATCGTCCCTTGATGAGGGAAGCGTTGGACGTGCACGGTTGAGAAACCGGCAAGAGCTAGGGTGGTCGGCTCGCACTTTCGTGCCCGGATCGGGTCACGGAACGGTCTCGCACTCTCTCGCAGCAGCAGTGATATGAAAATAAAGTGAGCTAAATATCCCTACACATGCTCTCTAGCAGTGGCATAAACAAGCATATATAGAAATAAGCGAAATGCCAAGCAATTCGCGAATACGATACCTCCACACGCTCGGCGTGGGGACGACGGACCCGGCCGATCTCGCACTCCCGGGGCAGTTATTATATAAAGATTACAGCAATGATGTAAAGCCCACTCCACGCATGGAGGTAAAGGGCGACACAATGGAGCCCGGGAGGGCCGATTTCGGGTTGACAGGCGACTTTCCGCGTAGCTTCGGCAGCACCCGAACTAATGACGGTGGGGCCCACGTGCTGTCCGGAGGGGCCGTGTGGGACCCGGGCCACCGCTGTGGTGGGGGACACTGATGGAAGCGATCCCCGGGCTGGCGGCACACTGGAACGACGATCGGAGGCCGGGCGGCTCCGGCCGGCGCCCGTCGGGAAAACTTCCCACGGATCTGCAGTTTCTGGTTTTCAGCGCGCTGTCCGGCGAGAACGGACGCTGCGATCAGATCCGATGTCGGATTGACACGAAATTAGCGCCGTTGGAAAGCTGACTCGAAGTACTTCAATGTAGACCTAGAGATCTGGCCTGGATCTTTGCTGATCCGGCCTTATGGAATTTACAACCTCCTGTTGTACAGTAACTGAACACTCAGATCTGCAGAGCTGATCTCTGATAACTGCCATTGACTGCTAGGAAGACCTTGGATTCAGACTTTGACTTATTCATGAAAGTTGTAGGATTTTGAGTTGGGAAGATGGAAAAGTTGGTTTGGAGACGTTTGGATGTGTTTATGAATTTCTATGATTTGTTTACTGGAAGAAGGTCGAATCTGGGATCTGGCTGAAAGTACTGTAGCTCCGCTAGAACATGAATTTTAAAAAATAGGTAAAAGACTCAACAAAAATTAACAAAAATGGTGGTGGTAGGGAAAAATGGACAGAAACCCCATTTAAATTGGGAGGTCAAAATAAAATCAAAAGAGTGGTAGAAGGGGACGAACTCAAAGGTTCTGCCATTGTAGATAGAGACAGATCTGATCTGAGTTTGGGGAATGAACGAAGTGGAAACACTATGAAACGGGGGAATTTGGACCTGAATTTTTTTGTGGAGAAGGGGCTTTAAGACATAAACTAACCCTAAAAATTTCACGTTGATTGGAACTTGTGGCTGGCTTGAGAAATTTTCGAGCTGCACCTCTATCCAGCAGGACAGAACACCGAAGACGATCCCGTGGCGGCTCGAAGGCGGCGGCGGCGGCACAGACGATCACCGGAGGTTGAGAGGAGATGATAGAAGGTAGAATCACTCTAGAACTTGAGGTTGGAGGAGAAGAACACCAGGGAGAGAGAGGAACAAGGGCACACCCTTCAATGGCTCAAGCCAATTTTACAATTTTTCTTCATTAATCTCTAATGACACTATACATAGGCTTATATAGAAAATAGCAAGGGGTGGGGGGCTGATAATTTCGTGGGAAATATGTCATTTTCATCCCCCATGTGGTCAAAACTCAAAATAAATAAATTACATATGAATGGGGCACACCTTTGACTAGGTAGGTAAGGTAGGTGGCCTACCTTTGAAATTTTAACCCCTTTGTCTCCCATGTGGTCAATTAGCATTCAAACCTTCTAGATGGCCACGTAGGATGGTTGACCAGCCCCCACATGGGTGAGGTGGACCAATGGGGAAGGGGAGGGGGCCCCCTAGCTGGACCTACTACACATTTACACAAAAACCCACACAATCCTAAGGATTGACACATTGACTTACAAAGCCTTACAATTGTACATATACTCTCCTAAGGATATAAAAGCAAACTAAAGGACACAAATGCAAAATAGAAATGTCAGTGCTCGGCGTCGATTCCCATCAATTCTCCCCGGGTGGGAGGAACTCGACCCCGTCGAGTAGGGGTATGGATGCTCGAGTACTCCGGCGGATCCGTCACCATGCCAAGTAGCGCGGGTATACTCCACTCCAAGTGACCGTCACCTGCTCATTCCATAGTGTCTCATAATCGACACTATTGGCTTGTCCGGGGAATGCGGCCGTGTTGCTCTGGTTTCCATCTGGTTACACTAATGACGATGAAAGCACGAGAGTCCAAATACCCCCGTTTCATAGTGTTTCCACTTCGTTCATTCCCCAAACTCAGATCAGATCTGTCTCTGTCTACAGTGACAGAACCTTTGAGTTCGTCCCCTTCTACCACCCTTTTGAATTTCTTTTGCCCTCCCAATTTAACTGGGGTTTCTGTCTATTTTTCCCTACCACCACCATTTTTATTAATTTTTGTTGAGTCTTTTACCTATTTTTCAAAATTCATGTTCTACCGGAGCTGTCCCATGTAGACAAGTGTCACCTTGTCCAAACCAACTTTGCTCCTCAAGCCCAGATCCTGACAGAGACAGATCTGTTAACGAGCTTCACTAGTGGACCAATTTGAATTCAGCAGGAAGACTCACTTGATGAGTATGGGATCGGTTCCACATCTATACCCGGATCAGTCACTTATAGGGACTCAGCGGTGATTCCTAGTGAGTCTTCGAGCTGTTTTCTTCCCTTTTGAGAGTGCCCCTTCGGAGTGACCACCTTTAGCCCATAGCAGTTCGCATATCGAGTATATATGGAATGAGCAGGTGACGATCGCTTGGAGTGGAGCGTACCCGCGTTACGTGGAACGGTGACGGATCCACCGGAGTATTCGAGCATCCTTACCCCTACTCGACGGGGTCGAGTTCCTCCCACCCGGGGAGAGTTGATGGGAATCGACGCCGAGCATGTACATTTTATTTTACATTTGTGTCCTTTAGTTTATTTTTATATCCATGGGAAAGTATAAGCGCAATTGTACGACTTTGTAAGCCAATGCGTCATTCCCTTAGATTGTGTGAGTTTTTGTGCAAATGTGTAGTAGGTCCAGCTAGGGGGCCCCCTCCCCTTCCCCATTGGTCCACCTCATCCATGTGGGGCTGGTCAACCATCCTAGGTGGTCATCTAGAAGGTTTGAATGCTAATTGACCACATGGGAGACAAAGGGGTTAAAATTTCAAAGGTAGGCCACCTACCTTACCTACCTAGTCAAAGGAGTGCCCCATTCATATGTAATTTATTTATTTTGAGTTTTGACCACATGGGGGATGAAAATGACATATTTCCCACGAAATTATCAGCCCCCCACCCCTTGCCATTTTCTATATAAGCCTATGTATAGTGTCATTAGAGATTAATGAAGAAAAAATTGTAAAATTGGCTTGAGCCATTGAAGGGTGTGCCCTTGTTCCTCTCTCCCCCTGGTGTTCTTCTCCTCCAACCTCAAGTTCTAGAGTGATTCTACCTTCTATCATCTCCTCTCAACCTCCGGTGATCGTCTGTGCCGCCGCCGCCGCTGTTCGTGCCGCCTTCGAGCCGCCACGGGATTGTCTTCGGTGTTCTGTCGAGTTGATGGGAATCGACGCCGAGCATGTACATTTTATTTTACATTTGTGTCCTTTAGTTTATTTTTATATCCATGGGAAAGTATAAGCGCAATTGTACGGCTTTGTAAGCCAATGCGTCATTCCCTTAGATTGTGTGGGTTTTTGTGCAAATGTGTAGTAGGTCCAGCTAGGGGGCCCCCTCCCCTTCCCCATTGGTCCACCTCATCCATGTGGGGTTGGTCAACCATCCTAGGTGGCCATCTAGAAGGTTTGAATGCTAATTGACCACGTGGGAGACAAAGGGGTTAAAATTTCAAAGGTAGGCCACCTACCTTACCTACCTAGTCAAAGGAATGCCCCATTCATATGTAATTTATTTATTTTGAGTTTTGACCACATGGGGGATGAAAATGACATATTTCCCACGAAATTATCAGCCCCCCACCCCTTGCCATTTTCTATATAAGCCTATGTATAGTGTCATTAGAGATTAATGAAGAAATTATGTGAAATTTGCTTGAAGCAAGAAGGGTGTGCCCTCTCTCCCTTTCTCCCCTGGTGTTCTTCCTTCCCCAACCTCAGATCTAGAGTGGATTCTATCTCCTTCCTCCCCTCTCAACCTCCGGTGATCGTCGGTGCCGCCGCCGCCGCCGTTCGTGCCGCCTTCGAGCCGCCACGGGATCGTCTTCGGTGTTCTGTCCTGCTGGACAGAGGTGCAGCTTGAAAATTCCTCAAGCCAGCCACGAGTTCCAATCGACATGAAATTTTGAGGGTTGGTTTATATCTTATAGCCCCTTCTCCACAAAAAAATGCAGGTCTAAATTCCCTCGTTTCATAGTGTTTCCACTTCGTTCATTTCCCAAACTCATATCAGATCTGTCTCTGTCTACAGTGATAGAACCTTTGAGTTCGTCCCCTTCTACTACCCTTTTGAATTTCTTTTGACCTCCCATTTTAACTTGGGTTTCTGTCCATTTTTCCCTACCACCACCATTTTTATTAATTTTTGTTGAGTCTTTTACCTATTTTTCAAAATTCATGTTCTACCGGAGCTACAGTACTTCCAGCCAGATCCCAGATCCGACCTTCTTCCAGTAAACAAATCATAGAAATTCATAGACACATCCAAACGTGTCCAAACTAACGTTTCCATCTTCCCAACTCAAAATCCTACAACTTTCATGAAGTAGTCTAAGTCTGAATCCAAGGTCTTCCTAGCGGTCAACGGCAGTTATCAGAGATCAGCTCTGCAGATCTGAGTGTTCAGTTACTGTACAACAAAAGGTTGTAAATTCCATAAGTCCAGATCAGCGAAGATCCAGGCCAGATCTATAGGCCTACATTGAAGTACTTCAAGTCAGCTTTCCAACGGCGCTAATTTCGTGTCAATCCGACATCGGATCTGATCGCAGCGTCCGTTCTCGCCGGACAGCGCACTGAAAACCAGAAACTGCAGATCCGTGGGAAGTTTTCCCGACGGGCGCCGGCCGGAGCCGCCCGGCCTCCGATCGTCGTTCCAGCATGCCGCCAGCCCGGGGATCGCTTCCATCAGTGTCCCCCACCACAGCGGTGACCCGGGTCCCACACGGCCCCTCCGGACAGCACGTGGGCCCCACCGTCATTAGTTCGGGTGCTGCCGAAGCTACGCGGAAAGCCGCCCGTCAACCCGAAATCGGCCCTCTCGGGCTCCATTGTGTCGCCCTTTTCCTCCCTGCGTGGAGTGGGCTTTAAATCATTGCTGTAATCTTTATGTATTAACTGTCCCGGGAGTACGAGATCGGCCGGGTCCGTCGTCCCCACGCCGAGCGCGTGGAGGTATCGTCTTCGCTCTTTACTTGGCATTTTGCTTAATTCTCATATATGCTTGTTTATGCCGCTGCTAGAGAGCATGATAGGGTAACTAGCTCGCTTTCTATTTGTATCACCGCTGCTACGAGAGTGAGCGTTACCATCCCGTGACCCGATCCGGGCACAAGTGAGAGCCGACTACCCTAGCTCACAGCCGCGCACGTCCGACGCTTCCCTCGTTAAGGGACGATCGCGAGCTTGCCGTGTCCGTGTCTCGTCCCGCATCAATTTGGTATCAGAGCGAGTTTGAGTTTAGGGTGTTTGCATTCACAAAAAAAAAGTGTCATTTACATCGAGTCATTAGTCGGTTTAAGTCGAGTCTAGGATCATCATTGTTTTAAAACAAAAAAAAAGGTGTCTTTTTGCATTGCATCCCTTTACTCGGTATATCAAAAGGTGTTGTCCGAACGTTAGGCCATGCCTATCGGGAAGACCGCACACTTGTGCGAGTGATCTTCGGATCGGTTATCTCCGCCACGTACCGAGTCTTGGTTTACGTCTAGGGTCCTTAGTGTGCATGCATTCCAAACTTGCATAGTCGGTCTAGTGTCTTGTCACCGTGTGTATGCATGTCCATGTCCACTACCCATGGCCGATCCCCAAGACCATACGTCCGAGTGGTCAACTTTTGTGGCCAAAATGAATGTCCTCATGGACCGAGCCTTTGGTTTTGCCCCTCTCATTATGAAAGCCGCTCTACCCAACGGGTCCACAACGGAACTCCATTTCACCGATAGGGAGTCGGATAATTGGGTTTCTCTTGACATCGTGGAGTCTCTCTCCAAGACAGGTGAGATTATCCGCGATGGTGATTTTGCTTGTGTTGAGTTCTATAAGAGGATCGGCTCTATTCTCTACACCGATGGTGCATGGTGCAGGATCGGCACACTTGCTGGTTCATGCATCATTTTAGGGCAAAAGTGGTTAGGAGAGAGAAGGGCCAATCTTGACTGGGACAAGAGGACTTGCACCTTATGCCCACCATACCTACCCAGTAAGATCACCCTTAGGGATGTCCAGCCACCCAGCCCCAGCGGCCCACTCCACCTTCGGATTCGCGCTTGGAGCCACCTCATCCCGAGCCACCCGTATTTCTAACGGGTACATTATACATAGCCGAGTCGCTTCTTAGTTGGCTCAAGGATGACTTGATCCCACTTCCTTACCCGTCTATGGACCCTACCCTACCTTTGGTGTCCGTCAACTCCTACCACACAACTTTTCGGTCTAGTCACCATGTCGATACTTTGGATGACCTTATTATGGGATTAGATTCACAATGGGAGTTGACGCATCTTTTGGCCCGAGGCTTTGACCAACCCGCTAGTCTTAGCTTCACCCATCCGGCCTTAGGATCCATTACCTCCGTGTGCACCGTGGGGTGTGTAACCACGGAGATTCTTCTACTCCTCCCGATGCCGGCCGAGTCCGACTTCATTCTCTTTTGCCCAAGGGAGGAAGTTTATTTTCTTCACATGACCATCGTCCCGTTCACTATGGCGGATGAAGGTGACCATTCACACCTTCAAGAATTTCACGATTGGGACCGTGTCATGGAGGAACCCATCTCCCGGGGTCATACCTTCTTTGACCCTTTTGACCCCTCCACTAGTGACGCTTTAGAGCTATCACATTCCCTCCACCTCTTCCAAGGAGTTCACTATTCCACCCATACCCCTCGGTCTATTCGGCAAGCCGTCTCTACATCTAGGGATGATGACGAGGGTAGTTTTGGATCTCCTACCCCTTCTTCACCCAAATCCCATCGGTCACCAATGCATGAGTGGTACATCTTAGGGTGTCTAGGAGTCCTCCCTTCCATCAACCATCGTGTACATCTAGTATATGCATGGCACATATTCGGGTGTCCTGGTCCGCCGTCACCCATGCACGGGTCGGACTAACAGTGTGCTTTTTCTTTGTGTGGTTTTGTTTTGAGTGATTTGTTTGCATGGTTTGTGTGTCGTTTGTTTGTCTGCATGCGTCTTGTGCAAGCTCGTTGTCGTTCTCTTATGAGTAAGAGGCGAGTGGACTCACTTGATGAGTATGGGATCGGTTCCACATCTATACCCGGATCAGTCACTTATAGGGACTCAGCGGTGATTCCTAGTGAGTCTTCGAGCTGTTTTCTTCCCTTTTGAGAGTGCCCCTTCGGAGTGACCACATTTAGCCCATAGCAGTTCGTATATCGAGTATATATGGAATGAGCAGGTGACGATCGCTTGGAGTGGAGCGTACCCGCGTTACTTGGCACGGTGACGGATCCGCCGGAGTATTCGAGCATCCTTACCCCTACTCGACGGGGTCGAGTTCCTCCCACCCGGAACGAGGGTACGCTCCACTCCAAGCGATCGTTACCTGCTCATTCCCCGGAAGAGTGCTACTGTACAACAGGAGGTTGTAAATTCCATAAGTCCAGATCCGTGAAGATCCAGGCCAGATCTCCAAGCCTACATTGAAGGATTTAAAGTCAGCTTTCCAACGGCGCCAGTCTCGTGTCAATCCGACGTCGGGGCTGATCGCAGCGCCCGTTCCCGTCCGAGCGCGCGCTGAAAATCAGAAAGTGCAGGTCCGTGGCCGGTTTTTCCGACCGGTGCCGAACGGAGCCGCCGGGCCTCCGGCCGGCGTTCCAACGCGCCGCCATCCCCAGGAGCGACCCTCCGGGCATCCACCACTACAGCGGTGCCACCGGGTCTAAATCCAGTAGAAGGGATTGCTTACACAGCTGAACGGTACACTGTCAGCCGTTCTTTATTGACCTCGTTGTAATGCCCCGGGTTTTTCGGATCCTTCTTCTCGGGTCCCGGATCTGCGTTTCTGGTATATCTGGCTCCGTTGTGTCCGAAATGATGTTTCGGACATCTTTCGTGTTCGGATCGGCGCGAGCCGGAGTTGTTTCGGAGGACCGGAGTGCGTCCGCGGCTTTTCCGCGTGTGTTTTCCGATTCCCGGTGTGTGTTTCGGTAATTCCTTCGGAACCTCGTTGCGGGTGGACCGGGCCGTTCACCTAGGCGAGTGTGGTACCGTTGCGATCGGTGCGTTCCGAGGATCACGAGGGTGTGATTTTCTATTTTTCGAGATTTTTTCGATTTTCCGGATTTTCGTATATATTAACCCTTTCCTCTCTCCCCCTCTCATTCTCTCATTCTCACTCTCTCTCTTCTCTCACGCCCTCTTTCTCCCCTCTCTTCTCCGGCGGCCGACGGAGCGAGGTGGGGGCGAGGTGGAGGCGGCGCGGGCGAGGATGCGGGCGAGGATCGAGGCGGAGGCGGGCGCGATCCCTCGGTGGATTCCGAGATGGCGTCGTTCGCGTTCCGGACGGTTTTCGGCGTGGATTAGTCGCTTCGGCGCACGGTTTCTTCGGTGGAGGTAGGGTGACGGAACACTGCTACGTTCTGCTCGTTTCCCCTGCCATTGCACGTCGTTCGGCGCGGAAACGGCTGTGTTTGGGTCCGTTCTAGCGAAACTGTGGTTTTGTGGGTTTCGTAGGGTCGGTCGGGAAACGGCGACGGTTTCCAGATCGGTTACTGTCAACGGATTCCTTGGGGCGAGAGCGTTCTTTTCCCCCTGATTTCGTCTCGATTGGTGGTCCCGTTGGACCGGTAGAGCTCCGAGAAGCTCGGTAACCCTTTTTGGGTAACTTCGGTAGAATCGCTCGTTTCTCGCGATTCGTGCGTCGTTTTGACTCCGGTCGGAGTCCATGTGATTGCCAGGGTGGTTGTGGTTGTATCCCCTTCGTTTCGGCACGAACGGGGCGTGGAAAGGCTACGATCGGGAGACCCCCTGGGTTTACCCGCCGTGATGGTTGGGCGGTCGAACCGGGCCCGTCCATCGCGAGGGCGGTTGCCTTTGGCCCGTTCATTTTCTCTTGGTTTTGGGGTTGTGCGGTCGCACGATAGACCGCACATTTGATGTGCGGCCAGGTGAGAACCGCATGTCTCCCCCATGGACGGTTGGTACCCAGCCGTCTGTCCTTCCGTGGGCTTGTGCGGCCAGGAGCTGACCGCATATCCCAGTTGACCCTTGGTCAACAGTTTAGTGTCGGTTGGGTTGTGCGGTTTGGTCAAAACCGTTTTGACCGGCACTGAAGTAGGTCGGTTAGGTTGTGCGGACGATCCTTGGCCGCACATCCCCTTGGGCGGTCCAGCCCTAACCGTCCATCCTCCATTTGGGGTTAGTCCGATTAGAGCCTTGTGCGGCTCCTGCCTGACCGCATGTCTTTTGAGCGGCTGTACCCTAGCCGCACATCCCTTGAGCGGCCCAGGGTGAACCGCACATGTGCCAGTCTAACCCGGTGTTTCCGTTTTGACTGATTCGAGTCCCGGGTGTGTGGTTCTCGAACCACGTGCCGACCTGTGGCCTGACGGATGTTGTGCACGTCGTCGGGGCCAGGTGTCGTGGTACGTTGTAGTCCCGGGTGTAGAGTTCTCGACTCGTGTCACCGTGTGTTGACGTGTGTCATCGGTTTCTCCGAAAAGCGATCCCCGAGTGGGTCCTGTGTGAGGCCTTGGGCTGCGAGCCCAGTTATCCAGTCTGGAGCTGGAGGCTTCCCTCTTTTCCTTGAGTTGGGCCACAGCTCGGTGGTGTGCAAGTTGCCTTGGGAATCGTGCTTCTGTGCTTTCCGCGTGGGCCGTGTGTGTGGCCTTAGTCCTGTGAGTTCCCTTCCCAAGGGAATGGTTTCGGCGGCTCGTGAGCTGCCTCGGTATTCGTGCTACAGTGGTTTTAGACCTAGAGCTTGGACTAGATTGACGGCCTTGTGCTGTTGCGTGCAACGGTCTTGACCCCGAGTCTTGTGACTCAAGGACCGTTGGGTGTAGGGCGTCTAGAGGACTGTCCAGAGCCCAGTGACTTAGCGTCACTTGGGTTTTCTCGACTCTCGCGCAGGGTGTGTGCGCGGCCGTGGACTGTGAGTCCCGTTTCTTCTCCGACTGTGGTCATCGTGCGACGGTGCTAGTACGTGGGATGGTCCCCGTACTTTGTCGGATGCGGACGTTGTTTTCCGTTGACTTGAGAGTCTACTCCTTCAGTGACCCTCCACTAGTCGTAGCCCACCAGTACGTGTGTGCTGGTCGCACCAGGGAGTGGTGTACGGGCTTACCCTTAGAGGCGGTTTGTGGACCGGTTGCCGTCGGGCCCCACGTCTTGCAGCCAGAGTCCGGCTGAGGGGAAAACCGGTCAGAGGACCAGACCAGGGACGCGTGGTCTGTGTGTGCACACGTGGTTGGGGGCGGTTGGACCCACGTCGACGGGCGTGACCCCAGCTAGTCACTTGTTTGTGGTTACTTGTACGGTGTTCGTGCCTTTGGTAGGAGCTACCACGTCAGGCAGTTCACTTGCGGTGCGGTGTAAGACGTCAGGGGACGCTACCGGCTGTGCTTCTAGTGGGTGGTACTCCTGTCGAGTACGGAGTGACAGACTATCAGTTTCCGTGATTTCGACCTTCGGGTTTTCGGTCGTGTTGACCGTTGAGTTCGGTTGTTTCGCCGTGGCGCGTGTGTTGGTTTTCGCGCCAAGGGTCTAATGCTAGTGGCTTTACCGAGGTTGGGTCTTGTTGTGCGGTACCCGCGATCGGATGGTCGGGGTTGCACCTTGGACAGCGTGTCCAGGTCGGCTGTGTCCGAGGGACAGGCCTCTACGGCGTGGTTGCCGTGTGTTCTTGCTTCGGTAGGTGGTACTAGTGTGGTTCGGTAGCTTCGACTGCGTGATCGAGGTGTGCCTTCTGGTACAGTAGGAGTAGCTGTAGTGCCGAGTTTTTGACCGGCCACCGGTTTGCTGTTCCTGCTGTAGTTGTAGCTCTCCTTTCCGCTACCGCCGTTGTTTCCGGTTGGGGTTCCGCGGGATCCCTGCTGAGTCTCTGTTTTGGAGACTCATTCCCTGCTTTTCAGGTGTAGCGGTTCTTCCTCGCGGTTCGAGGGCGCGGAGCGGAGGTCCTTAGTTGCCAGCTTGCCGGGCCGAGTGTTGACTTGGCATGTGGTACGTTTTTACTGCTTTAGACTGTACTTTCTGTTGGACTGGACTCTGTTGTAGCTGTTGCTGTTCTTTCTTTCAGCTTGTCGTTGGTTGTCCTGCTTTATTTCCTATTTCTTTGTGCCTCCACACTCCTTTTAGCCCTTCCGAGCCCTCCCGGCTCGTGGGCGGCGGTGCGAGTCTCGGGTTATCGGGCCTTCCCGGTAATCGGATTCTCGGGTCGTTACAGCTGGTATCAGAGCGGTGGTTGTGGGCGTACTTAGGAATTCGAAACATTGCAGTGATCAGAGTCCGTAAGGTCCAGTACAGTCGGCAGCTGGCTTAGGGTTTTGTGCTTGTTTTTCGCCTTGTTTCTCGCTTGAGAGCTTGAGTGCGCTGTGCGGCACTGTGAAGGTGGTTGCTGTCCGCGACTTTTGTGCCAGCATAGGGTCTAAGGATCGAGGTCGAGAGCCTTCTCCCTCATCGGTGGTGGCCCTGGTTGTGCTGTGTTGGGCAGAGGTTGCTAGCAGGTGTGAGCTCGCGGTGCTGCATTCGAGGAACCTGCAGCGTGGTCAGGTGTCTGGTGCGGACTGTTCGTGGTTAAGTGGCCGTGAGCGTGCTTCGAGGGAGCTGCTGTCGGTTTTTGGTCACTCCAGCTTGAGGTTTGTCCAGCTCCTGAGGCGTTCTGATCGAGAAGTGTGCTCCGGTGAGCGGAATGTCTTCTCGGTGAGCTGCTGTTTCGTCGAGCCTGATGTTCTTGTCGCGCTCTGTGGCGTCAGAAATGACGTGTCGGTCCTGATCGTTCTGCTGATTTCGAGGCAAGATTGGGCTGTGGTGTCCCAGTAAGTCTTGCTCCTGCGCTCTTCTGTGCGGTTGGGTTGTGTTCGCCCTGGAGTTGGCTTGAGATGTGAAGGCTCCGCGGTGAGTTTCGGGACTCGAGGGTGAGCATCGGCGGTTGTCGGTTATGGCTCGTGTGGCGGCTCTTGGCATGCCGTGTTGCAGTTCGAGGAATTGCAGCGGTGGTGCATCGAGAGATGCTGTGATGGTGGTCCGACGTGACACTCGTCGAGTGTGTCGGAGGCGCTGACCTGATGGAAGCGATGGTTTTCCTTGGTGCTGGATGGTGCTGTTTCCAGCGTGCGCGAGGTTCGAGGTCAGGTCGAGCGTGGAGTTCTTCCGTTGGTCGAAGTGCGCTGGTTTCTCCTTTGGTTGGAGAGATTGTGTTGGGTTAAGGTTTGCCGTCTTGCATTGTGTGCCCGGATTGGTTGGCCTTGTGTGCCATGAAGTCCGTGCGAGACGTGCTCCTTGTCTTGGCAAGGTGGTTGTCTGTGAGAAGTTGTGCCCATTCCCTTGTCGTGTGAGGGTGTGCTGGCGCTGTTCCGGAAGGACGAGTGCCGGTTGGGCGGTGTTTGCTTTCTCGGCTGTGCGCGCGTGGATCAGAGTGCGCAGCGGAAGCGTGGTGGGCTCGTGACCCATTGGTTCAGGATCGTAGCGTTGGTTGGTACGGGCGGATTCCTGAGTTTGCGTTGAGCATTGGAGGATTGGTTCCTCGGTGTGAAACGTGATTTTGCCGTGCCGTTGCTCGAGGTATTATGGTTCTTGGCACTGGCAGGATGGAGTGTTGGGGAATGTGCTGGCTAGTGCGCCGCATGAGTACCCTGTTCCTGTGTTGGAAGCCGTGTCAAGCGTCGGTATTGGACCTGGATGGGGTTGTTGAGGATGTCGCCTGACGATGGTCGAGGACGTGTTGGTCAGAGTCGGTGGCTTGGTGTCCGACTTGTGTTCCCAGTCGTGTCCTCGGTTGAGATCGTGTTTTGAGGCAGTGGTCTCTGGCAGACGATGGGTCCCGGTTGGCGGCTGTGAGTGGCTGGCGAGCCTAACCGTGTGACCGACCACAGCAGCATCTGTTGGTTCTACGGTCTTGTCGGATTGTGACGGTGAGACGTATAATCGATCGGGGACCCAGAGTGCTTTGGTCGTGGTGTCGGCAACCAGGTCGCCGTGAGCACTATTCAGGTGGTGTCCCGTGGCTCTGTGGTAAGGGCGGAATCGGGATTGGCAGGTGTCCACTTGGATTGATCGAAGGATTTGATGAGACCAGATGGAAGAGTGACGCCTGTGGGCGGAGGCCTTTTGTGAGTTTGGCGTCGGATTGGTGGTCCCTGATAGGACATTGGTGTCGCAAGGTTATCCCTGGTTTGGTGACTAGCATGGGGTGGTTCCCTATAAGTCTGAGTCCCGTAGGGTGGTGACTGAAGACGCCATGTTCTGTCATTTGGTTTCGTCGTGCTTCCCGAGAGGGTCGAGTTGGCGAGTAGTTGGTGACCAGTGGATGGTCTTTTCAGAGACAGAAGATGCTGGTTGTTGGGGCTCGAGCGTGGCGAGAGCCGTGTGCCAGCGAGACCTTTGATGGTCGTTTCTGCGATGTGCCTTTCCGGTTGGGATCTGGGCTTTGTCGAAGTTTGTCTTTTGACAAGAGTTGGCACGGTGTTGTGTCCGGCTTTCGGCTTGTCATGTGTGAGATGTTTCTTGGTGCTGAGCCGATGTTCTGGTTGCGGTCTGCTGAGATGACTGCTTGAGCTGGTGGAGGCTCTGTATTGGTTGTCCCCTTGAGAAGGGTGTGCGACCTGTCAGCTGGTTGTGAAGCTGATGTGCGATTTGTCTGCTGACCATTAGATGGATCAGTAGCTGTTTCTCGTGGCGAGGGTTGTGTTTCCTCGGTGAGCGAGATTGTGGCTGCGGTGCCATGGTTGATTCTCGCATTGTCTGAGGTGATGCCGGACTGTGTCCTCGGGTATATGCCTGCTCTGTTGGCCAGTGTGCTCGGCGCGAGGAGCGAGGTGTTGTGTGTGATTGTAAGTCTAGCTGTGTCCCTTAGGATCGGTGTTTTCGTGAGAATCGAGATTTTCTGTGCTGGGGCTCTGACAGCGTGTCGGTTGGTTCAGTGTTCTTCCCCTGTGACTTTGTGTTAGGTCCTGAATTTCGAGGACGAAATTCCTTTAAGGGGGGAGGGCTGTAATGCCCCGGGTTTTTCGGATCCTTCTTCTCGGGTCCCGGATCTGCGTTTCTGGTATATCTGGCTCCGTTGTGTCCGAAATGATGTTTCGGACATCTTTCGTGTTCGGATCGGCGCGAGCCGGAGTTGTTTCGGAGGACCGGAGTGCGTCCGCGGCTTTTCCGCGTGTGTTTTCCGATTCCCGGTGTGTGTTTCGGTAATTCCTTCGGAACCTCGTTGCGGGTGGACCGGGCCGTTCACCTAGGCGAGTGTGGTACCGTTGCGATCGGTGCGTTCCGAGGATCACGAGGGTGTGATTTTCTATTTTTCGAGATTTTTTCGATTTTCCGGATTTTCGTATATATTAACCCTTTCCTCTCTCCCCCTCTCATTCTCTCATTCTCACTCTCTCTCTTCTCTCACGCCCTCTTTCTCCCCTCTCTTCTCCGGCGGCCGACGGAGCGAGGTGGGGGCGAGGTGGAGGCGGCGCGGGCGAGGATGCGGGCGAGGATCGAGGCGGAGGCGGGCGCGATCCCTCGGTGGATTCCGAGATGGCGTCGTTCGCGTTCCGGGCGGTTTTCGGCGTGGATTAGTCGCTTCGGCGCACGGTTTCTTCGGTGGAGGTAGGGTGACGGAACACTGCTACGTTCTGCTCGTTTCCCCTGCCATTGCACGTCGTTCGGCGCGGAAACGGCTGTGTTTGGGTCCGTTCTAGCGAAACTGTGGTTTTGTGGGTTTCGTAGGGTCGGTCGGGAAACGGCGACGGTTTCCAGATCGGTTACTGTCAACGGATTCCTTGGGGCGAGAGCGTTCTTTTCCCCCTGATTTCGTCTCGATTGGTGGTCCCGTTGGACCGGTAGAGCTCCGAGAAGCTCGGTAACCCTTTTTGGGTAACTTCGGTAGAATCGCTCGTTTCTCGCGATTCGTGCGTCGTTTTGACTCCGGTCGGAGTCCATGTGATTGCCAGGGTGGTTGTGGTTGTATCCCCTTCGTTTCGGCACGAACGGGGCGTGGAAAGGCTACGATCGGGAGACCCCCTGGGTTTACCCGCCGTGATGGTTGGGCGGTCGAACCGGGCCCGTCCATCGCGAGGGCGGTTGCCTTTGGCCCGTTCATTTTCTCTTGGTTTTGGGGTTGTGCGGTCGCACGATAGACCGCACATTTGATGTGCGGCCATGTGAGAACCGCATGTCTCCCCCATGGACGGTTGGTACCCAGCCGTCTGTCCTTCCGTGGGCTTGTGCGGCCAGGAGCTGACCGCATATCCCAGTTGACCCTTGGTCAACAGTTTAGTGTCGGTTGGGTTGTGCGGTTTGGTCAAAACCGTTTTGACCGGCACTGAAGTAGGTCGGTTAGGTTGTGCGGACGATCCTTGGCCGCACATCCCCTTGGGCGGTCCAGCCCTAACCGTCCATCCTCCATTTGGGGTTAGTCCGATTAGAGCCTTGTGCGGCTCCTGCCTGACCGCATGTCTTTTGAGCGGCTGTACCCTAGCCGCACATCCCTTGAGCGGCCCAGGGTGAACCGCACATGTGCCAGTCTAACCCGGTGTTTCCGTTTTGACTGATTCGAGTCCCGGGTGTGTGGTTCTCGAACCACGTGCCGACCTGTGGCCTGACGGATGTTGTGCACGTCGTCGGGGCCAGGTGTCGTGGTACGTTGTAGTCCCGGGTGTAGAGTTCTCGACTCGTGTCACCGTGTGTTGACGTGTGTCATCGGTTTCTCCGAAAAGCGATCCCCGAGTGGGTCCTGTGTGAGGCCTTGGGCTGCGAGCCCAGTTATCCAGTCTGGAGCTGGAGGCTTCCCTCTTTTCCTTGAGTTGGGCCACAGCTCGGTGGTGTGCAAGTTGCCTTGGGAATCGTGCTTCTGTGCTTTCCGCGTGGGCCGTGTGTGTGGCCTTAGTCCTGTGAGTTCCCTTCCCAAGGGAATGGTTTCGGCGGCTCGTGAGCTGCCTCGGTATTCGTGCTACAGTGGTTTTAGACCTAGAGCTTGGACTAGATTGACGGCCTTGTGCTGTTGCGTGCAACGGTCTTGACCCCGAGTCTTGTGACTCAAGGACCGTTGGGTGTAGGGCGTCTAGAGGACTGTCCAGAGCCCAGTGACTTAGCGTCACTTGGGTTTTCTCGACTCTCGCGCAGGGTGTGTGCGCGGCCGTGGACTGTGAGTCCCGTTTCTTCTCCGACTGTGGTCATCGTGCGACGGTGCTAGTACGTGGGATGGTCCCCGTACTTTGTCGGATGCGGACGTTGTTTTCCGTTGACTTGAGAGTCTACTCCTTCAGTGACCCTCCACTAGTCGTAGCCCACCAGTACGCGTGTGCTGGTCGCACCAGGGAGTGGTGTACGGGCTTACCCTTAGAGGCGGTTTGTGGACCGGTTGCCGTCGGGCCCCACGTCTTGCAGCCAGAGTCCGGCTGAGGGGAAAACCGGTCAGAGGACCAGACCAGGGACGCGTGGTCTGTGTGTGCACACGTGGTTGGGGGCGGTTGGACCCACGTCGACGGGCGTGACCCCAGCTAGTCACTTGTTTGTGGTTACTTGTACGGTGTTCGTGCCTTTGGTAGGAGCTACCACGTCAGGCAGTTCACTTGCGGTGCGGTGTAAGACGTCAGGGGACGCTACCGGCTGTGCTTCTAGTGGGTGGTACTCCTGTCGAGTACGGAGTGACAGACTATCAGTTTCCGTGATTTCGACCTTCGGGTTTTCGGTCGTGTTGACCGTTGAGTTCGGTTGTTTCGCCGTGGCGCGTGTGTTGGTTTTCGCGCCAAGGGTCTAATGCTAGTGGCTTTACCGAGGTTGGGTCTTGTTGTGCGGTACCCGCGATCGGATGGTCGGGGTTGCACCTTGGACAGCGTGTCCAGGTCGGCTGTGTCCGAGGGACAGGCCTCTACGGCGTGGTTGCCGTGTGTTCTTGCTTCGGTAGGTGGTACTAGTGTGGTTCGGTAGCTTCGACTGCGTGATCGAGGTGTGCCTTCTGGTACAGTAGGAGTAGCTGTAGTGCCGAGTTTTTGACCGGCCACCGGTTTGCTGTTCCTGCTGTAGTTGTAGCTCTCCTTTCCGCTACCGCCGTTGTTTCCGGTTGGGGTTCCGCGGGATCCCTGCTGAGTCTCTGTTTTGGAGACTCATTCCCTGCTTTTCAGGTGTAGCGGTTCTTCCTCGCGGTTCGAGGGCGCGGAGCGGAGGTCCTTAGTTGCCAGCTTGCCGGGCCGAGTGTTGACTTGGCATGTGGTACGTTTTTACTGCTTTAGACTGTACTTTCTGTTGGACTGGACTCTGTTGTAGCTGTTGCTGTTCTTTCTTTCAGCTTGTCGTTGGTTGTCCTGCTTTATTTCCTATTTCTTTGTGCCTCCACACTCCTTTTAGCCCTTCCGAGCCCTCCCGGCTCGTGGGCGGCGGTGCGAGTCTCGGGTTATCGGGCCTTCCCGGTAATCGGATTCTCGGGTCGTTACACTCGTGGACTAAGTTTTGGTCTAATTCTTGTAATGCGGCCCAAAGTGACCGTATAACCGAATTTTTTTTTTAGTGAATCGACAAGTTAGTCCTTAAGTCTCATGCTTGTGACAGAAATTTCTCTGATTAATTGGCCATTTAACTTGACTGAATATCTAGACAATCGTGGGATCTTGTATCTAATAAATCGATGCCAACGCACCGTAGGGGCCCGGTCTGGTCCTGGGGAGAGCGCCCAAAAATTAGTGAGCCCATGGGATGTTAATGACATGGTGAGGCATTGCACCGAGTGCATGACTAGCTTGTTACGTCTATGACATGAAGAAAATCTCTTGTTACTCTTGTTACTTGATCATGCTTGAAATGATGTTTAAAATACTTGTTTGTTGGCCAATTCCCTATTACTATCTCCTGTTGTAAATTCTTGTACTTGTTATCTTGTTATCTCTTGTCATCGTTATATTTCTTGACCCTGCAAGATCTTTGTATTACGCTGTTTTATTGCATCGTCTTTTATTTCCTTTATTTAACATGGCATATGAAAAATGTAATGTACTTGTTAATCACTTAAACTATGTCTGATGATAGAGTATAATTTCTACTGAGCTTCTTGCTCACCCCTACTTTCAATCCTTTTCAGGTAATGCGGTAAACGGTACGTTGCAAATGGGAATCGGATCAGTGAGTGAACTCGGAACCTAGAGTTGGAGTCTGTCTTTTTATCTTCTTGAGTCTAGATTAGTGTCACGAGTCTGGTTATTTCTTTTTGTTTTTTCCTCCTTTAATTTGAATCCTATATTGTAAGAGTGGGTCAAAATTATACTTTTAAATATTAATAAGAGCTCGTATTTTCAATACGTGTGTTTATGGCCTCCTTGTGTTTAATTGTGGTTGTTTATCTTCCGCTCTTGTTATCATGATTGTTAACTGCCACGTTCCGAGCATCGCTTCCCGCTGCTGTCGGTTCGGGGCGTGACAGAGGTGGTAAATTGGGGACTCAAACAAATAAGGGGAAGGGGATCGAAATGGGGAAACACAGGGTTGTTGTGACTCAGGACAGAGAACTGGCAGATCTGGAAGGAGGGGGAGCACGAAAATGGAAAAATTGAAAACAAAGGCTTAATTCGACCAATTTTTCTGGGACGTGGGTCTAGAACTCACCCTGAAATTTTGGAACCCAACGCTGATCTCGAGGTGGAGAGCTAAAATTCCAAGAACAGTGGGCTGTCCTGAGTGGACAGAACTCCGGCGATGGTGGTGGTGGTGCGACGGTGGCACGATGGCGGTGGCGATCTCACGAACTGATAGAAGAGGCGTCTCACCTCAGAAACACAGTCTTCTCAACTGCAAGAAGGGGGAGAGAGGAGGAGAGAGGGGAAGCTAGGGTTCCAACAAAATTCTGATTTTTATGCATTAATTCTATTGAAAATAAAAATACAATGGTTTTATATGAGTTGGCCACCCTGGATATCTTACCCTCAGATCTAGGGTTAGGGGGGGCAATTAGGGGAGGCCAAATCCCATTTTTTACACATGTGGTCAATGGAAGGAAAGAAAATAAAAAAAACTAGCCTAATACATCCAAAAGAGGCCCCGGGCGCCCCCTTCATGGGCCAAGTTTGGTCCAAGGCCATCCAACACAAGTCCATGAACCCATGATAGCTTATCTTCCAACCTAGGTGGCCCATGAGAGGGAGAAGCCCAATTGGGCCTTAAGTGACTTAAAGATCCATTATGAAGCCTTATGGTCCAATATAGCCACACCCTTAATAGAGCCTTACAAAGAGCCCAAATGAAAAAACCCAAGTAAAACACACGTTACAAGCCTAAATACAATGCAAATAAATGCTAAAAGTATCCAAACTCAAGGCGGAGACTCCAGACTATCTCCGAGTCAGATGGAAGCCGATGTAGCTTGAGTGGTGTCCCGCGTACGGTACCGACGGCTCGTCGGTTCGTGATTCTCGCTCACTCTGGTGTCCGCACCATCCAAACCCCAGAGCCGGCGACCCCCCCTCTCCCTCACATTCCTGGTGCCCCCACCCTAGAAGAGAGAGAGAGAGAGAGAGAGAGAGAGAGAGAGAGACTCCACGGTCAACATGGGTATTTTGATCTTTTCCCATGCATTTGATGGAATATTCTACGAAATATTCTTTTTTGGACAACAACAGACTATGGGGATTTATTTGTAAAATGTTGATGATTGTAGGGACTTTTAAGACAATAGTCTAATTTGAAGGACCAATCAACAATTCACTAAATTTGTAGGGACTAATATGCAAAAATCCCAAAGATAAAAGAGCAACTATTGTTGGGAATGCCACATTTATCATCATTACAAAGAGATTAACTAAGGTTTCAAGCAAATATGGAGTGCAGAAGATGTAGCTCTTGTCTATTTAAGCTATTTTCACTCCGAGCTTTTCCCACAGGTGATAACAACTCATGCAAGAGCTCCAAACAGTCCTTTGTAGGTGTAGCGACATTCAAAATATATGAAACGTGCCTATATAATAATTGATTTAGAGATAGATCTGTCATAACCTCAATTACATGAGAGTAGGGGGGTGGAAATCTAAACATACCTCAGCTTAGTGTACGCATCTGACACTCCACAATAGCTAGCAAATTCGTTCAGCAACCATTTCCACGTTCCATGAATGTGTAAATTCCGGGGTTGGAAATTTTGAGCACGCAGTGCAGCTTCCAGCACTATGTCATATATGATAGTTTCCACCACATCAAGTTATAGGTCAGTCTTATAGTCTGGCCAGATAAACATGAGGCCTTGGACATGTACATGAAACCATTCAGGCAATCCTGATGCACATGTGTACATATGTACATAAACACTAAGTAAACTCCACATATTACCCAATATGCTATATGTCAGAATAATTGAAGAGACGGCCATTACTTGACCTCTCATAGCATGATAAGAAGATCCCCTCAGATTTACAAGCAGTTAGGAAAGAACTACAGATCCCAAGTATAACTGTATAAGCTATTAATTCTTCCTGAAAAAATTAATACCAGTAAGTAAACGTTCTGAATGAATTTGTACTAACCTTTACAGGGTTTATCCCACCATAAGTGCTGAAGCAACTGATGGAGAGCTGAACTGTGACGACCCGGATTCCGGATACCAGATATACCCGATAGGACTATCGAATACACCTGATACCACTTGGAACCCGCGAGGCCTCCCAAGAGCGGTAAAGCTCCGAAGGGAAAAAGGATTGTCGTGTAGTACATTGAACTGACAGATATAACAGCAAGCAATTAAATTCCATTAGATCGGTTTGCTAAAGTAGCAGAAATAAAAGTACATTTTAATTAACAGATTTTAAACAATTCTATACCAGAGTCAAGTTCAAAGCTAAAGACAGCAGTCTAACAGTACAGTCGACAGAAAGAAAAGATGTACCGAGAAGTCGGGGGAAGCCCGACGGAGGTACCAGCTGGCAGCTACTACTCGAACTCCAGGACCCGCGGAAGCAGAACGAACACGTCACCCCACCTGAAAAGCAGGGGTGAGCCTCGTGTCACTGGCTCAGTAGGGGTCACGCGGATCCCCACTGGAAGCAACGCAGTAACACGCAACACGAAAACAGCAGTAGTAGCAAAGCAGGAAAACTACTACTAGAAAGCTGTAAAAGAAAGCCGTCAACGGAAAGAGCAGCTATTGCTAAAAGAAGATAAAAGCCGCATTCACCAGAATACAGCCGCCGACAAACCACGGCGCTCAAAGCCACTCGAACCACGACACAGAGAGACTCGGGTGCACGCACGCCCCAATTGCCGTGTACGCTCACCAAAGCACAGCCACGTACACGACCGGAGCGTCGTGTACCACACCAAGCTGGTCCAGGCCCAGCCCAGAACAGACCAACTCAGAAGGGAAACACAGACTCCGAGAAAACACGAGAGTCACGCGTCATGTGACGGAAGCACCTCCTCATTAGAAGAACAGCCAGCTGCGTCCACTGACGCCTTATGCTGCGCCGACAAGTGTCTCGTCTACACTGTCGTCACAACGGCCCGACAGAGACTACGACCACCTCACAAGTAGAACGGCCAACTGCGTCCGCGACGTCTTATGCTACGCCGACAAGTGTCTCGTCTACACTGTCGTCACAACGGCCCGACAGAGACTACGACACAACCACAGCACCAGAACAGGAGCTACAGTAACAAGTGACTAGTCAGGGTCACGCCCGTCGGCGCATGTCCTCAGCCCCTGACCACGTGTGCACACACTGGCTCTTGCCTGAGCCAGGCCCTCTAGCTAGTTTTTCCCCCTCCGTAGGACGCTACGGCCAAGCCGGGGGCCCACGGAACAGCTTAGGAACCGTTAATCGGGATACCCTACCACCTCTCCCTGGTGGGTCGACCGCGTCGTAGGGCTACAACCAGTGGAGGCTCACAAGACACGGAGACTCTGAAACACGAGTGCTGGAGTACTGATAGGCCAGGCCGCGCTGTCGCCCGTACTACAAAGCACAAAGGCAGAACACCAACTACCAACAGACTCAAGATAAGACAACTAGACCTGCAAACACCACGATCCTTGAGTTACGCAACTCAGGGTCAAGATCGTCGTGCAAAGCGGTAACACACCGCCAATCGAGCTAATCCTAAGCCGGGAAACGACTCACACGGAGGAAACAACTCACGAAAATCTGAGGGAACACCAAGACCCTCAGCACACCTGGACACGCGGACCGAGGTGAGACGATACTCGAGTCATCCAGAACAACCGTCTCGAGCTGGACAGAACCGTCGAGACACACACACCGGGTCACATGTCAACCACTGGGTCACACCGGGTTGACCCGAACCGGCCAACGACACACCAAACGACTCAACAGGATGAGCGGTCGCACGGGAACCATACAACGGGATGAATGGTCTAAAACTGACCACACAAGGGGATGAACGGTCTCAAAAGGACCACACAACGAAACACAATCCCTAGAGGCTAAAAACACCACATGCACGCGCCGGATCGCGAGATCAGGGCGATTTCCTCAAATCGACCCAAAACGAGTCACCGAGGTTCCCGGACTCCTACCGGCCCCGAATGACGACCAATCGACACGAAACCTACGTGAATGGGATCCAGACATCCCAGCGGTCATTTTAACACTAACTAGACCGAGAATGGTTGCCGTTCTCCGGCGAACCCTGAAAACCCCAAAAACACCAATTTTCCCAAACCGGCCCGATCTAACCCGTTCTAGCGCCAAACCACGCACAAAAACAGGGAAAACGTAGAGGACGAAGTGGTGATCCATCTCCCTACCTCCACCGAAGAAACCGCGCCCCAAGGGGACTAAACCACGCCGAAAACCACCGAATCACGAACGACGCCCTCTCGGAATCCACCGAGGGATCGCGCCCGCCACGCTCAAACCGCCGCCCCATCCCGCGTCCCGATCACTCCATCGCGTCCTCGCCTCGGCCAACTCCGCAACGGTGTGCACCCCGCGCCGAGAGACCCTGAAACGAGAGAGAACGAAGAGAGATGGTGAACGGTTGAAAATGAGGCATCCGAAAAACCTAATAAATATCCAATAGAGATTCAGGGCATTACATCCTCCCCTCCTTTAAGAAATTTCGTCCTCGAAATTAAGGACTACAAGAAGGAAGAAGCAGGGAAGAACAACCCGACAACCTAACTGCGAAACGACACAAAACACGAGAAACAAAGCCCAGAGGAACATCGTCAGACCATTATCACGAGTACACGCTCGGGAGTGAGCGCGACACAAGGGAACAGACGTCCGACAGCTCTGAAGCGCGGCAACATCGCTTACGTCTCACAGGGAAAAGAGACACGATTGCCAGAACAACAGATACCGAGAAACAAAACGACAAACACATCAGGGAGCAGCTTAAACAAGGAAACACAGTCCTCTCAGCTGACCGCCTGACAACATCATCGGCTCCAGTGCCAAAGGCGACAGGGAACACCTAGCACAGGGGACACCAGTGACAAATTC
Organism: Amorphophallus konjac; assembly: GCA_022559845.1. Classification (NCBI taxonomy): domain Eukaryota; kingdom Viridiplantae; phylum Streptophyta; class Magnoliopsida; order Alismatales; family Araceae; genus Amorphophallus; species Amorphophallus konjac. Next base: position 15,658,357 of record CM040121.1, read on the forward strand.
ACGGAGAAACGACAGCACAACAACATCACCGGACCACGAGACACCTGATCGAGTCGCAAGCTAACTCTACCAGGGAAGAGAGTATAGCAAAGCGAACCGACATGAGTTGGTCCACAAATTACTAATGATAGACAAACAAAATCATAAAGAAACAGCGCTTATAAAAACAACAGCAGCAGCACTTGCAGGATTCCGGCTCCGCACAGGACACAGAACCACGGAACACAACTGCAAGCTGGGTCACCTCAAGGCATGACAGTAGCTGGACACACGACTACAGAGGAACGAGTCATGCATCGAGCAGCTTACCAAGAAAAGACCCACAACGACAAGAAACGGAAATCACGAAACCTAACGCCAGCTGAAGACTGTACTAGACTTTTACGACTCTGGAAACTGTATATCTGAGATTCCCATGTACTTCACACAACAACGCTCTGATACCAACTGTGACGACCCGGATTCCGGATACCAGATATACCCGATAGGACTATCGAATACACCTGATACCACTTGGAACCCGCGAGGCCTCCCAAGAGCGGTAAAGCTCCGAAGGGAAAAAGGATTGTCGTGTAGTACATTGAACTGACAGATATAACAGCAAGCAATTAAATTCCATTAGATCGGTTTGCTAAAGTAGCAGAAATAAAAGTACATTTTAATTAACAGATTTTAAACAATTCTATACCAGAGTCAAGTTCAAAGCTAAAGACAGCAGTCTAACAGTACAGTCGACAGAAAGAAAAGATGTACCGAGAAGTCGGGGGAAGCCCGACGGAGGTACCAGCTGGCAGCTACTACTCGAACTCCAGGACCCGCGGAAGCAGAACGAACACGTCACCCCACCTGAAAAGCAGGGGTGAGCCTCGTGTCACTGGCTCAGTAGGGGTCACGCGGATCCCCACTGGAAGCAACGCAGTAACACGCAACACGAAAACAGCAGTAGTAGCAAAGCAGGAAAACTACTACTAGAAAGCTGTAAAAGAAAGCCGTCAACGGAAAGAGCAGCTATTGCTAAAAGAAGATAAAAGCCGCATTCACCAGAATACAGCCGCCGACAAACCACGGCGCTCAAAGCCACTCGAACCACGACACAGAGAGACTCGGGCGCACGCACGCCCCAATTGCCGTGTACGCTCACCAAAGCACAGCCACGTACACGACCGGAGCGTCGTGTACCACACCAAGCTGGTCCAGGCCCAGCCCAGAACAGACCAACTCAGAAGGGAAACACAGACTCCGAGAAAACACGAGAGTCACGCGTCATGTGACGGAAGCACCTCCTCATTAGAAGAACAGCCAGCTGCGTCCACTGACGCCTTATGCTGCGCCGACAAGTGTCTCGTCTACACTGTCGTCACAACGGCCCGACAGAGACTACGACCACCTCACAAGTAGAACGGCCAACTGCGTCCGCGACGTCTTATGCTACGCCGACAAGTGTCTCGTCTACACTGTCGTCACAACGGCCCGACAGAGACTACGACACAACCACAGCACCAGAACAGGAGCTACAGTAACAAGTGACTAGTCAGGGTCACGCCCGTCGGCGCATGTCCTCAGCCCCTGACCACGTGTGCACACACTGGCTCTTGCCTGAGCCAGGCCCTCTAGCTAGTTTTTCCCCCTCCGTAGGACGCTACGGCCAAGCCGGGGGCCCACGGAACAGCTTAGGAACCGTTAATCGGGATACCCTACCACCTCTCCCTGGTGGGTCGACCGCGTCGTAGGGCTACAACCAGTGGAGGCTCACAAGACACGGAGACTCTGAAACACGAGTGCTGGAGTACTGATAGGCCAGGCCGCGCTGTCGCCCGTACTACAAAGCACAAAGGCAGAACACCAACTGCCAACAGACTCAAGATAAGACAACTAGACCTGCAAACACCACGATCCTTGAGTTACGCAACTCAGGGTCAAGATCGTCGTGCAAAGCGGTAACACACCGCCAATCGAGCTAATCCTAAGCCGGGAAACGACTCACACGGAGGAAACAACTCACGAAAATCTGAGGGAACACCAAGACCCTCAGCACACCTGGACACGCGGACCGAGGTGAGACGATACTTCGAGTCATCCAGAACAACCGTCTCGAGCTGGACAGAACCGTCGAGACACACACACCGGGTCACATGTCAACCACTGGGTCACACCGGGTTGACCCGAACCGGCCAACGACACACCAAACGACTCAACAGGATGAGCGGTCGCACGGGAACCATACAACGGGATGAATGGTCTAAAACTGACCACACAAGGGGATGAACGGTCTCAAAAGGACCACACAACGAAACACAATCCCTAGAGGCTAAAAACACCACATGCACGCGCCGGATCGCGAGATCAGGGCGATTTCCTCAAATCGACCCAAAACGAGTCACCGAGGTTCCCGGACTCCTACCGGCCCCGAATGACGACCAATCGACACGAAACCTACGTGAATGGGATCCAGACATCCCAGCGGTCATTTTAACACTAACTAGACCGAGAATGGTTGCCGTTCTCCGGCGAACCCTGAAAACCCCAAAAACACCAATTTTCCCAAACCGGCCCGATCTAACCCGTTCTAGCGCCAAACCACGCACAAAAACAGGGAAAACGTAGAGGACGAAGTGGTGATCCATCTCCCTACCTCCACCGAAGAAACCGCGCCCCAAGGGGACTAAACCACGCCGAAAACCACCGAATCACGAACGACGCCCTCTCGGAATCCACCGAGGGATCGCGCCCGCCACGCTCAAACCGCCGCCCCATCCCGCGTCCCGATCACTCCATCGCGTCCTCGCCTCGGCCAACTCCGCAACGGTGTGCACCCCGCGCCGAGAGACCCTGAAACGAGAGAGAACGAAGAGAGATGGTGAACGGTTGAAAATGAGGCATCCGAAAAACCTAATAAATATCCAATAGAGATTCAGGGCATTACATGAACCTTCCCAACACATCCATGGTCACCATGGTAAATTGACCACCACTGAGCTCTGTCACACTGCTTTTAAAAATTAACAAAATAGTGTTAGCATCTCTTGATGTTCATAATCCCATCAAGAAATTCCTAATGGAGGAGATAGGGATGCATACAGGATGGTCCGTCAAAGATGAAATAGGAATTGCTGCACGACCTTGAGTGACCTTACTTGAATCCTGGACCTCTATCAAAAGAGCATCTCCTTGGCTCTCTGGATGGCTGCAAGGTAATTATATCATGTAAGAAGCAACCTCAGTTCATTCAGCTTGCATCTTGAACAAACGGACTTGATCCCATTTGATGACCCTTTCTTTCCAATGACATACATTGGAAACACTACAAAAAGGAATAAGGAAATACTCCTATCATTGGCGACTTACAAAACATAAGAATCTCCATTTCCTGGTTGTAAGCAGATAGCTGGACCTTTGTCTTCGTTTGCCTCTTCGGTTGAACTTTTCAATTGTACCAAGCAAGACAGAGATTCTGCATGGTACACCAGAAGACATGACATGTTACTACTTTATATTCTGCAGTAACAAAGACTGTAGTGCTCGACAACAGGGCAGTCATATAACCTTCGGGTGCAACCGGATATGATGCTACTTTTAACGAATTTATGCTCGTTCTTAGCAATGCAGAAATCTGTCGAGCATACTCAGCTCCAGCTTTCATATACAATGCCCTCTGTGACAATGTGCTACGAAGTTTTCTTTGAGATATTATCCGAACTTTTCTCACTGCCATTGACAATCACTTCCACAAGTCAGTAATTGACGAAATTAATATGTATATAACCACAGAAGATACCAACATTTTTTCGTTCGTATTACTGCTTTTCCCATTTGAATGTTAACCCAGCAGTGCATCACTTACTCACTTGCCTCCTCCATGGCACACTATTACCCTTTGATGTTTACATTGACAAATTAGACAGATGATAGCCGTGACCAGTTACAGAAACTTACAATTGTTGTCCCCTTGGGCATGGCACTATAACTTTCCTCTAATGATGGGTACGAGGGTCCATTCAGGATTTTATGACGGGGACATAAAAGGTATCCTAAAATGAATAAAGCTATTGAGTGTTAAAATACAGGACAAAGAATAAAAAACGTGAGGGCATCCTAGTGTTTCATCTGTTATTTGGTCTCAAGACATCATGCTGACGGAGTATTGAAGCTTTGGACCCCAAAGGACGCACCTTTTTAAATTATGTTCACTTAGTATTAGTATCATGAAATATGTTATTAGCTTGTTTACAAAACATATAGCAACAATGCATCAAGTTTTCAGTCTCCAGGACTGTATTATTATAATATGATCAGAAATTAAGCTATGATGCATTATTGTATCTTATATTTTGAATGGGATTTGTCACATGGATAGAAATGTACCTTCCACCTTGACCTTTTCGACCACTTTCTTCTCCCTCACAGCACTAGTTTCTTCTGGGTTCTCAAGGGGTTTCCCGTTTGACACTTGACCTTGTGGCTGTAACAAATACCTCTGTAACCTGCGTGTAAAATAAAGATCATGCCATGGTATATGAAGAGAAACAAGAATTTCTCTCACAGAGCACACAGACTAGGAGAACAATTAATCAACATACCCAAAAGCACTCCGCAAGACAATGCACTCGTCTTGGAGGAACTCGGGTGCCTCCATGCAGTTTCTTGCCCATGCATTCAGACACAGACGGAAACATGCATCATACGCTACATAAGTTTGCCAGGCAGTCTGGCCACTGCTGTGGTAGCTGGCCAAGTTGCTCCATGGTTGTGCCTTCATCTCTGATGCAACATTGTTCCTTCCAACAGATGCCTTCGTGTTGTTTGATTCCTGCGTGTCCAGATTGATTTGTGCTGTTTTTGCCACAAAGCAGGTTTGTGGATCGTCATCACATGTCCAGCACCTAGCATCCACGGTAGAGCTTATTTCTTCACCACCCTCTACACTAAACCCGACTTCTCTTCTATTTTCCATGATGGGGGGTGCACTAGGGGTTCCCATGTCCTGATATGGGGTCGCAGGTTCAGGTGTTTGGTGACCCTGCATTCAAAGGGAGTCGCATTTTTTCAGAAACAATGGGCATTCTTCCCAGTATTGTTTACGGAAATTAGAGGAGGGCACGGAAAGATAGCACAGTAATCCCTGTCTAAAGGCATATACAGACAAAATCGAAAAACCTATCCATCAGGCAGCATTACTGCTGCAGCTGACAGGAGTGTCTCTGCTCTTACCCGTGGAGGATGGATGCCACTTTGATCTTGACTGCGGAAATGGCTCCATGAAACTGAACCACTGGTGCCAGGCTCTCCAACTATTTGCCTTCTTTCAATTTCTGGTACTTCAATCTTCAAGTCCTCCTTGGAAAGGCCTCTAACCAATGCCGGGCGACGCGTGCAATCTAACCCAGTTGCTGCCTCACGAGGGGTCGCATATGACTTAACCTCCTCATCACAGCTCTGACTACCCGGCTTTGCAAACAAATCGGAATCGCTCGATCCCAGGCCTTCCTCCTCAACTGTATCAGAATAGCTGAAATTGATGCCATCAGGAGCCGAACCCACGCTCTCTTCGTCGTCTTCGAGGTTGACATTGATGCTTGGACATGACCCCAGCAGGCCATAGTAGAACTTTAGTGGGGGTAGACTATTGGGTGACAAGAAGCTGTTGCTATTGCACAAGTGTGTGTCTGGGACGGAGCTTAGCAGGATTTTCTCCCGAAGAGGAGATCTATTTTGTCGACCTACGTCTGATCCCTGCAACGGAAAGCACAGCTCGCGTCAGAATATAAGAATAAGGAATCCAACAAAAAGAACGGTGTAGAAATCGAACAACAATTTCAAGAAAGAAAACAGAGCTCTTTTGCTGTATGAATCGGCAAACATGAGAAGGGTCCGGAGAGGATAACATGAAAACCCGCAAGAATGCCAGAACCGAAGTTTAAAGACAAATGAAACCCATCTAACACAAAACTCTAAAATCTGCGTCAAAATGAAAAAATAAAAAAAGGACACCAGCTGGGTTCATCTGGAGGTGCAAAAAACAGTTCACGGTGGACCCATCAAGAGCAGAATAGAACAGCAGGAGAGAACACAGACAAAAAAAAACGCAGGAGGAGCAAAACAGATCGCATCCTCTTTTGGATAGAAAAGGGCATAGAGAAGGGGGTTCCGAGGCCTGCCTTCTTAACCCAGTTTAGAGCGGTCTCGTCAAGCCCCTCCGTAAACATCCTTTCTTGATCAACTCGAGGAAGTAGAAAGCGGAGCGAAGTAGGATCGACGACCGGCACCGACCCAAGTGGGGATGTGGAGAGCGAGGAAGAACAAGAACAGCACTGGGGTTTCTTGGAGGAGGAAGAAGAAATGGAAGGAGAGGAGGAGGTGGATGGTGGGTGCTGTGGAGGCGTCGTCCAGCTGCAGCACGTCCTAACGGCTAGTTTCGAGGAAGCTCCTCTTTCGGTGGATTTGAATTTTCCGGGTTGGTGAGTTGCCCTTCGCTTTGTGTTGAATTACAAATACACCCCGAAAGCTTGGACTCTCAGGTCGCCAAGTGGACCAATGGCGAGCGCCGCTGCCTCTTGCTATAGCTAGTGTTCTGGGATCGGAATTTACGCCACAGGGGTACAGGCGCCCATGGAAGAGGCCCCACCGCGCGTAGGCCCGGGATAATGTCTCGGCGGAGCACCCGGCCGAAGCAGCCTCATGCTTCCCGGATTTTTAAGTAACGATACAACAAATAATTATATCAAGAATTATAAATTATTAACATTCTTATGTAATTGAGTGAACAGCTCAAATTTTGGGTGTACTCCTAGGTCATCTAAAGTTTAAATTACATGGAGGTTAGAGATAAAAAATTTATCCCAAACTCACTTATCATTAACAAATGGGGGGAGGGGTCAATCAGATTCATTGCAATTATGTGTCTCTCTAACATGAAGTATAGTAGTAGGCTTGGTATTGGATAAAGAGAAATGCTTTGTGCACCGCATTCGGTGTACAAAGTCCATGTCAATGCGTAACTCATGTAAGTGATTTGTCCAAGTAAGCATGACATAAAATCGGTGGACGAACTAACCGAGGTTTGAGACATAATTAATGGTCCTGTCACATAGGCATTAAATGCTGAATTTCTCGCGCATGGCTCACTTTTTGTCATATCTAAAATGCCATTTTGGGATGGATATAATAAGGCCTTCATTTTATGTCGTGTCCATGTGTTTTGATGATGTCAAAACTATGAGTCATGTATGAGTTTTTCGTATATAAATTTTTCATAGTTCTGATGATGTCTTTCAGTTTGTCTTTGAATGGTACAAAGAAGAGGTTGGCCGAAGTCAGTTCAAGACAGAGTTTGATCAAGAAGAAGAGTCAATGTAATATTCCGGACCTTTCGGATCCTTTTCGTGGGTCTCGGATCTGGTTTTGTGGAGTGTCCGGCTCTGTTGTGTTCGAAATTTCGTTTCGGACATCTTTCGTGTTCGGATCGGCGCGATCCGGAGTTGTTTCGGAGGCCCGGAGACGTTCCGCGACTTTTCCGCACGTGTTTTCCGATTTCAGGTGTGTGTTTCGGCAATTCCTTCGGAACCTCGCTGCGGGTGAACCGGGTCATTCACCTGGGCACGAGTGGCACCGTTGCGATCGGTACGTCCCGAGGATTCCGGAAATGTAATTTTCTATTTTTCGATATTTTCCAGAATTTTTAGATTTTTCTATAAATACCCCCCTATTTTCTCTCTCCCCCCACCTTCTTCTTCTTCTTCTTCTTCTTCTTCTTCTTCTTCTTCCTCCTCCTCCTTTCTCCCCCACCGTGAGCACCGCCCCCTCTTCCTCTCTTCTTCGTCCGGCGAGACTGCGGCGGCGTCCCCTCCGGCTGCAGAGGGCACGGGGCGACGGCGTGGTGACGACGGCGGCGACGAGGTGATCGTGGAGGCGTTCGTGGGTCGTGGGAGCTCAAGGAAGAACGAGGGTTTTCAAAGCATTTTTCTTGCGATCGGGGACGATCCGGCGGAGCATTCGCTCCATTGAGGTAGGGTGACGTTCCCTAGCTCCCCGCCGTTCATTTCCGTGGTTTATAGGCCGAGAGGAGGTCGAGAGGGGTGTGATCGAGCATGTTGGGGTTTTTTCATGATTTGGGGAGAGCTCGCCCGATCTATGGATTTGATGCATGATTTCACGTTTTGATGGCCTAGAATCATGCTAGGGGTCCCTAGGGGTCTTCCCCTTTGATTTCCCCCTCTCCGGTGGAGGCACGGGGGCGTGGTCGAAGTTTTTGGGCGGTTATGCCGTTTTCGTCGTCGGGTGCGTGTAACGGTCCTTCCAGGGACCGTTACATGATGTAACGCGCCTTGGAGGGGCCGTTACATGCCCTTTGTTAGCCTTTGGGGTCAAGGGCTGTGACGGTCCCCCGATAGACCGCCACAGCCGTGTCACGCGCCTTGGAGGGTGCGTCACAGCCCCTGTTAACCAGCTGGGGGCTGGGAGTGTGACGGCCCCCGCCAGACCGTTACATGCCTGTAACGCGCCTGGGGTGGACCGTCAGGGGCATCCGACCGTTGGTTTGTGACCGTTGATTTGATCGTTGGGGGTCAAGGCGTGTGACGCACCAGGACTGGCGCGTCACAGCCTTGTGACGGCCCAGGGTGGGTGCGTCAGAGCCGTTTTACCCCTAGGAAGTGTAACGCCCCAGGGCTGGGCCGTTACGTTCTGTGATGCACATGCTTAGGCGCGTTACATTCTGTTTTGGCGCTGAGAGTGTGACGGCCTGCGTTGGACCGTCAGGCGCCTGTGACGGTCCTTCCTGGACCGTCAGGTGCCTGTGACGGTCCAGGGGTGGACCGCCAGGCGCCTGGTTGCCCCGAGAGGGCTGCAATCCCGTTTTTAGTCCGGCTGTGGCCACAGTGCGACGGGGCCGGTACGTGGGGTGGTCCCCGTACGTCGTCGGATGCGGACGTTGTTTTCCGTTGACTTGAGAGTCTACTCCTTCAGTGACCCTCCACTAGTCGTAGCCTACCAGTACGCGGTACAGGTCGCACCAGGGAGTGGTGTACGGGCTTACCCTTAGAGGCGGTTTGTGGACCGGTTGCCGTCGGGCCCCACGTCTTGCAGCCAGAGTCCGACTGAGGGGAAAACCGGTCAGAGGGCCAGACCAGGGATGCACGGTCTGTGTGTGCACATGTGGTTGGGGGCGGTTGGACCCACGTCGATGGGCGTGACCCCAGCTAGTCACTTGTTTGTGGTTACTTGTTCGGTGCTCGTGCCTTGGGTAGGCGCTACCACGTCAGGCAGTTCACCTGCGGTGCAGTGTAAGTCGTCAGGGGACGCTACCGACTGTGCTTCTAGTAAGAGGTACTCCTGTTGAGTACGGAGTGTCAGACTGTCAGTTTCGTGGCTTTGACCTTTGGGTTTTTCCGGGTCGACCGTTGAGTTTCGGTTGTCTCACCGTGGCACGTGTGCCGGTTTGCGTGCCGTAGGGTCTTTATTACGTAGAGTACAGGGCTTTCCTTTCCGAGGTACTCTCCTACCGCTAGCGTAGTGGTTTTCCGTCTTACGAGGTAGGGTTCGAGTGATCCCTACTGAGTCTTGTTCTGAGACTCATTCCCTGCGTATTTTCACGGTGTTTCAGGTGAGGCGCCGCCCCGGGGGAGCGCGTCTGGGGTGCAGCGTGGTGCGGGTGCCCAGAGGTACTGCCAGAGGTCAGAGCCGGGGTATAGCCCGTGTAGCTGTACTTTTCTTTCTTGTCTCTGTACTAGTTGTGGACTACTGTTGCTGTTATTCATTTTCTATTGTGGACTATGTAAAATGCTAATTTATTTCCTGCTTAATATTGTAACTGTTAATTTCTGCAATTACTTGTGATACTTGTGTAGTTTCCACACCATTTTTCTAACCCTTCCGAGTCTTCGGACTCGTGGGTGGCGGTGCGAGTCTCGGGTTATCGGGCCTTCCCGGTAATCGGATTCTCGGGTCGTTACAGCTGGTATCAGAGCGCGGTTGTGAAATTACATGAGAATCATAGGTAATTATAGTGGTCCACTTGTCCACAGCAATGATGTACAGTTGACACTAGCATCGGGCATCGTGTGTTTTTCTTGACCATGTCGTTTTCGTGTTTTCTGTCTTTTACTCTAGGAGTGAGTATGGCGCCGAGGCGGAGCACTCGCTCTCAGCAGGGGCAGTCAGCTGGAAGTCAGGAGATCCAACAGGGGGTCCAGGGGGGGCAGGAGGAGCATAGCAGAGCGCCACTAGGAGCTACCGAGGCCGCGGCTACTGCGAGGGTTCCGGGGGCCGAGGATTTCTTCCGTGGCATGTACCAGCTTCTGTCTCAGCAGTTCGGTGGAGAGGCTGGTGAGAGCTCATCAGCTAGGGGTGGGCCAGGCCGAGCAGTGAGGGACTTTCTGCAGTTCCATCCACCTTACTTTAGTGGCCAGGCAGACCATGATGCGGCTCGTGATTGGCTTGATGAGATGGAGCGGGTGTTCAGTTCTGCGAAGAGTGCTGCCGAGGACAGAGTGGTGTTGGCCTACAACCAGTTGCAGGGTACGGCTCAGAAGTGGTGGTCTTCCGAGTGGAAGACGTCCTTTCAGCTTCGTCCACTTGAGCAGGTCGAGTGGGATGACTTCGTCAGTGCTTTCGAGCGTACGTACTGTCCAGATTTTATTGCTACGCAGCGGATGCGGGAGTTTCTGGAGCTGGTGCAGGGCGACATGTCTGTGTTGTAGTACAGGGCCCGATTTATCGAGCTGGGTCGGTATGCACCTCACATCATGGAGCATGAGAGGGTGAAGACCGCGCAGTTTGTTCAGGGCTTGAGGCAGGAGCTGAGGCACCATCTGATCGCGAACGGGGCCACTGATCTTGAGACAGCGTCTCGTGTTGCGGCTTCCTTGGAGATGGATATGCAGAGGACCCGAGGACCGATCAGCCAGGGGCAGTCTTTGTCAGGTCGCAGCCAGCAGTCGGCTACCCAGCAGCAGGGTTCTTTCCAGCATGCGATGAGTGGTTCAGGAGTGCCGGCACAGGCAGCGTCGGTGACAGGATCTGCGTCCTTTGGCATGAAGGTCAAGAAGTTTTTCAAGAAAGGGTTCGGCAAGAAGAAGACCAAGGATCAGGGGCAAGCTTCATCGGGCAGTGTACAGCAGCCGATCCCCTTGCAGCGTCAGGGATCAGTGGGTGGGTCGCGAGGACCGTGTCCACGGTGTGGTGGGTTCCACCCAGGCAGGCAGTGCACGGCGTCAATTATCTGTTTTCGGTGTGACCAGCCAGGGCACATGGCGCGTGACTGTCCTCAGAGGCCGCCGCAGCAGCAGGTTCTCCAGCAGCAGAGGCAGCAGCAGCAGGGACAATATCCGCCGCTACCCAGGTCAGCTAGTGTGGGAGGCAGGCAGAGAGCTCGAGGCCAGATCACGCACATGACCAGGGCAGAGGCATTGGTGTCGCAGCTCGTGGAAGGTACCGTTCAGATTTTGGGTTGTGCGGCTCGGGTTTTGTTTGATTATGGCGCGTCTCATTCGTTTATTTCGGAGGATTTCGCGTTGAGCATCGAGGAGCCAGTGACCCAGTTGTCCGGTGATTTGGCAGTGGAGTTGCCTTCGGGTGATTTCATGATCACTCCGTATTGCTTCGATCAGGTTCCGATTTGGATCGATGGGCGGAGTATGCCAGGCAGGTTGTACGCATTGCAGCTTCGGGATTATGATGTGATTTTAGGCATGGACTGACTCGAGACTCATGGAGCGGTGGTGGATTGTGGAATGAAGAGGGTCTACTTCCAGCATCCGAGCAAGCGGACCTTCAATTTCCAATGTATCCGTTCCACCTCTTCTCGATTCCTCATTTCTGCTATTCGAGCCCGTCGGTTGCTTGTTTCTGGTTGTCAGGGTTTTCTCACGTCCGTGGTTGTGTCTGACTGGATAGAGCCGAATGTCGAGGACATTCCAGTGGTGTATGAGTTTCCCAATATTTTTCCCGAGGAGTTGCCTAGATTACCTCCCCAGCGGGAGATCGATTTTGTGATCGAGGTTGCGCCTGGTACGGGACCTTTGGCGAATGCTCCCTACCGTATGGCCCCCGCTGAGTTGAGGGAGTTGAGGGCGCAGTTGCAGGAGCTGCTGGCCAAGGGGTATGTTCGTCCTAGCTTTTCCCCTTGGGGTGCGCCCGTGTTGTTTGTGAAGAAGAAGGACGGTAGTCTGCGGCTGTGCATTGACTATCGGTAGCTGAATGAAGTGACCATTAAGAACAAGTATCCGTTGACACGGATTGATGATTTGTTCGACCAGCTCCAGTCTGTGCGAGTGTTCTCGCAGATTGATTTGCGGTCCGGTTACTATCAGTTGAGAATTCGCGAGTCCGATGTGGAGAAGACTGCATTCAGTACGAGGTACGGGCATTATGAGTTTTTGATGATGCCGTTTGGGCTCACCAATGCCCCAGCAGCCTTCATGGACTTGATGCAGAGGGTGTTTCATCCGTATTTGGACCAATTCGTGGTCATCTTCGTGGATGACATCCTTGTTTATTCGCAGTCTGCCGAGGAGCACGTGTACCATTTGGGTGTGGTGCTGCAGACTGTAGACACGCCAAAATTGACGCTATGTCGATCAAATCTCATGTCACTATATTGACGCCTCAAAGTGAACTTCAATACATTCATAATATGAAGTTTTTCTATGTTTGTGTTTTTTTGGTTTGATCTTGCATTTTTGTGATTCGCGACCTGAAGAGGGGCATTATTTTAAAAGCGACCTTACCTAGGGCGTGTTCAAAAGAAAGGACGACCAATTGCCAGGGCGTCAATTCCTGGTATTATCCGGTTTCAAAATAAATTCCAATTACTGATTGGCGTCCTTCCTCAGGGCGTGTTTTCAAGTAACGCCTTTATCTCAGGCATTTTCTCATAATTTTTAAATAAAGAAAGTTTTATTTCTAAATTTAAATCCAAGAAGTGACGCCCTTGACCAGGTCGTGTTATGGAGTAACGTCTTAAGGTAGGTCGTCAATTCAAATTTGACGCCCTTCTGAAGGTCGCGTTTTATGTTTCGGTGTTTTGTTTGAGTGTGCCTTTCCTGAACAGTTCCCTGCCTTCTTTGGTCACCTTACTCGATCAGGGAACTGGAGTCCTTGCCATTGATAACCATTGTCCGTTCTTATCTTCCCAAATCCGTGGTTATCTTGATCAAAACTCTATATAAGCATGCTCTGGTCGATCTTGACAGAGGTTACCGAGGTCAGAAGTGATACATAGATACATACAGGGTTTACAGAAGCTCCCTTCATCTTCTTCCTGTGCGATCTTTAGAAGAGCTCTCTGTTGCCTCTTCTTCCTGCCAGCAGCATCACCCCGGTTCCCCTCTACTGTCGTCAGGGATAGCGGGGGTCTTTTGATTATTTATTTGTGCTTTTTCCATCGGTCATCATCCACCGTCTTCTTTTCTTGCATTAGTATCATATTTCTCCTTTCCCTAACTCTTTAGGGGTTTTAAAAAAAACAAAAAAAAAGAGGTGCGCATGTTGTGTTCTTTTTCATCATCTTATTTTCTATTTGGGATTGATACTACATTCACTCTTGGCTGATCCATCTTTTTACTTGTTTGTTCTTTTTTTTTGCAAGGGTAATCAATAAGGAAAACCCCCTTCATCGGCCGGCCGATAGAAGGAGGAGGAAGGAATTCACAATCCATCCCGCATCCCACTTATCACCAGGTATTCGCGATCATTTATTTTATTATTGAGGTAACCCCTCTGGCGATCACTCTTCTTTATAGCACCACGTGCTTTCTTTTATCTTTGTTATCATATCCATCATTTTATATATCTCATATGAGTGGTTTGTTCCACATGTGTGGATTTATCACGATCCACAAATTGGCGATCACGATGGGACTTCCACTGTTTTTCTTTTGATTACCATCTCCTATTGGCACCCACGTGTGCCCTTTCCTATTGGCACCCACGTGTGCCCTTTCCCCTTCGGCACCCACGTGTGCCCTTTCCCCTCGGTACCCACGGTACCCCTCCTTTTGTGCCCACGGGCACCCCCCACCGTGCACACTGCACACTCCCGGGATCAGCCAGTTTATGATCTGAATTAACGCCTCACCCAGAGGCGCGTTTTAATTTAACGCCTTCATCCAGGGCGTCTTATTTATGTTTAACGTCTTCTGATAAGGCGTGCTTCATCATATCCCCTACTTTTATTACGCTGTTTGTGGATTCACGCCCTGCCCCAGGGCGTCTCTTTATTGCTTAGCGCTTCACATCAAGGCGCGTTTCCAGATTTGACGCCCTCTTCCGAAGGCGTCCTTCTCACATATAGCGCCTCACACCAAGGCGCGTTTTCTCCATTGCATGTGGGATCCCCAGGGATTCACGACAGTCTCACTGTCGTCTTTTTTGTTGATAGCGACCGTGGCTAGGTCGTCTCTTTCCTGTGATTTTACAGAACCCTGTTGTCTTTGCTTATTCATGCTGCATTGATTCTTATATTGATTGTTTGGCTATATTGGTGTGATCTGCATATCTTGGCTTGCATCTTGTGGCATTTGGTTGAGAGACATCCTCTCTCTACACTAGGATTCCACACACCTCTCTTGGAATCGGGACAACCCTCCATTGAGCATTCCGTCTCTTTGGACCGGAAATCCCTTTTCCAAGACCTCCGTAAGTCCCCGCACCCGTGGATTCCCTCACGGACGCCAGGCTGGTTGTACCCTTGAAGTACCCGGAGTATAGAGAACCCATCGTTGGTGAAGAGAGAGAAAGAACCTAGTTGACCCGGAAGTCACACTTAGATCCAAACTAGGTTTCACTTTACAAAAGAAGTGAATTATTCTGCAAATTAATCCACCCTAATCTCAAGCATAACACTAAAATTTTACGTTCATCTCAACTTGATTGCATAAATTTGGTTGGATTGATTTGCTTAAAGTTTGCTTGGATTGAGTGCTTTTTGTGTGATAACCCCTTTCATAAAAGATTTCCCCCTTCTTAAACATGAAACTCCGTTCAGGTAAAATCATCAACATGGCATGCTACGGGTATTCTTATGATGATGAGGATGAGAATATTTTTGGTCAATATGAAATCCCCCTCCAAGATTCCATTTATCATGAGGGAAATTACCCTCCTCCTCAGTCTCATTACCCTCAAGTTCATGTGGTTGATACCACTCCTCAAGAGGTTGTGCCCTCTTCTCAGACTTTACCCTCCAACACTTCGGGGAACCCTTCCCCATCCTTCAATGTCACCGATTTAATTAATGCTCTATCTCAGTTAGATGATTCCCAGCGGTAGGCAGTTCAGGCCGCTTTGAAAGGGAAGTCTGTTCCCTCTTCATCCTCTAATCCCCCTCTGGCCGAGAGTGGCCATCACCTCACTAATGACCAGGCGGTCTTGCACAAACCCCCCTCTCGTCCACCAACGCCCGGTGCGGCCATGCCGGCCCAACAGGCGAGCTACTCAGCGGTTAGGTCTCAGTCTCTCCAACCTCCCCGAATTCTACGGACGCCCATACCGCATTCTTTCATTCAAAATCCGGCCCCAGTCGAGTCTGATACTAATATTCTACTGCTTCAGAAGTTGGCTAGCATGGAAGAGCAACTTAAGAAAGTCACTGCGGCCAAGAATGCTACGGAAATCTCTCTCCCCACACTGCCAGTCTTCCATCTGCCACCCTCTGAGATGTCGAATTTTCGGCGATACAATGGGACTGGTAATCCTTTCATTCATTTGAAGGATTTTATGTACGAGACCTCCTTCTGGCAAGACAACAAGGCCTCTTTGGCCTATTTATTCAGGAGATCTCTGGAGGGGCCAGCCCTTGAGTGGTTCTATTCGTTGGATCCCACTGATGCCAGTGATTTTGATATTGTTCAAAAGAAGTTTTTGCAGAAGTACAGGGACCGGGTTGGACCCTCCCTCTCAGTCACCGATTTGGTTGCAGAAAAAATGAAGCCCGAAGAGGACTTCATAATATTTGCTGATAGATGGCGGTTAATGGCCGAGAAATTGAAAGATACGCTGTCGGAACAAGAACAAGTTAAGATGATAATTTCCAATGCAACTCCTCAGTTCCGACATATCTTGGCCATGAACCGACTAACAACCATGGAGGAGCTCTATGAAAGAGTTCGTTATATCCAAACACAGATGAAGGATTCGCCCATCATGGGCATGTTTGAGCCAAAACCCCGGCTATTTAAGAAAAGTACAAATCTCAACAACAGCGGGCCCACGATTGAGGGCACATTTGCAAACGAGCAGGTTGGCGTAGTTGGCCACCCCCACCATCAATCTAACCCACGGCCTAACCCACCTCCACCACAAAACCCCCATTTCAACTCCACTCCACAACACCAATTCGCACCCCAACATTCATTTGCTCCATCGCAAAACTAAGCGCCCCGCGCTAACCCTCCAGCTCCGCAACAGTACCACCAGGTACCACCACCTACCAACTATGGCCAACAACAACAACAGAGACCACAACTTGGCCCCAAGAGAGCTCACTACCCTCCACTGCCAGAAAGTCTCCTGGATATTTTCAACGCCTTAATGGCCGCCAACTTGCTCGTGTTACCAAGGGAAAGAACAGCGTGGCCCGCTAATGTTGACACATCCTATTACTGCGCCTTCCATCGCGCACCTGGTCACAACCTTGATCGTTGCTTTCACTTCAGAGATTATATTTGTGATCTAAATGACCAGGGCTGTAACGACCCGAGAATCCGATTACCGGGAAGGCCCGATAACCCGAGACTCGCACCGCCGCCCACGAGCCGGGAGGGCTCGGAAGGGCTAAAAGGAGTGTGGAGGCACAAAGAAATAGGAAATAAAGCAAGACAACTCAACAAATAACAGAAATAAATAAACAACTACAACAGAGTCCAGTCCAACAGAAAGTACAGTCTAAAGCAGTAAAGCGTACCACATGCCAAGTGAACACTCGGCCCGGCAAGCTGGCAACAGAGAACCTCCGCTCCGCACCCTCGAACCACGAGGAAGAACCGCTACACCTGAAAAGCAGGGAATGAGTCTCCAAAACAGAGACTCAGCAGGGATCCCGCGGAACCCCAACCGGAAACAACGGCGGTAGCGGAAAGGAAGCTACAACTACAGCAGGAACAGCAACCCGGTGGCCGGTCAAAACTCGGCACTACAGCTACTCCTACTGCCAGAAGGCAGACCTCGATAACACAGTCGAAGCTACCAAACTACGCTAGTACCACCTACCGAAGTAAAAACACACGGCAACCACGCCGTAGAGGCCTGTCCCCCGGACAGCCAACCTGGACACGCTGTCCAAGGTGCAACCCCGACCATCCGATCGCGGGTACCGCACCACAAGACGGAACCTCGGTAAAGCCACTAGCGTTAATCTCACAGCGCACGAACCGACACACGCGCCAAGATGAAACAACCGAACTCACCGGTCAACACGACCAAAAACCCGAAGGTCAAAGACACAGAGACAGACAGTCTGACACTCCATACTCGACAGGAGTACCACCCACTAGAAGCACAGCCGGTAGCGTCCCCTGACGTCTTACACCGCACCGCAGGTGAACCGCCTGACGTGGTAGGTCCTACCCGAGGCGCGAACACCGTACAAGTAACCACAAACAAGTAACTAGCTGGGGTCACGCCCGTCGACGTGGGTCCAACCGCCCCCAACCACGTGTGCACACATAGACCTTGCGTCACTAGGTCTGGTCCTCTGACCGGTTTTCCCCCGTAGCCGGACTCTGGCTACCGACGAGGGGCCTACGGTAACCGGTCCACAAACCGTCTCAAAGGGTAAGCCTCTCCACCTACTCCCAGGTGGGACCACTCGCGTGTAAGCAGGCTACGACTAGTGGAGGGTCACTGAAGGAGTAGACTCTCAAGTCAACGGAAAATAACGTCCGAATCCGACGACGTACGGGGACCACCCCACGTACCGGCCCCGTCACACGGTGACCACAGTCGGAGAAGACACAGGACTCACAGTCCCTGGTCACGCACACACCGTGCGCGAGAGTCGAGAAAACTCAAGTGGCGCTAAGCCACTGGACTCTGGACAGTCCACCAGACGCACTACACCCAACGGTCCTTGAGTCACAAGACTCGGGGTCAAGACCGTTGCACGCAACAGCACAAAGCCGTCAATCTAGTCTAATCTCTAGGTCCAAAATCACGATATCACGAGTACCGAGACAACACACGAGTCGCCAAGACCACTCCCTTGGGAAGGGAACGCAAGGGACTAAGGCCACTCACAAGGGCCACACGGAAAAACACAGAAGCACGATTTCCAGGGCAGCACACAAGCCGCCACGACGATTTCCCATCTTGAAACAAGCGGGAAACCTCCAGCCCCAGGCCGGACAACTGGACTCGCAGTCCAAGGCCAAGCACATGGTCCACACGGGAATCGCCTTCCAAAAGAACCCACGATATGCGGGGGGGACCCCACCGCACACACACCGACACACGGTGACTCGATCAAGCGTAACACAAGAGCCTGGAACACGTGGGGTCACCCGGACCCACCACACCTATGGGCACGCTAATCGAGGAAACACGGTCTCTCCTGACACCCCCAAAACAAGGACACGGAACCCATGGGGTGCCCGGGATACTCACAAGGCCGGAGGTCGACCACTGGGTCCCAACCGGGTCGACCGGGGACCAACACAACACAATCGGAACACCAGAAGGTCTCACAGACCCTCAAACCGATGGGCACGTTAATCGAGGTAAACCAACCCTCTGGACACCCAAAGACACGGTCACGGAAGTCCACGGGGTGTCCGAGACACACACGGCCCAAGGGGAGCACAAGACAACAGGTAAGATCGCGCTAGGATCACCTAGCGCGACAAGCCGGAACGCGCTAGGGAACCCTAGCGCGACAACGCAGATCGCGCTAGGAACCTATAGCGCGACAAGCCAGGTCGCGCTATGTTTCCATAGCGCGACAGTCCAGAACGCGCCATAGCCCCATAGCGCGACAGGAACCGCCAAACTGTTCATCTTCTCCGATGAACGCGCTCGGTCGGGGCAGCGCGACCTTCAGGAACGCGCTACTGGAGTATAGCGCGTTCTCAGTCCGTGCCCGGAAACGGTAGAAACCGCGGGAAAAGCCATGCCACGCCCCGTTCACCCCTAGGTGAAGGGGAAACAAAAGGGGAAACTTTCCCCAAGCCCCTAGGCATGCATCTGAACCCCGGGATCGCCCAAAAACACCATAAAACGGGAGATCCGGCTCACACCCCAAAAACATGCATTTTGCCCAAAACGCCCCGTTTAGCCCGCTCGGCTCACCACGGCCTACGAAACTCGCGGGAAAGGAAGTACACGGGCTGAGGGTCCATCACCCTACCTCCACCGAAGATTACGCGCACCGTGGACGCCGATCCACGAAGAAAACGCCGTTGAAGCCTCGCCGTTCCACGAACTCACGGCCGAGCTTTTACGCGTCTCCACCGCCTCGATCCTCATCCATCCTCGCCCGTGCCTCGCCCGCGCCGTCCCCGCCTCGCCCATACTCCGCCCCGTCGGCCGCCGGAGAGAGAGGGAGAGAGGAGAGAGCGTGAGAAGAGAGAGGGAGAGAAATGAGAAATGAGAGGGGGAGAGAGAGAAAAAGCTATTTATAGGAAAATCCGGAAAATCAGAAAAATCCCGAAAAATAGAAAATTACACCCTCGCGATCCTCGGAGCGCACCGATCGCAACGGTACCACTCGCGCCCAGGTGAACGGCCCGGTTCACCCGCAACGAGGTTCCGAAGGGAAAGTCGAAACCCACGCCGGGAATCGGAAAACACACGCGGAAAAAGCCGCGGAACGCCTCCGGGCCTCCGAAACGACTCCGGATCGCGCCGATCCGAACACGAAAGACGTCCGAAACGAAACTTCGGACACAACGGAGTCGGACACTCCGAGAAACCAGATCCGGGACCCACGGAGAAGGATCCGAAAAACTCGGGGCATTACAGCCCTCCCCCCTTAAAGGAATTTCGTCCTCGAAATTCAGGACCTAGCACAAGGTCACAGGGGAAGAACGCTGAACCAACTGACACGCTGTCAGAGCCCCAGCACAGAAAACCTCGATTCTCACGAAAAAACCGATCCTGAGGGACACAGCCAGACTCACAATCACACACAACACCTCGCTCCTCGCGCCGAGCACACCGGCCACAGAGCAGGCATATACCAAAGGACACAGTCTGGCATCACCTCAGACAACGCGAGAATCCACCATGGCGCCGCAGCCACGATCTCGCTCACCGAGGAAACACAACCCTCGACACGAGCAACAGCTACTGATCCATCCAATGGTCAGCAGATAAATCGCATAACAGCTTCGCAACCAGCTGACAGGTCGCACACCCTCCTCAAGGGAGCAACCAAAACAGAGCCTCCACCAGCTCAAGCAGCCATCTCAGCAGACCGCAACCAGCACATCGGCTCAACACCACGAAACACCCCACACATGGCAAGCCGAAAGCCGGACATAACACAGAAACGACCACCACAGGTCTCGCTGGCACACAGCTCTCGCCACGCTCGAGCCCCAACAACCAGCATCTTCTGTCTCTGAAAAGACCATCCACTGGTCACCAACTGCTCGCCAACTCGACCCTCTCGGGAAGCACGACGAAACCAAATGACAGAACATGGCGTCTTCAGTCATCACCTCACGGGACTCAGACTTATAGGGAACCACCCCATGCTAGTCACCAAACCAGGGATAACCTTGCGACACCAATGTCCTATCAGGGACCACCAAGCCGACGCCAACCTCACAGGAGGCCTCCGCCCTAATGCGTCACTCTTCCATCTGGTCTCATCAAATCTTTCGATCAATCCAAGTGGACACCTGCCAATCCCGATTCCGCCCTTACTACAGAGCCACGAGACACCACCTGGACAGAGCTCACGGGTCCCTAAGCAATAAACATCTCACCGTCACAATCCGACAAGACCGTAGAACCAAAAGGAACCCACAGCCTGCCAGAGACCACTTCCTCAAAGCACGATCTCATCCGAGGACACGACTGGGAACACAAGTCGGACACCAAGCCACCGACTCCGACCAACACGTCCTCGACCACCGTCAGGCGACATTCTCAACAACCTCATCCAGGTCCAACACCGACGCCTGACACGGCTTCCAACACAGGAACAGGGTACTCATGCGGCGCACTAGCCAGCACTTTTCCCAACACTCCATCCTGCCAGTGCCAACAACCATAATACCACGAGCAACGGCACGGCAACAACACGTTTCACACCGAGGAACCCATCCTCCGATGCTGAACGCGAACTCAGGAATCCGCCCGTAGCAACCAACGCTACGATCCTGAACTAGTGGGTCACAAGCCCACCACGCTTCCGCTGCGTACTCAGATCCACGCACACAGCCGAGAAAGCAAACGCCGCCCAACCAGCACTCGTCCTTTCGGAACAGCGCCAGCACCCTCACACGACAAGGGAATGGGCACAACTTCTCACAGGCAACCACCCTGCCAAGACAAGGAGCACGTCTCACACGGACTTCATGGCATACAAGGCCAACCAATCCGAACACGCAATGCAAGACGACGAACCTTAGCCCAACACAATCTCTCCAACCAAAGGGGAGACCAAACGCACTTCCGACTAACGGAAGAACTCCACGCTCGACCTGACCTCAAGCCTCGCACACGCTGGAAACAGCACCATCCAGTACCAAGGAAAACCATCGCTTCCATCAGGTCAGCTCCTCCGACACACTCGACGAGTACGTCGGACCACAATCACAGCATCTCTCGATGCACCACCGCTGCAATTCCTCGAACTGCAACACGGCATGCCAAGAGCCGTAACACGAGCCGTAACAATGACCGCCAACGCTCATCCCCGAGTCCCGAACTCGCCATGGAGCCTTCACATCTCAAGCCAACTCCAGAGCGAACACAACCCATCCACTGACATAAGCGCAGGAGCAAAGACTTAACGGGACATCTCTGCCAAATCCTGCCTCGAAATCAGCAGAACAATCGGGACCGACACGTCATTTCTGACGCCACAGAGCACGACAAAAATATCAGGCTCGACGAAACAGCAGCTCACCGAGAAGATCCTCCGCTCACCCGAGCACACTTCTCGATCAGAACACCACAGGAGCTGGACAAACCTCAAGCTGGAGTGGCCAAAATCGACAGCAGCTCCCTCGAAGCACGCTCACGGCCACTTAACCACGAACAGTCCGCACCAGACACCTGACCACGCTGCAGGTTCCTCGAATGCAGCACCGCGAGCTCACACCTGCCAGCAACCTCTGCCCAACGCAGCACAACCAGGGCCACCACCGATGAGGGAGAAGGCTCTCGACCTCGATCCTTAGACCCCATGCTGGCACGAAAGCCGCGGACAGCAACCACCTTCACAGCGCCACGCAGCGCACTCAAGCTCTCAAGCGAGAAACAAGGTGGAAAGCGAACACAAAACCCTAAGCCAGCTGCCGACTGTACTGGACCTCATGGACTCTGATCACTGCAATATTTCGAATTCCTATGTACGCCCACAACCACTGCTCTGATACCAGCTGTAACGACCCGAGAATCCGATTACCGGGAAGGCCCGATAACCCGAGACTCGCACCGCCGCCCACGAGCCGGGAGGGCTCGGAAGGGCTAAAAGGAGTGTGGAGGCACAAAGAAATAGGAAATAAAGCAAGACAACTCAACAAATAACAGAAATAAATAAACAACTACAACAGAGTCCAGTCCAACAGAAAGTACAGTCTAAAGCAGTAAAGCGTACCATATGCCAAGTGAACACTCGGCCCGGCAAGCTGGCAACAGAGAACCTCCGCTCCGCACCCTCGAACCACGAGGAAGAACCGCTACACCTGAAAAGCAGGGAATGAGTCTCCAAAACAGAGACTCAGCAGGGATCCCGCGGAACCCCAACCGGAAACAACGGCGGTAGCGGAAAGGAAGCTACAACTACAGCAGGAACAGCAACCCGGTGGCCGGTCAAAACTCGGCACTACAGCTACTCCTACTGCCAGAAGGCAGACCTCGATCACACAGTCGAAGCTACCAAACTACGCTAGTACCACCTACCGAAGTAAAAACACACGGCAACCACGCCGTAGAGGCCTGTCCCCCGGACAGCCAACCTGGACACGCTGTCCAAGGTGCAACCCCGACCATCCGATCGCGGGTACCGCACCACAAGACGGAACCTCGGTAAAGCCACTAGCGCTAATCTCACAGCGCACGAACCGACACACGCGCCAAGATGAAACAACCGAACTCACCGGTCAACACGACCAAAAACCCGAAGGTCAAAGACACAGAGACTGACAGTCTGACACTCCGTACTCGACAGGAGTACCACCCACTAGAAGCACAGCCGGTAGCGTCCCCTGACGTCTTACACCGCACCGCAGGTGAACCGCCTGACGTGGTAGGTCCTACCCGAGGCGCGAACACCGTACAAGTAACCACAAACAAGTAACTAGCTGGGGTCACGCCCGTCGACGTGGGTCCAACCGCCCCCAACCACGTGTGCACACACAGACCTTGCGTCACTAGGTCTGGTTCTCTGACCGGTTTTCCCCCGTAGCCAGACTCTGGCTACCGACGAGGGGCCTACGGTAACCGGTCCACAAACCGTCTCAAAGGGTAAGCCTCTCCACCTACTCCCAGGTGGGACCACTCGCGTGTAAGCAGGCTACGACTAGTGGAGGGTCACTGAAGGAGTAGACTCTCAAGTCAATGGAAAACAACGTCCGAATCCGACGACGTACGGGGACCACCCCATGTACCGGCCCCGTCACACGGTGACCACAGTCGGAGAAGACACAGGACTCACAGTCCCTGGTCACGCACACACCGTGCGCGAGAGTCGAGAAAACTCAAGTGGCGCTAAGCCACTGGACTCTGGACAGTCCACCAGACGCACTACACCCAACGGTCCTTGAGTCACAAGACTCGGGGTCAAGACCGTTGCACGCAACAGCACAAAGCCGTCAATCTAGTCCAATCTCTAGGTCCAAAATCACGATATCACGAGTACCGAGACAACACACGAGTCGCCAAGACCACTCCCTTGGGAAGGGAACGCAAGGGACTAAGGCCACTCACAAGGGCCACACGGAAAAACACAGAAGCACGATTCCCAGGGCAGCACACAAGCCGCCACGACGATTTCCCATCTTGAAACAAGCGGGAAACCTCCAGCCCCAGGCCGGACAACTGGACTCGCAGTCCAAGGCCAAGCACATGGTCCACACGGGAATCGCCTTCCAAAGGAACCCACGATATGCGGGGGGGACCCCACCGCACACACACCGACACACGGTGACTCGATCAAGCGTAACACAAGAGCCCGGAACACGTGGGGTCACCCGGACCCACCACACCTATGGGCACGCTAATCGAGGAAACACGGTCCCTCCTGACACCCCCAAAACAAGGACACGGAACCCATGGGGTGCCCGGGATACTCACAAGGCCGGAGGTCGACCACTGGGTCCCAACCGGGTCGACCGGGGACCAACACAACACAATCGGAACACCAGAAGGTCTCACAGACCCTCAAACCGATGGGCACGTTAATCGAGGTAAACCAACCCTCTGGACACCCAAAGACACGGTCACGGAAGTCCACGGGGTGTCCGAGACACACACGGCCCAAGGGGAGCACAAGACAACAGGTAAGATCGCGCTAGGATCACCTAGCGCGACAAGCCGGAACGCGCTAGGGAACCCTAGCGCGACAACGCAGATCGCGCTAGGAACCTATAGCGCGACAAGCCAGGTCGCGCTATGTTTCCATAGCGCGACAGTCCAGAACGCGCCATAGCCCCATAGCGCGACAGGAACCGCCAAACTGTTCATCTTCTCCGATGAACGCGCTCGGTCGGGGCAGCGCGACCTTCAGGAACGCGCTACTGGAGTATAGCGCGTTCTCAGTCCGTGCCCGGAAACGGTAGAAACCGCGGGAAAAGCCATGCCACGCCCCGTTCACCCCTAGGTGAAGGGGAAACAAAAGGGGAAACTTTCCCCAAGCCCCTAGGCATGCATCTGAACCCCGGGATCGCCCAAAAACACCATAAAACGGGAGATCCGGCTCACACCCCAAAAACATGCATTTTGCCCAAAACGCCCCGTTTAGCCCGCTCGGCTCACCACGGCCTACGAAACTCGCGGGAAAGGAAGTACACGGGCTGAGGGTCCATCACCCTACCTCCACCGAAGATTACGCGCACCGTGGACGCCGATCCACGAAGAAAACGCCGTTGAAGCCTCGCCGTTCCACGAACTCACGGCCGAGCTTCTACGCGCCTCCACCGCCTCGATCCTCATCCATCCTCGCCCGT
The DNA here is from genome assembly GCA_022559845.1 of Amorphophallus konjac. NCBI lineage: Eukaryota > Viridiplantae > Streptophyta > Magnoliopsida > Alismatales > Araceae > Amorphophallus > Amorphophallus konjac. The sequence goes on from CM040121.1 coordinate 15,683,685, forward strand.
GCCTCGCCCGCGCCGTCCCCGCCTCGCCCATACTCCGCCCCGTCGGCCGCCGGAGAGAGAGGGAGAGAGGAGAGAGCGTGAGAAGAGAGAGGGAGAGAAATGAGAAATGAGAGGGGGAGAGAGAGAAAAAGCTATTTATAGGAAAATCCGGAAAATCAGAAAAATCCCGAAAAATAGAAAATTACACCCTCGCGATCCTCGGAGCGCACCAATCGCAACGGTACCACTCGCGCCCAGGTGAACGGCCCGGTTCACCCGCAACGAGGTTCCGAAGGGAAAGCCGAAACCCACGCCGGGAATCGGAAAACACACGCGGAAAAAGCCGCGGAACGCCTCCGGGCCTCCGGAACGACTCCGGATCGCGCCGATCCGAACACGAAAGACGTCCGAAACGAAACTTCGGACACAACGGAGTCGGACACTCCGAGAAACCAGATCCGGGACCCACGGAGAAGGATCCGAAAAACCCGGGACATTACAAGGGCGGCATGAACTGGGATGAGATGAGGCAGTTTATTGCCACCATGAAAGAAAGAAGGCCTCCTCGGTAGCAACAGGCTCGGCAGCCACAGCAACCAGCTCCTCAGCAGCAACAGCAAGCTCCAGCACCTCAGCAGGATATGGGGATTGTCCACAATCCACTGCCGGAGCACCCGCCAAACCAGCACGTAAACCCTGTCACGTCTCTCCCTGAGGTGGAGAGAGGGCAGGGATGGCATGAAGAAAACGCCTCTGTCGGGGCATTTAATCACAATCAAAATCAACCTCCGCGCCTCTTGCGCACCCTTTCTTCTTCTTCTACCCCCCAATTGAGCCGATCCCTTCTGCGCCCCGTTAATCCACCTACCCCCACTTATTCTCCAACCTTGCCGGTTCGCCCCCTTCTTACCCGCTTACCACCTCCACAACCTACACCACAACAAACCCCATCCACCACCAACCCTTCACCACTGCCATCAAGGCCACTCCTTAACCGCCCGTCGCCAACGCCCGTTGCACCCGCCACCACTACTCCTCCACCGGCAAGGATCCCTCCACCGTCGGCTCGCCCACCTTTTATGCCCAGATCTCTCCTCGTTCCACCCACCAATTCCCCCCGCATTCGGGTATCCCTTTCTACTCCTATGCCTCCTACGGGGGCATCTTTATTGAACTCTTCATCAACACCCCCAGTGGGGGATCCTTCTTAAAACACTCCTCCACCGCTTATCAACACTAACACACCCTCTTCTTCTTCTAACCCTCCTCCCATACTTGCCCCGACAGAGGCGCGTCAAGGCGTGGCGCCGCTCCGCAGTGGACGGATGTTCCACCGCATTTTTCCACATAGAGGGTTAGAGCCCGCGTAGGGGCCCGCAAGAACAGGAACAAGAACAGGAGTCCATACCAGGCACAGAATACGACTTGTTAAAGCATTTGGACCGGACTCCGGCAAGAATTTCAATTCTAGAACTGATCAAGAGGTTGACCACTCATCAGATGGCTCTAAAGGAATATCTGCAGAAAGGCATGGTCAATGAGGACATTCCGGTCGAGCAGATAACCGCAGTCTTAACACCTACTGGCAGTCAACCAGCGATCACTTTTTATGAGCATGAGCTGGCACCAATCTCAGCAAGAAAATATGCTGTATGCATCACAGTTGATATCAATAAGGTGGCTGTACAACAGTGTTTGGTGGACACTGGGGCATCCATCAATGTCTTGCCGCCGAGCACTTTGAAGATGTGCGGCATTTTCGAGAATCTGATTCGGCCGTCCACCATAACGGTCACTGCATATGATAACACGAAGAAGCCTCCTCTAGGCATGATTACTTTAAAAGTAAGTTTGGGTCCAGCAACAATCACAGCTGATTTTCATATTTTGGACATGGATCCAACATTTAATGGCATTCTTGACCGTCCCTACATCCAGCAGCTTGATGCAGTGCCCTCCACAAATCATCAATGCCTCAAATTTTCACACAAGGGCCGCATTGTCAAGGTTACCAGTATGCTGATTCTGCCAGAGGAGGACATCCACTTGGCTTCATCAGTTCCGTCTATTTGGCTTGCCAATAAGCCATTGTTATCTGTATTGGACGTCCCTCGCCCACAGTCGATGCCATCCGAGACTATCACAACAGTTGCTATGACACCCCTGCCGTCCAAGGGGAAGAAGAAGAAAACGGTGATGAACACCCATGGCTGGAACATTTTAATGAAAATGGGGTATCAAAATGGCAAAGATCTGGGTGCCAATTGTCAAGGCAGGATTAGGCCTGTAAAGCCTCAGAAATTGATTGCAAGAGGTGGTTTGGGCTACAAAGGGCCAGGCAAAAATGAAGATGAACCGTGGGCAGTTATGACATCTACATTGAAGACATATCGCCAGCCGCTTACCTGGACATTGCAGACACATTTTGTCACAGGTGGCCTTCAGAATAATGAGCAAACTACAATAATCACTTCCATACTAGACTGTCAGGATGTTCATGCTACACAGTTTGCTCGCCATATTGCCCCGCTGGACACATATAGAGCCCTGGAATCCTTAAGGCCTGACAAGAGAAGGAAAATGGATGATCCATAATGTGACTGGTACAGGTGGTTCGATATGCAAGACATTACTATTTCCTTGAGCCGCCTCTTTATGCCGACAGATCCGGAATGGCCACCACTTATTCATGAATTGATTGAAAAACCTGCTGTGATTACAGACAAGAGGCAGTTGCTGAGTGACTACACTGATACTGGAGAGCCAGATATTCCGTTTGAGGAAGGTTTCACTGTGGACAGGCTGTGGGCCGGCCTCTTTTCTCTCACTTCCATGCATCCATCTGTTCTTGATTCTCTATATTCTCATTGGTTTGGTCGCGTGCCAAGACCGCCACCGATTACGATCAATTTGTCTCCAAATTCAATCCAAGTTTCTCTACCGATTCCTCCCTCGCTCCCCGAGCGATTTTCTAAACTCTCCATTGCACCCCCACGTGGGCCACCACCGATTCAATCTTTCTCCAAACTTGCAATCTCCACTCCTCCTGCTATTCTCCCCTCGCATTGCTTTCTTCTAGAAAAAGAGAATAAAAATGAAGATAAAAATAAAAATGAAAAAAAAAACGCCAAAATTCCAACTCTCCAATCCTCCATCACTTTTGAGGAAACCTCTTATCTTCTTCCCGAGTGTGTCCCGACCCAGGGGCCGCTCTTCCAAGATTCCTTGATAAATCTCTTTTCCCCCTCCGATGAGGGGTCTTCATCTGTATCACCTCCTGTATCCCCTTTCTCACCTCCTTCTTCGTCTAATAAAGCTAGTTGCTCCTCCTCTTCTTCTTCTAATAATAAAATTCATGGGGGAGATTCACATAAGAAGTCTAAGGGTAAGCAGATTCCCCGTAGATTTTTGTTGGAGTTAGCTATCAGATGCCGAGCCTGTTTAGCCATTTCGGAATTTGTGGAGGATCCAATCATCCTGCCAGATTTGGAATATGAGGATGCTAATGTTTCTTATGAGGGTTTGGGTGTCTACGAGATTATGAATGATGAAGACCCTATTGAAGAGGGGGATGAAAGTTATGAAGAATATGAGGACGAGGCTGATGCCTTTGCCAGTGGCATGAGAAGATTTGACGAACCATCAGCCTCTGTAGAGGAGCCTACCAAAGAAGTAAATTTGGGTACCGAGGAAGACCCTAGGATTGTCCTCATCAGTAAGAATTTGCCGCCCTCCGAAGAGGAGGCGCTTATTTTGGTACTTCAAGAATACAATGACACGTTTGCTTGGAGTTATGAGGATATGCCTGGATTAGACCCTGCGCTCGTTGAACACCGCCTTACACTTAAGCCAGGGTCTATCCCGGTCAAGCAACGGTTGAGGCGTTTCCACCCTAATATGGCTTTGAAAATGAAAGAAGAGGTCGACAAACTCCATAATGCTAGATTTGTTAGAGTTGTCCTCTACCCCAACTGGGTGGCTAACATCATCCCGGTCATGAAGAAGGATGGAAAGGTTCAGATTTGTATAGACTTCCGGGACCTCAACCGTGCGTGTCCTAAAGATGACTTCCCCCTACCTCATATTGATGTTCTGATTGATAATACGGCAGGATTTGAGACTCTCTCTTTTATGGATGATTTTTCAGGCTACAATCAGATTCGCCTAGCAGAGGAAGATCAAGAGAAAACATCCTTCACTACACCATGGGGCACATGTTGTTATGTGGTCATGCCTTTTGCACTCAAGAATGCCGGAGTCACCTACCAGAGGGCTATGATGGCGATTTTTCATGACATGATTCATATTTATATTGAGGTATATGTGGATGATCTGGTAGTGAAATCAAGAACAAGGATTGAGCATCCTTGGGTCCTAGCTAAGGTCCTGCAAAGATCACGAGAATACCAATTGAAGATGAACCCCAAGAAGTGCGTATTTGGCGTTTTATCAGGGAAGTTGCTTGGTTTCATTGTTAGCAAGAGGGGAATTGAAGTTGATCCCAACAAGGCAAAGGCCATTAGAGACATGCCTCCTCCCAAGAATCTGAAGGAAGTTCGAGGATTAATCGGGAGGTTGCAATTCATTCGCCGCTTCGTCTCCCAGCACTCACAACGATGCAGGCCGTTTTACGAGCTCACTAAGCCGGGAGTCAAGTTTAATTGGGATGACAAGTGTCAGGCAGCCTTTGACGGATTGAAGGATTATTTGGCCAATCCTCCTGTCCTGAGGCCCCCAATTCCAGGCAAACCGCTTGTTCTTTATGTTTATGTCCTGGATGACTCTGTAGGTGCTGCCTTGGCTCAAGTGGATGAAGAAAGTAAGGAGAGGGCAGCATACTATTTGTCTAAACTTCTTAACCCCTGTGAGCAAAGGTACTCAGCCATGGAGAAGACTTGCGCTGCTTTGGTTTGGGTAGTCCATAAATTAAAACACTATTTCTTAGCTCACGAGGTTCACCTCATTGCACGCATGAATCCAATTAAATTCCTTCTTGAAAAATCTGTCCTCACTGATCGATTAGCACGCTGGCAAAGCTTCCTCTCTCAATTTGACATCACTTACATTCAACAGAAAGCTATCAAAGCCTACGTCATTGCCGAACACCTTGCTCATCACCCTCTCCCCCGCTTTGATCCTGTCAATTCGGAGTTTCCAAATGAAGAACTGATGTCCATTAATCAACCCCAGGATCCTATGTGGACATTACATTTCGATGGAGCTCTAAATTCCCAAGGAAGAGGGATCGGCATGGTTCTTTTAACACCAGAAGGGGTCACCATTCTATTTGCTGCTCGGCTCACTTTCCCTGTCACCAACAATATAGCTGAGTATGAAGCTCTTTTGGCCGGTCTTCAAACCGCTCATAAATATGGTGTCACCCATTTACGAATTGTTGGTGATAGTCAGCTCATTCTACGCCAGGTGCTCGTCAAGTGCCGCACTATCAATCCCAAACTCAAACCCTACCAGGAACTTGCTTCAGCTTATGCCAAGCTCTTCACCAAATTGCTTTTCGTCCATGTTCCTCGTAGTCAGAACATCTTGGCTGACGCCCTTGCCTCTTTAGCTTCTGCTTTAGTCTTCCTTCCTGAGCGTGATTTTCATGTTCCTCTGATTCATCAGCGCGACACTCCAGCTATTAAGGATCGTGCATTCCTCGATATTAGGGATCAAGTGCTCGAAAAGGTCAAGCAGAGGGAAGCTCTTAAAAGTAGAGAGGTCATGTTATTAGATTGGCAAGAAGAGCTGACTGACGAAGAAAAACCTTGGTATTATGAGATTGCCAGGTATTGCAATGATCAGTCCTATCCCGAGGAAGCCATTGTGGAAGAAAAGAAAGCAATCAGAAGAGTGGCTAAGCGTTATGTCTTGGTTGGAGGTGTGCTCTACAGGAGAGGGCTCACTGGTGTTTTATTAAGATGCCTCGATGATGATGAATCTTGGAAGGTTGTGGAAGAGGCTCATTCTGGGGTGTGTGGTGGTCATGTGAACAGCCAGATGTTAGCTAAGAAGATTCTTAGGCTAGGTTTCTATTGGCCCACTCTAGAAGAGGATTGTTCTATCTATGTTCGAAGGTGTGTTAAGTGCCAAATGCACGCCGACAAAGTTCATTCTCCTGCTTCTTCACTCCATCCTATGTCCTCCCCATGGCCCTTCTCCATGTGGGCTTTTGATATCATTGGACCTCTTGGTGATTCAAACCTCCTGACCAAACAAAAGTCGTTCATCCTCACGGCAACGGAGTACTTCACCAAGTGGGCGGAAGCGGAAGCTTACGTGGAGATCAAAGCATCAACTGTCTGCAAGTTCATAATGAAGAACATCATCACGAGGTTCGGTATTCCAAGCACCATCGTCACCGACAATGGACCTCAATTCATCTCTCAAGAGCTCAAGGATCTCTGCAACAGGTATAACATTGCATTGCATCATTCTTCTCCCTATTATCCGCAGGGCAATGGCCAAGCAGAGGCAACTAATAAAACTTTGATCAAAATTGTTAAAAAGACGTGTGAGGCTAATAAATTTTCGGATTGGCCAGACAAGCTAGTTGAAGCTCTCTGGGCCTATCGTACTTCCATTCGTACCCCCACTAGGCAAACCCCTTTCGCCCTTACTTACGGAATGGAGGCGGTAGTCCCTTATGAGATTCTCATTCCCTCTCTGAGAATACAATTTGACAAGGAACTCTCTATTGATGAGCGTCGTGATTCACTCCTTGCTCAATTGGAACTCCTAGATGAGAAGCGTCTGGTCGCCGCTGAGCATGCGCGCGTTTATCAAAATAGGCTCTCACGTTTTTATCAAAAGAAAGTAATTGAGAGAAAATTCAAAGTCGGTGAAATGATAATCAAGAGAATTTTCGTAAAACCTGGTGGGCCCCGCTCAAAACTCCAACCAAATTGGGAAGGATCGTTCGTCATAAAAGAGGTTTATCCAGGCAATGCTTATAAACTGATTAATGCTGAAGGAGAAGAGTTAACTCACCCATGGAATGGTTTGTATCTTAAGAAATACTACCCTTGATTCAAAAATCCAAAATATATATATATAGAATATTTTTAAAATCCAAAAAAAATGAAAATTGATTCAAAAATCCAAAACAAAATGGAATATTTCCAAAAACAAAAAAAATATAAATTCCAAAAAGCAAATAAAAAATAGAAATTCTTCAAAATCAAAATAAATAAAAATGAAAAGCTTTCAAAATTGGTGCCATGGCACACGAAGGATCAAGGTCCGAAAGGTCAAAATTCAGAATTCATTCATCAGTCTTGTTAACCTAAAAATGGGTCGACACCCGCACACACTAACACGCTTTATTCTTGAACTCAAGCAGTGCAAAATCCGATGGGAAGTCAAAAACCTGACTAAATGTGAAAGACAATACCGTTCTTTTCTTCTTCGGCCCATAAGGGAGGAAGGGAGACCTCGGGGTAGACCCGCCAAGCCTATCCGCCGCCCTAGTAGGTGGAAGTCAGGGCCCAAAAGGGAGCAAATGCCACAAAAGCCCAAGTACAATTAGGTTGTTCATCAATGCAAGTCAATTTCAAAGTGAAAGTCAAATGGTGAAAAGAAAAGCATGTCAAGAGGGCAAAGTCCCCGCAAGGAAAACCTTGGGCGTATGCGTGCAATATAAAAGAGGCAAAAAGGCAACAAAATTTCCCTATGCCAAAGACCGAACCCCAACAGGCATAGGGTAGGGGAGGTAACTTTACCTCGAGCATCTCAGAATCCCTTATGGGCTTCCCTTATATTTTCTTCCATCCTTTCTATGTGGTAAGTCACGAACTCGCAGGATGGTCAAGACGGACTTAGGAAATTGCACTGTACGAAATCTCGAATACAAGACAACTATGATCACGTCGACTCACTTTTAATTACTCAAGAAAGGTTAATGAATTTTAGATGGTGACCGTGTAGGACCCGTGGTCTTGATAGCCTTGTCAACCCATTTTTGCAGAATAATTCAATTAACGTCTTTGGCTAAGGCGCGTTCAAGTTAATTAACGCCTTCGATAAAGGCGCTTTGTATAGAATTAACGTCTTTCTTTAGGTCGTCTCTTTCCAAATAACGTCCCTGCGCAGGTCGTTACTTTCTCAAAAATCAAATTCACTTTTCAAATTCACGTCGCCTTCTAGGGCGTCTTTTATGTGAATCACGACCTATTATAAGGCGCGTTTTTCAGAAAAAATAACAAAAAAAATATAAATGAGTGAAAAGAAAAAATGCATTCTCCAAGTATGCTTGCATTTCTGCATGGGCATCTTTATTTATGGTTTGCATATGCATGTTTGCATGTTGCATCTCCCCGTTATCAGTTATTTCATTTACCCTATTTGATTAAAGGCTTGGCCCCTTGACCCGTCATTAAGGTCAAAATATTGATACCCCTTGCTTATTGAGCAAGGGGCCAAGTCGAACAGATGAATTAACATGTTTGTCCAGTGTGGATTACAGTTGCAGGAGCAGGGCAAAGCGAAGCAAAAACGAAGAATGTGGAAAGAGAAAAGTACACAAACACAAGTACACAAATACACAAGTGCTCAGGTAACAAAAATGACAATCTCATATATATATATATACATCATGAATATCTGAGTACAAGTGTGAGGGTGGAGGAGTACAAGTAAGTCTCTCAGCTCTCGCCTCCACCCTCCTCTCTCCTACTCTCTACCTCGTCCTCGCCGTCCCGAGGAGGCACTGGTGAAGGGGGCATGGGCCCCCGAGAAGAAGCTGGAACTCGAGCCTGGCCCCCTACCTCGCTCCTCTCTTGAAGAGAAGAACCCGCCACGAAAGTGGAGCTAGTGAAGGAGTACCCCGTGGCACGAGCTCGCTCACGCCCTCGCTAGAGACGCTCCTCATCAACTCGTAGCCGCTCCTGAACAAGGACAAGCTGCGTCCTCGAGTCTGCCAGCTCACGCTCATGTGCTATCACCAGCTCCTGGTACCGGGTGCGCTCTGACTGCTCCAACTCCTGGTACCGGGCACGCTCTGACTGTTGTAGCTCGTGGTGACGGGCACGGTCCGCCAAGTGCTCCTCCCTCTCTCGAGCACGCTCTCGCCGCTCCAGCTCAAAGGCCACTCGCAGCTCTGCTACGTCCTGAGGCAACTCCTCCCGTCGTCTCAAGGTCCGCTCCAGCTCTGTAATCCGCTGCTCGCGGATCGCCAGCTCTGTCCCGGCCAGGGCAGCCTGGGTACGTGCCGCCTATAACTGCCTGGTCTGCAAACAGGTAAATAAATCATCAATTCCACAGTTCAATAATTCATGAAATAAGCCATGCATGACGGAAGGTAAATCACTCACCTGGGCTGTCATCGCCTGCTGTCCCTCGCAGACGCATGCAAGAGCGGCTCGAAGCTCCTCAGTCTGTAAAATGAAGTTTCATCAGTACACAATTATATAATCAATATTTGAATGGATTTGTGTTTTGGAATTTACCCGTGAAGCGAGGTCGCGCTCTGCTGCCTCGGCTCGTGTGGTCGCTCCAGCTAGCTGCTCTGCCAGTGCAGTCACCTCTGCACTGGGCCCCCGCGAGCTGGAGGCCTCTCCCGTATCCCTCCTAATGGCTCCCTGCTGGGCAAGCTGCATTTATTGAAATCGTCAGTGGCTAATCATCAATAATTCAACAAAAATACATTTGCATATAAAAATATTTTAAACACTCACCAGGGTCTCTAGGTCTGCCAGCGTGGCGGCTAGCTAGTCCTCCAGGTTGTGTAGATGGGCCTGGGCATCCATCGCCACGATGTCTCGTGCATCCTGCATACATTACATATTAGTCACATGATAGCCTCATAAGCATTTGCATTTCATTTAGAAATAATTGCATTCATACATACCCCTAGGACCTTCATCTGAGGTCGTCCGGCGTAAACCTCCCAGTAGCACCGGAGGTACTCGGAGCTGTCGGTCGCGTGGGAGGTGACTCGGATCTCGCCTCGCCGCCAGTCGGCGTACTGCTCCTCGAACCGTACCCTCCAGTCGGTCGCCTTTGTACGACCGCGTGTCTTCTTCCCGATGCCGCGTGGCTCCCCTACCTCAATCCACTCCTGGTGCAGGCCCAGGGTCCTCATCACTAGCCTAAGCCGTAACGGCTCGATCTCGCTCAAGCAGTGGACCCACAGCTCATGCTCAAAGCGAGGTCGCCCCGCTACGACCCACGGCTGGCCCTCGTCTGTCATCCCCTCGTAGGGTCTCCATCGCACCTGCATTCATAAACATGCATATCGTCATCATTCCATCATAATCATAATAAATTCAAATAAATGCAAAAGAAAGATGCATAACACTCATCATACCAACGAGGGAGGGAAGTCGTGGAACTCTCTCAGTAGAACCCACAACTCGTAGCCCAGTGGGGCCCCGAACACCACCGGCAGCCAGCGCCGCGCTAGAGGGAAAGCTCCCTCACCTCCAGGCCGTGGGTCGACGCGCCCCATCGGCATGTATAGGTGGCTCCAAACCTGCATCCATGCACTGCATTAGTGAGGCATTCACATACATAATAAAAGAAAAAAAAAGAAAAGAAAAGAAAAAGAGAAAAATGCATACCTGAAGAAAAGGTGAGAAGCCACTGACGGTTGTCTCTCGCCCTGTCCCTGTGGACAGGTAAGCCATCAAGTGCGCCAGTAGTGCCGCTCCCCAGGCGTAGCTGCCAACTGCCTCCAAGTCCTCGAGAATGCCCAGGAATCGGCAGTTGATGACGTCGCCCTTCGTCCCCAGCAATAGCCTCCCCAGTAGTAGCAACAGGAACCTCCTCAAGTCAAGGTCTGCTCTCTCCCTGTCAGCCGGGTCCTGGCAGTAGACCACCCTAGCCCCGTCTATCAACCTCTGTGAAAACTGCTCTAGGGTCTCCCCTGATCTATGCCTAGCATCCCCTAAGCCCATCACCGAAGTCAGGTCTGTGCGGAAGATAGTCCTACACTCGCTGGGAGTCTCGTAGACCATCTCTAGCCCTAGCAGTCTCTGGGCGAACTCAGTGTAGTCATGGTAGGTGATCCCACTCACAGCCTCCCCGTCTACCCTAAGCCCGGTGATCCTAGCTACATCCTCCAGGGTAGGAACCATATACCCCCAGGGCATCAAGAATGCCCGGCTAGTCCTGTCCCATCTCTCCCGTAGAACCTGGATAAGTGGTAGGTCTGGTCTAACTGGCTCTATGGATAGGAAGGCCCTGAATCCCATGGCATCTACCCTAGCTCTCTGAAACTTGGGGAGGCCGTAGTATGCCGCCCGGACCATGACCCATGAGATGCGCGTCCTCATCAACCCCTGCATGCATAAAGAAAAGAATTTTCGCTTAATTATTTTGATTATTCATGCTGAATCTCATTTTGATTGCCCTGGGTTATGTTAATGTTTGATTTTAATTAGCGACCGCCCTTGGGTCGTGGTTTGTTGAATTAGCGCCCCTGGGAGGGGCGTGGTTCTTAAGTGTGCTTTGAATTCACGACCAACCCTAGGTCGTTGTTTATCTAAGAAACGCCTCTGTATTGGGCGTGGTTTGGTGGTTAATTTTTGATTTCTTAAAGATTTTTCAGGAGACGCCCATCCCAGGGTCGTCTTTTGCTTAAGTCACGCCCCTGTGTGGGACGTTGTTTTCAAATGGGAGTTTTGGGGCCTCATAATAATTTTTGAAATTAATGATTTGACGTCCGCTGGTTTGATCGTCTTTCATTGAATTAACGCCCTGGTGGGGGCGTTGTTTTCAGGATTTTCAGAAAATGAAATAAAAATAACGGCATGCGAAACAAATTCATGGAAAAATATTTGAAATAATTAAAGCATGGAATTAATGGAAATTAACAGCATGATATGAAAAATGATGAATTTAAATGGGCGACATGCTGTAGGGCGTGTTTTCATGAAATTAATTATTTTGCAGAAAATAATTTGAACTAACGCCCTTGGGATGGGCGTTTCATCTCTAAATCACGCCCCCATGGGGGGCGTCTCTTTTCTGAGTTGAAGGGTTTCTACCCCGAGGGCTACGGAAAATGCTGAAAAAATAAAAATAAAATTGCAAAAAAATTGGAATTGGGGTCAGGGGCCTACCTTCTTGTGCTTTGGTCCTTGTGGCTGAGGTCGTGGTTGCCTGGGTCGCCGTAGTTGGCCGGCACGAGGAGCGGCCGCCGCCGTGGGCGGTGGCTCTTCCTCTCCTCCTTCTCCTTCTTCACCACCTTCTTCCTCACCACCTTCGCCTTCTTCTTCCTTTGCTGCTTCGCCAGCATCATCCTCACCTTCCTCATTTTCTTCTCCCATGGCCTCGTCGTCGTGTTCGTCCTCGCCGCCGGCCACCGCCACTGGGTTTTCTTCGGCCACCACGGGAGGGGCTCCCTCTTCGGCCTGATTGTGCTCGCCCTCCAAGTCCACAACCTCCGGTGCAGCAACCCGTTGTCGCTTAAGGCCTCTGCCTGCCATAGCTTAGGGCTATGATGAGAGAGGGGTTGAGAGAGAGAAGATGGGAGAACGGGGGGAGTTCTTCGGTTAGGGTTTTGCAGAGAAAGAGGGAAAGAGGACGAAGAAGGAAGAAGAAAGGGGGAAAAAGCCTTTTGGCATTCGAAACGAAGAAACGCCTTGAGGAAGGGCGTGTTTTGTGGAATTGGCGCCCATGATTTTGGACGTGTTTTGACAATTGACGACGCTATCTGAAGCGTTATTTTGTTTTGCATGGGGAATGATAACCGTCGTCAGACGCATTCAATATGGGTTGATTGATGAGATGGAAGTAATAATTGCTGTTTATGATTAACGTCTGAGCTTGAGGCGTTATTTATATGATCCGTGGCTTAGCTAAGGGCGTTACTTTTGAGATTTCAACGAATATATTTTGGGAATTTTAATCAATTCACGCCCTATTTTAAGTCATTATTCAGTTAACGCCCATTTTTGGAGGCGTCAAATTTGTGAGCTGGAATTTTGAAAGCGACGTATGCTGAGGCGTCCTTTTATGAATTCACGACATTGCTTGAGTCGTTATTTGCAACAGAATCACAGGTTTTGGAAGATTTGATCATAAACACTTTGAAATTGGCTCAATAAGAACGTATCATTGATTTATCAGGAAAGAAGATCACATTGCATTCAATGGGCCACTTTGGGTCTCAGTTTTCTCAAAACTGTCACATAAGATTTCCATTGCTCTCTATCTTCATCCAACCTTTCCACAGGTTGATGAATCTTATTGATCTTCCACAGAGCATGAATGGTTGTGGTTTCTTCTCCATCTTCGTTGCTGCCGAGGTTCCGTATCTTGATTGAAGGAAGATGAGATGGGTCTTCGAATACCTGCCGTGGAAGCCTGAGTTGAGGAAGGCATCGATGTGAGTTATACAAAACGAATTATGAAGCGCCTATGAGTCGAAGGTCCGTTCCGGGAGAAAATCTTGCACGGAGTTCTTGAGTCTTGAGTATTCCCGGGGCGCAAGTGAAGAGGTTCTTTGGCATTACTTTGAGGTGCTCTCTCCATTCCGCTCTCTTCTTGATTTGGGGTATCCGGTTCATCACTTTGTTGCTTATCCCAAGTGAACCGGTCATGTAAAAGAGTGGGCTCTTTGAGAAGATTCTTGAGGATTGTTGGGCTTCATCACATGGATCAAATTTGAAGTGAAGGTCTACCCAACTAGAGAGAGCTAGCATGCATCCGTAGATGGGTCTTCCCATTGCCGCCGAGGTAAGCCCGCTATAGAGATAAGCTAGAACAGCCGGTCTGATTCTCTCTCCCTCCCATAAGCTCACCACGGCGCTCAACTGTGCCTCCTCTAGAAAATCCTCCATGGATGGGAATAAGAGTGCTCCTGCTAAGCATACCACGAAGGCCTTGGTCACCCGTTCGATCTCTTCTTCTTCTTTAGCTTGATCCCCTCTCTTGTACACCCATGAGGCAAGCTTTAGAAGATTAATTCCTTTAGTGACCTTGATTTGATTCACTAAGTTTGGGCTAGGTATCAATGTGGTTAATAGCTCGTGAGAAGAAATTGGTTTTGACATGTTGACCATCTTCTCTTCATCCCCTTGCCTCATTCTCTTTAAACCTAAGATCATCTCCAACTCTTCTAATAGGATGGTGGCTTCAAAGGTAGAGAATAGAAAGGTATGAGTAGAAGGATGCCATATCTCTACAAGAGCTCCTATAGCTGCCCAATCAAGATGGATTTGATCATGGTGTTTAGCATGGGTAACTAGGCTCAGGAGGTGCCATCTTGCTAGGTATACCCTCATATCTGAAGAAAACTTGGAAAGGATAAGTGGCAGCCACTTAATTTTTGTAAATCTCCTAGCTCCTGGGACATTTGGATAATCCTGTGGAAGAAAGAAAAGAAGGAGAATGCATGAGCGACAGAAGTAGTTCAGTGGAGATAAGAAAAGAGAAGAACAAAAGAAATAATATTTTACCTGGTTCATGGAGATTCTACTGCTTATGTGACCGTTGATCTCAGTTAGTCGAGGGGTAGAAGTTTTGGACCTCTTGAACGCCCTCTCCATCTTTGGTTTGCAGGAAGGGCTCGGGCGGTTGCAGTCCCTGCGAGAAGAAGAACGCGAACAGAAGAAGCAGAGAATAGAACTCTCAGAGGTTGCGATTGGTTGATCAGAGGAAGTGTCCTCCTTTTATAGAAGTCCAAAGGGTCTTAGGGCTGTTCGGAGTTGCGAGATTGGTTGCTATTAGGACTGGGTTTAGCTTTCGCGTTGGAAACGGAAGCATGATAATTAACGCCTTCTGTTGGGGCGTCGATTTCTGAATTGACGACCTTACAGAGGTCGTGTTTTATGTAGCGCCCTTTCCAGGGTCGTCTTCTTCCTGGACTCTCAATGAATTTCACGCCTTTTGGAAGGGCGTGCTTCTTATTTTGACGCCCTCATGTCAGGCGCTTTTCATGTTTTGACGTCGTTCTATCTAGGCGTGGATTTATGAGCTTATGAATTTGCTTCCTACATGCTTTGATGAACTTAAGTGCTATTATTTTAGAATTATTTTTAATTTACCACTTATGATCATGTCATGCTTTGAATTGAGGGTTATTCATATTGAAATTGTGGGAGGGCTAATGAACTTTCAAGTGCAGAGGATTGCAGGTTTCGAGATGCCCGGATCACTGTTGGAGTAGCATCATGTTGTTCTTGTATTTCGTTCCTGTAAGCATTGTTACTATATGGTATCTATGCTATTATAATATATCAAGGACCCTGTGGTTCTGATGAACCTGGAATTTGAGTTCCCCTTCATCAAAAACGGTGATAATTCCAGGAGAGTCTTGATCACACGGATAGGCCGTTGAGTCATCCAAGGTTTGGGACGATGGTTTCACTTTCTGAGATGATGCGCGGACAAACGGGCTTCGGCTTAGTGTCAGCTCGGAGATCTGGATTCTTGACCAAATCTAGATGACCAAATCTAGATGGCTTAGCAATATTATCCTTGATTATTTTCTATTTTAGTTTTTTGTTTTATTTTTTTCTTTTAGCCCAGCCTGCATCATGTAGGACTTTGAGGTTCATGATGAAAATCTTCATATTATGGTAATAATGAAAGTCACTCGTTCTTGATTGAGTTGACATGAGATATTTCATTCCAAATCAAGTACTTTATTCTCTCTGAAGCCGCTCAGGTTATTTCCTTGAAACTTTTCCTTTGCTGGGTCTTTATCTCAATTCCCTTTATTTTTCTGCAAATCCACCTTGGTTGTAGCACGTCCACATTGGCTGGTAACCGCTCTCCAATGGTGTCTCCCAGTCGTGCCCACGTGCACATTTTATTTACCTAGTTTAGTCTCCTTTATCCAGCAAATCGATGCTTCCTTGGAATTACTCGGAGTTGTTTCACTCAGAATCTTGGAAAGATTTCTAATGCTTGGTGTCTGAGATGTGTCACATCACACCTTGGCGTCTACTTATCAGTCCATTCCACTTCATTCCGCTGGTTGCACTTTCGCTTCATTTTCGTCTCACTCCCTTGCAAAGCAGACGCCAAGGCGGGGCAGCTATAGACACGCCAAAATTGACGCTATGTCGATCAAATCTCATGTCACTATATTGACGCCCCAAAGTGACGCCCTTGACCAGGTCGTGTTATGGAGTAACGTCTTAAGGTAGGTTGTCAATTCAAATTTGACGCCCTTCTGAAGGTCGCGTTTTATGTTTCGGTGTTTTGTTTGAGTGTGCCTTTCCTGAACAGTTCCCTGCCTTCTTTGGTCACCTTACTCGATCAGGGAACTGGAGTCCTTGCCATTGATAACCATTGCCCGTTCTTATCTTCCCAAATCCGTGGTTATCTTGATCAAAACTCTATATAAGCATGCTCTGGTCGATCTTGACAGAGGTTACCGAGGTCAGAAGTGATACATAGATACATACAGGGTTTACAGAAGCTCCCTTCATCTTCTTCCTGTGCGATCTTTAGAAGAGCTCTCTGCTGCCTCTTCTTCCTGCCAGCAGCATCACCCCGGTTCCCCTCTACTATCGTCAGGGACAGCGGGGGTCTTTTGATTATTTATTTGTGCTTTTTCCATCGGTCATCATCCACCGTCTTCTTTTCTTGTATTAGTATCATATTTCTCCTTTCCCTAACTCTTTAGGGGTTTTAAAAAAACCAAAAAAAAAGAGGTGCGCATGTTGTGTTCTTTTTCATCATCTTATTTTCTAGTTGGGATTGATACTACATTCACTCTTGGCTGATCCATCTTTTTACTTGTTTGTTCTTTTTTTTTGCAAGGGTAATCAATAAGGAAAACCCCCTTCATCGGCCGGCCGATAGAAGGAGGAGGAAGGAATTCACAATCCATCCCGCATCCCACTTATCACCAGGTATTCGTGATCATTTATTTTATTATTGAGGTAACCCCTCTGGTGATCACTCTCTTTATAGCACCACGTGCTTTCTTTTATCTTTGTTATCATATCCATCATTTTATATATCTCATATGAGTGGTTTGTTCCACATGTGTGGATTTATCACGATCCACAAATTGTAGACACACCAAAATTGACGCTATGTCGATCAAATCTCATGTCACTATATTGATGCCCCAAAGTGAACTTCAATACATTCATAATATGAAGTTTTTCTATGTTTGTGTTTTTTTGGTTTGATCTTGCATTTTTGTGATTCGTGACCTGAAGAGGGGCGTTATTTTAAAAGCGACCTTACCTAGGGCGTGTTCAAAAGAAAGGACGACCAAATGTCAGGGCGTCAATTCCTGGTATTATCTGGTTTCAAAATAAATTCCAATTACTGATTGACGTCCTTCCTCAGGGCGTGTTTTCAAGTAACACCTTTATCTCAGGCGTTTTCTCATAATTTTCAAATAAAAAAAGTTTTATTTTCAAATTTAAATCCAAGAAGTGACGCCATTGACCAGGTCATGTTATGGAGTAACGTCTTAAGGTAGGTCGTCAATTCAAATTTGACGCCCTTCTAAAGGTCGCGTTTTATGTTTCGGTGTTTTGTTTGAGTGTGCCTTTCCTGAACAGTTCCCTGCCTTCTTTGGTCACCTTACTCGATCAGGGAACTGGAGTCCTTGCCATTGATAACCATTGCCCGTTCTTATCTTCCCAAATCCGTGGTTATCTTGATCAAAACTCTATATAAGCATGCTCTGGTCGATCTTGACAGAGGTTACCGAGTTTGGTTGCGGTCTGTTGAGATGGCTATGCGAACTGATGGAGGCTCTGTATTGGTTGTTCCCTTGAGCAGGGTGTGCTGTGCGACCGGTCAACTGATTGTGAAGCTGATGTGTGATTTGTCTACCGACCATAGGATGGATCGGTAGCTGTTTCTCGTGACAAGGGTTGTGTCTCCTCAGTGAGCGAGAGGGTGGCAGCGGTGCCATCAGTGGTTCTCACGTAGTCTGAGGTGATGCCGGACTGTGTCCTTTGGTGTATGCCTGCTCTGATGGCTGGTGTGCGTGGCGTGCGGAGTGAGGTGTCGTTCGTGATTGTAGTATGGCTGTGTCCCTCAGGATCAGCGCTTTCGTGAGAATCGAGGTTTTCTGTGCTGGGGCTCTGACATCGTTGTCAGTTGGTTAAGGTGTTCTTCCCCTGTGACTTGGTGCTAGTCCTGAATTTCGATGACGAAATTCCTTTAAGGGGGGAGGGCTGTAATCCTCCGGATTTTTTAGATATTTTTCGGATCATTTTCGGGGGTCTCGGAGTGTGTTTTGTACTTTACAAGTGTTTTTCCCCGATGCGCCTTCGGAATCTGTGCAGGACGAACCGTGACGTTCTCTAACTCCGGAACAGTACCGACGCATTGTGCTCCTCCCGAGGATCGCGGAGGTAATTTTTCGTATTTTTTTGAATTTCTGGAATTTTCAAATTTTTCTATATATATTAACCTCCTTTTTCTCTCTCTCCCCATCTCTCATTTCTCTCTTCCCTCCATCTCTCTTCTCTCACGTTCTCTCCTCTCCCCCTCTCACTCCGGGTAGCCGACGGAGGTGGCGAGGGCAGGGCGGCGTGGCTCGTGGGGCGTGGAGCGACGGGCACGGGACGAGGATCGCGATGGTGGAGGCGGTTCGTGGGATCGCTAGCCGGCAAGGGCTTAGCGGCGGTTTCTTCACGGATCGGCGATCTTCGATGGAGGTAGGGAGATGGACCTCCAGCTCGTGCACTTCATTCCCCGCAAGTTTTGTAGGTCGTGGTGAGCCGAGCGGGCTTATTTGGGTATTTTGGGGGAAAAGCATATTTTTGGGGAGTGAGCCGGATCTCTCGTTTTGCAACGTTTTTGGCCGATCTAGGGGTTTAGATGCATGCTAGGAGGCTTGGGGATGGATTCCCCTTTGTTTCCCCATCACCCATGGGTGATTGGGGCGTGGATCGGATTTTTTGGGTGTTTCCCGCCGTTTCGGGTTCGGGACGCCTTAGCGGTCGTTCTAGAGATCGCTAAGGGCTCCCAGCGGACTAAGGGTAGACCGCTATGGGTCTCGCTATGTCGGTTGAAGGCTGGCGGTCACACGATAGACCGCCAGGGTCCTTGGCAGTCCAGGGTTCGACCGATAAGACCGCTTGAGCTTCGTGTGTTCCGAGGGTTTGGCGGCCCATAGGTGGACCGCCAGGGCCGTTGGCGGTGCAATAATAGGCCGCTAGGCTCTGCTTCGCGGTCCAAGGGTAGACCACTATGGGTCCGTGGTTTATGTGTGTAGCGGTCCAATGTTAAATCGCTAGGCTATCCTTGGCGGTCCAAGGTTAGACCGCTAGTCCTTGTGGCGGTTTAAGGTTAGACCACTAAGAGATTTCCATGCTCGCGATGTCGGGTTCACGTTGTGTTGGTCTCCGGTCGACCCGGTGGTGACCCAGTGGTCGACCTTCGGCCTCGTGAGTGTCTCGGACACCCCCTGAGTTCCGTGTCTGTGTTTCTAGGGTGTCTTGAGGTACCGTGTTATCTCGATTAGTGTGCCCGTAGGGTGGTGGGTCTGGGTGGCCCCATGTGTTCTGGGCTTTCGTGTTACGCTCGATCGAGTCACCGCGTATCGGTGTGAGTGCGGTGGGATTCCCCTGCATGACGTGGGTTTCTGCGGAAGATGATTCCCGAGTGGGTCATGTGTTTGGCCTTGGAGTGTGAGTCCAATCATCCAGCCTAGAGCTGGAGGTTTCCCACTTTTCCCTGTGATGGAGAATCGGCGTGGCAGCCTGTGAGCTGCCTTGGGAATCTTGCTTCTGTGCTTTCCGCATGGGCCGTGTGTGTGGCCTTGGACTGTGAGTCCAGTTGCCCAGCCTGGGGTTGGAGGGTTTCTCAGTTCCCTTTCCGAGGGAATGGTCTCGGTGACTCGTGAGCTACCTCGGTATTCGTGCTACCGTGGTTTTAGACCTAGGGATTAGGCTAGATTGACGGCCTTGTGTTGTTACGTGCGACGGTCTTGACCCCGAGTCTCGTGACTCAAGGACCGTTGGATTTAGTGAGTCTAGAGGACTGTCCAGAGTCTAGTGGCTCGATGCCACATGGTTCTTCTCGACTTTCGCGCAGGGTTCGTTCGTGTTTCTCAAAATTTCTTCTTGGAGAGTGGTCACACTAGTGACTCCCCACTAGTCGTAGCCTTCTGACACGCGAGTGGTCCCACCAAGGAGTGGTGGCGAGGCTACCCCATAGAGAGATGGTTTTAAACTGGTTTCCATCGGGCCCCACGTCTACCAGCCAGAGTTCGACTGAGGGGAAAACCAGTCAGAGGGCCATACTAGAGACCCACGGTCTGTGTGTGCACACGTGGTTGGGGGCGGTTGGACACGCGCTGACGAGCGCGACCCCAACTAGTCACTTGTTCAGTGGTTACTTGTACGGTGTCCCCGTTCCACCAAGGGTCGAGGGGGGCACCTGAGGCGTGGACTAAGACGTCAGTGGACGCATCCGGCCTTGCTTCTGGTGGGCATGTACTTCTGTCACGTGAGACGTGACTCTCCTGTGTTCGGATTTCGTTTCCCGTCTGCAAGACGTGGTTTTCTGGACCGTCCGGTGTTTTTGAGGTAGTGGCCAGGGTGCCGGTGGCTTCGCCGAGGTTTCATTATGCCAGTGTGGGACTGTGCGGTCTCGGTTGGTCGTGCCTGTGTAGGCAGACTTCTACGGCAGGGTTGCCGTGAGTGTTTCTTCGATAGGCTTGGTGTTAGAGTGGTTTGGTTCCCGATGGTGCGATCGGGATTCATCTTTCTGCTTGACCGGTATAGTAGGAGTAGTTGTAGTGCCGAGTTTTGACCGACCACCGAGTTATTGTTCCTGTTGCTACTGTTGTTCTTGTAGTTACTGCTTTCCGTGCCGCCGTTGTTCTCAGCTGGGGTTCCGCGGGATCCCTACTGAGTCAGTGATAGGAGGCTCACCCCTGCATTTCAAGTGCGGCGGTTCTTCCTCGAGGTTCGAGGGTGCTGTTCGGAGGTTCTTAGTTGCCAGCTCGCCGGGCCGAGTGTTCACTTGGCATGTGGTACGTTTTACTGCTTTAGACTGTACTTTCTGTTGGACTAGACTATGTTGTAGTAGTTATTTATTTCTATTAATTGTTGAGTTGTCCTGCTTTATTTCGTATTTCTTTGTACCTCCACACTCCTTTTAGCCCTTCCGAGCCCTCCCGGCTCATGGGCGACAGGTCAGGATTTGAATGGTATCGGACCTTCCCAGTATACGGATCTTGGGTCGTCACACCTCTTCTTGTGGGTGAGCACGTACCTTACGACGAATCTCCTTATTGTCAACTCTACCATGGACAACCCCCCTCCCACTGTGGCCTCGACGACGACAAAACTCTACTCAATTTCTGGCAATATGCACAAGTAACACCGAGAAATGCCCATTCTCAGAGCCAAAACTATCGATGGTGGAGAAGAAAATGGTTCAAATGACATTTTTGGTAGGTGAAAAATGATGGTATGCAAAGGAATTTACTTCATTTAATGCAGCCACTGCAGTGGTACTTCACACCTCATTTCTCTACGAGCCTCATCATATCACGCTAGCTTGGACCAATCCAAGACGATGTTCACGCTGATGTGGCGACAGTGCAGCCAATGCAGTGCACAAAGTATTTCTCATTTATAGATGATATTGTCTTAATTGATGAGAGTATTCATGATTTAAATGCTAAGTTAGAATATTGGAGGCTTGCCTTAAAATCTAAATGTTTTAGAATTAGTAGGACCAAGTTAGAGTTTATGCACTACAATTTTAGTAATGAGAGAGTGACACAAGAAGGCATGGTTCTGACGTATAAAACATTCTTAAGCAGTAGCTTTCGGTACTTAATGTCTATTATACAAGAGAATATGGAGATTTATGATACTGTTGCACACAAGATTAAGGCAGGTTGGTTAAAATGAAAAAGTGCATCAGGAGTCCTCTGTGATCGTCGTATACCTGTGAAATTTATAGGGAAGTGTTATAGAACGGTTGTGAGACATGCTTTGTTATATGGTACCGAGTGTTAATTAGTAAAAAAGGAACATTCACAAGATGTGTATAGCATATATGAGGATCCTAAGGTGGATGTGCGATAAAACTAAGAAAAATAAGTTTAGGAATGAGCGCATCCGTGAGGATTTGGGTGTAGCTCCAATTGATTGTAAAATGAGAGAAAATAAATTCAAGTGGTTTAGACATGTGCACCGTCGCCCTAACTCAATACCGGTTAAAAGATATGACCAAATCTTAGTTGATGTTAGTAAAAGAGCTCGGGGAAGTCCTAAAATGAGATGGTGTGATGTTATTATGAGAGACATTGGCTTCTCAAGTTTAAATATGAATATATCACTTGATATAAATTTTTGGCGGAACATGATTCTTGCAGATGACCGCAAACAATGGGATAAGGCTCTGATGATGACGACGATAATGAAATGGAAGATTAAAGTAAGGCGATAGAGTTGTCTTTTAGTGAGAGTAGATGAAATATCATCTACTAATTCGTCTACGCACTATGTCCTTATTTTTACATTCGACGAAGTATCATCTATCCACAATTTTGTTGTTTTATTAGGTAGATGAAATATCGTCTATCGCTCCGTCTATCTGTAAGCCTTTAGACGAAGTTTCATCTATCGCTTCTACTTTTTTGAGTTTTAAGAAGTTTCGTTTATCACAAATTCTGTGACGACCCGAGGATCCGAGTACCGGAAAGGAACCGGCGCGTCTCGAATCTCGGCCCGCCAACCCACGAGCCCGAAGACTCGGAAGGGTAGAAAGGAGTGGTGTGGGGTATAAGAGAAGCTGCAACGTCCACAGAGATAGCACAATAATCAAAAGGAAATGCACATAATAATAAATAAATCAAACTGCTACAAGGTCCACAATGTCTCATGTCCAAAGAAAGTACAGTCAACAGGAAAGAAAGTACAACTACACGGGGCATCCCCCGGCGTGCAACAACACGGGGCATCCCCCGGAGTACAACTACGCGGGGCATCCCCCGGCTCTGGCAGACTGGCAACTAACCCTGGCTGGAAGACCCACGCTGAAACTCGGCCGCGCCTCCCGCCGACCCCGCCTCACCTGAAGAGCAGGGGTGAGCCTCATCTCATTGGCCCAGTAGGGATCCCGCGAATCCCCACCTCGCACGGAAAACGAGGAAGAAGAAGACAACCCTACCAACCGAGAGTACGGTAGAACCGACAAGCTAAAGTAAATAAACGGAAAAGTCGTCTACTCTAACAGTACCGTAGTACGGAACCTCGGTCCAACAAAACACGAGTCCACGCCTGCCAGTGAATAGGAGCACCATCCACAAGAAGAACGACCAGATGCGTCCCCTTACGTCTTACACCGCGTCACAAGTGTCTAGCTACAACACCCCGGGCGTGAGACTCAGACACGCAACAAGTACCACAACAAGGACTAGCTGGGGTCGCACTCGTCAGTGCGTGCCCTAAGCCCCCAACTACGTGTGCACACACAGACCATCTGCTCTAGGTCGGGTCCTCTAGCTGGTTTTCCCCCCCACCGGACTCTGGTGGCAAAGGCAAGGGGCCCTACGGTAACCAGCCTAAAAACCACGTCACACTGGGTCTCACTCTCCACCACTCCCAGGTGGGTCCGCACACGCGTGCGCAGAAAGCTACGACTAGTGGACAGGTCACTGGAAGTAAGGACTAATCCACGGAAACCACCGACCAAGCACTAGCACAGACTCTCGATGATCCTACGGTAGGTACGGAAGCCGGGGACACGCATGAGGTCTGACCGTCCCTCAAGTCACGCGATACCCCTACCTAGGTAATTGATTCTCCGAGGAACCCCGGGCGCCCCTGTGGCTCTCACTGGGTGCCCACGGCATCCCTAGGGCCACGCCACAACCGGGCCCAAAACCGATCCAACCGGAGGTCACGCTACCCGCAAAATGCGGTTCGGGGAAGGGAAAAGGTCGCGCTAGGTATCCCTAACGTGACACCGAAGAACGCGCTAGCTTTGGCTAGCGCGATCTTCCATGTCGCGCTGCCCAAGGCTAGCGCGTTCAATCTGAACGCGCTAGTCTTGGATAGCGCGATCTGGATATCGCGCTACCCGAACCAGGCGCGTTCCCCCACCGCCTTACTGTTCGTCTTCTCCGACGGACACGCTCGGACGACACAGCGCGTTCATCAAGAACGCGCCACTGGACTATAGCGCGACATCGGGCCGAGCCCGGTTCGCGAACTACGGCCGAAAATCACAAAACCACGCCCATTCACCCCCTTTGGTGAAGGGAAAACAATGGGGAATCACCCCGCAACGACCTAGCATGCATCTAGAGCCCCCAAATCGATCAAAAACCCCACGAATCGACGGATCCGGCGCTCAAACCCCAAACATGGAAATAACCCTCCCGGCATGAATCTAGCCCCTCTCGGCCTCTCCACGGCATAGAAATCACGGGGAATGCTAGAAAGAGGGTAAGGATTCGTCCCCCTACCTCAAGGAAGCACGAAATCCACCGAATCGCCGCCGATCTTCAAATATAGCTCAACCACGAACTCCACAACCACGCGCCAATGGGGGCACCGCCGCGATCCTCTCGCCGCCGCCGTCGTCACCGCGCTGCCGCCAAGGTCCACCACCCGTCGCCGGAGGGGAAGGGGCCGCCGCGAGGTTCCAACGGGCAAGGAGGGGAAAAAGGGGGGTGACCGTTGCGCGCTCACGGGAGGGGAAAGAAGGAAGAAGAAAAAGGGAAGAAAAAGAAAAAGGCTTTAAATAGAAAATCCGAAAAATGCCAAAAATACCGAAAAATAGAAAAATACACCTCCTCGACCGTCTCGACACGCTGATCGCAACGGTACCACTCGCGAGCTGGTGAACGACCCGGTTCACCCGCTACAGGGTTCCGAAGGACTCGCCGAAACCCGTACGCGGAAATCGGAAAACGCGCACGGAAAAGCCGCGGACACACTCCGGGCCTCCGAAACGACTCCGGATCGCGCCGATCCGAACACAAAAGATGTCCGAAATGAAATTTCGGACACAACAGTGTCGAACACCCTGACAAATCAGATCCGGGACCCATAACGAAGGATCCGAAAGATCCGGGACATTACAAATTCTGTCATTTTTCTATTAGACAGAATCTAGTTTATCCGCTCTCGCATCGTTTGTCCTTTTTACCTTAGACGATGTATCGTCTAACTGTATTAAGTTAGACAATGTCTCGTCTAACCTTTTGTCTACCTTATTTGTATTATACGATGTATCGTCTAACTTTTTGTCTACCTCATTTATGTTAAATGATATATCGTCTACATTTTTGTGTACCTTGGAGACTTAGACGAATTATCCTTTATGAGTGTTTGCAACTTAGATGAAGTTCTTTTAACTTTATAAATGGATGTTGCATTGTCTATCTTACTAGAGTACATGATGTAGCACCTAACACTTAGTTTGTTGACCATGTAGACGATATCTTTCTTGGTCTTGCTATGTTATTGCATATACTAAATCAAACCTTATTTTTTGGCTTAGTGTACATGAGACTTGAGATTAGTTAAACCTCTAAGTACACTTAGTTATATTTTCATTTTATTATTTATTATAAGGTGGCAAGATAAGACATTTAAAATATGCTTATTTTGTCACAAATCTAAAATAATTAATTTGTGGAAAAAATTTCCCAACAATAATAATCTAACTTATAAAATGTTGTCGGTGTATCACATGCCTACCTCTTTGTGTGAGGTTTCTAACAGCTTGACAAGCCTCCCTTCAAGCTCCTATGATGTGTCAGAACTCCCTCACGCAGTCCTCTTAATGCTGGGGATGATCAACTCAATGCTAGGTACTGTAGATCATCACATTTCTAATTAGATCTTTCCACCAACAAACAATATAATTACTCAAGACTTACTTGTTCTTACCCTTTCTCCTTCTCCTTTGCTACTCCTACGGCTATCCTTACTCCTCCACGAAGTGTTCACAATAGATAAAGAGATAACAAGAGGGGATAATAAAAGCTTAAATATGTTGATCTTAATACTACTTAGTGGAAAAATGTTTAATTTAAAATTTTTTATTTACAATATCTTCCCACCAATCTCCCAAGAGCTCTCCATCTGCTAGCAAGATGCCTTCTATCTATCGTAACTATTCTTAACACCTGACAAAACTGCTATCCACTTGTTGCAACGACTAACATGTGGTATATATATTTGTCTTTATATCGTTAACCCTTGTCACTCATTTCTCATTCTTGCCACAAGACTCTGATCTTCGTCAGAAAATACTTAAGAGTTCATTCTCCGTGTTTTAAGGTTCTTTGTTTAATTTCACACCATCTAATTCCATTGTTTATTCCATCGTCTAATACATCATCCACTTCTATATCGTCTTTATTTTCTCCATATCGTCTATTTTTCGCACATCGTCTAACTCTTCCCCGCATCGTCTATTTTCTACATTTGATTGTTGTATCATCTAACCCCTCAACTTGAGCGTAATATCGTTTAACTTTTCATCTAATTTTAGTGCATCCTCTAACTCTTCTAACTTAGGTGATACGTTGATTATCTTTCACTTAGGCGACCCAATGCCTACTTCCTTCCGCTTATCGTCCATTTGTAATTTAGACGATTTATCAACTATCCTTCAGTCTACTTTTCTAACTTAGGCGATTCAACATCAATCTTGCTTTGTCTAGGCGTCTATCCCTTCCAACTTAATTAGGCGATCCATCGCCTATCACAAATCATCTAAGGTTTCATGTAAGGCTCTTCATCTATCATCCAACTTGGATGAATTATTGCTCAACTTCACAACTTTTGCTATACCGTTTACCTCTTCTAATTTAGATGATTTATCGTCTATCCCTTCATTTAATCCTCCTTCGTATGTTTATGTTCACCATATAACATTTCTCTTCTTGTCTATCTTTTCAACTTCGACAATATTCATTCTATTTTGCCACTTTAAACTAAATAAACTAATATATTAATCTCTTCTAAAAAGATCTAATATATTTAATCTCAGACTTTTCACATGAAAACTCTAAATAAAATTTTAAATACACAACTAAAATTTTGGGGTGTTACACTAAACCTCCAAATCTAAATTAATTATCTAATTAGATAAAAATATCATCTTATCATCATCATCAGAGTCTTATCCCAACTATTTGAGATAAACTACATGAATCATGTTCCGTCAAAGATTTTTATCAGGTGCTATACTCACATTTAAACTCAATAAACTAATGTCTTTTCTAATAACACCACACTATCTCATTTTAGACCTTCTCTGAACTCTTTTACTAACATCCATTAAGAGTCGGTCACATTTTTTAATTAGCACTGAGTTAGGGCGACGAAGCACATATCCAAATCACCTTAGGCTATCCCCAAGTCCTCACTAAGTTAGTGACCGCTATCCTTTGGAGCGGGTCGTGTGATGGTGAAAATGGTAAAATAATAATGGCACTCCGCTAATGCCCCCTGCCCCCTCCTCCTATTCCATATAAAAATTAAAATTTGACAAATCGATATGGTACGCTCCGTATCACGTATCGGACCGTACAAGTAAGTGACCCGTACGATCGATTGTGGTATACTATCAATATGTTACTTATTTTATTTTAAATATTATATATATTATTTTATATCAAATATTTTTTTTTTGATAATTTGACTTGGAGTATTATTTTGGGATGCTTAAATATAAGTTTGAAACCCACGAGTAGTATCGTTTTTTATTTTTTTTTAAAGTAAAAAATTTATATCAATGTTGAGATTCAAAAATTTAATCTCATAAATAATTAATACACGTATTCACTATTAAATTATAAATATTTTATTATAAATATTTTATCATATTTATTATAATATATATTTATTTTTAATATGTGATAACACATAGTAATAGAGTGTCATCTCATACTGTACCTACAAAATAATGGGGTCAACAAACCTTGATAGAAACTCTTCTCCAGCCACCTCCTCTGCCCCGTTCCAAGAACCCCCCACCCCACCCCGACGCCCCGCATCGCGCGCGAAGGGTGGCGGCGCGGGGAGCAGGAGGCGGGGCTCGAATCTGGCTGTCGAGGGGCGGCGGGACCCCGCCGGAAGCCATGTCTTCCGGCAGATACATGGCCTACTCCCCTTCCCCTTCTCCCTCCACCGCCCCACACTCCCCCCACCTCTCCGGCATCCGCTCCGCCTCCAACTCCCTCGCCGAGCCGGAGAAGTATGCCCCCTCCCCTCAATCCGTAGCAAGAACATCTATTTCTTTGTGCTGAAGTTATTTTCTTTTTGTTTGTTTTTTGATGGAAAGTTTTGTTGATCGGTTGTTGCGTGTTTCCTCCTGCATTCGCATTGTCTGGTTGGTTCTTGTGTCTTGATGCAGCGTCTTGGTGTTTTGTGTGTGGATTTTATTTTTTGTCTTCCTCTGCTGCACGGGGGACTAGATCTCGACGCCACTCTCAGATGGCCTTTTTAATCTGGTGCCGGGTCATTTTGTTGCGTCGTTTGTTAGTGCCTGCTGCTACTGTGGAAAGTTGTGTTTTTTGGATTGGATTGGTGCCTGTGTATGGTGTAGGGTGTCAGTGTAGTAACGATCCTTTCCCTGGGGACTTCTTTGGTTATGAAGGCCTAGCTTTTGCCAAGTCTGTTGTGCTATTCTTTGATGTATTTCTTTACCGAGGATGCTACTGCGCAATTCTCTATATGGCTAGAGTCTTCTTTTCTTTGCTGTGATAGTAACTTTATTAACAATGAATGGTGAATTCGATACACAGGTATTTATCTGAGCTACTTGCAGAGCATCACAAGCTTGGCCCTTTTATGGCAGTTCTACCACTCAGTTGTCGATTGCTGAACCAGGGTAAGCTATCAGCCTCGAAGATACCATCTTGTGAGAATTAAGGTGCCTAGGACCATAGCGTTAGTCTCTTTTCTGGAAAAAAATGCTTTTTAAATGGTATTCTTCTGTGGTGGTTGGACATTGCACATATGATATTGACTTTGGAAGTCATTGGTTGCTGTATTCGTCTTTGTGGTACACATCTCTCTCATAGTTTTGCATTTTGAACCCCTTCTTGGGTGCTGAAATCTATTTTTTTTTGGTTGGCTTTTCCCTTCTTTGGCAAAGATTGGAGCTATTGGCTGTAGCTGTAGCAAGCATGCTACATGAAGTTACGAGTGTTTTGTATATGATATTGTTCCATGTTGTCAGCTGCTTAGTCTTGATTGTAATGACGTGATTTCATCTCTTTCCAGCCCATGTATTATACTCAAGAAAGAATTTATTCCTAATGCAAATAATTGCTATGCTTGGATTATCTCATGCATTCTCTAGGAAGATTGGCGTCAGTGGCTAAGTCCCCTATCCCCTTTGCTCTTCCTCTCGCTCCGTGTCTCTTACTCTTTCTATCTTGTCATTCATACAACAGAAAGCAGATAGGCCATCCCTCTTCCCATACCACCCTACATGTTGCTGAAGTTATTGCATGATTATTGCCAACATTTTCACTCTAGCATCAATGACATTATTCAACCTCTTGTTAGTGTAGTGTGATGACCTCACACTTCCTTGATAATTAAATTGTTACGAAGAATACTCTATTTACCAACAATATTGTATTGTTATGAAGAATACTGTATTTACCAACAATACTCCATTATATTATGACTCGATGTTTCACAAGCAGAAAAAATAACGAAAATAATTTAGATGCACATTTGTTGAACAAAGATGCACACTTGTTTAGCTATTTAATTAGCATGTGCATAACCATTTCTGCGCTTTTATTAGACGATTTAGGATTCATGTATTGGACTTTTCCCCTCCGACTGTAGTCGGTGTTTATTTACATCGACGTAAATTCCGAACATCTTTGATTAACTGCCAAAGACCCTTAGACCTCTACAATATTCGTTGTGATATTGATAGTTTTATCAAAATCTGACCGTTTGATTTAGAATCGATTCAAATCGGACTGTTGAATTAACTCTCGATCAAGATCTGTCCGTTGGATTGACTCCCGATTAAGATATAACTATTGGATTAGCTTCCGATCAAGACTTGACCGTTGGATCGACTTCTGATTAAGATCTGACTGTTGGATTAACTTCTGATCAAGATCTGATTGTGGGATTTGAGCTTCATTTTATTCGGACGGTTGGATTGTCATATGATCACCATCGGACCATTGGATTTGACTTGATGTTCATAAAAGACATTCCCATGTGAGGCGGTGGTATATTTGTAATTTTTTTACAAGTGTAATTCTATGAAATTCTTTGAAGTGGCGAGGTATACTTGCACTTTCTACACACACATGTTTTTTCTTATAATATTCAGACTTCGAAGGATTTTTCTACAATTTCCAGACCTCATTGTGATTTTTCTATAATTTCCTGAACTTTTTAGCAATTTCCTGAAAATTTTAGGGTATTCTCGCAATTTACTTTGCATGGGCCTTCTCCCAATTCCCAAGATTTTTGGACTCATCTGTAATTTCATGCATTTTCTTGGACATTTATGCAATTTCCTGAAAATACTAGGTATTTCTGTAATTTTGCAAATTTTAAGGGTTTTTATGCAATTTCTTACGTGAACATAAATTCCACATGAATTTCGTAATTATCTGAGCTTGTACATGATTTCTATGTATTTTTACAGAATTTCATGACTTTACGAACAATTTCCCCTGAAATATGGGCATAAGTGCAATAACAAGATCATACCCTTAAAATGGAATTTTACAAAATCAAACAAACAGTTCTTGGGGGATGGAGCAAGCTCCAAGTCTTATCCCAAATCTTCAATCACTTGAATGTTCTTGAAGTTCTTGAGAGGGGAATTCTCCTTGTGTGTGCCTTGGGTGGTGTTGGGTTCCTATGTTGGATTGTGTCTCTCGCTCTTCTCAAATGAGCCCCCGACTCCTTTTATAGGTGAGTGAACCGTTGGAACCTTTGGGTTTGCATTAAATGCATTGGGGAGATTAAAGGACCCGGGGGGAGTCCCCCTAGATTGGCTTGAGTGAGAAAAGTGAATTGGGGGAAGGGTCCCCCTGGTGTTGCTTCCAGGGCCGACCTTGGGAATAGACTGGGGGGGAGGGTCCCCTGGTTTGGTCCGCAGTTGGAGAGGGAAGGGGGGGTGTCCCCGGTTTAGACTTGACAGGGAGCTCGGGGGGGGGGGGGGTTCCCCAGTCTGAGCTGGAGGTGGAGAAGGGAATTGGGGGGGGGGGTCCCCTGGTTTGCGCTAGAGGTGGGACCGGGTGGGGTTCCCTGGATCTGTGGCGGAGGTGGGATCGGCGGGGAGGGGGGTTCCTCGTTTACTCCTAGGGAGGATCTAGAGGGCTCTTCCCCAGTTTGCGGCCCAGGTGGAAGATTGGGGGGGGGGTCCCTCGGTTTACGGTCTGGGTGGAAGCCGGGGGGAGTTCCCTCGGTTCACGCCTCAATCGGAACCAGGGGGACTTCCTCCGGTTACCCTTTCTGGGTGGAATAGGGGGGGTTCCCGGTTAAAGCCTACCTTCATTGGGGGGTCCTTCCCCCCTCTTGCTTGCGAGAAGAGAGAGAGAGAGAAGAGAAGGAGGCCGGCCTCCTCTCCCCCTCTTTTGGCTGCTTTGGGAAGGGCCTATAAAAGGCTTTGACTTGTCTTTTTTTCCTTTTCTTTATTGCTTCTTGCTCTGGAGTTCGAGGAGACAGCGACACGTGGAGGTTCTTGTAGAGTTTTTGTCCTCTATTTGACATCATCTTACTGCCAGAATTCTTGCACTGTCGGGACCACACTTTGAGGTACCACGGACGACCGCCGATATTTGGAGAAGGCATTGTTTGTGGGTTCTTCACACGGGTACATGGCTTTATTCCACCTACGAGATGTTTGACAGAATTACGACGCATAAAACATGCTGGGACCTTGCATATTTATCCGTCTGACGGATTCTCGAGACATATGTGTGATTGAACGGGGATGATTTTATATCATTTTGTGCCGTCATGAGACTTAAAAAATGGGATTTAGTTTCTCTGAACTAAATCAGAAAATTATTGGGTCCAACAAATGCCTGTCGCGGGATGTCCGTTGGAGCTGAAGGTAACGGCGAGCGTCTTGTTCTTGTGTATCCTGTTATATTTATTTTGTTTGAGTCCCGGGTCTTGATGACTTCATGGGACCTCAAAATCATGAACTCTATGTGATTGTTTTTTTTGGCTTTGAAATTTCTCACTCTTATTGATGGCCTTTTTTTTTCCAGATTTTGTCGAATGGCTCGCTTTGGAGATTGTCGTACTCGGGCTCCTATTGACAAGAGCGCTGATGTAACTCTTGTTTATTCCAAAGAATTAATGCCTGAATGGGATCCCTCGAGTGTCACTCGGGCAAACTTGCATTTGCTTGATTGAGCCTTGGACATGATAGTTGAGAGACCTTTACCCGAGGATGACCCAGAGAAGGGCGAGGTGGACACCGCCTTAATCATAAATTGCAATGACATCTATCAGTATCAGCGGCTGGGAAATTATCCAAGCCATCATCCACTGGATATTTATTTGTTTCCACTCATTCAGAGCTATGCCTTGATTGACACGGGGGAAGATGATCCAAGAATGCCTGCCGCGTAGTGCTGTTTAGAAAGGGCGAAACTTGAGCAGAGAGATAGTATGCTTCGTATTTGTTCTGCCCCATTCCCAAGCTTTCCGTTGAATTTTAGCCATCCAGCTCAATTTCCATCACCTGACTAGTTGGGTTTTTCAGTGAACATGCGGGCTGCCACGTACAAAGGTTGACTATGACACCTGCCGTGTTGGGCTTTCATGGTAATCATAAGTTGCGAGGAGCTCCTATTTCTGGATTATTTCAGACGCCGTCAGGTTCACGATATGCCAACGAAGGTTATGACAAACTTTGCATGTCTTTCTGTTTCGAGCTAGTATGGCAAGTGGTCTATGGTTCCTTCTCATAATTTTCACTTGGGGGCCAGGGAATGGCTGATTGGTGTGTTTCATCATTACAAAGATATTTAGGAGGATCTGGATATTCGTCATGTGGTGACTGCTACCCTTTACGGGTACCCATGCCACATAGAAATTTTTAAGGGGCTGGGCGAGTGTTTCAATCGCCGGTGGAACACTTTCGGCACAGTTGAGGGCGAGACTACCTTGGATTTGTGGAGTTTTCTCCGGATTTCAGGTTTGCCCATCTCTGGACTCCCATACGAGTAAGTCACCCTTGATGACTTGCACATGAGTTGCTCCACAGGTACAGGGACATGAGTTACCCCACAGCTTTAGGTACCTGATGAAGGTTTGGCGGGACCTGGCACGTGTTGGGAAGGATCACATCTTGTCAAGTTTCTCAAATACAGTTCGAGTTACTTTGAATGCATGGTCCACCACTTCTATTTTGGCTCATATTGCTTTATGGATACATTTGCATATGATAATAAATCATGGGAGGATTACTACAAATTGATTGTGACTGTTAAGCTGAACAAGAGGCATGTAAATGTTCCTAAGGCAAAATGGAACGCTTGCGATCTCCTGGACAGAACATACTTTGTTGCATATCTCGCCTATTGGCTAACTACTTTTGTGGTACCTTATGGGGATGATGAGATTTTGAGGGCTGAGTTGATTTATCCAGCATGTTTTTTGGCAGATGGCAATAAGCTTGCAATTGCACCAACAACTTTAGGAAATATTTATAATTCTTTTGGGAGTCTAACCAGTAATGTCTCTCCTCGTGACAAGAGTGTTCTGATGCCAACACACTATTTGAGCGCATGAGTTGGTCTATTGTTGCCAGCTTGGTCCCAACAGATTGGTCTGAGCAACCCCTCTACCCGTTGATTTTCTTGTTTCGTAACCGCCCTGATCATGAGCGGATACAACAGTTGGCGAAAGCACGAAGGTCCTTATCATACTTGCTTGCTAAGGGGTAGCAAGGTATGAATTTTACACATTGCTCACAGTGTTTTTGGCCCCATTTGGTGTAGCTATAGGGTATTGATGAGCATTTCCTTCCCTTTCGCGAGGAGCCTTCTTGTACTTTCCCTGATGAATGGGCTTATTGCACTAGCTTGTTTTTCAGAAGGGATCCCTGACCATTTTAGAGCCATATTATCCTTTTCGCTTTGCGTGAAACTTCGGCTATGATCAATCTGTACCACCCAATGCAGAATTTTCATTGAAGAGCCGGCAGTGCAGGAACAATGTTACCCATCTACTTGCGGCTAGCTGGTGGGACTTCTTCAGACAAGAGCCAGAGCCCAGAAGCGAGCTCCCTACCTTGACAGGGGTTGACCAGTGTGGCATGTTATATGTGAGGTGGCGGTTTAACCACAACAATGTCTTTCGGCAACCTCTTAGCAAATTGAGACAAGCAGAGGAACCACGTTTGCTTAAAAGAGATTGTCCTCCTATTTCTATGGAGAGTTATTTCGTTCGTACGCACTTTAGAAGCTGCATACAAGAAGCGCATGGCATTCGTGTTGTATGGATGTTCGAGCACCGCAATATTATTGTATGGATGTGCTTAGTCACTCTAATTTAGCGCTGGTTAAAAGATGTGAACGAATCTTAGTGGATGTTAGTAAAAGAGCTCGGGAAGGCCTAAAATGAGATGGTGCGATGTTATTAGGAAGGACATTAGTTTCTTAGGTTTAAATATGAATATAGCACTTGATAGAAATCTTTGGCGGAACAAGATTCATGTAGCCGACCTCAAATAATTGGGATAAGGCTCTGATGATGATGATAAGCTCTCCTATCTGGGGGCAATTGATCCATTGCCGCCACTCCTAGCTATTGAGGCTACTGATAAGAATTCTTGTGGGCGGTCATCGATTGCTTACTCTTGGTGGGATCATTTCTAGACTGATTGTGGCTTCCGTGTGAGCATCTTGAGACAACGAAATTTCATCCAGGGAATTTTTGTGATTCATGTTGGGAAAAGTGATGGAAATATCTTATCAACGCCATTGGCTGTGCTGGATCATTGGAAGACATTTCTCTTATTGAAGGGGCCATCACTATTGAAGATGTGTGGGAGGTTGTGGAAAGAGTTGTGTAGTCGAAATCGCGCCTAGGCGCTGACGCGAGGCGAGGCGATGCGCGCCCCGTCGTGTATCGCTGAGGCGAACGCCTCAACGCCGCCTTGCTCGCAGCAGCGCATCTCGACCGCCATTCTTGCCAACTCGACCTCACGCATATCTGCATATCGGGTATGAATACCCATTAACCCTCGACGAAGGCGGATCCACGTTTTAACCCGTTCGTTCCCCTCCCACCCCGCGGCCACTTCTCCCTCCCTCCCCAATCGGCAACCTTAATCCCCAACGACGACAGCAGCGTCCGGCGAGTGAACGGTGACAGCGACGTCTGGTGAGCGACGATAGTGACAGTGACGTCCGGTACTCATCTCCCTCTCCTTCTCTGTCTTTCTCACATAGATGCACACACGCACACACCCTCTCGCTATCTCCCTCTCTCGCTGTCTCCCTCTCCCTTTCACTGTCTCTCCGTCTCCCTCTCTTACTCTCCCTCTCCGTCTCCCTCACTCTATCTGCCTCTCCCTCACTGTCTCCCTCTCTTACTCTCCCTCTCTTGCCGCCTCCCTTTCACTGTCTATTTGTCTTCCTCTCTTACTCTCTCCCTCACACAAGCACACACAGAGAGGGCCTCGATTCCTCTCCCACTCTTTCACTCTCTCTCCCTCACAGTGAAAGGGAGGGGTTGAGCCCCTCTGTCTCTCTCTGTTCTCTCACTCTGTCTCCCTCTCACTTTTTCTGTCTTTGTCACATGCAGAGACACGCACACACTCTGTCTCACCCTCTCTCACTCTCTATCTCCCTCTCTCTCTCTCACACATACACACACGCATAGTCAGAGGGAGGGGCTAAGCCCCTCTCTCCCTCTGTTCTCTCTCTCTCTGTCTCCCTCCCCCTTTCTCTGTCACATAAACACACATAATCACAGTTAGAGGGAGGGGCCAATCCCCTCTCTCACTCTGTCTCACCCTCTCTCTCTGTCTCTTTCAATGACGATCAATCGTGTAGGGCAATCGACGCCGGCGACGACAACGGTCTCTGTTCTATTTTGACTCTGGAGAATTCTTGACAATAAACAGCCAGTGAAATTTTTTTTTTTTTACATTTGTTGTTTGATTTTTTGTAATATTATTTAAATTTGTTGTTTGATTTTTATGATATTTAGACATATAATTTAATTTTAAATTATATATAATTATTTAATAAAATCTTATCTCAAACGCCTCAAACTTCTCGGCCATCGCCTAGGCGTTTGAGGCATGAGGCAACCCCTTGCTTGCCTCGCTCGCCTCACGTCTCTGACTACATAGGGAAAGAGTCACAAAGATAATCGACATTAAACCCAAAAACTTAATTGTGCTGCCCCCTTGGCCATTTGTTCCTTTTGGCGAGAGCTCTTTTCTTGATCATTTGTTCCTTTCAACACTCATTGTATATTTTTTTGACTCCTTTTTGTTTTTAGCGGGTACTTCTACCCTTGGGGATGTATCAGATACTTCCAAAGAGAAAGCACGACTCCTCCTAAAAGGCGAAGAGCTACAGGGAACGGCAAGTGCCCTACTAAAGTTCCTCGTTTCCGAACTAAGGAGTCTTCCTCTCATGAAAAGCAAGGTGATAAACCCCTTCCTCTTCTCTTGGTTGTCCCAAGATTTCATTTGGCTATTTTGTCTTTCTCCCTGAAGTATGCATGCTGCTTCCTTTTTTTTGCCAGGCCTTGGAGACACGAGCAATAGATAAAAGTGCTTTGCCTCCCGTGGATGATGCCGTACTCTCTCAATTGGAGGTAGGGATTGATGAATATGATCTCCAAACAAACTGAGATTTTGACATGGGGCTTGAATATGATTACAACCCTTTGTCGGATCACTCCTCGGCATTCTAACACGGTAATCCTGCATACGGTATTTTATCCTGGCACATTCTTTTCCCTTTTTTTTTGTTACGAGTCCGTCAATTGCTGACCCTTATTTCAACATGGGATCTTGAGAGTTGAGAGTGAGGGGGTAGTAACACCTCCCGAGCAGTCAATGGACGTGGAAAATCCAGACGACGCTGACTTGCCAAGTAAGCCTTTCTTTGAGATGTGATGATCTTCATTCTCATGGTCCTTCTCACACATCTTTCTATGTTCCTCTATCTTTTCTTTTAATAGGTTCAGTTGGCACAAACTCAATCGAGACTGCGGGAGAGTTTGTAGCACTTCTGAATTCTAGATTAGATGAATACTTGCCGGACTATGAAAACACTTCAACCATTGATAGTGAGAGCGTGGCCCAATATTCTTAAATTTTATCGTCCAACATCCAGGCTCAGACAAACATGGCATCTTCAAACGGGGCACCCAACCTCACCTTTGGAGGCAGCCACTTACCTCTCTCAAGCACTTTGATCGCCAATGAGGCATCCGACGCCACACGTGAGTTACTCCATCTTTGAGCTTGCTATTTTTTCTTCATTAGCCCTTTGTGCTTAATTCATTGATGTAGCTCTCTTGATTTGGACAGCAATAGACTCTAGCATGATAGAGCCTTTGAATGCTTCTAGGACACTCGATGAAGTGCCTCCTGTGACGGAGTCTGGGCCACTTGAGAGTTTGATGTAGGGGCCACTCCGGACTGTCCTTTGGATGCCAATAACGGCTCTGGTGGTATATATCTCTTGAAATTTTGTCCTTTGATTTTTTTTTAGATGAGAGTCTAACTTCCCTTGCCATTTTCAGATGGCCTGCCTCTGGGGGACACTGTTGCACCTCAACCAGCGGAGGGAGTAGTCCATCGCCTGACCGCAGAGATCGTCGAACTCTCTGGAATGTAGATTTGTGGTCCAACGATTTCATCATTGGAGGGGTTGTGAGGCGAAACTTTCCAATCGCCAGTTGCTATCGAGGTAGAGGGGATTGCTGCTCCTGAATCTATCCTGCCGATTGTTATTTCAGCCGTTCTTGAGGCCGAGGTCATGGCCGGATTGGGTAATCTGTTTTTTTCTTCTTTTTCCTTGTGCCTTCTTTACATGTATCATTCCCCATATAGTTGAGATGATACCCTATTTCACAGAAAAAGGTGAAATGGTTGGATAGCTAGTGGTGACTTCCTTGGTTGCCATGTCTGGAGCCACAGAAGTTAATGCTCCCTTGCCTTTGCCTGATAAAGTGGTTTTTAAGGGTGTGGAGCAACCCGAACCTATAATTTTTGCTTCAGGTGTAACGATTTGATTGTGATGCTGCATCCTTTACTCTCTTTTTTGTCAATGCTTTATCAAAGTTCGCCTCCCTTTTATTGAATGCAGCCTCAGCTGACATTGTAGAAGCATGGAGCCCAGATTTCTAGATGCTGAGGGTGAATGGCTGGACGCTCCACAATTTGAGTCTCTTGCAGGGGCTGAAATGGTCACCAATCTTATCAATGGCCTTCAAAATTTGGTTCGGCGAGAAGTTCTTTTCTCAGTTGAAGATATGCGGAGTAGTCTTAGGCGGCACACACAAGCTTATCATATGATGGGCTTACCGAAGGAGCCTTGGATGAATGCCGTGAAGAATATTTGGAGGGAATTTTGTCATCTCCGTGATGTTTAGGAACAGAAGGTCTAGGTGAAAATTCAGCAATTGGAGAATCCAATTTTAGATATGGAGAGACGTTGGCAGCGAACACCATTAACATAAACACTATTTGGGACCATGGAGACACATTGGTGGCAGCATACGTCCAAAAGCTGGTCCGAGTTATAGAGCTTCGGCACGAAGTAGAGGAGTTGCTCATCACATTACAACGGGATGCTGACGGAATGTGGATGGTATGAGCAGAAGTTAAACGCTGCTATTTTTCTCTTCATTAGCCTTTTGTGCTTAGTTTATTGACGTGGCTCTCTAATAGACTCTAGCATGATAGAACCTTTGAATGCTTCTAGGGCACTCGATGAAGTGCCTCCCGTGACGGAGTCTGGGCCACTTGAGACTTTGATGTCGCATCACAGTGGGATGCTGATAGAATGTGGATGGTACAAGCAGAAGTTAAACTCTTTCTCCGGGCCAATATCGATCTTGAAAATCGCTTTTCCGCATGTAGAGCTGAGATTGTAGAATTACAAAAGCAACCTTGATTTCCCCCCTTTTTTGTTCTTGCAAAATTTTGCTTTTTGCTTCTTTGTTCAGCATTCATCATTTTTGTGCCTTCTCTGAGGGTTGTCTCGGGTTCCAATTTTATAGATGATTGATAGCAATTGAGTTGAACTTGTTGTCGTCTCTATCTTTATTTCTTCTTCTTTTTTTATTTTCTTTTCAAATCATCTTACTAGTCTTTAGCGCCCTTCCAAGTTTTCACCAAAATTAGCCCCATGTTGCTTTTTCCAACGTGCCCTTGTTGGTTTTCACGTTGAGGGATTACCCATTTTTGCACGAGACGTCTTTTCGAGTTTTCAACTTAGTTGGGTCAAGACCTTTTTACCCTTAAGCAGTTAGCGGACTGGATTAGGGATGTCAAAAATATCCGCAAATACGATTACCCGCATCACCCGACCCGTGATGGGTCGGGTAATATCCGAATAAACGGATATGGATTCGAGTTCGGATATGTTTAAAATGCCCGTTTCATATTCGGATAGGGTATGGATTCAGTGCTTCCGAATCCATACCCGATCCGAACCCGCTCTTAATAATTTTTTGTGCATGTTAGGCCTATGATTTTGACATGAACTTAACCCGTTGCCCGTCTTGTTGAGTTTGTGAGTTTGGACTTCTTGTTAAAATTGTGAGGACGTTTTTATAAAACATAAAAATTACTTTAGAAAGGAAAGAATTGACCGAATTTCTATTTTTCTAATTCTCATAAATCTCACATTTCCTTAGATGTGGATGTAGACTCATGCTTTATGGACGGATACGGATATCTGCGGGTATATCCATACCCGTGACGGCTATACCCGTATCCATACCGGCGAAAATAATAGGGTACTATCCGGATATGGTATTTGTAAAGTTTTCACGGATAGGGTACCATCCGAGTATGGTATTTGTAAAATTTTCACGGATATCCGCTATGATATTGAGGGCCGGTTCAGATCGGACAGCTGGATTGACTCTCGATCAAGATCTTATTGTTGGATTGACTCCCGATAAAGATCTGTCCGTTGAATTAATTTCGGATCAAGATCTGACTGTGGGATTTGAGTTTCATGTCAATCGGACAGTTAGATCACTATATGATCACCATCGGACTATTGGATTTGACTTGATGTCAATAAAAGACAGTCTCGCGTAAGATGGGGGTATATTTGTAATTTTTTGACAAGTGCAATTCTATGCAATTATGTGAAGTGGCGAGGTATACTTGCACTTTCTGCACATATTAGGGTTTTCCTATAATTTTCAGACTTTGAGGGATTTTTCTACAAATTTCAGACCTCATTGTGTTTTTTCTATAATTTCTTGAACTTTGCAACAATTTCCTAAAAAATTTAGGGTACTCGCGCAATTTTCAGACTTTGCATGGGCTTTCCCCCAATTCCCATTTTTTTGGATTTCTTTGTAATTTTTTATATTTTTGATTTTTTAAAAATATAGAGTATTTTTGCAATTTCTCATCTTTCAAAGGTTTTTGTGCAATTTCTCACATGAACATACATTTCGCATGAATTTCGTAATTTTTTGAACATGTACATGATTTCTCTATATGTTTACAGAATTTAATGACTTTACGAACAATTTTCCTTGAAAGAGGGGCATAAGTGCAATAACAAGATCATACCCTTAAAATGGGTTTTTACAAGATCAAATAGATAATTCTTGGGAGACGGAGCAAGCTCCAAGCTTTAGCCCAAGTCTTCAATCTATTGAATGTTCTTGAAATTCTTGAGGGGGGAATTCTCCTTGCGGGTGCCTTGGGTGGTGTTGAGCTCCCGTGTGTTGGATTGTGTCTATTTCTCTTCTCAAATAAGCCCCCAACTTCTCCTTTTATAGGTGAGTGAATCGGAAGAACCTTTGGGTTTACATTAAATGCATTGGGGAGATGGAAGGACTCAGGCAAGGATGGTAGTATCGGTTTCGGTACCGATTTCGGCCGGTACCGAAACCGATACGTTTCGGTTTCGATTTCGGCCGAAACCGGTTCAAAACAGTTTGAAAAGGCAAAAAATGTATTGAGCAGGTCCGGTTTCGGCCGAAACCAGACGGTTTCGGTCGGTTTCGGTCCGGTTTCGGTCGGTTTCGGTCCGGTTTCGGTCCGGTCTCGGTATCGGACTTGCTACAATGACTTGGTGCGTTTCGGTTTCGGTGTCGGCCGAAACCGATACGTTTCGGCCGAAACGTATCGGTTTCGGCCGATACTGCCATCCGGGGACTCAGGGGGTGTCTCGCTGGTTTGGCTTGAGTGGGAAAAGTGAACCGGGGGAAGGGTTCCCCAGTGTTGTTTGTAGGGCCGACCTTGGGAATGAACCGGAGGTGGGCTCCCCCCGTTTGAGTTGAAGGTGGAGCCGGGTAGGGCTGTCAATGGGCCGGGCCCGGGCCGGGCTTAGGTCGGCCCGGCCCGGGCCCGACTTCTCAACATTAAGGCCCGAGCCCGGCCCGGGCCCGACTTATGTCGGGCCGGGCCGGGTCGGGCCCGACATTATGTAAAAATTTCAAAGCCCGACTAAGGCCCGGCCCGGCCCGACAACTTAAATAAAATAATAAAAATAATAATATAAAGCATATAATCTCACTAAATTAATTAAAATTTTGATATTAATTACATAATTTGTGTAAAAAGAGAGTTTTAAAATTTATCATTAAGTAAAATAACATAGTTTTAACTAAATAATTTTTAAATTTTGATGTGGGAATAAAAAAAAGAACGGGCCGGGCCGGGCCGGCCCGCGGGCCAAACTCAAAGCCCGAGCCCGGCCCGCGGGTCAAGTCGGGCCGGGCTTTTAGGCCCGACTAAAAGTCCGCGGGCCGAAAATGACCTTGCGGCCCGGCCCGAAATCGGGCCAAGCCCGCGGGCCTATCGGGCGGGCCCGGCCCATTGACAGCCCTGGCCGGGGGCCCCCCGGTTTGGTCCGCGGCTGGAGAGGGAAACCCGGGGGGGGGGGTTTCCCTCTTGTTCAGACTTGATAGAGCTAGGGGGGTCCCCCTCGGTCTGAGCTGGAGGCGGAGAAGGGAACGGGGGGGGGGGTCCCTGCTTTGCGTTGGAGGTGGGACTGGGGGGTCCCTTGGTTTGCAGTGGAGGCGGGACCCGGGGGGGGGGTAGGGAGGATCCGAAGGGGTCTTCTCCCATTTGCAGCCTAGGTGGAAGATCGGGGGGGGGGGGGGGAGTTCGCCTAGTTCACGCCTCATGCGGAGGAGGCCGGCCTCCCCTCCCCCCTCCTTTGGCTGCTTTGGCAAGGGCCTATAAAAGACTTTGACTTAGTCTTTTGGCCTTTTCTTTATTGCTTCTTGCTCCGGTGTTCGAGGGTACAACATGTGAGGTTCTTGTAGAGTTTTTGTCCTCTATTCGACGCCATCTTACTCCCTGAATTCTTGCGCTGCCGGGACCACACTTTGAGGTACCACGGACGACCGTCGATATTGGAGAAGGCATTGTTTGTGGGTTCTTCACACGGGTATATAGTTTTATGCCGCCTGTGAGGTGTTTGACAGAATTACGGCGCACAAAAGATGCTGGGACCTTGCGTATTTATCCGTCCGACGGATCCCCGGGACGTATGTGTGATTGAACGACAATGATTTTATATCATCTTGTGCCGTCATGAGACTTAAAAATATGATTTAGTTTCTTTGAATTAAATTAAAAAATTATTGGGTCCGACACTCGACCATTTGAAAATAAAGTTCATTCATATTGGTGCTTATGATGGTAACACATGGGTGCTATTTATGTAGAAAATGATTCCCATATGTATATCTCAGCATCCCACAAACTATGAAGTAGATTTGTACTGCATGCATCTGTTTATAATATGGCTTTATGAGCAATTTTGGATACCAAATAATGAGAGGAGGGCTCTTATGCTTAGTTCTGATTTCTATTGTTGCGTTATAAATTAAATTAAAGCTGGGTTATAGGATTCTGAAATGTGTCTGCTTATATGCTGTGACATTTCTAAAATTATAAGTTTCTGATTGGTAATAGCCATATGTTTATTGTTCCTGGTATCTCTGTTGCATTTGAGTCTGAAGTGTCTAAGGTGAGCCAAAGGTTAGCTTTTATCTAGCATATGGAATATTGCCTTGTTGACCAAGCTTTATCAACTCCAAGTCTTTTAGGGATATCTATAGACTTCTTCAGATTTATTGAATCCAGGGTGCATTGTTTTTAAAATTGTGTAATTCAGTTATTGATATTATCATGCAATATATATGCCGTCATCATGAAGTTATTCTAGTATAAAGTTTTTAAGCCATTCAAAATGGTGTATGGGCCTAGATAATGCTTTTCAAGGTTTGTATTGTGCTAGCAGACATCTAATTGTAGACCGACCCATGTTCTCTGTCCGTTTTGTGGCGACTAATTTATTAACAAATGCTAACTGGTACATCTTATGCTTGAAATTGACTTTGAAGCAGAAATTCTGCGTGTAACTACACTGTTGGGGAATGCATCACTTTTAGATCAAAGTGGGCTTGAACATGGTAGTCCGCTGAGTACTGGAGGATTATTTTCCAATGGACGGGCTGCTGATATGAATGGGTGGGCATCAGCATTTCAATCAGAAGTACGGATGCTAACCAGTAACATAACTTTTTTATCTGATTATGCTGATTGGCAGAATTATTATTAGTCATTCTGACATGCCCTGCTAACTTGAACTAATTTCCTGTTTACATACTCAGATTGTTGTAGTAGATTCTTATCATGCTCACTTGAATTGGCCAATACAATTTGAATTATTCATGACAAGTCTCCAGCTTTTTGATGCTGACTTGAATTAATTTATTTTCTTTCTTTACTGCTAACATTTCCGACATAATTTCATACATTTCTCTCTAACTTGAACTGACCACCACATTTTTGTGTTGGTTCATGCATTTAGCAATAACTTGAATTCATCCATCTCCTTTTGATGTGTGTTCTAGGTTTTTTTTTGTTTTGAAAAGTGGATGGTACCACTTATGTATTGCAAGAAGAAAGGGATGTACATGTGTAAACTCTCAGCTCTCAAAAATCCCTTATACAAAACCCCCACGTGCATGTCAATTAACTT
This sequence comes from Amorphophallus konjac, assembly GCA_022559845.1. Classification (NCBI taxonomy): domain Eukaryota; kingdom Viridiplantae; phylum Streptophyta; class Magnoliopsida; order Alismatales; family Araceae; genus Amorphophallus; species Amorphophallus konjac. The sequence continues at coordinate 15,727,753 of CM040121.1, forward strand.
CCTGATAACAAAAAAAGGGAGGAGTTATGAGCCTCCACTTTACATAAATGTCTGGCCCAAAAGGCCACCGTGTCACAAACAAAAGAAAGAATCCTATCCTCCGATCTCGCCTCCTTTTGAAGATTCTTCTATTCATTTCGTTCCATAGGGCCCATAGAGTGGCATGAAGGACCAGGCACTAAATCACAGAGTCATCCTTTTTAGGTTCCACCTCTTATGCCGCTTGAAGAAGTGTTGGTGTACCCCCTTGAAATGACCAAGCGGCTGATGGAAAAGCTGACCGATCCTCGCTTAAATGTCTTGCACAAAGGGGCAACCTGTGAACAAATGATCTATATCCTCCTCTGCATTCCCACATAAACAACATAAAGTGGATATATGTTGTAGGAAAGGTGCCACTCTGTCACACTTGGGTAGCCGATCATGGGAAATTCTTCAAATCAGTAGCTTGAGGTTGAGTGAACTGTTGGGGGTTCAAACCCGAGGTGCTAAGGAATGTCGCACTCCACCATCTGAAATGAGTGAAAAGGCCGATCTCACTGACAATTGCCCCTCACTTTTCCATCTCCACACCCATCTGTCTCCTATACTGGCATGAAGTCTGAAGTGTAGGAGGAAAGCAAAGAGATGTTCTAGCTGGTCCATCTCTCTGAGAGTGAGATTCCTCCTAAAAGTAGGTGACCAAATGCCCCCCGCCAGTTGCTCATCAAAGGACTAAGCCGCGGAACCTCCCGGTGCACTCGCAATAGCATATAACGACGGAAAGGCCTCTGCTAGTATGAAATCTTCACACTACATGTTTTGCCAGAATGAACACCTCTATGCATTGCTTAGGTTGAACCGAACACTAGCTCTGATGAAATCAACACATTGGAGGATGCCTCTCCAAATGGGGGAGACATTGTACATGTGAGACACGGGGTCAAATCCCACACTTTGGATGAACTATAATACGTCTAATCAGCTGTGTCCATAATCTTCCCTCTTCCGCCCCAAGCCCATAGCCACTTACGTAATAAGACCAAGTTGATGTCTCTATCAAGTTGAAGTCTCTATTATTCTTGATGCCCACACCTTCTGCTTCCTTGCTCTTGCTTACTCTGGCCCAAGTGATGTCATGCCTTCCCCTCTCATTGCTTTCAAAGCCATGTCAGAAAATTGTAGCTTGGATAGACTCTTAAGTTTTTGGCCATTGTCTTCGGGATTCTAAAAATAGAGGGAGTAGATCGTCAAGTTGTCAAGCACAGACTTGCACAGTGCCATGCACCCTCCATATGAGAGAACCCTAGCCTTCTACCCTACAAGTCTGGACTCGTACCTCTGTACCACCACTTGCCAATCCCTACAATGGAGCGACCTTGGACATGGAGGAAGGCCCAGATAAGAGAAAGAAAACTCCCCAATCTGACACCCAAAGATGGAAGCTGCACGCCTAAGAGGCGTCACCTCCATGTTGATCCCCACGATGCGACTCTTGCCATAGTTCACCTTGAGTTCACTGATATCCTGAATTATCTCTAGCATCAACCAACTGGTGCTTCTCGTCTGCTAGAAAGAGAATAGTGTCATTGACATACTGAAGGTAGGTGATGCTATTGTTGGCATGACCTGCTTGGAACTCTCGAATCACACCTGCGGCCTCTGCTCTCATCCATAGCCTACTCAAAATCTGAGTCACCTGTACAAACAAAAGTGGAGATAAAGGATCCCCCTGCCGGACTCCTCTCTTATCGGGGAAGTAAGCAAGGGGTTGCCTATTGATGAGCACTGCGAAGGAAGTGGATGAGATACACACTCGCATCCAAGAACCAGGAGTGATGAAATCCCTTCTTAGCAAGCACCTGAAGGAGACAATTCTATTTTACTCTATCGTATGCCTTTTCTAAGTGCAACTTGAGAACCACTCCCCTCTTTCTCTGTTGTTCCATAGTATACAAGCACTCATGAGTAACAAGAAAGTTTCTTGGATGTGCCTCCCCCTGATAAAAGCCCCTTGTTGTCCATTGACTAAGCCATCAATTACCTTCTCTAATTTTCTAGCCAGCACCTTCATGATGATTTTATAGGTGCTATTCAACAAGCTAATCAGCCCACTCCTGCTCACCATTCTTCTTAGGGATCAAGACCAGGAGGGTTTTGTTAATACCCGTCAAATGGACCCTACCCTTCTGGAATTCCTTAATTGCATCAAGTAGGTTCTCTTTAACAATGTCCCAACACTGGTGAAAGAAAATCATGGGAAAACCATCCGGCCTAGGAGCTTTGTTACTTGCAAGAGAAAAGACTTCCTGCCTAACCTCTTCTTCTAGAAAGGGACTCACTAGAGCCTCACTATATGCTTGTTGCAACCGAAAATATCCCTACAATAATTGGGATGGAATACAAAAAAAGAAGAAGAAAAAAAAACTCATTCCCAACCCAACGCGGATAGTTAATTTCGTGTGATGAGGTTGTGAGATCGGCGTAGTGCCGTTCCATGGAGAATATCCACTTTATTAGGGCTACATAGCCCGATTATTGGTTCAGCCCAATACGCTTTGCAGCAAGGGAGTGAGGACAACCCAGAATAAATCCATGGAGACCGTCAGGGTCATATGGTTTTGGGTTCTAACACACAAATAAATCTTGCGGCAAGGAAAGGAAAAAATGTGCTATGCACACCTTTTCCGCAGTCCCAACGTCGCGTACCGCGTCTCTCGGGATCGAAGAAGGCTCTCTCCCTCGACGGGCGACGCAAGGAAGACAACGAACGAGCGCGGAGAAGCTCCTCTCTCTTCCACGTGGCTGCAACGGAGTTCGAGGCAATAAAAAATCCCCTTTTTGCAGGTTTATAAGAAGAGGGCTGACCCACCCGGGGTGGAGGGACCCACTCGGGGCCATCCTCTCCCGGGCGGGCTCCCCCGCCGCCGCACAGGCCTGCACGGGCCGGGGGCGGACCCGCCCGGGGTCGGGGGGTCCCGGGCAGGCTCGCCCAGGTGCGGCCGGCCCCAGACAGACCTGCCCGAGGTCCTGCGACCACTGACAGGCCTGCCCGGGGTGGCTCCACCTCGGGCGGGACCCGCCAGGGACCCCCCGACCCCAGGCAGGTCCGCGAGGACCTACCCGGGGCGGGGCAGTCCCGGGCCGGTCTCGGGTCTGCGTATGCCCATCAGAAAAAAAAGAAAAGAAAAAAGGGACCTACCCGGGGTGGCTTAGACCCGCCCGGGTTCGGCCCACCCCGGGCCGGTCCCTCACTTCCTATAAATACCCCTACGGGGCTCACTTTTGGGGGGACTTTTTCGGAGAGAGAGTGAAAGACTTGGAGAGAAGAAGAAGCTCTTGTTCGTGGTCTTGGCTTGTTTGGGGTATGTAACACCCCGGGTCTTGTATTTATGCCCCTGTGTGGGCTTTATGTTTGTACCCCTACGTGGGTTTTGTATTTAGGCCCCTATGTGGGCTTGGTTATTAACTCTCTACGGGGGAATTTGTACTTACGTCCCTATGCAGACCTTGTAATGACGACCCTCCGGGCCTTGTTCTTGTTATGTCCCTCGGGTAATATGAGGAATTTAAGTAGTCATAAAAATGTGAAATGACTATAATGCCCCTCTCGAGGATATTAGAATTGAACATACGCCCGTCTGAGGGCGGTGACGCTGTGTACAGTTGACAACTCGTCGACAATGTCTGTAATGAAATTTATGAAAGTTTGCAAGGTTTTGTGATGTTGCCCCCGGCGCGTGCCAGCTGAAAAATTGCAAATAAACCCCTCCCATCGGGGAAATTGCGTACATGTCCTCTCCTTAGGAGTGAAAGGAGTGTATATGGCCTTCAAGGACTTCACAGTCCCTCCACACTTGGGAAATGCTTACAATTTATCCTCTGGCCCCAGCGCCTCCCATAAAGCCCTCGTGTGGATAACCATACCAAATTACCAAAACCCCCTTCTAACCCTGGTATGCCCATATAGTTCTCCATGGCTCCTGAAAATAGCCCCGAAGCCTGCCAAAGTCGCTCCTTGCTTGGCCAGTCACCCCCGAACTATGATAAAATTCCCCAGCGAGGTAATATTACGTAATACCCCCGGGTGTGATAATTACCAAAATACCCCTGGTGTCCAAGCAACCAACGGGGCGTCGTAAGACATTGTTGTGCTCCCCGAGCTTATTATCACCTCCAGATACGATAGGATGTCGCCCAGTTCAGCCTGGTCCTAGCCAAATCCTATCCCTCATACACTGTATGGTTACCCATTGGGAGTGAAAAGTGCGATGCAGATTCTCTATGCGGATGTGTCCTTAACTAGAACCTTGGAGAGACATTTTAGGCCTTACCGTTGACAATTAAACAAGGGCGTTCGGACGTGATGCCGATGTAAATCAACACTGACCGCGGTCAGTGGGGAAAGGTCCAGCACTCGAACCTTCATCGTCTGATACGATGCGCACCCCATGAAATGGACACTGCACTGGTCACTTATCTAGGCCTTACATGTGCACCCCTGTCTTCCCTGAGAGAGTCCATTACATGATCAGAGGAACCCCTAAACCCGGAATAAAAACATAAGACTTCTCGCAAAGTCGCCCGGGTATAGAGAAAAGGGGACGTCAACCTCGTCTTAAAACAATGCTGTAGAGAGATGAGGAAGCAAGTCATCTGCAAAGACATGTCTACATATTTGCTCCTCTGTGAAAAGCCTAGCATAGAATTCCCTGACATTTCTTCTGATGTCCTCCTTGGTAATAGTAATCGCTCCGACCCTGATGGAAGTGATATGGTTCGTTCTCAGTCTTCCTGAAGCAAGCTTGTGAAAGTATGTTGTGTTCCTGTCAGCTTCCTTAAACTATTTCTCCCTTGATCTATGTTTCCAATATATTTCTTCCCTGATTAGGATCTCATCATACTATGCTCTCAAGGGCTCTCTACTCAACCTGTCCTCATCATCCAATAAACCTGCCTCTTTAAAACTATCCAGCGCCTCTATCTGTTGTAGAATCTTGCCCTTCACTTGTCTGCTAGGAAGGTGCTTGTCAAACCCGCATCTTTTGAGCACCTGAGCCAACTTGTATAGCTTACCAATCAAAGTAGCCATATGAGAGCCATGCAGCTTGTGTGTATCCCACGCCCCTCTGAGGAGGTCTAAGGAATCATCCTCCTTGAGCCAGAAATTCTCAAATTTGAAAGCCTGTCTCTTCTTTTGACCACAATTGGTCTTCAAGAGGATAGGTTTGTGATATGAAGACGGTCTGGCCAAACAAGAAGTCTGCACATGAGGGAAGTGATCCTCCCAATCCATGGACACAAGGAACCTGTCCAGCCTGGAACACGATGGGGATGCCCTCATATTGGACCAGGTGAATTGAGCGTTCACCAAGCCGATGTCTATGACGGCAGCCTGCTGAATGAAGTCACAAAAGTCCTTTGTCTCCCTCGTATGAGAGCGATCATCGTCCTCTCGTAAGCTGTCGTCACCACGTTGAAGTCGCCACCCACACACCAAGGCCGGGCCAAGATAAGATGGTATGCCAGCAACTCCTGCCACAGATCTCTCTTCCCCTCCTTGGTTTGGGGTCCATATATCCATGAAAAATCCTAGGAGAATCTGTCCCTCAAGCAGCGGAAGTGAAGAGAGATAGCCCATCAATCAACCTACATGTCCTCCTTAACCTCCTCCACCTCGAAGGGGTTCCACAACACCTTAATATCCCCTGCTCTTCCCACAGCGGGGGAGGCCATCCCATTGGAAAGCCTATCGTCCCCAATCTCCCTTATAAACTCCTCTCCATTCCCCTCACTCTTCGTCTCCTTAAGACAAAGGTTGTCGACCTTACATCTCCTCACTATCTCTCTTATCATCCTTCTCTTCCTCTCCGAAACCCCTTACATTCCATGAAATGATCCTCATGGGGACTATAATGTGTGTTCCTCTCCCTCTCCCTCTCCCACCCCCTCACACTCCTTGCTCGCCCTCTTTTGTGATTTTTCTTTCTTCGCCGCCCTCGCCAAATCCGCTAACCACCTCTTCTGGATAAAGAATAGACTTCATGATACTCTTTTCCACCCCCTTATAGGAGACCCCCAACTTGTCTACCAACCCTCTCATATGTTCCTCCATCAATCTCTCCACCATCCCCATCGGCTCTCTCCCCTCCTCCTTGCCAGAAATGACACCGACCTCCATCCCCTCCTCCCCTGCCCCAGAAGTAGCTCCCGGGGATTCGACCTCATCTTCAGACGGCTCCAGCAGTAGGCCTGCCATTTCCTTTGGAAGGATCATATCCTCAACATCGGCCTCTAAAAGAGCCACTCCCAACCTTTGCAGGCCGTCCTCTTCAATCGCTCCCAGATTCAGAGCGGACGACACCGGCGACTACATGCGAGATGCAACACGTTTGACAGAAGGTCACGACCCTCTGTTTCCTGCTAACACTATGCATCTCCTCCCCGCGGTTGACTCGCCCGACACTCCCAATGCCTGTCTTCACCATGATGCTGCAGAGTGCCGTAGACGATGGCTTGTAGAGCTACCGACGATTCTTTTTGCTGAGGACGTCCTCCATGTAGCGTATCTTCCCCCCACCACAGTAGGGCAAGGAAGGACGCCTTCTCCAGACCATAAGCACTCCCTACTGCCGGCACTGAGGACCTCGCCGCCACCAATACGTCGTCCGAGTGGCCGGACCTGAGCGCTGGACAACACTGTGTTGCTGGGAGGTTCGAGCAGGGAAGACGCCTTTTAGCGGACTTGGACGAATAGACATCGCGCGGCCTTGGACGAACAAGCATCGTGCGGCCTGTCGGACCGGGTAAGTTCTGAGCCCCGCTAGGTGACTCGGAGCGATTACCTGATAGGTGAGCCGGGCTCGAACTGCCTGGTCTGCTACTTTGACGTGCGGTCGGCCCAACAACAGTGGCACATCGAACAGGCTTGGCCCTTGTCGGCAGACACGGCTCAATAGAGCCCAAGTTATTTGAATTTTGAACTCACTTCATCCACAACCTCCGTCCTGCCCTTGCATCATCCTAGCCTTGGTGACAGCGGCGGCTCATCCGATTGCTCCTCCTTCACCCACGGCAGTTTCAGTTTCGATTTCGGCCGGTTCCGAAACCGAAACAACATTGTTTTCGATTTTGGCCCGAAACCAAATAAAATACTTTTTGTTTTGCCCTGCAGTTGACGTCTAGTTTTTCCCGATTTCGGTTGGTTGGTTTCGAATCCGTTGGGTCCGAAACCGATACGTTTCGGCCGAAACGTATCGGTTTCGGCCAAAATTGCCAACCATGCCTTCAACCAGAGCCTGAGGGTATATGAGTCCCCTTTAAGTTGAACTGTGACGACGTCTGGGATCGCCGCTGGACTGGTCACCTGCACCACCACATCGACGACCATCCTTGAGCCAACAGGGAGAAGCCCAGGTCCCCCTAACCATGCTGCTGAAGCTCTGGACCACGAACGAAACGCCTTTTTCATCGTAGAGTAGCAAAGGGACTCCCTCTATAATGACGTGACTCCTCGGCTTGGGACAAGGGAAAGTGCCCCTTGACTTCGTCCACCATTGGAGGCGGAGGAGGGCTCCTCCCGCCATCATGACACCCGACTTTGCCAATGTCGACGCCAACTGCTCCTCTTGCTCGACCACCAGGAAGGTCATCTGTGTCACCCTTGAGGTCTCCCAACACCCTCCTGAGAGTTCCTCAAACCTGTGAGTGACTTCCTTCGGCCCGACCGAACCCTCCACCACTGTTACGCATTGGCTCTGCCACAACCATTGAGCAGGAGGTCCACTGGAAACTCCCTTGCATCTACGCAGCGTTTGCTCCCCGGTGGATCGTTCCCCTTCACCACTGCCACGAACGACCTGGCTATGTACGCACCTCCCCTGAGACCCAGCCGGCAAGGGAGTCCCCGCCTTGCAGAAACGCCTGATATGTTCCCTTTTCCCACAGCCGAAGCAGGTCAGACCTCGACCGGCCATTCCCCTCGCATGGACGCACTCCAGCGAGCGACCACTACGGCGGGCCATTCCCAGTGTTCTCAGAGCTTACCGGTTAGATTGAATGAGTGGAATCACGATCCAAGCTTGATGTGTGTTCTAGTTTCTACAATTCTTTTTAGTTAGGGGTTTTTTGTTCTTACATTGAGAGCTTCACACATAGCATGCTAACTTAACACCACTTTTAGTTGAGAGCTTGCTTCTGCACTAACCTAAATTGATCATTAATCTTTTGGTGTCTCTGGTAGTGTAATTTCAACAAAGACTGATCATGATCAAGTCTTTCTGAGCCATTCTCATTCACATCAACATATGTTTGAGCATTGCTTGTTTCTTCTTTTTTTACTGTTAGACTAATGCATGCCTTGACTTAATCATTCATATTCTTGTTTCGTGTGATCTTGGGCTTTTATTTTTAAGAGTTTTACATAGGCCAGTGCATATGTTTGACCTTCATTTGTTTTTCTCCTGTTTTATATTTTACTGGTAGACTAGTGTATGCCTTGGCAAGCATTGGATTGAACTAACAAAAAACAGTTGTTGTATGATAAGAAAATGCTGTTGATAACTCATGTAACACTTCGTTTACAAGTTGTTCGTTAGATTTTCTCATTAAACTTTTTCTGTTAAATCATGTAAAGCTCGAAGCTTTGCGTATGGAGACGACTTCCTGAAATGTGGCTGGCTTGATAATGTAGAAATTTGCTGAGTGGTTGTCTGTTTTGACTTGCAATTTTTTTTCTTCTGAGCAGTAATATAGTATTCGAATTTGCCATTTTACTTTTTGCTATATAATTAATGCATTTGAAAGGTATATCTTTCCCTTTTCATCTTTAGTGGTCATCCTTATGAAATTTTGAGATTTAGTTTGACCTATGTATTTTGTGTTCATTTAGAACCATGGAAAGGTATTATATAAAAAACTTGAATCAAACAAATTCTACTTATTCATTTGTAACTTCGATTCTAACACATTGAACAACATCTTGCAGAGGTTGGGATTGCTACAGCCTTCGTCACCACACACCTGGCTTGGTGCACAGAGTAGTTCTTCTGGACTCATAGTGAAGAAAACGATCAGGGTGGATATTCCTGTAGACAAGTACCCTACAGTAAGTACACAAGAATAACCCCTATTTATTCTGTATTTTGGTCTGGAATTGTCTCGTGCCTTTGGTAAAGGTGGCATTTTGTGCATCTTCTGGGTGGAACCGCTTTTGGCTTCCATGGTCATCAGCCCAGCTATTTTGGGTGCCAATATGTTACTGATTATGAAAGCTATTGATCAGCATTTTCCCCATGTTTTTTGCTTCTAGTTGGTAGCTCCACTTTGCAGCCTCCGAAGATGAATGAATTCTTAAGTTTCAAGCGAGCATGGGCTGGAGTGGGTGCCCCATTTCTGTTTAAACTACACATTCTAAATTAGTTTTGTAAAATTTACCTTTGCAGTACAACTTCATGGGGCGCCTGCTTGGTCCTAGAGGGAATTCTCACAAGAGAGTAGAAGCAAGCACTGAATGTCGTATCCTTATAAGGGGGCGGGGCAGCATCAAGGATCCAGCTTGGGTACTTATGTTTTGAACAATATTTTTATATCATTGCCTGTTTTTATTGTTTTAATATTCTTTGCTTTTACCAGTTCTATGTTGTTCCCATGGAGAGTGCATTTCATGATGGAGGAACCTCTCCTCCCACCCAGGTTGTACTACCTCTCTTTATAATTTGCTAAATTGGTGGTACAACCCCACATTTCCTTTTGAACAAGATCATTTGGTTTTAGCAACTATTAATCATTGTTGCCCAGATGATGTTTCATGCATGGAGGTATTTTATTTTGTTTTCTTAAGACTCCAAGAGTCCCATATTCAGTAGCCGAATAAACTTTGGGCCATGGTCATCATCAATGTTTTTAGTACCGCCCAGTATGTATCGTACCGGGCTGGTATGTACCGGTACCGTCCTTGGCCGGTACTGTTCAATTTCTTCATATATTGGGCGGCATATGCCAGTACTGGCCTGTATGTACCAGTACCGGGTTTGTCTGGTACAAAAACCAATACCGGGTTTGAAAACCATGGTCATCATTGAATTTAAGAAAAGCTTGCCTTAATGTACGTGTTAATGTACTCACGTTTAACAATTCAGTACCATGTTTAACAATTAGAGGATCTTTGATATTGAGAGAAGATCAGAGGACCTGCTGGGAGATTTTATTTGTGATCAAGTTAGTGAATGGGTTAATATTGGGGGATATGTATTTGGGGTGAGAGGTTAAAAAGCCTTTTAATTTTCTTCCACCTTCCAAACAAATTCCTTCCTTTCTAACCATACTGTTGAACCTGTCATCTATCTCGAATAAATGGAGACAAAGTAAAGTTAAATTAGTCGAATGATGACCAAAAAATGGTGAAAAGCTGAAGCCGTCATGAGACGGGGTCAAATATGGGCCCCTAGGAATCCCCTTCGGAAAGACGACATGAACTAAAATATTTCTCAGCAAGCAGGTACTTGAAGAAATTTATTATTATGACTCAAGGTGTCCGAGCTTGAGCGGGAAGAAATTCTTCAAAGACGGAGTCTCCCCACGCAAACAACGCAAGAAATCAAAGCACAAATCCCAGAGGTACCGCTTTCTTCTCTCACGTGGAAGCACAAAAAACTAGGAACGGATAAAAAATGAAAAAATGGGGACCTATTTATAGGTGGACCCCTCTTTTGCCCTCATAGGGGTCACCTGACCTGGGTAAGCTCCCGCGGGAGCCAACCTGGCCTAGGTTAGGTTTCACGAGAGCCCACCCAGACCGGATGTTGACCTCGTAAAATATTTCCATCGGTTTCAGATTTTTTTTTGGAACCTCTGAAGAGCAAAAAAAAACATATATGTTTGAGGGTATAAGAAACACCTATGTGGAAGTATTTTTGAAGAAGAAACATGTGTCTTTCTGATAAGAAAATATTTCAAGAAAAGATCTTTGGCAGGTCCCCCCAACATAAAGAGAATAAAGTTTTAAGTACATAAGAAATAGATGTGTGGGGGTTGTGGTGTGTGTTCACCCACATGTCCAAGAAAAGCCAAGGTGGAGATCCTGTCGAAAAAAGACAATCGAAGAGGAAAGAAGCTCCAAATCCACGTGGATGAAAGCAATTTTTTTTAGTGAGGTACGACCCCCCTTTTTTATAGGCATGAAGGCCAAGAAGCCCCCTCCGGACCTGTGTACAGGCCGGAGGGGCCTCCTCCGGACCTGCACATGCCGGAGGGGACCCCCTCCGGTTTTGCACATGCCGGAGGGGGAGCCCTCCGCCTAGTCGCAGGCCGGAGGAGGGTCTTGCCTCCGCCCATGGCCCATGCGGCCTTCACAAAGAAAAAAAAAGGGGAGCAGTAATAGCAGGGAAGAGGAATCGGCAGGGAGGAGAAGTTCAAGGGGCTTACCTCTTGAGATTCCACCGGAGGAGAGATAGACAAGCTTCCTCCGCCCTTACTCCAAGCTACTATAAGAAGAGGCCTCCACTAGAAGACACGGGGAAGCAGTGAGAGGAGAGAAGACAACAAGAAGAGCACAGCCGCAAGAAGAGCAAGGAGCACAGCAGCAGCAGGTCACGGCCTTCTCTCCTTGGGGTTTTTGTCAAGTTAAAAACCTTGCTTTGTGTAAAAACAATTCACTTAAAGAGGGTGATTTACTAGAATACCCTCAAGTGAGCTTTCTATGTATAGCATGGATTCAAATGGAACAAGGTCATGACACATGGGCTCTTTGATGTACAAAAGGATGCAACTTCAAAAAATATTACGGCCAAGGCTTCATGCAGGGTTTCCTTGTGTAAAATTACAGATTTGTCCCTACATTTTGGGAAATTATGCAAATGTCTCCAAGAAATTATGCAAGGATTATGGAAATCAGAAAATTCCTTGAGAAATATTCAAGCATCCCCTAATGTGTCCAAAGTTGGTGAAAAATCATGCTAAATTTACGAGGTTTTGGAAATTTGCAAATATACTCTCAAAGTTCATAATATTGTGCAAATACCCCAAAATATGTGCAAAAGTGACTGAAATTTCAGGAGAAATGAACATTAAAGGGCAGTCCGACTTCAATGGAGAATTGCATATAAATCCCTCCGACAATGATTATTGCAATGATGCCCTACTTGGGGTAAAGGAATATTTTTGCAAATTCGATATTATGAGGGCAGGAGAATGTCTTTAGCAGTTTTAATCAAGGGTATTCGGACTCGTCTGATGTAATCTAACACCGATTCTGGTCGGTGGGGAAAAGTCCAGTACACGAACTCTTAAATCGTCTTATAAAACACGCACGCGAAAATTATAACATACAAGTTTAAAAAAGCTAAAAACACAATGTGCATGTTGTTTCCTTCCAATAAAATAGAAACACTATTTATTATATTTTTTCCGCGTGTAAACACCGGACAAGCCTTGTAGGGCTTGTCTGGTCTAGATCGGCTCCCGCGAGAGCCTACCTAGTTCAGGTAAGGCTTTGCGGGAGCCCACCCAGATCGGACAGACCTCGCGGGGATTGTCCGGGCCGGATAGCCTATGAAATTGAAGGAAGGCTAGAAGAACTGTTGAACACGGATAATCTTCAAAGAAGAATTAATGTTCACTTGTTGAATATCAATGCACATTTATTAGCTATTTAAATAGCATGTGTATTTTTTAATTTTATGGGCTTAGTTTATCAGACGATTTGGGTTCGAGTGTTGGACTTTTTTCCACTGACCTCAGTCAGTGTTAATTTACATTGCCATAAAGTTCGAACACCCTTATTTAACTGTCAAAGAAAAATTATAGTCCTTTACAATGTGGATTATGACGCTGATGGTAGAGTTCCAACGACAATAATTAGCTCTCTTAGAGAATAGATAACGAGATAGAGGTGCGATTTGATTGAGACATGGCTAGCCTACAAGCCTAGGATAAGAGGGGTAGGGAGGGGATTGACATTGGGATTTGGGCATGGTTTAAGGACTATGCCACAATTTAACACCTCTTAGGGATTAAAAAAGACCTAGTAGGGACAATGATATGTTTACAATTACTGGAAAGCTTAGGGACGTTTTTGAAGTCCAGGGGTATTTTGGTAACTTCAGAGCTCCAAGGGCATTATGATAATTTCTGGAATGTTCAAAGATATTTTGGGTAACTTCTGGATAACACAAGGATATTTGTGGTATTTATGCAATTTGGTATTGACCGTGAATAGAGAGACATGAGACTTAGGAAGAGCATAGATGCAAACGTTTCACATTAAATAGCGACATTCACACAATTTAACTGGAAGCCGGGGTATTTCTACAATTCGTTGAAATAAACAAAGGACATTTGCATATACGCAGGATTTTCTTGTAAATACAAAACTTCGTCGACAAATTGTAGACTTTATATGACTTTTCCACAAAAAATGTAGGGCATATCCATAATTTCAGAAATTCACATAATATTTGTACAATTATAGGACTTCTTGTAATTTTGGGAATATTTTCATAATTTTTGATTAATTCAGAAAGTTATAATAGTTATACCGTCAAAATACATAGAGAAATTACATAACAAACCCCTTAGGGGTATAAATGCAAAACCTTAGGGTATTTATAAATCATATCCCTGAGTGGGCCTTCACAAACACACAAAGCACAAATCCTTCAAGTGCGCCTCCGGGTGTCTTCCGAGATGTCTTCTCTTCTTTTTGTATTTATAGAACTTAGGGAGTCATTTGGGACCGGATAGGTACGTGGAGGACCTACCTGGGTCCAAGTCAACCCGGGAGGGGGCAACTGACCCCGGGTAGGGATGTAATTGACCCCGGGTAGGTCCCGAGAGACCTATCTAGGGTCGATTGACCTCGGTGGAGTGTCAACTTTCCCTGGGTAGGTCCCTTCCTAGCGACCGGCTAGCGAAGGGAGAGGGGGTGGCCCTTATAAAAGCCCCCCTTTTTTCATTTTTTCTTTGAGTTTTGCTGTTTGGCCATGTGGAGAGGAGAAAAGGGCTCCACCTTTGTTCTTTGTTTTGCTTCCTCTGCGCCTTTCGTCGAGGGGAGAAGCCTCCATCTTACTGGGCCGTCTCGTACATGTGTGTCGAGCATTCTACAGGTGTGAAGAATATGTTTGTGTGGGTGCTTCCTTGATGCGAGGGGCTTTCTTTCTTTGACTCTGGACATCTGACGGGAATCCCCGAGATTCAGAGCTTTGTCCGGAATCATGGCGATGCTAGGCTTTGTGTCCTTTATTGGTCGTTGTTGAATTAAGTTACCTCCAATTATCTAGATTATCTCGAGAATATGACGGGTTACTCGGCCTGGGGTTCTCGGGGTTCGAAGACGACTTCTTGGGGTGACAGTGTTAGCTTTGTGCCGTATTCTGACCATCACCGAGCCACCTTAACTTTATTTACCTTGATTAATTCGAGAAAAATAATGGGCTCAACAAGAACTCATGAGTTTGGAAGGCAAAAGACTTGAGGCTTATAAACACCTATAGGTGTATCTAGCCCGAAAGACACGAGCTTATGATAAGCTTGTAAAACAAAGGACATTCAAAAGAGGTGACCTCGTCATGATTAAAGAAAAAGAAGTCCCGGCAAGAAGGTCCAGTGACAAACTACAGCTTAATTGGTGAGGTCCCTACATAGTTTAAAGTGTCTACGAGGGAAGCGCATATATGGTGGTCGATCATAAAGGGAACGATCCATTATCTCCTCTCAATGGCAAACACATGAAATTGTACCATGCACCAGAGCATGAGTTTGTACAACGTTCAAATTGGGACATGTCCTTTCTTGACGAGGTATGGTAAAAAAAACAGGGGCTTAAAATATAGGTGCTCTGGCGAACTCAGTTGTTGCCGCCATGGGATCACTGAAGGTAAAAAAATCTTAAACTTGGTTGAGGTGAAAACTCGAAAGGGAGTCTCGGGTAAAAATGGGCAACCTCTCGGTGCGAAAACTCACAAGGGCGCACCGGAAGAAGCTAAAAGGGGCCAGCGTCGGTGAAAACCCGAAAGGGTGTCGTTGTTGGTAAGGTAAAAAAAAAATCTCTTTTATTGTAGGTCGCCAGTATGGGCAAGCCCTATTCGTTGGCTTCGTCCCACGGTGGCAATTGCATTACAGAAATTGGCCATTCAAACTTCTAATTCATGGCTACATCGTCGAAATCGGCTCACACTTTTCGTCCAATCACGGCAAACTTATGATAGGAATTAGCCACCCGAACCTCAAAATTCTCGGCTACGTTGCCAAAGGTTGGGTGATGATTCTTGTCCCACTGTCCCAAACTTGTCAAACTCATATTATAAACAACTCGAATCCCAAATCTTTGGCTGCAAACCACAAATGTCAGCCAACCTAAGTTACAATTTTCGGCTCTAAGCCATCAAGGTTAGCCAACTAAAATTCAAGTCTGTTGGCTACAAACAACAAAGGTCAACCAACATGAATTCCATATCCAAATCCGTTGGTTACGTACCACAAAGGTCAGCCAAGATCCAAACCAAGTCCAAATTCCTTGACTTCAAATCACAAAGGTCAGCCAAAATCTAAACTCATGTTCAAATTCCTTGGCTACAAACCACAAACGCTAGCTCAAAATCTAAACTCAAATCCGACCAACCTAAGCTTAAAACCCAGGTCTCTCGGCTTCTAAACCACAAAGGTCAATTGATACAGATCTATTCCTTAGCTCCAAACCAGGTCAACCAGCCTAAATTCCCATCTTTGGCTTTTAAACCATAAAGGTCGACAGATCCAAATCCCAAGGTTTTGACATCCAAACCACAAAAGTCGGCCAACTCCAACTACTCAATCCCTACGGATATTTTATCTGTCTCATTGATGCTATAGGTGTTCTAAAAAAGGGGGGCTTAAAATACAGTTGCCCTGGCGGCCGTTGCCGTCCTCATTACGAGGGTATCTAAGGGTAAAAATGTCTTGAACCTGGATGAGATGAAAACTTGCGAGGGCATCTCAGGTAAAAATGGATCACCCCTCTCCCTCAATGTGAAACTTGCAAGAGCGCATTGGAAAAAGGTAAAGGGGTCCAACTTTGGCGAAGACCTGAAAGAGCGGTGGAGTTGGTAATATAAAAAAATAGAAAAAGTAGACAAGGAGAGATAGAGGTAACAATTCGCGCTCAAATATATCTTTTTTCATTCATCATCAAAAAGGAGTTCGAGACAAGTCCTCGGAGTAACTAGGGATAAATGCTGAACATATCACAAAAGATCTCAACTGAATGCGCAACCAACTACATGCTGAAAGAATGTTGTCAACCGCGTGTAAGAAAGGTTGTGCTGTCAACTGTATACAAGCAATGTTAAATGCTAGACAAACTCAACTAAGTCCTAGTTTTGTGTTAAAAAAAACAAAAAAGGGGGAAGAGGTTTGTCAAGATTTGGGCTCGCTCTTCTCTAAGTCAGCAATGTGAGCCTCTTTCTAGAGAATCTCTTCC
Source organism: Amorphophallus konjac (assembly GCA_022559845.1). Taxonomy (NCBI): domain Eukaryota; kingdom Viridiplantae; phylum Streptophyta; class Magnoliopsida; order Alismatales; family Araceae; genus Amorphophallus; species Amorphophallus konjac. The sequence goes on from CM040121.1 coordinate 15,744,185, forward strand.
TACAGCATAGCAAGGTCGTGCGAGAGGGCTACCGCCTCAGCCTGTGCTTGGCCCCCCTCCTCTTCAATGCCCTGAGAAACGGCAAGCAAGTCCTAGGCCTTTTGTATAAGAGACTGCACTTCGCTCTTCAACTCCTCAGCTCGAGTCAAGAGCTCTTTGCTACGGCCATGGATGGCTTTAGCTTGAATGTTCTCTGCCCAAATTGCCTTTAACCTGGAGAGCCTCTCTCGCTCCTGTTGAATTATCACTAGAGTCTTCATTTTTCACTCTTGGACAGCATGAAGATGTGCAAATTTGTCCCACAGGGTCACGAGTGCTAACATTCAAGCCTTTTTGGGAAGTCCAAATCCTTGGTACCTCCTGGTAAAACCTTCAACATTACTCCTCATATTCTCAATCGAGAGGAGTGGATCTCGCTGAAGTAAAGGCTCGAGATTCTGAAGTAGCATGGCAGCTTCGTCGGCATATATAAGTGGCACCATCGGCTACGGAAGGCTTGGCCATTCAATGCCCAAGGTAGGAAAATCTGAAGACCTTGTCGGAACATCACCGACAGGGCTGCAAACAAATAGTGATAATAAAGCTTCTAAAAAGGGGGGGGGACGAGAGTTCGGTATGGAATTTGCAAATCTATACCTGAAGTGGGACTTGAAGTAGGATCGACCTCTGAGGGGATCTGCCCCAGAAGGAGAAATAACAACACTAGTCAACTCAGAGGATGGAAGTGAGGGAGCTTCAACTGGCTGAGCATCCATGACAACACCCCCTCCAGGTGGAAGAAATTTATACTGCTCAAGGCAACCACATCCATAAAAAAAATGATGACGATGAAGAATAATGGAATGGTCTAATACCTATCTCTGGGACATTCCCCTTCTCGAAAGTAGCAGGAAGGGTCGAGTTTACTTGAGCAGGTGTCTCAGAAAATGACACCTCCTTCGGAGTCATCACATCAATAACAGGAGGCTACATCGCCCCAGAAGTTCTTGTTATCGGCTGAGGACCTCATAAATGGAGGAGCTGAAGGAAAGAGCAATGAAGAAGAAGAGAAGGAAGAAAATTGATACCATAATCAGTCAAGAGTCCAGTGCATAAAATAAAAAAGAAGAAGGAAAAGATATCCACCTGTTGGACCACTTTAAGTGGGTAGGGTTGCAGTTGGAAGTATACCTGAGGCCAATGGCTTAGGAAGCATCTCAATACCGCCAACATTGCCCGGCTCCTCTGAGGAAGTCTGACGGGTTACCTCTGTATGAGAGACTTCACCAGTCGTGGGGCCTTGCTCCGCCCCAGCTTGTTCAACAACTGTATTAAAGTAAATTGGCACAATGAGTGCCAATAATTCAGATTTAGAGAAAATAAATGAACATGCGGGCTCAAATAAATCTCTTACTCGAAGGGTCTACAATCCCAGTCTCCACTAAATTGATGGTGCAAGCCAGGAGCCCTGGCATAAGATGGTGTGCCACTGTCTAAGGCCTCTACCTCAAGGTCCCCCCTCAACCACATCGTGACTGCAAGACGCCTTATTCGTCACTCTTGGGTCGTCATGATATGTAGGAAGCTTAGTGCATGGACCACATTTGAGGAATTTAGAAATCATGTCCATGGAAGCCAACAGATCAGTAGCTACCCTATTAACGGCTCGTAAAAGTAAGGAAACACTGATGAAAGAATGAAACGAGGAAATAAGAGGCGAAATGTTGATCGTTGGCTCACCTGAAGTGTCTTTCACTTCTCCACCCTCAAGGGAGCTCGTAGGAGGTGAGGAGCTCTTCTTGCTGGAGGAAGAACGGGAGCTCCTCTCGCCAGAAGAACTGGAGCTCCCTGTATCAGAAGAAGAGTTGTCAGGGGAGGGGGAGCGAGAACCCTCTTTGATAGGTGATGAGTTGGGTATAATTTCTTGCCCTTATGTGAAATAAAAAGGAAAATAATTGTTAGCAAGGAAAACCCTCCCCGTACACTAACATACACAAAAAGGGGGCATATGTAGTCTACCCAATGGTTGCTCGGTGAATGTATCCTCTGTCTTAGGGAAAGGGGAGGCATTGGTGACGGGCATATAATCACCGTGCGTGAGTGGTCCTATGTCCACATCCATCTCGGGGGCGGTTTCATCAACAATCAATCCCGCTTGTGCCATGAGATGGAGAGAAGCTCATTCTTGCCCCAACTCCTGGATGACCTAAAAAAATGAGAAGAGGCAGATCATCAACAAAGAGTTGGGTGGGAATAAATCTCATGACAAGAGTAGCAACTAGTGACTTACTGGATGCCCTGCCCTTAACATGAGTGGCATCCTGGGTTCGAGCAGAAGAGGTTGGATGGTCGTCCCCTTCCTCATTTCCGTCCCGAGGCCTTTTGGAAGAAGTTGCAGGATCCTCAAGTGTCACCTCTAGGGAACCATCAACGGGAGAAACTGTGTGGTCCCGTGTATCAGGAACATCCGCTGCAAAAAGAAAACAAGTTAGCATTATATAAACTACACAAGGAAGTGAAATAATATAGGAGGAACAACAGAGTAAATCCTTCACCTATGTTGTCCAAAGGCTTTTTTGGACTCAAAATGATAGCTTCAAGCTTTAGTCCAAAGGTGCAGTCAGCTTTTCTCACAGCCTCTAGAATGTCCTTGGGAGTGCGAGCCTGCTCAATATAGGATATGTACTCCACAGGACCGGCCGAGCCGATTGCGTTTATGATGTGAGCTTTCTAGCCAGCGATGGCCTCATTAGCAAAGGTGGCCTTAAGCAATAAATGCGTCAAGTAGCACTTCTTTATGAGGCTATAGTTTGCCCGAAAGTGCTCCCACTATGAATATGCTTTTGAAGACTTGAGAGCATTGTGTCGGCGAGAAGAAATGCTTGAAACTTTGGCAGTAGTGCCTTTAAGAGGCTTGATTGCCGGTGTTCCCCTTGTCAGTTGGGAGGGGATGCTGGTGGGGACACCGGGTCCACTACTGGGCCCACTACTCGGAGCCGACGCCGCACTGCCCCGACACCGAGCTTATGGCTCGGAGACTCGACTGAAGACCCGGCGTACTGAGTAGATATACTTGTGTGTATTATACTTATTTTGTCTTGTATTTTGAGTATTTGTACGTGTGTAAAATACATGTTTTACTACATGTATTTACTTTTGTTTTATTAGGCAAGGTTGGTCAAAAGTTATTTGTATTTTAAATCTTGTTAAACCTCTAAGTCAATAGTGGGTTGGTGGCCTTTGTTTTATTAGGCTAGGATAGATATGTAAATAAAAGAAATGAGGAAGGTATGGATGTAATAGGCCTTTCCTATAAATAGAAGGCCAATGCTTGTTACGAGAGATATGTTGTATGAATGAAAAATTGAGTTGAAGGAGCCTTTGCCCCTTTGTTCATCTCCCTTCCCTCCTTTCTCATTTTTGTGAGATTCGAGTGTCGCCCGGTGTGAGACCGTCCGGCGTGAGGCCGAGCTGTGTGAGATAGCAGTTATCCGTCCCGTCCTGTTCGCGTCCCGGAGTGCCGTCGATCCATTCCCACGTCGCCGCCGCGTCAAATTGGTATCAGAGCCCAACAACGGCACCTCCGACGAGTCCGACGTCCCCGACGTCTCTCTCTTTCTCTCTCTACGGTTGATAGAGTGAAAGAAGAAGGAAAGATTAGAAAAAAAAGGAGAGATCTCGGTTGAGAGGAGTTTTGGTGAAAAAAAAAGAAATAGAAAAAAAATTCTAGAAAAAAAAAAAGAAAAGCCCCTGTGTTAATCTCCTTCTCTGTTCTCTCTCTTAATCTCTCTGTGTTTCCCCTCTCGGTTCTCCATCTCTCCTCTCCCTCCTATTCCCTCTCTCCCTCGTATTCCCTCTCTCTCCCTCTTTCTGTTACGGGTGAGAAAACAGGAAAACGAAAAAAAAAACATTTCTACATTTCGCGGCACGGGCATCGTCGCCCGTGCCCGCTTTCAAAAGTGACAGCGGCCGCAACGGCCGTTTGTGGCCCACCACCGCCGTCGGGTGCCGTCGTCGCGCCCCCAGCGCACCGCCTCCGCGCCCGCCGCGTCCACTGCCCCCGTGCCCTCGCCAGGCCCGCGCCCGGCCCGCGCTTGGCCGCACCCGAGAGGCCAGCGCCCTCCGCGCCCCGCGCCCGCCCAGCGCGCCCCCCCCCGTCCGGCCCGCGCCCCCGCGCCCGCCCAGTGTGCGACCCGCGCCCGCTCGGCCTTCGCGCCAGCGCCCGGCCCCCGCCTGCGTCTGCCCCACCGGCCCGAGCTCGCCCCTGCCAAGCGCCCCCGCCTGCAGGTGCGCCCGAGCCCGCCCGGCCACCCTGCCGATTGCACCGCACACGCCTGCCGCGCCCGCGCCCTGGTCGCCCGCCCGCGTGGAACGCCCCCTTGTTTGACCACGCAGCCGAAAGGCTTGAAAGAATTTGAAAAAAAAACGTGTGAAAAAAAAGAGTATGAAAAGTCAAAAAAAATTAGGTGAAATTTGAAAAGAGAAAGAAAAGTCAAAAAAAGGGGAGATTGAAAAAAAAAAAAATAATATATATATTGTTATATATATCTATATATATCTATATATATTAATTGATAAAAAAAGAGAGTTGAATATATATATATATCTATTTAACTTATTTCTTGTGGCACTCGAGTCCGCTATTACGGCTCGTGTCTAAGTCGTACGGATGCCGACAGACGATCCGAAGATCACGGGACGTGCGTACCTCTGAGTCTCCCTGCGCGGAGAATTTGGACTGATTTGTTCCCCTGCGCGGGAAATTTAAGCGATTTGTAATAATTCAATCCTCCCTGCGTGGAGTGAATGCTTTGTAACCGCTCAAGCTTCGTCGACGCCGTGCGGGCCCGCACGTCCCCACTCGCCTTCGTCTCCGATCGGAGCTAGACTTTTCAGTCAGCTAGGTACGTGCTCCAAACTTGCTCATTTAGTATCTTTTCAATTGTCGCGCGACGAAGTAAGAGAGAGCCCGATCCATGCAGCCAGTCTTCTGAGAGCATCGCTGTGGACGGTGAGAGAGTGCTTGCTTGCACCTATCCTTTAGGCCCTAGGCTGTCACATTAGAGCACCCTAATTGTCAGGAGGTAGTTCCACAACTACTTCACCTACGGGCGAGCAACTTTCCCTGACCGGTCCCTTCAAATCGACCCTTGCAAATCAGCCGGGTCCACTGCTTGCTAAATTCTTTGGTCCTAGGACTGCATCATTTAGGTCCGATCCCGTGCATGCCACATTGGTCTAGGAATTCATCTGGCCGTCTAGAGCGCCCCTCAACGCTACCCATGGATCAAGAGAGCGTGACTGCTATGCTAGTCCAGCTCGAGCATAATCTCGTGGCCCACTTTGAAGAATCCATAGGCCAACTACGGACGGAACTCGATAAGAGGATCCGAGCCTTAGAGGATCGATTAAAAGGGGAAGAAGGAAGGGTGAATGGCCACGGCAATCCCGTAGTTAATCCTAGGGAGGAAAGAGAGCAAGTACGCCCGAATCAGGCTCCCCAAGGTAGAGAGCAAAAGGCCCTTGTGCCTCGAGAGAGAGACCACGACGATGAAGATATCATCCTACGGAACGTCAAAATTGACGCTCCAAGTTTTGATGGGTCCCTCAACCCCGCTACATACCTTGAGTGGGAAACCGGGATGGATCAATATTTTGACTGGCATCGCCGCATGACCCCTGCCACCAGGCTAAGGTTTGCCAAAATGAAACTCCTAGGTCAAGCCAAGACCTACTGGTGTAATGTTGAGAATCTCCTAGCACGGAGACGGGAGGAGCCTATTAGCACGTGGGAAGAAATGAAGGAGAAATTGAGGGAGAAGTATCTGCCACCTTCCTACCATCAGCGTCTTTTAGACCAATGGCAGAAACTCACCCAAGATGGAAAGTCTGTGGACGAGTACATCACCAAATTTGATGACTTCTTCCTTCGGAGTCGAGTCATGGAGGATGCCTCCGTCACCCTCTCTCGGTTTAGGGCTGGCCTACACGAGAGTATTCAGCGGGAATTATTCTTACGGGAGGTTAACACCCTCGAGCACGCCTACCAGGTTGCACGAGATGTTGAGAGGTTTCAAAGGGTGGCCCCACCTCGGGTTCCCATCTATCGCCAACCTGACGTCCGAAACCCTATAATCCGCTACATTGAGAGAGCTGGCCCCTCCACCTCCTACGTTCCTACTGCTACCCCACTTAGGGCCGTTGCCCCTACGGCTCCTTTCCCACGGAACCCTTTACCTGCACCCGCAGCTGTGCCTAGGCTGAAGTATACTCCACCAATCGAGAGGAGAGATGACAAGGGAAAGGGAGTCGTCCCTAGCACCTCCCAACCAGCCCCTGTCTCGGGAGTCCGCTGCTTCAGGTGTCATAACTTAGGGCATATTGCCACTAATTGCCCCACCCGAGCCTTGGTCATCACCGACCCCCAATCCATGGAGCTTCCACCTCAGGAAGGAGAAACCCTTGAGAGATATGAGGCCGATCCCGACCTCATCACCCAGTTTGAGGAGTTAGATGCAGGATATGATGGCACACATGTCGAGTACATGCAAGTGGGAGATATTGCCGAGAGTTCTAGCCATGAAAGATTGGGTGTGGTCCGCTGCATCCTGGCACACCCACAGGAGGACGACTGGCGTCGAACCTCCATCTTCCAAACCTACATCATGGTCAAAACTCAACCCTGCAAGGTGATCTTTGACAACGGGAGTTGTATTAATGCAGTCTCTTCAGACTTTGTATCCCGTCTAGGTCTACCTACCCATCCTCATCCGAGGCCATACAACGTGGCTTGGGTTGACGACACGTCTATCCCAGTGACCACTACATGTGTCATTCCCATCCAGTTCCAGTCCTACCAAGGACAAATCCTATGCGATGTAGTGCCTATGAAGGTCGGGAGCATCATCCTAGGACGGCCATGGATCTACGATGTAGACCTTACTACATTCGGTCGGTCCAATGAGTGTTCCTTCTCCCACAATGGGAAGAGGATTCAGTTGCTCCCAACACCCCCAAAGGTGGCCACGGGAAAGAGTCCTACCTCCACACCCGCTGCATCCCCCAAAATTCGGGAGAATGCCCCAACCCCCACCAAAGGGAAGCTTCCCATTCCCTCCTCTCCTACACCTGTCATATCCATCCCTAAGGCCCCTAAGGTTGACCACGACCCGATTAGGCGTCTTAACTTCATAGGTGTTCGTGAGATGAATAGAGAGGTTGTCGAGGGTGCCCCTGTTTGGGCTGTTGTCGTCACCATTACCTCTGAGGAGTCCCAGGTCTCCGTCTCACCTGAAGTCCAGGCAATCCTGCGGGACTTCCAAGACATCTTCCCGGAAGACCTGCCTTCAACACTCCCTCCCATGCGTGATGTTCAACACGCCATTGATCTTGTCCCTGGGTCCACCCTACCCAACCTCCCCCACTACAGATTAAACCCCATGGAGCATGCTGAGCTCCAACGAATTGTTGAGGACCTTATTCAAAAGGGCTTCCTCAGGGTGAGCAAGAGCCCATGTGCTGTTCCTGCCTTGCTCACACCAAAGAAAGATGGCACCTGGCGGATGTGTATTGATAGCCGCGCCATCAACAAAATCACTGTCAAGTACAGATTTCCCATTCCCCGTCTTGACGACATGCTTGACATGATGAGTGGAGCCACCATCTTTTCCAAGATTGACTTGAAAAGTGGCTACCACCAGGTCCGGATTCGACCAGGGGATGAGTGGAAGACGGCCTTCAAAACAAAAGGAGGTCTATATGAGTGGCTTGTCATGCCGTTTGGGCTATCCAACGCCCCTAGCACTTTCATGAGGCTTATGACTGAAACCCTCCGCCCCCTCATTGGTTGCTTTGTTGTCGTCTACTTTGACGACATCCTCATTTATAGCCACAACCCTCAGGACCACATTCACCATTTGAGGGAGGTCTGCGAGACCCTGAGGAAAGAAACCCTGTTTGCCAACCTGACTAAGTGTGAATTCATGACAGACCGGGTCACTTTTCTCGGATTTGTGGTTTCAAGTCATGGAGTGTCTGTGGACCAATCAAGGTCCGAGCCATAGTAGACTGGCCAGAGCCCCAGAATGTCCATGGCGTTCGAAGTTTCCACGGGCTAGCCACCTTCTACAGACGCTTCATCCAGGGATTTAGCACCATTATGGCACCCATTACGGATTGCATCTGTAAGGGAAATTTTGAGTGGACCAAAGCCGCCTCCCAGGCTTTTCTTGCCATAAAGGAGCTTATGACCAAAGCCCCTGTCCTCCGCCTACCAGACTTTTCCAAAGTCTTTGAGGTTTCATGTGATGCATCTGGCGTAGGAATAGGTGGAGTGCTTAGCCAGGAGAGCCACCCTGTGGCTTATTTCAGTGAGAAGCTTTCTGATGCAAAGCTTCGATACTCCACATATGATAAGGAGTTTTATGCCGTGGTCCAAGCCCTCAAACACTGGAGACACTATCTCTTACCACAAGAGTTTGTCTTATACTCGGACCACGAGGCTTTGAAATTCCTTAGCTCTCAGAAGGGTTTAAACCCTAGGCATGGTCGGTGGGTAGAATTCCTCCAGTCTTTCACATTTGTCCTAAATCATAAGGCTGGAAAGGACAATAAGGTGGCCGATGCCTTAAGTCGAAGGGTCTCCCTTCTTTCCACTGTTCGGGTAGAGGTCACGGGATTTGATCGCATGAAGGAACTCTATGGAGAGTGTCCTGATTTTGGCCCTACCTATTCTGCTCTGTCTGCTGGATCCTCGACAGCATTTGCTGACTATCTACTCCAGGATGGTTTTCTGTTTCGAGGGCAGCAACTCTGTGTCCCGAGGACTTCTGTTCGGGACTTTCTAGTCTGGGAAATGCATGCTGGAGGTCTTGCTGGTCACTTTGGCCGTAACAAGACTATCCATTCTGTGGAGGAGCACTTCTATTGGCCTGGCCTGAAGAGAGATGTGGCCAAGATTGTAGCCCAGTGTAGGACATGCACGATGGCCAAACAGGTCAAACAGAACACTGGTCTCTACACTCCTCTCCCCGTTCCTGATCGACCATGGGTTGATGTGAGCATGGATTTTATCCTTGGGTTACCACGCACTGCTCATAAGCATGATTCCATCTTTGTTGTCGTTGATAGGTTCTCTAAGATGGCCCACTTTATTGCATGTTCTAAAACATCTGATGCATCTAGAGTAGCACATTTGTTCTTTGATGAAGTCGTGCGTCTGCATGGTCTCCCCCAAACCATCGTGTCTGACCGGGATGTCCGGTTCACTAGCTATTTTTGGAAGACACTTTGGCACCTAGTTGGCACCAAACTGAAGTTTTCCACTGCCTATCACCCACAAACTGATGGGCAAACTGAGGTCGTCAATAGGAGCTTAGGCAATCTGTTGAGATGTCTTGTAGGGGAACATTCTGGCACTTGGGATCTTCTTTTGCCCAGAGCCGAATTTGCATACAACAGCTCCATTAATAGGTCCATAGGCATGAGTCCATTTGAGGTCGTGCATGGCTACAAACCTAGGAAACCTGTGGATCTCATTCCCCTTCCCCTCGAGTCTAGAACGTCCAAATCAGCTGAGGAATTTGCACAGCATGTCAAAAGTCTGCACGAGTCAATTAGCAAGCAAATCAACCTCAGTAATGAGACTTATAAAAAATTGGCTGATTCGCATAGGCGTCACCATGAATTTCAAGAAGGTGACTTGGTTATGCTACGGGTCCGACCCGAACGACTCCCCTCGGGAGCCGTTAAAAAGTTGCAGGCCCGTAGTGATGGACCCTTCCCAATTCTGCGGAAGATTGGCTCTAATGCTTATGTTGTGGACTTACCTCCCGAATATGAGATTAGCTCGACCTTTAATGTGGCTGACCTAGTGGCCTACAAGGAACCCACAGCGATTCCTAGTGACCCTTTCGAGCCTTCTCCTCCCATTGAGAGTGGGCCCACCCCTGTGCGTCCCACAGCCTCGAGAGTACCGCGCGAGCACATTGAGAGGATACTGGATGAGCAGGTGACCACTACACGGAGCAGGGTGTACCAGCGCTACCTTGTCCGCTGGCGGGACCGTCCACCTTCTGATGATTCCTGGATCAGCCGGGACGATCTCCAGCGCCTCGATCCAGATCTGCTGGAGCACTACCACAGTAGTGTCCCCCCTTACTCGACGGAGTCGAGTTCCAGCCGTCCCGGGAGGGTTGGTGGGGACACCGGGTCCACTACTGGGCCCACTACTCGGAGCCGACGCCGCACTGCCCCGACACCGAGCTTATGGCTCGGAGACTCGACTGAAGACCCGGCGTACTGAGTAGATATACTTGTGTGTATTATACTTATTTTGTCTTGTATTTTGAGTATTTGTACGTATGTAAAATACATGTTTTACTACATGTATTTACTTTTGTTTTATTAGGCAAGGTTGGTCAAAAGTTATTTGTATTTTAAATCTTGTTAAACCCCTAAGTCAATAGTGGGTTGGTGGCCTTTGTTTTATTAGGCTAGGATAGATATGCAAATAAAAGAAATGAGGAAGGTATGGATGTAATAGGCCTTTCCTATAAATAGGAGGCCAATGCTTGTTACGAGAGATATGTTGTATGAATGAAAAATTGAGTTGAAGGAGCCTTTGCCCCTTTGTTCATCTCCCTTCCCTCCTTTCTCATTTTTGTGAGATTCGAGTGTCGCCCGGTGTGAGACCGTCCGGCGTGAGGCCGAGCTGTGTGAGATAGCAGTTATCCGTCCCGTTCTGTTCGCGTCCCGGAGTGCCGTCGATCCATTCCCACGTCGCCGCCGCGTCAGACGCCCATCTCTCTTCCAAGCATCGATGATTTCTTTTATAATAATGGCAGCCTTAGAAAAGTGAGTTCTGAAAAATCAGAATCAAGGAACAGAGGTGGTAAATCACGCCTCCGTAAGTGTTGCTTCTCAGTCCCCTCAGTGCCTTTGCAAGCTGTCAAAAGAGATTGCTGTGGTTAAATCGCCATCTGGCGAAGTAAATGTCGAAATGGCCCCTACTGTTCGGCTCAGGAACAGGGTAAACATCCTTATCTTTCCGACACAAAAAGTCCCACTAAGTAGTTGAAACCAAATGCACCTCATGTACTTGTATTGTCGAGAAGATAAAGGAAGTTCTGCATTAGGTGGGATGCATTGATCATATCCAAAGTTTCGAGCAAATTGATGCGGATAATATGGCTCCAAAATTGCAGTGCTCAATCGGCGCAACACTAAAGCACTAGTGCGTGTACAATACACCCACTCAACAAAAGCAAAGGGATAAGGCTCTGAGTCGTGTGTTAGCCTGCAAACAAAATTGTCCAGGCCTCTCAAAGAAAGGTTGGTCGGAAGAGGTAGGAACAATGATCAAACTACAACCCGTCTTTGCCCTTAGTGGGAACAAAGGACAATGTCCGACGGGGACCTACTAGCTATTGGAACACATCTTGATCTGGATGGCCACTGAGAGTAAAAATGAGAGGAGCTGCAGCATTGTCAATTTTTGGTCTCTGCGAGAATGTTGGGAAAAGTGGCCCTGCCCAGGAACTCAAATAATGAGTGGGCGTCATAATGCTCGTCTTGAGGAGAATAATGGGTTATCAAGGCTCCAAAAGAGTGATATACATTAGCTAAGGCTGCGGGAGCAAGTGCCACTCTCTGTTCACAAGCTAATAATCAAGCCGGATAAATAACTTATACCTAGAGAACACCCTCCTCACCCTGAGGAACGACAAATGTGGCCAGCCAATAAGCTAGGTAGGCGGCTAAATATGTGAGAGGCAAAAGGTCACGTGAATTCCACCTCGACAATGAAAGTATACAAATGACGGGCATGTTTGCGGGATTTCACCTTTAATTCAGTATATTGGTTCAAGGGCTTGCTCGACTATGCGAAATCCTAAAATAAGCAATAGGGGCCATTATAAAAGTGTCGAACCTAAGCTATCAGAATCACCTGTGGTGTATGTGAAGTCTTTGTCTCACCTGCATGAGATAAATCCCTCCAAGTCTTCATTAGGAACCGGTAGCAGTAAGCAACATGATATCTGCCATCACCATGTGAATGACTATGATGCAAATCCTCAAGACATTGATGGGTAGACCAGAAATCTCATGAAAGGCCCATAACTTCAGAGCGGTTTTGCTCTCTGCACGGATAAATGTTTTAAAGCAACGATTACACCTTTGTCTGTGCTTGCAGAAGTCCGGTATGGCAAGGATATTGGTATAATACCACGATCACTACATGACGAATTCCTGCCTTGGTCAAAACCGCCTTGTAGAAATGAAGAATACCAATGAGCCATTAAGTGGCTCCTAGACAGAAACTGTGAGTGGGAATTACTGACCACTACTCGTACCAGCTTCGGGCCTTGAGCGATAAGCAGGCATTCGTGGTCATACCCGTCTTCGGTAAATTGCACTCCAGAAGGGGTCAGAATCATTCCATCAATGGCAAGTTCATCAGCTCTGTGTTGACCATTCAACCCCTTGGTCGCTGGTGATAAAGACACCCTTTGGATTTTGAATTTGTCAAAGACACTAAAAAAACCCAGAGTCCGCTCATTGGGGCATTATTTTTGCCTCACATAATCTTCAAGAAAGTTTGGATAGGATAAAGTACAAGTGTCCAGCATGCTATCCCACCCAATAGCCCTCTCAAGACGACGTCGTTCACTTGGTAAAAGTGGGTCATCAGCTTCCATTCTCAAGGGAACGAAGTTCTGGTTGAATGAAAATAAATGGCGATCCAAAGGAAAATGCCAAGGATATTCTCCAGGACGATCATATATATAAACTCCATTTTCCATGAAGATCCTCGATATATCGACAACACCTTCTTCCGGCCCCGCCTCTGCAGTCGGACCCTCAGCCACCCATGTCAAACCACGATCCACCATGTCCAAGTTCTCCAGGGTGATCGTGGGTGGATCAAATGTTGGCATAAACCTCCTATTCTGAGTGATAGAATGTTCTCGCTCCGAGTCCCAAGCCATCAAGTCTCGTATGCGGCGATCCCCATCAAAGCGAGCCATAACAAAAAGACTGCAAAAAGCAAAAGAAGAAATTCAGACAAGAAATGTCAACAAAAAAATCTCATTACGTCAACAAAGACTTGGGAGTACACAAAGATCACGGGATGCACGGGTCACCTGCCGTTGCTTTCGGCTCTAATAGACCCTCCCCGTGGGGGTCATTTGTTGAACCCGTCATTTATTTCGAATACATCGGGACAAAATAAAATTAAATTCGTCGAATGACGGCCGAAAAATTGCGAAAATATAGTCATCATGAAACATGGTCAAATACGGGTCCCCGAGAACCCCTGTTGGAAAGACGGCATGAAATAGAATATTTTCACAGAAAGTGGGTGCTCAAAGAAATTTATTATTATGACTCGCAAGGTGTCCAATCTTGAGCGGGAAGAAATCCTTCAAAGACGGAGTCTCCTCACGTAAACGACGCAAGAAACTAAAGAACAAATCCAGGAGGTGTCGTTTTCTTCTCCCAAGTGGAAGCACAAAAAATTCATGAAAGGATAAAAAATAAAAAATGGGGACCTATTTGTAGGTAGGCTCCCTTTTGCCTTCATAGGGGTCACCTGGCTCGGGTAAGCTCCCGCGGGAGCCTACCCGATCCGGGTTAGGCTCCGCGGGAGCCCACCTAGACTGGACAAGCCCCATAGTGCTTGTCTGGGCCAGATAGGCTCTCGTGGGAGCCTACCCGGTCCGGGTAATGCTCTGCGGGAGTCCACCCAGACTGGAAAGGCCCCTTGGGGTTTTTCTGGGCCAGATAGTCTGCCGTGGGAGGCCTATGCTGTCCGAATAAGCCAATCACGACCGGTCAGGGATGGGGGAGGGCCGCGTGGCCTTGTTCTGACTGGATAGGCCCTCTGCGGCTTGTCCGGGCCCGATGGGGATCTCGCGGCATAGTCGGACTCCAGGGGCACCCACGGATACTTAACCAGTTCGGGTAAACTCCCATGGGAGCCCATCCAGGCTGAGTATGTCCCAAAACCCCTTATCCGGTCCGGTTAAGGATCCTTGGCCCATAAATATCCCCCTATGGGGCCTAAATACACACGAACTACAAAGCAAACTCGGAGCTCTATTGAAGACTTGTGCCTTTGTGTTGTGTGCCTTAAGGGTATGCTTATAAAAATACTATTGTGATGGCGGTTATGCCCTTGTGCATTTTTGTTATGTAATTTCTTATATTTTATATGAAAAATCATGTAAAATTTTGAATTAATCAAAAATTGCAAAAGTACCCCTGCAATCACTAGGAAACAACTTCAAGGTTACAAAATTATAGAAATGTTTTATAATTTTCAGACACTGTAGATACATCTCTGCATTTGTGCAAAAAGTCTCGTAAAATCTACAATTTGTCGAAAAAGTCTTGTATTTTTCAGAAAGTCCTATAAAGTTTTGTAATTTCCGGAATGTTTTGTATTTTATAAAAATGCTCAGGTTATTACAAAAGTACCCTACACTTTTTGTAAATTGTGTAACCCCCCAACATATATGGGTGTCTTGTACACTTGTTCTCGCCTCATGTAGATCAACTCACGACTTTCATCCAATGGTCTGGCGGTGATTATCTCGGCGATCCAATGGCTCGGTTGAAATATGAAATTAATTCTCCGATGAAGATCTGAAAGGCTGATGAAGATAAATTTCAGTCTAACCAACAAGAACAAAAAGTCGATGTCCAAACTATAACCAAACCCTAGTCAGTACCAAATTGCAACCAAACCCTAATCAGTACCAAAATACAACCAAATCTTAGTCAGTGACAAACTGCAGATAAATCCTAAGTCAATACAAAACTATAAATATATCTCTAGTCATACCCAAATTGCAATTAAACCCCTTGAATAGTGCTAAACTGTAAATGAGCCCTTAACAAGTGCCTAATATTTCACTTAGGTCGTAAACTCATTTCTATCCTTATAGGTCTACCCTACGCTTAGACCGAATTACATAAAGATCCTCGTCTCTTCGAATGTGTTTTTTATTGCAATTGCATATATGCCCTCAATATCACAATGGGTGTTGTAAAGGTTAATGATTTTTTGGCAGTTAAACAAAAGTATTCGGACTTTATGCCGATTTAAATAAACACTAATTACAGTCAGTGGGGAAAAGTCCAGTATCCGAACCCAAAATTGTTTAATAAACCTAACTTGCGGGATTAACATTGCACACACCATCTAAATGGCTAACAAATATGCACAAATGTTCAATCATTGGACACCAAATAACTAATTTCTTTGAATATTCGACATCTTATATTTAATTTATTTTATCCGTTAATTCTTGTGCGGAAATAGATTGGCACGTCTGGTGGGACATTTTCTATCTTTCTTTTTGTTTACTAATAAAGGTCCACACCTTTATTAAGGTAGTGATGCCCTTTTTCTTTTTATAGGCGAGGAAGAGGACGATTCTCGTGTCTCATCAAACGACTAGCAAACAACAACAATTAGTCAATGACAACTGTTAAATATAGGTCGCAAGTTATTACAAATCATGCAAGTTTCGGATACCTGGCGACCACGCTCATGTTTGGCGACTTCCCAACGATCGTCGGCTCGCCCTACTTCCTGAGCGTAGTTCCTGTGCTCACAGAGAAGCCGGCCACGCCTACACCTACTAAGGGAGGCTATTCGGCCCGGACAAACCTCGTGGAGCATGTCCGGTCTGGGTGGGCTCCTGCAGAGCCTTACCCGGACCGGGTAGGCTCCTACGAGAGGCTATCTAGCCCGGACAAGCCTTGTGGGGATTCTCCAGTCTGGGTGGGCTCCTGCGGAGCCTAATCAGATCGGGTAGGCTCTCGCTGGAGCTTATCTGGGTCGGGTGACCCCAGTGAGGGCAAAAAGGGAGCCAGCCTATAAATAAGTCTCCATTTTTTTCTTCTTCTTTTAATCTTTTCCTATTTTTTGTGCTTCTATGTGGGAGAAGATAGTGCCACCTTCGGGATTTGTGCTATTGTGCTTTGGTTTCTTGGCCTTTTGCGTGGGGAAACTCCATCTTTGAAGGATTTCTTCTCACGCAAGCTCAGAAATCTTGTGAGTCATAATAATAAATTTCTTCAAGTATCCGCTTGTTGTGAAAATATTTTTTTTATGCTATCTTTTCGATGGGGGTTCCATGGGCCCGTATTTGACCCCATTTCATGACGGCTTCAGCTTTTCGCCATTTTTCGGTCGTCATTTGACGAATTTAATTTTATTTGTCTAGATTTATTCGAGATAAATGACGGGTTCAACAAATGCCCTTCATAGGACGTTCATCAGAGCTGGTGGTGACTGTGGGCAACCCGTGCATCTCTTGATCTGTGTACTCCCAAGTCTTGTTGACGTAATGAGAGTTTTTTTTTGTTGACATTTCTTGTCTGAATTTCTTCTTTTGCTTTTTGCTGTCTTTTTGTTGTGGCTCGCTTCTGTGGGGATCACCGCGTACGAGACTCGATGGCTCGGGGCTCGGAGTGAGAACATTATGTCACTCAAACTAGGAGGTTTAAGTGGAAAACAGCAAAAGCTCATAATCGACGAAACATCGTCTAACTGAAGAGAAGCGTTAGACAAAACTTCGTCTAACTCTCGATAGACGGTGAGTTAAATGATATTCCGTCTAAGTGGAAGAAGTCAAAAGCTGCGATAGACGGAACTTCATCTATTTCTATTATTCGAGCTAAATTTTTGAAAGAAAATAAAAATGTGGAGATCCACCCTCATAAATGGGGGGATCCACCCTCTTAAGGGTCACCAGGCTTGGGTAAGCTCCTGCGGGAGCCTACCCGGTCTGGATAGGCTTTGTTGGAGCCCAAATTTTTTTTGAATGAAAACAAAATGGGGGATCCACCCTCATAGGGGCCACCCAGCCTGGGTAAGCTCCCATGGGAGCCTACCCGATCCGGTTAAGGCTTCCACGGGAGCCCACTCAGATTGGACTGGTGGTCCCTCGAGGGCCCTTTTTCCCCGTGGTAGCGACAAACTAATTGCCTCTGTTGGCCCATAAATCATGAGCGAAGAAAGAAATTACAAGCGACATGTGTACTCCATTGGACAAGTCTCTGGACACGTCGGGGTGGGTCGACAAAGGAATTCTTCCATGGGACGAATAGGCCCTATCAGTCCAGATCCTGGTGATTTACAAGGGCAACTAATGCGACAAATGCGACAAACATGGAAAAAAATCTAGGGCTCCAAAACAAAGATCCCGCTAAAGCTCTCGCTTTTATCATCATTGGTGCACTTCAACCTCAGGGTTGGCTTAGTGGAGCGGGTCCATGCCACTTTTTGGAAGTGGTGTGCGCTCTCCTGAGTTCTTCCCTAAGGATACTTTCTAAAACAAATTTACTGCCAGATCCAAAAAGGATTGGTCCGTCCAAATTGGTAGTGAAAAGTAGATGTCTTAGCTCGAATGCGATGATAGCACCAGAGAGCAGCTCAAGTTCCAATGCCAAACTGGTGATGGCATCACACGATACCTCAGTGTTGAGTGATATACAATATCTTTCAGCCCTGCTTCCAATATATCATCATAAGGTGTTTATCTAAAGAATCGAGACAATAGTCCTTGCCATGCCATCAAGACTCGGGTGAAAATGTCGCACTATCAAAATGCATGGGCTATGCACCATCACCATTTACCCCATTCCATGTCGCGTAAGCAAGACATAGGAGAATGAAGAAATTGCAAAATGCATGGGCCATCCGCCGTCCTTTCAGCTTTGATAGACGCCCCATGGGGGTATTTGTTGGAGCTACAATTTTTGAAAGAAAATAAAAATGGGGGATCCACCCTCATAAGGGCCACCTGGCCTGGGTAAGCTCCCGTGGAAGCCTACCCGGTTCGGATAGGCTTTGTTGGAGCCAAAAAAAATATTGAAGGAAAATAAAAATGTGGGGATCCATCCTCATAAGGGACACTCGGCTTGGGTAAGCTCCCGCGGGAGTCTACCTGGTCTAGATAGGCTTTTTTGGAGCCCAAAAATTTTGAAAGGAAACAAAAATGGGGGATCCATCCTCATAGGGGCCACCCAGCCTGGGTAAGCTCCCGCGGGAGCCTACTCGGTCCGGGTTAGGCTTCCACGAGAGCCCATTCAGACCGGACAGGCTCGTGGGGCTTGTTCGGGCCGGATGACCTCTCTGGGGAGGTCTATTTGGTCCGCGGCTGGTCGGACTGGGGGCCTACCTGCGGAGCCTTTATCCGGGCTCGACTAGCCTCCCATGGGGGCCTATCCTATCCGGATAGGCCTCGTGACCTGTTCGGAATGGGGGCCCTAACCATGGATCCTTACCCGGTCTGGGTAAGCTCTCAAGGGAGTCTATTCGACTTGGGTAACCCCCAAAAAGGCTTGTCCGGTCCGATTATGCCTATTTGGCCTATAAATAACATAGAAGTGGGAGGAGGAGAAGCAATCTCCTAGTCTTTTGTGCCTTGTGTGTCTCCACTAAGAAGGGTGTGTCTCGTGTTATTTTTGAAGCCCAATAAAGGTGTGATGCATGTATACATTTGGGTTTGCATAGATGCCTATGTCATTGCGATTATGTCCCTTGTGATTTCTTGGGTAATTCTCTTTGGGGAAAATGTTATAATTTTTTGAAATAATTAGAATTACATAAAAATCCTTGTTCAGTCCAGATATTACAAAAATACCTTTAGTCTGTGCAAAATTATAATTTTTTTGTTCAGTCTAAAAATTACCAAAATCCCCCTGGTCTATCCAGAAATTATCAAAATGCCTCTAGTCTGTCCAGACATTACCAAGGTCTCATTGTTCAGTCTAAAAATTACCTAAATACCCCTGTTCAGTCTAGAAATTATCAAAATGCCCTTGGTCTGTCCAAAAATTATCAAAACATCCCCATTCAATCTTGAAATTACCAAAATACTCTTGTTCAGGTTCATGCCTTCTGCACGACTTGGTGGTGCGGGATCATGTCACTTTCCTAAAGCGGTGTGCGCTCTCCTGAGTTCGGCTTAAGGCTCACCATCCAAATCCGTATGCCTTTCCATGGCCAAGAGCTATCGTACCCGGAAAACCTAGAAAGGGGATGAAATTGCAAATAAACATTGGAAAGTCAAAAAATGGCAGATAAGTCTAGGGAAATCCTGAAAATGTAGATAAATCCTGAAAAATTAAGAAATGACAGATAAGTCTAAGAAAATTCAGAAATTCCCTGGACATTTCTGCCATAGACAAGAAATGATAGGAGTGCCTAGAAAATATGAAAAATTGTAAATATACCTTGAAGAATCAAGAAATGACAATAATGCCTATAAATGTCAAGAAATGATAGAAATGTTATGAAAATTCAAGAAATGACTGAAACGTCTATGTAAGTCAAAAAATTACGCAAATTACTTTGGAAGTTTACAAATGACAGAAATGCGCAAAAATGTCAAGAAATGACCGAAATGTCCTAGAAACTAGAAAGTCAAGAAATGACATAAACATCCAGGTTAAGTCAAAAAATTACACAAATACGTAAGGAAGCCAACAAATGATGATAATGTCCAAAAATGTCAAGAAATGACATAAATGTCTTGGAAAGTCAAGGAGTGACTGAAATGTCTAGGCAAGTCAGAAAATTATAGGAATATCCTGGAAAGTCAACAAATGACAAAAATGTTTAGAAATGTCAAGAAATGACGAAAATGTCTTGGAATGTCAAAAAATGACAGAAACATCCAAGTCAGAAAATTACACAAATACTCTGGGAAGTCAACAAATGACAGTAATGCCCAAAAAAATCAAGAAATGACAGACATCTCAAAAGTCAGAAAATGACATAGATGTCCAGGGAAATCAAGAAATTGGAGATATACCCTGAAAAGTCAATAAATGATAGATAAATTCAGGGTAACCAGTAAATTACAGAAATGCCCTTGGAAGTCAAGGAATGACATAGAAGTCCAAGAAAGTCGAGAAATGATTAAAACGCCCAAAAAAGCCAAGAAATGACAAAGATGTCTCTAGAATGTCCAGAAATGGCACTTGAGTCCAGGAGAACAGGAAAACTACAGAAATACCTAGAAAGAGTTAGAAATTACATAAAGGTAAAAAACTATAGAATTACCCAAAAAGGGTTAGAAACTACAAAAATACTCAGGAACGGTCAAAAATTACTAACATACCCTAAAAGGGTTAGAAATTATAGAAATTCCTAGAAATGGTCACAAACTACAAAAATATCCTAGAAGGGTCAATAATTACAAAAATATCTGGAAAGGGTCAGAAAATGTAGAAATATCCAGAAAGCGCCTGAAACTACAGAAATACC
The DNA here is from genome assembly GCA_022559845.1 of Amorphophallus konjac. Classification (NCBI taxonomy): domain Eukaryota; kingdom Viridiplantae; phylum Streptophyta; class Magnoliopsida; order Alismatales; family Araceae; genus Amorphophallus; species Amorphophallus konjac. Next base: position 15,764,454 of record CM040121.1, read on the forward strand.
TAGATAGGGTCAGAAACTACAAAAATATCCGCGGTGGGTTAGAAATTACATAAATATCCAAATAGGGTTTGACCTCGATGAAATTTACATCTAACAATCAAATCTTGATTAGGAGCAAATTCAACTGTTTGATCGTGGCCAGTTGCAAATCTAGCCGTCCGATTGAGGATAAAAAATAAATTCAATGGTCTGCTCGTGACTATAATCAAATTCAATAGTCTGATCATAGATTTAAGTCAATTCAATGATCTGATCGTCGATAGATTCAAATACAAAGTTCCAAGTGTAAATTCGAAGATCCGAGTACATAATAGGGACCAAATATAACGGTCTCACAAGGCCAAATTGTAATCCAAATGACATATATTTGAGAAATGAAAGTCTTCGGAATTCCCTTAAGAATGTGTCTCTAATGAACGATCATCAATATTATATTTAGTAGATAAAACCCACGATATCACAACGGGTATTGTAGAGATCAGAAATGTGTCTTTAGCAATTAATCAAGGGTATTTGGATTTTGCGTCGATGTAAGTAGACATCGATTCCGGTCGGTGGGGAAATGTCTAGTATCCGAATCCTAAATCGTATGACAAATCAAATCCGCAGAATTAATAATGTGCATGCTATTTAAATAGCTATAAATGTGCATTTATGTTTAACAAACGAACATTCTAAATTTTTTCCTTGTTAAACATATTGGCACGCTCGGTGGGACATTTCCTACCTTTCATCTCTTTGTCAAAGAACACCCTTTCCTTTATGAAGGTTGTGATAACTCCTTCATACTCTTGCAAACAAATTGAAAGATTGTGGCGACAATGGCTGCTATCACTCACGGGCTTCTCGTCATCGCCAACCACGCCATGTGTGGCTACTTGACTTCTTGGGCAAATTACCTGCATTTGTCAGATTACCTTTCTTTCTCAGGGCGAACCCTACTGTTAAACCTGCCCTGGCCTTTCCTGTTGCCGCCGGGGGCATCAAAGTGAAGGCTTCCTTCTGACGCCTAAATGCCAAAACAAAACATGTCCAAAGCCGCTCTTGTTGAAAGGGAAGGCAACACTGCTCCGTCGATGGTAATAAACCTACTACAGTCATGACCGTTGAAGCTAGCCCGGCCTAGGCTGCTGTTGGGGCATTAAAGTGAAGGCTTATTTCTGAAGCATAAGTATCAACAATATCCATGTGTTGTTCTTGCTAACTAGGGGCAACGTCATTGCTGAGGTGGAAAACCTATTGCGACTATATCCATGTCTGGCAAGATGGGTCCTTGTCGGGAAAAAACACATACACATTTGGCTCGATGGAGGCAAGTCGATCTTGTCACGGGAATATCATGCCCCTGCCATGCCCACCTCCAATCTCTTCAACAATACTTTGCCAACTACATCAAGTCAAGGTGGAGGTAAAAAAAAAAGGTCGGTGCCTAAGCCTTGAAGCAGAAGCAAGTGTGCTAACAGAAAGCCAAATTCTTTAAGTCCAAATGAGGGGGCAATCCTATCGCCTAATACATCAAGTTAAGATGGGAAACAGAAGAAGCCAACGCTAAGTCTCGAGCCAGAAGTAAGAATTGAGGTCCTTGCTCGGGCATCTCATCCCTAATACATGCTTGCTCTGTATGGAGTGCCCCGTGGTTCCTTGAGTGCCAGTTGTAGAGAGGAATGCCATCAACTAGGGTGTGCACTGGCAGGAAGCCAAAGCCCCCAAGTCTGAGCTAGGGGGAAATGCTATTGCCACATACATCAAGTTAAGGTAGAACTGAAAGAGGCTGCGTACAAGCCTCATGTCAAGAAGCAAGTGTGCCGGTAGAAAGTCAAAGCTCTCAAGTCCAAGCGAGGGGGCAATTATGTGGATCTTCGACGACTCCGTATCAAGTAAATATGGGTCATCAAGAAGGGGTCCCATGCAATCAAAAGGACGAGGGTAGTTCAACTCACCCAACCATCAACCCAGCAGTTAGCCAAGAAGCCAATCATCCGAGATTCCCGAACCCTCCATCCTTGGGGGCAAAAGAAAAAAGGAATTCATAAGAAGCCTAGTAAAGTCCATTAATCTTCGGAAACAATCCAAACCGAGGAGATTGGCGATCTTGGGGTTTTCTCGTCCTAGGCATGGAATGCCATATCGCCATATCTCAGAGAGATCTCGCCGAGATCGAGATGTCGGCGTGTCCGCGAGAAATGGAACACCCGAGTTCCCCTTTCTCGTTTTGTTTGGGTGGGTTCGTCATTCGGCGGGCACGAAGACGTCAACCAGTGCGCGAACGAGTGAATCAGGGTGGACTTAAAGCCCCCACGGTCGAGCCCTCGTCCAAACCCCGATGCTCTCCCTCTCACACCCTCGACACTCTCACTCTCCCCCACATCTCTGCACGCGCTCGCCGGAGCCCTAGGTGGCTCTTCAAGCTAGCTGGCCGCCTCAATTGCGGGCGAGAGGTGTATGATCGAGTTCGCCGGCGTCGGATCTCAAAGTGGACAGGCGAATTGAGGCATTGAGATTCCTTTGAAGCGGGGGTTCCCGCTGAAGTTGATGATACCTGTCGGAGCTCCTTCCCTGCCGACTGTTGTTCAGTCTCTGTCTCTCCCTCTCCCTTGGACTCTCTCTCTATCTCCTCCTCTCCCCCAGACTGTCTCTCTGTCTCACCCTCTCTCTCAATCTCTCTGAGCTCTCCCTCCCCCCCAAGTTCTCTCTTAGCTTTCCCCCTCCCCTGAACACTCTCTGTATCTTCCCCTCTTCTTCGGACTCCATCTATCTCCCCCTCTTCTTCGAACCCTCTTCTCTGTCTGTCTCTCACCCTCTCTCTCTGTCTCTATCTACCTGTCTCCCCCCGATCTCTCTCCTCCCGCGCTCTCTGTCTCCCACCCTCTCTCTCTCTCCCCACTCCCTCTCTGTCTGTCTTTCTCCCCCCGGTCTCTCTCCTTCCGCCCTCTCTCTCTCTCTGTCTCCCACACTCTCACACTTTCCTCTCTCTCTCACCCTCTCTCTAATCTCTGTCTTCTACCCTCTCTCACTCTCTCTCTCCCCGCCCTCCGTCTCTCCCTTCTATCTGAGATAGAGGGAGAGAGAGAGGGAGACAAAGAGAGGTTGAGAGAGGGAGACAAATATAGAGAGAGGGGGGAGACAAAGACGAAGACAGGGGACACAGAGAGACTGAGAGAGAGAGAGAGAGATAGAGGGAGACAGATATAGAGAGAGGGGGAGACAGAGAGAGAGATAGAGGGAGATAGAGAGAGGGAGAGGGGGAACAGAGAGAGAAGGGAGAGGGGGGTTGTCTTGGTTTGATTTTTTCATGCTATTTTTTAATAATTTATAATATTTATTTTGTTCAAAATATATTTAGATCAGAATTCATGTGGGAGATGTGACAAATTTTTACTGCTGGCTGTCAACCTAATGCAAACCCTCCTCCTTTCTCATTCGGGCTTGGGACCGGCCATGGCTAACTAAACTTTTTAATAAAATTTTAAAGGAACGGAGAATACCAGAAGTTTGGAGGAAAAGTGTTGTAGTTCCTTTTTATAAAAACAAAGGAGATATTCAAAGCTACAATAATTATCGTGGAATTAAGCTTATGAGTCATACTATGAAACTTTGGGAAAGAGTAATTGAAAAACGCCTCCGATATATGACTACTGTATCGGAAAATCAGTTTGGTTTTATGCCGAATAGATTTATTACAGAAGCTATTTTCTTACTACGGCAGCTAATAGAGAAGTATAGAGAGATAAGAAAAGATTTGTATATAGTTTTTCTTGATTTAGAGAAGGCGTATGATCGAGTACTGAGAGATTTAATTCGGTAGACATTAAGAAAGAAAGGAATCTCTCAAGGATATGTTGATTTGATTAAGGATATGTACGACGGTGTTATTACTAGTGTTCGAATTATTGCTGGAGAGACTGGTGAATTTCCAGTTTCTATAGGTTTGCATCAAGGTTCTGTACTAAGTCCGTATCTTTTTGCCTTAGTTATGGATGAAGTAACAAAACAATTGCATGATGATATCCCTTGGTGTATGTTATTTACAGATGATATTGTCTTAATTGATGAGAGTATTGATGTTTTAAATGCTAAGTTAGAGCGTTGGAGAGATGCCTTGGAGTCTAAAGGTTTTAAAATTAGTAGGAGTAAGTCAGAGTTTATGCATTGTAATTTTAGTAATAGGAGAGTGGTACAGGAAGACAAGGTTCTAATTGATGGGCATAACATTCTGAAGAGTAGTAGCTTTCGATACTTAGGGTCTATCATATAAGAGAATGGGGAGATTTATGATGACGTTACATATAGGATTAAGGCAGCTGGTTAAGATGGAGAAGCGCATCAGGAGTCCTCTGTGATCGTCGTATGCCTGTGAAACTCAAAGGGAGATTTTATAGAACGGCTGTGAGACCTGCTTTGTTATATGGTACCGAGTGTTGGGCAGTACGAAAGGAACATATTCACAAAATGTGTGTAGCAGAGATGAGAATGTTGAGATGGATGTGTGGCAAGACTAAGAAAGATAAAATTAGGAATGAGCGCATCCGTAAGGACTTAGGGATAGCCCCAATTGATAGTAAAATAAGAGAAAATAGACTCAGGTGGTTTGGTCATGTACTTCGTCGCCCTAACTCAGCGCCGGTTAAAAGATGTAACATCATCTTAGTGGATGCTAGTAAAAGAGCTCGGGAAAAGCCTAAAATGAGATGGTGTGATGTTATTAGGAAGGACATTAGTTTCTTGGGTTTAAATATGAATATAGCACTTGATAGAAATCTTTGGCGGAACAAGATTCATGTAGCCGACCCCAAATAATTCGGATAAGACTCAAATGATGATGATGATCAATATTTATTTTGTTCATATTGTTCTTACGTGTGATATATGATATAGTTGGCACTAGTGCATGCGAATGGTTTTGTTATTGTTACCATTACTCTTTATTAGGTAAAATTGAGTTGTCAATTACAAAAACATGTTTGTGAAATTGAGTGGTAAGTATAAAAGAATTATAGGGTGTTTGGGAACAATTTATAAAAAAACTCTTTTTATCTTAAAAAATATGATGTGTTAATTTTTAACTTAATTTTTAAAATTGATAAAAATAAGGTACTCTCTGTTTGGCAAAAACACTATAATTTTTAAATTTTAAATAAACTTGTTTGTTCTGCAGGTGTCCGTCATTTCCCCAGGCTGTCCATGAGTTCCCAGACATTGATGACGTGGTGAGAGTTGTCGGGGAGAGAGGGAGCACATGACCCCCTCGCCGTCGCCAGTCGCTGAGGCCTCGTAGGGCGCGGCCAGGTCGTGAAACAGGTCGGCAACGCGCCTTTGGAAGGACTCGAGCTTGTGGACACCGGTGGCGCTGGCGCCAGCGCCGTCATGGTGGGAGTCCATGGAGTGGACCTGGTCGCGCCGGACGCCGAGCACCGAACGGCCCAACGGCGGGAACGGCGCGGAGGTGCCCTGGTAGTCTGCCGCGGGCATTGTCACAGGACAAGGGGCAGAAACCAGAACGCGGGGGCGGGGGCACAAACATCCACAGAAAAATCGTAGAATAGAAGTAGCAGCACAATCCGAGGAAATCTTCCCAGTTCGGCGGGAAGATCTTGGAGTCGGGGAGCTCCAATAATTTATGGGATCTTCGGAGAGAGAAATGGGGAACCTGATCAAATTCCGGGAACGATCGGAAGGGTTTCGTCGAAGACTCGACGGGGGAGGAGGAAGTGGAAGAGTGGGGGGGGGGAGAAGAAGAAGGCGGTGGGTTGAGAGCGGCGGAGGGGACGGGCGGTTTCCAAAGGGCAACCGACGGTTGGGTTTCGGACCCCGGGTGTGGTGTGCGTGCGGGAAGGATGTCAGAAGGAAGGGAGCATAGGAACATGCCAAGAGAGGGAGGGAGCACAGGGACGCCGGAGTTCGTTGGGGAGAGAGGGAGAGGGAGGGAGCACGTCGGGAGGGCATCGGGAGAGAGAGTGGGGCAGAGCGCAGTGGAGAGAGAAAGAGGGGGAGGGAGCACAGGGAGAGAGAGGGAGAGGGAGGGAGCACGCCGGAGTTCACCTGGGAGAGGGGAGGGTTACGGGTCGCAAGATCTTTTAAAAAAGAATTGGTCGACCCTTGTTTTTATTTTGAGAGAACTTTTCAGAGGGTGAAACTTATTCCTAAAATTAGGGGAGAGTTACCAAACACATCTAAGTGAGTTCCCTATACCTATTTTTAAAGTTGAGAGAAAAAAGAGGTAAAAAAGAGCAACCAAACACTCTATTAAGATTTTTTTAGAAATAGGCTATACATAATGAAAAATTTTCTGAAATCATCGAACCCGATCTCCCGAGATTTTTTCGAGATCTCTCCGAAATCTCCTCTCCACCCCCCCCCCCCCCCCCCCCGAGACGAAGCCGGGATATGATATGGCAAACCATGGTCCTAGATGTCGGATTTTAACTAACTAGGGGAGCTCACTCGTCCGAGTTTGAAGCCTAAGAAGAAAAGGACACAAAAGCACAGAGCATGTCCCAACACTACTCACCGAAGCAGAAATGGGGCATTTTTTGCTTTTGTAAACATCGTGCCGGGGTATGTCACCCCACGCAGCATCAAAGTCATTAAGCAAGAGAGGGCTGTTGATCCAAAAATGCAGAAAGCCAGTCTTGACAAAGAAAACGCCAAGAAAAGTCAAGGGCAAATTAATGAAGCAGCTCAAATTGTACAAGTATTCCACAACCTCAGCATGCATGTAGCTGAATACCAAGAATTGCCTCACGAAATAATCAAGTAAGAAATTAACACCGCCTTCGAAGTGCAGCAACAAGAGGCCGACTAGGTTAAACTGACCTCAAAGAATCTTCTTCAGTCCAACCCTTCTGCGGCAAGAACTCGAAACAGGAATTTCAACTCTGGGGGGATGTTCTAATTAGCCCCAAATTTGATACTCCTTTCCCTCAAGACATGGCACGAGGCGAGAAAAGGGAGAAGAATAGAAAAGAAAAAGGCGAAAGTTTTGCTGAAGAACTAGACTACCAGCTTAGAAAGTCAAAAGGGCATATCTGGCGCAAAAAGCTTTAAGGGAAAAGCTAGAGGCAAAGCATCAAGCAAACCTTCAAACAAAGTCTCGGGTAAAACCTCAAGTAGGGTAACTCCGACAAGCAAGATTCTAAGCAAGAACAGGAAGAAGGCTTCAGGCAAAACTCCAGGCACAACCAACAAGGCAAGCTCAAGGAAGAAGGATTCATACAAAACTCCAGGCAAAGCCAGCAAGGCAAGACCAAGGAAGAAGACTTCAAGCCAAACTCAAGGCAAAAGGCGTCAAGGCAAGTCCACGGAAGAAGATTTCAAGTAAAATCTCAGGCAAAAATAAGAAGGCATATCTAAGGAGGACCTTTGTCCTTCCTTTTCCAATTCAACACTCCCTCAGTGGAGTTCATCTCAAATCCTTAAGGTTTCAAACCTTTCATGACTCTAAACATGTCTTTACGGTGTCTATCTATCCATACATGGGCTCTATTCTATTCTTTGGTGCCAAGCATTCTTTGAGCACAAACTTATCGCTTTACCAACTAATTTCGGGCTTTGACTCACATTTGGGCTCTAACCCTTTCCTTGACACATGCTTACTCGAACTTCAGCCCATCTCTTCATATCCCAATTATGTCTGGGCACCAACCCATCTTTTGACATCAAATCAATTTTGGGCATCAAGCCATCTATACATGGGCACCAATCCATCCTCAAACCCACTTTGGGCTCTAAGCCATCCATATATAGACTTTAACTCATACTGTGACATCAAAGCAATTTTGGACATCAAGCCATCCATACATGGGCTATAACCTATCTTTAAACCCACTTTGGGTACAAACTTATCCTTTTGCCAACCAATTCCGGGCTTTGAGCTATATTTGGGCTCTAACCCATTCCTTGATACTCATGCATTCACGGGCTCCAATCCATCCTTTGGTACCAAACCAACTTCAAGTATCAACCTATGCCCACATTGCTCACAATGAACACCCCCCCCCCCCCAAAAAAAAAAAAAAAAACCCACCAAATTTCATTCCAAAAAGGAAGGGTGGAAGGGAAGAAAAAAAAGGGAGACAAAGAAAAGAAGAAATTCCGAATCAGGGGAGGCTGCTCTAGTCTTTGTGACACCTAAAAGGGGGTGTCCTGCAAAATTCATATGCCATCACGAAGTTGTTGACTAACAACAAAGCAGAATATGAAGTCTTGATATGGACACCAGGTGCATCAAAATCTGTGGGGATTTGTAGCTGGTGATACAGTAAGGTGAAAAGAGAAAAAAAGAACAAGAAGTTCTGGGAAATTATTGATGTCAGAAAGCAAGAATGGGATGCTCTACCAATGCCTTCAAACGTATAGAGTTCGGAGGATGCATGACAAATTTGTTGAAGAAAGGCTTTTCAAGAAAGATGACCCTGTCATGGTCGAGGAAGAAGAAATGATGGCAGTCATCATCGACGAAGGAAATAATCCTTTCCTGCAACTCAATGGAAAGTGTGGGAAGCTCCACCATGCTCTCGAGCATGAGTTTATATGCTATCTATGTGCAACGGACCACTGTGCCATCAAAGACCAAGTCCGTGCAAAAAGAAAGGAAAAAAAGAAAGAATGAAGGAAAGAAAGAAAGAGAGGAGCACTGTCAGCCCAAACCCTTTGAGGCAAAAGTTCAAAGCAAAAATTTCAACTTTGGGGGATTGTTCCACCTAGCCTCATCGCCAAACATTCCTTCCTCTTGAAATGAAGCGTGAGCTAAGAAGAAGAACAAGAAAAGAAGTGCTTGAAGAGAAATTTAAAGAAACAAAGTTGAACGGACGGCTACCATGGAAACTCCCAAAATGGGAAATCCATATGCGAAATTGTAGAAGAGGGGACAATCCTTCTTTCCACTAAATGAAACACCACGTGAAACTAAAGTTGCATTTGTTACATGATTCACCTCAGTTGAATCACCACCTTGGCAGAGTTCAAGTCCAGAACAAAAAAAAGTGGGGATTAAAATAGAGGTGTCCCAAGGGACATAGCCATTCCCATTAAGGGGATGTCTAAGGGTAAAAATACCTTGAACTCGATTTAGGTGAAAATCTGAAAGGGCATCTCAAGTAAAAAAGAGTTATCCCTTGATGTAAAAATTCGCAAGGGCACATCGAAAAAAGTTGGAAGGGGGCCAGTTTCTGCGAAAACTCGAAAGGGCGGTGAAGTTGGTGATGTGTAAAAAAAAGGAGAGATTTTTTTTTTTACACATTAGGCGGTAGCCTGGGGTGGTCGGACCCCCCCACCACCTCCCTCATTCAATGGGAGGCCGGAGGAGGTGGCGGTGGGAGCCGGTAGCCTGCGGTGGTCGGACCCCCCCACCCACCACCTCCCTCATCCACCCTCCCCCCGCCACCCACCGTCGATCTAGCCAGTGGGAGGCCGGAGGAGGCGGCGGTGGGAGGTGATGACCGGCGGTGGTTGGACCCCCCCCCCCCCCCCACCCACCACCTCCCTCATCCACCCTCCCCCCGCCACCCACAGTCGGCCACCGCCTGGGGGGCCGGAGGAGGCAGCGGTGGGAGGCGGTGGTCGGATCCCTCTGGCCGGTGGGAGGCCGGAGGAGGCGGCGGTGGGAGGCGGTGGTCGGATCCCTCTGGCCGGTGGGAGGCCGGAGGAGGCGGCGGTGGGAGGCGGTGGTTGGACCCCCCCCCCCCCCCACTCACCACCTCCCTCATCCACCCTCCCCCCGCTACCCACTGTCGGTCACTACCTGGGAGACCGGAGGAGGCAGCGGTGGGAGGCTGTGGTCGGACCCCCCCACCCCACCCACCACCTCCCTCATCCACTCTCCCCACTGCCACCCACCGCCGGCCTGACCAGTGGGAGGCCGGAGGAGGCGATGGCCGGACCCCTCTACCCCCCACCTCCCTCCTCCCCCCTCCCACATCCCCCTACGGCCCTCACCGCCTCCTCCCGTGGACGGCCTCCCACCGCCGTCTCCGCCCTCCATTGCCCTCCCACGGCCCCCTACGGCCATCCACCGCCGCCTTCTCCCACCCACCGCCCACCCTCCTCCCTTCTCTTTACAAAAAAAAAAAGAAACTCAAAACATTTAACTTACCTCGCTGGAGGCCTCCGATCGCCGGTCCCCGCCGCCCTGCGCCGCCACTGCAACGCCCCTCGCCGGCCACCACCACTGCGACGTCTGGTTCACCCACCCACGCCCACGTTGGATTATAACGCCGGACCGGCACGAGCCGGGTGGGCCGCACGTACCAGGCCGGTCCGGCAGCGAACCGGTCTGGTATGCAGCGGGACGCACGGGACCGTGCGGGCCAATGCATCCCGACCACGTACCAGCTGTCTCGCAATTCGCCTGCGCCAGTCTGGGATGGTGGTTCGGGCCGAATCGGGACGGTTTGGTAAACCCTGGGTGGAGCGGGACTGCCACTTCCTTGAAGCGGTGTGTGTTCTTTTAAGTTCGGCTTAAGGCTCACCATCCAAATCCATGTGAATACCCGGAAAACCCAGAAAGGGGATGAGATTGCAAACAAACCCGGGAACTCCAAGAAATGGTAGATAAGCTCAGGAAAATCCTGAAATTACAAATAAACTTTGGAAAGTCAAGAAATTGCAGATAAGTCCAAGGAAATCCAGAAATTACAAATAAGACTTGGACAGTCAAGAAATGATAGGAATGTTCAAGAAATTAAAAAAATGCAAATATACCTTGGAGAATCAAGAAATGACGGTAATTTCCAGAAATGTCATGAAATGACATAAATGTCTTAAAAATTCAAGAAATGACAGAAACATCCAGGTAAGTTAAAAAATTACACAAATATCCCGGGAAGTCAACAAATGACAGAAATGTGCAAAAATGTCAAGAAATGACATAAACATCTAGGTAAATCAAATTACACAAATACCTTGGGAACACAAATAACGGTAATGCCCAAAAATGTCAAGAAATGACACAAATGTCTTGGAAAGTCAAGAAGTGACAGAAACATTAAGGTAAGTCAAAAAATTATAGGAATATCTTAGGAAGTCAACAAATAATAAAATGTCCAGAAATGTCAAGAAATGACAGAAACATCCAGGTAAGTTAGAAATTACACAAATACTCTGGGAATTTAACAAATGACAGTAATGTCCAAAAATATCAAGAAATGACAAAGGCACCCCGGACAGTCAAAAAATGGCATAGATGTCTAGGGAAATCAAGAAATTAGAGATATATCCTGAAAAGTCAATAAATGATAGATAAATCTAGGGGCACCAGCAAATTGTAGAAATGTTCTAGGAAGTCAAAGATTGACAAAGAAGCCCAAGAAAGTCAACAAATGATTAAAACATCTAGAAAAGTCAAGAAATGACAAAGATGTCCCTAGAAAGTTCAGAAATGACACTTGAGTCCAAGAGAACTAGAAAACTATAGAAATACTTAGAAAGGGTCAAAAACTACATAAAAGTCCAAGAAGGGTTAAAAATTGCAGAATTATTCAGGAATGGTAAAAAATTACAGAAATACCTAGAAGGATTAGAAATTATATAAATACCCAAATAGGATAAAAAATTACAGAAAGGCTCAAAAACTACCGAAATACTCGAGAAGGGTCAAAAATTAAAAAAAATACTCAAAAAGGTCAGAAACTATAGAAATACTTAGAAAGGGTTAGAAACTATAGAAATATCACTCGGAAGGGTCAGAAACTACATAAATACCTAAGGGTCAGAAACTACATAAATACTCGAGAAGGGTCAAAAATAAAAAAATTACTTAGAAAAGGTCCGAAACTATAAAAATACTTAGAAAGGGTTAGAAACTATAGAAAAACGGAAATATCACTCAGAAGCGTCAGAAACTACATAAATATCCAAGAAGAGTCAGAAACTACAAAAATATTTTAGATGGGTCATAAATTATAGAAATACCCAAATAGGGTCCAACCTTGATGAATTTCAAATCTAACGGTCAAATCTTGTCCAGGAGCACATTCAATGGTATGATCATGGTCAGGAGCAAATCTAACCATCCAATTGAGGACAAAAAACAAATTCAATGGTCTGCTCATGACTAGAAGTAAATTCAACGGTCCGATCATATATTGAAGCCAATTTAATGGTCTGATCGTCGACAGAAGCAAATACAAAGTTCCAGACGTAAGTAGAAGTTCATCCAACGGCCAAAATGTGACTAGATGTAAATTCGAAGGTCCTAGTACATGGGACCAAATGTAAAGGTCTCACAAAGCCGATTGTAATCCAAATTACATATAGTTGTGAAATGAAAGTCTTCGAATTTTCTGTAAGTGTCTCTCCAATGAAGGATCATCAAGATCATATTCATTAGATAAAATTCACGATATCATACCAGATATTGTAGAGGTCAAAATGTGACTTGACAGTTAATCAAGGGTATTCGAATTTTGCGTCGATGTAAGTAAACACCAATTACGATTGGTAGGGAAATGTCTAGTATCCAAACCTTAAATCGTCTGATAAATCAAATATGCGGAATTAATAATGCACATGCTATTTAAATAGCTACAAATGTGCATTTATGTTCAACAATTGAACATTCTAAAAGTTTTCCATGTCAAACATCTATCAAGTTGAAATATTAGACGATACTTCATCTACTTCCATTAAAAGATAAAATATTATCGCCTTAATTTTGTCTCTCATTCAATTAGGTGATATCTATATATATATTACTTTTGACTCGGTCAAATATGTATTTCTGTTGATTGCGCTAAACGACAATTTATATAGTAAAGTGCTTACATAACACTTAAACTCTACCGTACTATGCACATGCACGTAAACTATACACATTATTTAAAATCTTATTAACACATTTTTTCTGGTAAAATCACATACGCTGATAATGTCTAAAATATAGTGTTGCATAGTCAACTTAACACCTCCGCATTAAATGTACAGTATTCGCTGGGGTACTTTTTCATTTTCACGACATAAAATACATTACATAATTTTCTTGTGCACCACCCAATATCGTGAGATATAGTTTTCTGTGTGAAGCTTACATTATTTTTTTGCATATTTTACTCACACTGACACTTGCAATTTGAAGTTGCTTACCTGATCTCACGTCCCTACATGGGAGAAGTTTTTTTAGTATTATTTCACACATATAGACGATAGCAGCCGGGGGCAAGTTGTACAAAAGAAGAAAGAGGATAGACAATAGACAGACTTATCTCCAACAATAGAATATTTGATTCACCTACTACCATGACAATGGCATGCGCTTACTCACAAAACAGGTGGAAGCTTAGCAGCTAATTAGATTTTCCGAACATTGTGATTGGGATCCGACCGTTGAAGTCGTATGTATCTAACAGATACAATGAAGTCTGGAGCTCTAACTAACCTGGAGTTCAAGAATAACAACCAACGAGCAGAACGATCAATCATCTTCAGGCGTGTTCTGTTGTGCATCCCTTTAGTTTTGATGATGACAAAGGATATGTTTAATTGCTCCTTCAATATAAAGTAATGGACTCATGATAATTTGATGATGACAAAAGATGTGGTTAACTAATTCAATGCAAATCTGATAGTTCAAGTAATTTCAGGTATACTGAAGTACTAATGAAGTCAACAGATCAGAGGAAGTTGTCAAGGTTTCTTGTCGACCAGAGTAGTAGTCATTGTCGACCAACGAATCCAACCAAACACAGTTCAAGCTATGTTTTCTCTGTACGTGCTCTGGTTGTCGACCAGAGCCCTGCCCGTTGTCGACCACGAAGCAATACAAGCGAATCCAACTCTGTACAGACTTTTCCTCTGTACAGACTTTCCTCTGTACAGACTTCGGTGGTCAACCAGTTACTTTTCCTTTGTACAGACTTCGGTGGTCGACCTGTTAATTCTCCTCTGTACAGACTTCGGTGGTCAACCAAAGGCCTGCCCGTTGTCGACCACGGAACAAACAGAGCATCAGACAGAACTGCCACACATCTGGACATTGCCCCTTGTCGACCAGCGACAGGGCTATTGTCAACAATGAGCGATACGAGCATCAGCCTGAAGAACCAGTCGTCTGGACATTGTTCTTTGTCGACCAGTGACAAGCTCATGGTCGACCACGGGTGTTATAGCGTCCAGAACCGAACTCTAACCGAATTCTGTTTTGGTTCCTTAAAACCTGCAGATTGTTGTTGCAGGTTGTTGGGCTGTTCAGATGATAAGATTACGCACGGGATTCAAGGAGAGAATCTTGCTAAGAACCGGTCAAATCTTGTTTAAGATTCTATTTAATCTTCTCCCTGTTTTTAGCGAGTAATCCAACAGGTTTTGCACTTGCGCGGGAAACAGCTTCGTGCTTAATAAGAACTGGTGCAAAAAGGAGAAGAGAAAGAGAGCGGTGTGTGGAACATAGAGCAGAAGAAAAGGACACCCACGAAGATACTCTGAAAGAGAAAAGGAAGAGTGGCTCTCCGGCAATCAAGAAGCAGCAGAAGACAGAAGTGTTCTTCGGTGCTGCAGAAAGAAGACCTGGCTCAAGGCGTTGCAAGTTCCAGCAGCAAGGCAGCTGAAGGCATCCTGCTGGAAGTCCTACAGGGAGTCTTGCCTTGTTACCTATGTGATTGAGTCCCAAGCTGAACTCTTTAATTACTCTGCTTCAAAAGTCTATGTTCAGCCTTGTTACACCTTTTTCTATTTATCTTTTCATTACATCAAGAGTCAAGCTGTGAGGCAGCGGAGTCAAGCTGTGAGGCAGCGGAGTCAAGCTGTGTGTCAGCAGGAACAAGCTGTGTGACAGCGGTGTTTGTGTGAGATCAGAAGTTCTCATTTAGTGAAGCCTTGCTCAAGTTGAGCAAGGGGTGGACGTAAGTCTCGGGAAGAGACTGAACCACCTAAAAATCCTGTCTTGTGATTTTTCGTGTGGTGTGTGCTCTTATTATTGCTTGCTGTCTCTATAGCTATCAGTTTTATCGTTGCAACCCATAGCTTGCTTAAGGTCTAATCGATTGTTGATTTATAAATTGAAAAAGGGGCTAGATCTATTCACCCCCCCCTCTAGATCTATTCAGTCCGTACTTAACACGTGGTATCAGAGCTAGACTCTCCGAAAATGTGGTCTAACAACCAGGAGAGACCTAGCGGACTGAACTCTAGAAGTCTAATGGCTGAGGGACACTCAGTAACTAGACCACCATATTTCGATGGAAATGATTACTCATACTGGAAAAATCGTATGCAGGTGTTCTTGAGAGCACAAGATCATGAGATGTGGAGAGTAGTGAGCCACGGACCCTATGATCTGCCCGAAGACGAGGATACCTGGACCAGAGAACAGGTCAGAAAATCAACCATCAACTGGGGAGCTATGAATGTAATGCAATGCGCACTTCATCCCACGGAGTTCTCAAGAGTCTCACAATGTGCAACCGCCAAGGAGATGTGGGATCGACTCAAGGTCATCTATGAAGGTACGTCAGAGGTAAGGGAGACAAAAGCAAATATGTTAGTCTCAGAATATGAAATGTTTAGAATGAAAACTGATGAAAACATTTCTGATATGTATGCTAGACTAGTGCAACTAACAAACAGCTTAAAGAGTCTAGGGAAAACCTACAAGGAGCAAGAGCTAGTGAGAAAAATTTTAAGGTCCCTCACTCCTATGTGGCATACCAAGGCCACAGTCATTGAGGACTCAAAGAACCTCACTACTATGACTGTGGATGAACTAGTAGGTTCCCTAATGGCCTATGAGGTCAATATAAAAGGAAAGGAAGAAGAGGGCAAGAAAAAGAAACAGCTAGCTCTGAAAACTAAAATAGGCACCTCTGAATCATCTGACACTGATGACTCATCTAGCACAAGTGAGGAAACTGATGAGCTTGCCACGCTAACAAGAAAGTTCAGAAAGTTTCTGCGGAAGGAAGGTAAGGGATTTAAAAATCCGAAGGGCATGGTAATAAGGTCACCCCAGTTTCAGTCTGACAAAACTAAAGCCTCATCTAACAAACTTGCCTGCTACAACTGCAGAAAATCAGGACACATGAAGGCTGAATGCCCAGAGGCTCCTAAGAAATCAAGCTTCAAGTGGAAAGGCAAGAGACCAAAGGCAATGATAAGCACATGGAGCGAGGAGGAGGAAAGCAGCGAAGAGGAAACAACCTCCGAAGAAGAAGAAGGAAACACATGTCTAATGGCCAAAGGAGACAGCAACGATCTTGAGGTAACCTCTCCTTTTCAAGATTTTTCTAGTTCAGATTGGGAAGAAGCCTATTCAGACTTACTTGATACACATATGAAATAACAAGAAAGGAAAATAAAAGGTTGAAGAAGAAAGTTAATCAGCTCAATGATGACAGCAACCTAATTGCTAACAGAACTAAACTAGAATTGGAAATCATCACCTTGCAAAATAAGCTGAATCAACACAAGACAGATGAAGAAAATGTCAAAGAACTATTGGAAGAAAATGAGATACTAAAAAACACAATTGATGAGTTAAAACTAAAGACTCAAGAATATGAACAGCAAACTAAGTTAACTCAAGAAAGAAACAACTCACTCAAGGAAGAAAACAGTCAACTTCTGAAAGAAATAGAAAGAATCCAAAGTGAACTAAAAAACAAACAGGAAACATTGGAAAAAATGATTAAGGGTGAAGAAAACTTGAACGCGGTGTTAGGAATAAAAGTAAATTTTCAGAAAGAGGGGTTAGGATACAACCCAACAGCTAAAAAGGAATTTCAACTAAAAACGTCAAATGAAAAAGCTGACACAAAAGGAAAAGGCCCCCTGATAAACCTATATCAAAACAAACAAAAGGACATAGCTGAAAGTTCCTCTAAACAGACTAATGTCACCTGGGAAGAGAGGAATTCTAAAGGGAAAATGGTCAATCTACATCAGCTTAAAAACAACAGCCATATCAGACGAGAAGTTCAAATTCACAGAAGTAACCAGACAAACAGAACATTAAATCATGTTAATAAACCCAGACCTGTAAAACAAGGTGTCTGGAAACAGGCTGGTCGACAACAGACTCCTCCTATGTCGACCAGAGAGTCTGCCAGAACAGGTACTGGCTTCGGGAGAAACCCTGGTCGACAACAGACATACCAGATGTCGACCAGACATACAAACAGAACCCACAACTTCTCTCAGCTGAAACAGAATGGAAATTGGAATTTAAGAAAATGGACTCAACATAGAGGAACATTAAATCAAAAGGAACACAACCTGAACAAGTTAAGAATCGAAAAGACAAACTGTTCTAACAAAGTTTGGGTTCCCAAGATGTTGTTACAGCAGTTTCATGATTTCACAAGCTATCTTGGACCCGGGTACCATTGGGGTCCAAAAGTTTCTGTGTAATTTGTGATGCAGGAATGTCAGGCAGTCATGCACAACAAGTGGTAAGACCGTTTAGTGCAAAAACTCCATGTAAAATATTCAAAGGTAAGAAACCATCCCTAGCTCATTTTAGAATCTTTGGTGCAAGGTGTTACATTCATAACAATGATAAGAAAGTCTTGGACAAATCTGAACCTAAGAGCAACTCAGGAATATTCTTGGGCTATTCTGATCGATCAAGAGCCTATAGGGTATTTAACACCAGAGATCAAGTGGTTGAAGAACCCCCTCATATTTCATTTGATGAAATTAATGATTTTGGCAAAAATGAACAGGTCAGCAAGGAAGAAGAAGATGGGGAATTTCAGGATGGCAAAGAAAAACCGATGGAGAATGAAGAAGAACTGAATCAAGAAAGAAATCAAGGTAATTCTAATGACCAAACCGAAGGAGAGGTCAACTCAGGTAACAATCTTGAAAACTCAAGACTTCTTAGAGATCATCCCTTGGATAACATTATTGGTAGTAGTCATGATCCTAGGAAGACTAGATCTCAGCTCAAGACCATTAATGAACTGGATCAACTTGCTCTTGTGTCCCAAATAGAGCCCAAATCTGTAGTGAAAACCTTAAAGGTTGAATCATGGATAAGTGCTATGCATGAAAAACTAAATCTGTTTGAAAGAAATCAGGTGAAAGAAAATCAGTCGTTGTTTATGACTCTCTATCATTTCTGCAAATAGTTATGTCAGCTAAGTATCTGCTACTGGTAAGGTTGGGAGTTCAACTGATTACTGAAGCAAGCCTGCAAGCTCCTGGTACTGCTACTATTTAGCTCTGGTGGTCGACCAACGACCGGGCAGTGGTCGACAACGCCATCAGGACAGGATACTGGATGGGTTCTGTGGCTGCGCAGATGTCGACAACAGACAGTCCCATGGTCGACAATGGATCTGTACGGAAGCAAATGTCCACTTTAGACAGGTTCCTGGTTGACACTAGTTCTGGTAGGGAATCTTCTGGACTGGTTAAACTGTTTGGACTCAGATTCATATTCACTCATTCATCATCATTCATACTTTCCATTCCCTGTGTCTGTCTATCTCATCCTGGCCAACATTTTTTTTGATTCAGCATGGATTCACAAATTGAGGGGGAGTAAAAGTGTAAACTCATTCCTTGATGAAACATTGAATAACCTAACCATATCTTCCAATAAAATCACCAAGGTGATCAATAAGAGTAGAGGTTGAGTGTAGTAATGAGGATTTGGACTGTACTACTTCAATAAAGTCAAGCCATAACTATGATTCTGTCACATGATTTTGAAGACTTATGATTTTTAGTAGTGAGTCGGTTTCTCTACCTGTGCTAATTCTGAACAGTTAATATAAATCCAATAATATAGCATGAATGCACGTGGAATACGCCATAATTCTGTCTTCATGGTAGAGCAATGGATTGGATTCTGAGAAACTACTGCCTCCCATGTTAAAGAAAAAATTGGATGAAAAATAAGTGAGAGGCATGTGTGTCATGAAGAATCAATCTATCTCTGCTGCTCTCAAAAATTATTGAGATTGGGCATACTGAGTAACTGGGGATATTGGCGTCTGATAAACGTATATCTTCACGGATAAAAGGTGTGTCCCAGTTAAAAGTGGAATGGTTAGGCATGCTAAGTAGCCGAGGTTTCTGGCGTGTAAAAAGCGTGTCTCCTCGTGTAGAAAAGCATGTGATAAACCTGACCACAGCCTTCAAAATGATTCCAAAAAGAAAATTTCAAAATTACTCAAACGACAGAAGAAAATGGTTGACCGAAGGCATGGCATGCAAAGAAAAGCTAAAAACACTGTTCAGCTCGCACTGTTAGTCAAACAGCCTCATGAAATCTATTATAAGTTTGAGAAGTCATATGGAGGAAAATTAGATATGGGGCGCAAGTTTATTGGTGCAATACCTTCAAATTCAATGAACCACAAGGCCCACTCTACTTGTTTACAAGGTGATCTGTGCTAAGAATGGATAGGTTAAATAAATGCTTCATTAAGGAAAGGGCGTACACTTCAATCAATTTCCCCAAAATTCAATTCGGCTGATTAAATCCTGACCCTTCGTTTTCTTCATCAAGCTGTTTCTCTACCCTAGGATAAACACCCAGGAGTCTTCGTATTTCATTCTGCTCCACCACCTCCTTTCACATCCTGTTCGGAGTGATTATTTTTTTGATTTCCCCTCTTTTTGCTGTTGACAAAGGGGGAGAAAGAGTTTGTTGTCCTTGTGCCAAATAATGCCAAGTCTACTTATGGTTATGTTATTGTCATCTTACCTTCTCTATGGATGTCTTTGAATAACATATCTTTGAATAACATATCAAATGAATTGTCTGGCTGAAATAATTGCATGTTTTGTCACAATGACTCATGGTTGTCATCATCAAAAAGGGGGAGAATGTTGTGCATCCCTTTAGTTTTGATGATGACAAAGGATATGTTTAATTGCTCCTTCAATATAAAGTAATGGACTCATGATAATTTGATGATGACAAAAGATGTGGTTAACTAATTCAATGCAAATCTGATAGTTCAAGTAATTTCAGGTATACTGAAGTACTAATGAAGTCAACAGATCAGAGGAAGTTGTCAAGGTTTCTTGTCGACCAGAGTAGTAGTCATTGTCGACCAACGAATCCAACCAAACACAGTTCAAGCTATGTTTTCTCTGTACGTGCTCTGGTTGTCGACCAGAGCCCTGCCCGTTGTCGACCACGAAGCAATACAAGCGAATCCAACTCTGTACAGACTTTTCCTCTGTACAGACTTTCCTCTGTACAGACTTCGGTGGTCAACCAGTTACTTTTCCTTTGTACAGACTTCGGTGGTCGACCTGTTAATTCTCCTCTGTACAGACTTCGGTGGTCAACCAAAGGCCTGCCCGTTGTCGACCACGGAACAGACAGAGCATCAGACAGAACTGCCACACATCTGGACATTGCCCCTTGTCGACCAGCGACAGGGCTATTGTCAACAATGAGCGATACGAGCATCAGCCTGAAGAACCAGTCGTCTGGACATTGTTCTTTGTCGACCAGTGACAAGCTCATGGTCGACCACGGGTGTTATAGCGTCCAGAACCGAACTCTAACCGAATTCTGTTTTGGTTCCTTAAAACCTGCAGATTGTTGTTGCAGGTTGTTGGGCTGTTCAGATGATAAGATTACGCACGGGATTCAAGGAGAGAATCTTGCTAAGAACCGGTCAAATCTTGTTTAAGATTCTATTTAATCTTCTCCCTGTTTTTAGCGAGTAATCCAACAGGTTTTGCACTTGCGCGGGAAACAGCTTCGTGCTTAATAAGAACTGGTGCAAAAAGGAGAAGAGAAAGAGAGCGGTGTGTGGAACATAGAGCAGAAGAAAAGGACACCCACGAAGATACTCTGAAAGAGAAAAGGAAGAGTGGCTCTCCGGCAATCAAGAAGCAGCAGAAGACAGAAGTGTTCTTCGGTGCTGCAGAAAGAAGACCTGGCTCAAGGCGTTGCAAGTTCCAGCAGCAAGGCAGCTGAAGGCATCCTGCTGGAAGTCCTACAGGGAGTCTTGCCTTGTTACCTATGTGATTGAGTCCCAAGTTGAACTCTTTAATTACTCTGCTTCAAAAGTCTATGTTCAGCCTTGTTACACCTTTTTCTATTTATCTTTTCATTACATCAAGAGTCAAGCTGTGAGGCAGCGGAGTCAAGCTGTGAGGCAGCGGAGTCAAGCTGTGTGTCAGCAGGAACAAGCTGTGTGACAGCGGTGTTTGTGTGAGATCAGAAGTTCTCATTTAGTGAAGCCTTGCTCAAGTTGAGCAAGGGGTGGACGTAAGTCTCGGGAAGAGACTGAACCACCTAAAAATCATGTCTTGTGATTTTTCGTGTGGTGTGTGCTCTTATTATTGCTTGCTGTCTCTATAGCTATCAGTTTTATCGTTGCAACCCATAGCTTGCTTAAGGTCTAATCGATTGTTGATTTATAAATTGAAAAAGGGGCTAGATCTATTCACCCCCCCCCCCCTCTAGATCTATTCAGTCCGTACTTAACATGTTCCCGTCGTCAAAGTGATGCTTGAGCACAAGCTTCCTGTGTATTCAAGTCAAGGGGAGACTTCACCGTATTGAAATCATCATTTCAGACGTCTCTCGTCCTGAGAAGCATCGAAAAGGAGGAATCTGCACTTCTACGCCATTCCGGCTTTTCTCTTTCTCTGTCTGTTTGTCATTTAATTCAATTTTCTTTGCCCGTTGTATTTTCCACCATCTGTTCATCAAGGAGCACAACTATGGTATCTTGAATCTGTCTAAATTGATAGTGTATAGAGTGTTAGTTGTTCTGAGATAACCAACACTGGATGTGCTAGGTTGGTCTGCTGATAGCATAGAAATCAGTTGAGTGACTAGCTCCTGAAAGTTAACAGGTGCGAAACCATCGGAAAAGCTAAGTCTTTTAGGTGATTGTTGGTTTGCTGTGACCGTAGGAATAGCTGGGGTTACTAGTCTTAGAAACTAGCTGTAAGGTTCTTTGAGACCTGATAAGATCAGCTAGCGAGTTAGACCTTGAAAAATTAGCGGGTGTAACTTTAGTTGATAAGGTTAGTGAAAGTCTTTGGGGATTGTAAAGGGACTGGACGTAGATCTGTCAAGAAGGACAGATTGAACCAGTATAAAATCTCTGCGTCCCTGTGGTTTGCTTGCGATTCTGCGTTTTTATTTCTATTATATTTCAACTTTAAATTTTAATACGTAATTATTTTTATTTGGCACACCTATTCACCTCTCTTTAGAGTGTGTATGGCTACTAACAGTTATGTTATCATGTCCACGTAACATTTACGTTACATGGCTCAGAAAAAATCCATCATGTCAAGGGCATCACTTAGTTTGTGCAATGCATGGACTTGGTGTTGTACACCTTCCTACTGTGTTACGTAAACATAATGGGCCCTTTTCGTATTATATTTATTTGATATAATTGGTTCTGTAAAAAAGTTGGATTAATGGGTCATGGGTCATGCTCCAACTCTGAGAACACTTTTCTTGTGCTTTGAATTGTTTAAATATCACACCCTTGATAGTGAAACATGATCATCTTAGACATTATTGATAGACTTTGTTGCATCTCTTTGCAGGAGGAGTTAATGAGAGGAAAACCGGGGTACGAACATCTGAATGAACCCCTTCACATTCTTGTCGAGGCTGAGTTGCCACTTGAGATTATCGATGCTCGCCTGATACAAGCTCAGGAAATCCTCGAAGAGCTACTGAAACCCTTGGTATCTCTTTCCGTCACTCCTCGATCATCACAGAATTTTACTAGTCTAGTCTACCATCATCCCCTCTTGACTTGTGAAGTACAACTCTGGACCTTGTATCGCAGGACGAATCACATGATTTCTTCAAGAAGCAGCAACTCCGTGAGCTAGCCATGCTCAATGGCACACTGCGAGAGGAAGGTTCGCAGATGTCTGGTTCTGTATCCCCCTTCCACAACAGCCTTGGCATGAAGAGAGCAAAGACAAGGGGGTAGCATGGGATCAGCGTGAGCAGGGCCCTTCCTTCGGGGCATCTTGTTCTACTTCCTCTTGTGATGGCGGGCTCCCCATACGGTGGGTGTTCCCTGGTGGCCGCTGCTGCCTGTTCTGGTCGGACTCACAAGCACTACTGAATCTGTTGTACCTCAGTTCCGTATGAAGTGTGTCTTAATCAGCCGTGGGGCCGATTAGTGGTATATATATATATAGAGCCAATTTGGTTTGGGAGGTTTGCAGGTTTCATGTGCCTGAGGGCAATAAACATGCATGCGCATTATTAACAAATATGGTTGTGGTGTCTAGCAGTCTTGATGCAGTGCCGTGTGATTGCAAATAAAGAGTGTGCTGTGTTATAAACTAAGGCAAAGTATAGTCGTTGTCAGACTTCATCTATCCCTCATATGAGAATGCAAGATCACATGAATAGTTTGGTGGTGGTGGTGGTGGTGGTGGTACCCTTTATAGCAACCATATGGATCTCTTTTTTTTCTCTTTGGATTGTCTGCAGGCTACCGTGCTAGATGGAAGGATTATAGACAAATCAACAGGTTTGCGTAATATCTATACAGTTGTGGATGAGCTCATTATATATGACAGGAAGAAAGATGATAGCCTCATCCGAGTGAGGCATCTAAAATAAAAAAATTACAGTAATTAACACTCCAGGCACTTAAATGATTCCCGTGACCTGTTAACCACGTCTTTCTGTCTTCAAATGAAACTTCTCCATGAAGGCCATTAATAAAATAAAACACGCTCCAAGTGCTATTGATTCCAATGACTCACTCCGTACCATGTTACTTGTATCAGCAAATAATAAAACTGCTCCACCGAAGCCATTTAATAAAATAAAAAAAGTACTAACGATTTGCCGCCATTACTAAAACAGAAGCACGATCCCAGTAATAACGATTACCAGGATCTGATGCCAAGCTTTTTTTTTTATCAGCAAATAAAACCACTAAGGAAGGCGATTAACAAGAGGATTTCGTTGCCATCATCAAGATACAGCGAGAACGTATTCCTTGACGAAACAGACGCAGCTGTTTCATATAATAATCTCTCTCTCTTTGCACTGTATTACCAGCTCAAGTAGCCTGGCACTGCAGTTTTAAATATTTAAGTTGCCATCTTGACTCTTTTGAGTCTTCCCACGTAAGTTTCTTACGAGGGGAGACTTGCCCATGAAAAAGTCCAAGGTGGTACCTGGGAAACATATTTAGGAGTTTTTTTTACATAAAAATTATTGTTAAATAAAAAATTATAAAAAATATTTCTGTAAATATATTAATAGACATATCAACGTGTAAATCTGACTTATATAATAATATTATATTTATTTACAAACATAGTATTTTTGTCAAAAATTTAGAAAAAAATCACACTTAAATGATATTTATGTATTATTTAAATTAACTCAATGATGCGACTGTTAATATATTTTTTAGAATATTATTTTTACAAATTTACCCGTGACAATGATTTTCATGGAAAATTTCTTACAATAAAATATGAGAAAAAAATTAAAACTATCTTTTACACTTAGAATTTTTGGGGGGTTATGCCTCAAGGCCTCCATACGATTCATGAAGAGGTCTTGTTCGATCTCAAAGACAATCAACAGATTTTACCAATACCAATTTTTTTTTTTAACTTTGCATTCCCAACGCCCAAATTATTGGATATCGAAGAAGAAGATAAGAGTGATTATCTTCTGCGGAACATTTGGCAACAGCATGACCGGGGATCTCGGAGGACAGGAAATGGAGCCGGATCTTATCCGGTTCTGCTCCAACTCCGCATATCCCAATAACCAGATCGTTATCAAGCAACCAAAAATCAACGGGTATTAAATGGATGTCCGCAAGACATCCATCACAAACGGAACCGATACGGGAAAATAGAAGGAAATGATCATCATACTTTTAACTTTCATGGCACAACCCGAAAGAAAGGCACACGTCCACAGGAAATTCTACTTAACGCGTGTGTTTTGATCGTGCACCGACACCAGGAACTCCCCTCAACGCCTTTCCATGTTGAAACATGCACAAATTTAAACACCATAGACGAGGAAAAATAGAGGTTGGTTCATTTGACCTCAGATCTGACCCCAAGATTGACACCCACCTCTCATCGGCAGAGATCACTGGGCAGGTGTCATCTCAGCTAAGAGCTCATCTGAGAATAATTGTGCAGTGGATTCTAATCAATAGAATCCGTTACTTTCTCTCTCTCTCTCTCTTGTTCTCAGATGAGCCAAATTTTTTTTGACTTGCAAATCTCATCAAAATCTAGTGAGAGGAGAGATATAGACAATTAGGTTTGAGAGAAGAAAAATCTTCAAAAACTGATTGGAGGGGACTTTCCTATTGTTACAATAGATTTCAATAATTGGAATCCAGGGAAAATCTTCAAAAGCGAACACCCATAAAGTTTGAAATTTGAATGAAAAAAGTAAATACGTTTTGGACAAGTCTATATAAAATCCAAATTCAACAACAAAGGTCAGACCGAGACAACAAGTGTCCTACAAGGACGGGGCTTGCTGCGCGCCGAGTCTCTCTTCCCCCTCCGTGGTCGCGGGGTTTTCTTCCCCGGCGGAACTCCGGTGGGGGGAGCCCCCGTCGGGGACTCCCCCCCACCCCTCCTTCTCCTTCACGGGAGACCTTGGCCAGGTGAGTCCTCCGTGACCTATCTTGGGCTTTTGTCAGGAAGGTTCCCTCCCTTCCTGGAACAGTCAGGGGAATCGGGGTCTCCTCCGATCCTCCCTTGGATCTTGCCCCTCTCCTCCCCCGGTACCATCTCAGTTTCCCCCGATCCCTCCTTCCCCAGACGACCATCCCCTTCCCTGCTTCCCCCGCCTCAACCACCAGCCTTCCCCCCTCTCCGGCGTTCCACCGCCCCTTCCCCCCTCCCCTTCCCAGGTTCCCCCCCACTCCCCTTCCATTTCACGCACCCGCCCCCCTCCTCTAGTTCCCCGACCCCCCCCCCACCCATCGGAGTCGCCTCCATCCCCCTTCCCCATCTCGCTTCGGATCCTCCCCTCCGGCTTCCCCCTGCCCGCCCTTCTCCCCCCCCCCTTCTTCTCCTCTCCCCTCACCTTCACCTCCCCGCCTTCGGCCGACCCTCCGCCCCCCACCCCTCTCCGTTTTTGGCACCGTGCATTACCTCCCTCTGCCCTCGGTCCCCCTGACTTCCATTCCTCCTCCCCGTCCGGCCCGCTCCCCCATCATCGTCCCTGCCTCCCCTCCCGCTAGCCCCTCTCCGTTCCTCCGTTCTCCCTAGTTTTCGCTCCTTCCAGTCCCTCCCCCTCCATCCTCTTCCCCCCCCCCCATTCCGGTCTCCTCCTCTCCGATGGGCGTCCCCTCGAGTTCCCGGAAAAAGTTGGTTCTATTCCACGTTGCAGGTTTCGGGTTTCCAATTTCGACTTTGAAAGGTCTCGGAGATATTGAGCTCATCCCCCATGCATCCTTCGTGGTGCTGGCCACCCGAGATTCTTTTCGTTACCACCGGCAGATAGCGCGGTCCGGCAGCCCAGTGCTCCTCGAAGAAGGTTCCCGTCTCCTTCAGAAGCGGCAGTCCAGGCCTCCCCACCCTCGGCGGACGACTATTCCTCTTCTGTTCCCCTCTATGTTCTCGTGCCTCCTACTTGGAAGTCTTTGGGTCGAGCAACTTGTGGATGTTCTTGCTCGGGTGGTGCTGTAAGTCACTTTGTATGCTTAGCTTGTTATGAATGAATAGAATCACCGTATGCTTCCAAAAAAAAAGTCTATATAAAATCCATTCACTTTGGTACATTCTCAAATGGGATTATGTCCGAAAGGTGGAGAACACATTGCTATTCTGAAACATTTCCCACCTATGCCTTTCAATGTAGTAGTTGTGAATTATATCCCCTACGTCCACCGCTGGGATTCCATGTCATTAGGGAAGACATCTATTTCCTGTCAATTAATGTAGTGATCATTTTAGACCCTAGTGAGCATCTTAGTGAGAATCCTATAACCCCGCGCGGTCAAGGATGACAGTGTCGATTTCAATATCGATTTAGACCGGTGCCGTTTCGATTTCGATTTTAATTTTGATCCGAAACTAAATAAATTATTTATTTTTTTGTCAAACTACAAGATTTTGATTTCGACCCAATTTTGGTCAAATAATTTCGAATCGCTTCAATCTAAAATCGAAACGTTTCGATTTCGATCGAAACTATCGGCCGTGCACACGGTGAGCTGACAGATCCAGCACATCTTTTATAGGAACAAGAATGATATTGTTAGTCCCTTTTTGGTGGGGTGGGGGGACATGAAAACTTCTTCCTGCAACCTAGCGAGTATTACTGGGACATCAGGAACAATCAGCAACCACCTACGCAAAAGGGGCAAGGATACTTCCTCTTGTGCTAGTGGAAACGGGTCAGATACACTCAATAAAGTCGTGTTTATTTCATCCACGGAAAGGCCTTCTCCCAGTCAGTCCACACAAGTAGTACCTTCCCAACCATTACATAAGTTCTCCATCCATATGTCTAGATGGTTCCCACACATAATGCAGTGTCCTTGTCAAATGTCTTCATTCCCACACACACCTCCCTAGTCAACAAGTTGAATCCATTGCACCATGGAAGGTTGGATTCCCCTTTTCACTCCCCCGACAATGTGTTCCTTCACTTCCTGAAACTGTAGTCTCAGAATCTATCTCATGAACCTTGTAAGAAAGTGTACAATTGACCATTTTTCATGATGGCACCATCAGTGGATATGAGGTGATCCTCTAAGAGAGATATTCATGACTTCGTCCAGCAGTGGTTGGAAGTCCGTCCAACAAAATCTGAATTGGAGTGGTGGATTCTTCTTTTCAGCTCCATCTGCTGGTCTTTGTGGTGGGAAAAAAACAGAAGATTCAAGGAAGATATTTCTGGAGTTCTTCACCCATATCCTTCGAAGGAGCTTTAGATGGTTCGAGAATGAGCATTGGCTGCCAACATTGGGTTTACCCGAAGACTCTTACCATTTTTTGTCCGACCAGCAAACGGAAGGACTTCACCAAGTGGTTATTCTCTCTCTTTTTGTGATGTTCTACCTTCTTGGTAGACCATAGTGTTTCTGTGTTGTCTCCTCATTGAGTAACTCAAATCCTCTCCCTCTTGTACATTGTTTCTTTCTTAATGAATTGTGGCACACTATTTGTGTCACCTTCCCCCCCAAAAAGAAAGTGTACAATCCATATTATTTGCGTTTCCAATGAAGGTTAAACAAATAAGGATCAGACTCAAACCCTGACCGGTCTACCTGTTGACCAACAATTTTATTGGGTTTTGAGACAAGGTTGGGTATACCCATTCCAGATCTGTAGCATTTACAGCCCTAGTTCCAATGATGTTATGTATTGGACGCATAGAAAGGAAGATGCCTCCAGAGCAACTGATGGCCACGTAACAAATTTTGTGTTTCCATTTGCGGAAGACACATTTCAACCGAGCCTGCTGCATCCTGGTTCATTTCTGCTACACTGGATGATACAATGAAACCATGAGACTACTCAACTAATGCCACTCTGCTTAGAAATTCCCACTCCTTCCTTGCCTGTTGCTCTCCTCGTCTAAGAATTGAGATGAAAGATCCTCCCACCAAGACATCCTCTTTGCAGGCAACTGAGCATATCCAATGTTGATGAGTGGTCTACAGTTAGATCCACTGTGGGCCCACTGAGGGGTTGGGACAGGGGAAGTCCCTCCATTACACAGCCACCATTCACCTGTTTCTTTCAATGCTATCTGCTAATCTAGTGATTAGTCAATTCCTCCTACCCAGATCAACCGTTTCCTCAATGGCCCCAATCTTGAATATAAACCCCCAATTCCCACCTCCAATTTCACCAGTAAAAAGTAAAAACCCAATCCATTAATGTCTGAACCCCCTAACCTGCATTCTGTAGACCAATAGTATACATCACATCCCAAACCACCCACTTGTACAACAAACATCACCTCCCTGCTAACTGAATGACATACTGTCTCACTGGATTATGATCCTTTCACTCTATCACCTTGGTAGTGTCTTTTCACATTCTTTCTTGTTACTTTGTACTTCCCTTTTGATTATTAATTAATGGGATGTGGCATATGGTCATGATCTCATCCTTTCCTCATGAGGATCATCTCTGCAAAAAAATTCCATAGACCTAGGTTGACCCCTCTCTAAACCTCCTCTCCAATCTTGGTGTTGGGACATCTCATTAATACCCTACCCAAAGACCCCAAGTAGTCCATTAACTATAAACTTTCCATTCCACCTCCATTTCTCTTGACACCTGCTGCAACAGTGGCACAATCACCCTACATCTGAGAACTAGGTGGTTGTTTGAAACCACACAGCATCCCAGTACCCATCCTGCACTGGAAGGGTAAGTCAGTGCCATAGCTATTCCAATTGCAGTTGACATTTAACTTGATAAATGGTTGGCTAGTCTCAGGCATCTTAGCAGGGGTCATCTATGAATTCAGATGCATAGTGGTCCTACTGTCTGTTATCCTCTCTAGTTTCTATATGCATTGCTTTCCTGCATTCGGCCCAGTGACTAACACAAAAACATAAGCTGGAGTCACGCAAAACCTCCTCCCTCCCTCTCAAGGCATCTGTCCCTCTCCCATCTATCCTAGATGACAAAACATGTGAAACAAAAATTGAGAAAATGTTAATATTAAGACCACATCGAAAGGAAGAAAAGCAAAATTAATAGAGGTGAGAAAAAAATAATACATTAAGACAAAAGAGAGTTAGCAGGGAAAATAACTTGCACGAAGATATTAATGGTGGAAGATTTACAACCTTGGTTTTTGCAAACCAATAAATGACTAGGGGAATGGTCTCACAAACACAGTGAAAATGACACATGTATACTACAAAATTGAGGCTTGACCAGAGAAGCTGATATGAGAAGCCATGTATTCGAGTTCTATTAACATCTCTTTGGAGGAGAGCTTACCCAAGGTCTCTTTTTTGAAAGCAGAGCATCTTGTCCTCCCTTTTCCTTTGGAGGAGATTGGGGGGTTGTTTCTCATTTTGCTGGGCTTAAGGATCCTAGACTTGATGGTCTCTCTTAGTTCTGGGATGTGATGTAGGATGACATATTTGCTGCTATTGGGACTTTCAAGAGGGCGGGATGCATCCCAAAGGGGTGAACAAGACCTTCTTGGATAACATAAACAAAGGAAGGTGTTGAGTGCTTGCAGGATTTTAGGTCCAGAAGCCTCCTGAAGGGGTTACATGAAATTATCACTAAATTATTGTCAGTTAGATTGAAGTTTGGGATGGACAAATTGGTTGGTTGGAATCAGAATGCCTTGATCAAAGTGAGGAGATTCACTTTTTGATGGAATGGAAATTCAGTGAATCCCTCCATCAAATGTGACGAAGCTGATGAATAGTTGGAAAAGGCCGTGACATCTTAAAAATGACAAGAAGGTAGTGCATGGTGTTGCACACGACTATTTGTGCCACTTGGGGTGACAGGAACCTCCACATCTTCCAGAGCAAGGGTAGCACTAGAGAGAAGCTAGTCTACTTTATTTATGATCAGATCAGGAATGGAATGGCTGCCTTGAGAGCTAGCAGACTGCAGCAGCCTTTCTCCTCTGTTGTCTCATCTCTCTACAGATCCTAGCCAATGCTTTCTCCATGACTGGTCTTTCCTTTCAAGAAGTACTTTTCAAATAGAGGAGGATATCTTTTAAGGTGATTTTTGTTCAGTTGGAGGGTGGATTCTTTTGTCGGTGTATTTTACTTTGGGTTTTTTAGGAATAAATTCCTACAAAAAATCAAAATTAGGAATAAGCCCCTCCAATCCCACTATTTATAAATAAGCCACCAAATCTTCTCCGTTATAGAAAAAAGCCCTACCATCCATCTCTATCAGAAAAGGTCGGGTTAACTTAACCCAACCATGGTCTAGCCTAACCCAGGAGGAGGAAAAGACAAAAACAAACCCTTAGTTTACCCAGAGAGAGAGAGAGAGAGGAGAAGAGGGTGCTGGAGGGGGTCTCCCCCATCGGCACCGGCACCCCCCTCTCAATTCCTTCCAGCATCTTCCTCTTCCCTCCCCTCCCCACCACCACGCCCAGCCCCTGCAGCAACCGGGCCACGCCTCCAACCCTAACCGCCGCCACCACCTTCTTCCTCTCTCCCCCTTGCCCCCCTATAAACCCTAACACACAGCACCGCCCATTGCAAGCCCCATCGCCTCCACACAACACCACCGTCCTATGCCGTCGATCCGCCACCCCCACGCACCAACCCCACACCACCCCCCTTCTTCCCCCGCCCTCCCTCGACCCACGGCAGCAAGAGAATGCCTTCCCCCAGCCAGATCACGCCCGCCACTGCCAGCAGCCACCTGCGCCACCTCACGATCCCTCCGGTCACAAGTGGTGCCCACGCCGCCACCCCCCCTACGCAGCTCCAACCCATTCCCCTGCCATCCGCCTGGGCCCTACAAATGCCCCGTCACCCTACTGGGCATCATCTGCGAGCCAGAGCCGCGCTTCCAGCATCCCAGCACCATCGTGGAGCTGCCGTTGTCGGCCGCCATCTTCTTTCTTCTGCAAACCCTAACCCACAAACCCACTGCGCCGACCTTCTTCCATCACCACAACACCCCCCCTTTCTAAACCCCAACCTTCCTATTCTCCCCCCCCCCCCTCTTCTGCACTTGAGCAAGATCGTGCCCCTCGGCAGGCGAGCCCCACCCCTGACCGCCACGGCCAGTCCCTTCGGTGCCCGTCATCACCCCCCCGTCGGCCCTACCTTATCTGTCAGCCGCGAACCAGATCTGCGAAGAGTCTCCACGGGGATGGGGCTGTCGGGTTCGGGGGGGGGGGGGGGGGGGGGGTAGAGAGAGAGAGAGGCGATGGGGCGGCCGACGCTGACACCCCCTTCCATCCTAGTCTAGAGAGAGAGGTGCGGTGGGGGGATGAGGCCAGAGGGAGCGCCGGGTTGGGGGAGCACGCGCGCCCGCGCACACACACACAGAGGGGTGGAGGGAGGGAGGAGAGAGGGGGGATGATGGGGTCGCAGGATGGCATGGGGAGCTGTCCGGTCCTATTATCGCCACCACTGTCGGGCATCCTTGGCCACTGCCGTCTCTCCCCTGAGAGAGAGAGGGAGAGGGAACAGAAGGGTAAAATGGAGAAAGGAAAAACTAACAGTGAGAAGAAGGAATATTCCCCAAAATATTCTACTTTTTAGACGGTGATTAAACGCAAGGGTTTTTTACCAAAGCTTAGAAGATTTTTGGGGTTAATAAATAAATAATCGTATTAGGGGGGCTGATGTCTAATATAGTATAGATTGTAGGGATCGAAAGCTAAAAAACCATTTTACTTTTCATACTTGTAATTTCTTTCTTTTTATTTATCGAGCATGTAGTACTATCCATCTTTAAAAAAAAAATCCTAGGCTCGAGAAAATTTCCTAGACAAAGGATGAATTTCCATGCCTGTCCTAGAACACATGGATACTGTCAAAACATCAATTACACTCAGTTAGGGGTAAAAAAAAATGGAACCGATAATTGACCAAAACATGCAAACAAACAGCAAGTACCAATACAAGTGGGGCAAATAAAGTGATGGAGAAGGCCATCAAGGTTTTATGTCATTTGCAACTCCAGTATCTAAGAATACACTCAAGTATTTCAATAAACCCGAACCATATGAACATGCTGTTTCAAAAATAACATTTGATTCATTTTGGATGCATATATGCTTGCAAAATATAATGAAATAACTAGAATGAAGGATAGAAGTGAAGCAAGGCACATTCCGCCCCAAAAAGGGGGGGGGGAAGATCTAATTTTGTCCACATCGAAGCATGTTATATTCAGACAATAGCAAGGCTGCCAAACTAATTGGCGCTTGGATTGGTCAGCCAAAAACTGATTGGATTAGCCAATCCTGATCCAGCTGAAACCTGGTTGGCCCAACCTTGGCCAGGATTTACCTTAATTTTAGCACTCCAGAAATATATATATAAAATCAAAAATAAAAAACACATACTAAAATTAAATAACTCAACCTATGGTGTGCAGATAGATCACAGTGGAATTAAGATCCTTGCAGACATCAGAATGCATGCAGTGGAGAATCTTTGAACACCATGAGAGGTGAAAAGAGCCTAGGGTTACTTGTAGTGTCTTAGAATGGGTCTAGGTAGGTTCATACAGAACCCTAAGGGCCGAGGCCCAAATGACCAACAATGCCTAATTTCACCGCCCAATGGCTAGTCAAACTAGTCATTGCATAGATTGGTCGATCCAAGCCCATATATCGACATTTCACACTAACAATCACTTATTCATTGAAAGAATACCTCGAGGAAGGACGGATTTTAGAATTAGTAATTGGTGGATCCTCTTGCTTTCTTCCTTCCCATTTTTTGGGTTAGAGAAGTGGCATGGGACTGGTGTGATCAACTGAAAATCGACCTGGATCAGCCACTCTGCAACAATCCCAGCCGATTTTTGGAACCCTGGACAATAGTGAAACCAAATACCAAAAATATTCTCTTCCAAGACGTTTTTGTCCTTGAAAATATAATTTTCGTCATAAAAGGATGGAAAAGAGTGACAACACTGCCTAGTTATGTTCATCTTGTAAAATAATGACCAGCAATAGAAAGTGACAGACATAGAATTATCCTCGGGCCTTTAAGAACATATTCATACTCCAGCACCTAGCCATTAGATATTCAAAAGGAAAAAAAGTATGAATAAATGTCTAACCTAGCCCAACCACTTCCAAGTATTCCCATGACAATGAACATATTTGGTAGCACAAGAGTTTAACATAGGTCAAGATTCAGAGAGGCAAGTACCTAACACAAAACTCTTGAAATATTTCAGGAGGAACAATTGGAGATGATTCATTTCTCTATTCCCATCCTTTTTCTGAAAGTGGATGGTACCGTGTATAATATAAAACAGAAACCAGGAATATACAAGGTTAACAAGACAAAACCTCAAAAACCAACCTTTCCAAAAGCACCAAGATAGTGACTCGATCAATCAATACTCCAACGCCCCTCCCACCCCCCCAAAGGAGACAAAATGGAAGAGGTACAAGGATTCAGATTACAAAGTGCCATGGCCCAATCCCGGACTCTAGAGCAAACAAAAGATGCAATCACACAATCCAGTCGGACAGCAAAGCTTGATCATTCAATTTCTGCATAAGTGGAAACCCATAATTGCATTGCATGAAACAGAACGTCTGATGTGGAGTTCAGATAATCCCACACATTTGTACATTCACACTAAGCCCAGTTGCTTCTTTTATCCTATGAGAGTGCAATATATAACAGCCTGAATCAATATCACATTTAAATTGGGAAGCACCTTCATTTAAACACTGGACCTGCCCTTTCAAGGTGCAACAGATTTCCATGGCCTAAGCATACCAAATGAAGCATCCTACTAGAGAAATTGCTCTAGCATGCTCCAGTACTCCACTATATGATATACCAAGCATGGCAAGACGGTATAAGGTGCGAAAGGGATCACAGCCAGGTAAACTGGAGCAGACACTGCATTCATTACGGAAATGTGGAATTGGTTGAAAGAGTATTAGAAAAGGGAGGTGATCTAGAGGGCTTTTCATTCCAATGGCTGACAAGGATGACAATGTGGAATGAGGAACACGCATGGCACTTCAGAAATTCGATACTCATTCATTCCCAGGAATCTCCTAATAAATATTTTTGCCTTCTAGTGAGTGCTCCATTTCGTCCCATCTCAGGTCTTCCTGAAATCGGCAAGATGGAACGATTTGTACCATCATGCATTGTTCTCACTAAAATCAAATGTTTGAAATTAAATAAGGAAAATCCAAACAC
Source organism: Amorphophallus konjac (assembly GCA_022559845.1). NCBI lineage: Eukaryota > Viridiplantae > Streptophyta > Magnoliopsida > Alismatales > Araceae > Amorphophallus > Amorphophallus konjac. The sequence continues at coordinate 15,799,220 of CM040121.1, forward strand.
ATCAAGCAGATATATAACCTCTTAGATGCATTTCTCACTGGTTTATGCTTTTCCAGCTAACTGAGACATTAACAGATACAATCGCCAATGTTACAATTCCCATACAATAGAAAACACTAGAATCATATCATGCCAGTCATTCCATAGCATCCCTCGGAACACGGCGTCAAATTCCATAAAGGGGGACATCGACATTACATATTAATGGTCATCGTCATAAAGTCTGCGTCTTTACTATCTTCCTACGTAAACAAAAGGAGAAAAACCACAAAGCGTCACTCACCCATTCCAACGGGGAAACAGTGCCGCACACAGCTGGCTACTGCTGGACGTAGTAATAGGACAGAGGGTCCCCAGCGGGCGCACCGAGGGCGCGGGGGATGACGTCGTCCCTCGTGTCCTCCCGGGGCACAATGTCGACGAGGAAGTCGAAGACGTCGGTGCGGGTGATGGCGGCGGCGATGTCGTTCTTCTGGAGGGTGCGGCGCTTGTTCTCCTCGGCGTGCGCCCAGGACCGGTGGGTGAGGTCCAGGATGAACATCTCGCAGGCGCGGGCAAACACCACCGGCGCCTCCGCCGCAATCATGCGCACGTCCTCGTCTGCCTTCATGATCTTCTTGATGCGCGCCAGCGGCAGGCTGTGGTTCTTGAAGTCGGTGGTCTGCTCGATCTCCCGGCACTGGTCCGACCAGAACATCTGCAGCTGCTGCTGCTGCTGCTGTTGCTGCTGTTGGTATATGTGCTGGTACGCCCCGTACGGCCCCGCCGCGGGGGTCCCATACGGCACCCCCGTCGCCACCCCCATCGTCGGGTGCCCCAGCTGATCCTGCTGCTCCATCGCCTTCCTCCAAACCAAACCAAACAAAAGAAGAGAAAAGACAAATTTCAAACACAAACCAAGAAACCCCAACAATTGCAGAGAAAAGAGAAAGATCCTTCCGAGAACGACATAGATCATCACAAAAATAAGATGATAGAACCCTAACCTGCTTACCAGAAAAGGAGGAGAAGGCAGATGGAAGAAGAAGAGAAGATGGGCTTCTTTCTCTCTTCCCTCGCTTCCGGTAGAAGAGAAGCTCCAATGCCTAGAGTTGGAACCTCCTCTGCGCAGTGGGTGGCGATGGCGAAGGGGGAGATCAGAAACCCTAGAGCAGATCGGAGGAACCGGGGGATTCGATCTGTTGCTTCGACCTCCTCCTCGGCTCCCCCACCGTCTCCCCTCTCTGGCTTTTGGGGGAAGGGAGGACGTATCGGAAAATCTCTGTGTTACGAAGGGTGTTTTAGTAAAGTTGCCGTGGCGTGACCCGCGGCCCCCGTATAGGTAGGACCGTAGGAGGCGTCTGTTTGGTTACTGCCCCCTAACAAGAACCCTCGTTTACATTGGTCGAAGCCTCTTCGATGATCTCATTCCTACGAAATTGACGTCATGTCTTGGCAATGGGTCAGTAGCACTTTGGGGTTGTTTTGGGTGGAGGGGCTAGCGGGGTCAACGTAGGAGGGGAAAGGTGTAAAATGGGTGCCAACATGGCGTATCCGGATTCCCGAGTGCGTTGGGCAATGGGCATGATGAGGTGAAGATGGGGGCCGCCAGCCTGTTCAGTGAGGTCACCCCCGGCCAGCTTGGCACTGGCTGGCTGGCATGCATTTGATAGGTGAGAGCTCCATCTTCTTGGAGGGTCATTTTTTTTTCCTTTTACTCTTTATTCGATAATTCGATTCAGTGTTTTTTAAATAATGGATCAGATCTGAGAGTTTGATCCAAAAATTTTAAAGTCAAATATTTTTTTTAATGACCGAGAGGGGAAAGATCCCTTTTCAAGCGTCGGAGGGTGGCTGGGTGGGAGATCCGGAGGTGGGTTTGGGGTCAGCCCTGTGGGGGAAGGGAGCTCTTGGGATGCCGCACTTGCTAGATCTCTTCTCTCAATTCCCCCTGTAAGAGGGGCGGGGGCGGTGGTTTTCATCTCCTGGGTTGTTTGGATTTGGAAGATCAGTCGTCTGCGGCTGGTTTTCATCTCCTGGGTTGTTTGGATTTGGAAGATCAGTCGTCTGCGGCTGGTTTGTCCAGCAAAGTAGCGTTCTTTTTGCAGCTTTTTAGATGATGGGTTGGATTTGGATTTGACTCATGCCGGTGGTAGTGGGTGGGGGATCCGGCTGCCTTTCTGGGTTTCAGTGGCGGTGATGGCTTGATTCTTCTGCTGCTGCCGATTCTCGTCTTTTGTTGCTGCACTTCTTTTAAAAATCAAGATCTTTCGAGGAACGAGGACACCAAAACTTCTTGTTGTTGGCCATGGCGCGGTAGACGGTGACCGGGGCGAGCGGCAGGCCACCGCACTGCACGACCACCTTCTCCGCCATCCTCCGCGACCACCCTCTAACTCCACCACGTCAAAGATGTTGCGATTGATTCCGGCGACCACCTAATCGCACGTACCCAGGAGGAGGATGGCCTCCGACGCCAGCACGGCCCCGCAGCAGCCGTGCAACTTTGGCACAGAGGGACAGCGACCTTCTCCAACCACGCCGCCACCGCGGCGGTGCGCAGAGATGAAATACGAATATTTTTACGAATAATATATATAACGAATAATTTAATTAAATATCTGATATCTGATTATTAATCAGATACGAATTTTGATAGTGAAATCTTCGTGTGTTGGATATTATCCGACTGAATGTGTATCTTTACGTAAATATCTATAGATACATGTATTTTATATATAATTAACTCAAATTTTAATATGGTATTTGATTATATTTTTTATTTTTTTAATATTAAAATATAATTTAAAAATAATAACTCTACTTACACTTATTTGATAAACTATCTCTTATTTTTTAAGACGAAGTTTAATCTTTTAATAATATCTCTCGAAATAAAAATAACTTCTACTCTTTCATTTTTTTTTAGAAAATAATTTACGACGCTCTCACACAGCTCCCGTGACTTACCTCTAAATAGGTCTAGCAATTATCTGTTTAAAATTCGAACCGAATTCGAATTCGTATTAATCTGATAATTATTCAAATAAAATATCCGATGAATAATTCGATTATTAATTAAATACGAATTTAAATATCACACTATCCGCTCCGTATCCGATCCGTTTACAAGTCTAGTCCTTAAGGAGGAGAAGCTCACGCAAAGATCATCGTCATCTACCGCTCCATGTAGTAGTGACTTCTCCCTTATAAAAAATATATATCAAGATGTATTTTTATTTCAGATAAAATTATAACAGTATGAGATAACTTCTTGAAAAAAAAATAGGAGACCGCACCAAAGGTGCTCAAGTGAGTTTTTTTTTTAATTTTAAAAAATTTTAAAAAATTATAACCCAACACCCCACGAGTGCTTCGACGTGAAGGTAATAGCACCTATTTGTATTACAACTGAAAAAGATATAGTTGTCATTTGTTAGCGATACCATCCAATTCCTTCTTATGGTGCAACTAAATAAAAAGATACTACAAGAATATTGGAATGGATGGGAGTTATTAAATTGGGGGGGGGGGGGGTAAATTTGATAACGGGTTAAGTTAGGGATAGGTAATTTAATCAGGGTGACTCACTCGACCCTTAACTCTAATCGTGATAGATTAACTCATTCCACCTATTTACGTGGAATGAGTTAATCTACTTTAACCTTATCTGACTCGAGTTAAGAAAAAAAAATATCCAACAAAAAATAATTCACCCGACCCCGATTAACTCACCCTAACCCTACTTAATCCGTTACAAAGTGACCTTTACAGAGATATTAGAATGCACGGGAGTTATTAAATTTTGGCGTACGTAACTTGTGAAAGTGGGAGTGATCCTATTCTAATCTTTAGATAAAATAATTTTATTCTTTCGAGAGACTTGGCTGTATAGTATGACCACCGTTGCATTGCCCGCTACGAATCAGGAGATAGAAATACTATATTTTTCAGGTCCAAATAATTAGAGAAATACTCTGTCCAACACCCTGTTAATTACGAACACATAAGGGGGTGTTGCATCAATGTTTTCTTAAAAAAATTGACATGACTTTCATTTTAAATTTATCTTGATACGACGGTCATGTCAACCTCCGACATAGTATAATGTCGAACAAAGGATTTACAATATTCATAGATACCCTCTTTGATAGGGAGTTATCCACTATTTATCTCGAGGATAACTCTCATTCTATCTTTTTTTACTTTAATAGAGGAATGGAGATAATCGAGTTAGAATGAAGGATATCTCCCGCTTAACCCAGACAGATTGTTCCGTCACTCCCCTCTTTGACAGAGGATTAGATAAATGGAGAGATATCCTCCTTGGATTAGTCTGTCACTCCACATACTCCTATTTACTTTGATAAGAGATGTGGGTTAAACTGTTCCACCTATTTAGGTGAGTCACACTATTCAGATTAGATGAGGGTTATCTTTCAATCTAACCCGAATATTTGTATCCCTCTGTCAAACCAAAAAAGGAACAAAATGGGGGTTATCCCCGAGACAAGTGGGGGATAACCCCCTATCAAAGCGGCGAGAGTTAACCCTCATTTGTCCCAAAAGAATAATCCATTGTATATCAAAGTAAATTAGACTAAATTTTATGACAAACTAATCTAGAAGAGATAACTTCTATTTTGTCTATATATCCCTCTATCAAAGAGGGACAGAGAGATCTTTTTCCATTTTTTAAAAAGGGAAATGCTGAAGTGAGGACCACGCCAAAATAACTTGACGTGAGTTTCACTCTAAAAACCCTTACGTGCAATTAACATGGGTGTCATGCAAAGTGTCTCTCCCCAAGTTATGGATTGCGCACCCATAATAATGAATGGAGGAGGGGAGGCGGCCCAAATCAAACTAATTTATTTTTAAATCAAATCGAATTAAATCAAACAAATTCGATTTGATTCGGTTTAAATCAAATTTTTTATATCTTATTATAATATATATGAATTTAATAAATTACATATATAATAAAAATAAAAAAATAAAAAAACTTATATTTTGTATGTTTATATGTCTATGTAATCATATTTTTTAAGTATTTTAATATATTTATGATATATAATATTAATAAATATAAATATAAATATAAATAATAAATTTAATTTATTCGATTTAATTCGATTTAACACGTTATGAAATTAAACCGAATCGAATTTAAATTCAAATCAAATCAAATCGAATCAAAATTCGATTTAATTCGATTTAAATCAAATTATGAACACCCCTAAATACTTCTCTAATAGTTCATCGTCGACAAAGTTGGCATTTGGATGGTGAATCATGAGAGCAACTCTGGTAGCCGTTCTATGCGGGACCTCCGTACTTCGGGATAACCACATCTTCACATTTTCCTACTTCGGCTGACAAGGTATGTCTCGCACTTTGACTACGTTTGTATTCATAGAATATCAACACTTATTTACATGTAAGACTGTTCATGTCGCTTTGACCATCGATTTCTCGTTACTTCACCGGTGAAATGTTTCTAGAAATCTTGAGAACTGCAGCTTACTAGTTAGTAACCTAAAACCTAATAACTAAAGGGTCTCTTCGATAATTGCATGAGTCTAGAATATATTAAAGAGATTTTAAATTTTGAGCCTCTAAATTTTTTTAAAATTAAGAAAAAGTCCTCTAATCCATGTATTCTCTAATTCAGAAAATACAGAAAAATTCTTAAAATCTTTAAACCCTTTGTAAAAAGTATCTCGAATAGGTCATAAAAAAAGAATATTATGAAGAATAATCCTTCTCGCATCCTATCAATTTTATATTTTCTATTTTATTCTCTCTCTTTCTCTCTTCCCCCATGGGAGATACGACCAGGGACGAGGGTTGTTACGATTGCTAGGGTGTTGACCCTCACCTCCTCCCCTCTTGCTCTCGGCCCACAAGATCGTCACCGTCGCAATAGTCACTCTCTCTCTCTGTGTGGGGGGGTGTGGGGGGTTACCGATGTCTGGAGAGGGGTTCTCTCTCTCTCTCTATGTTGGGGGGTGGCAGAGAGGTTGTTGGTGTCGGGAGAGAGGGATTCCTCTCTCTCTCTCTAGGGTGTTGGTGGCACTAAGAGGTAATAGTTCTCCCTCATTGCCCTCCCTCTCTACTCTCTCTCTTTGTCTTTTTGTGGGGGTGTGGATATTATGATATTTTTCTCTTCTCTTAATTAGGCTAGACCATAGTTAAGTTAGTCTAATCAGACCTTATCTTATGGTGAGAGACAGGGAGGGGAATTTTCATGTAGCAGAGAAGATCTTGAGAGCTTTTGACTAAATAGATGAATTAGGGAGATTCTTTTCTAATTTAAAAAGAATTTAATGGCTTAAAACCAAAAAGCCCTAGATTAAATTATCCGGATTATTTGAGATTGTCTCACTTTTGTTGTCCGAATGAGATATTTAAGATGAGAATGAGTTATTCTAGAACAAATTTGGATATCTAACTCTAATTAAAAAAAACTTGAATAAGTTATTCTACTTATAATAAAAGTCAATTTTACCCATTTTATCCTTTTTATCTGAATCTCCTAATTTATTTTTTTATTTTAAATAAAATAAGGTTATGGTTATCGGATCAAAAAGTCATTTATTCTAGCATATCTAACCGAGTGTAATTTATTATTGATACAACTCATTAGTTACCTAAGAGGGCCAAAGTGATTAATTAAGACTTAATTTCTAACTTTGATTGTCCCAATATCAAACACAAATATATTTTAAGGAGGCAAGAGGGAAAAAAATAAAAGATGTCCATCTATAACTCATGAGTTCCATTGCAACATGATCCAAATACACAAACTTAATTGGAGGCATTGATGTATTCCAAGCATACATACAAACTTGCACAAAGTTATTCCATGGAGAACAAAGAGCACCACGGCCAGTAATGGCCTGAGACCATCAGCCACCGCAGCCACCGCAGCCACCGCCGCACCCCCCACCGCAACCTCCACCACAGCCGCCGCCGCCACCATCGCCTCCCCCGGAGTCTCCGCCGCCGCCGCCGCCGCCGTCGTCAGCAGCAGCGTCGACCACAGCGGCCACGCCGAGTCCGAGTGCAACACCGGCTGCAACACCGGCTGCAGCACCGAGGGCGGCGCCGCCGCCGCCGATGCTACTGCTCTTGACAGCAGCAGTACTGCTAGCGGTGGCAGCTCCATAGTTGTAGCTGGTGGTGACATGGCCTGCGCCGGTGCCATAGTAGGTCACGTTGCTGTTGTTGGCGGGCTTCTTCTTGCCGCGGCGGACGCAGCCGAAGATGACCGTCGGCAAGACGGCGAGCAACGCCGCGACCATGCAGAACAGGAGCAGAGTTCCGGGGACTCCGTAGCCGTAGCCACCGCCATAGGCAGCTGCTCCAAGCAAGGCCCTGGCCATCACCCCACCTCACAAGTACCCTAGTTAATTCTCTGGATGATCAGAAGCTTGGAGCAGGCAGGCATGGCAGGAGAAGCACCTATACATATATATATATATATAGGTGATCGTGGGAGACTGATCAGAGTGGAGGGTCACGCCGGATTATACGCCAGGCGATCGTCCCAATTCCTCTCCCTCGTAGCCATGAGAGAACTTCCCCGAAGTAGCACCACGCATGAATCCACAGCTTCCTCCCCCGTTGACATGGAAGGTTTCCTCCGCGTTTCTTGTGGGGGGCTGCAAGAAAGTAAGGCCCCATGACCTTGCCTTCATCTGACCAAGATTCATATGGGAGTTGAGTCGGCAGCCTAGCTAGATAAACATAATTACGTTGTTGGGATGAAAAAAAAAGAGATTTTTAGATGAATATTCTGAATTATAAGTTTCTATTTTACATAAAGATATCTCTTAAAATTACTATATCATGCACGGATATTCTTTCTGGAAAAAAAACATATAATTTAGCTCCACCCATGGGAAGTATATATCCGTGGCATTATTTAAAGGGATAATCATGTTTTTTTCCTCCTTTTAAAGTGGATATTTATAGCATTAATTAGGACTTCAACGTACTGGTATTTTTATATGACTAGAATTTTATATATCAAGAGTAGTCATTTAAAATCTCATAAAAGGAACACCAGAATATATAATTTGTGGATAATTTTATAGTTCAATTGTGCATCTTTAGCTACCCTCGTTGTGGGTGGCATGATTCCAAATAAGAAATCAAGGTTTTAACATATATAGAATAGGAGTACCCTTTTATTTTGTATACACATCTGAGTTAGGTGGGTGTGCAAGAACACAAAATGTCAAAGCTGTTGGGTCAATGGGTGTTACTTCCAATCAAGACTTGTGTTTTTTCGATGTTAATGGTTAGGGATATAACCTATTTGTTCCATAGTTTTCTTAGCTTAGCCAATAGCAAGTGGATATTGTTTTCCTCTCCCATGACCTAACGGATACAGATGAACTCGGTTCCATAACGGATGTGGACATGGATACACCTATTTCTGAGCATGTATATATCCACTCGCTACCATTAAGAATAAATTTTAGATATACATTTATTATTATTATTAATCTTTGGATTTAAATCAACGGTCGATATCACATGGTTACTTTAACTTTGAACCCTTTGTATGTGTTATGGATGACAAGATGGTAGAGATCAAGGACTATTGTTATTTTATCACTTTATCTATTTTATCATATATTTAAAGATATTATGTATCTCTTTGTACTTCTATTTTTGTTGATAAAACCGAGTAATTCATATAACTAATATGAGCCGAGTCCTAGACATACTCATGTACAACGGAAGCAACATACCCACGTAACATCGTAGAGGCAGAGAGTAGGTTATTAGAGTCTACTCTTTAATACTTACGTATGCTCCAAGACACAAGGACGACCAGTTATATCCTTCTAGAAGTCGAAGTGGAGAAAACACACGTGATGACGGCTCACCCACGGAGACGGTGTGCAATAATCTTACCTTCACAAGGCACAACGGTCTTCTTCGAGTTCCTCCTCGCAGCAATAGCGGAGGGACGAAGGCAGAGATGGGAGGAAGGAGGAAGGAGGGAGATGTAGCGGAGCACCTATTGCTATCCTTGGTTGTGATGCTTTCTCTCTCTCAAGGACATGGAAGGGCTAGGTGCGGCCTGAGAGCAATGGCACCGGTAGGGAGCAACAGTGGCTATCGCAAGCGGGGACGTTGGCGAACAGGGCGGCAGTCGCGACATCAAGTAGCGGCAGTGACACCAACAAGCAGGGGAGCATGGCAGCACTCCTCCTAGGCGAATTCGCAGGGGGCTGCTCTCTCTCACACACAAGGGCGCAGGGAATCTCACTCTCTAGCACACATCCTTCCTCCCCCCTAACTACTCTCTTATTTGTAGGGGTGTGTGGAGGAGGCCAAGTCCAAGCCTAGATTGGACATGAGGGTGCCCAAGGCTCATGATCCTACCTTGTAGGACTAGGAGAGCCAACGAGCGAAGGGCGGCCAATAGGCGGACCAAGTCCTGGTGGGGGATTTGGATAGGCATGAGAGGAAAGCTTGCCTCCCATGCATGCAATCCTACACCCAGTGGAATTGAGTTGGTCCCAAGTCCAAGTAGGACTTGGGCCGCATCTCCCATGAGTTGTCCCTAATAGACACCCAATTAATGATTTTCATTCAAGATTTTTTTTTCATAATAACATGAGAAGTATATGTATTTATTTCTCTTAAGTATTGTTATTTTCTTCTAAATTTATGTTTGAGTTTCATGAAATTAATTTATACTTTAAATTTCAGATCTTCATGTACTTGTTTGACCATTAATTATCAAGTAACTGATCATTAACCACTAATTTGGATGATAAAAAAGTGGATTTGGACATAGCTCTTCCAAATTCTTGACGAATAACAAGTTGATGTACCTCTCTCTTAGCAGATATGCAAACCGATAGTCTCTATTCTCATCGTATTCGACTCGTTATCATCCCTATATCCAACTATGGTTACGTTAAAGTCAGAATTAAATCACTTGTTTCCAAACCTACTATATATTTGTTGGTCGTCTATTAATTTGTTGTGTCGCATGCTTGATCAGTTATGATATGATTCTATTCCAATTCGACCACGAATCATAAGTTATCAATGGCTGTGATTTCTCGTTGCTTCACGTACAAAATGTTTCAAGAAATTCTTAGTAATGCAATCTAATTAAGTCGCTTTGGACTCTTGTTTTTATTTTAATAATAATAATAATTAAGTAGCTGAAATGTTAAATCTCAATCTCATTTTTACTCAAAATCACTGGAGATCTAATGTAGAACTTTTAGTTGAAAGGTAGGAATGACCAAAACTACATTAATAAGATGACGAACTATTCTCATTATTTAAAATATTTAACAGATGTACTTAGTTTTAAACAGTGTTATCATAACTGGATTGAACCGGTCGGTCGAACCGATTCGACCGTGAATCGGACTCGGAATCGGTTCGATTAAGATCGGTCCGGTCTAATGTTAAAGAATCGGACGAACCGGATGAACCGCGGTTCGAACGTTGAACCGGTCTGAACCAGTCCGACCCGATTCATCTTTAAAATAAATAAAAAATATTTAGATATTTAAAATTATATATATGTGCGAATAAAATTATCTCATTATTATTGATTTGTTATTATTTATCATTTTATTTTAAATATATTTAAAGTTTAAATATTTAAAAGAGTATAGATATCAATTGTGAAGAGTGACGATCAATAAAATATTATAAAATTTTAAGATTAATTTATTTAATTATGTTATTGTTATGTTTTTAATTATATAATTACGTAATCATGACTAATAATTATACATGTATGTTTATTTATTTTAATCATTATATCTTATTTCTTATTATCTTTATTTATAAAATTAAGTCGAATCATTTATCAATATTATGATACGATTCAAAATGATTTGATTGAATGACCTAATTAATTCAAATTAAATTAATTTATTGATCACACCAGTTCAATTCTGATAACATTAATTTTAAGAGTTTTAAAACCTTTTGTATGCTTTGATCCGAAAAGAGCACCAGGTGATGTGAAGCAATCCGCACTTCGGAAGACCACCAGGGCCATTCAAAAACTAGCGGGTGGCGTTCCATCTCCAAATGAAGCCGCACGGTCCCCACCACCACCCTTACCACCGGTGCCGAACCCAGCATCCCCCGCCCTCTCCATTCCTCCTCAGCAACCCACCTGTCCGGCCACCCGTCGTCGGCAACCACACCGCAGCAGCAAGGCCTGGAACATCAACCCCTTCACATGGCCCAGATGCCGGCATAACCTAACGCAGAAGAAAGAAGAACCCAAGAGGACCCACAAAGCGGGGCGTTCTCCATATCCAGCCTTCTCCTCAGCGATGGCTTCCTGTTCTTTCGGTGTTTACTGCCCGCTGGCCAGACCAATCAGGCGCATCGCCTTCCCGACGTCCCCCCCGGCCTGGGCAAGGATCGGAGGCCCGCCGGAGGCCGGCGGGGTGGCCCTTCTGCGCGGCAACGTCCTGTGCTCCGCCGTGCAGGAGTCGTCCACTGCTACTGGTACGGTCTCAGTTGAGCTCGAGAGGGTTGCTGTTGTAGCTGGAGACTGCAAAATTTACCCTCTTTTCCTCCCTCTGCGTGGTATTGTTGGCAGTGGCTGGGGAGGAGGCGGAGCCGGCGAAGAAGGAGGCGGAGGAGAAGCCGAAGCGGGTGACGCCGGCGAAGAAGGAGGCGGCGAAGCCGCTGCCGCAGATGATGGAGGAGGACGTCATCCCTTCGTTGAGGACTACACTCGAGAGTCAAGAGGACATCTCTGGGCTTGAGCTCTCCTTCAGTGATAACCGGGTTAGTACCACTGTGCGTTCCAAGAATAAATGGGATCATAAAAACTTGGTCTTGGAAGCTTTTCAACAAATCTAGATGTCTTCCTGCTTCATTTTGGATGTCCATTATGCTCTTGCTGTGCAAATTTAGGTCCAAAGACGAGCGTGTAGTAAGAAATTTATTTAATTTTATTGAGAATAATCCCACATTAATTAAGGTTTCATTCTATTTCCTCAAAAGTTTGAGTTAGAAGATAATTTCTGATATCATATCAGAGTATGGTTCTATTTTTTTGATCATGTAGTCTGCATTAATTAGAAGAATAAGATTGGAGAGGAGAAACATATAGGCACTTAATAAATTTAGGTTCAAAAGGTTTGATTTTGTTTATTGCTCAATTCTTGAACACCATAGAGACAAGCAACAATTCTGATCAGTGTTTTCTAAAGGTTTTTCAGCTTCTTTTCCAGATTAATCCTGTAAATATTGTTTACAAGTTAGACTTACAGATCCTGCTAGCCTCTGTTCATTGATGACAACGGACTAAGAAAACATATGCAAACATTTGATATGTAAACACCACAATGTTATGTACTTTTATCCATTCAACATGAAGGACCATCCTAACACTCTGTTTTCTTTTCATTCCCCTTGTTCTGGGGTACTATCACAGTTGGAAGGATCCTTCATGAAGAAAGACATCCCTTACTACTTCTGGGTTTTCTTCCCAAGTGGAAGCCTCGTAGGTACGTCTCTGTTCAATCTGTGTCAGCCCCTTTCTCCCATGGATGGCAGTTTCGGTCGAAACGTTTCGATTTCGGATCGATCCGAAATCTACCAGCCGAAATCGGACGAAATCGAAACTCCTTCAGTTGGCAAAAAAATAATATTTAATTTAATTTCAGACCAAAATCGAAATCGAAACCGAAATCGAAACTGCCTTCTATGCTTTCTCCATCATCTTGTGTTGTCCTCCATCTCATTGTTCTTTTGTCGGGACAGGTCCAAAGGGATTCTCTCTCTCTTCATATGGATCCGGGGTCAGCACTGTGGAACCTTTCCTCATTGATGAGAAGAAGATAACAGCCAGGCACGTGGTCTTCTGGGTTGAGAAGAGGCTGGCAGCACAGGGCATCCTCCCTGTTTGGAAAGAGTGAAGAATTCCAACTTGGGTCTTCAGCACTCAAATGAGATTTTCCTATACATCTTGTATACATTCATGTACATTGGCCCATGTTGCAAATGCCTTTGAAATAATAGCATTTCTCATTCGGTAGACTCTTCTGACTTCTCCTTGTTACCTATGTCTTCCGCTGATCCAAACACCCAATCCCTTCTGCTTCAGATGGTGATGCAGTGGATACCTTTGTTTAAGCATATGATGAAGCCATGTATATTATCTAGGAGGAATATGAAGGTCCAACTTTTGAGCTTGAATTTATCAAAAACTTGAGGAAGCTACTTGTAAACACATTTCCAAAGACGGTGACCTCATTCTCGGTGACATTTACAGTTGAGTAAAAAACTTGGAAGTTTATTACATATTCAATTGTGGTTATTAGATACCTCAAAATCCTTCTATATCCGTTGATCCCTTGAAAGCCAACTTAGGGTTAATTAGTATTTGTTTCAGGGTGACTTAGTTAGAATTATATAGCCAACACCGTGAATAACAAAATAAAAAGCCACAAGAATGAGATTCATGGAAGGAAAAGTTCATGGACACAAGGCCAAGATCATGTTTGGCAGAGCTTCAAGTCCCAAGTACTCTTTAATTAGTTCCTTCTGCATCCTTCATTTTGACAACTTTTTTCTTCAAATCAATACTTGCAAAATGGAGTTCCCACACTACACCACAGGGATCACCTCCAGAGGTAAGTTTGGTTTAAGCTATTTACTTGTATTTGAATGGAAGCCTGTTTGGGCTGTTAATTGCACACAAATACACAGTGGAAAGGCAGAGCAAGTGCCAATGCTTATCCTAGGTATATGAATAGGAGATCAGTATCATAAGTGATCTTGAACCCTGTGAGAAATCTCTCTGCCTTAATAATCACCATATTATAACTGGAAAACTCTTCCTACTGATGCTCTCTTTCATGGAAAAGTTATGGCTTTATACACAAAATACATCTAGCAGACTAACACTACTGCAACACAGGTGCAGTCCATTATAACCATGCCACCCCCACATACACCCTTCTCCATCTTGCACTGCGGGCACCAACGTGATCCTCAGCCTTGGTTCATCCTGCCTTCGGGCGGCTGCACCAGGGCCTTCTCTGCAAGTAGTCCCCCTTGTCCAACCTTTGCTTCTTCACCCTCTGCCCAGACTCCATCAGGATGTCCACAAACCTGCTGACGGGGACCTGAATCCTCCTGCTGACGACGCGGCCGCCCACGCCAACGCCGAGAACCCCGCCATCAAGGCGGCGAGGACGGCAGAGAGGAGCAGCGGGCTGGAGATGGACAGGAAGGGGGAGAAAAATGGAGACAATGATACAGTTTAAAATGTTTTTTCTGGCATAATGTCTATTCACGACTGAGAAAAATGGATATTGGACGATCACTTTTTCTACCAAGTCCATCATCCTGAGCTTGTTCTCTCTAACATTCCAATTAGAGTTAGAAAAGAAAAAATAAAACTTGAAAAATATCAATCACTCAACCTAATTATAGTGTACATAATTAAAGTTATGCAAGAGTAATGCTACCCCAGGGTGTGCAGCAAGTAGATCCACACCCTCCTAAATTATCATGCAAGCCACTCTCTCATCCAAAGACCCGAAACCCCCTCCCCCCACGGCCTGTTTGTTTGTTTGTTTTCTCTATTTTTTAATTTTTTAGACAGTCCAATGTCAAAATTGACGTGTACCACAAATCAGATGACGTGGGCCTCACCTCTCAAAATTTTTAAAAAACAAAAAAAAACTCAATGCGTCCCAGGGGGGTGTAATTACACCCATAGATGCAGCAATCATTACTAGTTACACAATTGCTCGTCCTGGTGATGGTTCTACTTCAGCATAAAAAGCGACCCAAGTTATTCAAAACAAATTTACTTGCTTGCGGATGAATTTAACAGGGGATTCTTACATCAGAACAACCTAGGCATTGTCTGTGCTGCACCTCCCAAATCAACATTGACTTCCTGTGCAAGAAACTCAGCGCAATCAACTCCTTTGAATGTAAACTTAGTCAAAAGTTCTTCGAAGAACTTGTGGTGACGGCAGGAGGAGAGGAAGAAGAAGATGATGTCCGCGATAACTAGTACCACGCTGTACCATGTCCGCCATGTTTGTTATAAGATTTGGTTTATGATTTTGTTTGGATCAAAAAATACCAATTCTTACATTACAGGATCGTGGTTCTTACTATACAAAGAATTCCGTGAAGTAATGTTTTAATGTTAATCTGGATACATTTTATCTATCCAGATGATAAAAATTCGATCTTTGATTTGTTTTGTCCCCTCTGATGGATTGAGCCCCACCTCGGGTGGGATTTGAGACCTGTGGAATAAGAGAACCCTAAAATAATGTCTTATTTTATTCCTGGGAGCAATGCTCCTTATATATAGAGAGTACAAGGTTAACTTATGACTAACATACTCTAACACTCCCCCTCAAGCTGGAGCATATATGTCTAGGAGATCCAGCTTGTTACATAAAGTAGTAAACCTTGGGGAACCCATAGACTTAGTGAACAAATCAGCCAGTTGATCCGCTGATGAGGTAAAAGGTGTGGCTATCTTCTTGGACATCACAGCTTCTCGAACAAAATGACAGTCCACCTCAATATGTTTGGTTCGTTCATGGAAGACAGGATTACTAGCAATATAGATTGCAACTTGATTGTCACAATGCATCATCATAGTTTCATTTGAGGGGAAACCAAGATCTCGAAGAAGAGATTGGAGCCAAAGCATTTCACAGGCAGTGTGTGCCATGGCTCGATACTCAACTTCAGCACTTGAACGGGCTACCACACTTTGCTTTTTACTTCGCCACGAGACAAGGTTGTCACCAACATAAGAGCAATATCCCGTTGTAGATCTCCTGTCAGAAATGGATCCAGCATAGTCTGCATCAGAAAACGCCGCCACACGCACATGACCATGACGTCTGTATAATAAACCCTTTCCAGGTGCCCCTTTTACATACTTCAGAATCCTCAAAATGGCCTCCCAGTGGCACTGTTTTCGGTTTTGCATGAATTGACTCACCAGACTAACTGCAAAAGTGATGTCTGGTCTAGTATTAGTCAAATATATGAGTTTGCCAACTAGTCGTCGATAGCGACCAACATCAGGAAAGTCCTCTCCGGTCGGATCCCAAAAATCAGGCCGAGTGATCATAGGTGTGTCAACTGGCTTGCAATCAATCAGACCCGTTTCTTGGAGCAAATCTAGTGCATATTTCCTTTGAGAAAGAGAGATTCCATCTTTGCTATATGCAACTTCAATACCAAGAAAGTATCGTGGTCGTCCCAAATCTTTTGTGACAACTTGTTTCTGTAGGTGCTCTTTGACAGCGGTAATGCCTTTTTCATCACTACCTGTAAGAATCATATCATCAACATAGACAGCAAGGATCACAATACCTGCAGAGCTTTTCTTGATGAATACAGAATGGTCAGCCTGACTGCGTACAAGACCAATCTCTGATGCTATCTGACTAAATTTGTCAAACCAAGCTCGAGGACTTTGTTTTAGGCCGTAAAGTGCTTTTCGGAGTTTGCAAACTTTCATCTCCCCCTGAGCAACATACCCTGGAGGTTGCTCCATATATACTTCCTCATGAAGGTCACCATAGAGGAAAGCATTTTTGACATCCATCTGGACCATTCGCCAACCAAGATTGGCGACCAGAGAGAAAAGAACGCGCACAGAACTAATGCGTGCCACTGAAGAGAAAGTCTCAAGGTAATCAATGCCATATATCTGGGTGAAACCTTTTGCCACAAGACGAGCCTTGTACCGATCAACAGTTCCATCTGGAAGATACTTCAGAGTAAAAACCCATTTGCATGCTACAGGGACCACACCAAGAGGACGATCAACAAGTTCCCAAGTGCCACGAGACAATAAGGCAGACATCTCTTCATCCATAGCAGCTTTCCACTTGGGGTGTGCAAGTGCGTCCTGATAGGAGGAAGGAATGGCATTCGAGGAAAGAGAGAATGCAAAATCCCGAAAAGACGGGCTGAGATGCGTATAAGATACAAATTGAGCAATTGAATGAGAGCTGGGACGACGAGCCTCTTTAGAAAGGGACGGCCAATGAAAATTAGGATCAAACATAGAAGGTGACGAGGCAGTACGTTTACCTTTCCTGAGAGCAATGGGAAGATCCAAAGGCGTATCCTGAGGAGGAGGAGAAGGAGCCGAATCTTCGACCGAGGACGCCGGTGGTGGCAGGGAAGTCGGTGCCCCTTGGATTTTCCGCCGTTGGTACACTTGCAATGGTTTTGAAGTAGGGTCCATCGTAACAGGTATAAATTCGCCACTCTATCTTGAGTCATCCGGTGGAGGAGGCAAAGGAGGAAGTGGCAATAAAGGAGGTGCTGAGGATGCGGGAGACGACGAAAAATAAGATGTGGTTTCAAAAAAGGTGACATCAGCAGTGACAAAACAGCGCCGTGATACTGGGTCAAAACAACGATAGCCTTTTTGAGTACGCGAATACCCGAGAAAGACGCAGCGAATGGCTCGAGGAGATAGCTTATCGTGACCGGGTCCCAGCGCATGCACAAAACAGAGACACCTAAAAATCCGAGGAGGTAGAGGAAAGGGTTCAGTGGAGGGATACAAACACGAAAACGGACTGCTTCCAGAGAGTAGAGAGGAGGGAACCCGATTAATGAGATAGCATGCAGTAAGAACAGCGTCGCCCCAAAAATGTTTTGGAACATTCATGTGAAACATGAGTGTCCGAGCAACATCAAGGAGATGACGATTTTTACGTTCAGCCACGCCGTTCTGTTGAGAGGTGTAGGCACAAGAAGTTTGGTGGAGAATACCATGAGCAACACAAAACTCATTAAATGAAGAAGACATGTATTCTTTGGCATTATCAGAGCGAAGAACCTTGATGGAAATGACAAATTGCGTTTTTATTTCATGATAAAATTGTTCAAAGACATGCAAGACATGTGACCGACTCTTCATAAGATAAACTCAGGTCATCCGAGAGTGGTCATCAACGAAAGTAACAAAATATTGAAAACCTAGAGACGTAGCAACTGGACTAGGATCCCAAATATCACTGTGGACCAAATGAAATGGGGAGATGCTCCGTTTATTTGCACGAGAAGGGAAGGACACTCTATGGTGCTTGCCAAGCTCACAAGCATCACACTGAAACTGAGACAGACTAGAAGGAACATGAACAAAAGACCGGAGCTTTGAGGGCGCTGGATGCCCAAGACGACAATGCCATTGGTACAGAGAAGCTACGCCAAGAGCCGAAGGAGTGCCAGACGGCTGATCTGTCAGATAGTAGAGGCCACCAGTCTCACACCCGCCACCAATCGTCGCCTTCGTTCGGAGATCCTGAAAAACACAATAGGAGAGAAAGAAGGTGATTGAACAGTTATAATCACGAACAAGACAACTTGTAGAAAGAAGATTTACTGGAAACTGGGGAACATATAGAACATTTGAGAGGGTGATAGATGGAGATATACGAACCGTGCCGATCCCATGAACAGGGGATGGTGAGCCGTCAGCAACAGAAACAGGCGACAAGGAAGACGAAAGACGTAAGGAGGGAAAAAGTGATCTATTACCTGACATATGGCTAGAGGCTCCAGAGTCAATGATTCATGATGAACCATAAGAAACAGCAGACGCACTACCTGAAGTGGAGGAAACCGCGTGAAGCGATTGCTGCTGAAGAAGGCGCTCGTAGTCAGTCTTGGATAAAGTGATGGTCGCCTCTGATGAGAGTTCTGGTAGCACCACAGATGGGTTATCAGCAGGAGTGTCTGAAGCGGAAGTGATAGCAGCCGCTTTAGCATTGTCTGGACGGCCAAATTTCTGCCAACAACGTTCAGGAGCATGATTCTGGCGACCACAGTGACGACACGGAGGGAAGGAGTTGCGGCCACGGCCACGACCACGACCCCGTCCCGTTGCATGCACTGAATGTTCCATCGGACCAACAATAGACGAAGCATCAGCAGTAGTGTTGGAGGAGCTGACCCGAAGGACACGCGACATAGCATTTGCCAAAGAAGGAACCACGTCGTCCGAAAGCAGATGAGAACGAACATGGCTGAGTGAATCATCTAGGCCAGATAGAAATTTAGCGACCAAGAACTCCTCCCGCTGTTTCTTGAGGACAGTAATATCCGCTGTCAGAGGATGGTACACCTGCAACTCATCCCACCTGCCTTTTAGAGCCGCAAAATATTCATGAATAGATTTTCCATCTTGCTTGAGAGAAAAGATTTCTTCATATAAAGAATAAATACACGAAACATTCTTATCATCTGAATACATCTCTTTCAGAGCATCCCACATTTCTTTGGCCGTACCAAGAAAGACCACATTCGAACTGACTTGAGGCTCCATGCTATTGATGAGAAGTGTCATGACAAAATAATCATCTGACTGCCATGCTGCGAACTTCGTTTCATCCTTCTTGTCGACAGGAGGAGAATCTAAGTGAAAGAGCTTCCGTTGTGATCCACACAAAAAACGGAAGGCGTGCGACCAAAGAAGGTAATTGGAACCGTTCAACTTGACAGTCGTCCCAATAGCAGAATTGGTCGTGCGGATGTCGGAAGACAAGGATGAGGAAGTCATCGCAGCGGCTAAGAACAAGGACGAGTGTCCGATGGAAGATCAACACATAGAGATGATTCTACCAGCCATCTGAGAATAAAAGAGCACTTCCTATACGATCATGGCAGAGAAAAAAAAAATACTGACTGTAGTTCCCGCGAGCCCACACGCAAGGGAGCCAGCCGGTCGGTGACCTCTGTGTGGGGCGGAGTTGGAGGCCCCGCAAGATCAGGCAGAGAGGTGCTGGAGGGGACGCTCGCGGGTGGAGGTGCCTGCGCCTGCGTCCGCGGCTCGGCAGCGGCCCGAGCGTCCGTCGGAGGGGACGCTCGCGGGTGGAGGTGCATGCGCCTGCGTCCGCGGCTCGGCAGCGGCCCGCGCGTCCGCCGGAGGGGACGCCCGCGCGTGGGGTGCCCTGCTTCCGCCGCAGGCGGAGGCCCGCGGACGCCCCGCGCGTTCGCCAGAGGAGACGCCCGCGTCTGCGCCTCTTCAAGCCGCCGCCGGAGGGGACGCCCACGTCTGAGGCCCGCGGACGCCCCACGCGTCCGCCGGAGGCCTTCTCAAGCCGCCGCGGAGGTTTTTCGAAGCCACCGCTCTGATACCATGTGGAATAAGATAACCCTAAAATAATGTCTTATTTTATTCCTGGGAGCAATGCTCCTTATATATAGAGAGTACAAGGTTAACCTATGACTAACATACTCTAACCAGACCCAATTGGTCGATTACAGAGGAGAGGTGCTGTTCTTTTTCGGCATCCCCAAGACTGGCAGGACTTTGTGGGGATCATCGTACTGCTGGTGATCAACTCCATCAGTTTCATGAGGAGAACAACACCGGCAACGCTGCGGCCTCCCTTATGGCCAACCTCGCCTCCAAAACCAAGGTACTGCAGTGCGCTGATGATGGCTGTGATGGTTTCCACGGTGGTTCTTTGGTTCTTTTCTCCTCGCGTTTGTTCCTCTGGTTTTCTTTATGTAGGTGCTCAGAGATGGGCGATGGAGCGAGCAGAAAGTTTCGATTCTGGTTCCCGGAGACATCATCAGTATCAAACTAGGTGACATCGTTTCTGTTGATGCCCGTCTTCTCGATCCCCCCTCCCCCTCCATCCTCTTCCTCCTTCCCCCCGCTGTCGGCCTGCGGCCCCCCTCTACCCTCTTCCCCCTCCCCTTGCCGCCCCCGTCCCCATCCCCCCGCCGTCGGTCTGGAACTCCGCCACCGATCTCTCTCTCTCTCTCTCTCTCTCTCTCTCATATGTGAGTGAGGGGATATTTTGATCTCTAATTAACGTGAATATTAAAATATTTTAAAAATTAAGACTCGTAAGTTAATTACAGTGATATATTTGTAATTTTTTAAAGGTAATAGTATATATTAATGTAATTTTAAAAATAATATATTTATAATTTAATTTATAATAATAGTTTCCGTAAAAATCTTAAATTTAAATTTTATTTTTTATTTTAAAATTAAGAAAATTAAGAAAAAAATATCTTTCTCTCTACGTGTGATAGGAGAAAAATTAACAATTTGATGCATAATTTTGAGTACGAACTCATTTTTTGACTCATCTTAACCTACTTTAAATTGGGTGACGTATACATGATAATATCTTGATTTACAGTAAGGCCAAGCCAAACTAGCGTCAAATAATATTGTTCATCAGATCTTCTGATTCGATCTAATCTGACTCATTATCACCTTCTACTTAAGATTATCAATGGATCAGATTTAGGTCGAATTTAGGTATGTCAAATCTGAATTCGACTCATTAATATTAAAATCTGAATTTGACTCGGGTATGAGTTATGTCAAGTCAGATCGGGCCCTGACATTTTTACCAACATGCAAAGTTTGACTAAGACTTGACTTGACCGGTAAACTTAAAGAAAAATAAATTTTAATAAAAATAAATATTTAATAATATAAATTTATAATATTATTAAATTAATTAAATTTTCATTAATTATTTAATTTATTTAAAAGAAGAGTTTTTAATTTTTAATTAAAAATAATATAATTTAATTAAATAATTTTTAAAAATTAAAAGTATAAAAAATACATAACCGATGGAGTCGATCTACCAGTCAAACTCAAAATTTGAGTCTAACTTGTGAATTTAATCGGGTCAAGTTTTTAAATCTGACTAAAGACCCGTTTGAGTCAAACGCCCGTGGTGTTATTTTCGAGTCAAAAATCTGCCGACAAGAGTTGAGCTTTATCAAATGTGTTTATGCATATGAGTTTTTGAGCTCTCAAGAAAAATCAGAAGAAATTGAATTTAGATATAACATTAGGCTTCGTCTGATAATCCTCGAGAGCAGATGTAAATAGGATTTTTGAAATTTTAAATCATCACAAATTCTTGTGTGTATGACATTTGTACGGTGAGTGATTTTTGTGAGGAATGAATAAATAAGCAAGAGACGTTCTCAAACGGGCCCTAAAGGCTCTCAAAAAAACTTCGAAATCTGACCCGAAATCAGATAAGACCTATGGGGACTGTAAGATCGACCAGGCCCATTGAAGATCCTACTTCTACCATGGAACACAAATGGGAGGCGTTGGACATGGACATGTAAGTTGGATCGAAATATCCGAGGTACGACCCGAATTCTCCGGGAAACATTCGGATCTGTACCGTTTAGATCCGATCCCAATTCTCGGACCTGACCTTCGAATCTAACCACTTGAAACCCTACCCGGTCTTCTTCCCCAACCCCTCGCGCTCCCTCGGCCAGACAACAGGCAGGACAGAGAGAGAGAGGTGCGGAAGATGAGGCTGCTGACGCACAACATGCTGGCGAGCAACGTGAAGGGGGTGGTGAAGGGGTACCCGCTGCGGCTGGAGGCCGAGGTCGTCGCCGAGCGCCCCGCCGACTTCAACCCCGACTTCCTCCGCCACATCTTCTCCCGACTCGACTGGCCCGCCCTCGTCGCCGCCGTCCGCTCCCTCCCAGGGGACCACGCCGCCGCCGCCCTCCCCGACGAGGCCGATCCCTCCATGCTCGCCTCCGACGACTTCCTCCGCGGCTTCCACCACGCCCTCCTCGAGCTCCACGTCGAGGAGGGCGCCCTCGTCTGCCCCGAGACCGGCCGCCGCTTCCCCATCAACAAGGGCATCCCCAACATGCTTCTCAACGAGGACGAGGTCTGAGCAGGAGGAAGGAGGAGCAGCAGCAGCCCAGTAGGGTTTCTCTCTCTCCCTCTTCCGCCACTCTCTCTCGCTCTCTCTGAGTTAGTTTTATGTGCTATTCAAGTGTGAAGGAGATGTAAAAGTTGGGGTTTTCTCTTCTCTTTAGCAAGCAGAGCGGAAGGTGTTGGGCCCGTTGGAGATAACAGAAAGTGGGAATGGGTTTTTATGTCTTCTGACTTTCACCCGTGTGAAGATGGAGAATCTTACAGCTAACTTCTGCACTTCTTTATGATTGTACCTCTCGTTTGCCTTCTTCTGATACAAGATGCCTTGTTATCCCAAGAGCTTCTTTGCAGTGTGCAACCAATGGATGTGTTAGCTAATATGACTCTTTGATCTTACAGTCTTACTAGACTCTGGCAATGGTGTTTTGCTTTCTCTTATGTTATACAAACAAGCCCCTTGGTAGTTATTTTATGTAGTTGTTTTTTTCTACTAAAATGCTCCCTAGTGCTAGCACTTCCATTTCTATAGCTTGGATTGGGATAGTTTTACTGGTGAAGAATCATTTGGTGGCTGATCCTCCATGCTACTCTGTGGGCTCTATGGAACAGGAGAAACAATAGGATCTTCAAGAGGGAAGCAAGAACAGAGGGCAAGATATTTTCTTTTGTTTGTGAGAAAGTGGGTTTACGGGCCAAACACCTTTGTAAAGTGGAGGCTCATAACTCCTCTCTTTTCCTTTTGTTGGGAGGTTGAAGGGACACGCCCCTGGGTGTGATGGATTTTGTATAGGGGCTTTTTGAGATCTGGAAGCCTTATACTTGTACATCAGTTTTCTTTTATTAATACATTTGTGGTACTTTTTAAATAAAAGAATTTTTCAGACTGAATTTCTTCCACTCTCCTTCACTGGACCAAATGAGGAAGGTATTACCTTTTTAAATCTCTCACGCACTAGCTCCTTTCCCTTGGCCAAACCCTCTTCAGCCACCTCTCCATCTCCTCCCTCCCACCTTTAAGAATAACCACCACCACTGGATTGAGTGATTTCTCCCTGAAAACCTTCACATTGGCTGGCCATGGAATGCCCACCCACCTCCAAGCCCTCATCTTCTTCCAGGCCTTTCTCAGCCAAAGGAGACTCCGTGGTTCCTTCTTCAAGGCTTTCGCCTTAGCCTTCCACTCAGTCTGCTTACAAGAACATAGCTCCTGTGACCAATTCCTTTCCAAACCAAAATCTGGCCTCATTCCTGCATTTCCCTGCCCAGTAGCCAACTTCCACACACCTAGCACACTGATTTTTCTTGATATGCACCCCTCTCAGGTGGGCTTTCACTTCTCCTGGTTATCTTCTCTTCCTCCTGCCTCTACTCATCTACTGATCTTTCTTACCACAGCCACCCTCCTGCTCTCAATCCTTCCCTTCCACTTGCCAAAAATCTGTAATCTCACATTTGCTTGATGAAAACTGCTGTGGTAAAAGCAAAATTCTTCACCAACTTTGCACATCTATTCTTGTCTCCATCAGTTTCATACACAATTTATGTTACTTCCAGTTGACAATGAAGATTTCATCATGTGCATCATGTGGTCTAGCTCACTTTCAGTGACATTTTCACGTTGACGACCCCCTAGGCATAACTCCCTATGTTATTAACGTTTCAGGTTATGCATGTTTGATCAATGTAACTGATCTATTAATGTGTGGGTTTTCAAATTGTAAATGATACTGGTGCAGATGTTTTGAATCCAACTTGAGCTTAAATGCTCGGGCCAAAGAACAGGCTTACTCCAAACGTCTCCAATTAAGACCAGTTCTCCTTAAGTTTACAAATGACTCCATTAGGAATTTGCATCTCATTTGGTCCAGTGGGAATTAATAATGAAAGGTTAAAAAAAACTGATGAACCTAACAATGTTTGTGAGCTGTGCACAGGAAATGCTTTAACTGTTTTTCTGAATTTTGATCTATTTTGCAATTGCCTGTGTCTCTTCGTCATTGTACGACCTGTTAGGGTTGGGGGAGGCTCTACCTCCTTGGTAGATGTCCTTTTTTGATCTGTTCTGTAAGGTGTTGTAACCTTATGTTAATTCTTTCTCAATGAATCGTGGCTTTTATGCCACCTTCCAAAAAAAAAAAATTTGAATTCCCATCTATTCTTCCAGTTATATTGGAATTTGCTGTTGCTTGAACACACGCCTGCTCTATTGTGTGTTAGTTCACAATTCATGTTTGTTCAGTCTCTTCTAGGTACTACTCTCTATGGTGCACACCATATCTGTTGAATCACTTATTTTCACATGATATTTCTGGAACTGTCTCACACCCTAAAGTTGGATCCTCTACTGCCACCCCCATGTGTGGGAAACTGCGAAGAAATTTCAACCCTTCCAAAGGAACTAAATGGTCTCTGAGCTTGGCCTGCGTAACAGAAAAAGGTCAAATCAAATCCCTTTGTAGAACTTTTGTCTACATCATGCAATCATCTGTGGAACTCCAGGTTTCTAGAACAAACAATGGTTGTAAAACTCTTCTATGATAATGTTGCTTACACAGCCCCCTAAAAGGGATGGGATTTCCTGTAGTCCTATGTACCTGGGGATTCACTAATATGGTGGTGACTAGAGACCCACCCATGTCTGGCACCTTAAAAAAAAAAGACAATCAAAACTACCCTTATGTAAGGGAGTATTGTCACCACTATGTGTTGGTGTAGATATTAGTGAGTACTCAAGGTGCATAGGAGATCCCCATCTAAAAAGGGTGGGGTACGCCCATTCCCAGAGCTTGCTTCCCATCAAGTTAAGTAGTAGAAGAGTAATATTTTGTGCAACACTCTCCTTAATTACTCTAACGAGAATCATTGAGAATTGAACCAAAAAAAGAGGAATCATTGGGGAGGAAGTTTTCAAATTTGTTAACGACAAGAAGAATAAGGATGCCTTTATGAGGGAAAAGAATCATTTTCGTTTCTCAAGCCATTTACAAGAGATACCCAGTTTCAGGCTTTCAGCATACTTACAAAAACTTGGCCTGTGTCAGATTTCTTCCGTGTCCGGATCACAGGGCGGTACACATTTTGCCTCTCTTAGCATATCATTGTTATTTACTAGCCTCAGTGTGATGCATGACTTCTGTCAATTACGTATCTGGTCTTCATTTTGAGTTATGGTTAGTGCACACCCATGTCAATTACACATTGAGAGTGTCTATCAAACAAACTATTTTAAAAAAAAATTATGACGTGACGTCCACCTCCCCATAACTTATCGAGTAATAAACACCTCCGTTCGACGACAAAAAAAATTAAAATTAAAAGGGCCGATTCAAGAAAAATTAGGTTAATATTATTCATTTAATTTGATTTTAATTTTTTTTGTGTTGTCGGACTAGGATGTGTCTTGTGTAATAAGTTACGGGGAGTCTCACATCACAAAAAAAATTAAAAAAAATTACTAAGTGCACATCTTTAAGTGTGTAATTGACCCAGAGTGTCCACTAAACTATTGCCTAGAATGACGGTTGTCTCCATATCTGTACATTATTCTTTTTGTCTGCACGGGGTGCCCTAAGTTACAAAGATTCAGTTCAGTTTACACATTTCGCGAATAATAGACAGGTACATAGTTACACAACTAAATAGAAATCGGACATACCCTTGTGAATGCTTTCTAAACATAGGCTGTTTCAGGAAGTTCCGGAAACAGATCGATAAGTTATCGAGAAGAATTATCACCTGTTTAGATCGCGGAACTGACGAGGTTTAAATACTGCAACAGCCTACAAAATCTTGAATGTTGAAAAGAAATGCAGGCTGTATCAAATGGGTCCGTGGTTTAATTAATGTTCAACAAGGAATACGAAGTCTTCACTGATGGGTCGCAAGATTTAAGATTTTTTGGGGGGAATGCCTGTAAAGAAACAGGAGATGCCTTTGTGCCGTTGTGGCTCTAACTTTACAAAAAATCCTAAAATTCCCATTCTGAAAGTTTATCATATATTATAGATATGTGTATGTAATATTGGATGGTTGTAAACAAGATTTGTTGAGGGCATTTAATCCCCCCCCCCCGTAAGACAATCGTTGGAAAAATAAAAAATGGCATGCATTTTTTTTTCTCTTCATGAAACATTTGATGATGATCGGACAACCGTGAAGTAAGGCAACCATCTTTCACAGCTTCTAGTCATGTCCCCCTCTTTCCTGTTATCCTGCAACCCTGAAGTCTGGGCCGTGGGTTTGCAGTCACTGCGTCATCTTCCATTCTGGAACATGGCAGAGAAGCACCGGAAATAATTGAATGCCGGGACATGCCTCCAACCCTCAGAAAGCATGGGTTGCCACCCTGCATGAGATAGGGGATGTAGGTCCTGCAGATTTGATTGGAAACTCATCTAGCAGGGTATAATCCAAATCCCCCGGTGAGACAGTTAATGATGAGATGAAACAACTGCGTTTTTGGAACTCCATGGTAATTAATGCTCCACAAGTACAGCTCTTCCAGAGTTTAACATCTTGATGAGCCCAACAGGGGCAAAAGTGGTTCCATTGGATAACTTCTTCACAGGGGTCACAGTAAAGACTCATACTCACGGGATCTTAGTGTAACAGGCAATCTTTCATTCTCAGGAAGATAAACTACTTCTCCTGCGATGAACAGAAGATGATGCAAAAGTTATGAGCATTGAAGGAATAGTGGATATAATTACACTCGGTTAACTGCATGCTTAGGGCTTCTGGAAGATATAAAATAGAATGGATTAACAATTATTACATACCACCAAAATGTGAATAAACCACAGTACCACCACTCCAGCCACCATCAACCACCCTCGAAAGGTAGTCTACATCCTTCGATCGTATAACCCGAGTAATCGTGCCAGGCTGCTCATCATGTATTAAATTCTTCTTGCCAACTCTACACCAACCAGCTCCTTGACAGTTGAACACACCAATAACTCCAGAATGATCATTCAAGTTCCAAATCTTTAGGAGGCTGACATGACAAGAACAAACTGATGAGTATACATAAGTGACTTCAATTAATGCACAACACATGCCTTGATGATTGATACCTCTTCCCATCCCTAGCAGGGTCTAAAAACAAGCAGTCCCATGCTGGTCTGCCTCTAAGTTTGGCTCTCAATGTAGATCCATCACGAAGAACAAGCTTCTTCAGTAAATTGAAATCATGATTACCCGATTTGTCACTTCATTTGTCATAATGTTGCTGAATGAGACAATTCATCATCATCATCAGAGCCTTATCCCAATTAATTGGGGTCGGCTATATGAATCTTGTTCCGTCAAAGATTTCTATCAAGTGTAATATTCATATTTAAACTCAAGGAACTAATGTACTTCCTAATAACATCGCACCATCTCATTTTAGGCCTTCCTCGAGCTCTTTTACTAGCATCCACTAAGATTTGGTCACATCTTTTAACCGGCGCTGAGTTAGGGCGACGAAACACATGTTCAAACCACCTGAGTCTATTTTCTCTTATTTTGCTATCAATTGGAGCTATCCATAAGTCCTTACAGATGCGCTCATTCCTAATCTTGTCTTTCTTAGTCTTGCCACACATCCATCTCAACGTCCTCATCTCTGCTACACACATTTTATGGATGTGTTCCTTTCGTACTGCCCAACACTCGGTACTATATAACAAAGTAGGTCTCACAGCCGTTCTATAAAACCCCCCTTTGAATTTCACAGGCATACGATGATCACAAAGGACACTTGATGCACTTCTCCATCTTAACCAACCTGCCTTAATCCTACGTGTAACATCATCATAAATCTCTCCATTCTCTTATATGATAGACCCTAAATATCGAAAGCTACTACTCTTCGGAATATCATGTCCATCAATTAGAACCATATCTTCCTGAACCACTCTCACATTACTAAAATTACAGTGCATAAACTCTGACTTACTCCTACTAATTTTAAAACCTTTAGACTCCGAGGCAAGTCTCCAACGCTCTAACTTAACATTTAGAGCATCAATACTCTCATCAATTAAAACAATATCGTCTGCAAATAGCATACACCAAGGGATATCCTCATGCAATTATTTAGTTACTTCATCCATAACTAAGGCAAAGAGATACAGACTTAGTGCAGAACCTTGATGCAAACCTATAGAAACATGAAATTCACCAGTCTCCCCAGCAATAGTTCGAACACTAGTAATAGCACCGCCGTACATATCTTTAATCAAATCAACATATCCTTGAGAGATTCCTTTCTTTCTTAATGTCCACCAAATCAATTCTCTCGGTACTCGATCGTACGCCTTCTCCAAATCAAGAAAAACTATATACAAATCTTTTCTCATCTCTCTATACTTCTCCATTAGCTGCCGTAGTAAGAAAATAGCTTCTGTAGTAGATCTATTTGGCATAAAACCAAACTGATTTTCCGATACAGTAGTCCTACATCGGAGGCGTTTTTCAATTACTCTTTCCCAAAGTTTCATAGTATGACTCATAAACTTAATTCCACGATAGTTATTACAACTTTGAATATCTCCTTTATTTTTATAGAAAGGAACTAACACTTTTTCTCCAAATTTCTGGCATTCTCCGTTCCTTTAAAATTTTATTAAAAAATTTAGTTAGCCACTGAATACCAATATCTCCTAGGCCTTTCCATACTTCAATAGGTAAGCCATCTAGTCCTAAGGCCTTGCCCACTTTCATTTTCCTTAAAGCATCCTCCACTTCTGACATCTTAATACGCCTGAAATATTGATATTTATCAAATATTGTGGACTCTTGGGTACCTTCTAAAGATAAATCATTGACGAAATCTCCATTAAGTAACTTCTGAAAATAGCTATGCCACCTCCCTTTAATCTCAAGATCCTTAGTTAAAATCCTTTGATCTTCACCTTTAATGCACCGAACATGATCTAAATCTCTAGTTTTTCTTTCTCTTAATTTAGCAAGTTTAAATATGTCCTTTTCACCCTCTCGGGTTCCTAATTTATTATATAAATCTTCAAATACCTTTGATTTAGCTTCGCTAACTATTTTCTTAACTCTCTTTTTAGCGATTTTATAGGCTTCTAGGGTTTGATCATTTTTGTTAGTTTGCCAAACTTTAAAACATTCCTTTTTTACTCTAATGGTATTTTGGATTTCCTCACTCCACCACCAAGTCTCTTTGTCTAAATTCTTTTTACCTTTAGATTCGCCTAAGAGTTGTTTTGCAACCCTCGTTATATAATTTGTAACATTATTCCACACTACATTAGTTTCTTGTTCTAAATTCTAAATATTTTCCTTTAATAGATGATTTTTAAATGTTTCTAAACTTTTACCTTTTAAATTCCACCATTTAATCTTAGAATAATTATTTATAATGATCTTTCTTTTGAATTTAGGGATAGTGACATCCATTACTAACAACTTATGTTGAGGGACTAGACTCTCACCAGGAATACTTTGCAATCTTTACATAAAACTCTATCGACCTTCCTAACGAGAAAATAGTCAATTTGACTTATATGTGTTCCACTTTTGTATGTTATTAAGTGTCCGTCCCTCTTCTTAAAGAAGGTATTAGTAATTGCTAGATCATAGGCCACAGCAAAATCAAGAATAGTGTTACCCATATCATTTCTATTGTCAAAACCAAGCCCTCCATGAATCCTCTCATAGCCTCTATTATCTATACCCACATGACCATTAAGATCCCCTCCAATAAAGATTCTCTCTTCACTAGAGATATTTTAGATCAAACTATCAATAGCCTCCCAAAATTACTTTTTAATGCTCTCTTCCAATCCTACTTGAGGTGCATATGCACTAATTATGTTCAAAATATCCTCACCTAAGATAAGTTTAATTAACATTAGTCTATCCCCCAATCTATTTACTTCCACAACTCTGTCTTTTAAGTTTTTTTCTATTATTATAGCAACACCATTTCTAGAGTTATTATTACCCGTATACCAAATTTTATATCCATCAATGTCTTTAGCTTTATGTCCTTTCCACCTAATTTCTTGTAGACAAGCTATGTTAACCCTCCTGTCCTTCATTAACTTAACTAATTCTAAACCCTTACCCGTTAAAGTTCCTATATTCCAAGTAGCTAGACGGATCCTATGTTTTTGGACTTGCTTCTTTACCCGTGTGCGTCCAACCCCACACGAGAACACTTGCCTATTTGACACCGCAATCGGGCGCCATTGCGACGCGTCGCTTACGGGAACGTCCTAGCTAGCCCTTGCTTACTTGTCATTCCATCCGGATTCCGATGTAACGCGTCGCTTACGGGGAACGTCCTAGCTAGCCCTTGCTCACTTGTCATTCCATCCGGGTTCCGATGTAACGCGTCGCTTACGGGAACGCCCTAGCATTAGTACAGTAATGTATTTGGATCAGAATTCATGTTGGAGATGTGACAAAATTTTACTGCTGGCTGTCGACCTAACGCAAACCCTCCTCTTTTCTCATCCGGGCTTGGGACCGGCCATGGCAGAGTTATCCCTACCAAAATAGTGTGAAAATTGTAGACAGACAGAACTTACATGTGCTACCTCACATAAATTGCACAGCCTCCCACAGCTCGAGCTGCTCCATGGTACTCAGCCATAGGATGAAGGCTCTGATTGATGACAAAAAGATCAATTTAAGTCTTAGAGGATTGATTCTTTTATAATTCATGAAAACAAAAGAATTTTGGTGGTGCATACATGGAACATGTCCCAATCAGGCTGCATAAACTCCCCCAGGAAAACAGTGTTGTACGCAACAGATGCTGTGTGAATTGTGTGGTATGCTGGATCTTTAGGCCAAAAGTCATCAGATGCTCTTATGCCAGCAGTTCTCTTTGCACTATACAAAATGAGGGGAAAGGTACATTGATTAAAAAATGGAAGCAGTACAAATTCCAAATAAGAGATTTAGAGGTACTGTGAAAGAAATGACTTGGAAAAGAAAACAATCAATTCCATAGCAATATAGTTAAGGGTGCATATACAATTATGATACCTGTATAAGCCATCAGTGTTGTGACTCATGCAAGATATGATTCCATTATCGGGGAAGTTTCTAGCAATACATGCTTCTAAAGCTTGATGATACTTCTAGCGAGCTTTACCCTGCCACCATGTCCTGCTCCGAGTGTTTCAAGAATGTTCTGTACATCTACTTTGATCCCATCGATTCCAGCAGATGCAAGATAGGAATGAAGTTCATTATAGAAGCTGACAACTTTATCAGGATTCACCAGACCAAGGCCATTGGTGGTTATACTGTTCAAAGCATCACAAGGCTCATTGGCTTGAATACCCGAGATGAAACAGGATATGTCATCTTGGATTCATAATGCTCCATCTCTGATACACCAGGCCTCACACCACCCCAGTGTCCTGTTATTGCATGCCAGACATAAACATACCTGACATCAAGAGAAAAAAATACAGTAAAGGAAGGCTTTACAGCTACCATTGGCATCATGTAGGCCAACAAATTTGAGCTGAGACATAACAGACTATCAAGTTTTCATCATTAGTAGTCAAAGCCAACAACCCAAAAAGATATTGCATTAAGTAGGAGGTAACAAACATTAATTGCACAGAAATAAGAAATAACAATCTTAATCATTTATGAGACCAGTCATATCTAAAACTGGGAGGTGATATCTTACTTTAAAACATGTTTTTTCCTTTACTTCAGTAAACAATGTGAGTAAGACCCAGAGCTGGGTCCTCTTCTCTATGTCCCTCCCTACCATCTTTCTGGAATTTATAGTTTTCTTTGATGCGAGCTAATCTGTTTGCAAAGCAGGAAAACAAACAAACAATACTGTTGTCAGAGGAAAAGAATGTATCCAGGATAGTAATTCAATAATAGGTTTCATTGACTATACTTCGCCGTGTTGTCAGCTTTTGTGGCAATGCTAGTAGCATCCATCCCAACAGATTGTCAACCGTCGTCTATTATAACAAACTTTGCAGGTATTCCACCTTCCTCGAAACTGGATAGACAATGCAAACCAAAAGATGGAATATAATGAGTCACAATCCATGGCATGAATTCAGTGTGAATAAGAAGCACAGGTGAAATAATAAACCTCTGAAGTCCTCCACGAACTCCTTTAGCAGTAACATCAATGTAAATTGTAAAATGCATCCCATGTACACCAGCCAAACCAATTTATCATATCTGGCATCTGCCATAAAATCATGAAAGAGGAGTTGAGCAAACAAATTATCTGCAGATGCATGAGTCCAACATATAGGTCAGACAGTTAATAGTTATGCAGAAGGCATACTTTCTTCTTTTCGTAAGTGCCCTTCTACAGCCCTGTTAGTAGATATATAACAATGGAAAAGGTTAAATTAAACATGAAGGCTATACATACCAATGAACTACATGATAATGGATCAAGCCATCAAGCTAAATACTTCAGAAAAATTATGTTACATTATTCTAAAACAAATAAAGGGAAGATTAATCCAACAAAAAGATGAGAGGAGAAAATGGTAATGCAACAGTAACAGGCATGATAAGGTGCACCTAGAATGTGATCTATTGTGAAAGCGCATGCATAGAGTTCTTGTCATTTTAGGAATTATTTATGAGAAAAAATATAAAGTACGAGGAACAGTACATAATTATGCAAAGAAACAACAGTTAACAGTAAAGGGTTGGTGCTTAAAGACTTCGCTAAAAGAAGAGATTAGATGCTTACTTTACAGCATTTGTGATGACATCAAATATATCTTTTCCAGCAGCCACAAAAACTAGATGTGATCCTTCGAATCCATCAACAGCCGGATCACCAAAGATATGCACAGACATGGGGGCAATTCACATCGAGGAGTACACATCCAGCTGAAACAGAGATAGAATCTGGGACACTACTTTCCAAACAAATCTCAAGCTTGTCATTTTCGTTCCCCTGAAGGACAGCTCGGAAGTCTCCCTCGAGTATGGGCAAGAAGACACAGTAGATTGCAGACTGGTCCCTACTGTCTGCACCACCCTCACCAAAATGCGACCCTCCATCATTTCCCTCGACTCTCAGAAACTGGGTCTCAAAAGGGATGTTTCTTCCCCGCGAGCCCATCCTCTGCGTCATCCACCATAGTTTGAACCGGAACACGCACATAAACCGCAGACCCCTGCAGTTCAACCAAAGGGGTTCATATAATGGTTAGAGGCCGTCGAAAATAACTGTGAAAACGCAGCTGCTAGCAGCAGAACGTCTGCCTCATCTATGGCAAAGGTCGAAACTTGAAAAGTGCCCAACACAGCCCTCAATCAAAATGGTTTCAAAGACATCTATCTTGATAGAACCCAATGCAAAATTTAGCAGAAAAACTAGAGCTAAACGCGTAACTTCCTAGAGAAACAGAGCTGCCCAAAATTCAAAATCGCATTTCGTCGCAGGAAACGGAAAAGGAAGAAATCTAGATCAACCTAGAAAGAGAGAGAGAGAGAGAGAGAGAGTCTTACTCGAGCTTCCCCACGGGGAACACCCGGCGGCTGCCGCTCCCATCCGACCGGACACCGACGAAGGCGCCGTTGAGCAGCCCGCCGCCGCCGGCGGGGCTCACCACCACGTTGTCGGGGACGCAGGACAGGATCCTCCTTCCCAGCACGACCAGGTCCCCATCGGCCACCGAGATCCCCGCCCCCATCGTCATCTTCTCCTCCGCAACCTGCCGAACACCACCTGGTGCAGCAAAAAGAACGCATTTTTAACACACCACCCGCCTCCACTACAGCAATTGTCCACGGGAGGAGGAGATCAAAAGCTCCGGCAAGCGGAGGATGGAGACGGATCGATCCTGCAGACGGAGACCTGGCGACCAGGGAAACGAGACGAAGAGCGGGGAGGCGGGAGGGAGCTCCCTTAATAGGAAGCCTCCCAGGGGGTGTGCGGTATGCCGTGTGCGCGGATGGTAACGGGGCTTTCTATAATTAGCCCTGGATTTTCTGCATTCTAGTGACTCTAACCGCGGTTTGAGAAATAGGTACAGTAGTTTCCCTACCTCATATACTAGATCATCGGTACAGCATGTATTAGATCATCTCTGATCGATACGACTTATATATAATACGTTATTAATAAATTATTTATTTTTTAAAAATTATATATATTATTTTATATCAAATTTAGTTTTATAAATAGTTTAGTTAGGAATTGAGATTCTAAACCCGTGAGGTCCATCATTTTCTTTCGTTTTTTTATTATTATATAAGAAAAAGAAGTAAAAAACTAATGTCAATTATGAGATTATGACCGTCGATATGGAATGTCCCACATCGTACGTATCGACCGTATCAGTTAATGACCGGTACTACTAGTATATGATATGTTATCGGTACGTTATTTATCTTCTTTTAAATATTATATATATTATTTTATATCAAATTTAATTTTATAAATAATTTGGTTTAGAACCGAGGTTGGTATTTTGAATCTTTAACCTCACAAATAATTAACACATTTACCGACCACTAAAGTACACATATTTTGTCACATTTCACTATAACATATATTTATTGAATAATTATTTATTATTAACACACGACGATACAGGGTTGTACAATACGATATGATACCGTACTGAATCGTACCGTACCGACAAAATGAATCGATAAAGTTTGCCTCTAACTTATGAACCTATGCTTAGGCCTATCAACGGAGCGGATACGAAGCGAATATATGACTATCTGTATCGCTCCGTTTTAAAATTTGAATTATCCGATTTTGATCCGCTCCGATTTGAATTCGGATACGAAGCGAATATATGATTATCCGTATCTGTTCCGTTTTAAAATTCGAATTATCCGATTCAAATTTAAAAGTATATAAATATAATTATAAAATGTTAAAAGTATATAAAATATAACTATAAAATGTTAAAATATATAAAATAAACTCTAAATTAAAATACAACTATAAAATGTCTAAATTTCTCTATAATATTATTTATTTTATAATATATTATTTAAAAATATATATTATATGATATGTAATATTTAGAATGGATATTTTTCGAAACGAATATTATAATATCTGTATCCGTTCCGATTCGAATTCGGATATTATCCGTATCCGAAAAAATGAATACGAATTCGAATATTATCTATTAATATAGATTCGAATTCGAAACGGATCCGGATAATATCCGAATCCGTTGATTCAGGCCTATCTCTGCTATCTGTTCAAGTGGTAAAAGCCTCCCTCTTATTTGAAAACGAGAAAAAGATTTTTTTTTTAGACTTTTTTTGGGATCTCGAGTTCTCGACACCTTTTTAATTTTTTTGACTATTTACTCAGTTACTTAAATGATTAAATAAGCAAAGTTTTACTAACGTGAAATCACTTGTGAAGGTGGTCAACAAAATAACATTTTATTAGGGCCAGTTTGAAATAAGGGCGCGTTCGAGAACTCCAACGGGTCATAAATTATGACTTAAAAATTTTTATCTATTTAAAGTTTTATCAAATATTTAAATATCATATCAGATTATTCAAAAGCCATGATCTAATTTTTTAGAGAGAGATAAGATAAAAAGTCTCTATTTTTCATCCTCCCTTAAAATTTTCTTTTTATTAGATTATTATCACTCTAAAAAATTATAAAAAAATCATAATTCTATTAAAATTTCAAACGAGACCTAAGAATAAGAGAGAAAGATAACCAGAGTTTGTCGACCCGTCGTCCCCTATTCTAACTAACATCCCCTGCCACCTTCTTCTTCCCTTGCACGAGATGCGGCCGTCTCCACCACCACCTCCGTCGGGTCTCGGGTGACTAGGTGTGACATACCAGGTGAAAGCCAAGTGTCGGTCACGACTGGGTATGATTAGGTGTGCCCCCCATCCCGCACGTACCGAGTAGATCCGTCAAACCCTGCCTAAGTTGCCGGATTTTTCTGAGAATACCCTACAAAATTTACAAGTTATAGACAAGCCCTTGCTACCATCTACTTGTCTAATAACTCTCCATTATCTCACCTTTGTTTTTGCTGTTTTTTTAGGGGCGAGATCGGGTCGATCGGGTCGACAAACCCTGAGTTGAATTCCCGTGTTCATGTGGAACTCATTGCTTGAATGGGTTCATTTAAACTCAACTTGTATCTAACCTTCTTAATAATTTGAGTCAGAATGTCTAATCTTCATTTAAACTCAACTTATGTTTGGCATAATTTAACGTAGTTAACTAATTTTCGATGATACTTATTACCCTATATTACGCTAGCCAAGCAATTAATAATTCAAACTCATCTGTAATATGTAAAGGCATCCTCCCACATCAACATTTTGCTACTCTGGAGTCAGAACATGCGAGCACTTGTTTCGAAGGAAGGCAGATTGTGATTAGTTATTTGAGATGTGGAATTTGTAGGGATTAAAATAGGACAAGGTCGGATATTTTAACAAATATACTGTTATTGGTTATAACCTATAATACCCTTGACTTTCTATAATTGTCAAAAAATACTCCAGGATATGTTCAAATCGCCGTAATTATACATACACGCCTTAGGTTATCAGGCATTCAGGAGGCCATCAACTCCGAAAGAAAATTCTATAAAAAAAAACATCACTGACTATGAAATAAAACACCAAAAACAGTCTTTAAGATTTACAAGACCTCATCAGATTAATTACACTAGACACACGTCCCCTTATAAAATCTAACGTGAGGATAAATTCATCATTTAAATGCTTAACTTGCGACTAAATTATGTTAATCAAAAGAAATCACTGAGGCCCGCTTTGACAACGAGTTGGTCGGACGGATAACGCAACCGGAGAGAGAGAATCTCCCGGTAGACCTTGTCTCCTCTCTCACACAGCCTCCGCTAATCGAGGGCGATTAACGTGCTCGACTCTCCGGGGTCGAGCACGGTAACCGTGCTCGGTTAACAAAGGGGGCCTAAGAGAATATATAATCACAATTACCTGGATGTATTCAACAGCAGGTCTAACCATCGCTGAATGTTGTGGGTATACATATAAATATAACATATTGTAAGGATATATGTACAAAAATTCCTAAAAGTTAAAAGACACGACGAAGGACCAAAACTGTCACATGGATATTGTTTATTCGGAGAGGTGTTCCGCGGAACAAATTAGGTAGCGTTCGGTTGAACTTTTATGAAAAATCTATGTATCATGTAATTGTAATTACTCTAGTTGTCAATATTTTTTAGGGGAAAAATTCTTTTTCTCTCTCTCCCTTATGTCGTCACATTGACAATGAGCAATAAATATTAGGATGTTTAAAAATATGATTTTTAACATAATACCCCTATAAATATCAGTTATGTCAAATATACCTATCATTTGAGTATATTATCAAAAATATCATCTATTTAATCTTAAATGTTGCAACTATGTCCCTGTAGTTTACTGACGTCGACGGGAGACGAATATTCCATGGAATATCCTATCTATCGTCGTTAATTGTAGTGAAATGAGAGATATATTTGGCATAATCGATATTTAGAGGGATATTTATGTAAAAAACCTAAATAATTTTACTGCTTAACTCATGTTTAACTCAAGTTAAATCAACGAAGGTTACGCTAGGGGCATAGTTGCAACATTTAAGATTAAATAGAGGATATTTTTGATAATATGTTCAAATGAGGGGTATATTTGGCATAACCAATATTTAGAGGGGTATTTATGTAAAAACCCCTTAAAAATATTAGTGGAATTTAAATGGTTAAAATAGTGGATGGTGGTTTAAATGGACAGGTTTAAATGGTCGATGAGTGTTTAATTGCTAATGTCATCAAACTCCACCCATAAGTTCCTCTCCGCAGGATTATTAAGATTTTGAGATGCCATGATTGATGTGTCTATCTCTCTCTAATTTCGAAATCTATGGAGCACATAAGTCGGAGTGTCATTTTTACGTTTGGTTAAGATAACGAGAATGTCGTGAATTCTAATGATTAGAATCTCAAAATCTCTCCCTAACATTCCAACCGAATACGTCCTTAGAGATAATAACGTATCGGGTCATATAGAGTTAAGTTTTGAAATTAGGGACACGAAGAGTACGCTTTATGTCGAGGTTTAGTCTCCTACGTCACATAACTTGTGAGTGTTCACTCTTATTTTGCTGTTGAGTATTCCCTCCACTTGAAATGTAGCTTCTGGGTTAGAGTTCTAAATTATAACACTGTATCAGAGTTGAGCTTACTCATTTAAGTCATCTCACCTATTTAATAGTGACATTTATACTGCAATCACTCAAGTCTATAACCTATTCAATAGTGTGATTTATAATGTAATAATTTTTATTTATAATGTAACTATTTGGATTCGGCACTAAGAAAGGTGTCAAGCTTTAGTTTCACGTTAGATAATCTGCTGACATCTATCCTATTCTAGGGATTTGCTCAACTATATGTCTGGATTTTAGATTAGAATTCAAACTTTTAACCTTGTGGGTTTATATCATAACTATTTGAGTTCTGCGGGGTAACTACTCTCTTTATCTATTAAGAATTCCCTCGAATCAATGCTTAAGTTTTGAGTTAAAATTTAAACATTTAACTTCATGTGAATTTGATCCAAGTCGACGTAAGTATGGGACAAAAACTCAAGTCCTGTTTCAGAGTTTCAGAGCAGACCAAGATAGCTTAAAGGGTGGTTGGAAGCATTTTTTTCTTAGAGACTATTTCTCTCTTAAAATGTGTTTCACGTCAATTTTTATCTATAACTTTTAAAACTGACGCAGGCTGCTTGCTATCTATTTGGCAAGATTAACACACTTCTAAAAATCATGTAAATCTGTTTGGCAAGCTTCTCCTCAAGAACACTTTCTATCATTAACTTTAAATAAACCCGACAAATGGATCAGATGAAAGGGTGAGGCGCTGGCAACCCTGTTGTGCAGTGGAGGGGA
The DNA here is from genome assembly GCA_022559845.1 of Amorphophallus konjac. Taxonomy (NCBI): domain Eukaryota; kingdom Viridiplantae; phylum Streptophyta; class Magnoliopsida; order Alismatales; family Araceae; genus Amorphophallus; species Amorphophallus konjac. The sequence continues at coordinate 15,838,817 of CM040121.1, forward strand.
GGCGTGGCACGGCGTGGAGTGACGACGGTTGGGGAAGGGTGGGGCGGCACGGGTGACAGTGATGGGGAGGTGAGAGCGTGGGTGATGGCGGGGGGAGGGGAGGGTGGGAGGCAACGGCGGGCAACATGAAGAAAAAAGGGGGGAAGACTTCCGCGCAAGGGAAAGGGGAGGGGTTGTGCAACAACAGTAAGTGAGGAGGTGAGACAACAAGGGTTTGCAGCAAGGGGGAGGTTGGGCAGCAGATGGCGACGAGGAGAGAGGAGAACGGTGGTCGTTGGCTGGCGACGGAGGGGGCGATGGGTGACCAGGAGGAAAGGTGGGTTGCACGAACACCGATGAGGGAGAGTTGGGAGAGTGGGCGGCGACGGCGAATAGGAGATGTCAGCATGGACGATGGCGAGATGGGGGAGGGGGTGCGGGCGACATCATGGGTAGAGGAAGGGGGCTATATCAAAACCCGTGTAGTTAAACATAGGGAGTTAGATGCTTAGTTAATCCAAAAAGCTGGTCGACAGTCCCACACCCTCTCCTCAAGGCACGATGTAGATCCCCTCCTAATAGCTCTCACTCTTACGTCGAGTAGCCTTTCCGCCCTTGTGAGGGCTCTCATTCTTGGTGGTGACTTTTGATATGTTATGTAGAGCCTTAATAGGGGGGATCTTTGAGGGGGAGGGAACAAACCACTAGGTCTCTACAGAAGGATGAAGAGTGTATTATGTAAGTCTGTGAGCTCGGTTAACCCGGTCCTGTCTCTTATAATAGAAGGATGACAACGATCGGCTCAGCCTCTAGCTAGCATCAATCGGGATTTGCATGAAGTCATTTATAAACTTCTAACTCAGCCACACCTTCATTTTATCTATGTTGTGTCTTTAGGGTCACTTTGATAAGAGAGTGAGTTAGGGGCGGGCACACCATCCTGGGTGGCCCACCCTTTACTCACCTCGGGTGACTTACTCTATCATTTTGTTTGGATTCAAAAAACTCAAATTTATCTCTAACTGACCCCGGTTAAAGAAAAAAGAACTAAACTAAGAATAAGTCATCCATCCCCGAATAATCCATCCTAATCGAACTTACCTCTTTATCAAAGTAGCCCTTAGAGAGTAATCCGGGCCACACCACTTTTTTACTCCCCCACATTTCATCGTTCGCAGGTGGATCGAGGAAAGTGAGGATGGGGAACTCAATTTTAAGTTATTAATTGGCAAGAAATTAAAATTAGAGACCTATTGAGAGAGGGGTGGGAGAGAGTGATGCCATTTTTGACTGTGAGACTTGCGCCACTTCTTCACTCTCCATATTTCATCGCTCTCAGGTGGATCAATGGAAGTGGATCTGCAGCACTGGTCTTGAGCAAGCATTACTCCCTTTTGCGGCGAAGAGCAGTGCCAGTCGAAAGCAAAATGTGGACGTCGGATGGATGCCATTTCTGACGTTTTAACGCCTGTAGCAAATCTAAACTTCGTTCAAACTTCCACGAATGCAAAGGACGGTGCAGCAATTCTCACATGTGAAACTATTCGCCAACAACTTAATATAAAAATATATATTTTCAGCAACATGTTAGCCTGTTAGGGACATCCTTTCCGAGCATCTACTCGCCCCCATTGACTCGGAACGTGAGGGGGATCTCAAAAGGGGAGCAATACTAGAAGGGGTCAATGACAAAATGCAAGAATTTGAGAGCTACCTGTCTATAGATTTCGCCCTCAAGCGTAAAGCCATCTCTTGTAGTCGTTTCAAACATATGCCATTGGAGTTCTCAGTTGATTTGACCCATTTGGAAGCAGATGTTCTACGGTCTCAATTGGATGGACTTCAATCCATATCAATTGAGACCGTGTTACGAATGCGAACCCTATCATGCGAGGAACACCCTATATTTTGGTAAAATTATCTCTTAAAAACTTTTTTCTGCCAAAACGAGCGTCTTCAAGTCGGCATCAACCAAAGTCATCTCAGCCAATACCATACGGATCCACTGCCAATCCTCTGCAATCCGGATGCAAAAACAATTTGTCAAATCAGGCACCTATCGAGACAGATGGCAGAAGCATGCCCCTTCCATGATAGATGTGCAAAAATTACAAAACCCCTCCTGCTCGGTCTCATAGTTTGGTGAAAAATTTTGAGAATCTATGTAGTATCTCAAAAGCAAAATGTATGTATCCACATAATTCCTGTAAACTTCAGACAAAAACAGATACCATCATTTCGCATCCCAAGTGTACGTTTGCAGGGGCTCCCGACGCCACTGGGACGTGGGACATAATGGCGGCGTAAGGCTTCCATGATACACAACCTGATACAGACTCAAAATTTGCTAAGTTATCCAAGTAAGCTCACAATTGAAATCACCATTTCAGGGACCTGCCCCTTGGCAAAGGGGAGGTCCTGGGTTCAATCCCGGGTTCCCCCCTCCCCCCCCCAAAAAAAAGGAAATGGAAACCCAAATGAACTTGGAGTTCCAACTGCAGCTAGAACAAAAACTGATTACATTTCGAAGCAAAAGGGGGACCACAATGGAAAAAGTGGGGAGAAAACCACGTTAAGGCCATACAGACTGACTGCCCTAAATTTCCTTTACACTAAGGTAACCCACCCCCGAGGTCCACATTAGATTTACATTGAAGAAAGAAGCCTTTTTCTTTCTCTCTCTTTGTTCTTAGACTCTATACAATATTCTATCACAACTATTCTGCCACAACCAGTACTCCTATAATCTACACAACACCAGTGAAAGGGGCCAAGGAATCCTGGAGAGGAAAGTCACTTAAAGGTGATTAATACTGAATTAATGACATGCATTATGAGGTTGATGCGGCTTGTATCGCCAGGAGTTGTTGTCGGCAAGGACCTATGGAGGGCCAACATCTGATACACCTGTTCAAAGATCGGCCTCACATGCATGGCAATCATTGGGTCTGCCGGATTGATGGCCATAGCAACTTGGGTCATCCAGCCCAATTTCTGGGAAGTCTCCTTCCCCATATCACAGGCCAGCTGTTGAAACAGAGATAAGAGAACACCTTGACTAAGGGGAGGAGGATGCATTAAGCAAATTCCCTCCAGATCAACCTGGCAAGAAAGGAACACAAACAGTTGAGATAAATAAAACAATGCAAGCATTTAACATAACATTTTAGCAGAAAACAAGGGAGTCTAACAACATTGAGAATTTACAGATTGTCTAGGACAGGAAGTCCAAAATAAGACAAACCTGGGAACATAACCACGATACAATCGAGACATCACTTCTTTTGAGGGCTAATGTGAATGCATCATCAAATTTGTGGTCGGAAATTAATCTTGTCAGCTCTTTCGTCGGATCAAAAGATGCCTCAACCTATTAGGTGAGACCCAATAAGATGAAAAATACTTACATAAGGTCAACATCCGACAAGCTTTTGTTTTGAAGGGTCAACAGTGGTGAAAGCCAGTAGAAGCATGAGAAGAAATAAGAAGTCAAAACTAGCTTTTGATATGTGAATATTACCATCTCACGATGCCCACTTGTGGCAACATTGCTTCGTTGTCTAGCCAGCACATCTATTGATTTGGGGTTCCCTGAAGCCACAAGAGATAAAAGCTTGCGCTGGCCTTCAGCTAGTTCATTATTCAGGGTTTGGGTGATTGTTGATGCAGAATTGATTGCGTCCTGTAATTGAAGAATCCAGAAATTATTAGTGCTTTGTCTATTGTTGATAAGGAAAATGTCCCAGGAACAATGTTGCTTCCGAATGGGTGTGTGTGTGTGTGTGTATATATATATATATATATATATATATATTCCATTGATATGAGATCAAAGCATCTTGAGTTTGTTGAAATTAGTTCATCACAGCTATAGACAGAAGCCAATTTATGCTAAAAAAATATGCAGTACTAACTACTTATTCTACGTGTATTGTCCGTTGATAGATTGATAGTTGGACTTGTCAGAAGCACCTATATATCTGAACGAAACTAGTATAATCTTTAATTGTCATGTTGACAGATCATTTTTGAGGTAATAAACAACCCAAGAAAAGAATATGCATGTACCCTCAAAGCAAGTGACAATGGAGTATGCACAGACTCGAACTGCTGCTGAACAGAAGCAGTATGTTCAACCATTCCTTTCTGAAATGCAACATCTATTTGCTCGAACATTGATTTGCATGACCTCTCAAATGAGGGGATTACAGAGGCCTCCAGGTTATATTTTAGCCCATCCTGTGAAGGTTCCATCAAGAAGTGTTAGAAACAAAAGTCGATTGAAATTAACAATAACAATTCTTATGAACAAAGTAAATGTTATGAGCAAACAAATTTCTTGTAAACACTCATCAAAATAAAGGCAAATAATGTGCTATCAAAGGCCCAGAAAATTAGAAACAGTTTGCATCCTTAGCCTACAAACAGACCTGGAGAGCTTGCCTGCCAGATGTTTGAAACTGCGCTTGAATTTGCCTAGCAACCACAGACTCTAGCTTTGCATTAACATGTCTCTCCAACTGAGTTACAGCTTTGTCCCCAATCCCTTTCTGCATGTCAAATGATTAATAGACCAGAAATAAAGTGGAAAAGAAACATGTTTCAAGACATTCCTGGAAGCAAACCTGAAATGAGTCAGCTATTGCAGAAGAAATGGCCTTCTCTACAGTCGGGTTCATTGAACGCACCAGAGCAGATCCTAATGCGGAGTTTTCTTTCTTTAAAACCTTTTCCACTATTGCAGGTAACTCCTTGCCCAGACTGTTTGAAATCAGGTTAGTAATTTGTTGTATTGCGTCCATTTCTAACTTTTCATGCTTAGCAAGCTCTTCTTGAAAGCGTGCCCATAAAGCATCATTGTTGGCTTTTATAGTTTTCTCTATATGCCGGCCTAAAGCTGCCTCCATTCTCCTGCCTTCTTTGGTAACAGGAAGTGCTATTGCCTCATTCATCTGCTTCTGCATATTCTTTTGAATGGCAACAACCTGCAACAAAGAACAGTCCCAATTGAGAAGTATTCATCAAAATAGGCTACCAACAATTTGCTACACACTTGGAGGCCATGTCATTTTATCTGTTCTTCATAGTGAGATATTTTGAAAGAATTTGACTAAAACAGAAACCAAGAAAAGCTCTATCTGTCAGAAAGATAAATATGGACAAATCCACAGACAAGCAAACACACCAAGCATGCACATCATCAATTTTTGGAGGCACAGTCACAAGGAAGAATACACTAGGTTTGCAGCAATCACATATATGAATAATCCAGTGGAGAAGACATGAAAAAGTTTGGTGGATCAATGTTAAATGAATTATTTTGATAACCTGCATAGCATCAACACTACCCTTTAGAAAGACAACAAGAAACTCAACTCACTGTAATATTCCATCCATGACCATAGGGCAGTGTCAACAAACAAGTAAAAGATAATTCATTAAGACGAGAATCGAATATGCAAGGATCAGAATTGGTACATGAATTGAGCAGACCAGAACCAGTTTTGGCTCATATAGTATCATATCAAACAGCCAACATAAACTAGTACAAAACTGCTTTGGAATAAGGCCATTGTTTGTGCCTTTTGTTATGAATGAAAACTTCATTATCTTTAGACAACAGTATGTATACGAACCAAGATTGAACGATTAAGGGAAACTTGTTTAAATCAGCATATGTCATTTCCTATGAGCAAAGAACACAACTGGATGGTAGATTTTCCCTTTTCAATGTAACTGCCCCCTAAGTAATGTGCTCAGCAGCACTTTTAACTACCAAAGAAAGTAGAGCTAAAGCTCTTCAATCAATTTAACACCATATGTACATGCATATCTAGTCAAGCTTTTTGAGAAGACTAATAACATCATCCATTGTATATCAATCATCTCCAAATGGCCGAACACAATCAACATCATAGTGATACCAAGGGAGGTATCCAAAAAGAACATGCATAGAACTGGAAATCAATGTGTCATGGCCTACCTGGTTCAACGCCTCCTGGATGCTAACCAGTGTCTGAGAGAAACCAGCTTCAATTGGTGTACTTAAATTGATCCCTTGTTCATTCAAAGAGTCTGTGGAGTTGATGGGGCTCTGCAACGGGGATGATGGACCAGATGCTTGAGACTGCTTTGCTTTGGGTTTCTTTCCTTTTGCAGCTGACGGAGACTGGGTAACCATAGTCATGGTAGCAGATTGTGCAACCATTGTTACCGTACCAGATTCTGCAAGCATAGTCATTGTATGAGATTCAGAAACATCCTTCATTGTATCTTGGGTTTCTTCTCCAGAATTGCTTTGTTGGTCCAATGTCTCTGCAGGGGCAACATCTTCAACAGGGCTAGCTTCCTCAACACTAAGAATCTCCACTCCTGATGCTAAGCATTCTTTTGCAACATCAACAGCAGACTCTACAGTCGGGGAGCTAGAGGATTTTTCTTTGTCCTCCATGGTAAGAATTTCTGGCTCCTTTCGACAATCCGCTTCTCCATGCATGGTCAATTCGCTCTCACTCACAATTTTCACTTGCACTTCTACACATTCTGTAGCATTATTGTAAGCCATTTCTGTAGATCTTGTCTCAATTCCTCCCAATTCTGGAATCACCTGAGTAATCTCAGTGGAAACAGCCTTGGATAATATTTCTGATGGAGTGATCAAATGGGTAGCCTTTGGACCCATCTTATATGTAGCGGGATTCAACACCATGGTGATATCAGTAGGTCCAGATTTACTTTCTCCCTTTATGGAATTGTCATCCAAGGAAGAAATATCAGGTATATTTGTAATTGCAGGTATGTTTGTAATTATATCTTCTGAACCCCTATCAATTAAATGATCAACAACCGAGTCCTCCACAGCATGATCAGGTGAAGGTTCATGTTCAAAGCTTTTTGATGACTTTCTAAGGCCTCTACTAACAGCAGATAAGTCTGAAGCAGATGACACTGGTGAAGATGAAATTAGACCAACATGAATATCCATATTAGAAAGTGGAGGGGCACTAGGCCTATTTTCCACATTAAACGCAGCAACCTCATGGACAGTCAAGATATCTGGAGTGCTAGAAATTAGAGGATACCTTGCTTTAATCATATGCTCAGTTCTGACAAGAGGAGTAGACAGCTTTTGTGAAGCATCTATTGCAGGAACTTCACTCACAGTAATTCCAGAAGGTGACTCTAGCATGGCAAACCCATCTGAGCTGAGAGCATCAGAAACACGAGAGATAGACATATCTTTATCAACTGATGTACTCTCCAGAGGTGGTGGCAAGCATTGAGATAAGTCTAAAGCATATTGCTGAATAGCCTGTGTTTGGACACAGTAAACTTGAACTGCATGCTCACCATCAGCATAACAATCACTTGTTCCTGTAAGACTCAAAATGGGCATTGTGACAGTGAATTCTGTTATATAATCCATCAGTGTAGATGCAGGATTTGGACCATAGTCAATATGCACAGCATATATTGTATTCTTCTTTGCATTTGCAAGGAGCATCAGACTTGCTTGTGGCAACAAGACAATCTGATTGAAAAAAGCATCCTCTACTCGAGATTCAGAAGAACTCCTCAACTCCAATGTCTGTGTACATTGCCATGACTCCGAATCACTGGGCAGCAGCCACCCTTCTTCACTGGCAGAAGCCCAGATCTTAACTTCTCGATTTAGTGGGCCCTACAAAAAAAAAGGGGATCATAAGTTAGATTGTCGAGGTAAATAATGAAAAGAATAGCACCAGAATAATGAAACGGATGTGTGCGCAAAGAGAGTCCCAGTTTCTAACAAACAGAAGTATCTCCACAACCACGCACCCAAAAAAGGTTAAAAATATATGAATGTCTCCCAGTACCTAACAAAGTGGTTAACACACCTAAACTGATAGCTTGGAGATCCTCATAACTCATTAACTTTGGGTAAGTTTCTCAAAAGATTATCTAAAAATGTGCAGTATCACAGGAAAGGTGACAATCATACCGCTGTAATGAGTACAATGTGATCTGGGCGATGAGGTGCAGTAAAAAATGATACTGAGTTGACAGGCCGGCCATCGTGTGGCCGCAATGTCTCAAGAGGCATCACCTTGCGGTCTTCCCATATCTTTACCTGCCATGCACAGGTAAATTACACAGACTGTTGAAATATTATGGCTAAAGAATCACATACAAATATCAGCCTTCAAGACAAAAGACATGAAGGAAAATAACAAATGAATACAAAAGTAGCCAAGGGCAACAGAGGCTTCCTTAAAACAGCCATCATATAACCATCAGATACCCTCGTTAAATCTTTTAACTTTCTACACATTCCCATTTTTTTCCCTTTTGGTGGGTGGGGAGGTGAAGGTGGAGTGGATGGTACCACATGTCTGTGAAACCAAAGAATACAGTTAAAAAAAATTGTACAACCTATCTAGCTCCATTTGTAATGATTCATAGTTAAGTTGTAACAACCCAAGGGGAGGTATAATGCTAAAGAGTATTTATGTACATTGATAGGGGGTGTGCTTGGAAGGTAAAATGGTAAAAGATTTAGGCACAATGGTAATCAAAAGAAAGAAAAATTTCCATAAACCATTTTAGTCCTAGTTGTCAATAATGAGTAAAACAGCCAGCAAAAGGGCCTAGGTCTAATTGGATATATATATATATATATGTGTGTGTCTTTGTGTGTATACACGCAAGTTCTACTTGGACTAGTACATCGTTGTTGTGCTTTCAATGAGGAATATCCTGAATATATGCCCTAGTTACTCTAGGATTAGGGAGACATCCCACTCCCACTTGAATCAGGAAATGATTTGTACATCTGTATACATATTGCACCCCGACCTGCTGTTTCCCTTCTTCCCTCTTTTTTCTTTTTTTTAGGGATTGCCTTGATGTTAAACAATGAGCCTTTTGTTGGGATTTTTACATTTAGGCCCCTACGATCTTATGTAATTACGTTTTAGTCCCTCCCATCTACCTATTTGTCAGAAAGCTCCAAAAATCTTCTAACTCTTCCTTAAAAGCCCATATGGTTAACACACAGTAGAAAAAGAGAATATGGCGTTAACAACGGAAGGAATATTCTGTCTGGATAGGAAAATTCCCAAAATAATCCCTCCACTCTCTTAACCCCCCCCCCCCCCCGGTTGGGGCCTGGGGGAGGCACCGTTGCCAGAGAGGGAGGGTTTCCCCCTCACAGCACCCCCCCCCTTTCCCTCTCTGTCTCTCCCCCTCTGCTGACCCAGCACTACTCCTTCGCCCTCAAATCCTGGTCCCTCCGCGCCGGCTTCCCCAACGGTACCATCCTCATCTTCACTGAGTGTCCTGTGCCAACAGAGAGGAAGAAGAGGAGAGCAGCAACAGCAGGGTTCTTGCAGTGGCAGAGGTGCAAGCACAGAGAGAGAGAGAGAGAGAGAGAGGGGGGGGCCTCAATTGGGGTCGGCACTGCCTCGGGGCCGATGATAGCGGGGAAGGGGAAGCTGTCAGAGAGGATGCGGCTCTCTCCCTATCTCTCTGCTCTCTCTCTCTCCCCCCCCAGGCCAGCCGGCGCCGGAGGGGGTTCCCCTCCGGCACCCTCCCTTTCAATCTCTACTCTCTCTATCTATCTCTCCACTCTCTCTCTTCCTCGTGCTCTCCCCCCCGGCCAGCCAATGACCCTAAACCCTAAACGCCCTTTGGCACCCTCCCTTTCTCTCTCTACTCTCTCCATCCATCTCTCCACTCTCTCTATCTCTCTACTCTCTCCCCCCCGGCCAGCTGGTGCTGGAGGGGGAAAGGGAAACCCCCACCGGTGCCCTCTATTTCTCTCTCTACTCTCTCTATCTCTGTGCACTCTCTCTTTCTCTCTTCCTCACCACCTTCAGGAAGGAGTGACAACTCCCAGCGCCGTCAACAGTGGCGACAACTCCCTCTTCTCCACCCTCCGCTGTGCCAACCTCGCCTTCCTGTGTGGGGCGTTGTCACCCTACTCAGCCCCCCGTCCTGTCATCGATCCTCTCCGTCGGTTGCTTCTGCACCCTGTGCTTCTCCTCCTGTGCCCATGGTGACCGCAACAAGGTGGATATCGGAGCCCACACCACAACGGCAGCGAACCCCACCACGTCCCATCATCTCCCCCCCCCAGCCACCCACTCCACCGTCCCCTACGCCCATGGACACAAAAATGGGTGGCCAGAGACCGAGATCATGAGTCTCTCTCTATCACTCTGGTAACCAAGGAAGGCGGAATCGGAGATCGGGATCGGATCGGCCGGTCCCAAATCGATCCGGATCAGTAGGATCGGCCCATCTGGCCCGATCCCAGACCGATCCTAGCCGGGTCAGGTCGACAAACCCGACTGGGGATAGGCATGTCCAAAAAAATTCTAAAAAAACTTCCAATAAATCTGAAAAAATGAAAAAAAAAATGTTCTAATATAGTTATTGATCAATTGAATGTGAAATAGTTGATATATGCTCAAAATTTCACGAAATTGTTGACATACTCAAATGATGCAAGGATTGCATGAAAGAGCTAGAGAGAGGAGGGGACCATGGTGAGGTGATAAAGAGGCTTTGGGGAGTGCAAAATAATTAAAACAGTAAAAAAATATCCTTTAAGCCTAATTCCGAGGAGAGAGAGGAGGAGGTTCTAGAGAAAGGGGGACCATGGTGGGGTGATAAAGAAGGTTAGGGGAGTGCAAAATAATTAAAACAATAAACAAAAATCACCTCCTAAGCCAAATTCCAAGGAGAGAGAAAGAGTGTGCTAGAGAGAGGAGGGACCATGGTGGAGTGATCAATAGGCTTAGGAGATTGCAAACATATTGCAATAGCAAAAAAAGTCATGCCCTAATCAAAAAGCTAAGGAGAGAGAAAGTGCTTGTAGAGAGAGAAAGTGACTTACCTTTGAAGATCTCTAGGAGAAAATGGCCCTAGAAGATCCTAGAAGCAATCTTCCAACATCAACCACTCTTGATCTTCCTTCAACAATGAGCCTAGATTGAGAGGAGGGAGAGAGAGAGAGAGGTGATGGAGAGCACGGAGAGTGAAAGAGAAGAGAAGAAAGTGAAAAGGTGCGTGTGAGAGAGTGAAATCCCGGTCAAAAAAACCCCAAGGACAAAATAATCCTAGATGGCCTTCCCCCCTAAAACCGGTAAACAATTCAAATGGAGTTGCCTTGGCGGAATCGCCGGAACCAGGTGGGATCGGGTGATCCAACCCGATCCCGGCCGAGTCAAGCCGATCCCACTGAAGAATCGGGAAAGGACAATGCAGGAAAATCAGATTGGATCAGGTGATCCAACCCGATCCGATCCGATTCTACGAACCTTGCTGGTAACTAAGAGTTATTTTAGTCTTCTACACCTGGGTGAAGTTAGCCATATACGGGTTACCATTTTTCTTGACCGTACATCACGGAGGGAATGACTGGGGCTTTTTAATGAAACGGGGAAGATTATAGGGACTTTCTGACAAATAGGTAGATTGCAAGGACTAAAATGTAATTATGTAGAATTGTAGGGGCCAAAAAGTAAAAATCCCATTTTTATTTATGGCCCATCTTTTAATATAAAAGATCCAACAGCTATTGTCAGTTTACAACACAAAGTTGACTTGTCACACTTCATCTCAGTTTTCACGAACACAGTCCTACAGAAGTATCCAATTCTTATTGCATTCCATAATACTGATTAGGATGCTTGTATTTAAATTGTTGGAGAAAGAGGAAAAATGAAGCGAATGTAACCATAAATTGAAAAACAATCGGAATATAAAGGAATAAAGAAGCATTCCTCTGTGCGAGCACGCACATATAGACACACGGGGGAAAAAAATGGTCCATATATCCAACAGATGCCATCTAACCTACAAAAAGATCTTCAAGGCATAATAAAAGATACCATGAATCAGTAGTGTCTACTTGGACAACCTTCAACCTCTCTTCATAAACGCTTATTCAGAATGGTGATAGTAATATGTAAAATTTGAGAAAGGGATATGACAAAGATGCCAACCGTGCCATCTTCTGATGCTGAAGCTAAACGGGTAGTCATCCACTGAGACATCGACAAGTCTGTCACTTCCCCATCATGCTTACCAATAAGTTGAACCCCATCAATCAGCTTATCAATAGGGCACTTCAGGGGCTCCTCCTCAGAAAAAGTTTCACCTTTGCCAACTTTATTTGTGTCAATTCTGAGCAAACAATTCCCAATACCAACAACCAGAACTTCCTGCATAACAGAAAAGAGTTCAAGGTGCAAGCTATGTGTGTTTCAAAATATAAACAAGAATACTGAGTACTTAGAGCTGGTCTATTATTAAAGGAAACCTTACAACTTAAATGATTAAAAAAATAATACAAACTATTTGTAATTCTCAAAACCTCTGAAGACATGTTATAGTGTTAATTACTTGTTTGTGACAGTGCCAGCAGACTTTTGGATGAAATGATTCCCCATCTGACACTATATGTATGGCAACAACAATTTTTCCTGTTATCTGAGGTTTATCCTCCTTATCGGGACCCTCATGTATCTTCCACACAAAAATCCTTCCATCAGCACTAGCACTGACCAACAAAAGGGGGAAAAGGTGAACTCCAGGGCTTATCAATGAGAAGTACACTAATAATGAATAGAAAATTGATGAATACAAGTAATAGGTACCTTGCCAGCAAGTGAACATCCTCTGCAAAGAAAGCCATATCTGTAACCCTCTGGAGCAAAGAAAGATGCCACATCAAAAAATTTTAATAATAGAATGGCAAATATGAGCTTTAAGAGTTACAAATTTGTGGCGATAAAGTCTATTTTGAAACAGCTGCAAAGAAAGCCATATCTGTAACCCTCTGGAGCAAAGAAAGATGCCACATCAAAATATTTTAATAATAGAATGGCAAATATGAGCTTTAAGAGTTACAAATTTGTGGCGATAAAGTCTATTTTGAAACAGAAAAGCTGAAATTCATATGCCATATAACATCGTGCACAAGGAATGTATGAAAACATGTAGCCTACATAGTAAGGAGTCAAAGAAACTGTGCATGTGTGTGCGTGTGTGTTTGAAGGGGGTGGGGGGAGAGAGAGAGGAGTCGAAGCAAAAAAAACAACAACAGAGCCAAAGAATATAATATTTTGTTGCAGCTAACCACAAAAAAAGGTAACAATGTGGAATCCGAACCCCCGGTGCTGGGTTCAGTTTTGAATTACCCGGCCATTCATGCACAACTCCCTACTTCTGATGACAGGAAGCAGAGATCAAGCTTAAGGATCTAAAAACCCTTACAGCAACCAGTTTGTGGATGACAAAATTGTAACACCAATAGACTATGTAGCCTTCGATTTTGCTCGTGGTAAAATGCAACATTCCTTCATGCAAATAATTAGGTTAATGGAACACTCCCAAGATGCACCAAGTAGCTGATGTGAAGAAAGAAAGCTAGGCAAATATCTACGCTGCCAGGGCAGTTGATCCATGGCTTCAGTTAGCGCCAAATTCAATGACCATCAGAATGACCTAGTGTAGGGTATAAGTGAATGACTCCTCATGCATATATAGCCAGTTAGATGACTGACAAAGAGGGAGTCGGGTTGGGTGGGTGAGGGGGACAGGGGCGCTGAGTGAAAAATAGACAAGAAAATACCATGATACTGTGATGGGAATGGTAGTAATAACAGGAGAGACCAAATTAAAAAAGCAACTTCTGGCTCCACAACCTCACCGCCACAACAGAGAAAGGGAGGGGAAAAAACTTATTTCAAAAAATGACCTCCTTTAATCCCTTCAGATCATGAATTCACTAGCATATCCCTCACCTATTCCTCCATTTTCAATAAAAATTTAATGTCCTCCTAATCCTCAGGTTTCTAGCAATGAATAGCTTTACAGGCCTGAAGTACACAGAGCAGCATCCATGCATGTAGTATGTGGTTAAATTTACAGGCAACAACCAATCTATAGAGTAATAGAGGGGATTTTCCTCCCCAGAAAAGCCCAATAACACAGCTCAGCCCAATAGGCCCGAGGTCGGCCCACTGAGGCCCAGCTCATTTAGAGCGTCTTAGGACTCAACAAGCACTGTCAAGTCCAGCACACTCAGCGTACCAAGTGGGCCCCTCCGCCAGGTTCCAGGCCGAGAGGAAAGCCCCAGGGTAAACGGTGTAAAAACCGCTAAGTGTTAGCCCAGGATATCTCGAATATTAACCCGATCCCAAGCCCTGGAGAACCTTAGTTTGACCGCCAAGCTATCGACAAGTCATATCTCGATCTCGAGCCATAGAAGGGCCCTAGCTCGATTCCGAGCCACGAGATAGTACTAACTCAATCCTGAGCAATCTTAGCTTGACCACCGAGGAAAGAGAGGGCCCTAGCTCGGTCCCGAACAATGAAGAGCCTAGGCAAGCCATCGAAGAGCCTTCGCTCCATCTCGAGCTAAGGGAGAGCCTTAGCTCAACCCACCGTCCTATAGCTCGGCGTAACCAGGTTGACGACCTTGCAACTCGACTCTCATTGTCACGGCTCCAATACAGAGACATTAGTCCGAGCGACATACCAAACGACGCAGAACCAACAAGACGGTCGCAATGAAGGCCAGAAACTGTGGAAAACGAGCCCGTGCGATCAAATGCCCTTTGAAGGGTTACGAGCCGTCGCGTTGAAAGCAGGAGCCCTGTCAGACACGTATCCCTCGAGAAGGGCAGTCGTCGCCCTTCGTATCAACGCCCACGCCCAAAGCGCATAGGGAAATTGATGCAGCATCGATGCCAGCCACGTAGCCTCCATCCCGCCAAATCCGAACCAAACCGCAGGGTTATGAAAAGTCAAAGCGCCATTATCCCTGCCGATGTCAACAGATCAACGCGCCTTTTTGACGCCATGATACACTCTAAATCCCACAACTCATGCAGGTCCGGAAAGCAAGCCGCTCCGTGCAGTCCTTTCAAATATGCCCACCCCATCGCACCCACTCCAAACACCTATATAAAGAGGTCTCTGTGAACCCCTCCAGACATGGCACACCTCGCAACACAAGACCACACCACACAAAGAGGGAAGGAAGCAGAGAGTGGTCTGCATGTAAAAGTCCACTCCTCATGAGGCCAACCAAGAGCAAAGTCACTCCGGCGAAAGCTATCCCTCCTCTCCTTTACCTCCGCCAGGCTGCTCTGATAGACAACGATGCCCCCCACTTCTGAGAGCCCTTTCACATTCCACCAAAGCGCCTACCGACTTGAGCATCGAAGAGTTTTCCTAAGACACCCCCACCGGGTGAGAACTTTCTTTGGAAGAAGAAACTCGACGAGATCCTCTCAAGGCAGGGCCACCCTGGACGGCCCAACGGAGAAGTCCGACAAGATCCTCTCGGGCCCCGACCAGAAGTTCTTACGCAGTTCGTCCCAGTGCCACCGGAAGTGAAGGCCCCTACCTCCCACTATCGGATGGTGAAGCACCTCCACCTCTAGCTGGCGGTGACGACTAGATCCCCCGCCTCAAATGCTCCCAGGGAAAAGGTCCCCGCCTCGCGCTCACCACCATTGTTTGACACCACCATCGACAACCCTGGCCGCCACCGACGGTCCCCCAGAGATTCCCTAGGTCAGCGCTCCGCGCTAGTCACCCATCATAGTGACAAATCTTCGACAACTGAACCTTCAGATGGACTAAGGAGCTCCGGACCTCCGGTTGACCAAAACCCAAGCCGTCATCTCAGCTGCCCACGAGCCGTCTCACCACCGGCCACTCAAGCTTCTACAAGACTAGGTACGGGGCCCCTAAGTTTTTTCTATTGGGAGACCGTACAGCCAGCAGTCCAAGCTTCCGCCAACGAAGTCCCGGAGCACCGTCGCCCCGGAGCATCCAATGCCGCAGGCGATAGGGTCCACATCTTCGACAGACCGTCTCGAGTCGTCACCGCATCACCCGCATCTCCGAACCGGTGCCTCGAGGCCCCCAACCTTTTGTCACGACTCGGGTCCTTGGGAGGTACCTCCGGGCACAACAGGCACCGCTCTCAGCTCCGGTGGTCCGTCCACATCAAGGAGCGTGTTTCAAAAGCTCAACAAGCAGCCGCCAGCGGCCTCCTCTTCCCCTTTCTTGAGCTCTATACGAGAGTCTCCTCTTCCCTTTCTCATACTCTGTACCCTGGTCCGCCCAAGTCATGTAACTCCATTCCGTGAAAGATAAAATCAAAGAGTTGTAGCACATGCATACTACTCCCTGGTGGCAGGTTTTCAGGCTAAGGGCACGCGATTGTTTCCCTTCCCCCTTCACCTTCAACCTCCAGGCCATCCAGCATCTTCACAATCCATTGACTCCCAAAGAATAATGTCACTTGTGAGTGAACATCCAGACTGGGAAAAACGAAACCAAGGTTTCAACCACTTACCAACTTCAACAAAAAGGTATCTATGAGACTCCTAAATTGCTACGATAGAATGCACCGTAATAGAGATCACAAAAAAATGAAATGTAGTGATTCATTCAGAAGAAAAAAAGAAGAAAGAAAAATCAACACCACAAATCTATAGAACAAAGTTTCCGCAGATATTCGAGTAGAATACTGTTATTTCGCACCTGGGTGTGACCTCGGAGCAAGGACCTCAATGCGGTGTTTATGTTGAGCACCCGGATGTTCCCCTGCCTCAGCCCATAGCATATGTACGTCCGGTTGACCGCAATCTGCCGCCCGAGGACGAGCCCCGGATCTGACGAATACTTGGTGATCGGCGTCACCTCGAGCTGCGGCGGCTGCCATTCCCTGACATCCACATCATACACCGCACGCTCGCCCCAGCCGAGGCGCCGGCCACGAGGCTGCTTGCCGCTGGGCAACCTCGCCGGCGCCGTCGTTGACACTCCCGGCGTGATCATGGGCGGCGCCGAGGGGGCAGCCGGGAGGACCGCCGGGGCAGTCGCGGGAGGCACGGAGAACTCCCCCGACGACGCCGAGGGCAGGGAAGGAGGCAGCGGCATGGAGACGGCGGTCTCGAGCGGGGCCGGGGGGGCGGTGCCGAGGAGGGCCATGAGGCGGGCGCCGGGGTTGGCGGTGGCGGCGGCGGTCTGGGCGGGGTTGTGGAGAGGGGAGGGATAAGGGAGGGTGGGGCGGGGGGCATGTTGGTCCGGGGGGTAGTGGAGGAAGGGGTGGTGGTGGGTGTGGTAGAAGGGGGCGGTCTGAGGGGGGTAAGAGTAGGGGCCGTGGGGAGGCGTATTGGGGTAGGAGGGGGGCGTCGCCGCCGGGTAGGTCGGAGGGGGGAAGGGGGAGTGGGCTGGGGGGTTGCCGCCGGGGATAGAGGGGTTGGGGTTCTGCGGCGGCTTGAAGAGCTTGTGCACGTCGAAGGGGTTGGCCTGGTTAGGGTTTCCAGCGGACGCCATGGGAGGAGGTCGAGAAGGAGGGGGGAGCGTGCGGAGACCACGCCGGAGGGGGGGGTTCGGCGCAGAGTAAGGCCGTGGCGGATCTGGGAGGGTCTGGAAGGGAGGGGGCAGTGGAAGAGAGAGAGTGGGAGTGGGGATAGGAGCAAGGTTTGCCGTCCCGCCCCGACCCGCACGACCCGACCCGACCCAGGAGGGCGCCGGGTGGCACGGGCCGGGGGTCGTGGACGGGACGCACTGGACCGCATGGTCCCGTGCGTCTCGCCGCGTACCGGAGCGGGTCGAGGCGGGCCCGGTGTGGTTCGTGCGGGACAGTGCGTACGTGCCGGGTCGCCCATTTAGTGGGCCGGGGTGCGGGCGGGTCTGGCATCCGCAGCGGCTTGAAGGCTATGGCCGGCGGGTGTGGGCGGTGCAAAGCAACGGCGGACGGCACCGGGCGGCGGCGACGACCGGCGATCAGAGGTAGGTGCCCTAATTTTTTGTTTTAGGGTGGGGAGGGTGAGGGGGGGGGGGGGGGGGGGGGGGGCGTCTGCACTGGCACCGCCGCCGGTGGGGAGGCGGCGAGGGAGGGGGGGGCGTGGGCACCTTGAGAGGGGGAAGGGGGGCCGTCTGCCACCGCGGGGGTGGGGGACGGTGAGGGGGGGGGGCTCTGCACTGGCACCGTCGCCGGATCTGGCCGCGGGGAGGGAGGTGGTGGAGGGTGAGAGGGGGAGGGGGGCGTGGGCACCGTGAGAGGGGGAGGGGGGCGTCTGCGGGCGTCGCACTGGCATCGTGAGAGGGGGAGGGGGGGCGTCGCACTGGCACCGTGAGAGCACCGCCGCCGGTGGGGGGGCGGGGAGGGTGAGGAGGGGGGGGGCGTCTGCACCGTGAGAGGGGGAGGGTGAGAGGGGGAGGGGGGGCGTCTGCACCGCCGCCGCCACCTCCGGTGGGGGGCGGGGAGGGTGAGGGGGGGAGGGTTGTTTAATTTTTTTGGTTTTTTTAATCTAAAAAATATAGGAAAATATTTTATTATATTATTTAATATTATTATTAATGTATTATTTAATTCATGTTATATAAATAATATAATTTTTGTTTAATTGATGTTGTATAAATATCATTTTGATGATGTAATATTTAATTCATTTTGTAGAATTAATATAAATAATATTTAATTCATGTTGTAGAAATAAATTTATTTTTTGATGTGTTATTCAATTCATGCATGTTGTAGAAATACTGATATTAATATCATTATTAGTTGTAGATGTAAAATATTTTTAAATGCATAATGTATATTAGTTAATTTAATTGCATAATGTAATTTAATTTAATGTAAATATAAATTTAGTGTTGAATATTTTATAAAAAATTATAAAATTAATTTATATGTATAATGTAAATTATTTAGAGATGTTTATAATTTATATGTGTCATGTAATTTAATTAGAGATGTAATTTTAAATATCTAATTAGTGATAAATAATTTTAAAGTTAATGTATATGTATTAATTATAAATATTAACCTTATATGTATGTTATAGAAATAATGATATTATTTTGAACTAAATTATATTAAGATGTATTAAATATTGAATTTAGTCTTGCATGGTACGCAAATAATGAAATTATGTTCACTGTTAGTTGTAGATGGGAAATAATATATTTTCATAATTTGAATTTCTTAATTTTAGGAGATATCACTCTATGGCTCCTAAGGAACGAACAAATGATATTGGGTGGTCACACGGAGTTTTGTTGGATGGCAACCGTAGGTGTTGGCGTTGTAACTATTGTAAAATAGAACACCGGGGAGGAGGGGTGTCTCGGTTGAAGAAGCATTTGGCAGGAGGAGCCGGGGCAGGATACTCTGAGGTTGCTGGGTGTACCCATGTGCCTAGAGATGTGAAACTTACAATGGCTAGGCACCTGCGGGAGAAGAGAGCTGAGATGCAAGAAAAGGAAAAAAAGAAGAAAAGGGATCAAGCGGCAGTGAGCGGAATAGCAAGCGGCAGCAACGAGGAGGAATGTGCATGGACACCCAGTGACGAAGACGAACAAGCACGTACTGAGCAGGCTAATGTGTATGTCACTGTGAACGATCCATACGAAGCCGAGTTTCGTGAGGCAGTACGTCAGAGCAGGGAAGAGTCAAGACATCCCGAGGAGACTAGAGTCCGTAGTCGCGAGGCAGCGACGACCGGAGCATCAGGGAGTGGTGGTTCATCTACGACTCGACAACCACGAGGCATAAGGAGTTTATTGACTGGTGACTCGGGGACACAGAGAAAAAGGACACAATCGATCAACATTGAAGATGTGGAGCCCGGTGCACTATCCCGAGAGCATGGCAAGCAAACGAGGATGGACGATGCATATGGCCAGAAGGGACCTAAATGGAAACTTGGTCAGGCTGTTGCAAAATGGTGGCACCACGTGGGTCTGTCTTTCAATGCAGCTAATAGCCCTTACTACAAGCCAATGTTTCAGGAAGCACATGTCCTTGGGCTACACGTGCAGCCACCTACAGCGAGAGAATTGGCTGGCGTATATCTTGATGAACAAGTTGCTGAGATCAAGAGTTACATTGACTCATTCAAGCAGAAATGGACAAAGTACGGAGTCACACTGATGTGTGATGGATGGTCAGGTACCACAAAATCTAGCCTGATCAACTTCCTTGTTTATTGTGACAGACAGGTATTCTTTCATAAATCAGTGGATGCGTCTGGTCAAATTCACAGTCACACATATATTTTGTCATTGATGGAGCAAGTGGTGACTGAGATTGGGGAGGAGTACATTGTGCAAGTGGTGACTGATAATGGGTCGAACTATAAGAAGGCTGGGGAGGAGCTAATGAAGAAAAAACGGCACATTTTCTGGACCCCTTGTGCAGCACATTGTGTAGATCTGATGCTGAAGGAGATTGGACAGCTTCGTATGATAAAATATGTGGTCGAGGTGGCACAAAAAATCACAAAATATATCTACAACCACACACTTGTATTGGCATGGATGAGGGAGCATTGTGGCGGCGAACTGTTGAGGCCTGGCATCACACGATTTGCCACCAACTACATCGCATTGCAGAGCCTACTGAAGCACAAGGATGGGTTGAAGCAAATGTTTAGAGGTGAGACCTGGCTGAGTTCCTCTTTTGCTGCTTCACGTGAAGGGGCGGAGGTCGAGGGGATTGTCAACACCTCGAATTTTTGGGATAGAGTGAAGGTATTAGTGTCATTGATAGAGCCACTGTATGAGGTACTGCGATGTGTGGATGGGGATAGAGTACCAACCATGGGGTTGGTGTACAGCAAAATAGAAGCTGCCAAGCGGAAGATCCTTACAACGTCCAAAAAATATGGACCCACCATTCTAGAGATTGTGGAGGACAGATGGGACAGACAAATGAGCCGCGATCTTCACATGGCAGGTAAACACTTACATTCTCGTCCAATCAATGAGCTGTGATTTTCAGTTGATACTAATATGTAATTCATTGTCTTACGATTGCAGCGTACTATCTACATCCGGCCTTCCAATATGCTCGGGGCCTTGCTTATGACGATACGTTGATAGAATCGGTCAACATTGTGGTAGACCGATTGTCTTTCACCCCAACAGATGCTGCTGATGCGTTGAATGAGGTATACTTGGATATTTTAACATTGACAATATTAAATGAAATATACACTTCATATTTTTTGATAATGCAGATGAAAATATTTAGAGAGGCAATTGGTTCATTTGCGACACCTAATGCCATGGCCAGTCGTGACAGACTCGACCCAGGTAATGTGTCTTCACAATGTACCTTCTATATCTCGAGAAGTAATTTTTACATCTAATTATTATATTGTACGTGATATGTCTTAAACACAGCTGAGTGGTGGCTAAATTACGGCACAAGTGCACCCGTATTAAGGAAGATCGCAATGAGAGTTCTATCGCAAACATCCTCGTCGAGTGGGTGTGAGCGGAATTGGTCGACGTTCTCCTTCTTGCATACTAAGCTGAGGAATAGGCTGACACACCGCAGGCTAGACAAAATGGTGTATGTTCATTACAACATGAGGCTAAAGGTCCGGCATGTGCAAATGGATACAAGGAGAGGAGAGGGAGATTACGACCCAACGGATGCTGTGTACTTGCGAGACGATGATGACCCTATGGTAGCATGGGTTGCAAGAGCCACAACCGAGCGTGGTGAGGCAGAATTGGACGAGGAGGCTGAAGAACCTGGCGAGACACCACGGCCTAATACTTTTCTCGCATCAGCTGTACAAGAGGCAGTGGGGGAGGGAGATGACACCCATGTGCATTTGGGTGGTGACGAGTCAGCAACGGGACGTGATGATGAAGTTAATTTAGATGAAGACCTCGTCATTGGGGGTGGAGACACATCGTATGCGTACGATGATACAGCATGGGAGCGATTGATGCAACCTCCATCAATTGAGCGTCAAGAGCCACCTCAGGTGAATTAAAACATGAAAATCGAATCGCAAATTTCATTAGATAGCGTAGTCATATATTGATGTATGATGATGACCCTATGGTTGCAGGTCGGTCCGACAAATGACAACATTGCGGGAGAACAGTGGTCCCGAGTTGCTGCACCGCGGCATTCAATATCTGCGGAACCAAGGAGGTTATCCACTTCAAGAGAGGCTAGGGGGAGTTCCTCATTTAGAGAGGTGAAATTATATTGTCATTTCTACATTTGTTAATATGTAATTCATTGGTTATTGAATATATTCTTCTTTCAATTGTGTAGTCTTCGGTAGCATCGAAACAACCATCTCAGTCTGCTGCGCCACGACGCTCAACATCTAAGGCACCCAATCAGTCGTCTCAGGTATACGTACAGACTTACACAATAGAAAGTAAGTTAAAAAATTATCTAAGCAGGCTTCTGCTTCTCAGGCATCTAGAGGGACACAACATACAGCAGGTAAGCCGCCCCCTGCTCCACAGAAGAAAAAATCATCATGGACCACATTATTCACCAGCAAGAAGGACAAGGGACCACCATTAAATCCGATAGATATTGCAGACATGGAGACATTAGATCCCAATGCAGATGACGACACTCCCGAGCCCTCTGTTGAGCCCCGCATCAGTGGGAGTCATGACTCCGATGATGATAGTACACCGACAGGGTCTTCATCCCATGGAGGTGGCGGTGGTGAAGGTGGTCAACGGAGTCGTGGTGAGGATACTAGTGCTGGTGGCAGAGAGTACAACAGTGGTCATAGTAGAGGTCGTGGGGGCCGTCAACATGCCGCATAGACAGAGGAGCAGCACTTCACACATGCCACGCAAGATGAGGACCACGGTGCTCCACGGCAGGGACGGGCAGCTGATCATTGGGATCCCTACTATGGAAGTTCGGTTGCAGACAGTACCAGCTATCAAGGCATGTTGTCTGATTTTGAGAGCATGAGCACACATGACTCCCAGGGATCTGGAAGCTCGTATGGACGGTCATGGCCGCAACAGCCGATGTATCATGGCGACTCAGATAACAGTAGTTCATTTTTCCCATCGTATCAATATCCTTATGCCGCAGCTGCGCCAGTAGAGGTCGTGTACGCACAAGGTTCGCAGCAGTATGAATACTACGTACGCATGTACTGGGAGAACTATTCAGGTTCAATGCGCTATGAAGACTATCTGTCCTATCTGCGTACCACGTTTAATGTCAAATTGTTTGGAGATGGGCACTGGCCCAGTTTGGGTCCATACTCTTAATTAGTATGTATCATTTGGTTATATTTATAACTAACTAATAATTAATTGTAGATTTCTTCATATATAGAGTTCTGTACTTATCATTGAAATCACTAATGTAAACTTTTACATCATTTGCAGGTCATCATGGACGGAAGGCGTCACCCTGCGTGGGAGCATGGATACTCTGTTGAGGGTGATGGACATGTGCACTGTAGATACTGCGAACATCGCGTCACCAGCATACACAGGTTTGCGGAGCACCTTGCGGGAGTGGGACGCGATGTTCGTGCATGCGACCGAGTTCCGGGAGATGTCCGACATTCCTTTCGGACACAGTTACAGGATAGATACGGTTCTCGTAGCACACCCAGGACATCTTCTTCTACGTCCCGGGTACATCCACCACGAGCACAGGGCGGGGCAGGATCTTCCTCCACGTCCAGAGTTCGAGCAGCACCAGCACCAGTCGCACATGATAGAATTGAAGCTATAGATGTAGTGAGGACTTTTTTTTACAGATTTTCATGTACCCTCCACCGTAGGACACTACCCATCATTTGTGCAGATGATTACATATTTTCAGTCCCACCCACATGTACCTCCACCCACTAGGATAGAGTTAGATTATACGGGTGATCAGTCTCATGTATCTGATGATGAGTTTTGGGATTCAGGCTTCACTGATGACGAGGATTAGTGAGTTTTGGGATTCGGGCTTCACTGGTGATGAGGATTAGTGAGTTTTGAGATTCGGGCTACACAGATGAGGAGGATGAGTGAGTTTTGGGATTCGGGCTTCACAGATGACGAGGATTAGTGAATTTTTGTATTTTATACTTCATGAATGAATGTCATTATTATGTCACTGTTTACTTTTACATATTTAGTAATTGAAATAAATTTTTATGTATTATATATAATAGGATGTTTAATTAAGCGGTGTAATATGTAATTTTTATATAATTAATTATGTGTAATTTAGTATGGCTCTATTATCATAAAAAAACTCTACATTCTAATATTTTTAAATATATATAACATTTAATCTTTCAAAATAAATTTATTAAAATTTTAAAAAAAATTAAAAAAACACGCGTCGAGAGCCCAATGGGGCGGACCGGGTCGCTGTGCGACCCGCCCGACCCGTCCCGCGCCGAGACCGGGTCGGCCGGGTCGGACGGGTCGGCAAATCCTGGATGGGAGGAAGAAGATGGCAGGAGGAGTAAAAAAACAAAAGGGAAGGGGATATTTGTAATAGTGTTTGCTTTAGAGTTTAGATTTTAGACTTTAGAGTATAGGGTTTAGAGGAGGATAAAAGGGTTTTGTGATGTGAAAAATAAAGTTGTTAGGGAAGGGGGTATTTGTAATTGTGTTTGCTTTAGAGTTTAGACTTTAGAGGAGGATAAAAGGGTTGTGTGCCGTGAAAAATAAAATTTTTAGGAAAGGGGATATCTGTAATTGTGTAATCGTGTTTGTAAGGGCTTGACGTCCCGATCTGGGATGTCTCGACTCGCACGTCCCGATCTGACATAGACGATGGGTAAGATGTCCAAGTCGTGGGTCGTGACCGAGACGTTTTATTAATTTAATATTTTATATTATATATATAGAGTCTTTTTTATTATATTATTATATTATATTATATATATTATATATATTATATATACAAAGATTCTTTTTTTATTTTAACATTTTACGACATAGACCGAGATAGAGCGAGACGGGACCGACCGACCAACCCATCCCGATCATGGCCCACTCCCCCTTAATTTTATATATATTATATATATGAAGACCGACTTTGCTTTAGAGGAGGATAAAAGGATTTTGTGCCGTGAAAAATAAAGTTTTTCCTGTTTTTTCTTTGTTGGGTTGGTTTTTTAAAAGAAACTGGTCTTCAGTTTATGGTATGCAATTTTGATCGTCCTCTTATTTGGTGTGCAAGTAAGAAAGGAGGAGGCTAAAGAAGGGGATGGAGGTCGGACTGGGGAGATGGAGAGAGAAACAAAAGGGTTATTTTTTACCCTTTGGAGGATAATATTATCTCTATTTTTTGATTACGTTACTTTTTAGCACGTTCACTATTTTTATTGTCTGCTTTAAACCACATGGATAATTGTGAAGGTTAAATACCTTCAAAGTCCATATGTAACATAATTAATTATATAAGAGTACTTACGCTAACATGATCCGAAATTGCATAATCTCCTAACCACAGATATACACCGTGACCGGCTCTGGATATCCTTATGAACAGTGCATTAGAATTCTCAGATCTAACCATTTCTCATGCTTTACACATTTTCAAACTCGTTTATACATTTTTGACGTAAATAGGTGTCAAAACGTGTAAACATATGTCAGAATATGTAAGTAAAGAATAATTTTAAAAATAAATTTTAATGGGAGAAATAATTTTTTTAAAATGAGTTTATTTTTTTAGAAAAAAATTCTCTTGAATTAATATACGACATTTCAATAATTTAAATTTCATTTGTTTATAATTCCATATTGAATAACAACACAGCAGAAACAATAACAGCAACACCATCCAACATTTTTTTTCCCGTTTGGCAAGAGCACAAAGGCGTGACCGAAGAGAAGGTTGCTGTCTGTCAGATATACAGAGGCAGGCAATCAAAAGACGATGCCAAGAGGATTGTACAACATCTGCCATATGCACACGGGCAAATTCCAAAAGAGTTTCATGAACCTGGGAAGTCAGAGAAACACCTCATATCCAACTCGTAAACAATGCAACATCAATTGAGAGATTTGACGATAGGAACACAACCAACAGGGAAGGATTCACTTTCTTCTGACGCTAACTGCAACAGCCACCGGTTTGAGACGAAGCGCCGCCGGCTCCGCCAGACGGGCCGGGTATACCTCCATAGCCAACCTTGATCCCAAAGGACTGCAACAGGAGCCATCGAAGAAGACATCATTGTTATGAGAGACAACATGGCATGGGGAAACGTGGGAGCTCTGGACCTATTGATCCTACTAGCAATTTAACACCTGTCTGAAATTTTGATTCTTCTCAACTTTCACCATGCCAGTTTCTAAATTTGTACAGGTTGCAACCGTCTCCTTTTTAACATCTATTAGCAGCACATGTGGTTACCATAAAAGCAGAAGAAAGAAGAGGAAAACAGACCTCATTGGACACATCAAAGACCCCTTCCTGAATCTTCTTGTAGATTGTTGCAGCCGTGCGAATGAATGCCTGTTAGGTGTAAGCTAGAATGTTAAAAGATGAACGCTCCATAAAGAGGTGGGTCACAGCGAGTTGCAAAAATTTGCTTCACACCTCCTCGACATTCTGGGCTGTTTTTGCCGAGGCCTCCATAAAGATCAGTCCATTCTCCTTGGCAAATCGCTCCCCTTCCTCTGTGCTGACAGCCCTTCTATGAGCGAGATCACATTTGTTCCCAATCAGCATGATTGTCATATTAGCATTTGCATGCTGTCTAGCATCTTCCAGCCAGCTTGCAAGATGGTTAAATGTTTCTCTCCTGAACATGAAGTTTGAGATAAGGATTAAGTTGCGTAGTGCAGATGTGAGGCAACGACGCCACAATTACATGCTGCATTTACATATCACCACAATTACATGCTGCATTTACATATTGAATGAGGGTAAATAATTCTACTTATCATGTTTGCTAGTTTGTCAATTGCCACAATTACATGCTGCATTTACATATTGAATGAGGATAAATAATTCTACTTATCATGTTTGCTAGTTTGTCAATTGCACTTAAGCAGTAAATAAGTCACTTTTGCAGACAGCATAAATCATTACCCGTTTTTCTGTAAGCATAAGCCATTTTTTTCTTTTTACTGTTTAAGATGAAAAATGTATTCATTGTTCAATGAGCTAATCAAGATTTTCTCCTTGTTTCCTGGGTCAGAGGATAGCATCAGGGAATTGAGAAGACTCCAGATATGAAGCAGTGATACACAGTTGCAATCTCCAAGAACAAAGATCATCAGAAAAGTATAATAACAAAAGATTAAATTATCATGAAGCTTAAATACTAAAAATATATATATTTTTAACACCAGACATAGAAGTTACTTTTACACTGCAACATGAAAGGGTTTTACTAGTTCTAACTTCCCCATCACAGGAATTATGTTCTAGTCTACTATCTGCAATATCCCCAATATAAAACCTAGCTTCAATGGGGATCTGTGATGCTCAAAGTCAAAGATCCTAGTGAGGCACAAACCAAAGGCAGCAAACAACTTCTGTATCCTTAGACTCCTGGCATATAAATGACAATCAAATTTTGATAAACGACATCAAATCCTTCACTTCAGAGCAATTAACATTTATGACCTGACAGTGGCAGATGAATGAACATTATATACACAAACACACAAGTACTTGAAGTGCATCTTAAAACATTAATAGTAAGATGAATATGAATACATGAACAAACACAGACAGAAATACACGTGCACACAGACATGCAGATGAATATATGGGTGGAATGAATGCACCGCGAACTAAATTGCATTCCCCTGAAGTTGATTATTTTGCCCGTGCCCAAGAAAGTCCACTTTCTGTGAAGAGAGAAGTCCTTGTGAAGCACCAGCTGACCAACTGGAAAGGTCATACCCCCCCTCAACTCCTCTCCTCCTTTCCTCTCCCCATTGGTCTCTCTGACTCCCTTCCACCCCCCCAGCCTTCTCAAGCCTCCTCCCTCCCTCTTCTGTGGCCCAGGGCTGCATGATCGCTGGTCCGCAATGCCGGAAGAAGGGGAACAGGGAGCCACCTTGTTCCACTCTCAATGGCTGATGGTGGCTGCATGCGGTGCAGGCCACCCAGCAGTGGCATATGCACCCCAGTCACAGACTTGCAGCACACTGGGAGACTGTTGGCCATGAGACAATCTCTATGCATAAAGGCATTGATTGTCAGAGTGAGGGGTGGAGTACAGAAGCATCAGATGGCGGAGGAAAAGAAGCTATCACATGACAAGGGGATGGGGATAGGAGGGGTGCAAGTCATGGGACTCGCATGTGTCCAAGAGAGTCTGCTGGGTTCCCCAAATAAGTAGGAGCAAAGTAGAGCGTCATCAGATGCAGGAGGTAGAGAGCGAGGAGCATCACAAGACAGAAATGAAGGACAAGAGGGTTGTAAGTCATGGGACATGTATGGGGTGTCCAGACAAGATGGCTGGGTGTACCAAATGACAGTTAATATACCCATCAAAAGCTTAAGGTGCACCATTGGTCAATTTCAGGAGACATTTGATCCACCACTAATATATTGGAGTAACATGCCACCGCCATGCAACTGGGAGTGGCCTGGATGTGTTCAGCATGGGGATATTCTATCTTCCTGATTTCTAACAAAAGGGTGTGCAAAATGCAAAGGGCCAAATCCGAGTGCACATGAAGGTGATTGGATGGTGACCACCATGCACTTTTAACATGCCCTTGCTGCAGCAGCCAGCAGGTGCTGGTGCTACCATGCTGCGGCAGAAAGGAGAGATTGCCAATACTCTCTCTCTCTCTCTCTCTCTCTCTCTCTCTCTCTCTCTCCATGAATCTGTTACAGTCCGCTGCCACGATTTGGTCCACTGGCAGTGGACTGTCTCCGAAAGCATCAGATTTTTTTATTATATGATGGTCCTCAAAAAACCCGAAGAAAAAAAAAATGGCCAACAGGGTACGTACTGCATTCTGCACGGAGCACACTGTGCTCAGTGCGCCCCCGGGGCCATTGGATCACCCCCAATGGCATGATCCGACAAACCACAGGTGATCCCAATACTTTATTTTTTTAAAGCCTCCCTAAAATCTTACACTTTTACCCACCCATGATTTTTTTGGGAACCAAAGGCACCCAGCAACATGGATATGTTGCCAGCGGAGCAGCGTACCGTAACCGGACCTTTAGCCAGGCACTGGCTAGGCAAGAGTAAGTCCCACATCATCATCATCATCATCAGAGCCTTATCCCAATTAATTGGGGTCGGCTACATGAATCATGTTCCGTCAAAGATTTCTATCAAGTGCAATATTCATATTTAAACTCAAAGAACTAATGTACTTCCTAATAACATCGCACCATCTCATTTTAGGCCATCCTCGAGCTCTTTTACTAACATCCACTAAGATTTGGTCACATCTTTTAACCGGCGCTGAGTTAGGGCGACGAAACACATGTCCAAACCACCTGAGTCTATTTTCTCTCATTTTGCTATCAAGTGGAGATATCCCTAAGTCCTTATAGATGCGCTCATTCCTAATCTTGTCTTTCTTAGTCTTGCCACACATCCATCTCAACATCCTCATCTCTGCTACACACATTTTGTGGATGTGTTCCTTTCGTACTGCCCAACACTCAGTACCATAAACAAAACAGGTCTCACAGCCGTTCTATAAAACCTCCCTTTGAGTTTCACAGGCATACGATGATCACAAAGGACACCTGATGCACTTCTCCATCTTAACCAGCTTGCCTTAATCCTATGTGTAACGTCATCATAAATCTCCCCATTCTCTTGTATGATCGACCCTAAATATCGAAAGCTACTACTCTTCGGAATATTATGTCCATCAATTAGAACTATGTCTTCCTGAACCATTCTCCCATTACTAAAATTACAGTGCATAAACTCTGACTTACTCCTACTAATTTTAAAACCTTTAGACTCCAAGGCAAGTCTCCAACGCTCTAACTTAGCATTTAGAGCATCAATACTCTCATCAATTAAAACAATATCGTCTGCAAATAGCATACACCAAGGGATATCCTCATGCAATTGTTTAGTTACTTCATCCATAACTAAGGCAAAGAGATACGGACTTAATGCAGAACATTGATGCAAACCTATAGAAACGGGAAATTCACCAGTCTCCCCAGCAATAGTTCGAACACTAGTAATAGCACCGCCGTACATATCTTTAATCAAATCAACATATCCTTGAGAGATTCCTTTCTTTCTTAATGTCCACCAAATCAATTCTCTTGGTACTCGATCGTACGCCTTCTCTCAATCAAGAAAAACTATATACAAATGTTTTCTCATCTCTCTATACTACTCCATTAGCTGCCGTAGTAAGAAAATAGCTTCTGTAGTAGATCTATTTGGCATAAAACCAAACTGATTTTCCGATACAGTAGTCATACATCGGAGGCGTTTTTCAATTACTCTTTCCCAAAGTTTCATAGTATGACTCATAAGCTTAATTCCACGATAGTTATTACAACTTTGAATATCTCCTTTATTTTTATAGAAAGGAACTACAACAGTTTTTCTCCAAACTTCTGGCATTCTCCGTTCCTTTAAAATTTTATTAAAAAATTTAGTTAGCCACTGAATACCAATATCTCCTAGGCCTTTCCATACTTCAATAGGTAAGCCATCTAGTCCTAAGGCCTTGCCCACTTTCATTTTCCTTAAAGCATCCTCCACTTCTGATATCTTAATACGCCTGAAATATTGATATTTATCAAATATTGTGGACTCTTTGGTACCTTCTAAAGATAAATCCTTGACGGAATCTCCATTAAGTAACTTCTGAAAATAGCTATGCCACCTCCCTTTAATCTCAAGATCCTTAGTTAAAACCCTTTGATCTTCACCTTTAATGCACCGAACATGATCTAAATCTTTAGTTTTCATTTCTCTTAATTTAGCAAGTTTAAATATGTCCTTTTCACCCTCTCGGGTTCCTAATTTATTTTATAAATCTTCAAATGTCTTTGATTTAGCTTCGCTAACTATTTTCTTAGCTCTCTTTTTAGCGATTTTATAGGCTTCTAGGGTTTGATCATTTTTGTCAGTTTGCCAAACTGTAAAGCATTCCTTTTTTACTCTAATGGTATTTTAAATTTCCTCACTCCACCACCAAGTCTCTTTTTCTAAATTTTTTTTACCTTTAGATTCGCCTAAGAGTTATTTTGCAACCCTCGTTATACAATTTGTAACATTATTCCACATTACATTAGTTTCTTGTTCTAAATTCCAAATATTTTCCTTGAATAGATGATTTTTAAATGTTTCTAAACTTTTACCTTTTAAATTCCACCATTTAATCTTGAAATAATTATTTATAACAGATCTTTCTTTTGAATTTAGGGATAGTGACATCCCTAAATAGCAGGGGCAATTTCCTATTTAATGACACTACATGGAGCACAATCAAACAAATGTGATCCTCCTGCACAAGCCAGTGACAAAAGTGTGGGCACATTGGAAGTTGCTTCGTCATGTGCTTGCATGTTTCGATGGCCAAAAATTTTGCATAAATTAATCATAGAAAATCTATCCTCTATATGAGAAACACATTAGTGGTACCAAATAGCCAGGAGGTTTTGTTCATTATGATTCCCTACCCAAAGGTTACTTGGGTATTAAATGTGGATAAGATGGACTATCTGCATTTATGGGCAACATTTAGCAGGAATTCACCTGCACAGCTTGGGCACATGTCCATTAGATTAGGGCATGAGAAATGCTTCTTGGCATGGATGGGATTTCTTCTTCCCAACAGGCGCACCTTTTTAATTGCCAATCACGTACAGAACATGGTTGGATGGCTGGAACCACCCATCTGAGTATATGCTTCCGTCATAAGTGCCAGTGAATTGCTACTGTGCAAATGAGTAAAATCTTATCGTATGGCTAAGCATTTTGTTTTTTACAACAAAAGAATAACCAATGGATTTTTTTGTTATGTAATAGAACTTTCTTGTTAACACATTTTAGCAGTCTGAGTGGACAAGTGCACGATTGGATGTCTGTTTAGGCATGCGCCATGTTACAGTGCCAATTCTCTCCTCTTTTTTGTTTCTTCAGTACGGGAGATCACAGCTGTTTGATGGTATTGCTCCATGCATGACTAGCAATTGGGAAACCATCCAAAGAATTCTCACCCAGCCTGGGCGCTTAAACATGGACAAATCCATGTTACATGTTATCCACACTCAAGAAACACCCCTCAGATCTCCCACCCACTGTCTCATAGAAAAAATATGGTAGGATGGTGAGGAGAGATATAACAGAAAACATCCTTGTTATTTTTTTTCGGTAGGTACTTAAAAAAAAAAAAACAGGGATGGGGGAACCGGAGATTGAACCCACCTCCCCCTTGGAAGGGGGGAGGGTGCCCACTCAGCCACTGGCGGGGAACAACATCCCAGCTATTTGCTAACGTGGACATATTTGTTATACGGAGGATGAGTTTTCTGTTACTACCTCACATGAAACTTTCTTGGTAATGCTTTTGGCTTTGGCATGTGCATGCTTCCATGATCAGAAGTTCATGCTGTGCAGAATTCCTGCCCCCACAGGCAGAATTCCTGTATGGACTGGTTCCTCTTTGAGACTACATTGGCTGGGCCGTTGGATTTCCCTGTTAACATGTAACAGGAGGTTCTTTCGAATATGTATGTACAATTATGCATATACATCCATATACCATATGTAAATGTATCTATAGAAGAATTCATTTCCAAAGTACACTAAACCAGATATACCATTTTAATATTACATGATTGTCAAAAGCTCCAGGAAATTATACAAAGAAAATTCCAAAAAGAAAAATGTGAAAACATTAAGCATGCATACTTTCTTTAATGAACCATGGCCTTCAGTCACCTTCCAAAAAAATTAAGCATGCATACTCAATCTCATAAATCCTTTTGCTACCCTCAACCTCCATCAGAAACAGGTAGCACAGAGGATAGCTACTTTTTCGCGCATGCAAAGAAAGCATACCTTGTAATGTCATAAACTAGGAGTGCCCCAGCAGCCCCTCTATAGTAGGATCTTGTAATAGACCGAAAAGATTCCTGGCCTGCCTGTAACGTGATAAATATTTTGGAAGTCAGAAATGAAGAGAGTCAGTCAACAGAGATGTTGCTGCAATATCTACCGAGCATTCTGGTTTATTTGAAATTTAAATGCCATTCTCCCCATGATACAAGGATAACAGGGCTAGTAACTGTCATAAAATAATAAGTTATTTATTTGAAAGTGCCATCTGAAGACTGAAATTAAGTATCTGATTCCAAAAATATCCCGAATCAAAATTATCGAGGTATCAGAAATTTAGGCACAGTATTAGTGAAACAAAGTTATGGTCTTAGATGGTAGAATCACTATGTTTGTTCTCAATGTGCATCTTTATGTAGTCAAAGGTGTGAGGCGACCAAGGAGTCGTCTCGTGCCTCAAATGCCTAGGCGATGACCTAGGCATTTGAGACATTTTATTAATATATATATACAATTCAAAAAATATAAATATTTATCCAAATATCACAAAAACTACATACATACAATCAAGATTTTCAATAAAATTAACAACAATCAAGATTTGAGACGAAAATACATAGAGTATATCAATCAAGATCTCCTGGAGCCAGCCCTCCTAGGATTGAGACGTTTGAGGTGAAACCGAGGCAGTTTGGGGCCACCTCGCCTCAAAAACAGCCTAGGCAAGCTCCTAGGCGTGCTTTTGATAACATAGGTGCATCCACATATTAAGATGATCAGACTGATCCAATAATTCCTTTCGGTATGAGGAAGTATAGTAAACAAAAATGTAATATATTCAAGTTTTATTTGTTCAGTATATTGCTGAGCTTCATATGAAGTTGGTCTTACAAGAGTCCAGACCAGACTCCATGTTAAGCATCTACCTTGGCAGATCTACGTCAAAATAAATAAAGCCCTCTCACAACAAGAACTTGGCCAGAGAACATTTGAGAGTGAAGAACTTGAAGAACTTGTTTCCAATTACTTTTTGTACACTGTATCCACCTGAGAGAAGTGTTGAGCGCATCCAAAATAACATAAAAGTCTATAGCCCATGCATGAACCCAATTACAAACAAAATTAACTATACTCTGGAACTTTTTGCTGGTGATAGAAGCAATTTCTATTGTGTGATACGTTCCAAAAAAAAGAAGGGTTTCTTTTGCATAAATATACCCGTAAATATCAATTATGTTAAATATACACCTCACTTAAGCATATTATCAACAATATCCTCCAATTAGCCTTAAATGTTGCAGTTATACCCTTACTGTAACCCCCGTTAGTTTAACTTAGGTTAAACATGAGTTCTCTCTCTCTCTCTCTCTCTCTCTCTCGTAAATATCGATTATGTTAAATATACACCTCACTTAAGCATATTATCAACAATATCCTCCAATTAGCCTTAAGTGTTGCAGTTATACCCTTACTGTGACCCCCGTTAGTTTAACTTAGGTTAAACGTGAGTTCTCTCTCTCTCTCTCTCTCTCTCTCTCTCTCTCTCTCTCTCTCTCTCTCATATCCTCCAAATTAGCCTTAAATGTTGCAGTTATACCCTTACTGTAACCCCCGTTAGTTTAACTTGGGTTAAACGTGAGTTCTCTCTCTCTCTCTCTCTCTCGATCTCGATCTCTCTCGAAACCATAATGGGCAGGAGGAGGAGTGCCGCCAACTTCAAGGTGGGGGGAGAGGGGGGGGGGGCCGGTAGTGAGAGGGTGGGGACAGAGCAGCAAGGAGGGTGACAAAGGAGGAGAGGAAGAGGGGGAGCCGGCGGTGAGGGGGTGGGGGCGGAGCAACAGGGAGGGCAGTAGAGGGGGAGGCAGAGCCAACGGTGAGGGGGTGGAGCCGCAGGGAGGGGTGGTAGAGGGGACGGAGCAGCAAGGAGGGTGACAAAGGAGGAGAGGAAGAGGGGGAGCCGACGGTGAGGGGGTGGGGGCGGAGCAACAGGGAGTGCAGTAGAGGGGGAGGCGGAGCCAACGGTGAGGGGGTGGAGCCGCAGGGAGGGGTGGTTGAGGGGGTGAGGGGAGGGGCTGCCGGCGGTGAGGGTGTGGGGGCCGAGCAGCAAGGAGGGCAGCAGAGGGGGCGCCGGCGGTGAGAGCCGGCGGCATAGGGGGAGAGGGAGAGGGGGAGCCAACAGTGAGGGGGTGGAGCAGTAGGGAGGGGCAGTAGAGGGGGAGAGGGAGAGGGGGTGC
Source organism: Amorphophallus konjac (assembly GCA_022559845.1). Lineage (NCBI taxonomy): Eukaryota > Viridiplantae > Streptophyta > Magnoliopsida > Alismatales > Araceae > Amorphophallus > Amorphophallus konjac. The sequence continues at coordinate 15,873,837 of CM040121.1, forward strand.
CGGCGGTGAGGGTGTGGGGGCCGAGCAGCAAGGAGGGCAGCAGAGGGGGCGCCGGCGGTGAGAGCCGGCGGCATAGGGGGAGAGGGAGAGGGGGAGCCAACAGTGAGGGGGTGGAGCAGTAGGGAGGGGCAGTAGAGGGGGAGAGGGAGAGGGGGTGCCGGCGGTGAGGGTGTGGGGGCGGAGCAGCAAGAAGGGGAGCAGAGGGGGCGCCGGCGGTGAGAGCCAACGGCAGAGGGGGAGAGGGGGAGCCAACGGTGAGGGGGTGGAGCAGCAGGGAGGGGAGGCAGAGGGAGAGGGGTGCCGACAGTGAGGGTGTGGGGGCAGAGCAGCAGGGAGGGCAGCAAAGGGTGGGCCGGCAGTGAGGTGGGGGGAGAGGGGGAGGAGTGAGGACAACAGAGAGCAGCAAGCTCTCTCTCTCTCAACAGAAATATTTTAGGTATTTCACTACACCTAACGGCAATATATGACATTCTACGAAATATTCACCTCCCATCGACGGTAGTAAACCGCAAGGATATAACCATAACATTTAAGACTAGATGGAGGATATTGTTGATAATATGCTCAAATGAGAGGTATGTTTGACATAATTGATATTTATAAGAGTATTTGGCGGAACAGGATTCATGTAGCCGACCCCAAATACTTGGGATGATATTGATAAGAGTATTTATGCAAAAACCCAAAAAAACAATTGTGTGATATGTAAGATCTTGGTCGGGGAGGAGGTTGGATAAATAGTAATACACTACTACTTTGCTTAGCACATCTATTACCCAAATTTTATAGTGATCAATGGTTGTAAAGTCCAGGATTAAAGTGTGTTGCTCCATCATGATATGGAAATGACCGAAGGTTTGAATGAGTGCATCAAGATATTATCCACACCAAAATTACTATAAATTTTTCTTAAGGGTTTTTTAGTTTTTAGCCCTTAAAAAATCGATATTAGGAAAAAGCTCCCCTAATCCACTTATTTAGTTAAAAGCCTCCAAAATCTTCAAATCCTTAGTAAAAAGAATCTCGAGTTAATAGCCGTCCGAAAAATGAAATATACCATCCCATGTTCGGGAATATTTCATTCCCCCACTTAAGTCTTTCCCGTTTTACACTCCCCCTGCATCCCCACCCGGTGCCGATGCTGGAGGGGGAGACCCCCACCGCCTCTCTCTCTCTCTCTCTCTCTCTCTCACACACACACACACACACACCGCCATCCATCCACCAACGCCCTCGCTCCCACCCGACACACCCGCCCTCAACCCCGTTGATGAGCAGCACGTCGCCACTAGGGAGCATGAGCATGTCGCTCATGAGGCAGGGCCCTGGCATGTCCTCCATCACCTACCTTGACTCCTCGTCGACGATGACCATCCTATCGTAGCCCATAGGAGCTCAGAGGAATCAGCACAAGCTCTCCGCTACTTGGTAGGCTCCCGAGGGCAAACCCCCGCAGATCATGACCTCCGCCTTGATGAACCCATCGGCATGGTCCAGCGAGAGCATGACGAGGAGCACATGCTGGGGTAGCTCCAATGTAACATCTGAATTTTAGAGCTTATAAATATTAAATCCCACAATAAAAAAGAGGTCCGAGATATATTATTATTTATCCATAATTATATGCATCAGATTTCCTTTCTTGAATCCGTTGGATAAGTTCACTGAGTTAAAATGAGAGAATTAGGTGGTGCACCAGAATTAGATGATATTTAGGAAGAATAGATAATGAGAGAGATATGATAGACGATAGCATTAGACGATATTCTGTCTAAATGGGAGAGAGAGACGAAAAACGATAGCATTAGACGTATTCCGTCTAAGTGGGAGCGATAGACGATAGCATTAGATGATATGTCGTATAAACAGAGGTGATAGACGGTAGTCGATAGGCGATAGATGAAGCAATAGGTGTTAGACGATATTTCATCTAAGAGGGAGCGATAGACGGTAGTCGATAGTATTTTGTCTAAGTTGAAGACAGAGATAGACTATGGCTATGAAGATTAGACAAAAGACCCAAACGTTGGGCTACCGGTAGGAGACAGGAGATAGACAGTGCATTGGGAATAGACGGAAGGATTGGACGAAGAACAATAAGCGGTTTGACGACAGATTTAGAAGGAATGGTCATCCAATATGGGGGGCTTAAATGATGGCGAGTAGATGATAGAAACAAACAATGAACTTGAGGTTTTGTCAGGAATAGATGATGACTTAGACGATATTTGACTCTCAACAGATATACGCTGCACAAAAACGGATGATCGCTCAGAAGATGGGTTAGACGATGAAGGATTTAACAATGATACTTAAATTTTAAAATATGGGCTATAATTGTAAACAATGCGCAAAGTTGACGGTGCAAGATCTTCCAGAGATCTGGGGGCATGAAGCCAAATCCCTGAAGATGTGATAGGACGTGGAATACTAGTCAGGAAGCTTTGCTAGAACTAAATCTAATATCTATTTTGTAGAGACCTTCAAATAAAAGGGAAGGATAATGGTCTAGTAGGCGCAGGGCAACTCACGAAAGGTGGAAGAAGGTAGGTGACAAGTGTCCGACATGCAAGGTCAAGTTGTAATAGTGGTAGGTTAAGTTCCATACGCTACATGGTGCGGTATTGGCTTAGGAGTGAGGTCCCTATTTAGGCCCCTCTTTCCCCACCTTTCTCACTTGTCGAATCCTTAACTCCTCTGAATCTCCTCAGAACTATTCTACACTTGGTAAGCCTCCTGATGATCTTCAAACCATTGTTTAACCTTCGACTTCAGATTTCTTCACCATATATGAGGCTGGATCTATATTCCCTCTATCTCTTTCACTTCTAGGAGGGTTACCAGAACGGGCAAGCTTGTAGGCTGGGAGTGAAAGATTGAAGACTAGTGAGTGCGAGATCCACATTACGGTAAGATTCCTAAGAGCGAGCCATGCATGAAACCTTAAACCTAGATTTGTTCAATCTATGTTCTATATTTTCCAACAAGTATTGATCTCACGTTCACAGTCATGATTAAGCTGTAAGATAGAATCTTTGCATAAGATAGTACACGTAAGAGTTGAATAAGAATGTCCTTGATTAAGACAAGTCCTCATGTGAAGATGCTTCAAGGGATAAGAAATTGTGCATATAGGGCTTGACTCTGCATAGCCTTATGCTCGATGCCGTGAGACTAAATCTGTCTGGATAAAAAGTCCAACCGACTGTCACGATTAAACCAAACATCTAGATTTTAACACCCAATTTGAGCCATGTTTTCTTCTATTGAAAATCTACTCGAATGTGCTAGAAGAGAGATGTACCCAGGGAAAGAGCTACCCAGAGGAAAGGACTATCCAGATCAGGAGCTTTGGAGGGGTAATCCGAGGTGGAGCCCCCCGGAATGTGAAGTCGCATGGAGATGAAGCCACTACTGCATGTTCCACTCCACTTCTCAGCCTTGATATGTTACGATGCATGATCTAATTATTCTGGTTAGCATGATGGAAATGTGGGTATGAGCTCCACATATGTATATGTTATAAAGAATGCCAGCTATATGTACGTATATGCAAGTGTGCTGACCCACTTATCGCATGTTAACCGTTACGTTAAGAGATTACGTCAAATGAGGACCTTCAATCCGTGCATATATAAATAGAATGCAGAGATCGCTCTTCTTGTTGTTAAACTTTTCCACGTGCAAATACATGCTACAAATTTAAAATACATGCTCACGTTCATAAAATTATGTTGTAAGTTTAAGTTTCTATTGTGCTAGTCCTAGTTGCTATGTCTAGATTACCTATTTTCATCCTAGACCTCAACAGTCTTAGACAGAAGTATGGGTCACCTCCATTGCTGTGCCACCTACACCTACCCAATTAAACGTTAATAAGATATTCCCATCATAGTTTCTAGATCACGTAGTGCACTTAATTATAATTGTACCACATGTTACGTAAGGCTAAATTTCATAACTAGACACTCGTTGTAAAGCACGAATGTATAAATCTGGTTTCTAGCATATGAATGCAGCGGTCGTATTAAGAGTCCTACTGAGTCTTCGTACTCAGCCGGTTCTTTAATCTGTTTTAAGGTACTGGTCCGATGGTAGAGTGGGCGACCGAGGTAGCATCATATCAGTGTGGTCTTTGCAAGTGAGCGGCCTAGTGGTAGTGACTCGCGATTGCGGTGGGCAGAGTTGTCTGGAGTCGCTTGACTTGTAATTCGTTCTAGTAGCCCGAGCAAGCTTTTGTACTCAACACTTTTGTCTTAATTATGGGTTATGGATAAGAGATAGTCATTGTTTATTTCTCTTCATAATGTGTATTTAAGCATGAGTGGTTTTATGTCGTAGATTGTTTGTGGTTATATTACGCATGTACTAATACTCTCAGCTAAGTCTACGCTCATGTCGCATTCCATGTTTTCGCTTTAGCAGGGTGTGACACAGATGGTGGTATCAAAGCCCAAACAAGAGCTTTAGTACTCGACATTCCACGGCATTCAATATGCCAGTTATACTTAGGGTTGTTGATGGGAGAGTTGGTTGATTTAGTTTTATTGGATTACAGTGAAGCGATGGCGAGAGCAGGTCGGAACGGTGGTCAAGATCCGTTTGAGAGGTTCCTCAGTGCTTTCGAAGGCTGGGCGCAGAACGTGCAGTAGAGGATCATTGATCAAGACGATGACAGGTTGGTCGGGGTAACTTTGATAGAGAAGTTCATGAAAATGGGGCCTCCTTTATGTAAGGGGGAGAGCAGACCGATGCGACTGATCGATGGATCCGAGATATGAAGAAAATTTTCGCAGCTATCTGTTGCAAGGAGGAAGATAAGACCAAACTGGCAGTGTTCATGTTGAAGGATGTAGCAGATGAATGGTGAAGCTCGATGCAAAGGACAAGGTTCGCTGGCCAAGAAAATGTGATCCACTGGGAAGAGTTCCTATTGATTTTCCAGGAGTACTTTCCGCAACATATCCAAGATCAGATGGAGGAGTTGTTTTTCAACCTGAGGCAAGACAGTACGACGATGTTGTAGTATGAGACCAGAGTTACCGAGCTGGAGAAATACGCACCACATACTTGTCAGGACGAGCGTAGGAGGGCTCAAATTACCTGAGGAAGAAGGTCGCTATCTTGGTGCCGCAGACCTGGGAGCGACAATGACTACAGCATGTGTGGCAGAAGAGAATACCGATAGGACTCAGTATAGCCGGAAGGCGTGGAGAAAAGGAAAAGCACCAATTCAAGGTACTTCTGGATCCCCAACAAAGAAGGGAAGTTTGAGGACAGACTGACTCAAAATGTGCCGCAACAACAACAGTGAAGCCAGTTCCATCTTTTCCCACTTGTTCCAGTTGTGGGAAGAAACATGCAGGGGTGTGTATGAAGGCGTCAGGGAAGTGTTATCGGTGTGGTAACGCATGACACATTGCTAAGTTTTATCCGGTGAATGTTGGAGAGCAGGCGAGGGGAGCAGAACGACAAGTAGCAACGCCAGCGAGGATGTATCATTTAACGAAGGAGGACGTAGACGCTTTAGAACAGTCGGCTGGTGGTATGATTTCTATCGCTAGGCATCTCGCCCATGTTTTGTTAGATCCTGGAGCTACAGATTCATTTATTTCTGCTAGTTTTACTGGAATAATTGGTGGTTATGTTATCATAATTGATACTACTGCTATGATTGTCTGCACACTTATTAGGGAGGTTATAACTGCTCAGATGGTTTAGAAGTTAGAAATAATTATTTATGGTGGAAGTATGCCCAAGATTTTCATTTACTTGACAAGAATGATTTTGATGTTATCCTGAGTATAGATTGGCTTGGGAAATATCATGTAATGATAAATTGTCATCATAAGAAGGTCATCTTCCAGATCCCGGGAAAAGAAGAGTTTGTTTTTAGATGTACTGGGGTCAAATCTTCCAAGGTTATTGTGTCTGCATGAAAGACCAGCAAGAGGATTAGACATGGTTGCTCCTCCTCCTTAGTGAAGATCGTGGCTCGAGGTCAGGTAGAGCCTCCCAAGATTGGTAATAATTCGGACGTAGTGAAAGAATTTGTGTTTCCTGAAGAACCCATATCCAAAAAGATGTTCAGTTTACCCTAGAATTATATCCTGGTACAGAACCCATATCCAAAACTCCTTTTAGGATGACACCAGCAGAGTTAGTAGAATTAAAGAGACAACTGAGGAGTTGCTTAGTAAATGATTAAGAATTGGCGGTAGTAGTGCATGCACTAAAGATTTAGAGGTATTATTTGTACTATGTTACTTTTGAGATGTACACTAAAATATATCTTCTCTCAGAAAGAGTTGAATATGAGATAGCACAGGTGGTTGGAGTTTCTTAAATATTATGATTTCACCATGAATTACCACCTTGGGAAGGCAAATATAGTTGCTGATGCTTTGAATAGAAAGAGTCCGATGGGAGTAAGACTTAGAGCGTTGTGGTAGAGTTCTTTGGCAATTGTTGATTTTGAACTCCGGTCCAGTGCAAATCAGCTTACTTGCTTCCTTGAACAGTTAACTATTAGGTGTTCTTTTTGATAGAGTTATAGAAGCTCAAAAGAATGACGTAGAATTGCAGAGGTATGATGAAAACTAGATTGCACCCGAAGGTTAGATCGTACCATGTTTTTCAAAAATCGGTTGTCCGTGCCTAGTGACAGTAAGTTGAAGTAAGACATTCTAGTAGAAGGGAACAAGTCCAACTACACCATTCACCCAGACAATGTGAAGATGTACCACGATTTAAGAAAGAATTTTTGGTGGCCCGAGATAAGGATGCGCAAGAGTTTATGGCCAGGTGTCTCATTTGTCAACAGATTAAGGCAAAGTAGAGACCTTCAAGATTGTTGCAACCTTTAAACGTACAATTGTAGAAGTGGAAGCACATAACCATAGATTTTGTAATGAGATTGTCAAGGACTAAGAAGCAGCATGATTCGATTTGGGTTATTGTGGACAAGTTAACTGAGTCAACTCACTTCTTACCTAACAACATGAGATAGTCAGTGATAGTTTGATGAAGCTTTACATAGAGTAGATTGTACGACTCCATGGGATTCCAGCTTTTATAGTTTCAGACAGAGATTCCAACATTTCAATCAGCTTTTGGTATACAGTTAAAGTTCAATTAAGCAAATCACCCCCACACAGATGTGCAATCAGAAAGGACAATTCAGACTTTGAAGGATATGCTCAGGGGTTGCAATTTGGATTGGGACAACGCATGGGATGAGCAGCTGGCCGTGACAAAGTTTGGTATAATAACAGTTTCCATCCAAGTATCGGTATGACACCTTTTGGGGCACTGTATGGTAGACCTTGTAGGTCCCCATTGTGTTGGACTGAAGCAGGAGATAGGATGTTGGCGGGGACTGAGATTGCTCAGCAGAGTTCAGAGAGGATGACTATGATCAAGAAGAGATTGTTAACGGCTCAGAACAGGTAGAAGAGTTATGCTGACCAAAGGAGGAAGGATTTGGAGTTTCAGGTAAGAGATCATGTCTCTTAAGGTCTCCCCTACTCGTGGAGTAATCAAATTATGGCAATAGGGGAAATTTGAGTTTCAGATACATTGGACCCTTTGAGATTTTGTCTAGAGTGAGAAAGACAACATACAGATTAGTGTTACCACCGTCTATGGAGAGAGTTCATGATATGTTCCACGTGTCTATGTTGAGACGGTATGTGCATGATCTTCTCATGTTGTGATAGACCCACCGGTAGAGATCGGTCCAAATTTAACTTTTGAGGTTCAGTCGGTTCAAATCCTCGATAGGAAGATTTATCAGGTTAGGAGGAAGGTCATTCCAATGGTTAAGATCTTATGACTAAACTCAACTTCACAAGAGATGACCCGAGAAACCGAGGCAAACATGCGGGAGCAATATCCGAGCCTGTTCGGTTAGTAAATCGGTTTGGAAATTTAAGATTTTTAATTTCGAGGACGAAATTCTTTAAGAGGAAGAGGATTGTAACATCTTGAATTTCAAAGCTTAAAAATATATTAAATCCCACAATAAAAAGGGGGTTCAAGATATATTATTATTAATCTATAATTATATACATCAGATTTCCTTTCCTGAATCTGTTGCATAAGTTCACTTAGTTACAATGAGAGAATTAAGTGGTGCACGAGTTAGACGGTATTCAGGAAGAATAGATAATGAGAGATAGACGATAGACAATAGCATTAGACGATGTTCCAAGTGGGAGAGATAGATGATAGACGATGTTCCGTTTAAGTGGAGAAGATAGATGGTAGTCGATAGGCGATAGAGGAAACAACAAGCGTTAAACGGTATTGCGTCTAAGAGAGAGTAATAGGCGATAGACGTTAGAAGATATTCCATCTAAAAGGGAACGATAGGCGATAAACGATAAGCGTTGGACGATATTCCATCTAAGTTAAAGAAAAAAGATAAAACGATGGCTATGAAAGATTAGATGAAAGACCTAGACATTGGGCTACCGGTAGACGACAGAAGATAGACTGTGCATTGGGAATAGACAAAAAGACAGTACGAAGAACAGTAAACGGTTGGACGACATGTTTAGACAGAAAGGTCATCCAATATGGGAACTTAGATGATGACAAGTAGATGATAGAAGCAGGCAATGAACTTGAGATTTTGTCAGGACTAGACAATGTTTGGCTCTCAATAAATGGACGTTGCACAAAAACGGATGATCACTCAGACGATGGGTTAGACGATGAAGGATTTAACAATGATACTTAAATTTTACAATCTGGGCTACAATTGTAAACAATGTGCACAGTTGACGGTGCAAGATCTTCCGGAGATCTAAAAGCATGAAACTGAATCCCTGAAGATGTGATAGGGCGTGAAAGACTAGTCAGGAAGCTTTTGTTAGAACAAAATAGAATATCTATTTTGTGGAGACCTTCGTACAAAATAAAAGGATAGTGATATGATAGGCGCAGGGCAACACACGAAAGATGCAAGGAGATAGGTAACAAATGTCCAGCATGTAGGGTAAAGTTGTAACAGGTGACAAGTTTAGTTCCATACGCTAAAAAACGTGATATTGGCTTGAGAGTGAGATCCCTATTTAGACACCCCTTTCCCCACATTTCCCACCCATCGAACCCTTTAACTCCTCCGAATCATCTCAGAGCTGTTCTACACCTGATAAGTCTCATGATGATCTTCAAATCATCATTGAACCTCTGACTTCATATTTCTTCATCATTATCTGAGCCAATTCTATATTCCATCTATCTCTTTCACTTCTAGGAGGCCTACCTAGACGGGCAAGACTAAGGTTAGGAGTGAAAGATTGAAGGCCGGTTACTGCGAGATCCCTAATAAGGTAAGATTCCTAAGCGCGAGTCATGCATGAAATCTTAAAACTAACTTTGCTCGATCTATGTTCTATGTTTTCCAGCTAGTACTGATCTCACATTAACGGCCGCGATTAAGCATAAGATCATACTCCAGTTAAGTATGCCTTACAATGAATCTCTGCCCCAGATAGAACACATAAGAGTTGAATAAGTTGAGAATGTCCTTGATTAAGACGAGTCCTCATGTGAAACCGCTTTCAAGGATACGAAATTGTGCATATAGGGCTCGACTCTGCATGGCCTTATGCCAGATTCCGTGAGACCAGATGTATCTAGACAGAAGGTCCAACCCACTGTCACAATTAAGGCAAGCATCTAGATTTTAACACCCAATTTGAGCCATGTTTTCTTCTATTGAAAATCCACTCGAATGTGCTAGAGGAGAGGGCTATCTAAGGAAGGGGTTACCCAGAGAAAAGGGATACCCGAATCAGGAGCTTTAGAGAGGTAATCTGAGGTGGAGCCGCCCGAAAGGTGGAGCCGCTTGGAGGTGAAGCTGCCACTGCATGTTCCGCTCCGCTTTTCAGCCTTGATATGTTATGATACATATTCTAATTACTCTGGTTAACATAATGGAAATGTGGGTGCGAGCCCCATGTACATATATGTTATAAAAAATGCCAGCTATATGTATGTATATATTGACCCACTTATCACATGTTGACCGTTATGTTAAGAGATTACGTCAAGTGAAGACCTTCAATCCGTGCATATATAATGTAGAAATCTCTTCTATTGTTGTTACACTTTTCCACGTGCAAATACATGCTACAAGTTTATGATACATGCTTACGTTCATACGACCATGTTGTAAGTTTAAATTTCTACTATGATATTCCTATGTGTCTAGATTACTTGTTTTCATCCTTGGCCTCAATAGCCTTGGACAGTGATATGAGACACCACCATTGTTGTTCCACCTGCATCTATCCGATTAAACGTTAATGAGATATTTCCGATCATAGTCTTTGGATCACGTAGAACACTTGTTTATAATTGTACCACATGTTACGTAAGGCTAGATTTCAAAAGTAACTAGACCTCTATTTTAAAGCATGAATGTCTAAAACCAATTTCTGGGGAGTGAATGCGACGGTGGTGTTAGGAGTCCTACTGAGTCTTCGTACTCAGCCAATTCTTTGATTTGCTTTTAGGTGCTGGTCTGACGACGGAGTAGGCGAAGGGGGTAGCACCATATCGGTGTGGTCTTTGCAGGTGAGCGGCCAGTGGTAGTGACTCGCGATGCAGTGGGCAAACCTATCTGGAGTCGCTTGACTCGTAATTCGTTCTAGTCGCCCGAGAAAGCTTATGTACTCTGACACTTCTGTATTAATTATGGGTTATAGATGAAAGATCATCTTTGTTTATTTCTCTTCATAATGTGTAGTTAAGCATGGATGGTTTTATATCGTGTATTGTTTGTGGTTATATTACACAGGTACTAATACTCTTGGCTAGGTCTACGCTTGTGTCGCACTCCGTGTTTCTGCTTTAGCAGGGTGTGACATCCAAGAACCACCACCAAGCATGCGGGGGAAGGCCCTGACCACCCTGTTGTTCCTGTAGTCGAGGAGGATGGAGTTGCGGTTGACAAAGATGAAGAGGTTGCCATTTGTGGAGAGGTGAAGGGGTAGAGGTTACTTTCTCCATCGCTCTTCTACTTCATCTGCTTCTAAAAAGGGCTCGTAGGTGTAGGAGCCCAAGCCCCCCACTACGATCACCATGTCCTCATTCAAGAGGACCTCGTCAAAGGCATACCAGCGGGCGTTGATAGGCAATTGCGGCGTGGACTCCGCCTAATCGCATCCCAACAGGGGCGGAAGTAGCAGACCCTACGAACGGCGTCGCTGTTTCCGCGCGTGTGGAGGAGAGTGTCGTCACCGAGGAAGGCGCCGGAGGAGTGCCAAGTGTCAATCTCCAAGACGAGAGGGCGGATGCTACTAGAGGTGAGGTCATGCTTGACAAAGTGAGCCCAGCAGGAGGGTTTGGAGAGGTTGCAATGCGGGGCAGCGGTGGAAGAGGCAGTAGGCGGAGGAGCCGATCTGGGTCTGGTCGAGCATGATCACGGTGTTGCTGCGGGTGAGGGTCATGTGCATGGCCACCACGTCGCAGCTGTTGAGGAGCAGCTCCCACTCGCCCCCTCCTCTTCCATTAGTGCTCTTGAGCGTTGCCGAGAGTAGAAGGAGAGCAGCTGCGAGCCCCCTTCCCTCCTCTCCCTCTTCTCCATTCTCTCTCTCTCTCTCTCTCTCTCTCTCTTTGGGTGAGGTTAGAGAGGTTTTTTGTTCATTTCATCACATCAGGTTAAGTTTAACCATAGTTAGATTAAACACTATAGAGAAAACCGACGGCAGGGACTTTTTCAGGTAAAGGAGAAGATTTTGGAGGCTTTTAGCTAAATAGGTGGATTAGGGGGTTTCCTGATGTCGATTTTTTTAGGGGCTAAATATTAAAATACCCTTTCTTAAAGAGCATGGACAATTTCCTAGATGTCAAGAAAAGCATACAAAATGTGCAACCTATGTGATAGGTTTCCTATTAGTTAACAAAAAAATAACAAAATATCTTTTCCTAAATTCTAATACGATTTTACGATGTCACATCAGGTTACTCAATCAGGCAGCATTGTCATCTCCTTGAGAAGAAACACAAGAAAACAACACAAACGGTAACTAACCGTATCCCATATCTGCAACTTGATAGGTTTGTTATCAATCGTAATCATTCTGGCTCCAAATTCCACACCAATTGTTAAATCATGCACTGGCTGGAACCTTTTGTCAGTAAATTGCAGAAGAAGACATGATTTCCCAACCCCTGCAGAAACAGAGTAATAAATATCTGTGCCATGTAAAAAAGGTGGAAATGAATCACAAGAGACATGTAGAAGTGCTTAACAATTTTAAGTGAACAACGTGTCATATGTTGGTATCATGACCTTTACACAGAATCACATGCAACAGCATGCACAACAGAGTGATCATTGGTACACAACTGCTTCAATTCTCATTCATAAAGGAAAACACATCACGAAGCCAATAGCAGATGCCCAAATAATCCACAAAGAAAAAATAAAATGAAAAATATAAAACCAGAAAGGATGGTATCCGGGGGAAAGTTTAAACAGAAAAAAATAAATAAACAAGAGCAGGATAATAAGGGCAAGGCTTCTGGAAATCAAAATGCACAGGATTTGGTGTGGATGTGCTTAGAGCTTGGTTGCTGTATAAAACAACTCCATTAGTAGCAATTTTGATGTTTCAACTAATAATAGGCATTCGGTTATGTTTTATCAGTTTACTGCAACAAAAAATTTAATATAGACCTTAACCTGCATTAAAGGCACTAGAATTCAACTTTGGGCAGTCTCGAGACTCGTCCCTTTCCTACCCCACCCTTGAAATTCTCCTTTCCCTTCTTTCGGCTGCGGTATTCCACAATTCTCTTATATCAAGTACAATATTAACCCCCTAGACTCGAAAAGCCAATCCCCTAGACTCGAAAAGCATTGGCATCGAGACTAAAGCATTGGCATCGAGACTAAATACTGCACAGAAACTCATACTCCAACCAAACGGGACATCAACTTTCCCTAACCGCAGACTCCAAATTAAAGTCCTCTAGAGCACCGAATCCGGTGCTTCCACTGGTGAATAAACCACAGCTCATAAACGTTCACGTAACAACAGATGGCACCTAAATTATAGTGAACCCCGCCCTTCCATGAGGGCAAAACATTAAAAAAGAAGCAATTCACACGAAACTGATCACCGGACAAAATCTAACTACATACTCCCGGTTCCGAGGCAGATCCACCGCCAATCCAGACACCAAGTACCCGCAATTCCGCACGGGAAGTCAGAGAGGCCCTCGCAGAGATCAGAACACGCCAAAGTCCCCAGGAGAGAAATTAAACGACCGGATCCGGCGACCCCCACCCCACCCCAAAACCCGTTCGCGATTACCACAAAACAGGAGAGCAGGCCGCTCACCGGTGTCCCCGATGATGATGTACTTAAGAGGTAGGCGTACGACATCGCCGCCGCTACGTGGATCTCCGATCCCGGGCGAGCAGAGGGGAACAACACCGAGGAGGAGGGGGAGTAACCACTCCTTCCCAAGAACCGCGCGATCGAGATGCCCCCGGAGAGAGAAGAAAAAAAATGAAATCGAAGGAGATGGATGGCAAAGATGGCAATATTGTATTTATTTGGGGGACGGGGGTTTCGTTGGCGGTGTAACTGTGCTGGGTTACTTCCAGAAGAGGCCCGTTACTTTGAACGGAGTCTTGTTTAATTATAGAAATGTTTTATAATAAGTAATTAATCTTATCTCCCTAAAATCTTTATATATAAACACAATTAATGAAGTCGTTGGGACGGAATATATAATGACGTCACGAGTGACCTGATTTGAAATAGTATACTTTTTTATATTTTAATATAATTTGTTGTGACATAAAGTCACTCTAAAATAAAGAGATGAGAAATTCAATCTTACAAATTTTTTAAAAAAAAACTACAACTTTAGGTGGTGTAGTAAGTGTTTCTTAATTTGGATTGACTCATCCAATTGAGCCATGTTGAGTTCTTTAAGTGATTTAGATTGGCTTCTATCGTATCGGCTCTAACTGAGTTAGTTGACTCGTTGGGACAGATCGACTTGTATACATTTTGATATCGGGTGACCCGACTTGAGATGAATCATCCAATTGAATCTAAATAAACACTTTTAAGTGACTTAGATTGGCTCGTACTGTATCACGATCTGAGTTCGCCGTGATACCACGTGCATGAGCCAACTTACGTCGATCTCACATAAGTCAACGAACAAGCCGGCCAATCATGTATATAAATAACTCAATACTCTTCCTTTTTTCTAATCTAATTACATACCCTCAAAATCTACCAATTGAAACTGTTGTACTCGTGATTTAATTATTCACTTATTTATGTTTGTTATCAACATAAAAAATATAACTAATATAAATCTAAAATTTAAAAATAACTAAGAAGATCAATAAAAAAAAATTTGGTATCTAATCTACTTTGTTAAACATCAATGATTGAATATCAACGAGAGAACTCAAAGTAAATGAGGGGCAATTTGATAACCGAATACGCCACCCGTTGGTGGCGTATTCGCCGGTCTCATGTCGGTTCTGCTGGTGTCACTCCGATCCCGATTTGATAAAGCCTTGAACAACTCATGTCAACCGAGACTTATAAGAAGAAAACCCAGTTGTCCCGCTCGAACTGACGGGGTCGAATACGTCAACCCAGATTGCCCCGCCCCAACCTTAACCACTCGTTTATCAAACTACCCTTGAAGGAATACTTCATTCATTCTACCTGTAAGTCATCAACTTGCATTGAACTGTCTAATATCCCTATATATCATTATGAGATTGAGCTCAATGCCATTCAAATACTCCCATCTTTTTATGGGAATATTAATGAAGATCCTTATAAACATCTCAACGATTTCCTATAAATTTGATCTCTAGTTAAAATTCAGAACTTTGGTGATGATGTCCTTACATTGACTGTGTTTCCATTCTTTTTAAAGGATAAAATTGAATGTTCATTCAGAATTTTGAGGGAAAACATTAGGACTTGTGCAAAAATGTAACAAGAGTTTTTGAAAATAGTGTACCCTATACTTCGAACCAACACAATGAGGAGGGCAATTATAATATTTATTCAAATGCATCGAGAGCAAATCCATGAATCTTGTGAACAGGCTAAAAGAATTGTTGCGGCAATGTCCACGTCATGGATTGCCTAAAATGGCAAATTATTAATGTATTTTATGAGGAGTTATCTGGTCATTATAGACAAATGGTGGATATATTTTGCGGGGGGAGGGGCATTCATGAAGAAGAGCGAATATGAGACATATGATATGTTTGAACTATTGAGTGAAAACTCCATGAACCATACCTCACTCTCATCTTATAAATAATATGTATGATTTTCTAAACATAGCGAACTTTGTGAGATAGAAAATTAGATAGAGTCCAACTCTAGGATGAACATTGATATCATTTACTACAAGTTTGATAAAGTGGATCTTATGGCACAAAATATGGATCAAATTTGGGCCTTTAATAAACAAGCACCTACTGTTCAACCACCATCAAGTCTATACAAAGGTCCTACCCAATCTTTTAAGAAGACATATAGTTTTTGTGCAAGCCCAACTCACCATGTGAGTACGTGTTCTACTGTAGCCCAACTCCCACCATTCATCAAAGAGCAAGTCGAAACTGTCCAACGGTTCTCCATATCTAATTACAAGCTAATTTCAGATACATATAACTTAGGCTAGAGACTAGAGAGGTCACCCAAAGATCTCTAGGATGAATCCGGTAAATCGGGCCCATTTGACTAATTATTCACCACAACAATTTCAAAAGTCACCGATGCATAATCAATTCTAACACATTCCATTTCAGTCAAGCTTCGACAGCAACATCGATACTAGAGGACTGCAAGTGCATCCTCGAGGCCACTATCATACAACATAATTCGCACACTCTCAGCCCGCCTATTATAACCCTCTTCCACTATTATACCAACCTCCTAAACTAGCTAACCAAGATGATGATGGGCTTATGCGGATCATTCTAACCCAACAACAATCCATCACGAAAATGGATGCCCAGCTTGACCCAATTTCTGAAGCGGCTATGAGGTGGGAAGTTGGTCAATTATCTAGTCAGCCCGTTGTAACTTCACGAAATCATCATTCGAGCTTTAACCAACAACCCTTCCATATCACTCAACCTCAATTAGGTCCAATGCCATAGGAAGGCCCACAACGAGAGAATGTAATTTAAGTCTTAAGAAGTGGCAAGATCCTAGAGGATCCATATAAAACCCATAATTGTAAGTTTTATATAGTCAGGCCCAATAAGTAGGGGTGAGCACAGTTTCATTTGATTTGAAGAGATTTTTTCTCAAATCAAACCGAGTCGAATTAAGGGTTCAACCCCGACCAAATTAAACCGAATTACTTTGAAATCAAATCAAATTAATTTGGTTTTGTTCGGTTTGAACTATTTTCCTATCCCCTTTTATAAATTAGATTAAATTAAAAAATGAGTAAAGAAATATAGGGTAAAATAATTTCTACCAGATAAAATAAATATTCAAAAATAACATCAAAAGTTACAATTTGAAATAGCAAACTCCATGATATGTTCACATATAAAATAGGAACTTAAATGAAGGTGATTTGAAACTTACTTTATAATATTAAACTCAGAAACCTCGTCGGGACGGTGGGAGTTAATACTTTTGGAATTACATTGAATAGTTATATATAAAGTTACATTAATTTGACAAACAAATTCTTAAATTTGGGGTTGAGATTTTGGAATTAGGGTTAATACTTATATACATACTTATATTAACTTGACAAAAATATCATTAAATTTAAGTTGTTCAATTCGATTTGGTTTCTCAAAAATCAGAATCAAATCAAATCAAAATTTTAATATTGTTTGGTTTGAACCCAACTTTTAATTTCAACCCAAATTAAATATATCGATTCGGTTTATTTTTCGGGTTGAACCCGAATAATGCTCACCCCTACTACAAAGTAAGCATTGATAGGGAGGGGGAGCACACTAATAACACAATGAAGGAAAATGAGAAAGGAAAGAAAGTGGGTGAATTGTATAAAAATGATGTCCATATTGATGTTATCACCCCAGCTGATCATAGTTTTGTGACCGAGAGCATTAATTTCAAGATGAAGGTCCAAATCAATATTTTTGAGAAAGATGATTTTAAAAATATCTCTCTTGACGATTTCGAAGAAAAAGCTCGTACTTATAAGGTGAATGCCCAACTCGAGACATCACCCTCTATATCACAGTTTATGAGTCATGAGCCTCTATCTGGAGTAGATCTTGAGCCCTTAATTATTTCAAATCAGACTTCTTCGCGACACAAGTGTGACCTTCTAGAAGCCAATGACACCATGTCAGCTATGATTCCTTATAATCTGGCCCTAAGTAAGAGAGCCAGTTACTAGATGACCCCAAAGTACATAAGGCTCTTATTTTGTGTATAATGGTTAATCTGATAAATATTGAAGAACACTTAAATTCTAACATGCAAGGGATAGTCAAGTAGAAAGACACAGGACAAGGGTACTAGTGGATAGATACTGGGCAAAGGGTTCACCTGGATTTTATAAAAGTAATGGCTATTGATACTTATGTGATCCTTGTGAAAGAGACTTGGTTGACACATGCTTTTAATACTAAAACCAATAATGAACAAATTCAGCATACACATAGTTCACGCACGTACATGCATAATCATGTCTTCCAAGGACACAAGAGTTGGAACTTAAAGGAGAATAAGATCATGTGGTGACTCATTCTTGATGCGACACATTGATTATTGAACCGTGATGTGTCTGCCTGAAGATGTTAAACTTGGCACTTGTTAGGAGGTAACTCATTATTTTTCTTTAACTGGTTAGTGAGTCATTTTTATTTATGTGTCATTGGGAGTATGCAGCGGCCAATCTTGTGGAGACGTCTTCCTCTTGTTGTACCTTTCCTTCTCAAAAGTTCATGTCTACATTGTTATTTTTTTTCACATCGTTTATGTCATTGAGTACAATATCATTTAAGTTGAGGGAGGAACACCAATTTGAAAATTACATACAACTATTGATTTTTTTAGAAAAACTTAAAAACAAACTAAATGACTTTTCATGATTCATGCATCATAAAAAAGAATATAGAATGGAAGAGACTAAGGAGAATGATGATATATTTTTTTTTTAAGATCTACCCATGAGAGAAAAAAAAAACTGACTTAGGATCTCCTAAAGTCCATTGGCATTGGAAAAAAAAAATGCTTGCACGCTAATATTGAAGCAATCTGGACTAGCCTTCTCTCATTTAGTGAGGTGTTTGATATTATATATTTTTTGGTGAATATTTTTTTAAAAGCTACCTGTCAAATAAGGTGAGACAAAAAAATTGTGAAAAAATAAAAATATGAAAAATATCCTTGATCTTAATAACCGGACCTCTTCACCAAAGTCAACTGCTGAGGTTCACGTCAAACGGTGAAAGGATGTGCAACACCATATATTATGAAAAGGAAAAAATGAGAAAAAAAAAATAAGACATAGTGAAAATTACCACGATGAAAGTTCTAATATAGGATGTGTAGAGTTATATGACACTTAATTTGAATGAGAATATGAGGGAGGTAATTATCTCATTGTGGATTTGGTTATCACAAGCACAAGCGTTATGAAATTTTAAGTGTATTTTGACATAGTTATATGCCATATTTTTTAAATATTATGACTAGTGCGTTTTAATGTTTACAAAGTCCTGATGCTAAGTTAATTGTGTGAAAGTGGAACTAGAAATGAGGTATGAAAAAATCGAACTATTGTTAGTCAATTTTTTTAACTGTTTTCATTGCTAAGAGACTGCCAATGAGCAACTTAGGGGGTGTGATAATTGTATATTTTTATGTTTATTTAAGTCACACATAATAGTTTGTTGGCTTTAATAGAATTAATTATGTAAACTGTGTAATTAATTTAAGTCTCACGCCAAATTTATTTATTTTTATATAAATGATTACATTTTGGGTCATGAAGTAACTTGTGAGATCTGAGATATGGAAATATGTATGATTATGCGATTATATAATTTTTGAGTTTAATTTGATTAATTTCATCGGGGATCTAAATGATAATTTAACAGCATGTTTATTGGTGTTTTCATCGCATTTGGGGTCATGCATGGCACCAAGTTGAAGTAGATAGCGAATGATAGATTCCAAGAAAGCCATTCGTGGCATGTGTGTAAGGCACATGGCGTTAGTCGTGCCTTGTTGGCAAGGTATAGGTGCCATCTTTCGCATGGGACGTAGTGGAAGAGATGAAAACCGCCGACATATGTCAGAAAGCATAACATAGAAGGGCTCTATAGTTAGGCGTGTGCGACATGGAGTTGTTCGTGGAAGGTTTGCATGTCTATTATGGATCGTGATGACGTTTGCATGGACTCTTTAGCCCGCATTCGTGCGCTATAGAAGGAAGGCCACGAAGTCATTTTTGAGGTTCCTGTGCATACACGTTAGTCTTCCTGTGTTTGTGTGTGCGGTGCAACGGTGGCTAAAAAAGACGAATGTTACACACAGGAGAGGGGATTATTCTCTGCATGTGTTTTTTTTGAGTTGAGGAGATGAAGAGAGGGGGTGGAGGCCCCTTAGTTGCTGCAGTTTTCTTATTTTATTTCTCTAGTCTCATTAGATTTCTTCCTCTTTGTTAGTGTTTCTTTCATAATTTGTCTGATTTCTTTCATAACATTAGCCATCTTTTATTTAATTTATTTTTACTAATTACTTTGTAATCTTGCTTTTAAATGTAGTGGAAGTGTTCATTTGATTATTTTACTCACTTCATATATATATATATATATATCATTTTCTTCTTTAAGCATGGCATTTTTAGTCGTTGTAATTAATTTCGTTAGATTTAAGTTTGTTGCCTAAGTTACATTAGTATTCATTTCAGTAGTTTTTATTCCCAACTCTCTTAGTTGAGATCCTCTTATTTCATTCTGCTCGTAACATATAGTTGATTAGACATATAATTAAGATCTAACATATTTGTAAGTCATAAAATCAAGTATACTAACGTTGAGAAGTATTAAGATATAATATATTTCATGTTTTTATTAGGAACTTTAACACAGTTAAATTTTAATTATCTTGAAAATCTTAGGATTAGGTATAATAAATATTAATTAAAATTTTTTAATAAAATGAAATAAAATAAAATAAGAGTTGGGTAAACCTGTGAATAGTTAACTTAACTTTATTAAATGATGTTGTCTCTCACCTTTTGTTTATTTCATTTGTTCATATAGTCATGTCTATTTTTTTCCTCTTAAATTAAAGAGTTTGTTTATCTATTTGTCATTTTAGTTTAATTTATTTTTTTAATTAGGTTTCACTTTAAAAAAATAAAAAATTTAAAACTTTCAACATCTCTATGGATTTAACCCGATCTTATCATCATTATACGTACTTTTATTTATGCAAGTCGAATTTAAGATAATTAGCGCACGTGTAATAATGACGTATGTCTCCGTTAGTTATGATAATTTGATGACATGTTATTTGCTATTTTTATTGACGCGCGGCGGCGGCGGCGGAGGAAGGATCGATGACACTTCGAAGGGACGAACGGAACGGGATAACTACTACCTCACACAGCTCGGCCTCACACCGGACGGTCTCTCACCGGGCAATATCTCTATTCTCACAAGGGAGATGGAGGGAAGGGGAAGCAACAAGGGGCAAAGCACCTTACGTGGGTTTGCTTTCATGCAATCTATCATATGAAAACAACAACACACTAGTTCCCTTTATATAGGAAAGGCTATATGACGCGACGGCGACGTGGAAATAGATCAACGGCAACTCCAGGACACGATTAAGATTGGATAACTGACTGTCTCGCACAGCTCGATCTCACGCTGGACGGTCTCACACCGGGCGACACACTCACACTCACAGAGAGAATGGGGGAAGGGAAGGAGGCAAGAGGGAAGCTCTCACGTAAATGCAAATCTTGATCATTTCATCATGTCTAAATCATTACATGAGCCTCCTTTATATAGGAGGAGGCTATAGCAACCACACCCTCAAACTTTACAAATAGCATATATGTCCTTAGCCTAATAAAACAAACTCACCTACCTAACTTTTGACTCTTGGGTTTTAAGAAAATAAAATACACAAAACACACATGTTTATTGACTATGACTAGCCTAATAAGACGAAAGTAAATATACATGTAAAAATACATGTATCTTACATACACACACAAATACGTAAATACGTAAATATGTACAAGTAAAATACTCAGGATGCCGAGTCTTCAAGTGAGTCTCCAAGCCACAAGCTCGGTGTCGGGGCGGTGCAGCGTCGGCTCTGAGTATTGGGTTCGGTAGTGGGTCCGGTGTCCCCACCAACCCTCCCGGGGCGGCTGGAACTCGACTCCGTCGAGTAAGGGGGGACACTGCTCTGGTAGTGCGCCAGCAGATCTAGATCAAGACGCTGGTGTGGACATGCAAAATTGCACGCCCATACGTCCCAACTAGTCTAGCATCAACAACGACTCCAAATAAAAAAACCACAGGGAAGATGGGCCATCCGAACTCTCCAAACAAACGCATATACTGCCGTGAAGCCGTCCCCGGAGTCTCGACAGCGAAGAGAAATCAACCACCAAGAGCCCCACAATCCATGGGCCTCGAAGAAAATCAGATAGGCCACAACTCACGCTCTCAACAGGCTCAAGACTGCCCATTTAGGCCTTCGGCGGCACGCCCTGGCAGCCCCTCAGCGGCATGCCCCTGATGGCCCTACAGCGGCACGCCCTTAGGCCCTTCAGCGGCACGCCCCTGATGGCCCTATAGCGGCACGCCCTTAGGCCCTTCAGCGGCACTCCCCTTTAGCGGCACGCCCCTTCAACGGCGCGCCTGCCAGCCCCTTCAACGGCACGCCTGCCAACCCCTTCAACGGCACGCCTGCAAGCCTTCAACGGCACGCCTGCCAGGCCCTTCAACGGTGCGCCTGCCATGCCCTTCAACGGCACGCATGCCAGGCCCTTCAACGGCACGCCTGCAAGCCTTCAACGGCACGCCTGCAAGCCTTCAACGGCATGCCTGCCAGGCCCTTCAACGGCGCGCCTGCCAGGCCCTTCAACGGCACGCCTGCCAGCCCCTTCAACAGTACGCCTGCCAGGCCCTTCAACGGCGCACCTGCCAGCCCTTCCAGCGGCACACCTTCTGTGTCTTCCAGCGGCACAACCTTTTGGCCTCTCAGCGGCACACCTTGCCACCCGGTGCAACCGACAGAGCGACGTGATGCCCATCCCCTACGATTCGTGGCGCGCAGTGAGCTGGCTGAGGTGTCGCCCAGGGAGGAAGACATGCAAGCTACTGCCTCCTGCAACCAAGGACGGGAGAGTCAACTACCATTTAATGACCGTCGACTTCGGACGCTCCCCGCCTTCGGGAGCTCTTGCCTTGGGAGGTATAAAAAGCCTCCGCTGCTCCACACGGACACACAGAGGAAGACAGGAGGAAAGGGCCAGAGAAGAAGAGAAGAAGAAGGAGAAGAGAAGAAGAGAGGAAGAGAGGGGGAGGAGTGCTCTCTGCTGCACCCACTGCCACCGTCTGTGCGAAAAGAGAAGAGAGGAAGAGAGGGGAGAGTGCTGCTGCTCCACCCACCGCCACCGCCGGAATAGAAGAAGAAAAGGAAGAGAAAGAAGAGAAGAAGAAAAGGGGGAGAGGGCCTGCTGCCCTTCCCCTCCCCGCTGCTACTCCGGCTCCCGGCGTCCGTGCGAAGAGAAAAAGAAGAAGAAGAAAAGAGAGGAGAGAGAAAAGAGTGAGCTGTGGGAGAGGAGGAGTCCATGCTCCGTTCCCCTCCCCACTGTATTTCCTTTTCTTCTTTCTTTTCCTTCATTTCCCTTTTTTTATCGGCGTTGCGATGTAGGGGGGGGCACCCCTTTTGTGAGAATAAAAGTAGAAGGCTTGCAAGTATTTTTGGACGTCTTTCTAAAGTATTTCTTCCATGTTTGCCTCCTTCGGTGTTTCACGCCCCTTTCCTTTTTTCCTTGTGTTAGGGTTTGCTTCCTCCCGGGCATTTTTGCCTTCGTTCACCCCTGGGCGCCCTCAGTGGCACACCCCAGCCGTGCCTCCAACGGCACACCCCAGTTGTGCCTCCAGCGGCACGCCCCTACGGGCCTTCCCCGGCACGCCCTGGCCAGGCCCTTCGCCGGCACACCACCCAGCTCCTTCCCCAGCACGCCCTAGCCAAGCCCTTCGTCGGCACACCCCTGCGGGTCTTCCCTGGTGCACTCTAGGCCACCCTTCGTCGACACACCCTGGCCTCCCTCAGGCCGGCACACCTCACCAGCCCCTACCGGCTCCCTGGCCGGCACGCTAGCCACCAGCCCCTCCTTCTCGCCCGGCACACCCCTCTTAGCAAGTCCTAGAATCGTCTCCCATTCGCCGTTCCCTCCGAGTTTTCCGAAGTTTTATTAAGGTGTTGCCGCTCTCGAGCGTCCACCTCCAGTTGTCAGGTTCCGCCACTCCTTGTGGGCGCGTTCCCTGTATCTCCCTTACGCTCGGGTCAAGGGGAGATGCTGCCAAATTTTAACGATAACATATTAAAAAGACATGAAGAGGCGGAATCTCGCGCTGTGTCCTGAGCGGGCTGTAGATCACCAGAAGATGTTTCTGTAAGAGAAGGGAAACGTATCAGAGGGCCCAGGGGATCTCCCTGGGGTAAAACCCTCCGATGGCTAAGTCAGTAGAGCGATGGTGGAAGCGATAATGGGGGGAGGAGAGAGCTGATGCGCGAGAATCCTCTCCACCAAGGGTGAAGCGAATCGTGCTCAGGAGCTTAGGGTGTGTGAATGGCTAGTTCATCTTACCATCTTCCGGAGGGTATCCCTGGCTTAAATAGTGCGTCGCCTTTTAAGAGTCCGGTGAGCTGAGGGCTTCCCGGCGGGAGTTACGTCTTCAGCGGGGGCTTTCATGGCCGGATCGTGGGGGCGTTATCCCCTTGGAGTTCGGCAGCTCCCATGACTCTCCCGCTGGCGGAGGACTCTGAACGGCCGCACTTGCAGATAATCAAGCGGTCTTACCGAGCTACGGTGATGCCGGCTCGTGTCCGAGCGGTAGGCATGGCCCGGCGAAGGTGGGGTCGGATAGGTCGGCTGGAGCCTCTTTCTCTCGGTCGGAGAGCGGGCTTTAGACCGGACCTTCCATGCGACATGACCGTTGTCTCAAGCCCTCCGAGCCTAGAAGGCCGCCGGGGAGAGTTGGTTCCTCGAGTCTTTATTTATTGGGCTTTTCTCCCGAAGTGGGCCCTGTGGGCTATCACTTGGGTGGGCTCGCCCGGTTGGACCTTGTAGGTCTTGTTGGGCTGCCTTTGTGGTGGGCTGCGGAAATCCCCCTCTCCAAGACAAAAGGAAGCAACAAACAAATGGGACAATAACGAATTAAAAGGCTAAAGGGAGCAACAAATCAATGAAAAGAACAACGATAAAACGCTTTAACCACGGCAAGGGAACCACAATCAACCCAAAGAGAGCCGAGTCGAACAACAATTAAGCAACTTGAATATTCGTCCCCATGGTAGAAAGAATGGAAGATAATCAAGGGAAAGAGAGAAGAAACCCAAGCAACTAAATAAAACCAAGAGAGAAAAGAAAAAAAGAAAAGACATAAGAATGGAAGAAGAGTGGGCTCCCATGCCCTTCGCCGGTACACCCTCCAGCCACCCTTGGCCGGCACGCCCTTCGCCGGTACCCCGCTCGCGCCCTTTGCCGGCACGCCCCAGCCTAGCGGCTCTTCGCCGGCACACCCGCCCGCACCTTTCGCCGGCACGCCCCTTTAGCAACCTTCGCCGGCACGCTCCTGTGACCCCTTTACCGGCACGCTCCCCCTACGCTCAGCGGCACGCCTGCACGTCCTTTGCCGGCACGCCCGTTCGCGCCCCTCGCCGGCACGCCTGCTTGCCCTTTTGCCGGCACACTCTCCATGCCTTCGCCGGCACACTAGCCCTAGCTTCGCCGGCACGCCCCTTTAGCCTCTTTTAGCCCTCCAGCGGACCACTCTTTCTCCAGAAATACATATATAATATATAATGATAATAATAATAATAATAATAAGTTAATAAAAATTATGATAAATAAATAAATCTGAATATACAAAAGAACTAAATAAAAATGTGAAATAATAATAATAATGGTAAACAAAAAAGAGAAAAAAAATAAACAAAATAGATAAATCATCCAGAATAAACACATAAAAGGGAAATAAGCAATAAAATATGTATGCATATAATTTAAAGCCCAGATAAAAGAATGGTAAAATCCACATTTCAGTCCCGTCTCTCCCGCGACTCGATGTTGAAGGAACAATCATGCCGCCTTTGCAGGCTGGGCTTGAGTCTTGGGAATTATCCCGAAATGGCCATGACCTAACCTCGCTTTGGGCCGACATTCCGATTAAGCCAGACTTGTCACTCAGGCCGGATCCCTTCCGAGCCACCACTAAAATTGCCGCGCGTTCGGCAGACATCTGAACGGGTTCGCCTCGGTCTTCATCTACGTCGTACCTTCAATACAGACCTTTGCCCGAACATAAAGTGGTCCATGAGTGATCGACAAAAATCGGAATAGAACGAGATGGCTCTCGTCATCCCTGGACCCCTTGCATGGGAGTATCAATAAGGCCTCAGTGGGCCACGCTTAGACCTCGGGTCCGTCCTGATTATGCTCATCGTCTGGCTCATATCCTTGGTCTACAGCCCGCTCCCTTTGAACACGTTATCGGTTTTGGAGTCTAGTCCCGGGACTTTCCCCCGTTATCCTCCGGCACCGGAAATATTAATGATGCCCGGGCAAGCCTCGCTCGGACCGCGGGAGGCGCCCCCGGTATGGTCCTCACTCGATCTAGCACCAGGCCGATAAATTCACTAGTTTCCTACTACACCGACCGGGATTTAACCGAATGTCTTCATTCCCTCGGAATAATAAACTTGCCGTACCCCAGTACACATATGTTCCAGGTCCTCCCGCGATGATTGCAATATTCTCAAGCCGGACACCCGTCCGAATATTAAACGGTCCCTTGAATGACCGACACGTTCGAATGTTCGCTTCCCTGGACATAGGGCTTCCCACCTGATTCAAGGGGTATTCCCCTGTTGTCCCTTGGCACCGGAAATATTAATGACGCTCATGCGAGTCTGACTTCGACCGCGGGGGGCCACCGCAGTATGGTCGCAGCTTGATCTCGCACCGGGCCAACAGACTTACCGGTTCCTGACCGCTCTAATCGAGATTTAGCCGAACGTTTTCCTTTCTTCTGAATAATAAATTTGCCGTACCTCGGCATACATGCGTTCCGATTTTCCCGCGATAACTGCGCTTTTCTCCGGCCGGACATTCGTCCGAGCATTAAATGGTCAGCACATGACCGACATGATCTCGAATGTTTTCTTTTCGCCCTTGTACGGGGATTTCAATACTTCCTAATAGGCCTTTTATGCAACTAATTTCCTGGCCATGAGGCCCTGATTCTCGGCGATTAATCAAGGGTGTTCCCTCGTATGGGGGATGTAAATGACGCCGTGACCTTTACGGCGCAGCGTGTTTTGGTCCCGACCCGAACCACACAATCGTCTGACGAAGTCAGATCGAGCACACCATGGGCTCTTCGGAGCCCGAATAAATTGTCACTTTGTGACTGGCATGCCCACGCACTTAATAAACCAATAAACGAACAACATAATAATAATAATCGAATAACAAGTGCGTCCACAAGCCTGGCATGCCCGGTGGGACCAAACCACCCTTCATCTCTTCGCCGGGATTCGGGGCCTCATGGCCCCCTAATAAACGATGTTTGCCTACTTTGATGAATTGCAGGTGCTGTCTTCGCCTACCCTATGGGGAGAAAAGCCACTAGGCGCAATCGTCTTCGTGGCCTCGGAGATGCTACCCCGGGGCACATGGAACTTCCAGGGATTGTGAAGGCCGACGCTAAAAAAAAAAGAGAGAAGAAAAAGAGAGAAGAAGGAAGGGGAAATCAAACCCCCCTTTCCTCAAGAAGAAAGAGACGAAAAGAAGAAAAGGAGAAAAGAAGAAAAGGAGAAAAGGAGAAAAGAAAGAAGCAAAAAAAAGAGAAGAGAGAGAATCGGCGAGAAGGGGTTGTATGGCCGCATTCGTCAACACCCGTGCTGAACAAAGATTACCATTGTGGGTTGATGCGGTGGAGCGAACCACTCATCCCCTCCCTGAGGGGGTGAGCGCTCTCCTGCACACCCACCTCGGTCTATTACACAAAAGAGAAGAGAAGAAAAGAAAGGACAAGAAGAGAAAGGTTGGCAAGCATTGCTGACCAAAAGAACAAGAAGAAACTCGGCATCCCGCCCGGCTCCAGGAGGCTCCAAGTCCGCGGCACACTGACCCGGCCCGTTCCTCCTCCCTGCTGCCTCTATTCGGCATAAGACGGCCCCTCGGGTGGTTGTTAAAAGACCCAGCAAGCCGCAACTGTAGCTTGATGAATTACTGCCTGCTGCGGGGAATGCTTTATAGCAATGAGGCCAAGCACGGCCACCACTCCCGAAGAGAGCATGCACATACCCCACCATGGGGGATAAGAAGAAGCGGTATACCCCGCCATAGGGGCATAAGAGGCAAAAAAATATATATACACCCCCGCCGTGGGGGCACGTGAGAAGAATCTATCCCGACCATGGGGAATAAGAAGAAACAAAGCTGTACCCCGAATCGGGGGACATGTGAGGCAAAGGATACATCCCGGCCTGGGGGTATTTGAAGAAGAAACATACCGCGCTAGGGGACATAGAAGCCATGAAGAATACACCCCATCTTAAAAGTATTTGAAGAAGTTATATCCCGCCTCAGGAGCATAAGAAAGAGAAGAATACATCCCGGTCTAGGGGCATTTGAAGAAGAAACGTACCTCGCCTGGGGGGGGCATAGAAGCCATAAAGAATATGCTCCGGCTTAGGGGCATATGAAGAGAGCTACATCCCGCCTTGGGAGCATAAGGAGAAAAGAGTCCACCCCGACTTCGGGGCATTCGACGAAGAATTCACCCCGAACTGGGGGCATAAAGAGCAAAAGAATACACCCCGGCTTGGGGACATTTGAAGAAGAAACACATCCCGTCAGGGGGTATAGAAGTCATAAAGAATGCACGCCGCCTTGTGGGGCACAGAAGCAAAAAGACAGACATCCCGTCTCGGGAGCATAAGAAGAAAAGAATCCACCCCGGCTTCGGAGCATTTGACGAAGAAACTCACCCCCGCTCTAGGGGCATATGAGACAAAACCATACCCCGATCTAGGGGCATTCGAAGCAAGGACTTCACCCCGCCTCAGGGGGCATAAGAAGCCAAAGATATACCCCACCCTGGGTGCACAAGAAGAAAACACACCCCACCTTGGGGGAGTAAGAAGCCAAGGGATATACCCCGCCACGGGGGCATTAGAGGTAGAATGCATCCCCCCCCCTCCGGGGGGGGGGGGGGGGGGGGGGGCACATGAAGCAACATACACCTCACCTCGGCAGCATATGAGGCCAAGAAGCTATACCCCGGCTCGGGAGCATAAGAAACAGAAGATATACCCCACGCCGGGAGCATATGAAGAGAAACGCACCCCGCCCTGGCGGGGCGTAAGAAGCAGAAGAATCCACCCCGGTCTGGGGGCATGAGAAGCGCAGGACACACCCCACCTTGGGTGCAAAGAAGCAAAGACCCTACCTTGTATAGGGGCATATGAAACAAAAGAATACACCCTGGCTTAGGGGAATATGAAGAGAAATATACCCCACTCTGGGGTAGAGGAAGCAGAAGAATACACCCCGCCTTGGGGGGCATATGAAGCCAACAATCACACCCCCGTCTTGGGGGTATTTGAAGAAGAAACATACCTCGCCTCGAGGGCCTAGAAGCTATAAAGAACACGCCCCGACTCAAGGGCATATGAAGAGAAGTCAACCCCGGCCTAGGGGTATTTGAAGAAGAAACATACCCCGCCAGGGGGGCATAGAAGCCATAAAGAATATGCTCTGACTTAGGGGTATTTGAAGAAGTTACACCCCGCCTTGGGAGCATAAGAAGAAAAGAGAATCCACCCCGGCTTAGGGGCATTTAAAGAAGGAGTATACCCCAGGCTCGGAGTCCATGAAGCAACATGCACCCCCCCCGGGGGGGGGGGGGGGGACATCTGAAGCAGAACAAACAGCATCCCCCGGCTTAGGAGGGGCATATGAAGAAAGAAATACACCCCGATATGGGGGCATGTAAGTAAAGAAGAAGAATTCACCCCGCCTTGGGTGCATAAAAAGCAAGAACTACACTCCGCCTCAGGGGCAGCAATACACTCCACTTTGGGGGCACTAGAAGCAGAATATACCCCGTGTCGGGGGCATGTGAAGAGAAAGATACCTCGCTCTGGGGCATCAGAAGCAGCGATACGCCCCACGTTGGGGGCATCAAAAGCAGCAGTACACCCCACCTTGGGAGCACAAGAAGCAAACATTCCTCCCGGTGTGTCTGGGTAGACGAAAAGAATTCGCCCCTGCCTAGGGACACTCGAAGAAAGAATCACATCCCACCACGGGGGCACATGAAGAGAACCCCTCCCGCCTCGGGAGCACAAGAAAGAGAAGAATACACCCTGGCCTGGGGGCTTTTGAAGAAGAAACACACCCCCTCCATGGGGGACAAAGCTACACCCTGACTCAGGGGTATTTGAAGAGAGATCACCCCGCCACGGGGTCATAACAAGCAAAAGAATACACCCCGACCTGGGGACACATGCAGAGCATCTACCCCGCTCTGGGGGCACAAAAAAGAGATACACTCCGCCCTCGGCGCATAAGAAGCAGAAGAACATACCCTGCTTCGGGGGCACAGAAGCCGTAAAGAGACACACCCCCGCCATGGGGGCATAAGAAGCATAAGAATTCACCCCGCCCTGGGGCATAAGAGGCAAAGAATCCACCCCTTGTCGGGAGCATATGAAGAGAAGTTTACCCCGCTACAGGGCATAAGAAGCAGCATAACCCACCTCCGCCGTGGAGGCATAAGGAGCCAAGACTCCACCCCGCCGTGGGGCGACACAAGAGGCAAAGACTCTACCCGATGCAAATCTGCCCTACATAGGGGTATAAGAAGCGGAAGACACATCCCGCCTGGGGGCATTAAAGCCGTAAAGAGAAACACACCCCGCCTAGGGGCACAGAAGTAAGCTACACTCCAACCTGGGGGCATGTTAAGAGAAAAACATCGCGGTCCCGGGGCATCAATGAGAAAGGAAGAGCAGAACAAAAAAGAATAGTCATGGGATAGGCGTGGTCTCTGCACCCGCCTCTTCACAAAAAAAAAAGAAGAAGAGAAGAAGAGAAAGAAGAGTCACGAGGCAGACGCGGTCTTTGCACCTACCTCTCCACACAAAAGAAGAAGAGAAGAAGAGATAGAAGAGTCATGCGGCAACTATGGTCTTTGCACCTGCCTCTCTACAAAAGAATAAGAGAAGAAGGAAAAAAAAAGACGTGAGGCGAACATGGTCTTTGCACCTGCCTCTCCATAAAAGAAGAAGAGATAGAACAGTCATGAGGCGAACATGGTCTTTGCACTTGCCTCTCCACAAAAGAAGAAGAGAAGAAGGAAAAAGAGTCACGAGGTAAACGCGGTATTTGCACCTGCCTCTCCGTAAAAGAAGAAGAGAAGAAGAGAAAGAACAGTCACGAGGCGAACATGGTCTTTGCACCTGTCTCTCCACAAAAGAAGAAGAGAAGAAGAAACAAAAAGAGTCACGAGGCGAACATGGTCTTTGCACCCGCCTCTCCTCACAAAAGAAAAAGAAAAGAAGAGAAAGGAGAGTCACGAGGCAGACTTTTACCTCCGACCTTCAGCCATCAAGCAAATAGAAACCAACTAAGCCTTCCGCCGACGGGGCGTTAAACCGACTAAACCTTCCGCCGACGGGGCGTTAAACCGACTAAACCTTCCGCCGATGGGGCGTTGAACCGACTAAACCTTCCGCCGACGGGGCATTAAACCGACTAAACCTTTCGCCGATGGGGCGTTAAGCCGACTAAACCTTCCGCCGACGGGGCGTTAAACCGACAAACTTTCTACCAACGGGGTGTTAAACCAATAGATATTCAGTCATCGGGGCTTCAAGCCGACAGCTGCCCCCCTCATCGGCCTTCGGGTCGACACCTATATAATCATCGGCCCCCGAGCCGACAGCTGCCTCATCATCGGCTCCTAGCCGACAGCTACCTCATCATCGGCCTCCTAGCCGACAGCTACCTCATCATCGGCCTCCGAGCCGACAGCTATATAATCATCGGCCCCCGAGCCGACAGCTGCCTCATCATCGGCTCCTAGCCGACATCTACCTCATCATCGGCCTCCGAGCCGACAGCTATATAATCATCGGCCCCCGAGCCGACATCTACCTCATCATCGGCTCCTAGCCGACAGCTACCTCATCATTGGCATCCCAGCCGACAGCTTCCCAGTTAAAAAAGCAAACCTCTCTCTTTGGTTCGGATCCTTCCCCGGTCAGAGAACAATAGAATAAACCTTCCGTTTTGGTTCGGACCCTTCCCCGGCCAGGGAACAAAAGGGGACCCTTCTCTTTGGCTCTCATATCCTGCTACCCGACGCCCTTCGGCTCAGCCATTTCGGCCAAGGCCCACTATCAGGATTAATCTACCCGTCCCAGTACGCTCTTCGATATCTTTTGGCTTCGCAGCTGACTTCTAACACCTCTCGGCGTGTTAGCCCGCTCCCCATAACTTTGGCTTTTATAGCCTGCTTCCCCAATTCGGCCTTCACGGCCCGCTTCCCATAACTTTGGCTCTTGTAGCATGCTTACCTTTGGCCCTCGTGGCCTGCTTCCCAACTTTGGCTCTTGCAGCCTGCTTCCCTTTGGCTTTTATAGCATGCTTCTTAACTTTGGCTCTTGCATCCTGCTTACCTTTGGTCTTCGTGGCATGCTTCCCAATTCTGGATCTCGTAGCCTGCTTCCCAGAATTTGGCCTCCACGGCCCGCTTCCCAACTTTGGCTCTTGCAGCCTACTTCCCTTTGGCTTTTATAGCATGCTTCCCCAATTCTGCCTCCACAGCCCGCTTCCCGATTTTGGCTCTTGCAACCCGCTTCCCAACTCGAGCTCTCGCAGCCTGCTTCCTTTTGGCCTTTATGGCCTGCTTTCCCAATGTCGCTTGGCTTCTATAGCCCGCTTCCCTGATGTCCTTTCGGCCCTCCGTGGTCTGCTTCCCTAATACCTTTACTATCACTATGCTTATACGTAACAACTATATGTTTTTACGCAAAAAAAAAGCAAAAAGCAAAACAAAAAGAGACAAAAAAATTTGCTCGACTGCCCTGCTTGCATGCTCGCTTATAATATAGAATAATGCACCTCCTTAAAATTTTCTAGGACCTTGTTTCCTTGTTAAATAATAATACCCCGATTCCAGATGCACGCGCGTCACGGCATACGCTCAAAGGGAACCCAATTATGGTGGGTGCACACGTCAAGGGGAAGAGTCATGGCTAAATTGCTAAGTCCAACTCACAAAATAAACCTGAGACAACCCTCCTACGCTTCGCACTTAATGTGTTCAATGGCCTTCGACCATAGGGATTGCCTGACTTTCTTCTTAGCACTCTACGGATGCTTGAATTCCTGCACTCGCGTGAAAGGTAATCGTGAGGAAAAAGCTACCTATCCCCATTAAAAAAAATGATGAAAAAAAAATAAACAGAGAGAAACGTGAATCCGAGTAGCCGGGAATCTCCATTGAGACACATGAGGAGACTCGCGCGAAATGGTGAAGCGAATTACAATAAGGATGAAACCTATTAGCCGGGAATCCCCATTGAGACATATGAGAAAACTCGCGTCAAACGGTGGAATCCGTAATAGAATTACAATAAGGATGAATCCTAGTAGCCGGGAATCCCCATTGAGACACATGAGGAGACTCGTGCCGAACAGTAAAATCCGCTATCAAAATAAACAGATGGGGGCTGTGCGAAGCTACCAAAATCGAGAGCCTGAAACCTATGTGTAGGCGCTAGAGTAATCCTCAAGTGTCGCTAGAAAAACTTGCGTATCCCTATGGTTAGGGCTCTTTGTTCACACATTTGTACCGCCACGCCACAGAGAATTGCCTCGGGTGAAATGTGTGAATTTAGGCTATGCATGCAAGACGTGCAATATCCTCTTGACGGGTGCACCACCCCTCAATTGTGCCTCGTGGCCCGCACCGTGTCTGCGAATTATGGGCGATGTCCTTATCCCATTCCCTATGGAGAGAGCTACCTCATACGTATATTTGTGGTATGCCTGCTAATGAATGCATGCATGCTTGAATAAAAAAATAAAATAAAAAAATAAAAAAATGTGTGTATACAATAAACTCAATTTCGGCTATTGCAGCCTACTTTCCCAGCTCCGGCTCGTAGAGCTCAATCTTGGCCCTCGTGGCATACTTCCCAATTTCGGCCTTTATGGCCTGCTCCCCAATTCGGCCCTCGCAGCCCGCTTCCCATACTTTGGCTTCTCTAGCCTGCTATCTCAATTTCGGCTCTCGTAGCCTGCTTCCCAATTTTGGCTTTTACGGCCTGCTTCCCTTTGGCCCTCGTGGCCTGCTTCCCAGTTTCGGCTCTCGTAGCCTGCTTCCCTTCGGCTCTCGTAGCCCGCTTTTCAGTATACTTCGGCCCCCGTGGCCCGCTTTCCCAATTTTGGCTCTGGCAGCCTGCTCCCCAAATTTTGGCTTTCGCAGCCCGCTTTCCCGATTTGTGGACACTAAATAAATTCTCACCCCATGTTTACGTGCAGGGGAATATAGAAGGGGAGAAAAGAGAAGAGAAGGTGAAAAGAAGAAGAGAGGAAAAAGAAACACTCTTGAAGTGCTCCAACGGCGTAGTAGCCTGCAAGGCCTCCAGCGGCACACTACTAAGTGCCCTCAGCGGCACACCCATTGTGAAGCCTCCAGCGACGCACCCTTCTGCCTCTCCAACGGTACACTCCCGGCGCCCCAGCGGCACACCGATGACATGCCCCATTCGGCACGCTCCCACGCGCCCCCAGCGGCACACCTTCGGAGTGCCTTACGCGGCACACCCTCCTGTGCTCTCTCCCAGCGTGCCTTTCAAGTGCCCCGGCGGCACGCTCTGGCCAGCCCTTCAGCGGCACGCCACCCCCCCCTTTATACGGCGAGCGAAAAAAAATGAGAAAAAAAGGGGAAAGGAAAAAGAGGAAAGACGGTAAAAGAGGAAGAGAATGGATAAAAAAGAAAGCAAAAAAAAAGGGAAGAGAAGGGGGGGAATTTCGACAAAAAAAAAGAAAAAAAAGAGAGAAAATAAGATAAGAAAGGAGAAGAAGAGGAAAAAAAAGAGAGAGAAAGAAATAGAAAGAAGAGAAAATAATAATAATAATGATATATATATATATATGTATGTATATACATATGTCTCCCGTCCGCACGCCCCTACGTATCGACGGGCATCCGCACTGGCAAACCCTGCGTTGGCGTTAGTTCCTTGTCAATAAATAAGTCCTTTTCCGACGCAAGGCTTCGTGCCCTAGCCACCTGCTCTCACACAATATTGCCATCACGGACCTTACGTCCGAATCGACAAGAAAAAAAATCTCGTTGCGTTGGCATTATCTTCTTGCCAACGAATGAACCTTATATTTCGGCGCAAGGCTTCGTGCCCTAGCCACCTTCTCTCATGCAAATCGCAATTGTGGGCCTTACGCCCGAATCGGCAAAATCTCTATCCTTACACTGGCATTAGTCCCTTGTCAACGAATAAGTCCCTTTCTGGTGCAGGGCTTCGTGCCTTAGCCATCCGCTCTCACACAATATTGTCATTACGGACCTTACGTCCGAATCGGCAGAAAATCCCCCATTGCGTTGGCATTATCTTCTTGCCAACGAATGAACCTTATCTTTCGGCACAAGGCTTCGGGCCCTAGCCAACAATTACATATTATCCACTCGTCAACAAAAAAGAGAATGGGGCTTAAAATAGAGGTGTCCCGCCAGACTTGCCCCTACACGGGGACAAGGGCAAAAATGGCAATAACCCAGCTGTGGCGAAAATCCGAAAGGGCGCTACAGGTAAAATTGGGTACCCCGCCACGTGAAAACCCGAGAGGGCACACTCGCGCCCTTCGCCGGCACGCCCCTTTAGCAACCTTCGTCGGCACGCTCCTGTGACCCCTTTACCGGCACGCTCCCCCTACACTCAGCGGCACGCCTGCACGTCCTTCGCCGGCACGCCCGTTCGCGCCCCTCGCCGGCACGCCCGCTTGCCCCTTTGCCGGCACACTCTCCCTGCCTTCGCCGGCACACTAGCCCTAGCTTCGCCGGCACGCCCCTTTAGCCTCTTTTAGCCCTCCAGCGGCCCACTCTTTCTCCAAAAAAAAAATATAATATATAATGATAATGATAATAATAATAAGTTAATAAAAATTATGATAAATAAATAAATCTGAATATACATAATAAATAAACAAAAAATGTGAAATAATAATAATAATGGTAAATAAAAAAGAGAAAAAAAATAAACAAAACGGATAAATAATCCAGAATAAACACATAAAAGGGAAATAAGCAATAAAATATGTATGCATATAATTTAAAGCCCAGATAAAAGAGTGGTAAAATCCACATTGCAGTCCCGTCTCTCCCGCGACCCGATGCTGAAGGAACAATCATGTCGCCTTTGCGGGCTGGGCTTGAGTCTTGGGAATTATCCCGAAATGGCAATGACCTAACCTCGCTTTGGGCCGACATTCCGATTAAGCCGGACTTGTCGCTCAGGCTGGATCCCTTCCGAGCCACCACTAAAATTGCCGCGCGTTCGGCAGACATCTGAACGGGTTCGCTTTAGTCTTCATCTACGTCGTACCTTCAATACAGACCTTTACCCGAACATAAAGTGGTCCATGAGTGACCGACAAAAATCGGAATAGAACGAGATGGCTCTCGTCATCCCTAGACCCCTTGCATGGGAGTATCAATAAGGCCTCCGTGGGCCACGCTTAGACCTCGGGTCCGTCCTGATTATGCTCATCATCTGGCTCATATCCTTGGTCTACAGCCTGCTCCCTTTGAACACGTTTTCGGTTTTGGAGACTAGTCCTAGGACTTTCCCCCGTTATCCTCCGGCACCGGAAATATTAATGATGCCCGGGCAAGCCTCGTTCGGACCGAGGGAGGCGCCCCCGGTATGGTCCTGACTCCATCTCGCACCGGGCCGATAAATTCACTAGTTTTTTACTACACCGACCGGGATTTAACCAAATGTCTTCAGTCCCTCGGAATAATAAACTTGCCGTACCCCGGCACACATATGTTCCAGGTCCTCCCGCGATGATTGTGATATTCTCAAGCCGGACACTCGTCCGAATATTAAACGGTCCCCTGAATGACCGACATGTTCGAACGTTCGCTTCCCTGGACATAGGGCTTCCCACCTGATTCAAGAGGTATTCCCCCATCGCCCCTTGGCACCGGAAATATTAATGATGCTCATGCGAGTCTGACTTCGACCGCGGGGGGCCCACTGCAGTATGGTCGCAACTTGATTTCACACCGGGCCAACAGACTTATCGGTTCCTGACCGCTCTAACCGAGATTTAGCTGAACGTTTTCCTTTCTTCTGAATAATAAATTTGTCGTACCTCGGCATACATGCGTTCTGATTTTCCCGCGACAACCGCGCTTTTCTCCGGCCGGACATTCGTCCGAGCATTCAATGGTCAGCTCATGACCGACACGATCTCAAATGTTTTCTTTTCGCCCTCGTACGGGGATTTCAATACTTCCTAATAGGCCTTTTATGCAAGTAATTTCTTGGCCACGAGGCCCTGATTCTCGGCGATTAATCAAGGGTGTTCCCTCGTATGGGGGATGTAAATGACGCCGTGACCTTTACGGCGCGGCGGATTTTGGTCCCGACCCGAACCACACAATCGTCTGACGAAGTCATATCGAGCGCACCATGAGCTCTTCGGAGTCCGAATAAATTGTCACTTTGTGACTGGCACGCCCACGCACTTAATAAACCAATAAACGAACAACATAATAATAATAATCGAATAACAAGTGCCTCCACAGCTGGAGATCTTCCCGGCTGATCCATGAATCATCTGATGGTGGACGGTCCCGCCAGCGGACAAGGTAGCGCTGTTACACCCTGCTCCGTGTAGTGCTCACCTGCTCATCCAGTATCCTCTCAATGTGCTCGCGCGGTGCTCTCAAGGTTGTGGGACGCACAGGGGTGGGCTCACTCTCAATGGGAGGAGAAAGCTCGAAAGGGTCACTAGGAATCGTTGTGGGTTCTTTGTAGGCCACTAGGTATGCCACATTAAATGTAGAACTAATCCCATATTCGGGAGGTAAGTCCACAGCATAGGCATTGGCGCCAATCTTCCGCATGATTGGGAAGGGACCATCACTATGGGGTTGTAACTTTTTAACAGCTCCCGAGGGGAGTCGTTCGGGCCGGACCCGTACCATAACCAAGTCACCTTCTTGAAATTTATGGTGATGCCTATGCGAATCAGCTGGCTCATGCAGACTCCTGACGTACTGTGCAAACTCTTCGGCTGACTTGGACATTCTAGACTCAAGGGGAAGGTTGGGTAGGGTGGACCCGGGGGCAAGCTCAATAATGTGTTGTACATCACGCATGGGAGGGAGTCGAGAAGGCAAGTCCTCGTGGACGATGCCTTGGAAGTCCTGCAGTATTACCGGGACTTCAGTTGGGATTGAGACTCGGGACTCCTTGGGTGTGATGGTGACGTCAACAGCCAAAACAAGGGCACCCTCAGCAACCTGTCTGTTTAGCTCACCGACATTTATGGAGTCAAGGCGCCTAACTAGGTCATGACCAACCTTAGGGGCCTTAGAGACGAGAGGAGAAGAGGGAAGGGGAGGTTTCCCTTCAGTGGGAGTTTGGGGATTCTCCTGAATTTCGGGAGTTCCAGTGGGGGTGGAGGTGGAACTCTTACCCGAGGTCACCTTTGGGGGTGTCGGGTATAACTGAATCGTCCTCCCATCGTGGGAGAAGGAACACTGATAGGACCGGCCAAATGTAGCGAGGTATACATCATAGATCCATGGTCGTCCTAAGATGACGCTCCCGGCCTTCATAGGCATTACGTCACATAAGATTTATCCTTGGTAGGACTGGAATTGGATGGGAATGACACATGTGGTGGTGATTGGGATAGAAGTGTCATCGACCCAAGTCACGTTGTATGGCCTTGGATGAGGGTGCGTAGGTAGACCTAAACGGGAGACAAAGTCTGAAGAGACTACATTGATACAGCTCATGTTGTCAAGGATTACCTTACAGGGATGAGAGTTCACCATGATGTAGGTTTGGAAGATGGAGGTTTGACGCCAATCGTCCTCCTGGGGTGTTGAGATACAGCGAACTACACCTAATCTTTTCTGGCTAGAACTCTCGGCAATGTCTCCAACCTGCATGTACTCGACATGCGCGCCATCAAATATTACATCCATTTCCTCAAACTGGGTGATGAGGTCAGGATCGGTCATATATCTCTCCTGATCTATGGGTGTTTGTAGAGTTGAAATGTGCTCTAGACGACCTGATGAATTCTTAGACCGACGTGGCATGCACGAGCTCGGACCTAGATGATGCAATCCTGGGACCGAAAATTAGCAAGGTGTGGACCCAGCTGATATGCAAAGGGTCAATTTGAAGGGACTGGTCAGGGAAAGTTGCTCGCCCGTAGACGAAGTAGTTATGGAACTACCTCATGACAATTAGGTTGCCCTACTGTGACAGTCTAGGGTTTTAAGGATAGGTACAAGCAAGCTCGCTCTTGCCGTCCACAGCGATGCACTCAGGAGACTAGCTGCATAGATCGGGCTCTCTCTTACTTCGTCGCGTGGCAATCAAAAAGATACTAAATGAGCAAGGGATTGGAGCACATACCTAGCTAGACTGAAAAAGTCTAACTCCGACCGGAGACGAAGGCGAGCAGGGACGTGAGTGTCCGCACGGCGTCGACGAAGTTTGAACGGTTATAACGAATTCACTCCACGCAGGGAGGATTTAATTATTACAAAATTATTCAATTTTAAAAATTTCCTTCGCAGGAGAACAAATCAATCCAAAATCTCTCCGCGCAGGGAGACTCACGGTCACGTACGTTCCGTAGTTTACGGATCTTCCGCCGACTATTGGGTGACCCTGGCGCTGGTCAAACTGTCATTGTTGACTTTTGGTGCCACAATTCCCAAGTAATCAATATATATATATATATATATAGATATACAACTATTGAAGTATATATATATCCCTTGAGATTATATATATATAATAGTTATATATATATATATATATATATATATGTATTTCAACAAATTATCCTCTTTTTTTTTCAACTGTCACGTACTCTTTTTTTTCTTTTGTTTTGCAAACCTCTTTTTTTAACTCTTTTTTTTTATTTTGATTGCTCCCATATATATATATATATATATATATATATATATATATATATATATATATATACTACTTTCCAATCTCACGCGTGAAACACGCGGCTGGGAGGGGCAGGTTGCGGGTCAAACACGGCCGAAGGCGGGTGGTCAGCGCGAGAAGGGCGCGGATGACGTGGGCGGCCCGCGAAGGAGGGCGGCGGAGGGCAAGCGCGGGGCCAGCAGAATCGTGGATGGCCAGTGGTACTGAGGAGGCGGCGGCAGCCTTCGTCGTCCGACAGTGGTGATGATAGCGGTGGGGGTGACAGAGGTTGGGGCGAGCCGGCGGTGGCGACCAACAGTCGAGCCGTTATGGTAACCGAAGCGGATGAAGGAGAGAATGGGGGAAAAGGAGGGAGGATGGCATCGCTCCTGGGGGTGGCTGTTGTCGTGCCAGTCGCTGTGGGAGGCTCCCAATGTCAGGGGTGATGGAGGTTGGGAGGAGGCGGCCGGCGGGCTCGTGGAAGGAGGTGGGAGGCGGTTGGCGGGATCCGGTAGGGTCGGCGATGGCGGGCTCGTATAGGGCGAGAGCGGATGGCACGGGGCGGAGAGAGGAGCTCGCGGTGGGGCCTTCTGGGGATAGAGTGGACGACTGGCGGCGGCGAGCGGTGAGGACGGTGGCCGCAGGCGGCAGGGCAGTCGGCAGCAGGCGGTGGCGGCCGCTGGCAGCTGCGTGCGTCGGTAGCGGCGGTCGTGGTGGCCGACCTTGCGGCCCAAGAGTTTTAAACCCTTGGGCATGGGCGACGATGCAGGGGGGCGTGAACTCTCTTTTTGTTTTTTTTAATCTCTTTTTGTAATACCCCGGGTTTTTCGGATCCTTCTTGTCGGGTCCTGGATCTGCGTTTCCGGTGAATCTGGCTCCGTTGTGTCCAAAATGATGTTTCAAACATCTTTCGTGTTCGGATCGGCGCGATCCGGAGCTGTTTCGGAGGCCCGGAGCACGTCCGTGACTTTTCCGCGTGTGTTTTCCAATTCCCGGTGTGTGTTTCGGTAATTCCTTCGGAACCTCGTTGCGGGTGAACCGGGTCGTTCATCAGGGCACGGGTGGTACCATCACGATCGGTGCGTTTCGAGGAACACAAGGGTGTGATTTTCCATTTTTCGGTATTTTCTAGATTTTCCAGATTTTCCTATATAAACCCCCTCCTTTTTCTCTCTCTCCCCTCTCATTTCTCACCCTCTCTCCCTCTCTCTTCTCACGCTCTCTCCTCTCTCCCTCTCTCTCCGGCGGTCGACGGGGTGGAGTGCGGGTGAGGCGGGGACGGCGCAGGCGAGGCACGGGCGAGGATGGATGAGGATCGAGGCGGTGGAGGCGCGGTGAAGCTCGGCCGCGGGTTCGTGGAACGGCGAGGTTTCAACGGCGTTTTCTTCGCGGATCGGCGAGCTCGGGGTGCGAAATCTTCGGTGGAGGTAGGGAGATGAACCCCCAGCTCGTGCTCTTCCTTTCCCGCGAGTTTTGTAGGCCGTGGTGAGTCGAGCGGGCTAATCGGGGAGATTTGGGGGAAAAATCCATGTTTTAGGGCTTGTCGGTCGATCTCTCATTTCATTGCGTTTTTGGCCGATCTGAGGCCTTAGATGCATGCTAGGGGCTATTTGGGGGCTTCCCCCTTGTTTTCCCCCTCTCCCGTGGAGGTATGGGGGCGTGGGACGTTTTTCGGGTCATTTCCCGCCGTTTCGCTCTCGGACGGGGGTGACGGTCCTTCCAGTGACCGTCATAGCCTGTGACGCCCCAGGGTGGGTGCGTCACAGGGCCCGTTTAGCCTTTGGGTGGTCTATGTGTGTGAAGGTCCCATGATAGATCGCCACGGCGCTGTGACGCGCCTGGGTTGGACCGTCAGGGATGATCTGACCGTTGGCTTTCGGTCGTTGGTTTTGACCGTTTGGGGTCAAGGCCTGTGACGCACCAAGGCTTGCGCGTCACAGCCTTGTAACGCCCTTATGTGGGTGCGTCAGAGCGGACGCGTACCCACCTTGTAATGCACCAGAGTTGGTCGTTACAGCCTGTGACGCACCAAGCGGGACTCGTCACAGTTGGTTTCATCTTGTCTTGTAACGCATCAGGGCTGGCGCGTCACAGACTGTGACGCACCAGGGTAGGCGCGTCACACTCAACTTTGCACCGAGCGTCTGACGACCCTTTGTTGGTGCGTCATAGTGGTTGTGATGGTCGAGGCTTGGACCGTTACAGACTGTGACGGCCCAAGCTTAGACCATCAGGCTCTGTATGGTGCCGAGATGAGTTTTCGTGTTCTCCGCGATCGTTTCGCGTTGTGTCGGTCCCTAGTCGACCCGGTCGTGACCCAGTGGTTGACTTGCGATCTTATGAGTGCCCCAGACAACCGTGGGATTCTGTGTCCGTGATTTGAGGGTGTCGGGAGGACCGTGCTACCTCGTTTAGCGTGCCCGTGGGTTTGAGAGTCCGGGTGACTTCTCGCGTGTCGGGCTTTCATGTTACGCTAGACCGAGTCACCGTGTATCGGTGTGTGTGCGGTGGGGTCTCCCCCGCATGCCGGGAGTTTTCCTGGAAGATGATTCCCGAGTGGGCCATGTGTTTGGCCTTGGACTGCGAGGCCAGTTATCGGCATGGCAGCTCGTGCATGCCCTGGGAATCATGCTTCTGTGCTTTTCGCGTGGGCCATGCAGGTGGCCTTGGACTGCGAGTCTAGTTGCCAGCCTGGGGCTGGAGAGTTCCCGCCTTTCCCTGAGAGTGGGATTTGGTTTGGCGGCCTGTGTGCTGCTTTGGGAACCGTGTTTTTACATTTCTGCGTGGCCGAGTGTGCGGCCCGTGGACTGTGAGTCCCGTTTCTTCTCCGACTGTGGTCACCGTGCGACGGTGCTGGTACGTGGGACGGTCCCCATACTTCGTCGGGTTCGGACGTTATTTTCCGTTGACTTAAGACTCTACTCTCTCAGTGACCCTCCACTAGTTGTAGCCTGCTTACACGCGTGTGGTCCCACCAGGGAGTGGTGGAGAGGCTACCCTTAGAGACGGTTTATGAACCGGTTTCCGTCGGGTCCCGCGTCTAGCAGCCAGAGTCCGACTGAGGGGAAAACCGGTTAGAGGGCCAGACCAGGGACGGACGGTCTGTGTGTGCACACGTGGTTGGGGACGGTTGGACCCACGTCGACGGGCGTGACCCCAGCTAGTCACTTGTTTGTGGTTACTTGTACGGTGTCTCAGTTCCCGCTTGTTGACACCCGTTTTATACCGATAAGTTGAGTCGTTTCTCTTATTCGCTTTTTTGATGCCTCGGGTTGACCGTCACTCGTTGGGACTGTTTTCAGGTGTATTTTGGGCCGGTTTTATGTGTAACCTCCCTCCTTGGTGGAGTCCGCATCGATTCGGGGCGTGTTGGGCCTTGGTTTTTGGTTGATTGAACATGTTTATAAAAAATCAAGCGTCCAAGAGCATGTACGGTTCAACCTCAGCCGTTCCACACTGGAGCGGTTAGATATGGACCGTTCATACATTTATGATTGATTTCTAAGGATTTTCTGAATTTTCACCGACAGGGCTTTGAGCGGTCCTCTCCTAGCCGTTCAACTACATGAACGGTCTTACTTCAACCGCTTATACCTCAGAGTCCTACGCTTGCTAATTTCCTCAGATAATTATCAAACTAATTGAATTATCACCGACAAGGCTAAAACGGCTTGTCCTTGGCCGCTCTACAGTTGAACGGTCTCAATGGAGCCGTTCTTCTATAAGAGTCCAACGGCGGGCGTTTTGGTCAGTTCGAGGGATAATTGGGATTATTTTTTGGTTATTGGAATTTCCATCTGTGAGCGACGTCACGCGGTTCGGAGTTCGATGGAGCGGGGAAGAGGATGCGGAGAGCGCGCGGGCTCCTCTTTTTGTTTGTTTTGCGGTTTGCTGCAACACAGAGATGAGAGAAGAGAGAGAAGGGGCCACCACGGGAGATTGCTCCGGCGGGGCGAGCGGGACAAGTATAATATAGCAAGATATGGGGTTCAAACAGCCATAGCGGGAAGTGACTCGCCGCGACCTCGGGGGGACGGGAATGGTGTAGAAATTAAATAACAAGAATTGAAACGGCCATTGGGGAAGTGACTCGCCGCGGCCTCGAGAATATGAGCAGAATATAGCAGAATATAAAAGAGAATATAAGAACAGAGATTTAAACGGCCATTGGGGAAGTGACTCGCCGCGGCCTCGAGAATATGAGCAGAATATAACAGAATATAGAGAGAGTATAAGAACGGAAATTTAAACGGCCATTGGGGAAGTGACTCGCCGCGGCCTCGATGATATGAGCAGAATATAACAGAATATAGAGAGAATGTAAGAACGGAAATTTAAACGGCCATTGGGGAAGTGACTCGCCGCGGCCTCGATGAAAAGATGTGATCGCCAGGGGCCGAAAGACCCCAAAATAAGAAAGTGATCGCGCCTACCTCAAGAGCGGGAGATGGCGGGTTGCTTCTTCCTCTCCTTCCGGCCGGCCGACGGAGAGGGCTTTCCTCGGCTACCCTTGTAAAACAACGACAAACAAATGACAAGTGGCTTAGAAAGATGAATGTGTAGTATTCATATCCTTGCAATAAAAATGACGAAATAACGGGAAGACACACACCTGGTTGGTGTTATCTTTTAAACCCCTCTCGGACTCGAGTAGGAGGAAAATGAGATGATGGATGCGAGATGATGAATGCAAAAGAACTACGAAGAAAAGGAAAGAGTTGGCTTATTGGATGTGCCGGTGGTGAAATTCGGCGGAGCTCCGGCAGCGTGGGGACGACGTAGAAGCGCGGTGGATGAAGACGACCTTCCTCTCGCGAGCGTGGGCACCCGAGAAGCCGGCAGAACCTCCACCTACAAAAGACCCCACGGGTTAGAAAAATGACTCCGTAGCCTCTGGGCTCCGGCAGCCTATCGGATCACTGCTTAGCTCCCCTAGAACTGAGGGGGTGGGCCTCTATTTATAGAGCTCCGGAAGGTGGAGGCGTCCAGGACCCTGGACACCTCCATCAGGGCCGAAATAATATTTTATTCTATTTTTATTGATTTTTTTGGAATACTTTTGTGGAGGCGTCCAGGGTCCCGGACGCC
Source organism: Amorphophallus konjac (assembly GCA_022559845.1). Classification (NCBI taxonomy): domain Eukaryota; kingdom Viridiplantae; phylum Streptophyta; class Magnoliopsida; order Alismatales; family Araceae; genus Amorphophallus; species Amorphophallus konjac. The sequence goes on from CM040121.1 coordinate 15,918,443, forward strand.
TCAAGTAGGTCCACCGAAAACCGACGACGGCCGCACGCGGTTCGGCACAACGCGTGGTTTTGTGAGCGGCGCCTCGTGATTCAGAAATGGGCGCGTCCAGCTGACCGGACGTCTCTATATTTTGGATTTTTTCACACACGACAAACCGTCGTTCGGTGGCCGGCGCCCGTGACGGTTTTTATGGAGGCGTCCAGGGGCATGGACGCCTCCAATATATATATATATATATATTATTTTTTGTCTTTTATGCCAGGGCTGGCATTTTGATTTTTTTTAGATTTGTTTTTATGGAGGCGTCCAGGGGCCTGGACGCCTCCATTAATGTATATTTTTATTTATGTTTTGTTTTATTTTATGCCAACTGGCATTTTACAAACATTTTTTATTATTTTTGTTTTTTATGGAGGCGTCCAGGGGCCTAGACGCCTCCATTAATTTATATATATATTTTTATATTTTTTTATTTGGTTTTGGGCCCTGAGAAAAGAGTAAAATAAGAGAAAAGAATGGGGGCGTCCAGGGGCCTGGACGCCCCCATTAAGACCCACTCGGGTCCTTGGATCAGGCGTCGGCGGGCGCCCGGCAGACACCCTTCTTGGTTCCGGAACCTCTTGATGCGTCTGACTGGTGTTGATGCCGTCCGAATGCCGTGACGAGACGATTCCGGATGCCGAAAAGGGCGGAAGAAGACTCAAGAAAAGGAAGTACTCAAGTGATTTGAAATGCGTAAGCCGTCGCGGGGCGTCGTATAGTAATATGAGACTTTCTCAGGAGACGTCAGGAATGGCGTGTCTACAGCTGCCCCGCCTTGGCGTCTGCTTTGCAAGGGAGCGACATGTAGTGGAATGGTATCGAAGTGGAGAGGAGTGAAGTGGGAGCGGACTGATAAGTTGATGCCAAGGTGTGATGAGACACGATTTTGACGTTACTGTTTGGAATCTTTCCTGGAGTTTCAATGAGGCGACCTTGAAGAAGGTCTTTCAAATATTGACGATTGCTTGGACGGAGATCAAATAAGGGAGAGTGAGATGTGCGCTCAGGCACGAAACAAAAGGAGACCAACTTCTCGGTGTGGAAGTACCTGGGTCATAAACCGGAGGTTTCACCTTTGGGGAGCGGTTACCAGCCAATGTGGAAGTGCTGCGGCCAAGGTGGGTCAAAAAAAGGTAAAGGAATATCTGAGGGTCTATCCAAACAAGGGTCTCCTTTGGAAGAGCAGCGTCGGGGCTGTCTCAAGGAAACTCAGTATTTCATTCGGAGTGGAATATCTCATATTTGTGGGAATTGGAGCACAACGGCTTTCACAATCGAATCACTTGAATGATCTTCCGTAATAAATCAAAGTCCTATATGAATGCATGCTGGGTTCAAAGAAAAATTTAAAACAAACTAAAATAGAAAATAGCCAAGGATAATATTGTCAACTTGTTAAGAACGGGTCAGGATACCGATCCGGTGAGCCGACACTGGGCTGGGGCCCGTTTATCCGCGCACCAACTCACTGAATGGAACCGTCGTCCCCATTCTATCACAAGTTGACGGCCTATCCGTACAACCCAAATTCCTCCGGGATCATCATCATTTTTGTTGAAGGGGAATTCAGATCCCAGATTCGTTCGAGCCGCAAGGTCCTTGACATGTTCTAGTAGCGTAAGTATCATATACTACGATGCATGACAAGGTGGGACCAACCAATGAAAGGTGGAACAGGAGATAGGACAAAGACGTCCGTTAGTAAAACCTGCACAGGCCAGCAAAGGTTAGCGACATCATAAAGTAGCAGAATGATAGCAGAAACGCACCACAGTTCAAAGGAAATCCAGACAAAATCCTGATAGCGACCGCTGATGTGACATGTTCTGTCCTGTAGCGATCTTCCCTTCCTATAAGAACTCCCCTTAGGCTAGTTCATTCAAATGCACCAAGGTGGGTTTTGAAAGCTCAGGAGAGGAAGGAGAGGAGAATCTAGAGATTTCAGCATGGAAGGAGAGTCTTCCCGCGTTATGAAGAAGAGCAGGCCTAGCAGCGAGATCAGGCGACTCTCCGACCTCGAGGGTCATCTGAGTGGGACGATCATGTCGCATATGGTAAGCTGACTCTTTTCAAATTTCTGCACGTGAACCTTCTTCTTACTTCCTTCATTTCTTCTTTTTTTCTCTCCCAGCCATATCCACTCTTCCCAGGCCCGAGGAAGTTTTCCAAACTGCCATGGCTTTCAAAGCTAACTTCCAATATCTCCATTGGCATGAGGGCCATACTCTCGAAGTGGCATTTGCAGGGGCTCCTTATTCATGCCAAACATTACGAGAAGATTCGTATGGACTGGGCGGCTATGGGCGCACTAGTGGAGATCTGGCATCCCCAGACCCACACTTTTATCTTCCCGACCTTCGAGGTGACCATCCTCCTCGAGGAGGTGGAACTTCTGCTCGGATTGAAGAAATTCAAGAGTGACGGGAAGGTGAAGGCTATGCGGATGCTGACACGGGGGACTTCTGAAAGCGTCCTTGGAAGCTTCATGCCGCCCGACGCAGCCAGAAAGGTCCGTACTCAAAAGGGGATCGATCTCCAAAAGCTTGCGGAGTGGGTCACGGACGCCCTGAGAGGGTCACCAGATGATGACTATTTGGAGGGAATCATGAAGGGGTTCACTATCTGTCTGGCGGGTGCTCTCTTGTTTCCTTATACCGACAACATAGTGGAGGAATACCAACTGAGTGCTATCTGCGGGATTTGGAGTGGAAAGAGGGTGGGACCCGCTGTCCTCGCCTACCTGTATAGTGGCCTTACTGCCTCGAGCATGGGTAAGCCTCCATTTGGTTGTGCACTTGTCTTGAATTGCTGGCTGGATTTGCATTTCAAATTCGACCACCGCGAGGGAATGCCAACCGCTTCGAAGCTCTTCCAACAAAGCCCGCTTCACCACATAGCCGACGTGTTAGGCTTCGGTGGTACTGTAGTGAACCGCGTTCCGTGGCTGAAGAAACGTGAAGACTGGCGGTCTCACTTCCGCACCGTGACACAAGGCTTCTTTACTTGCGCACCGGCATGTTTGCTTTCGCTAGATCTCCTCATGAGGTCTTCCCCCGAAGTTGATCTTCAACTGATCGGCGCGACCGAGTTCGTCCTTTACAGTGCGCATCGGTGCTGTCTCCAGATTGGCATCCCACGCCATTCGTTCCCGCCACCGACTGGCATTGTTCCTTTGAAGAAAAGGGAGTTGGGCACTGAAGCGGACGCGAAGGAAGCGAAGGCCATTAAAGCTCCCTGGAAGACAAGTGTTGCGGGAAAGGCCTTAGCGCACGTGGTGGAGGAATGCGAGCCGTGGAGGGCTTATGAAACCGAACTGGGGAAGTTAAGGCCTAAAGTGCCTAAGCCCCTGATGTAGTTCACTCTGCTTTTCTGATGGAATAAAATTTGGCATTTGGATGTTTCGGACCCCCGTCCCCTTAATTATTATCTTTTTTTATGGTTTTTCTTTTTCTTTGTATTTTTTATTTTGTTTGGATTATATACATATTCTTATATAAATATATTTTTTTTGAAAATTTTTGTTATGGGGGCGTCCAGGGGCCTGGACGCCCCTAATTTTATTTTATTATTTTATTATTTTTTTGACAATTTATTTTTGGGGGCGTCCAGGGTCCTGGACGCCCCTCCCTATTTTTTTTGAATTTTTGAAAAAAATAAAAATTGTGGGGGCGTCCAGGCGCCTGGACGCCCCAATAAAAGGTCATTCTATATATAGGGGGGGCTCCCCCCTGTTCACTTATACTGTTCATTCCGACCGTCCAGCCACTCCAAACGACCCATTCTTAGTCCCAATGGAGCGAGGAGGATCGAGTCAGGGTCCAGAGAAGCGGAAACGACTGGCTCGTCGTGCGAGGAGGTTGAGGGATGATGCCGAGGAGGCCGCAGCAGAGGAGGTTGCTGCGGGGGAGGAGATGGAGGTGCCTCTCCTGGCCGCGGAGGCCGCTGCGGATGCTGGTGACGCGGGAGAGGACGATCACGACCCGGTAAGTACCTCGGAATTCTCACTTTGTGGTTCAATAGGTTAAAACGGGTGTGCGAGAGGCTGTGAGAGAAATGCGGGTAGTGAGAGAAGGAGGCGTCCAGGGGCCTGGACGCCTCCACGTTTTCTTTTTATTTTTGGTTATTTATTTATTTACGAAAAGTAATAAAAATAAGGAGGCGTCCTGGCTCCAGGACGCCTCCATTATAATATATATATTTTTAATATATTTTTCTTGTTTTGGCTTTGTTTTTCTTTTTTCTAAAAAAAACAAAATAAAGGAAAAAAAGAGGAGGCGTCCAGGGGCCTGAACGCCTCCTCAAGAAAATATAAATTTTTTTTTTAAAAATGTAAAAAATAAAATAAAAGAATAAGTAGTATATATACAATGTTATTGTTTTATGACTGTTCATGATGCTGATGTGTTCTTTGTTGGTTTTGTGGTTTGCAGGGCGTGATGAAGGGCCGGATCAGCTGGTCCTTGGTAGTGGCAGCATACCGTGGGCTGCCGGATTTCCAGAGGGCGCGTGTGGACGCCATGGGCTTTGGAGCTTTCCTTAGGATAGAGCCCTTCCTGCTCGACCTTCCTCTTATCCAGGCACTGAGGGAGCGGTGGCACGCACCGAGCCGGGCGTTTCTGATGCCCTGGGGGCACATGGTGCCGACGCTGGAGGACGTGGCTCGGATCACCGGGCTACGAGTTGACGGAGAGGCAGTCAGCGGGGTCACCTACCCCGACTACCGAGAGAGTGTCCTGGACCTGCTGTGGTTAGAGACGAGCGTGACTGATAGAGACAGCAGGGTAGTCGGCCGAGTGGAGATCATGGAGGCGCTTGGATTCGTCGACCCGCGTCAGCGGGTTAGCGAGACTGGAGCAGAGTTCTTGGCTCGACTGGAGGGGGATGCTCGTGCTGCTTTCACCCAGGACCCGAGCGAGCGGGAGCTGGTGGATCTAGACCTTCGGAGGTTCCTTTTCTTCTTCCTGGGCCGCCTTCTGCTGGGGACGAAGGGGGATGGCATCCACTGCCGTTTCCTCGGGATCTTGGCGGATCTGGACAGAGTGGGGCACTATGCGTGGGGAGCGGCTCTGCTTGCCCATCTGATTGCCGATCTCTCCCAGACTTCGGAGAAGGAGACGACAGTCAGCGGCTTCGCATATTTCCTCCAGGTAAACATTTTATTTATGCATTCTCACAGTTAAATATGCAATTATTGTACTAATGATGTATGATGGATGCAGGTGTGGAGCTATTACTATTTCCCGATGGGGAGGGCTAGGCATGGGAACAGGAGGGCCGTGCCTCTGGCGCGGCAGTGGAGGCCGGTCGTAGTTGCAGCACCCCACGGCTACCAGCTGGCGTCACTTCGTCGGGAGCTGAGCGAGTATCCCGAGGCCATGGTATGATGCGTATGATTTTTTTTGTGTTTATGCATGTGACTGAATGGTAACTAACATGATGTATGTATGGTGATGCAGGTGGTGTGGAGGCCCTACCTGGGCATGGGTGATGCTGGCCAGCCCTGGGTTGTAGCGGGTCTTCCTCGCTTCAGGCGGGACGTGTGGGTCCATTGCCTGAACGAGATTGAGCCGCTGCGGCTTAGACTGGTCATGAGGACGTTGGGGCTGGCCCAGGAGTGGGTAGACGTAGATGCGCCGGCCCGCATTGGGCGGAAGACCAAGGGGAAGGCGAAGATTGTGGACTGGCGTACGCGCTTCCCAGCACAGTACCAGGACTGGCAGCAGGGCGGGGTCCCAGTGGTGTCCCACGTACAGGACAGCACAGACTACATGAGACGGTACCGAGCTACGTACGGGGACCGCCTCTCCTTGGGTGGTATGGCAGGGGTAAGTGAAATGAAATTGCTCCACCTTTCTATATGTATATGCATGGGACACTAACTTATGTGTAATGCAGGATGCTCGTGATACCATGATCGCCGACCTACGGGCCCAGTTGGCGGACGCCAGGCGACAGTTGGTGGCCATCCGACAGGAGTTGGAGATCCTGGTGAGTTTATGCAATGCATTTTTTTGTGACCTGGATTTTTGATGCTTAGCCTTTGACTGACGTTTGCCCCGTGTTTCAGCGGGCCCACCAGACAACGACAGCCGGGATGGCTGGCGGAGCGGGTTCCAGTTCGCGGGGCCCTCCTCCGAAGGTTTCTGCCCTCCAGGAGCAGCTGGCGTATGCGGTGGCTCGGGCTGAGGAGGCCGAGCGTGACCGCGAGGCTCGAGTGAGTGCTTGCTTGGCCCTGACTCTCCTTCTGGTTGCTTTCCTTCTATCACTGTTCTCTTATGGTGCCATGCGTGCTTTGACAGGTGGCCGAGATTCGGGAGGCCCTGGCCCGTGCTGTTCGTGCTGAGCAGGAGCGCGACGCTTGGGTGGCGGAGCGTGACGCCCGGATTGCGGAGCTGGAGGAGGAGCGTCGACGGGAGGCTGAGGAGCTCCCTCGTGACGTGCTGGATCTGCAGATCGCCCTTGAGCTGTCGAAGAGGGAGGCGATGAGAGAGAGAGAGGAGAGGGAGAGAGAGAGGGAGGAGCGACAGCGGGATCAGACTGAGAGGAGGGCTCTGGAAGCCCAGCTGCTGGAGCTCCGATTGAGTCTCGGCACGGCGGAGGGGAGGCTTCGGGAGAGTGAGGAGCGGTACCAGAGGGCGAAGGAACGCGGGGCGCGACTTCGTCAGTCTGGTTCTTTTTCCATGGGCAGCTATCTAGTCTCTTCGGCCGAGGAGCGTCGTCGCGCCTTCGAGGCTGGAGTGCCGCCGCAGGGCGAGGCGAGCACGGCTTCTCAGGGTTCGCAGAGGCCCCCTAGGGATCCCCGGCGGAGGAGGGAGGAGAGAGATGACCAGGAGGGTGATGGTGAGAGTTAGAGAGTTGTTTGTACACATCACCTTTCTCGCTGTATGATGTACTTTCGGCTATTATATGAAATGAAAATGGCCTTTTTTATGTTGTGCGTACTTTTCTCTCTCCCACACTTTCTTCTTTGCACTGAGTTGTCCTTTGAGGCATGCTTCGCGAGACCTTGCCCTGAACAGCGGGGAACTACGCTTTGCACGGGGGGATTTTATTTCCTTTTTTTTTTCTTTTGGGCGCGTCCAGGCGCGAGGACGCGTCTTAATCCTTGATTTCAAATTTAAAGCGATGGGTGGTCTTTCTTCTCCCGTGCCTTACCCGCAAACGAGCCCGCCTTCCGCCGAAACTCACTCGCCCCTTTTTCGTCTTCCTCCTCTTTTGATCGATGGAGTTCGGTGGGCCCGACCGTGGTGAAGGTGGAGAGGGACGAGGAACTCCTCGCCCAAGGAGGGACGCGCCCGAGCACGGAACGGCGTCCATGGAGGAGGAAGGGCCGCTCCGGGCCCCCGAGGGACCCGAGGGGCCCGATGGCGTGGGAGGAGGTGAACACGGTCCGGTAGGTCCTCCGATCTCTTCCTCTTTTAATTCATTTTGGGTTTTGAAGCGAGCCGGGCGAGGAGGAAAGGGTTCGGCGAGTGTTGCACTCAAATGATGGACGCGTCCTAGACAGGGGACGCGTTCCTTTTGACTGATATGGGACCCCTTTCTTGGTGCAGGACATGGCAAGGACCCTGGGCCTGGCCGATGAGTGGGCGAGTGCGGACGAGCCGAGCCGCGTCAGGAGGGAGAGTCGCGGCAAGGCGAGGCTCGAGGACTGGCCCGTACGTCTCCCTGGACAGCAAGGGGGTGTACTGGTGCAGGACAGTGCCGACTTCCTGCGGCGGCAGAGAGAGAGTTACGCGGGGCTTCCCCAAGCTGGGGACACGCGTGGCATCGGCGGCTCGCGCGCCCAGCTGTCAGAGACTAGGCGGCAACTGGCCGTCGCTCAACATGAGCTGTCGCTCCTGGTAAGTTACGTGCCGCACTTTTAACTTCAGATCTTGGAGTTTCACTGACGGCCGTTGTTTATTTTGTTCCAGCGTGCCCAGCAGACAGCGACGGTGGGAGTGGCTGGTGGATCTTCCAGTTCCTCGGCCCCTTTTCTCGAGATTGCTTCCCTCCGGGAGCAACTTGCCGATGCGGTGGCCCGTGCGACCCGGGCGGAAGAGGAGCGTGACGCCTGGGTGGCGACTGTAGCGGGGCTGCGGCATCGTGGTGAGGAGAGACCTTCTCCAGACATCCTGGAGTTAAGGGTTCTTCTGCAGATGATGAGGAGAGAGGTAGAGAGAGAGAAAGCCGAGAGAAGGTCCGAGCGACAGCGGGATCTGACCGAGAGGAGGGCCTTAGAGGCCAAGTAAGGGAGCTCCAGCTGGGCCTTCAGGCCGTCGTGCAGAGGCTAGGAGGGATGGAGACGCGCTACGAGAGAGCGCGAGAGTTCGGGGAGCGACTCCGGCAGTCTGGTCGCTTTGCCGCCAGTGGCTTCCTTGCCACGCCAGGGGAGGAGCAGCGAGTCACTGCTGCGGAGCAGGCGCCAAGAGGCGAGGCAGGTGCTACTGCACGGGGATCCCGGAGGCTTCTGAGGGACCCTCACCTCGGGGGAGAGGAGGAGAGTGCCCAGAGAGACGAGTGATGGTGAGGATTGGCGGGCTAGTGGACCCGCCACCTCTTTATGCTTATGATGTTTTTGACAGCTTATGTAGAATTATGAATGGAGTGATTTGATTTTCTGATGCTTGTTCGTCCTCTTGTGCGTTCCTTCTTCCCTACACCTCTTCTCCTTTGCACTGTTCCCATGTGACGGATCTGTCGAGACTCCGCCTCGAGCGGAGAATCACGTCTTGTTGTGACCATTTTCCACGGGAATCTGCCGTCGAAGTCAATACTGACGGCCCTAGTTCCTTTTCCCGGATGTTGTGCCAAATTTTACGGGCGTCCTCCAAAACATGATAGGGTATCCCTAGACAACATAGGGGCTATTCGTCCTATTCTTCGTCCAGTCAATCACCCTGTGCGAGCGGTGAAGCGACACATGGGGCCGCTTGGCCGGTGTCTTATTGCGAGGGCTATCATCGACAGGTGATGGAGGCAATCTTGGCCCGCACTCCTTCCATTTCTATAAATTCTTGTCCCTTTTATCTTCCCAGGTATATCGAGGAATAACTCGAGGAGCACAAGTTCTTACGGGAGAGGAGGAGTTCAAAATTCTGAGAGTTGGATGGAGGGCGAATCTTCCCATTCCTCGAAGAGAAGCAGGTCCAGTGGTAGTAGTTCCAGGAGGCTTTCAGACTTTGAAGGGCACTTCAGCGAAAGGGCCCAATCACAACTCGTAAGTCAAGTTTTCTTGCCCTTTTCTCATTTTTTCTTCCTTTCTTCTGACCAAACCTCACCCCCATTCCTTGTATGTGTAGGTTGTGATGAAATCACAAATCTTATGGGAGTTGGTAGTAGCAGCGTACAGGGGCCGCCCAGATTTTCAGAAGGCGAGGCTAGACGTGATGGGATTTGGTACCTTCCTTCGGATCGAGCCGATCCAGCTTGACCTAGTCCTGATCCAAGCCTTGTGTGAGAGATGGGACCCAGTGAGCCGGGCATTCCTGATGCCCTGGGGGCACATGGTGCCCAGCTTGGAGGATGTGGTCCGGATCACAAGCCTGAAGGTAGAAGGCGAGGCAGTGACCGGAGTCACTTACGCGGACTACAGAGAAGGTGCCCAGAAGTTACTGGGTTTGGACCTAGATGGTCGAAAGAACAGGTCGGTAGCTGGGGCGTCCCTCATGGATGCATTAGGGCTCACCGACACTCGTCGGCGGGACGACGAATCCTCAGAAGAGTTCATGGAAAGGATGGAAATAGGATGCCGTGCCGTGTACTGCACAGATTTCGGCAACTGGGAAAGATGTAACATAGATTTGAGGAGATTTCTCCTCTTCCTTTTGGGGAGATTGGTACTGAGCTCGAAAGGGGATGGTATCCAATGTTGCTTCCTAGAGCTGCTGTCAGACCTTGAAAGAGTAGGGTATTATGCCTGGGGAGCCGCCATGCTGGCACACTTGTTTGCAGGCCTATTCCAAGAAACGGATCGTGAGATGACTGTGAGTGGTTTCACACCATTCATCCAGGTATTTTTTGGTTTTGCTTGTTTTGTATTTTTTTTTGTTGTTTTCGCAAGGTGCTGATGACCTGCGCCGAGCAGTTATGGAGCTATTATTACCTCCCTATGGGGAGAGCTCGACATTGGCGACCCGTGATGGTGCCGCTAGCCAGGCGGTGGGAACCCGTCATGAGTGCGGCACCCCTAACCTACCAACTGATGGTGTTAAGGCGGGAGCTACAGGAGTTCCCTACAGCGATGGTAAACTGGAGACCCTACTCAGACATGGTCGATGCCAACCAGCCGTGGGTTCTAGCAAGTCGTGCCCGGTTCGGACGGGAACTATGGATGCACTGCCTGAATGAAATCGAGCCGCTTCGGCTACGATTAGTTATGAGGACTTTAGGACTAGCTCAAGAATTGGTGGATTCAGCTGCGCCACCTCGTGTCGGGAGAAAGACGCGGGGACCGGCGACTTGCATTGACTGGCGCGTGCGATTCCCCGAACAGTATGAGGACTGGCAACGGGGTGGCACGATTGTAGAATCACAGGCGCGGGACAGCGAGGACTACTTGCGTCTATATAGGACAAAGTACGCAGAACGGTTCCAACCCCGGGGACTTGTGGAGGTAGGTTTCCCCTTTTTCTCTTCTCTTCTTTCTCCTTTTCTTGATTTTTCTGGTAAAAATGCTGACTTGTAAGGCTGCAGGATGTCCGGGATGCCATGATAGCGAATTTACAAACTCGCTTGGCAGAGATGGAACAACAGTTGGGTGATGCCCGCGGAGCTACGAGCGCCTTGGTAGGTGTATAGTACATTCCTAATTAAATCCCCAGATTCCAGATGTTGGCTGTTAATTCACATGGTCGTAGCATGCCCAGATTGGCGCGGCCTCCCCAGCGATGGGAGTAGGTGGTGCCTCTTCCAGCTTGTGGATTCCCACCTCAGAACTTGACTCGCTTCATGAGCAACTTGCTCACGCCACGCAGCGTGCTGCGGAGGCAGAAGGGATGCTCCGTATACAGGTAAAAGTTTCAATGTTGAGTTCTCTTTGTTTACGCCTTATCGCGTATCTGAGATGGTACACTCGGCAGGAAAAGGAGACGGAAGAAGCGCTTGCCCAAGCTGCGCAGAAGGAGGCTAGGATAGCAGAACTGGAGAGGGAACTGCGGCGTCATCCTGATGACGACTCATCCAGGGATGCTATGGAACTGAGGATCACTCTCCAGTTAGAGAGGGAAGACCGTGAGAGAGAACGGGCAGAGAGGGAAAGAAACGCAGAGAGAGAAAGAGCCAACAGTTTGGCTGAAAGGGAGGAGCGAAGGGCCATGGAGGCCCAACTATTCGAACTCCGAATCGGCCTTGGTCTTGCTGAACAGTGGCTGAGAGATGGTGAGGAGCGCTACCGAAAAGCACGAGAGCGTGGCTTTCGTGTTGGTAGCTTCTCTGCTGCTTCCGTGGATCAACGCCGGGATGTGGGAATAGGAAGAGGAGTACAGAGCGGCAGGAGTATCGCTTTTCGTAGTTGGGTAGCACCTTTGAGAGTGTTTTGCCCGGAGAGTAGTGGGACGAGTAATGCAGAGAGAGAGGACGGAACTTGATGTAATTTTTTTTGGTTTTTTGGAATAAAACACAAGGTTTGGTTTGTTTGTTTTTCACATTTGCTTCAGTTACCTGAATCCCTGCACATATCACTGAAACAAACAAATCAGAATTTCTGTTCTGACTTGGCCCCTTGCTCAATAAGCAAATGGTCACAGTGACTGTCCTTGATAACTGGTCAAGGGGCCAAGCCTTTATTTAACGAAGGCAAGGGAAAGATGCGGTGATGATAAATGCGACAGGCAAGCACACGAATGCAAGCGATATTAAAAATGAGATGATGCACGTAAATGCAATCATGCAAAATTGATTTGTTTTCTTTTTATATTTGACATTTTTTTTTTGTTTTATCAAAAAAAGATTTTTTTTTTGTTTGCAAATATGTACATTTCTCTTTTCCATTTTTTTTTTGATTTTATCATTTCAATTTTTTTATTGCTAACGCCCGGCAAGCACCCAAATGGCACCTAACCTACGTGAGACAGGGGTTTCTTACTAACCTCCCAGGTATCTTAAGTGCACATCTAGGTTGATTTGGGCCTCTAGACCCCTCGAATGACGATCCCGCCGGCTAAGACTTACCCTGATGACAATACCGTCATGCCATGCTTAGGCTCCCAGTTGCTTCCGACCACAGGGATTCACCCAAAAGGTGTTTGAGGTAAATGATTTGCCCGGCCCGGGTCTGTTTCCTCACAACTCTAGATGGTATAAGATGGAACACCCTGGAACCCTAACGACCAACCGCGCGACGCTGACCCAGAATCAGACGCCGTCGCACCCATAGGTGACGCGCTTGCATTGGCCTAAGCCCGAGGTTAAACAAGAAGACATCAAGGTGGTAAACATGGGTCTTGACCAGCCAGAAACACGGAGACTCCTTCGCAGCGATAGCTTTTGCTTTTTCAAAGTAGGCAACCAAAATGTGTATATTAAAATAAGGTCGCAGACCCTGGGCAGTTTTCACCTTTCAGAAACTCCATCGAACCTTCATCTTTAGAGGGAGAAGGAAGAGTGTAGGGGATAAACCTCCTGAGAGGACCGGCAAAGCCGTTAACCCGGCGAGCGAATAAGGGCCCATTAACTCTTTCCTTTCGGACAACTTCGGACCAAATCTCGAGCATTTACATTCCACGGCCCCCCTTTGTGGATTCAGATTTTTACTTTGAGGGGTTCCGTTTATCGCACCAGGCACGGTCACGACCAGGCTTTTCTTTTGATTTTGTATTTCTTTTTGTGAGGGAGATATAGTCGTTTGACGTTTGTGGGCTCCCTTTTCGTATGCCTGCGGGGACACTGCCCTCTTCTCGTGCTCTGATCGATGCTCGAGGAAATGGATCCTACTCTTGTCTTTGGGGTTTGAGTTTTGGTTTCTCATGCTCAGCGTTTTAAGGGCGCCGACTGTCTCATTTGGTCGAAGAGAAAAGAATAAAGATTACAGCTTCCGGAGATCTTCTAGGTGTGGCCCTACCGTGGGTGATGCTACCAACTTTTTTGGATAAAATACATAAGTGAACACATGTTAGCTTCCTTCGAGCGAGCATAGGCCGACGTGGCCGGACAGGGGTCTCCACGGTTCTGGCAAACCAAGACCCGGTGCCTACCAAGCCTTAATGGGCCCTATCCTAACATGAAGGTTAGATGCAGGGACTTAACTACATGGTGCCTGCCAGGCATCGGCATTTTGAATTTTTCATATTTTTAGTGGTTTTCAATATTTCCTTGTTTTTGATGTTTTTTATCTTTTCATCATTTTTTTTTGTTTTGTGATAAGGGTAGTATTTCTTAAGATAAAGCCCATTCCAAGGGTGGGATAACTTGGTCCCTTCGGCGTTGACTAGCTTGTAGGCGTTGCCAGGGTGCACGGCTTGAATTACAAATGGTCCTTCCCAATTGGGTTGGAGCTTAGAACGCGGCCCTCCAGGTTTGACAAAATTTCTTTTTACGACCATCTCACCGACTTTGAATTTTCTCTCAACGACTTTCTTTTGGTAAAAGCGAGCGAGTCTATTTTGATACACACGCGCGTGTTCGGCGACGGCCAGCCGCTTCTCATCCAAGAGTTCCAACTGGGCGAGGAGTGAATTACGACGATCGTCGAGGGGAAATTCCTCATCCAATTGTACCCTGAGAGAAGGGATCAGAGTCTCGTACGGGACTACCGCTTCCATACCATAAGTGAGGGCAAATGGAGTCTGCCCGGTGGGGGTACGGATTGAAGTGCGATAGGCCCATAGGGCTTCGATAAGCTTTTCTGGCCAGTCTGAAAACTTACTAGACTCGCAGGTTTTTTTGATGATTTTGAGCAATGTTTTATTGGTGGCCTCCGCTTGGCCGTTACCTTGTGGGTAATAAGGCGATGAATGATGCAATGCAATTGCGTACCTTTTGCAGAGGTCCTGTAGGTCCTGAGAAATGAATTGTGGCCCATTGTCGGTGACGATCGTGCTTGGGATGCCGAATCTGGCGAGAATGTTCTTCATGATGAACTTGCAGACTGTTGACGCCTTGATTTCCGCGTAAGCTTCGGCTTCGGCCCATTTGGTGAAGTATTCCGTCGCAGTAAGGATGAAAGATTTCTGCTTGGTGAGGGAATTGGGATCACCTAGGGGACCAATGATGTCGAATGCCCACATGGAGAAAGGCCATGGGGAGGATATTGGATGAAGTGAGGAAGATGGTGAATGGATTTTATCGGCGTGAAGTTGACACTTGACACACCTACGGACATAGACAGCACAATCCTCTTCCATAGTGGGCCAATAAAAGCCTTGACGAATGATCTTCTTGGCGAGCATCTGACTATTCACGTGGCCACCGCACACACCCGAGTGCGTCTCTTCTACACATTTCCAAACCTCATCGTCACCAAGACATCTTAACAGAATACCAGTAAGGCTCCTCCTATAGAGTAGACCTCCAATCAATGTGTATTTCTGAGCCACCCTTCTTATGACTTTCTTGTCCTCTGTGGTGGCCCCTTCAGGATAAGACTGATCTTGGCAATATTTGACAATTTCATAGAACCATGGTTTCTCTTCATCAGCCAGTTCTTCTTCGGCCTCTGCCAACATGAGCTCCCTCTTCTCAAGGATATCTTCCTGCAGGATCTTCCTTGCTATCCTGTCTTTGATGTTTACGTAGGAAGCATCATCGACTGCAGGGGCGTGAAGTTTGTAGATGGAAATGGACTTAAACCATCTTCCTAGAGGGAACCTTATGGATGATGCCAATGAGGCGAGGGCATCGGCGAGAATATTCTGATGACGAGGGATATGAACAAAGATCAGTTTTGTGAACAGTTTGGCAAAGGCAGCAGTGAGTTCTTGGTATGGCTTGAGTTTGGGATCGCGAGTGCGATACTTAGTGAGTACCTGGCGAAGGATGAGTTGACTATCACCTACGACTCGTAACTCAGTGATACGAAAAGAATGAGCGAGTCCTAGGCCAGCTAGAAGAGCTTCATATTCGGCTATATTGTTGGTGACTGGAAATTTGAGCTGGTATGCCAATGGGAATGTGAGGCCTTCCGGCGACAGGAGGGCGATGCCGATTCCTCTCCCTTGAGAATTCAGAGCTCCATCAAAATATAGCGTCCACATTGGCTCATCTGATTGGTTGATGGACATTAGTTCCTCATCTGGAAACTCTGATTGGACGGGATCGAACTTGGGAAGAGGATGGTGAGCGAGATGCTCGGCTATGGCATAACCTTTAATCGCCTTTTGCTGGATGTAGGTGATGTCGAACTGAGAGAGAAAACTTTGCCAGCGTGCTAGCCTATCCGTAAGGACGGCTTTCTCCAGAAGGAATTTGATAGGATTCATTCGAGCAATCAAGTGGACTTCGTGAGCCAAGAAGTAGTGCTTCAATTTCTGCACTACCCAAACGAGGGCAGCACAGGTTTTCTCCATGCCGGTGTACTTCTGCTCACAGGGATTGAGAAGTTTGGACAAGTAATAGGTTGCCCGTTCCTTGCCTTCTTCATCAGCTTGTGCGAGGACGGCTCCCACGGAGTCATCCAAGACTGAGATGTAAAGGATCAGAGGTTTTTCTGGTTTAGGTGGAATGAGAACAGGTGGACTAGCCAGATATTCCTTCAACCCTTCAAAAGCTTTCTGACATTTAGAATTCCAGTGGAATTCTACTCCTGGCTTGGTCAACTCGTAGAGAGGTCTACACCTTTGTGAATGTTGAGACACAAACCGACGAATAAACTGCAGCCTGCCGATTAAACCTCGGACTTCCCTCAAATTCTTGGGAGGCGGCATATCCCTGATAGCCTTGGCTTTGTCGGGATCTATCTCGATCCCTCTTTTACTCACAATGAACCCCAGCAATTTACCTGACGACACACCAAACACACACTTTTTCGGGTTCATTTTCAATTGGAATTCTCTTGACCTTTGCAAGACCTTAGCCAAAACTTCTGGATGTTCCATCCTGGTCCTTGATTTCACCAATAAGTCATCCACATACACTTCCAGATATATGTGCATCATGTCATGAAATATGGCCATCATCGCTCTTTGGTAAGTAGCTCCAGCATTCTTTAACCCAAACGGCATGACCACGTAACAATATGTTCCCCAAGGGGTAGTGAATGACGTCTTTTCCTGATCCTCTTCTGCCAAACGAATTTGATTGTATCCTGAAAATCCATCCATGAAAGAGAGGGTTTCAAAACCTGCCGTGTTATCAATCAACACATCAATGTGAGGTAAGGGAAAATCATCCTTTGGACACGCGCGGTTAAGGTCCCGGAAGTCGATGCAAATCTGACTTTCCCATCTTTCTTCATGACCGGGACAATGTTCGCCACCCATTGAGGATAAAGAACGACTCTAATGAACCTGGCTTTGTGGAGCTTATCGACCTCTTCTTTCATTTTCAAAGCCATCTGAGGGTGGAAACGCCTTAACCTTTGTTTTACCGAGATGGACCCTGGTTTTAGGGTTAAACGGTGTTCGACCAAGGTTGAATCCAGACCCGGCATATCCTCGTAGCTCCATGCAAACGTGTCCTTATATTCCTTGAGAACCTCAATTAATGTCTCTTCTTCAGAGGGTGGTAGGTTGTCACTTATGAGGATGATCCTAGGATCTTCCTCAGTCCCCAAGTTGACTTCTTTGGTGGATTCTTCTACGGCGGTTGACGGCTCGTCGAATCTCCTCATTCCGCTAGCGTATGCGCCCGCCGCATCCTCATATTCTTCACCCTCATCTTCAGTGGGGCATTCTTCATTCGTGATCTCGTAGACTCCATACCCTTCATCAGATGCACAGTCGCCCTCGCATTCTATTTCGGGTAGCTGGATGGGATTTTCTAACAACTGGGGGATGGCAAGAAGGGCCTGACACCTGGCGGCCAAATCCAGAAGGAATCGACGAGGGATCTGCCTACCCTTGGATTTCTTCCTAGGTACTACCCTTGGCCTATCATTCCTAGATTGACTGACAATATTTACAGAAGAAGAGGAAGACGAAGAGGATGGTGTAGAATGTACAGGAGAAGACCCCTCAGAGGAGGGGTAGAAAAGGTCGCTCATCGGACCTCGGACGGGTGGTCCGCAAGGCGGTACGCACCCGTGGGAGATGTAGGAGGTTTCCTCAACGAAGATGTGTTGTTGGGGAGTTTGAAAATTGACGTTTTTTTTTCGTTTTCATTTTTAATGACAAAGCAGTGAAAAGAGATTGGAGGAGAGAGAAAGTGGTTATGGCTAGAGGATTGTGAGGCTCATAGAGCAGATCATGGTTGAAGACCTGACGCGGGTTGAAAAGCCCGCGTAGGTATGTAAGCAAAGAAGGGGACCTGGGAAGATCATCAGACAATTGTCTGGCCCAGGAAGAAGATATCAGCAAAGGCTGAGACGAGTGGATGGAGAGGATGGCGGCTAATGAGCCGTCGACGGCAATGTTGAGGACGGACGAAGATCCGTCGATGACAGAGTCCTTCTGGCGAGGACGAGGATAGTTTGGAACCTTGGCAAGAGTGGTAATATTCTCTGGTATTTCGGAGATCAGTGGTGGTCCTTCAAGCGGTGGAGACGAGAACATCCTTTCCAGTGCAACGGAAATGTCCCGTATGTCGAACCATTTGTCCCACTCGCATTCCGGATCTTTGATCTTGCCTCTTTTGGTGATCCTCGGACATTTTTCAGCCAAATATACAGCATGTGATCCCCATGTGCTTCTCGTGGGTGATCTCCCATCTGAACAACGGGTCCTCTGTTGAAGTGGTTTGATAGAGTCCACGTGAGGGGCTTCCAATCTGCCTTGAACGGTCCTTTGAAGCCTAGGCCAAACCTGCGATTCGGCCTAATTTCCTTTGGCGGTTTGAGCATACCCTGTGACTGTGCGCCCAGACCCTTTCCTTGTTGATAGCCGATGTTCCTCATAATCTCCCAACCTTTGGAGTGAAAAGGGAGACATGATGTTGCGGTTGCCCTGACCGGCTCCTTTGGTGCTAGTGGAATGTGAGATGGATCACGCACGTCCAGCAGTGATAATATGGGCCGATGAGATGGCCAAACGGAGGGCAGAGAGGTGTTGATAGCATCCACTGTGTGAAGGACCGGTGTACTGACCACTTTAATAATTCTCCCATTGTAAGGAAACTTCATGCACTGATGGTTGGTGGAAGGCACAGCGTCCATGGCTTCGATGTAAGGGCGACCCAGTATAGCCTTGAATGTGGGGTCCATGTCGAGGACATGGAATTCCGTGGGAATTGACATGGGGCCTAGTTCTGCCTTCAGAATAATCATCCCCTGCGGCGGCCTTTTGCTATTGTCATAAGCCGTGACCGTGATCGAGGAAGGTCTTATTTGTTCCTCGTTGACCCCACACAACTGAAGAGTGCTCATGGAGATCACATTTATGGAATGCACCCGTGTCCACAAGACACGGGTTTATGGATACCCCATTAATTTTTATTGAAATGCACAATGCATATTTCCGAGCTTCCTTGGGAGCGAGCTCGTAGTTGTGGAACATGATGGCCGGTTGTGTGTCTGTTGGGGTCAGGACGGTCGAAATCTTCTCCACGGGGAGGTCTTCATTAACCATGACCTTTTGAAGATATTCCATCAAGGCCGCCTGGTGGGATGTGGATCTTTGAAGTAGCTCTAGGATGGAGATCCGGGCAGGCGTCTTGTCCAAGTGTTTCAGTAGATCATACTGTGTTCCAGGGATAGCTCTTTCTGGTTGTTCTGCATCATCCTTCTCTGGCTGAGATTGCTCGGGATTCTGACTGTTGTGGGGGAAAACCCTGTGGAAAATCCTTCCACTCCGGAGCACCATTGCCTGCGGCTTTTGTACCTCTGTGGGGGTAGCAGTGGGTTTTAACAGGGGTTTGAGGGGTAGTAGTGGAGGAATGGTTGATGAAGCAGGGGTGATGACGGGAGCAGGGATTCTGATGAGGGGTTTGTTAGGTGGAGGCATGGCGGAGGTAGAGGGGATATCGCGCGGATTATGAAGGATAAGGGGTTTGGAAGGTGGAGGTGGAGGTAAGGTTTGAAACGGGTAAAGGTTTTGAGGTGGATGGTGGGTGATGAGTGGTTTTGAAGGCATTAGTGGTGATGTGGTGGAGAAAGACGGGGTTATGTATGGTGGACGGATGATAAGGGGTTTAGAAGGCGTAGGGGTAAATGTGGTAGAGGTGGATGGTAAAGTGGGGGAGTGGGAGAAGGTGAGAGGGTGTGAAGGCGTAGTAGAAAGTGTCGGTTGATAGGAGGTCGGGGTGCGGATGAGAGGGCGTAATGGTAGTGGAAATGGTGAAGGCGATACCGATGCGGGTTGATGAGAGAGAGGTGCTACCCGGGCAAGGTGAGGGGGTTGCATGACGATAGGGTTGGAGGTATAAAGAATGGAGGTACTTTCCTGGTGCCACACCTGCTCTCTCCCGACTTCCGGGAAGGAGGAGATGGGGTTAACCTGATGATTGGGCTGTTGGTGCTCCGGTAGTGGATTCTGGATTATGCCCATGTCGGGCTGTTGTTGTGGGGCCTGCTGAGGCTGTTGTTGTTGTTGTGGTTGCTGCTGCTGCTGCTGTTGTAACTGCTGCTGTGGCCTCTGAGGAGGTCTCCTAGCCTTGAGAGCCGCGACGTACCGTCTCATCTCATCCCAATCTATTTGATGTTCATCATTCATATCATGGATGTAATCTTTGAAATGGAAGCAGTAATCCACTGTGTGTCCCGGCTGCCTGTGGTAGACGCAGTATTTGGAGGTATCAACATTGGGGGGCCACGCGGGCCTTTCTCTGGGTAGGGCGAGTTGGTTTGATGCCATGAGGGCATTAAAAATATCTGCTAAGGTTTCTGGCAATGGTGGATAGTAGGCTCTCTTAGGACCGAGCGGCCTCCTTTGTTGCTGTTGGGGACCATAGTTCCCCGGGGGTGGAACTTGGTTGTACTGAAGCGGTGGTTGTTGTTGCTGAGGTTGTGGTTGTTGTTGCTGGGGTTGGCGTAATGGAGGCATATTATCCTGGGGTGGATTATTTTGGGGTGGAGGACGGAGAGGGAAAGGACCTGATTGAAGGGGTAGTCGGGGCATTTGTTGAGGCCTTGGGTTGACTGCATAGTTGGCATTGTTGACCGCACTGACTTGCTCATTTGTCACGACCCCTTCTGTGGCTCCGCCCGGGACACCAGCGCCTGTCTTTCTGACCACTTTGGGCTTCGGCGACTCAAACATGTTCATGATGGGGGAGTCTTTTAGCTGGGTTTGGATGTATCGGGCCCTTTCATAGAGTTCCTCCATTGTAGTAAGTTTATTCATGGCGAGGACGTGTCTGAACTGCGGGGTTGCATTAGACACAATCATTTTCACTTGTTCGGGCTCGGAGAGGGTATCCCTTATTCTTTCCGCCAGAGACCTCCATCTATCAGCATATCGGACAAAATCCTCGTCGGGTTTCATCTTTTCGGCCACTAGGTCGGTAATGGAGAGTGAGGGACCGACCCTATCCCTATATTTCTGCAAGAACCTTCTCTGGACTATTTCAAAATTCTCGGCCTCGCGGGGCTCCAGAGAATAGAACCACTCAAGCGCGGGACCATCCAATGATCTCCGAAAGAGGTATGCCAGGGACCTCTGATCGTTTTGCCAGTAAGAGGACTCATACATGAAGTCCTTGAGATGAATGAAGGGGTTGCCGGTACCATTGTATCTGCGGTACGTGGGCATTTCGGAGGGAGGAAGATGAATGACGGGAGGATTGGCAAAGCAACCTCCGGGGTGGCTTTCACGTCCACCATCTTCTCAGATTTTGAAACTGCTCGTCCATGCGATTGAACCTATTGAGGAGCGATTGGGCGAGCTCCTCTGGGGGTGAAGGTGGCACTTGCCATTGGGGGAGAAACTGTCTCCCGGAGACTTGAGGGGGAAACCCGGAATGAGAGGGAACTGTCGGACCACCGACAGTTGGCCCTGGCTGAAACGGTGTGTGAGGAACACCGGGAGTTTGAGATTGTGACGGGAATTGGAATGAGGGAGGTTGTTGGCTCGCTTGTCCTTGAAGCGAGGGAGACTGGATGGCTTGCGCCAATGAAGGAGATGGAATGGCCTGCACGGA
Source organism: Amorphophallus konjac (assembly GCA_022559845.1). Lineage (NCBI taxonomy): Eukaryota > Viridiplantae > Streptophyta > Magnoliopsida > Alismatales > Araceae > Amorphophallus > Amorphophallus konjac. The sequence continues at coordinate 15,939,623 of CM040121.1, forward strand.
CTCGTGGAGAGGTGCGATAGCCGGAGTTGACTCCTGGGGCGTGGGGGAAACAGATTTCCCCTTTAGAATGGCCTGGAAGGCCCGGAGCTGTTCAGAGGTAAGCTCCGTGTTGGCGAGGACGCCCAGTAAGGAAGTGATATCCTGTGGCGGGGACGTGTCCCCGGCAATAACCTGCACCTCATGCGAGGGGTCATGAGAAGGACCCGAGTCCATAGCATAGACTCGCGGGTCGGCTGTCAAACCACGGCTAGGGTGGTTCTCCTCAGAAGACTCGTGAGACATGCTCACAGTTCTCCCAGAACGCAAAAACATACACTAGCAAGTAGGTAGCAGAGATTATCAAACAAGTGGATGCCTTTACGCCCTTTTTTTTGTTTTGATTTTGATGATTTTTTTGTGTGTTTTTAGCGAGATCCGAAGTTCACACAAGATAGGGACCCTAGTTTATTTTTGTTTCACCGCCGTGTCAGCTAGGGTCTCTCGTCTCACCACGAATGAAATGACTAACTTCGGGGAACTTCAATGGTACAACCAGCCCAGTGAACGAAGAGGAGATTCTTCGATGTCGGGGACTTACGGAGGTCCCAGTGTAGGAGATTCTAGTCCGTTGAGAGGAATTCCCAAACGGAGAGTCCTTCCTTCACCGGGAAAGGGTGATCCTCAAAAAAAATGAAAAAAGGATAGAAAAGAGGAATGGATGTATGCAATGGAATGCTGACAGATATATGGAGTGGGAAAACAACAGAAATAACAAACATATAATAAACAAAGAACCAATCAGAACTGACGGTGCTGCCGTGAGCACAACGGGGGCGCGCGTGGGCGCCAAGGTGGAGAGGCACGGGTGGTGCCGAACTTGCAAGGGTAGCCGGGAGGAAGCAGTAGATGTCCCACCGTGATCGCCAATCTGTGAGCGACGTCACGCGGTTCGGAGTTCGATGGAGCGGGGAAGAGGATGCGGAGAGCGCGCGGGCTCCTCTTTTTGTTTGTTTTGCTGTTTGCTGCAACACAGAGTTGAGAGAAGAGAGAGAAGGGGCCACAACGGGAGATTGCTCTGGCGGGGCGAGCGGGACAAGTATAATATAGCAAGATATGGGGTTCAAACGGCCATAGCGGGAAGTGACTCGCCGCGACCTCGAGGGGACGGGAATGGTGCAGAAATTAAATAACAAGAATTGAAACGGCCATTGGGGAAGTGACTCGCCGCGGCCTCGAGAATATGAGCAGAATATAGTAGAATATAAAAGAGAATATAAGAACAGATATTTAAACGGCCATTAGGGAAGTGACTCGCCGCGGCCTCGAGAATATGAGCAGAATATAACAGAATATAGAGAGAGTATAAGAACGAAAATTTAAACGGCCATTGGGGAAGTGACTCGCCGCGGCCTCGATGATATGAGCAGAATATAACAGAATATAGAGAGAATGTAAGAACGGAAATTTAAACGGCCATTGGGGAAGTGACTCGCCGCGGCCTCGATGATATGAACGAAATATAACAGGGTATAAAGAGAATATGAGAACAGAAATTTAAACGGGCATTGGGGAAGTGACTCGCCGCGGCCTCGATGAAAAGATGTGATCGCCAGGGGCCGAAAGACCCCAAAATAAGAAAGTGATCGCGCCTACCTCAAGAGCGGGAGATGGCGGGTTGCTTCTTCCTCTCCTTCCGGCCGGCCGACGGAGAGGGCTTTCCTCGGCTACCCTTGCAAAACAACGACAAACAAATGACAAGTGGCTTAGAAAGATGAATGTGTAGTATTCATATCCTTGCAATAAAAATGACGAAATAACGGGAAGACACACACCTGGTTGGTGTTATCTTTTAAACCCCTCTCGGACTCGAGTAGGAGGAAAATGAGATGATGGATGCGAGATGATGAATGTAAAAGAACTACGAAGAAAAGGAAAGAGTTGGCTTATTGGATGTGCCGGTGGTGAAATTCGGCGGAGCTCCGGCAGCGTGGGGACGACGTAGAAGCGCGGTGGATGAAGACGACCTTCCTCTCGCGAGCGTGGGCACCCGAGAAGCCGGCAGAACCTCCACCTACAAAAGACCCCACGGGTTAGAAAAATGACTCCGTAGCCTCTGGGCTCCGGCAGCCTATCGGATCACTGCTTAGCTCCCCTAGAACTGAGGGGGTGGGCCTCTATTTATAGAGCTCCGGAAGGTGGAGGCGTCCAGGACCCTGGACACCTCCATCAGGGCCGAAATAATATTTTATTCTATTTTTATTGATTTTTTTGGAATACTTTTGTGGAGGCGTCCAGGGTCCCGGACGCCTCAAGCAGGTCCACCGAAAACCGACGACGGCTGCACGCGGTTCGGCACAACACGTGGTTTTGTGAGCGGCGCCTCGTGATTCAGAAATGGGCGCGTCCAGCTGACCGGACGTCTCTATATTTTGGATTTTTTCACACACGACAAACCGTCGTTCGGTGGCCGGCGCCCGTGACGGTTTTTATGGAGGCGTCCAGGGGCATGGACGCCTCCAATATATATATATATATATATTATTTTTTATCTTTTATGCCAGGGCTGGCATTTTGATTTTTTTTAGATTTATTTTTATGGAGGCGTCCAGGGGCCTGGACGCCTCCATTAATGTATATTTTTATTTATGTTTTGTTTTATTTTATGCCAACTGGCATTTTACAAACATTTTTTATTATTTTTGTTTTTTATGGAGGCGTCCAGGGGCCTGGACGCCTCCATTAATTTATATATATATTTTTATATTTTTTTATTTGGTTTTGGGCCCTGAGAAAAGAGTAAAATAAGAGAAAAGAATGGGGGCGTCCAGGGGCCTGGACGCCCCCATTAAGACCCACCCGGGTCCTTGGATCAGGCGTCGGCGGGCGCCCGGCAGACACCCTTCTTGGTTCCGGAACCTCTTGATGCGTCTGACTGGTGTTGATGCCGTCCGAATGCCGTGACGAGACGATTCCGGATGCCGAAAAGGGCGGAAGAAGACTCAAGAAAAGGAAGTACTCAAGTGATTTGAAATGCGTAAGCCGTCGCGGGGCGTCGTATAGTAATATGAGACTTTCTCAGGAGACGTCAGGAATGGCGTGTCTACACCACCGACGGGCTTGGACGGTTATCATGTAACCGCCCCTCTTGTTGAGCGGTCTATCGTAAGACCGTTCATCCCATCGATTGTGGAATTTTAGCAGATTTTAATCCTTTTATCCATGGTTTTTATCCCCAACTTCTTTTATCAATATCTCCGTGGATACTCAACCATTTTAGCTACCGTTTCGACTGGATGAGAGATAATTGTATTCTCTACGATTTATCTTCAATAATCTCATCCCGAAAATGGTTCTAAACCCTAGTTCGAGGCTGGCTTTTGAGGCTCTATAAATAGACCCTAGAGGCCGGACTGGGAGAGGGGGAGAGATTTTGGTCGACGGCGAATCCCTGCCGCATTTTTGAGCGACCTAGCACCAAAGAGGGAGGCTCCCCACGTCCATACGAGCCTCCGGTCTAGGGAGTAGTCCATATTTTGAGTCGTTTGCGTTTTCCTATAGTTTTCGTCGTTCTTCCTTGCATGCATTGCTTTCTCTCCATGTCCCCCTTTATTTTCATCATCATGCACACCTCCACCCATGTTTTTGTCGCCCTAGGGGTTTAAAACCCCCCCATGTATCCCCCTTTCCATTGGTTTATGCTTATTTCTTCCCATACGGACATTTATTACACTATTCAGTTCTGATCTAGGTGTTCTTCTTGTGTCTTCACATTTTTTTGCAGGTCAGCACTTCATCAGCACAAGGCCCATCCCCTCCGGCCGGCTGGAGAGGGTGGAGGTGAACCCTTTAGCAACTTCTGGCGTGGTGGACTCGAGCAGCTCTTGACGGCCCGTTCAAGAAGACGTGCGGCCCTCTCGGCACCGCCCTTCTTATTCCTGCGGTCTACTTCAAGCCATCCATCTTCTAGGAGCGCTTCCTCCCGCACGTTCTGTAGCACCCATAGGCGGTCTATCGTAAGACCGTACGTCTTATAGGCGGCTCGGAATCAACCGCGCATCTTCCCAGTGCTGCAGCTAGGCGAGTGTCTCCCCTTCTTTTCTAAAGCACGGCGTGTCCATCACGTTCGGCGCTTTGGTGGCGATCACGGTAACTTTCAGTTGCCTTGCTCCTCTTACGGTTCCTCGTTTACTTATTCATCACATTGTCGATACATTCATAGCACATATTCCATCACGGTAAAGTGGAGGAAAAATATATCTACACCCTTCTTTTGTGGCGATCACGGTGGGACTCCTAGTGCCCATCGTGCTTGTGAATTGCTGACCCCATTTCGTTGTCTAGCTTTCCTCTTGAAGTGATTTGCAGGTTGGGCGTGCTTTCTATTTTCTGGGACGTGAGCGGTTCGTCCATAGCCGTTCATCCTCTGGCGCGACTGCTCATCCACCGCTCGTGTCTTGCTACCAGTGCTAGTCTCCCTTCAGCGCCTTGTTGCAAACGGTGTACCATTGACCGTCTATCTTTCTGTGCGGTCCGTTTCTGGCCGTCCACCGCTTCGGCACAGCTACGCCTCTTTCTATCCTGGCTGCAGGTACGCGGCTGCTGGAGGTCCGTCCCAGAGCTTGAGCGGTCAGTTATAGACCGTCCTTCCGGTACTTTCTTCATCACTGCTGTCCTGTTGTCGTTCTATTACTCCCTGGATTATACAGTCCTCTACATACCGTCTGACGTTTGCGCGGTCATATCCAGACCATCCTTCTGGTGCCACGGCACCCTCTTTATTCATTTTGATGGCTATATTCTACATGATTTGTCAGTTTGGTGCTAGTTGATTGATCTCCCCCTACCATTGTCGCGTCTTGGTGTCATTGCTAGTATATTTGCTTGATCATTGTTTGATAGTTGCTAGGCTAGATTGTGCATGCACTCCGGTGCACATAGGGGCATTCATCTCTGTTCATCTGTAGTTGCATTCCTACCGAGGTAGGGTTCCCTCTCGTCTCCATATTCCTTGGAGCCGACTAGGTGACCCTGCTGAGGGCCTCCGTAAGTCCCCGTGAGCCGTGGATTCCCACACGGACGCCGGGCCGGTTGTACCGTCGCCACACCTTAGCCTAGGGTTTGCATCCGTAAGTGAGAGTTCCTTAGAGTCACCCCATTCCCCCGTCCATACCCTGGTTAGGCACCTATTGATCGAGTGAATTTTGCACTTTGTTTAATCCATTAAGATTCAAAGGGGAAATTATAAGAATTTGACGCGCATCATCTAAAAAACTTGATTGCTTAATTGGGTGATTCTTCTCTCATCTCCTTCTTTCATTGCACGTTTGTGTTTGTTTGTTTGCGGGGTTTGGTTTAGGGCGGTCTTGTCCCTCCACTCTGCTCCATTTGGTGTATGTGGAGTTGTTTTCCCCCCTTTGGATCACCTCCTAGGGTCAGTTCTCCTTTCTGATCTTACTTTAATCCCTTGTTCGATTCACAGTCCTCCATGTCGTCCTACGATTTCTCTCAGTCTCACGAGGACTCTCTTCCTCGCGGAGAGGACCCACCCAGGGTCGCCCCCATGCAGGAAGGAGAGAGGACTGCCCCTCCCCTCCCGACTATTCTCAGTGAGGGATCTCACCCCCCTCTCTCTGATCCTTCCGTTCAGAATCCGGCTAGTCAGATCCTTAACATGATGGCTCAGCTGGACCCCACCCAGTTCCACCTTATTCGGCAAGCTTTGCAGGGGGCCGATGCCCCGAGTTCAGTTCCTTCCTGTGGTGTGACCACTGCTGCCACCACCTCCGCTGTTGCTGGGGCCACCTCTGTGGCCCCTATTGATCTTACCCCTACTCGTCCCCAGGTTCTCCGGTACTCCAGTATGGAGGCGGGCCAGGCTTCCACCTCGGCCCATCAACCGCTCGATAAGGGGAAGTCTCAAATCCCCTCTGTTCCTTACCTTGATCCATATGCTACTGTCTCTCCGTCGTCGCAGGCCCTTCTGGCCCCGGCTGATCTTGCCATGTTGCAACCAGGGGCCGCCCAGCTGGCTCAGGCGGATGCGGGCCCTCCCCTGGCCCATTATCCATCTTACGGGTCGCCCCTTCAATCGATTTATCCTCTGGCTACATATCCATGCACTACTCCTTCTGCTCCTTCTCCTGCTTCCCGGGAACGGAAGATTCTCGATAAATTGGCCGCTATGCAGTAACAAATTGACCTCCTCCACAAGCGAGTTGGCCCGCAATCTTTGGCTGACGTCCCTATTCCTAACTTCAGGGACATTCGTTTTCCTTCTTAGTCCGAGCTCCCCGTATACCACAAATATGACGGGAATGGCAACCCGTTCATCCATGTCCGGGAGTTTCTATATGAGTCAGCACAATTCCAGCAAGACGACCGCCTGATGGCTTATTTATTTCGTCGATCACTGGAAGGGGTCGCCCTGGAATGGTTTTATACTTTGCCCATGGAGGAGGCCGAGAATTTCAAGACCGTCAAAGAGAGGTTTATTCAGAGATTTCAAGATCGGGCCGGACCCGAATATTCCTTCACCGACCTGGTAGCCGAGAAGATGAAGCCGGAAGAAGATTTTGCAACCTACGCTGATCGATGGAGGCAGATAGCCTCACGTGTGCCCGGGCAAATCCCGGAAGAAGAGAAAGTGAAGTTATTGATCTCCAATGCCACGCCAACATTCAGGAACATATTGGCGATGAATGACATCTCAAATATGCACCAGTTGTACAGTAGAGCTCGATTCATACAAACCCAGTTCAAGGGCTCCCCTATCCATTCTTTGTTTGAGGCCCAGAAACCCAAAACCGCCAGGAAATCCCAGGGCCCCGTCACTGAGGGAGTCCAAATTAACGAGCAGGTCCAGGCTGTTCAGTTCCCCACCAAGCCACTCCACCTCGCTTCCCGCAGCCTCCGTGTAACCCCCAGTTCGCCACTCCACAAGTTCCTCAACCCACTTTCCAGGTTCCACAATACCCGCAACAACAACCACCACCACCCCAACAGCCTCAGCGACCACCGCAATATAACAATGTTCCTCCACCCGCCGCCTATGGATCTGCTCAGCCGAGTCCAAAAAGAGCCCATTACCCTCCTCTTCCTGAGACTTTGCCCGATATTTTCTCTGCTATGATGTACACTGGTGATCTTCAATTGCCTCATGAGCGTCCAAATTGGAATCCGGCCGCCGATCAGTCTCGATATTGCATATTCCATCGGCAGCCCGGGCACACGATAGAGCGGTGCTATCAGTTCAGAGACCTGGTGTATGATTTGCATGAGGGCCAAAGGATTGATTGGGCCCAGATGCACCAGCTAATTGAAGACATCAAGCAGAGGCAGAGACAAGCCAGGCCGCAGCAGGCGGCGCCCCAGCAGCAGCAACAGCAACATCAACATCAACCCCAGCCGCAGCAACAAGACCTTGGGATCCATCAGAATCCCATGCCAATGCATCAACCCGCTCCTCAGCAACAACAACAGCCGCCGGCACCGGCACCAGCACAAGTGAACATTGTCCAATACCCAGCCGCCAACGCTGGGTGGACTTTTGATGATGAAACCCCTGCACATCTCTTGGCCTTCCACCACAGCCATTCCCCCGCACCTGCTATCCCCTCCATCCTCAGGCCCACCATTCTGACCACTACCCCACTCGTTATTCCCTCCGCATCACCCATCAGGCCCGTCGCATTCCCCTCCGCACCGCCAGTCCTTGCACCACCGCCCACCGTACCCTCCATCCTCACCCCTCCGCTCAACACCTCGCCCATTTCCCCTCCACCAGGGCCTATTAGACCCACTTCTGCCATCCTCACCCCCATCTCTACACCTTCCACCTACCCCACCGAGCCAAGCGGGGGTCCATCTCAAGCCGTGCCGGCACCACATTGCGCCCTTCGGAGGGGGCGTCCCTTCCAGAGAATGTTTCCTCCCTCCGGTGCGTCTGCACCCAACCTTCAAGTTCCTTCCCCCACAGTTGAGACAGAAGAAGTAGACCCCGTGTCAGGCACGATGTATGATTTATTGCAGCACTTGGACAGGATGCTGGCCAAGATCTCAGTCTTGGAATTGATCAAAAGGTCGCCACTACACCAGGATGCCTTAAAGACTTTTCTGCAGAAGGTTATGGTTAGCGAAGATGTGGCAGTGGATAGCTTGTCGTCGGTTTTGGCAACAATTACCAAGGGGCCTTCTATTTCATTTTCTGAGTCAGAACTAGCGCCCCCCGAGGCACGGCAGATGCCGCTATGTATTACCATCTCTTTGAATAAAGTGGCCATGGAGTCTGCCCTTGTGGACACGGGAGCATCGATAAATGTGTGTCCATTAAGTACTCTCTGTGCCTGTAACATCTCTGAAGACATGCTCAAGCCGACACCGACTACAATAGCAGCATATGACAATTCCAGACGTGCTTGTCACGGGGTCGTGACTGTACAGGCCGAGCTAGGGCCTTTGGTTATGGACGTGGAATTCTATGTATTGGACATAGACCCGATGTTCAAAGCTATCATGGGTCGTCCATGGCTAAACAGTTTAAATGCCGTGCCCTCAACTGCCCACCAATGTTTGAAATTTCCATTCCAGGGGCGGGTGATCAAGGTAAAAAGTATTTCCACAGTCTAAAATGTTGATGCGATAGCAGCCAAGATTCTTCCTACATTATGGCCAAGTAACATGCCTGTTCTATCAGTTATGGACTTGAATTATTCATGGGCATATGCGTCACGCAAGCCCGCCACTGCGCCAACAAATGTCAAGGTCAAGTCCAAGATTAGAGATTCCAAAGGGTGGCATATGATTTTAAAATTAGGTTATCAGCCGGGCATGGGTCTCGGTGCACAATTGCAGGGTCGGACCAATCCCGTCCCTAAAGTTAGTATAATGGGCCGCCGAGGCCTCGGCTACCGTGACTCCGCAATGTCAGTACTTGGAGACTCCGGGCCATTGACATGGGACTATCGACAGCACTTTGTGAGGGGCCCGTTACAGCCTGGTACCCTGAAGAAGCCGCCGCCCAGTTTTGAAGAGAAGGCAGGTGATGCCTATGTCGTTGTTGACCCGCCGCCGCCGCTGCAGGGGCTGGCGGGTGATTTAGAAGATTTTTCTGATTGTATTGGAAAGTTGTTTTGTGAAAAAGAAAGCCAGTCGAAGAAGAGGGAGACGCAGCTGGTGAAGCGTCCTCCGATGCCATTAGTCCGTCAGGGGCCACGGGAAGTGGGGAGCTCCATCACTACTTATTCTATGTCCCCTTCCCGTCTCGCCTCTTGGTTTCAGCAATTGGGGTCTGTTCCCCGTTCCCCTCCAATCCTGGTCGACCCGTACTTCATGGAGAGACCTGAAATTTTATTCGTTCCCTGTGCTTGCGGGCACTGTCGGCCCATCGATCTTTCAACACTATTTACTCCTCCTCCCCCCGGAGCTCAGCTTCATGAAATGTGGTTTTCCTCCTCGGATCCATTCTTTGACTACATATTTCCTAAATTGTTCCCCATGCAGCTGCCTCCTCCTCCGTCCTCTTCCTCCTCCTGCTGCGTGATCACCTCCGGCCTCCAAGAAAAAATGCCAATTTCAAAACGGAGGTCTCAGTGGAAGATTACGCTATGTTCTGCTCAGATTCGCAAGGGCACGCGACCCATGTTCCTTTTCCAGTAGATTTCCTTTCTCCTAGGGTAGATGTACAGTGTGCAGAGTCTCCTAGGTTAGCAGAGTCGGTTGGGGTAGGATCTAATTCGAGTCTAGTCAGCCCATCCACGTCTGCGGCGCACCCCGTAACGTGTCATCCCAAAACCATTCCCAATAGGTTTCTGCAGGATCTGGCTGAAAGATGCCACGCCCTTCTGAGATGCCCTGAATTTGTAGAGACCGCAATTGTATTAGAAGATGATGAGGAATTAGAAGGGGTATGGAGCAATGATGGATTAGGGGTGTATGAAATTGTGAATGAGAAGGATCCAGCTAATGATGAGGAAGGTGAGGTGGATGACACTGCCGACTTGTACGCGCAAGGCTTGAAGAAGTTTGACGAACCTTCCTCGGCAGTGGATGAACCCACTAAGGAAATCAATCTCGAAACAGAAGAGGATCCCAGGCCCATACTTATTTCCGCCAACCTCCCTCCTCAGGTCGAAGAGGAGCTTATCAAGGTTTTGAGGGAGTACAACGATTCTTTTGCCTGGTCCTATGAGGACATGCCGGGTCTTGACCCCACGTTGGTTGAACATCGGTTGATTCTTAAACCAGGGGCAACACCCGTTAAGCAAAAAGCAAGAAGATTCCACCCGCAGATGGCCTTGAGAATTAAGGAAGAGGTTGATAAATTGCATAAGGCCAGGTTCATTAGGGTTGTACTATATTCGCAATGGGTGGCGAACATAGTCCCGGTGATGAAGAAAGATGGTAAAATTCGGATCTGTATTGACTTCAGGGACTTGAATAAGGCATGTCCGAAAGACGATTTCCACTTCCTCACATCGACGTCTTAGTTGACAATGCAGCTGGGTACCAAGCTCTCTCGTTCATGGATGGTTATTCTGGATATAACCAAATACGTCTAGCTCCGGAAGATCAAGAGAAGACCTCATTCACCACACCCTTGGGCATGTACTGCTATGTTGTTATGCCATTTGGACTGAAAAATGCAGGTGCCACTTATCAAAGGGCGATGATGGCTATCTTCCACGACATGATGCATGTCTACTTGGAAGCTTACGTGGATGATATTTTGGTCAAGTTGAGGTCTCAAGAAGAACACCCCGCCATTCTAGCCAAAGTGTTGCAAAGGGGTAGGGAGTATAAGTTAAAGATGAATCCAAAGAAATGTGTGTTTGGAGTTGCATCAGGGAAATTGCTCGGGTTTATAGTTAGTAAACGGGGGATTCAGATCAACCCAAATAAAGCAAAGGCCATTATGGAAATGCCGCCGCCAAAGAACATTACCGAACTTCGAGGTTTGATTGGGCGTTTGCAGTTTATTAGAAGATTCATATCTCAACACTCACAAAGATGCCGCCCATTTTACGAGTTGTTAAAGGCGGGCGCGAAATTTGAGTGGAATGAACAATGCCAGAAGGCCTATGAGGAGCTTAAGGTTTATCTTTCTAATCCCCCGGTTCTGCAACAACCCGTCCCTGGGAAACCTCTGATCTTATACATTTCTGTGATTGAGGACTCCCTAGGAGCTGTCTTGGCTCAGGTAGATGATGAAGGAAGAGAAAGGGCAGCATACTACCTCTCGAGGTTGTTCAATCCTGCTGAATCCAAGTATACTGCCATGGAGAAGACCTGTGTAGTGTTAGTGTGGGTAGTTCAGAAGCTCAAACACTATTTTCTTGCCCACGAGGTTAGGCTAATATCTAGAATGGACCCCATTCATTATCTCCTCGAGAAGCCTGTCCTTTCTAGCCGACTGGCTCGCTGGCAGAGCTTTCTTTCCCAATTCGATATCACCTTCATCGTCCAGAAAGCAATCAAGGGATATGCTATTGCTGAGCACCTTGCTCATTCTCCCATCCCTCGCACTGATTTAATCCAGGACGAATTTCCTGACGAACACTTGGCGGTAATCACTCATCTTCCTTTCTGGTCTCTTCATTTCGATGGTGCTCTCAATTCCCAGGGTAGTGGGATCGGCGCCGTTCTCCTCACTCCGGAAGGGGTAACCATCCCTGTTGCTTATCAGCTCTCATTTCCTACCACTAATAACATAGCCGAGTATGAGGCTCTCCTTGTCGGTCTGAAGCACGCCTACCTCATGGGCGCACGATACCTTAACATCGTAGGAGATTCTCAATTGGTGCTGCGTCAAGTTCTGTCAACTTACCGCACCCGTGACCCCAAGCTCAAGCCCTATCAAGACTTAGTCACGCTCTTGGCTAGGCAATTCCGAAAACTTATCTATATTCATACTCCTCGCTCTCAGAACATATTGGATGATGCACTTGCATCTCTCGCTTCTTCTCTTTCGTTCCCCCTTAGTTGCGCCACTAAGACCATTGTGGTCCGACGATTAGACGTTCCTTCTCTTCAGGATCCCTGGTTCGACAATCTTAGGAAGTCTATAGATAGGAGGATAGAAAGGGAAGAGGTGAAAGAAGTGTCATTAACTGAGCTTGAGGAGATCATCGAAGAAGAGGAATTGCCGTGGTACTATGAAATTGAGCAATATTGCAGGGATGGTACATTTCCGGAAGTGGCAAATGCCGAGCAGCGAAAGGCCATTAGAAGAGTCACCGCAAGATACACAATTGTTGCTGGTGAATTATATAGGCGGGCTCTGAACGGAGTTCTAATGAGGTGTCTAGATGACGACGAGGCTTGGAAAATAGTGGAAGCAGCTCACTCCAGCGAGTGTGGAGGGCATGTAAATGGACAGGCGTTGGCAAAGAAAATTGTTAGGTAGGGTTATTACTGGCCGACCCTGGAAGAAGATTGCTCCACCTATGTTCGTACGTGTCTTCAGTGCCAGCTTCATGCTGACAAGATCCATGCTCCTGCTTCTTCTCTCCATCCTCTCTCTGCTCCTTGGCCATTTTCTATGTGGGCCTTTGATATCGTCGGACCTCTCGGTGACCCAAATTCCGCAGTCAAGCAGAAGTCTTTCATTTTGACGGCTACAGAGTACTTCACCAAGTGGGCAGAAGCCGAAGCATATGCAGAGATCAAAGCCACCACAGTATGCTGCTTCATCATGAAGAATATCATTGCGTGGTTTGGAGTGCCAAGTGATGTCGTCACCGATAACGGACCTCAATTCGTGTCGCAAGAACTCCGGGACCTCTGTAAGAAATTCAATATAGCCTTGCATCACTCATCACCATACTACCCTCAAGGAAATGGCCAGGCTGAGGCCACGAATAAAACCCTTCTTAAAATCATCAAGAAAACATGCGAAACGCATAAATTTGCTGATTGGGCCGACAAACTGGTAGAAGCTCTATGGGCTTATCGCACCTCCGTCCGCACTCCCACAGGGCAAACCCCTTTTGCTCTCACCTATGGGATGGAGGTGGTACTTCCGTATGAGATCCTGATCCCTTCCCTAAGAGTGCACCTGGACAAAGAACTTAATCTCGACAAGCGACGAGAGGCGTTGCTGGTCCAACTGGAACTCTTAGACGAGAAGAGGCTTAATGCGGCCAATCATGTTTCGGTTTATCAAAAGCGCGTCTCGCGGTATTTTCAAAAGAAGGTCATTGAAAGAAAATTTCAAGTGGGTAATATGGTTTTGAAACGCAAATTCATCAGATCAGCAGGTCCCAGGTCCAAGCTGCAACCCAACTGGGAAGGGCCATTCGTAATCAAGGAAGTCTATCCGGGTAACGCGTATCGTCTAATCAATGCGGAGGGTGGAATTGCCAAACCCGTGGAATGGGCTATACTTAAAACGTTTCCATCCATAGAGTCAAGACCAGCAACGGCTTAATAGCAGGGTACACCCCCACCTGATCGCGAAAGGAGAACCTCGGTCCTGCATCTCACACACTACACGATCGCCTGTGGTTTGATTTTCTTCTATTAGCATAACACCGTTTCTCCCTTGGCCATGCTTTTGGGGAGAGTAAAGGTCCTTGTCTTTCCTCTCTCTCGGCTGAAGATAGGGGCAAGTGGTGAATAAGGGGGCGAGAATTGACCTGGATCCCCCTCCTAAAAGAGGTCTCAAATAGGGGCAGTCCGTTAAGACTTTATTCCGCAAAAAAAAAAGTAAAAAGGGAAAGCAAGGGAAAGAAGAATGACGAATAAAGGAAAAGGGGCAAAATCAAAAGTCAAAGCTGAAGCACAAAGCTCAAAGCCCTCAGAATTTTGAAAGTCCCCAAATGATAAAGCTAGGCAGGGCAAGAGTGACAGTACAGTTTCCCCGCGGGACGTTATGAGCCCGGTCGTATGCATGCCTAGAGCGGATGTAGGTTCAATGACGGACACAAAGCCCCGGCGCAACGGACCAAGTTCTTTGAAAGGGGGGGGTGTCTTGGGAAGAACTCAAGCCCTAAAAACCTCTATACCTACCGCCAGCTTCCCTACTGAATCTTTTTCAATTTTCCAAGGAACGAACCCCGCCCCGAGTATGGCCTCGGCAGAGGCATCATTAAGCAAAGTTGACCCCGGCCACAGGCAGTCCCCCTTTTCGCACATGCTGGGTCTGGGAAACCCATAGCGAAACAGGAGGTTCCCCGTTGTTAATCCTGAGCTGATTCCAAAACTAAAAAAAAAATCAAATATTTCAAAACTCGAAAAATCAAATATTTCAAAACTAAAAAAAAATCAAATATTTCAAAACTCAAAAAATCAAATATTTCAAAACTCAAAAAAATAAAATATTTCAAAACTCCAAAAAAAAACAAAAAAATCAAATATTTCAAAACTCCAAAAAAAAATCAAATATTTCAAAACTCAAAAAAAATCAAATATTTCAAAACTAAAAAAAGCAAATATTTCAAAACCTAAGAGAAAAAAAAAATTTTCTCAAAAAGATTTGAGTTCTTCCATCACATGCATCGCATGCATTGCATTTTGTCATTATGTTTTTACATATTTAATAAGGCTTACCCTTTTGACCAAAATCAAGAATCGGTCATTTCTGACTTGCTACAAGCAAGGGGTTAAGCCTAAAACATATTTGACATGTTTTTTTGTTATTTTTGTAAGCACAGGGGCAGACAGAAGATTGAAGATACGGTCAAGCCATGGACGCACACATTCCAAAGATATTCAAACATATCTGAGAAAGCCCAAAACTCAGACTCAATCCAATCATCAATCTTATTCATTCTCATATCAAACTCTAAGCATCCATCTCTACATCAATATCATCATGGGAAGATAAAACAATCACTCAGTCCGTCGCTGGGCATCCCCGCGGGAACGTATCTCTCTCAGCTCCCTAAGGTATGCATGTCGTGTCTCTGGAGCCTCCTCAACCTCCGCCAGTAGGATGCGCACCCTGCTCACCTCCCACATAATCAGCGCGCTCCTGACCGCCTGCTCGTCCTCCTCTGTCCCGATCCTCCTCGCCTGTAGCGCGGGAAGGTGGGGTAGCATCGGCAGCACGGTCCGGGGTAGTCCGACCTGTAGGTAGCACCGGTGTGGGCTGTACATCACCAGGGCGGTGTCGCTCACAAGTCTCAAGTCCAAGCCTGCCCTCCTAGGAAGCCTGATGGTGGTGTCGTGGAGGAAGTCCGGGCGCATCACGAATCTGTCCAGGGGCAGCCTGTTGATGTAGGGACGCCACTCGTCCCTGGTCTTCATCTCAGCCATCCTGCACTCAACCTGTGGAGAGAACCTGAAGGCACCTCCCATGAAGTAAAGAGGGTGGCTCCCGAAGATCCTGCTAACAAAAGTAATATCCTCTCTCGGGATGAACTTCATCCTGACTCCCATCCAGCACTCCAATAGAATCATCGAGCCAAAGAGAGGACCTCCTAGGGCTGCAGAGCTAAGACCCTCGTACAAGTAGGCTAAGACAGCCTGGGAGATGGAAAGTCCCTGCCACGAACCACTAATGGTGCTAAGTAAAGGGATCTCTAAGACATGGTCAGCAGAAGGGAAAAGGATGGCCCCGCACAAGCAGATCGATGCAGCCTTGGCTATGGCCTCGGTCCACCCATATTTGTTCTTACAATGCTCCACTACCCACTGGCTAAGAGGAAGAAGGTGAATATGACGAGGGCCTACGAAGGTATGAACATCCCGGCTATCTGGTATGAACCTTCCCAGGATGAGTTTTGGATCTATAGGGGCAACAGTATGGCATATCAAGTCTTCCTCACCCACCTTGGACCTAGGGAACCCGAAGTAGGTCTCCACCTCCTCTAAGAGGACAGTGGCCTCGAAGGATGGAAAGAAGAAGGTATGGGTCTGAGGATGCCATGTTTCTATCAAAGCTGAGATGCTGTGCCAATCTAAGGAGAGCTTCGGGTAGTTCTGACCTAGAACTAGAAGAGAGTGCAGGTGCCAGAATTTGAGAAGGCAGGTCACCCCTAGGGGCAATGCACGGATCATGGGAGCCACCCATTTTAAATCAGAATGGCGCCTCGGGCCCGGAAGGAGCTGAGAAGAAGAAAAGAGAAGGAATAAGAGGAAAAGGACATATGAGTAAAATTGAGAGATAAGAAATTGAATGAACTCATGTTAAACTTACTTCTCTCATAGGAGTTGCGCTAAGATGCCGAGGAATTGAACTCAGCCGTTGGAGCGCTTCCCGCTCCTTCTTTGCCGCTCTCGGCCCTTCAAAAGACCCTCCCTCCATGGAGCTTCCTTCTAGGGCCCTCTTCATGATAGTTTGGTAGAGAATTACAAATGTTTTGAGGTTTAGGAGAGGAGGGTTGTGAGAGATACGAATTTAGGCTTTTCTCCCCTACTTATAGGGCTTGGTAGGAAGCCTAGGCCTCTTAAGATTAGGTTGGATAAGTCTAGGACGGGTTGAGATGAGGTTTGGATGGGTTCAAAGCGTTCTCCCGTCGGGTTAAGGACTCTCCAAGAGAGTCCCCTTTAGACTCGCATGGTACCTCTTTTGGACGGTCTTACGATAGACCGCCCATCCTATTGTGCGGTCCATGCTCAACCGTTTATCACCCGGAGGACTGGGCTTTGGGCGGCATTCACTCGACCGTTCTTCACTTAGAACGGTTTATGGTGAACCGTTTATCTTTCAGCATGTTCAACATTCAACCAGTCAATCCTCTTAGGGACGGGCTAGTATGAACCGTTATTGGATTTGAGCAGCTCACTTAGAGCCGTTCATCTGATCCGCAGTCCTTTGTCAACCTGTCCCACTAATTGATGGGAATCGACACCGAGCCAGTACCTTTTCATATTACATTTATATCCTTTAGTTTATTTTTATATCCACGGGAAAGTATACGCGCAATTGTACGGCTTTATCGGCCAATACGTCACTCCCGTAGATTGTGTGGGTTTCTATGTAATTTGTCAGTAGGACCAGCAAGGGGGCCCTCAGCCCTTTCCCATTGGTCCATGTCATCTTGTGGGACTGGTCAACCATCCTAGGTGGACATCTAGAAGGTTGGACTAGTCATATGCCACATGGGTAGACAAGTGGCCCATTTTGTCCAAGGTAGGCCACCTACCATTCAACCTACCCATTCAACCTTACATATAGTCAAGGGGGCGCCCCATTCCACTAGGATTAGTTTATATTTTTTATGTGTTTATCACACTTAATCCCAGCCCTTGATTCCCCTTCCCTAGATCCAAGGGTCCACATTGCATTTGATGTAAACCATATATAAGCTTGTATTTTCATGTGAAATTCAATGAAAAATCAAAAAAATTTGTGAAAGTTTGAAGCTAGCTGCGCCCCAGCCCTCTCTCCTCTGGTTCTCCCCTTCCCAAGCCCCCATTCTAGAGTGGTATCTCCTTTCTCCCACCTCCGGTGATCATCGGTGCCGCCGCCGCCGCCGCCGTTCGTGTCGCCATCGAGCCGCCTCTGCAGTTCTGTCTTCGTCCGACCACAGAACCTTCCACGAATTGTCTGTCTCAACCACGAGCTTGAATTGATCTGAATTTTTTATGGTATGTTTAGCCCTTGCATCCCAAGATCCACCTAAATTTTCACGCCATAATTCCATCGTTTAGTATTTTTACATTTTCATCCAATCGGTCATCCTAGATCTGCCAGGTTTCTATCTACAGTGACAGAACCTATGAGTTCTCCCCCTCCGACCATGTTTTTGATTTGTCCAAGCCCTCCCAATTTTACTGGGAGTTCTTTCTATCACCCCCTATCTCCATAAATTTTATTAATTTTTTATCAGCCTTCTATCTATTTTTAAAAATTCGTGTTCTTCCTCTGATACCGTGTTTTTAGTCAGATCCCAGATCCGACCACCCTCCACTTCTAAAATCAGAACAAATCACCACCACCTCCAAATCTTGATCCAAAAATATTCCTGGTTTCCTCGTTCGATTTCCTACAACCTTGCTGAAGCACACATCTTCAAATTCGGACATCTACTTCACGGTCAAAGGCAATCAACAGGAATGTTCTCTGCAGATCTGAGTCTTTGGTTACTGTACAACAGCAGCATATAAAATTCGCCAACACAAAGTACAAATCTGGTGAATTTTTTTGAAGGCCACTAGATTGTAATACTTCGAAGCAGCTTTCCAACGGCTTTGATCTCGTCGCATTCCGACACCGGTGCTGGTCGCAGGGTCCGTTCTCGTCGGAGCGCGCGCTGAAATACAGAACCGGCAGATTTCCGATCGGTTTTTCCGACCGGTGCCGAACGGAGCCGCCCGGCCTCCGGCCGGCGAACCAGTGTGCCGCCAGCCCGGGGAGCGCTTCTCCAAGTGTCTCCACTACAGCGGTACCACCGGGTCCCACACGGGCCCTCCGGACAGCACGTGGGCCCCACAGTCGTGAACACGCGTGTAGCCGAATCAACACACGAAGCTGCCCGTCAACCCTAATTCGGTCCTCCCGGGCCCATTTGTATAGCCCTTTACCGCCCTGCGTGGAGTGGGCATGTTCCCGTTGCTGTAATTATTGTGTGTTAAGTTTCCCGGGAGTACGAGTTTTTGGCCGGGTCCGTCTTCCCCACGCCGAGCGCGTGGAGGTATCGTTCTCGCTCCCTACACTCGGCATTTGCTTATTTTCATATACACTTGTTTATGCCGCTGCTAGAGAGCATGCTTCAGGTCCGTTAGCTCGCTATATTATCATTCACCGCTGCTACGAGAGAGAGCGTGACCGTCCCGTGACCCGATCTGGGCACGAAAGTGCGAGCCGACCACCCTAGCTCTTGCCGGTTTCTCAACCGCGCACGTCCGACGCTTCCCTCGTTAAGGGACGATCGCGAGCTTGTCGTGTCCGTGTCTCGTCCCGCATCAATTTGGTATCAGAGCGAGTTTGAGTCTAGGGTGTAAAAAAAAGTGTCATGTACGTCTAGTCATTAGTCGATTTAAGTCGAGTCTAGGATCATCATATTTCTAAAATAAAAAAGAAAGTATCTTTTTGCATTTGCATCCCTTTACTCGATATATCAAAAGGTGTTGTCCGAACGTTAGGCTACGCTTATCGGGAAGGCCGCACACTTGCGCGAGTGATCTTCGGATCAGTTATCTCCGCCACGTACCGAGTCTTGGTCGTCATGTCTAGAGTTGTAGTCCATTGTCTAGTTAGTTTATCTACTAGTGTTGACATGTCCAGCCACTAGTCCCCAATCACCCATGGACTCCCAAACGCCCGGATGGTGGCGATACTATCTCAAATGGAAGGATCACCCGAACCACCCCACGAGGCCCGAGACCCGGGACTTCTACGGGTCCGATGACCCGAGTGTCTATCTAGAATGGGAAGCCATCATGGACGATTACTTCGAGGTGTACATTATGTACGGGCCCATGCAAGTCGATGTTGCCAAAAGGTGACTTTTTGGTGAAGCCGCCGCAGCTTGGAGGAACATCAAATATCGGAGGGAGGATAGGAATCTAAGGCCCATCGAGTCATGGTGGGAAATGAAGAGAGCGCTTAGGAGGGCCTACATTCCCCGCCCACCTACCTCCAACCACGGAGGTCATACCACTCACCAACCCCACCAACTCACCCACAATCAAGTGGGCCACACCTCTACCCAATCCCACCCCTTCACCGCCATCCAAGCCCACCAAGGCGACCCCAATCTAGTGGCCCGCCCAGTCACCTCCAACCAGCCTCCCCTTGGCACCCCTATCCAAACCCACTCAAGTACCTCCAACCGAGTGGAAGCCCCGCTTATAGCCGAGCCTAGGACCACACCTAGGCCGAGGGACGAGGAGCGAGTCCACCCCAAGGTCCCTACTCCAACCCGCTCCTTTGAGGAATGCAAGAAAATGATTTCGGATTTGTTGGAAAGGATAAGTGCTTCTTCACCTCTCGTAGGTGCTCCATCACCACCCGCTCCTTCCGAGCTATATTCGGAACCTTCTTCTTTGGAGCTACCAAAGCCCGAGCCACCCGTGTTTCTCACGGGAACACTTTACATAGCCGAGCCACTTCTTAGTTGGCTCAAGGATGGCTTGGCCCCACATCCCTTCCCGTCCATGGACCCCACCTTACCTTTAGTTCCAGTCAACTCATTCCATACCACCTTTCGATCTAGTCACCATGTTGACACATTGGACGATCTTGTCATGTGATTGGATTCACAATGGGAGTTGACGCATCTTTTGGCGCGAGGCTTTGACCAACCCGCTAGTCTTAGCTTCACCCATCCGGCCTTCGGGTCCATTACCTCCGAGTGCACCGTGGGTTGTGTCACCACGGAGGTCCTCTTACTCCTCCCCTTATCGGACGAACCCGAATTCATACCCTTTTGTCCGAGGGAGGAATCATACTTCTTGCCTACGATCCCCGTCCCACCCGTTACAATTCAAGAAGGTGACTACCCACATCTTCAAACCTTCTACACGTGGGACCGTGACTTGTGGGAACCCACCACAAGGGGTCATACCTTCTTTGACCCTTTTGACCCCTTCACTATTAGGCTTCCCGAGTTACCACCCGTACTCCCCTTCTTCAAGGAAGCCCACTTTTACGCCCCTTCCCCACGGGATGGGCCACCTACATCCACCAATCCCGATCCACCTACGCCCGGCCCTTCTAAACCACCCGAGTCACCCACATTCAAAAGACCATTCCCGCATAACCACACCCGACGTATAGGTGTTCCCCATGCCATCCATTCCCAGTTGCATAACGTGCATGCATGGCACATATTCGGGTGTCCTGGTCCACCGCCACCCATGTACGGGTCGGACTAGCAGTAGGTTTGTCTCGAGTCATGCATGAGTCCGTATTGTTTCTTCTTTGTGTGGTGTGTTTCGAGTCGATTGTTGTGTGTATTGCATGGTAAGTCTGCATGAGTCTTGTGCAAGCTCGTTGTCGGTCTCTTATGAGTAAGAGGCGAGTGGACTCACTTGATGAGTATGGGATCGGTTTCACATCTATACCCGGATCAGTCACCTATAGGGACTCAGCGGTGATTCCTAGTGAGTCTTCGAGTTGTTTTCTTCCCTTTTGAGAGTGCCCCTTCGGAGTGACCACCTTTAGCCCATAGCAGTTCGCATATCGAGTATATATGGAATGAGCAGGTGACGATCACTTGGAGCGGAGCATACCCGCGCTACTTGGCACGGTGACGGATCCGCCGGAGTACTCGAGCATCCCTACCCCTACTCGACGGGGTCGAGTTCCTCCCACCCGGGGAGAGTTGATGGGAATCGACACCGAGCCAGTACCTTTTCATATTGCATTTATATCCTTTAGTTTATTTTTATATCCACGGGAAAGTATACGCGCAATTGTACGGCTTTATCGGCCAATGCGTCACTCCCGTAGATTGTGTGGGTTTCTATGTAATTTGTCAGGAGGACCAGCAAGGGGGCCCTCAGCCCTTTCCCATTGGTCCATGTCATCTTGTGGGGCTGGTCAACCATCCTAGGTGGACATCTAGAAGGTTGGACTAGTCATATGCCACATGGGTAGACAAGTGGCCCATTTTGTCCAAGGTAGGCCACCTACCATTCAACCTTACATATAGTCAAGGGGGCGCCCCATTCCACTAGGATTAGTTTATATTTTTTGTGTGTTTATCACACTTAATCCCAGCCCTTGATTCCCCTTCCCTAGATCCAAGGGTCCACATTGCATTTGATGTAAACCATATATAAGCTTGTATTTTCATGTGAAATTCAATGAAAAATCAGAAAAATTTGTGAAAGTTTGAAGCTAGCTGAGCCCCAGCCCTCTCTCCTCTGGTTCTCCCCTTCCCAAGCCCCCATTCTATAGTGGTATCTCCTTTCCCCCACCTCCGGTGATCATCGGTGCCGCCGCCGCCGCCGCCGCCGTTCGTGCCGCCATCGAGCCGCCTCTGCAGTTCTGTCTTCGTCCGACCACAGAAGCTTCCATGAATTGTCTGTCTCAGTCATGAGCTTGGATTGATCTGAATTTTTTATGGTGTGTTCAGCCCTTGCATCCCAAGATCCACCTAAATTTTCACGCCATAATTCCATCTTTTAGTATTTTTACATTTTCGTCTAATCTATCATCCCAGATCTGCCAGGTTTCTGTCTACAGTGACAGAACCTATGAGTTCTCCCCCTCCGACCATGTTATTGATTTGTCCAAGACCTCCTAATTTTACTGGGAGTTCTGTCCATCATCCCCTACCTCCACAAATTTTATTAATTTTTTATCAGCCTTCTATCTATTTTTAGAAATTCGTGTTCTTCCTCTGATACAGTGTTTTTAGTCAGATCCCAGATCCGACCACCCTTCACTTCTAAAATCCGAAAAAATCACCACCACCTCCAAATATAGATCCAAAAATATTCCTGGTTTCCTCGTTCGATTTCCTACAACCTTGCTGAAGAACACATCTTCAAATTCGGACATCTACTTCACGGTCAAAGGCAATCAACAGGAAAGTTCTCTGCAGATCTGAGTCTTCGGTTATTGTACAACAGTAGCATATAAAATTCGCCAACATAAAGTACAAATCTGGTGAATTTTTCTGAAGGCCACTAGATTGTAGTACTTCGAAGCAGCTTTCCAACGGCTCTGATCTCATTGCATTCCGACACCGGTGCTGGTCCCAGCGTCCGTTCTCGTCGGAGCGCGCGCTGAAATACAGAACCGGCAGATTTCCGATCGGTTTTTTCGACCGGTGCCGAACGGAGCCGCCCGGCCTCCGGCCGGCGAACCAGCGTGCCGCCAGCCCGGGGAGCGCTTCTCCAAGTGTCTCCACTACAGCGGTACCACCGGGTCCAACACGGCCCCTCCGGACAGTACGTGGGCCCCACGGTCGTGAACACGTGTGTAGCCGAATCAACACACGAAGCTGCCCGTCAACCCGAATTCGGTCCTCCCGGGCCCATTTGTATAGCCCTTTACCTCCCTGCGTGGAGTGGACATGTTCCCGTTGCTGTAATTATTGTGTGTTAAGTTTCTCGGGAGTACGAGTTTCGGCCGGGTCCGTCTTCCCCACGCCGAGCGCGTGGAGGTATCGTTCTCACTCCTTACACTCGGCATTTGCTTATTTTCATATACACTTGTTTATGCCGCTGCTAGAGAGCATGCTTTAGGTCCGTTAGCTCGCTATATTATCATTCACCGCTGCTACGAGAGAGAGCGTGACCGTCCCGTGACCCGATCCGGGCACGAAAGTGCGAGCCGACCACCCTAGCTCTTGCCGGTTTCTCAACCGCGCACGTCCGACGCTTCCCTCGTTAAGGGACGATCGCGAGCTTGTCGTGTCTGTGTCTCGTCCCGCATCACTAATGTTCGTACCCCTCGCGTCTCTCTCTCACTCAAGTCGGCGTGTGCGTCTCTCTCTCATTCAAGTCGGCGAGTGCGTCACTCATCTCACTCAAAGCGGCGTGTGCGTCACTCATCTCACTCAAAGCGGCGTATGCGTCACTCTCTCACTCAAGTCGGCGTGTGCGTCTCTCTCTCACTCAAGTCGGCGTGCGCGTCTCTCTCTCTCTCTCAAGTCGACGTATGTGTCTTTCTCTCACCCGAGTCGTGCGCATCTCTCAATCTCGCCCGTCTGTCTCACTCTCGCTAGTAGTCAAAGTCGCATTCATTCCTGCACACATTCATTCAGTCATAGAGCAAAATAAAAAGCATATCACTACCATGTCATATCACATCATATGTACAAAAGTCGGGCCCAGTACAAAAGTCAAGACTGTCCTCTCCCTGGCCCATGTCGCTGTCTCCACCACCCTCATGCCTCTTTGAGGGAGGCATCGCTGATGTCGCCTCGTCGCGCTGACGCCGCCGGCGCTGATCGTCCTCCTCGTTCCTCCACTGACCGGAGGAACCCGTGAAGTAACTCCAGACGAAACCGTGTGTGCCGTGGCTGACACTCGGAGTCCCGCTGCATGATCACCGGCTCGTGTCCTTATACGCTCGTAGCTCCCCACGTAGCTCGGCCGTCTCAGTCCGGCACCGCTCCGCCTCGATCCGGTAACGCTCTACCTCGGCCCGATGGCGATCCGCCTCGGTCGCACCAGCCCGGAGTCGCTCTAGCTCGGCCCGGAGGAGTGCCGTCTCCAACGTGTCCGCCGGCCGGCTCCGCGCAGCCTCCTCCCGCACGCGGGCCACCTCCTCTCTAGCCGCTGCCCGGCTCTGCTCTAGCTCTGCCCGGAGGCGGGTCAGCTCGGACGTCTGCATCCACAT
Organism: Amorphophallus konjac; assembly: GCA_022559845.1. Taxonomy (NCBI): domain Eukaryota; kingdom Viridiplantae; phylum Streptophyta; class Magnoliopsida; order Alismatales; family Araceae; genus Amorphophallus; species Amorphophallus konjac. The sequence goes on from CM040121.1 coordinate 15,963,783, forward strand.
ATCATTGTTAGTCAGTTGCATAAACATTTCATTTATAAGCATAATAAGCAAAGGGAAGTTTAGAGTTGCATACCCTCTCGGTGAGTGCTACCTCGGCCGCCTTAGCCCGCGTCACCATCCTGGTGAAGTCCGCATCTCTCTCAGCCTGGTCGACTGGAGTCCGGGTCGTAGAAGAGGAAGGAGCGTCTGGTCCCGCCCTCTGAGCTCCCTCGGCGCGCTGCATCCAAATACTCCAGGTCAGTCACATGCATAAATTGCACAATTTAAAGAGTTTAGGGTTTAGAGAACTCACCAGTAAGGCGAGGGCCTGCCTGGCCTCATCTCGCTCCCGGATGGTGGAGTGTAGAAGTCCCTGCAACTCCGCCAGTCGTCCCGCAGGGTCGATCTGCATTTAGAAGTCCATGTGTTAGTGCATCATCATATAGGAATCATAAGCATGATAGACATAGTTTAAGTTTAGAAGTCACACCGGTCGGTGAGCACCATGAAACATCTGGTCTCGGTAGTGCCGAGCATACGCAGTGTAGTACGCGCCGTCACTCTCTGCTCGGGCAGTCACTGCTCGCCCCCGTGTGGTCCAGTCGGTGACATGTGTGGCGTTCCTCGCTGTCCAATCGAACGCCTCGCCGAGTCCTCGCGTCGTCCTCATCACTCGTTCTCCTGCCTTCTCAGGCGCAGGGAACTCCACCGCGGGCTGATGGACCCCGATGGTCCTCATCACCAATCTAAAGTGTAATGGCTCCACCACATTCATGCAGTGAAGTCACACGTCTCGTCTAGAGAAGGCAAGGGCGCCAACCACCCATGGCTGACCCTCCTGGCCCTCCTCCGCGTAAGGTGTCCACCGTACCTGCAAAGAGTAGAAAGTCGCATCGACATCAGTCTCATATAGAAATTGCATTTAAATTAAAAATCTAAGTTTAGAAGCGTACCGAGGTGTACGGTAGAGCGTCTAGGTCGTCCTGCAGCTCCCGGACCTGTCGTCTCAGAGCGGTCATCTCCCGAGGTGCTGTCCACCTCCGTGCAATCGGCAGGAGCCCAGGACGGGTCTCCTCGTCTCTGCCTAGCCCCCGTAAGCGCACGTAGGCCCACACCTGCATCACAGCGTCGTGTCAGCATTTAAGAAGCATATAGAATCGCATAATTAAGTATAAGATAGAGAGTCGTACCTGGAGTAAGGGGGAGAAGCCCCCAAGCATCGTCTGACGCGCCGTCGAACTCAGGGTGTCAAAGACGAAGGCGAGGACCGCCGCTCCCCAGGCGTAGTCCCCAACGTGCTCGAGCTTCTGAAGGAAGGGGAGGAAGCGGCAGCTCATCACGTCCGCTCGCGTGGAGAAGAGAAGCCTCCCAAACATCAGCATCAGGAACCGCCGTAGAACTCGGTCTGCCTCCGCTCCCGGCCCAGCAGCTACCCGCATTCGCACTAGCTCCACCAGCCGCTGCAAGTGCTCCTCCGGTCGCTCTCCGACTGCAACTCCTGCTCGTCGCAAACCCAGGCTGTCCTGAAGACCAGTCCGGGGAAGAAGGGTCGACTGCCTCTCGGGGCGCCGTAGCTCTAGGCCCAGCAACTCCCGAGCCATCCCCCGGTAGTCGGGAAAAGTAGTCCCACTAACCGGTGACCCGTGCACTCGAAGGCCAGTGAGCCTGGCCACGTCCTCCAACGTGTAGACCATATGCCCCCACGGGAAAAGGAAGGCGCGACTCACTGGGTCCCAGCGATCGTGTAGGGCATAGAGCAGAGCTGCGTCAAATCGACACACGTCAATGCTCAGGAATGGGGCGAACCCCATGGCAGCCAACCGCTCCCTCTGAAAGTCTGGCAGTGCTAAGTACACTGCGCGGACCTGCAGCCACGAGGTACGGGTCCTGCACTTTTCCTGCATTCATTCATTCATTTTAGTAATTAATTTAAGTTTTTTGTTCCATTTCTAAATAAGAAGATCAAGCTTTGAATCTCCGTCATAAGAGCGGTTCACAACGGGCCGCTCGTCCCTTGAACGGTCCCATATTCACCGCTGTATTCCTCTGGTCCTGTCGATTTGAACGGGCTGATGTTGACCGTCCTTAACTTGGACGGGTCATCATGCACCGTTTGTCCCTCAAGCTTCCTAGGGTAGAACGGCCACTCCTGGGCCATGTAAATGTTGGACGGTCCTATGGGGACCGCATTGTTCTGCGTTGATGGTGCGTTGAACGGACCAAAGTGGCCCGTATGTTTTTTGTACGGTGATCCTCTCACCGTCCCTACTTTGTTCGATTCTACTGTTGAGTGAAGTTGAACAGCCTGTTCCTAGCCGTATGAATGTTGGGCGGTCCTATGTGGGCCGCATGGTTTGGTTTGTGCGGTTTCTGTTCAACCGATCTACCGTCGTCTTCTCCGAAGACGATAAGGGTTCCCCCGCCGGATGGAGGCCGCCATGGCTCCCCTAACTGGCCCCTAAGCATCTCTAAACCTCCTAAAAAGCCCCTAAACTAGCACGCATTGAACAAAATTAAAGAAAATGAGAGAGGGGGGGGCCTACCTCGGGGTCACGGGGTTTTTTGGCCGCCCTCGCCGGCGCGTCGTCTCCGGCGACCTCGCCCTCTCCAGTAGTGGCTTCTTCTTCGGCTGCGACCACGGCAAGCTCTTCCATGGTCACCTCCGGTGTCTCCTCTTCCCCGGCCGACGGTGGCGGTGGCGGCGGCAACGGCGAGTCCTCGCCGGTGGCCGACGGCCGGGCCGCTTTGTGCTTCATCCGCGTCATTGTTGAGATGAGAGGGGGAGCGGGCTTTGAGATAGGGAGAGAGGGTTTGAGAGGTTGGGAGTAGGGAGATGGGAGATTGAGAAAGGGGTTTTCAGTTTTTCGAGGTTGCAGAGATGAGCGGTCTATCGTTAGACCGTTTGTCGTTTGAGCGGTTATACTCTAACCGCACGTCCCCAACGGCCACTTCCTTTGAGTCGGTTTGAATTCTAGCTTTAAGCGGTCTATGTTGGACCGTTCTTCATTTGAACGATAGTTTGGTGGCCGTTCATCCCCAGTGGTCTGCCGCTTTGAGTCTGTTCAAGTGCCAGGTATGCACGGGTATATGTAGACCGTTCTTCCTTTAGTGCGGTTGTAATATGGCCGTTTATCTTGAATTTGAATCATGAATGTCAATATTTTTTTTGGGAATATTGTTGCTTAACCATCTTATGTAGTGTCACCCCATTCAGTTCCGCCGTTTCGCCTGCACATGTAAGTCAGGTATGGCTTTCTATCCCTACATCCCTTATTGCATTATAATATGGTACTATTATATATTATCTCGAGAACCAGTTGGTTATCTATGTGTCCCAGGATCTGACGTTCCCCTTCAACAAAAACGATGATAATCCAGATTCACGTACTTAATCTTTGGATAGACCGTTGAGTTGGGATGTCACGAGGAGGATGGTTCTATCCCGCACGCTGTGGTTGCGGATGATATCTTGACTCTGATTTTCCCAGCTTAGCAATATTATTCTCGAGTATTTTATATTTTTCTTTCTTTGCATTCATTTTGAGCCCAGCACGCATCATACGCATCTTTTGAGCTTTCATGCCCCATGGTTTGCTTGAAGAATGTCCCATCAGTGATGGTCAGCTGTACGTTCGAATGCTTGAGTGAGAGAAACTAATTCCACTCTGAGTTGGAAGGTTTTCTTTGGTCAATTCGTTTGGTTTGGTTGATTGAAAGGTCCCCGTCTGGAGTTTTAGCTTGTTTCTTTTAAATTTTGACGCTTGCTTTTGTGGCCTCCTCATTGGACCGCGGGATTATGTCCCCCATGAGGTTGGTCTTGCCGGTCTATTTTCATTTAGTTTAGTTCCTCCAGACTGGTGTTGCTCTCGGTTTAATCATTCCGTGTGTTTGGTTCAGAGTTTTCCCGAAGATTCCGGTTGCTTGTTGGTGAAAACGAGTGTCGTTTTACCTTAACGCCCGCTCTTTCAGTCCACTCCGCTGCATTTTCGCTCCACCTCCATGTCCCATGTCACTTCCGCTTCACCTCCGCTCGCTCCCCTACAAAGAGGACGTTAAGGAGGGGCATCTGTTGACACCCGTTTTACACCGATAAGTTGAGTCGTTTCTCTTATTCGCTTTTTTGATGCCTCGGGTAGACCGTCACTCGTTGGGACTATTTTCAGGTGTATTTTGGGCCAGTTTTATGTGTAACCTCCCTCCTTGGTGGAGTCCGCATCGATTCGAGGCTTGTTGGGCCTTGGTTTTTGGTTGATTGAACATGTTTATAAAAAATCAAGCGTCCAAGAGCATGTACGGTTCAACCTCAGCCGTTCCACACTGGAGCGGTTAGATATGGACCGTTCATACATTTATGATTGATTTCTAAGGATTTTCTGAATTTTCACCGACAGGGCTTTGAGCGGTCCTCTCCTAGCCCTTCAACTACATGAACGGTCTTACTTCAACCGCTTATACCTCAGAGTCCTACGCTTGCTAATTTCCTCAGATAATTATCAAACTAATTGAATTATCACCGACAAGGCTAAAACGGCTTGTCCTTGGCCGCTCTACAGTTGAACGGTCTCAATGGAGCCGTTCTTCTATAAGAGTCCAACGGCGGGCGTTTTGGTCAGTTCGAGGGATAATTGGGATTATTTTCTGGTTATTGGAATTTCCACCGACGGGCTTGGACGGTTATCATGTAACCGCCCCTCTTGTTGAGCGGTCTATCGTAAGACCGTTCATCCCATCGATTGTGGAATTGTTGTGCGGTACCCGCGACCAGATGGTCGGGGTTGCACTTTGGACAACGTGTCCAAGTTGGCCGTGTCCTGGGAGACAGGCCTCTACGGCATGGTTGCCGTGGGTTTTTACTTCGGTAAGTGGTACTAGTGTAGTTCGGTAGCCCCCGACCGTGAGTCCGGGGTGCAGTTCTGCTACAGTAGGAGTAGCTATAGTGCCGAGTTTTGACCGGCCACCGGTTCGCTATTCTTGCTGTAGTTGTAGCTTTCCTTTCCGCTACCGCCGTTGTTTCTGGTTGGGGTTCCACAGGATCCCTGCTGAGTCTCTATTTTGGAGACTCATTCCCTACTTTTCAGGTGTGACGGTTCTTCCTCGATGTTCGAGGGCGCGGTGCGGAGGTTCTCTGTTGCCATCTCGCAGGGCCGAGTGTTCACTTGGCATGTGGTACGTTTTTACTGCTTTAGACTGTACTTTCTATTAGACTGGACTCTGTTGTAGCTGTAGTTATTTATTTATTTCTATTAATTGTTGAATTGTCCTGCTTTATTTCCTATTTCTTTGTGCCTCCACACTCCTTTTAGCCCTTCCGAACTCTCCCGGTTCGTGGGCGGCGGTTCGAGTCTCGGGTTATCGGGCCTCTCCTGGTAATCGGATTCTCGGGTCGTCACAGCTGGTATCAGAGCCGAGGTTGTGGACGTACATAGGAATTCGAAATACTGTAGTGATTAGAGTCCATGAGGTCCAATACAGTCGGCAGATGGCTTAGGATTTTGTGCTTGTTTTTCCGCCTAGTTTCTCGCTTGAGAGCTTGAGTGCGCTGCGTGGCGCTGTGAAGGTGGTTGCTGTCCGCGGCTTTCGTGCCAGCATGGGGTCTAAGGATCGAGCTCGAGAGCCTTCTCCCTCATCGGTGGTGGCCCTGGTTGTGCTGCGTTGGGCAGAGGTTGCTGGCAGGCGTGAGCTCGCGGTGCTGCGTTCGAGGAACCTGCAGCATGGTCAGGTGGCTGGAGAGGATTGTCCGTGGTTAAGTGGCCGTGAGCGTGCTTCGAGAGAGTTGCTGTCGGTTTTGGCCACTCCAGCTTGAGGTTTGTCCAGCTCTTGAGGTGTTCTGGTCGAGAAGTGTGCTCGGGTGAGCGGAGGATCTTCTCGGTGAGCAGCTGTTTCGTCGAGCCTGATGTTCTTGTCGTGCTTTGTGGCATCAGAAATGACGTGTTAGTTCCAAATGTTCTGCGGATTTCGAGGCAGGATTTGGTAGAGATGTCCCGGTAAGTCTTTGCTCCTGCGCTTCTGTCAGTGGATGGGTTGTGTTCGCCCTGGAGTTGGCTTGAGATGTGAAGGCTCCACGGCGAGTTTAGGACTCGAGTATGAGCGTCGGTGGTTGTCGTTATGGCTCGTGTTGCGGCTCTTGGCGTGGTGTGTTGCAGTTCGAGGAATTGCAACGGTGGTGCATCGAGAGATGCTGTGATTGTGATCCGACGTGACACTCGTCGAGTGTGTCGGAGGCGTTGAACTGATGGAAGCGATGGTTTTCCTTGGTACTGGATGGTGCTGTTTCCAACGTGCGCGAGGTTCGAGGTCAGGTCGAGCGTGGAGTTATTCCGTTGGTCGGAAGGGCGTTTGGTTTCTCATTTGGTTGGAGAGACTGTGTTGGGCTAAGGTTCATCGTCTTGCATTGCCTATTCGGATTGGTTGGTCTTGTGTGCTCCTTGTCTTGGCCAGGTGGTTGCCTGTGAGAAGTTGTGCCCATTCCCTTGCCGTGTAAGGGTGCTGGTGCTTTTTCGAAAGGACGAGTGCTGGTCGGGCGGTGTTCGCATCCTTGGCTGTACGCGCGTGGATCAGAGTGCGCAATGGAAGCGTGGTGGGCCCATAACCCACTGGTTCAGGATCGTGGCGTTGGTTGCTACGGGCGGATTCCTGAGGTTGCGTTGAACATTGGAGGATTGGTTCCTCTATGTGAAACGTGTTGTTGCCATGTCATTGCCCGAGATATCGTGATTCTTGGCACTAGCAGGGCGGAGTGTTGGGAAATGTGCTGGCTAGTGTGCCGCATGAGTACCCTATTCCTGTGATGGAAGCCGTGTCAGGCATCGGTGTTGGACCCGGATGGGGTTGTTGGGGATGTCGCCTGACGGAGGTCGAAGGATTTGATGAGACCAGTCGGAAGAGTGACACTTGTGGGCGGAGGCCTTTTAGTGAGATTGGCGTCGGAATGGTGGTCCTTGACGGGACGTTGGTGTCGCAATGGTTATCCCCAGTTTGGTGACCAGCATGGGATGGTTCCCCTGTAAGTCTGAGTCGAGTGAGGTGATGACTGAAGACACAAGGATCTTGTCATTTGGTTTCATCGTGCTCCCCGAGAGGGTCGAGTTGGCGCGATGATCAAGCTCGGATGCGGAGTCCGAGAGGAGTGCAGCTCGAGAGGTGGTAATTGTCTGTGTGTGAGTTAGCGGATGGCCTACTGTGAGTTGGATCGTGCCTGTTGGGCCGGCGGAGGTTCCCCGTTGACGTGTATCTGTCAACCAATGGATGGTCTTTCACAGACAGAAGATGCTGGTTGTTGCGGCTCGAGCGTGGCGAGAGCCGTGTACCAGCGAGACCTTGGGTGGTCGTTTCTGTGATGTGCCTTTCCGGACGGGATCTGGGCTTTGTCAAAATTTGTCCTCTGACAGAGTTGGCACAGTGATATGTCTGGCTTTCAGCTTGCCATGCGTGAGGTGATTCTTGGCGCTGAGCCGTTGTTCTGGTTGCGGTCTGTCAAGATGGCTACATGAGCTGGTGGGAGCTCGGTTTTGACTGTTGCTTTGTGTCGGGCGTGAGACCAGTCGGCGGGTTTACGAAACTGGCGTCTGGGTCATCGGCCAACCATGGGTTGCATCGATAGCTGTTTCTCGTGCGAGGGCTGTGTTTCCTCGGTAAGCAAGATGGTGGCAGCGGTGCCGTGATTGGTTTCCGTGGTGTCTGAGGTGACGCTGGACTGTGTCCCTTGGTATATGCCTGCTCTGATGGCCGGTGTGTACGGTGCGCGGAGCGAGGTGTTGTTTGTGATTATAAGTCTGGCTACGTCGCTCAGGATCGGTGTTTTCGTGAGAATCGAGGTTCTCTGTGCTGGGGCTCTGACAGCGTTGTCAGTTGGTTCAGTGTTCTTCCCCTGTGACTTCGTGCTAGGTCCTGAATTTCGAGGACGAAATTCCTTTAAGGGGGGAGGGCTGTAATGCCCCGGGTTTTTTGGATCCTTCTTCATGAATATCGGATCAGCATTTCCGGTGAATCTGGCTCTGTTGTGTCCGAAATGATGTTTCGGACATCTTTCGTGTTCGGATCAGTGCAATCCGGAGCTGTTTCGGAGGCCCGGAGCGCGTCCACAACTTTTTCGCGTGTGTTTTCCGATTCCCGGTGTGTGTTTCGGTAATTCCTTCGGAACCTCGTTGCGGGTGAACCGAGTCATTCACCTGGTCACGGGTGGTACCATCGCGATCAGTGTGTTCCGAGAATCGCGAGGGTGTGATTTTCTATTTTTCGATATTTTTCAGATTTTCCTATATAAACCCCCTCCTTTTTCTCTCTCCCCCTCTCATTTCTCACACTCTCTCCCTCTCTCTTCTCACGCTCTCTCCTCTCTCCCTCTCTCTCCGGCGGCCGACGGGGCAGAGTGCGGGCGAGGCAGGGATGACGCGGGTGAGGCACGGGCGAGGATGGATGAGGATCGAGGCGGTGGAGGCGCGGTGAAGCTCGGCCGCGAGTTTGTGGAACGGCGAGGCTTCAACGGCGTTTTCTTCACGAATCGGCGAGCTCGGGGCGCGAAATCTTCGGTGGAGGTAGGGAGATGGACCCCCAGCTCATGCGCTTCCTTTCCCGCGAGTTTTGTAGGCCGTGGTGAGCCGAGCGTGCTAATCGGGGAGATTTGGGGGAAAAAATCATATTTTAGGGCTTGTCGACCGATCTCCCACTTCATTACGTTTTTGGCCGATCCGAGGCCTTAGATGCATGCTGGGGGCTTCCCCCTCGTTTTCCCCCTCTCCCGTGGAGGTATGGGGGCGTGGGATATTTTTCGGGTCATTCCCGCCGTTTCGCTCTCGGACGGGTGTGACGGTCCTTCCAGTGACCGTCACAGCCTATGACGCCCCAGGGTGGGTGCGTCGCAGGGCCCGTTTAGCCTTTTGGTGGTCTATGTGTGTGACGGTCCCACGATAGACCACCACGGCACTGTGACGCGCCTGGGTTGGACCGTCAGGGACGATCTGACCGTTGACTTTCGGTCGTTGATTTTAACCGTTCGGGGTCAAGGCCTGTGACGCACCAAGGCAGGCGCGTCACAGCCTTGTAACGCCCCTGTGTTGGTGCGTCAGAGCAGACGTGTACCCACCTTGTAATGCACCAGAGTTGGTCCGTTAGAGCATGTGACGCACCGAGCGGGACGCATCACAGTTGGTTTCATCTTGTCCTGTGACGGATTAGAGCTGGCGCGTCACAGACTGTGACGCACCAGGGTAGGCGCGTCACACTCAACTTTGCACCGAGCGTCTGACGGCCCTTTCTTGGTGCGTCATAGTGGTTGTGACGATCGAGACTTGGACGGTTACAGACTGTGACGGCCCAAGCTTAGATCGTCAGGCTCTGTGTGGTGCCGAGATAAGTTTTCGTGTTCTCCGCGATCCTTTCGCGTTGTGTCGGTCCCTAGTCGACCCGGTCGTGACCCAGTGGTCGACTTGCGGTCTTATGAGTGCCCCAGACACCCGTGGGATTCTGTGTCCGTGTTTTTAGGGTGTCGGGAGGACCGTGCTACCTCGTTTAGCGTGCCCGTGGGTTTAAGAGTCTGGATGACTTCTCGCGTGTCGGGTATTCATGTTACGCTAGACCGAGTCACCGTGTATCGGTGTGTGTGCGGTGGGGTCTCCCCCGCATGTCATGAGCTTTCCTGGAAGATGATTCCTGTAACGACCCGAGAATCCGATTACCGGGAAGGCCCGATAACTCGAGACTCGCACCGCCGCCCACGAGCCGGGAGGGCTCGGAAGGGCTAAAAGGAGTGTGGAGGCACAAGGAAATAGGAAATAAAGCAGGACAATTCAACAATCAACAGAAATAAATAAACAACTACAACAGAGTCCAGTCCAACAGAAAGTACAGTCTAAAGCAGTAAAACGTACCATATGCCAAGTGAACACTCGGCCCGGCAAGCTGACAACTGAGAACTTCCGCCCCGCACCCTCGAACCTCGAGGAAGAACCGCCACACCTGAAAAGTAGGGAATGAGTCTCCAAAACAGAGACTCAGCAGGGATCCCGCGGAACCCCAACCGGAAACAACGGCGGTAGCGGAAAGGAAGCTACAACTACAGCAGGAACAGCAAACCGGTGGCCGGTCAAAAAACTCGGCACTACAGCTACTCCTACTGCCAGAAGGCAGACCTCGATCACACAGTCGAAGCTACCGAACCACGCTAGTACCACCTACCGAAGTAAGAACACACGGCAACCATGCCGTAGAGGCCTGTCCCCCGGACACAGCCGACCTGGACACGCTGTCCAAGGTGCAACCCCGACCATCCGATCGCGGGTACCGCACAACAAGACCCAACCTCGGTAAAGCCACTAGCACTAATCTCACGGCGCAAGAACCGACACACGCACCAAGGTGAAACAACCGAACTCACCGGTCAACACGACCAAAAACCCGAAGGTCAAAGACACAGAGACTGACAGTCTGTCACTCCGTACTCGACATGAGTACCACCCACTAGAAGCACAACCGGTAGCGTCCCCTGACGTCTTACACCGCACCGCAGGTGAACCGCCTGACGTGGTAGGTCCTACCCGAGGTGCGAACACCGTACAAGTAACCACAACAAGTGACTAGCTGGGGTCACGCCCGTCGACGTGCGTCCACTGTCCCCAACCACGTGTGCACACACAGACCACGCGTCCTAGGTCTGGCCCTCTGACTGGTTTTCCACCGCAGCCGGACTCTAGCTACGACGAGGGGCCCGACGGAAACCAATCTAACCGTCCTCAGGGTAAGCCCGTACACCACTCCCTGGTGCGACCAGCACACGCGTACTGGTAGGCTACGACTAGTGGAGGGTCACTGAAGGAGTAGACTCTCTAGTCAACGGAAAACAACGTCCGAATCCGACGACGTACGGGGACCACCCCACGTACCGGCCCCGTCGCACGGTGACCACAGTCGGAGAAGAAACGGGACTCACAGTCCACGGCCACGCACGCACCGTGCACTAGAGTCGAGAAAACTCAAGTGGCGCTAAGCCACTGGACTCTGGACAGTCCTCTAGACACACTACAGCCAACGGTCCTTGAGTCACAAGACTCGGGGTCAAGACCGTTGCACGCAACAGCACAAGGCCGTCGATCTAGCCCAATCTCTAGGTCCAAAACCACGATATCACGAATACTGAGACAGCTCACAAGCCACCAAGACTGTTCCCTCAGGAAGGGAACGCAAGGGAGCACGGCCACACGGAAAAACACAGAGGCACGATTCCTAGGGCAGCACACAAGCCGCCATGTCGATTTCCCATCTCGAAGCAAGCGGGAAACCTCCAGCCCCAGGCCGGACAACTGGACTCGCAGTCCAAGGCCAAACACATGGCCCACACGGGAATCGCTTTCCAAAGGAATCCACGATATGCGGGGGAGACCCCACCGCACACACACCGACACACGGTGACTCGATCAAGCGTAACACGAAAGCCCGGAATACATGGGGTCACCCGGACCCACCACACCGACGGGCACGTGAATCGAGGTAACACGGTCCCTCCCGACACCCCAAAAACAAGGACACGGAACCCATGGGGTGTCCAGGATACTCACAAGGCCGGAGGTCGACCACTGGGTCCCAACCGGGTCGACCGGAGACCAACACAATGCGAACGGACGCTAAAAGGTCACCCGGACCCTTAAGCGCATGGGCACGTAAAACGAGGTAAACGGAACCTCCAGACACCCCAAAACACATTCACGGAACTCCACTGGATGTCCAAGGCACACACACGGCCCAAGGGGAGCACGATCAGCCACAGACCGCCCGCCCCGGGCAGCCCGGCTAGTCCCTCCAAGAACGCGCTACGCGTGCATAGCGCGTTCAGCTAGAACGCGCTGTACGTGCCTAGCGCGTTCAACACGAACGCGCTACATGACCATAGCGCGACCAGGCCAGGTCGCGCTATGATCCTATAGCGCGACAACCAGAACGTGCTGGGGCCGTAAGGCGCGACCCAAACCGCCTTACTGTTCATCTTCTCCGATGAACGCGCCCTGTCGGGGCAGTGCGACCTTCAAGAACGCGCTACCCAAGGCTAGCGCGTTCTCAGTCCGTGCCCGAAAAATGGTGGAAACCGCGGGAAAAACCATTCCACGCCCCGTTCACCCCCAGGTGAAGGGGAAACAAAAGGGTAAACCTTCCCCAAGCCCCTAGGCATGCATCTAAACCCCTGGATCGCCCAAAAACACCATAAAACGGGAGATCCGGCTCACACCCCAAAAACATGCATTTTGCCCAAAACGCCCCGTTTAGCCCGCTCAGCTCACCACGGCCTACGAAACTCGCGGGAAAGGAAGTACACGGGCTGAGGGTCCATCACCTTACCTCCACCGAAGAAACGACGCGTCGTGGACGCCGATCCATGAAGAAAACGCCGCGAAACCCTCGCCGGCTCGCGATTGCGCCACCGAACTTCCACGCGCCTCTTCCGCCTCGATCCTCACCTGTCCTCGCTCGCATCCTCACCCGCGCCACCTCCACCTCGCCCCCGCCTCGCTCCGTCGGCCGCCGGAGAAGAGAGGGGAGAAAGAGGGCGTGAGAGAAGAGAGAGGGAGGGAAGAGAGAAATGAGAGGGGAGAGAGAGGGAAGAGTTAGTATATATAGGAAAACCCGAAAATTTGATAAATTCAAAAAATTACGAAAAATTACCTCCGCGATCCTCGGAAGGAACACAACGCAGTGGTAACGTCCCGGAGTCGGAGAACGCCACGGTTTGCCCTGCAAAGAGTTCCGACGGCACATCAGGGAAAAACACGTGTAAAGCACAAAATACACTCCGAGACCCACTAAAATGATCCGAAAAATATCCGAAAAAATCCGGGGCATTACAATTCCCGAGTGGGCCATGTGTTTGGCCTTGGTCTGCGAGTCCAGTTATCGGCGTGGCAGCTAGCTTGCCCTAGGAATCATACTTCTGTGCTTTTCGCGTGGGCCATGCAGGTGGCCTTAGACTGAGAGTCTAGTTGCCAGCCTGGGGCTGGAGAGTTCCCGCCTTTCCTTGAGAGTGGGATTTAGTTTGGCGACCTGTGTGCTTCTTTGGGTACCGTGTTTCTGCGTTTCTGCATGGCCGAGTGTGTGGCCCGTGGATTGTGAGTCCCGTTTCTTCTCCGACGATGGTCACCGTGCGACGGTGCTGGTACGTGGGACAATCCCCGTACTTCGTCGGGTTTGGACGTTATTTTCCATTGACTCGAGAGTCTACTCTCTCAGTGACCCTCCACTAGTCGTAGCCTACTTACACGCGCGTGGTCCCACCAGGGAGTGGTGGAGAGGCTACCCTTAGAGACGGTTTGTGGACCGGTTTCCGTCGGGCCCCGCGTCTAGCAGCCAGAGTCCGGCTGAGGGAAAAATCGATCAGAGGGCCAGACCAGGGACGGACGGTATGTGTGTGCACACGTGGTTGGGGGCGGTTGGACCCACGTCGACGGGCGTGACCCCAGCTAGTCACTTGTTTGTGGTTACTTGTACGGTGTCTCAGTTCCTGCTGGGCCGGAGGGAGACACCTGAGGCGCAGACTAGGACGTCAGTGGACGCATTCGGCCTTGCTTCTAGTGGGAGGCACTCATGTTCTGGACAGGGAGTGACAGACTGTCAGTTTCCGTGACTTTGACCTTCGAGTTTTCGGTCGTGTTGACCGTTGAGTTTTGGTTGTTTCGCCGTGGCGGGTGTGTCGGTTTTCGCGCCGTGAGACTAGTGCTAGTGGCTTTGCCGAGGTTGTGTCTTGTTGTGCGGTACCCGCGACCGAATGGTCGGGGTTGCACTTTGGACATCGTGTCCAGGTTGGCCGTGTCCTGGGAGACAGGCCTCTATGGCATAGTTGCCGTCGGTTTTTACTTCGGTAAGTGGTACAAGTGTAGTTCGGTAGCCCCCGACCGTGAGTCCGGGGTGCGGTTCTGGTACAGTAGGAGTAGCTGTAGTGCCAAGTTTTGACCCTCCCACCGGTTCGCTGTTCCTGCTGTAGTTGTAGCTTTCCTTTCCGCTACCGCCGTTGTTTCCGGTTGGGGTTCCAATGCACGCCGTCACACTCCCAGTGTAAAACAGAGTGTAACGCACCTGCCCTGGTGTGTTACAGACTGTGACGCTCCAATGCAGGTGCGTCATAGGGAAAAACAAAGGCAAGCTGTGACGCATGCCACTCGGTGCGTCACAGCATGTGACGGTCCACACCTGGAGCGTCACACACATGTAACGGTCCAGCCCTGGAGCGTCACATTGCCTGGGGGTGGAATAACCCTGACGCACCCACGCTGGGCCGTCACACGGTTGTGACGCGCCAGCCCTGGTGAGTCACACGCCTTGACCCCCAACGGTCAAACAACGGTCGGATGCCAACGGTCAGGACGCTCTAACGGCCCAACCCATGCACGTCACACGCCTATGGCGGTCTATCGTGGGACCGTCACACTCCCAGACCCCAGTTGGCTAAACAAGGGTTGTGACGCACCCGCCCAGGCGCGTCACACGGTGTGACGGTCACTGGAAGGATCGCCACACCCGCCCGACGGTGAAACGGCGGGGAAAGCCCAAAAAACCCAACCACGCCCCCATGCCTCCACCAGAGAGGGGGAAATCAAAGGGGAAGACCCCTGGGGACCCCTAGCATGATACTAGGCCATCAAAACGTGAAATCGCGGGCTAAATCCATAGATCGGGCGAGCTCTCCCCGAATCATGGAAAACCCCAAACCCGCTTAATCAAGCCCCTCTCGGCCTGCCCTCGGCCTATAAACCACGGAAACGAACGACGGGGAGCTAGGGAACGTCACCCTACCTCAATGGAGCGAATGCTCCGCCGAATCGATGGCGAGATCACGAAGAACGCTTTGAAAACACTCATCCCTTCACGGTTCCCCACAAGCTTTACACCGCCACGATCACCTCGCCGTCGCCCACGTCGTCACGCCGTCGCCCCGCACCGTCTGCAGCCGGAAGGGGACGTCGCCGCGGCCGAACGAGAGAGAAAGAGAGAGGGAGGGGCGGTGGTCACGGTGGGGAGAAGAGAACGAAGAATAAGAAGAAGAAGAGGGTGAGGGGAGAGAGAGAAAAGTGAGATATTTATAAAAAATCCAGAAATTTCAAAAAATACCGAAAAATAAAAAATTACGCTTCCGCAATCCTCGGAACGCACCGATTGCAACAGTACCACTCGTGCCGAGGTGAACGACCCGGTTCACCCGCAGCGAGGTTCTGAAGGAATTACCGAAACCCACACAGAAAATCGGAAAACACACGCGGAAAAAGCCGCACAACGCTTCCGAGCCTCCGAAACAACTCCGGATCGCACCGATCCGAACACGAAAGATGTCCGAAACGAAATTTCGGACACAACGGGGCTGAACACTCCGAGAAACCAGATCTGGGACCCACGAAGAAGGATCCGAAAGGTCTGGGATATTATAGCCCTCCCCCCTTAAAGGAATTTCGTCCTCGAAATTGAGAACAACCCAAGGGGTAAGAAGAGGAAGACTCACTCGAACAGGTAAGGGAACTGCTGACGCATCTCATCCTCACATTCCCAAGAAGCCTCACCACCAGAGTGTCGCTGCCACACCACCTTCACCAAGGGGATGGCCTTGCTCCGCAGGCGCTGCTCTCGCCTATCCACAACGCGGACGGGAAACTCTGGAAGAGAAAGATCTGGAGTCACCTCGGGCCACACAGAATCCTCAAGCACATGAGAGTCATCGAACATATACTTCCGCAACATCGAAACGTGGAACACGTCATGCACCGACGCCAACTCAGGGTGTAACTGCAACCGATAAGCTACCTCATCGATGCGCTCCACAATCACAAAGAGACCAACATAGTGGGGACTCAGCTTCCCACGCCGTCCAAAGCGCATCACCCCCTTCATCGGAGAAACTCTCAAGAACACACGATCACCCACGGCGAACACGAGAGGCTACCGCCTCCGGTCAGCATAGCTCTTCTGTCGACTCTGGGCCGCCAACATGTTCTGACAAACCAGGTGCACAATATCGCGGTCCCGTCAAAACACGCTCACCAACCTCAAACCAATCAAGTGGAGTCCGACACGGACGCCCATACAATGCCTCATAAGGAGCCATGTCGATGCTCGAATGATAGCTGTTGTTGTGGGCAAACTCCACCAACGGCAAGTGGTGAATCCAGCTCCCATGCCACTCTAGGCAGCATGATCTCATCATATCCTCCAAAGTCTGGATGGTCCTCTCAGACTGACCATCTGACTGAGGATGGTACGCTGAACTAAACGCCAACTCCGTGCCAAGAGCTCACTGGAAACTCCTCCAGAATCCAGAAGTGAAGCGCGGATCCCGATCCGACACAATGGAAATGGGAATCCCATGCAACGGAACGATCTGCTCCACATAAAGACGAGCCAACCTGGACACGCTCCAGCTGACCTTGACCGGTAACAACCGAGTCACCTTCGTCAGCCGATCTACCAGCAACCAAATACTATCCTGCCCACTCTGAGTTCTCGGCAACCCCACCACAAAATCCGTGGTCACGTGATCCCACTTCCACACGGGAACATCCAAGGGCTGGAGAGTACCTCCTGGTCGCTGATGCCCCGCCTTCACCTGTTGACAGGTCAGGCACCTGGCCACGAACTCTGCCACATCTCTCTTCATGCCAGGCCACCAGAACTGCCTCCGCAAATTCTGATATATCTTTGTCGCACCCGGGTGTACGGTGTACCTGCTCCCATGAGCCTCACGCAATACCGCATGACGAACCTGCTCCTCAGTTGGGACGTATAGCCTGCCACGAAATCGCGCAGCACCGTCCTCGCCGAGTTCTACATCAGCCATAGCCAGAATCCGGGGTAACTCAGGGTCCGCATGCTGAGCCTCTGTCACCTGACGGCGGATAGCAGGCGTGACTGTCAGACTCGCAAGCACTGCTAACCCTAGCTCTTGGGGAATCTTGAGACTGAAAGATACTTCGGGCACTTGTTCCCAGAGCCTCAACTTCCTCAACATTAAGGCACTGACCGCGACCTTCCGACTCAAGGCATCGGCTACGACATTCATCCTGCCCGGCTGATAAGACAGGGTGAAGTCATAATCCTTCATATACTCCATCCAACGCCTCTGCTTGAGGTTAAGGTCCCTCTACGTGAACACATACCTCAAACTCTGATGGTCAGTGAACACCTCGAACTTCTCACCGTACAGATAATGCCTCCAGATCTTCAGCGCGAAGATTACAGCCGCCAACTCAAGGTCATGGGTAGGGTAGTTCTCCTCGTGGGGCTTCAGCTACCGAGATGTATAAGCCACCACTCTACCATGCTGCATCAACACATCACCCAGTCTGACCCCGGAAGCCTCTGTACACACCACAAAACCTCCCGGCCCAGAAGGCAAAACCAACACCGGAGCCGAGGTGAGCAATCTCTTCAGCTCCTTGAAACTCTGCTCACACTCCTCAGACCAGACGAAAGGCACATCCTTCCGTGTGAGTCTAGTCATCGGGGTCACAATGCGAGAAAAATCTTGGATAAACCGACGATAATAACCCGCAAGCCCCAAGAAACTCCGGATCTCCGTCACCGACCTCGGCCTCGGCCACTGCATTACTGCCTCGACCTTGGCAGGGTCCACGGAAATACCATCACCAGAAATCACGTGCCCCAAAAAGTGCACATCACGAAGCCAGAACTCGCACTTACTGAGCTTCGCATACAACTGGTGATCTCGCAACGTCTGCAGCACCACACCCAAATGGTACGCGTGCTCCTCGGTAGACCGCGAATAGATAAGGATGTCGTACACAAATACGACCACGAACTGGTCCAAATACAGACGAAACACCCTCTGCATCAAGTCCATGAAGGATGCGGGGGCATTGGTGAGCCCAAACGGCATCACCAGAAACTCATAATGCCCGTACCTCGTATCAAACGCAGTCTTCTCCACATCAGACTTGCGAATTCTCAGCTGATAGTAACTGTACCGCAAATCAATCCTCGAGAATACTCGAGTGGACTGAAGCTGGTCGAACAAATCATCGATCCGTGGCAACATATACTTGTTCTTAATGGTCACTTCATTCAGCTGTCGGTAGTCAATGCACAACCACAAGCTACCGTCCTTATTCTTTACAAACAACACAGGCGCACTCCAAGGGGAAAAGCTAGGACGAATGTACCCCTTGGCCAGCAACTCTTGCAACTACGCCCGCAACTCCCTCAACTCAGCGGGAGCCATACGGTAGGGAGCCTTCGCCAAAGGTCCCGTATCTGGCACCACCTCAATAACGAAATTGATCTCCCGTTGGGGAGGCAATCCAGGTAAGTCCTCCGGGAAAACATTGGGAAACTCGCACACCACCGGAATGTCCTCAACATCCGGACACGGCTGGTCTACTAAGACCACAGAAGCGAGGAAACCCTGACAACCCGCATCAAGCAAACGGCAAGCTCGAATCGCAGAGATAAGAAAGCGGGAAGAGGAAGACCTGATACCTTGGAAATAGAAGGTGGGTCCACGAAGTCGCCGAAAATAAACTCTCTTCGAGCCACAATCCACCAACGCATGATGTGCCTCGAGCCAATCCATGCCCAAAATCAAATCAAAGTCCTGAAGCGGCAACGCATAGAGCCTAGACGGCAAACTCCGCCCTTCCACCCACACGGGAACCTCATCGAAGCAATACAGAGTGATCATCAAATCACCCGAAGGTAACTCCACTGCCAAATCGCAAGACAACTGGGTCACTGGTTCCTCGATGCTCAGCGTGAAATCCTCCGAAATAAACGAATGAGACGTGCCAGAATCAAACAAAACCCGAGTCGCACGACCCAAAATCTAAACGGTACCTTCCACGAGCTGCGACGCCACTGCCTCTGCCCTGGTCATGTGTGTGATCTGGCCTCGAGCTCTCTACCTGCCTCCCACACTAGCTGACCTGGGTAGCAACGGATATTGTCCCTGCTGCGGCCTCTGCTGCTGGGGAACCTGCTGCTGCTGAGGAAACTGCTGCTACTGCTGCCTCTGAGGATAGTCACGCGCCATGTGCCTTGACTGGTCACACCGAAAACAGATAATCGGCGCCGTGCACTGCCTGCCTGGGTGATGCTCGCCACACCGCCTCGCAATCCACCCACTGATCCCTGACGCTGAAACGGAATCGGCTGATGTACACTGCCCGACGATGCCAGCCCCTGACCCTTTGACTTCTTCTTATGGAAACTCTTCCCGAAGAACTTCTTGACCTTCGTGCCAAAAGACACCAATCATGTCACTGACGTTGCCGGTGTCGGCGCTCCTGAACCACCCGACGCATGCTGGAAGGAACCCTGCTGCTGGGTAGCCGACTGCTGGCTGCGACCTGACAAAGACTGCCCTTGGCTAATCGGTCCTCGAGTCCTCTGCATATCCATCTCCAAAGAAGCCGCAACGCGAGATGCTGTCTCCAAATCGGTGGCAGCATTCACAATCAAATGGTGCCTCAGCTCCTGCCTCAAGCCCTGAACAAACTGTGCGGTCTTCACCCTCTCATTCTCCATGATATGAGGTGCATACCGACCCAGCTCGACAAACCGGGCCCTGTACTGCAACACGGACATGTCGCCCTGAACTAGCTCTAAAAACTGACGCATCCGCTACGTAGCAATAAACTCTGGACAGTATGTACGCTCGAAAGCACTGACAAAGTCGCCCCACACAATCTGCTCAAGTGGACGAAGCTGGAAAGACGTCTTCCACTCGGAAGACCACCACTCCCGAGCCGTACCCTGCAATTGGTTGGAGGCCAACATCACTCTATCCTCTGTAGTACTCCGCGCGGAACTAAACACCCACTCCATCTCGTCGAGCCAACTCTGAGCCAAATCAGGGTCTGGCTGACCGCCGTAGTAAGGTGGATGAAACTGCATGAAATCCCTCACTGCTCGGCTTGGCCCACCCCTGGTCGACGAGCTCTCACCAGCCTCTCCACCGAACTGTTGCGACATAAGCTGGTACATGCCACGGAAGAAATCCTCGGCCCCCGGAAATCTCGCAGTATCCACTGCCTCGGTGGCCGCAGGTGGCACTCTACTCTGCTCCTCCTGCTCCTGCTGAACCTCCTACTGGATCTCCTGACCTCCAGCCGACTGTCCCTGCTGAGAGCGAGTGCTCCGCCTCGGCGCCATGCTCGCTCCTGAAGCAAAAGACAGAAAGCACGGGACAACAAGGTTAAGAGAAACACACGATGCCCAATGCCAGCGTCAACTGTATTTCATTGCTGTGGACTAGTGGACCACTACAATCACCTATGATTCCCGTATAATTCCACAACCGCGCTCTGATACCAGCTGTAACGACCCGAGAATCCGATTACCGGGAAGGCCCGATAACCGGAGACTCGCACCGCCACCCACGAGTCCGAAGACTCGGAAGGGTTAGAAGGATGGTGTGGAAACTACACAAGTATCACAAATAATTACAGAATTAAACAGTTATATAAATAAGTAGGAAATGAATTAACATTTTACATGGTCCACAATATAACAATAAAATAACAACAGTAGTCCACAACTAGTACAGAGACAAGAAAATGAAGTACAGATACACGGGGTATACCCCGACTCTGACCTCTGGCACTAACGTTGGGCACCTGAACCGCGCTGAGCCTCAGAAAAACTCCTCTGAAGCCTCGCCTCGCCTGAAACACGGTGAAAACACGCAGGGAATGAGTCTCGGAACAAGATTCAGTAGGGATCACTCGAACCCTACCTCACAAACGGAGAAACCGCTACGCTAGCAGTAAGTGAGTACCTCGAAAAGGAAGCCCTGCCACTACAAAACACCGGTCTCACGGCACGCAAGCCGACACACGCACCACGGCGGGAAGACCGAAACGCAACGGTCAACACGACGAAACCCGAAGGTCGAAGTCGCGACGACTGACAGCATGACACTCCCGACTCGACAGGAGTACCTCCCACTAGAAGCACAGCCGGTAGCGTCCCCTGACGACTTACACCGCACCGCAGGTGAACTGCCTGACATGGTAGTGCCTACCCGAGGCATGGACACCGAACAAGTACCACAAACAAGTGACTAGCTTGGGTCACGCCCGTCAGCGCGAGTCCAACTGCCCCCTACCACGTGTGCACACACAGACCATGCGTCATAGGTCTGGCCCTCTAACTGGTTTTCCCCCGTAGCCGGACTCTGGCTAACGACGAGGGGCCCGACTGAAACCAGTCTAAAACCGCCTCTAAGGGTCGGCCCGTACACCACTCCCTGGTGAGACCAGCACCGCGTACTGGTGGGCTACGACTAGTGGAGGGTCACTGAAGGAGTAGACTCTCAAGTCAACGGAAAACCACGTTCGCATCCGATGACGTACGGAGATCACCCCACGTACCGGCACCGTCGCACGGCGACCACGGTCGGAATGAAAACGGGGTTGCAAACCACCCGGGGCAACCCAGTGCCTGACGGTCTACCCTAGACGCGTCACAGGACTCTGACGATCTAGGCGAGACCGTCACAGACGCCTGACGGTCTAGGCTGGACCGTCACAGGACCCTGACGGTCCAATGCATGCCGTCACACTCCCAGTGTAAAACAGAGTGTAACGCACCTGCCCTGGTGCATTATAGACTGTGACGCGCCTATGCAGGTGCGTCATAGGGAAAAACAAAGGCAAGCTGTGACGCATGCCACTCGGTGCGTCACAGCATGTGACGGTCCACACCTGGAGCGTCACACACATGTAACGGTCCAGCCCTGGAGCGTCACATTGCCTGGGGGTCGAATAACCCTGACGCACCCACGCTGGGCCGTCACACGGCTGTGACGCGCCAGCCCTGGTGAGTCACACGCCTTGACCCCCAACGGTCAAACCAACGGTCGGATGCCAACGGTCGGGACGCTCTGACGGCCCAACCCATGCACGTCACACGCCTGTGGCGGTCTATTGTGGGACCGTCACACTCCCATACCCCAGTTGGCTAAACAAGGGCTGTGACGCACCCGCCCAGGCGCGTCACACGGTGTGACGGTCACTGGAAGGACCGCCACACCCGCCCGACGGCGAAACGGCGGGGAAAGCCCAAAAAATGCAACCACGCCCCCATGCCTCCACTAGAGAGGGGGAAATCAAAGGGGAAGACCCCTGGGGACCCCTAGCATGATACTAGGCCATCAAAACGTGAAATCACGGGCTAAATCCATAGATCAGGCGAGCTCTCCCCAAATCATGGAAAACCCCAAACCCGTTTAATCAAGCCCCTCTCGGCCTCCCCTCGGCCTATAGACCACGGAAACGAACGGCGGGGAGCTAGGGAACGTCACCCTACCTCAATGGAGCGAATGCTCCGCCGAATCGATGCCGAGATCACGAAGAACGCTTTGAAAACCCTCGTCCCTTCACGGATCCCCACAAGCTTTACGCCGCCACGATCACCTCGCCGTCGCCCACGTCGTCACGCCGTCGCCCCGCACCGTCTGCAGCCGGAAGGGGACGTCGCCGCGGCCGAACGAGAGAGAAAGAGAGAGGGAGGGGCGGTGGTCACGGTGAGGAGAAGAGAAGGAAGAAGAAGAAGAAGAAGAGGGTGAGGGGAGAGAGAGAAAAGTGAGATATTTATAGAAAATTCAGAAATTTCAAAAAATACCGAAAAAATAAAAAATTACGTTTCCGCGATCCTCGGAACGCACCGATCGTAACGGTACCACTCGTGCCCAGGTGAACGACCCGGTTCACCCGCAACGAGGTTTCGAAGGAATTACCGAAACCCACACCGAAAATCGAAAAATACACGCGGAAAAAGTCGCGGAACGCTTCTGGGCCTCCGAAACAACTCCGAATCGCGCCGATCCGAACACGAAAGATGTCTGAAATGAATTTCGGACACAACGGAGCCGGACACTCCGAGAAACTAGATCCGGGACCCACAAAGAAGAATCCGAAAGTCCGAAATATTACAATGACTAGCCTAATAAGACGAAAGTAAATATACATGTAGGAATACATGTATCTTACATACACACACAAATACGCAAATACGTAAATACGTACAAGTAAAATACTCATGATGCCGAGTCTTCGAGTGAGTCTCCGAGCCACAAGCTCGGTGTTGGGGCGGTGCGGCGTCGGCTCTGAGTAGTGGGTCCGATAGTGGGTCCAGTGTCCCCACCACTATATTATACTTGGACAATCATACCCTTAGCCTTTTCAACTAATGACATTCTTGTCTTAGCCTAATAAAATAAACTACAATAACCAACTTTTGACTTAGCCAAATAAAATATAAAATAATAGAATATTTGGCCTACTAAAACAAAAGCAAACAATACATGTAGTGAGACATGTATTATACACACAATACACAAATAAATACTCAGGACACCGAGTCTTCAAGAGGCCGAGTCTCCGAGCCACAAACTCGGTGGTGTCGGGGCGGTGCGGCGTCCACTGCGTGTGACTGGTCCGGTGGTGTCCCCACCAACCCTCTCGGGGCGGCTGGAACTCAACTCTATCGAGTAAGGTGGGACACTGCTCTGGTAGTGCTCCAGCAGGTCGGGATCAAGACGCTAGAGGTCTTCCCGGCTGATCTAAGAATCATCCGAAGGTGGATGGTCACGCCAGCGGATAAGGTGGCGCTGGTACACCCTGCTCCGTGTAGCTATCACCTGCTCATCCAGTATCCTCTCAATTTGCTCGCGCGGTGCTCTCAAGGTTGTGGGACGCACAGGGGTGGGCTCAATATCAATGGGAGGAGAAGATTCGAAAGTGTCATTAGGAATAGTTGTGGGTTCCTTGTAGGCCACTTGGTCTGCCACATTAAATGTAGAACTAATCCCATATTTGGGAGGTAAGTCCACAACATAGGCATTGGCGTCAATCTTCCGCAGGATTGGGAAGGGACCATCACTACGAGCTTGTAACTTTTTAACGGCTCCCGAGGGGAGTCGTTCGGGCCGAACCCGTACCATAACCAAGTCATCCTCTTGAAATTCGTGGTGACGCCTATGTGAATCAGCCAATCATTTGTAAGTCTCGTTACTGAGGCTTATTTGCTTGCTAATTGACTCATAGAGACTCTTCACATGCTGTGCAAACTCTTCAGCTGACTTGGACGTTCTAGACTCGAGGGGAAGGGGAATGAGATCAACATATTTCCTAGGTTTGTATCCATGCACGACCTCAAACGGACTCATACCTATGGACTTATTGATAGAGCTGTTATATGCAAATTCGGCTTTGGGTAAGAGAAGATCCCAAGTGCCAGAATGATCCCCTACAAGATACCTCAAAAGGTTCCCTAAACTCCTATTGACGACCTCTGTTTGTCCATCGGTTTTTGGGTGATATGTAGTGGAGAATTTGAGCTTAGTGCCAACTAGGTGCCAAGGTGTCTTCCAAAAGTAACTAGTGAACCGGACATCTCGGTCAAACACTATGGTTTGGGGGAGACCATGCAGACGTACGACTTCATCAAAGAACATGTGGGCTACTCTAGATGCATCAGATGTTTTGGAACATGCAATGAAGTGGGCCATCTAAGGGAACCGATCAGCTACAACAAAGATGGAGTCATATTTGTGAGCAGTACGAGGTAATACAATGATGAAATCCATGCTCACATTAACCCATGGTCTATCAGGAATGGGGAGAGAAGTATACAGACCAGTGTTCTATTTGACCTGTTTGGCCATTGTGCATGTCCTACACTGGGCTATAATTTTGGCCACATCTTTCTTCAGGTCAGGCTAATAAAAATGCTCCTCCACAGAATGGATGGTCTTATTTCATCCAAAGTGACCAGCAAGACCTCCAACATGCATTTCTCAAATTAGGAAGTCCCGTACATAAGTCCTTGGGACACAGAGTTGTTGTCCTCAAAAGAGAAAACAATCTCGGAGTAGATAGTCAGCAAATGTTGTCGAGGATCCAATAGACAAGGCATAGTAGGCATGGTCAAAGTCGGGACACTCTCCATAAAGTTCCTTCATGCCGTCAAATCTAGTGACCTCTACCCGATTAGTGGAAAGAAGGGAGACCCTTCGACTCAAGGCGTCGGCCACTTTATTCTCATTTCCAGTCTTATGTTTTAGGACAAATATGAAGGACTGGAGGAATTCTACCGATCGACCGTGCCTAGGGTTTATGCCCTTCTGAGAGCTAAGGAATTTCAAAGCCTCGTGGTCCGAGTATAAGATAAAGTCTTATGGTAAGAGATAGTGTCTCCAGTGTTTGGGGGCTTGGACCATAGCATAAAACTCCTTATCATATGTAGAGTACCGAAGCTTTGCATCAGAAAGGTTCTCACTGAAATAACCCACATGGTGACTTTCCTGACTAAGCACTCCTCCTATACCTACGCCAGATGCATCACATGATATTTCAAAGACTTTGGAAAAGTCAGGCAGGCGGACGACATGGGCTTTGGTCATGAGCTTTTTTATGACAGAAAAAGTCTGGGAGGCGACTTTGGTCCACTCAAAATTTCCCTTACAGATGCAATCCGTAATTGGTGCCATAATAGTGCTAAAACTCTTAATGAAGCGTCTACATAAAGTGGCTAGCCCATGGAAACTGCGAACGTCGTGGATGTTTTGGGGCTATGGCCAGTCAACTAAGGCTTGGACTTTGGATTGGTCCACAGACACTCCTTGACTCGAAATCACAAATCTGAGGAAAGTGACCCGATCTGTCATGAATTCACACTTCTTGAGATTGGCATACAGGGTTTCTTTCCTCAAAGTCTCGTAGACTTCCCTCAAATGCTGGATGTGGTTCTGAGGGTTGTGGCTATAGATGAGAATATCGTCAAAGTAGACGACAACAAAGCGACCAACGAGAGGGCGAAGGACTTCCGTCATAAGCCTCGTAAAAGTGCTGGGAGCATTGGATAGCCCAAATGGCATGACGAGCCACTCATACATACCTTCTTTTGTTTTGAAGGCTGTCTTCCACTCATACCCTGGTAGGATTCAGACATGGTGTAGCCACTTTTCAAGTCAATATTGAAAAAGATGGTGGCTTCACTCGTCATGTCAAGCATGTCATCAAGATGAGGAATTGAAAATCTATACTTGACAGTGATTTTGTTGATGACGCGGCTGTCAATACACATCCGCGAGGTGTCATCTTTCTTTGGTGTGAGCAAGACAGGAACAACACATGGACTCTTGCTCACCCTGAGGAAACCCTTTTGAATACGGTCCTCGATAATTCTTTAGAGCTTAGCATGCTCCTTGGGGTTCAATCGATAATGGGGAAGGTTGGGTAGGGTGGACCCGGGGACAAGATCAATGATGTGTTGTACATCACGCATGGGAGGGAGCCTAGAGGGCAAGTCTTCAGGGAAGATGTATTGGAAGTCCTGCAGAATTGCCTGGACTTCAGGTAGAACTGAGACTTGAGACTCCTCATGTGTGATAGTGACGACAACAGCCCAAACAGGGACACCCTCATCAACCTCTCTGTTTAGCTCTCGAACACTTATGAAGTTAAGGCGCCTAACTAGGTCGTGACCAACCTTAGGGGCCTTAGGAACGGGTGTGATAGGTGCATGAGGAGAGGGAATGGGAAGTTTCCCTTCATTGGGAGTTCGGGGACTCTCCTGAACCTTGGGGGTTCCAGTGGGGGTGGAGGTGGAGCACTTTACCAGGGTCACCTTTGGGGGTGCCGGGTACAACTGAATCTTCTTTCTATTGTGGAAGAAGGAGCACTGGTTGGATCGACCGAATGTAGTAAGGTCTACATCATAGATCCACGGTCATCCTAGGATGATGCTATCGACCTTCATATGCACTACATCGCATATGATCTATCCTTGGTAGGACTAGAATTGGATGGGAATGACACATGTAGTGGTGACTGGGATAGACGTGTCGTCAACCCAAGCCACGTTGTATGGCCTACGATAAGGGTGCGTAGGTAGACCTAGATGGGAGACAAAATCTGAAGAGACTACATTGAGACAACTCCCGTTGTCAAATATCACCTTACAGGGTTGGGATTTCACCATGATGTAGGTTTGGAAGATGGAGGTTCTACGCCAGTCGTCCTCCTAGGGGTGTGTTAGGATGCAGTGAACTACACCCAATCGTCCATGGCTAGATCTCTCGGTAATATCTCCAACTTGCATGTACTCGACATGCGTGCCATCAAATCCTGCCTCTATTTCTTCAAACTGGACGATGAGGTCAGGACCGGACTATTAAAACAAAAGCAAACAACACATGTAGTAAGACATGTATTATACACACAATACACAAATAAATACTCAGGACGCCGAGTCTTCAAGAGGCCGAGTCTTCGAGCCACAAACTCGGTGGTGTCAGGGCGGTGCGGCGTCGACTGAGTGTGACTGATCCGGTGGTGTCTCCACCAACCCTCCTGGGACGGCTGGAACTCGACTCTGTCGAGTAAGGTGGGACACTGCTCTGGTAGTGCTCCAGCAGGTCGGGATCGAGGCGCTGAAGGTCTTCCCGACTGATCCAAGAATCATCAGAAGGTGGACGGTCACGCCAGCGAGCAAGGTAGCACTGGTACACCCTGTTCCATGTAGCTATCACCTGCTCATCCAATATCCTCTCAATTTGCTCGCGCGGTGCTCTCAAGGCTGTTGGACGCACAGGGGTGGGCTCACTCTCAATGGGAGGAGAAGGCTCGAAAGGGTCACTAGGATTCGTTATGGGTTCCTTGTAGGCCACTAGATCTGTCACATTAAGGGTAGAGCTAATCCCATATTCGAGAGGTAAGTCCACAACATAAGTATTGGAACCAACCTTCCGCAGTATTTGGAAGGGACCATCACTACGTTTTAATGGCTCCCGAGGGGAGTTGTTCGGGTCGAACCAGTACCATGACCAAGTCACCCTCTTGAAATTCGTGGTGACGCCTATGCGAATCAGCCAGTCGTTTGTAAGTCTCATTACTTAGGCTTATTTGCTTGCTAATTGACTCATGCAGACTCTTGACATGTTGTGCAAACTCTTCAGCTGACTTGGACGTTCTAGACTCGAGGGGAAGGGGAATGAGATCCACATATTTCCTAGGGTTGTATCCATGAACGACCTCAAACGGACTCATACCTATGGACCTATTGACAGAGCTGTTATATGCAAATTCGACTTTGGGCAAGAGAAGATCCCAAGTGCCAGAATGATCCCCTACAAGATACCTCAAAAGGTTCCCTAAACTCCTATTGACGACCTCTGTTTGTCCATCGATTTTTGGGTGATAGGTAGTGGAGAATTTGAGCTTAGTGCCAACTAGGTGCCAAGGTGTCTTCCAAAAGTAACTAGTGAACCGGACATCTCGGTCAGACACTATGGTTTGGGGGAGACCATGCAGACGCACGACTTCATCAAAGAACATGTGGGCTACTCTAGATGCATCAGATGTTTTGGAACATACAATGAAGTGGGCCATCTAAGAGAACCGATCAACTACAACAAAGATGGAGTCATATTTGTGAGCAGTACGAGGTAATCCAATGATGAAATCCATGCTCACATCAACCCATGGTCTATCAGGAATGGGGAGAGAAGTATAGAAACCAGTGTTCTATTTGACCTGTTTGGCCATTGTGCATGTCCTACACTGGGCTATAATTTTGGCCACGTCTTTCTTCAGGTCAGGCTAATAAAAATGCTCCTCCACAGAATGGATGGTCTTGTTTCGTCCAAAGTGACCAGCAAGACCTCCAGCATGCATTTCTCAAATTAGGAAGTCCCGTACAGAAGTCCTTGGGACACAGAGTTGCTATCCTCAAAAGAGAAAACAATCTCGGAGTAGATAGTTAGCAAATGTTGTCGAGGATCCAACAGACAAGGCATATTAGGCAGGGCCAAAGTCGGGATACTCTCCATAGAGTTCCTTCATGGCGTCAAATCCAGTGACCTCTACCCGAATAGTGGAAAGAAGGGAGACCCTTCGACTCAAGGCGTCGGCCACTTTATTCTCATTTCCAGCCTTATGTTTTAGGACAAATGTTAAGGACTGAAGGAATTCTACCGATCGACCGTGTCTAGGGTTTAAGCCCTTCTGAGAGCTAAGGAATTTCAAAGTTTCATGGTCCGAGTATAAGACAAACTCTTGTGGTAAGAGATAGTGTCTCCAGTGTTTGAGGGTTTGGACCATGGCATAAAACTCCTTATCATATGTAGAGTACCGAAATTTTGCATCAGAAAGCTTCTCACTGAAATAAGCCACAAGGTGACTTTCCTGACTAAGCACTCCTCCTATACCTACGCAGATGCATCACAGGATATTTCAAAGACTTTGGAAAAGTCGAGCAGGCGGACGACATGGGCTTTGGTCATGAGCTTTTTTATGACAGAAAAAGTCTGGGAGACGACTTTGGTCCACTCAAAATTTCCCTTACAGATGCAATCCGTAATGGGTGCCATAATAGTGCTAAAACTCTTAATGAAGCGTCTACATAAAGTGGCTAGCCCATGGAAACTGCGAACGTCGTGGATGTTTTGGGGCTATGGCCAGTCAACTAAGGCTTGGACTTTGGATTGGTCCACAGACACTCCTTGACTCGAAATCACAAATCTGAGGAAAGTGACCCGATCTGTCATGAATTCACACTTCTTGAGATTGGCATACAGGGTTTCTTTCCTCAAAGTCTCGTAGACTTCCCTCAAATGCTGGATGTGGTCCTGAGGGTTGTGGCTATAGATGAGAATATCGTCA
This sequence comes from Amorphophallus konjac, assembly GCA_022559845.1. Classification (NCBI taxonomy): domain Eukaryota; kingdom Viridiplantae; phylum Streptophyta; class Magnoliopsida; order Alismatales; family Araceae; genus Amorphophallus; species Amorphophallus konjac. Next base: position 15,993,404 of record CM040121.1, read on the forward strand.
AAGTAGACGACAACAAAGCGACCAACGAGAGGGCGAAGGACTTCCGTCATAAGCCTCATAAAAGTGCTGGGGGCATTGGATAGCCCAAATGGCATGACGAGCCACTCATACAGACCTTCTTTTGTTTTGAAGGCTGTCTTCCACTCATCCCCTGGTAGGATTCAGACATGGTGTAGCCATTTTTCAAGTCAATATTGAAAAAGATGGTGGCTTCACTCGTCATGTCAAGCATGTCATCAAGATGAGGAATTGAAAATCTATACTTGACAGTGATTTTGTTGATGATGCGGCTGTCAACACACATTCACGAGGTGTCATCTTTCTTTGGTGTGAGCAAGGCAGGAACATCACATGGACTCTTGCTCACCCTGAGGAAACCCTTTTGAATACGGTCCTCGACAATTCTTTGGAGCTCAGCATGCTCCTTGGGGTTCAATCGGTAATGGGGAAGGTTGGGTAGGGTGGACCCGGGGATAAGATCAATGGCGTGTTGTACATCACGCATGGGAGGGAACCTGGAGGGCAAGTTTTCAGGGAAGATGTCTTGGAAGTCCTGCAGAATTACCTGGACTTCAGGTGGAACTGAGACTTGAGACTCCTCGGGTGTGATAGTGACGACAACAGCCCAAACAGGGACACCCTCAACAACCTCCCTGTTTAGCTCTCGAACACTTATGAAGTTAAGGCGCCTAACTAGGTCGTGACCAACCTTAGGGGCCTTAGGAACGAGTGTGATAGGTGCATGAGAAAAGGGAATTGGAGGTTTCCCTTCATTGGGAGTTCGGGGACTCTCCTGAACCTTGGGGGTTCCAGTGGGGGTGGAGGTGGAGCACTTTACCAGGGTCACCTTTGGGGGTACCGGGTACAACTAAATATTCTTCCCATTGTGGAAGAAGGATTACTGGTTGGATCGACCGAATGTAGTAAAGTCTACATCATAGATCCACGGTCGTCCTAGGATGATGCTACCGACCTTCATATGCACTACATCGCATAAGATCCGTCCTTGGTATGACTGGAATTGGATGGGAATGACACATGTAGTGGTGACTGGGATAAACGTGTCGTCAACCCAAGTCACGATGTATGACCTAGGATAAGGGTGCGTAGGTAGACCTAGACGGGAGACAAAGTCTGAAGAGACTGTATTGATACAGCTCTCCTTGTCAAATATCACCTTACAGGGTTGGGATTTCACCATGATGTAGGTTTGGAAGATGAAGGTTCTACGCCAGTCGTCCTCCTAGGGGTGTGTTAGGATGCATCGAACTACACCCAATCGTCCATGGCTAGAACTCTCGGCAATATCTCCAACTTACATGTACTCGACATGCGTGCCATCAAATCATGCGTCTATTTCTTCAAACTGGGCGATGAGGTCAGGATCGGCCTCATACCTCTTAATGGATTCTTCTTTCTGGGGTGGAAGCTCCATAGGCGGGGGGTCAGTGATGACCAAGGCTCGGGTGAGGTAATTGGTGACAACATGCCCTATGTTATGGCATCTAAAGCAGCGAATTCTCGAGACAGGGATTGGTTGGGAGGTGCTGGGGATGGCTCCTTTTCCCTTGTCATCCCTCCTATCAATTGGCGGAGTGTACTCCAGCCTTGGCACAGTAGCAGGTGCCGGTAAGGGGGTCCTTATGAAAGGAACAGTATAGACAACGGCCCGAGGTGGGATAGCATTAGGGACATATGAAGTGGTAGGGGTGAGCACGGTTTGGTTTGGTTTGGTTTGAAGAGATTTTTTTCTCAAACCAACTCGAACCGAATTAAGGCTTCAACCCGAACCAAACCAAACCAAACTAATTTGAAATCAAACCGAATTAATTCGGTTTGGTTCGGTTTGAACCATATTCATCTCCCCTTTTAGAAATGAGATTGGATTCAAACAACAATAGAGAAATGTAAGGTAAAATAATTTCTACCAGACAAAGTAAATATTAAAAAAATAACATAAAAGGTATAACTTGTAAGAACAACCTCCATAATATTTTCACATAAAAAATTAAGAACTTCAGTTAGAGTAAAATAGAAGGTGATTTGAAACTTATTTCATAAAGTCGGAAACCCCATTAGGATGGCGGGAATTAGACCTTTTGAATTGAGATTTATAGTTACATATATATTTATATTAATCAGACAAAAATATTCTTAAATTCGAGTTATTCGGTTCGGTTTGATTTTGTTTGGTTTTTTGAACTTCAAAACCAAATCAAACCAAAATTTTTAATACGGTTTGGTTTGAACCCAAATAAAAAAATTTTAAATTTCAACCCAAACCAAACCGAACCAAATCTATCGGTTCGGTTTGGTTTTCGGGTTGAACCCGAATAATGATCACCCCTAGGAAGTGGAGGGACCAGTTCTCTCAGTGTAGCGGACTATGGGGTTTCGGGGTTCAGGTTGGCGGTAGGTGGGAACTCGAAGTGGGACCACCCTTTGAAACCGCTCAACATCTCGAGTAATCTGGTAGGCGTGCTCGAGGGTGTTAACCTCCCGCAATAATAGCTCCCGCTGAATACTCTCGTGTAGGCCAAACCTAAATCGTGAGAGGGTGACGGAGGCATCCTCCACGACTTGACTCTGAAGGAATAATTCATCGAACTTGGTGATGTATTCATCAACCGATTTCCCATCTTGGGTGAGTTTCTGCCATTGGTCTAAAAGACGCATAGGAGAGTGGCAGATACTTCTTCATAAGTTTCTCCTTCATTTCTTTCCACGTGCTGATGCGCTCCTCTCGTCTCCTTGCTAGGAGATTCTCGATATTGTACCAATAGGTCTTGGCTTGACCTAGGAGCTTCATTTTGACAAACCTCATCCTTGTAGTAGGGGTCATGCGGCGATGCTAATCAAAATATTGGTCCATCCCGGTCTCCCAATCAAAATATGTGGCGGGATTTAGGGACCCATCAAAATTGGGAGTGTCTATCTTGACGTTCCGTAGGATGATCTCCTCATCATCGTGGTCTCTCTCTAGAGGCGCACGATCACCTTGCTCTCTAACTCGAGGAGCTTGATTCCGACGGGGTTGGTCTCTCTCTTCCCTAGGGTTGGCCACGGGATTTCCTTCATCTTTCTTCACAAGATCCTCTAAGGCTTGGATCCTCTCACCTAGCTCAGCTCACAATTGGCCTATAGATTATTCAATTTGGGCCGTAAGGTGTTGCTCGAGCTGGGCTAACATGGCATTCACGCCCTCCTGATTCATGGTGGTTGTAGTGTTGAAGCGCGCTCTAGACGGCCTGATAAATTCCTAAACCAACGTGGCATACACGAGCTCAGACCTAAATGATGTAATCTTGGGACCGAAAATTAACAAGGTGTGGACCCAATTTGTTGGCTAATATGCAAAGGGTCAATTCCTTTTGCGAAGGGACCGGTCAGGGAGAGTTACTCGCCTGTAGGCGAAATAGTTGTGGAACTACCTCCTGACAAGTATGGTGCCTTAATGCGGCAGTTCTAGGACTTAAAGGATGGCCACATACAAGCTCTCTCTCTCCGTCCACAGCGATGCACTCAGGAGACAGGCTGCATGGATATGGCTCTCTCTCTCACTTCGTCGCGCGACAACTGATAAGGATACTAAATGAGCAAGAGATTGGAGCATGTACCTAGCTAGACTGAAAAGTCTAGCTCCGACCGAAGACGAAGGCGAGTGGGGACGTGCGTGTCCGCACGGCGTCGACGAAGCTTGATCGGTTACAACGAATTCACTCAACGCATGGTGGGTGCAATTATTACAAAATCGCTTAATTTAAAATTTTTCGCACAGGGGAACAAATTAATTCAGACTTTCTCCGCGCAGGGAGATTTTTGGACACTCACACTCCGTAAATTACGGACTATCTGCGGATGACTCGGCGACCCGGGCGCTGCTCAAGCCGCCGAAGTGGACTCGGGTGCCACCTTCTTCAAATGGTACTTATATATAGAGATATAAATAGATATATAGATACACATATAATATATTATATATATCCCTTATATATATAATATACTTCCAACAACTCTCTTCTTTTTTTGATTTTTTTTCAAACATTTCGCGCGTGTCTCACGTGGCTGGCGCTGGGTCAACAAACTCGGCGGGGTGGTGGTCAACGCGGCGGGTCGGACCAGCTGGCAAGGCGTCGCGGGCGGGCGGACGTGCATTGGCAGGTGCAGGCGCAGGGTAGGCGGGCGGCCGGGAGACAGCGGCCGACGCGGGTGCTGCGCGCGGGCAATGGGAGCACTGCGCGCGGACGCGCGCTGGGCACAGGTGCGGCGGCAGCGGGCCCTGGGTGGGTGGGAGGGCGCGACGCGGGCACAGGCGGCAGCATGCGCGGGCGCTGCGTGCGGGCGCGTGGTGGGCACAGGTGGGGGTGGCAGCGGGCGCGGGCGGGCGCGACACGGGTGTGGGGGCAGCGGGCGATGCGAGTGCTGCGCGTGGCGGTGGGCGGTGGCGTGGGTGGCAGTGCGGCGGTGGGCGGGGTGGCTTGCCAGGGGGGGGCGAACCGTTGCGGCCAAAACTTTTTTTTTGTATTTGGGCACGGGCGACGATGCCCAGCCCTTGCGAATCCCCAATTTTTTCCCTTTCTCTCAATCGAGAGACCTTCTGCTTCTGTACTTCTTCTTCTTCTTTTTCCTTTCTTTCTCAGCCGAGAGAAAGAACTCTTCTGATCTTTTTTTTTCACGTACAGAAGTTGGGGAGGGGAAATGACGCGGACGTCGAAGTTGACGGAGACGTCGTTGTTGGGCTCTGATACCAAATTTGACGCGGCGGCGTCAGAGGAAAGATCGACGGCACTTCGAAGGGATGAACAGAACGGCATACCTACTACCTCACGCAGCTCGACCTCACACCGGACGGTCTCTCACCGGGTAATCTCTCTATTCTCACAAGGGAGATGGAGGGAAGGGGAAGCAACATGGGACAAAGCACCTTACGTGGGTTTTCTTTCGTGCAATATATCATATGAAAACAATGACACACTAGCCCCCTTTATATAGGAAATGCTATATTACACTTGGACAATCATACCCTTAGTCTTTTCAACTAACGACATCCATATCCTAGCCTAATAAAACAAACTACAACAACCAACTTTTGACTTGGCCAAATAAAATATAAAATAATAGAATATTTGGCCTAATAAAATAAAAGTAAATAATACATGTAGTAATACATGTATTATATACACAATACACAAATACATACAAATAAATACTCAGGACGCCGAGTCTTCAAGAGGCCGAGTCTCCGAGTCACAAACTTGGTGGTGTCGGGACGGTGTGACGTCGGCTGCGTGTGACTGGTCCGGTGGTATCCCCACCATTTATGGTTTTGACTCTTTTTTGATATGTGAAACTTAAGTTCAATGCATGCATGGTTATAACTCAATATCTGCATTAGTATTTATATGACTTGAATATGTTATTTGATTGACTATCAAGTATAGTTGATGCATCATCTATTGGTTAGTCACGTTAAAGTTCTGTGAATAAGATTTGACAAAGACATTCCTAAGCTCAAGTATCACTTTAAATAAGCGCGAGGCATTAAATCGTAGCAAATGTTTGTTGCGAGATTTGACTTATGTTCGATGATAAATAGACTTCTGCTTAAATTTTGAAAGTCATACTTTAAAATTCGGAAGTTGTACTTCAGTGTGGTGGTTGGTGAAGTAAAAAACTCTCGGATCTACGCATTGATTTAGGCCAATAGGTCCCAACGTCTCAACTATTTTTTTGGGTTTTTTACATATTAGTCCCTATAAACTTATCGAATTATCGATTAGTCCCTAAAATCAGACTATTGTCTTAAAGGTCTCTATAATATTCAACATTTTACAAATGCATCCCTGTAGTTTGTTGTCGTCCACAGAAAAGAATATTCCGTAGACTATTCTATCAAGTGTGTGTAAATAGTCTAAAATATCCATGTTGAACGTTGACTCTCTCTCTCTCTCTCTCTCCGGAGGTGGAGGTGAAGGGGTACACGAGAGGCAGTCCTTCATCGTCATCTCGGGGCCGCCATATTGTTCGTCGTCGTGGCCACTAGCTCCAGCATCCCCTCCGATATGCTCCCCGTCAGCCCGTCCCCCTCATCTCCTCTCTCTCTCTCTCGCCGGAGGTGGAGGCGGAGGGGTACACGAGAGGCAGTCCTTCATCGTCATCTCGGGGCCGCCATATTGTTCGTCGTCGTGGCCGCTAGCTCCAGCATCCCCTCCGGTATGCTCCCCGTCAGCCCGTCCCCACCATCTCCAGTACCTTCAGCGTCGCCACCCTCCCCAGCCACCCCGGGATGCCTCCCCCCAGTGGGTTCCGCGAGAGCACCAGCCTTTCCACCACGTCCATCGCCGGCATCACCCCGGCGTCCTCCCCGAGCGGCCCGGTGAGCCGGTTCCCCGATAGGTCGAGGGAGACGTAGTGGCCAAGCGGGTCGCGCGTCCGCTTCGACAGGACGGCGCCGACGGGGCCGGAGAGGGCGTTGCCGTGGAGGTCGAGGTCCATGAACATGGCGAGGTTGGCGAATGCCGGGGGGATCGTCGAGCAGAGCGCGTTGTTGGAGAGGTTGAGGAAGGAGAACGCCGTCATGTTGCCGATCCACGGCGGGATCGCCCCAGTCAGGGCGTTGCTGGACAGGTCGAGCACCGAGATGGAGGAGGCCGCCAGCCATGGGGGCAGGGGGCCCTCCACGCCCGTGCCCGCCAGCATCAACTTGAACAGGTTGATCCCCGCGAGCCACCCGGGCACAACGGCGAGGCACATGGGATTATTGTAGGAGAGGTCGAGGGTCTGTAGGCGGAGGAGCCTGGAGAGTTCCACCGGAAGCGGGCCGGAGAGGCAGTTCCGGGAGAGGTCGAGCGTCTACAGGTTCTCCAGGTGGCCGAACGTGGCCGGGATCGTCCTCGTGAAGTTGTTGTTGGAGAAGAAGACGTCGGTGAGCGTGGTGAGGAGGCCCATGGAGGCGGGGAGTTCCCCGGAGAGGCGGTTGTTCTCCAGGATGAGCCGCTGGATGCCCCCCAGCCTACCGATGGAGGAGGGCAGGGCACCGGTGAGACAGTTATCCGAGGCACGGAAGAACTGGAGGGAGGCCATGCCGGAGATGGCCGCAGGGATGCTTCCCGTGAGGCGGTTCTGATTCATGTAGAGCACCACCAGATTGGAGAGGTTGCCCATGGAGACCGAGATTGGACCCCCGATCCTGTTCTCCGACAGGTCGAGGTAGGTGAGCCCCCTGGGGGCGCCGATCCCGACGGGGATGCGACTGGAGATGTTGTTGCTGCCGAGGTCGAGCTTGGTGAGGCGCCGGAGCTGCCCTGTGGATGCTGGGATCGCCCTGGAGAGCTGGTTGTTGGAGAGACCCAGCTCGACAGGGAGGCTAGTGACTTGAGGGAGGCCGAGATGGAGCCGGATAGGCGGTTGGAGCTCAGGTGGAGCTTCTGGAGCCTGGCGAGGCGGCCGAGGGTGGCGGGGATGTGGCCGGAGAGGTTGTTGTTGTGGAGGAAGAGATGGGTGAGCCGAGAGAGGCGGCCGAGCTCGGGGGGGATGGGTCCGGAGAGCTCATGGAGGTCGCCAAGGTCGAGGAGGTGGAGGGCAGAGAGGCCAGAGGGCCAGGGAGGGGGAAGGTAGCAGGGGAGGGGGAGGAAGAGGCCGGAGGGGGAGGGGGGAGGGGGAAGGTCGCAGGGGAGGGGGGAGGGTGGCCGGAGGGAGAGGAGGGGGTTGGAGGGCCGGGGAGGGGGGGTAGCAGGAGAGGGGGAGGGGGTGAATCAGAGGATGACACCCCCTCTCTCTCTCTCTCACACACACTCACACTTAACCTCGGGGTAAGTTAGTATTTTCATCTCTCTTAGTATAATGTAACTATAGTTAAGTTAACTGAACGACCGGTAGTGACTTAAACGTGTAACGACTCTAATTATAGAGACCTTTAAGACAATAGTTAGATTTTAGAGACTAATCGACAATTCGATAATTTTATAAAGACTAATATATAAAAATCCCTTATTTATTTGCCCATATTTGGGTTCCTCGCTATGTGCTCGTCCTTATGTAATAGTTTAGATGCATATCCAATAATAACAAAAGATAAGTATTTATATGTCATATGATTTGAAATATATTCTAGTAATCGAGTAAAAGTCTCATATTTGTTATGTGAAATTTTGATATGTTCCGATACACTTTAATATGTTTCATGATCGGTACGTAACTCTAAAATATCTGATAATAATCTGAATGAGTAAGAATTCTATACACATATTTGACATAATGTAATTATGATTAGTGTTGAATTATGAGAAGATTTTCGAAAGTTATTATGTAGTAACAATATTGTTGGTTTGATACTTATTGAGCCTTAAGACTCGTAGGTGTGGTCTAATTAATTTTAAAAAAATCAGTAGAGGAAAACATTTGAGTTCGAATAAAGAGTAACACAAGGAGTGACACGGGCGTAATTGCAATAGTTTGTAATTATAGGTTTAACTGTTTAAGTTTTTTTTATGAAGATACATGTAAATATGGTCTTAGAGAGATAACCTATATTGTCTAGAAAGAAATTGATACTTTTATTGAAACGATCGATAGATTTTGGAATTGATTAGAAGTTAGTCATACGTACATGAACAGATAATGATATCATTTATTTTATTTTGGAGTATGGATGGTATGACTTTTAATGCATTGAAGGCAATTTCAATCTTGTAATATATATGTTAGCTGTGATGTTTCTGGACCAAATAATGGATATGAGGGAAGGGGTGTCACACTCTCAAGATATTTTAGGTATTTCACGTACTCAAATGATTTTTGTCAAATATTTTTCGAAATATTTGACTGACTTAGACGACAGTAAATTATAAGAGTATAAGTATAATATTTTTAAATATGTAGAATATGTATATGATAATATGTCTAAATAAATTGTATATTTTAGAATCAAAACTTTTATAGGAGTATATGTATAATTTTCGATTAAACTTCAACTGGAATTCTTGCGAAGCACACACCTAATCCATGTACGAAAAGGGAACGACGTCGGGAAAGGTGTCTGCAAGTTCGCGCGGCCCTCTTCCTCCGTTTCCTCCCCGGTTCGGAGGAAATCCGATAGAACCGGTGGGCTGTGTCACATTTCATACAGCCTCCTTCTCGCAATCCAATCCTCCGATCCAGTCGCGGGGGACGGAGGGGAGGGGCGAAGATGAAGATTACTGTAATGACGGCCGACGAGCAGTTCATCTCGCTGGACGTCGATCCCGACGAATCAGTACGCTTCTGTTCTTTTCTCAATCCGAAAACCGTAGGGTTCTAGTCGGTATTCTGATGTAAAGTTCCGTTCTTTTCGCCGGAATTAGGTGTTTATGTCGGTCTTCCAGTGTATAGTTATGTTCTTTCCCCCGAACTGGGTTTTTGGCTTTCTCAATTCCGGGCCTTGCCCATTTGCTTTCACAGGTTGAGAATGTCAAAGCGCTCCTCGAAGTGGAGGTGAGATGGTCGCTTTTCCTTTTTTTCACTCATTTATTGCTCATTGTTCTTTCTTAGGAGTTTTTGATGAACTTTAATGTGAATTCTGTTGGACTGCAGACCGGCGTATTAACTCAGCAGCAGCAGTTGCATTTCAACGGCAAAGAGATCAGCAACTCGGACCTCCTCAGTGGAATAGGAGTGAGAGAAGGGGACTTGGTGATGATGCTTTCTTCGAATGCCTCCCGGTATCGAGTCTTCTCCCAATGTTTATCTATCTCATTTGAGCATGTACTTTATTTGGCTAGTTTCTAGGCGTCTGGACTGGTTAACCAGATTATGGGATCAAAACCAACAATCATGTGGCCGGGCTGCCGGGACCCGTTTCAGACCCTCCTTGCAGTTTGCAGATATCATCGCCTTTTCAGAAAAACCAACAATCGAGCCGAAATGTTATTCTTAAAACTCTTGCTTATCGAACAGCTGATTGGTGGGCCCGTGATAAAGAGTTTGGTGGCCCAATTAAGGAACCGACGGGATAAATGGTTACAGGGCCTTTTAAAGGGAGTTAAAAAAAGACATAGAAAGGATAAATAACTTGTTCTGGTGATATTATGCTGACCTGGGGGATTATTTTGTGATCGTTAACCTCATCAAGCTTATTATTGAAAGTTGGTCACACATGGGATGTCCTTTTAAATTGTAACTGAGAAGGCTCTAGATAACGAGGATATAAAATGTACTGGATAAATACACGTTGATGCAGATATCAAGAATCCCCTTAAGTACTACAGTAAATAAATGAAACACATCCTTGTATCAAATGCTCATCACACTTTGCAAAAAGATGAAGAAATAGCTGATGTCGTTTTATGGCAGGATTTGTCTGGTAGTTGGTCTCACAAAAGCTTCCTTTAACAGTACTCCCATCCTTTAATATATCCATAGTTAAATGATATCCTAAAATGCTAAGGTGTTCAAGATAGAGCATGTGCCTGGAACAAGAGAATTTTAGTAGGTTGGCTGTATATGGCCTGTGCTTGTTAGATGTGGTATAATTTTTGGATTTGCTAAAAACATTGTGCTGCACAAGAGTAAAAATTAAGTGTGAACAAATTACAAGAATAGGTTTAATGTGAAGAGGAGGCTAGGAAGGGTGAATTTGGCTGAAAGTTTGTCACTAATGGGAGGTCTTGATGGTCTCTTGTAACTTGTTCAGTTGATTGAATTATTGAAGACAGGGATTGGTAACACGACCATTTTCCATAAAGCCTAACTAGGTGTAAAATGTGGAACGACTTTGATCAATGGGAATGACCTTGCAGTTCTAGATGTAATCTCCTTGGAAACAGTGGAAAACTTCATGATGCTTTATATTATGGCGTATGAGGATGAGGGTTCTGAGACAAGGTGTTTATTGGGTAACTTTTGTTAATGATGTGGTGTTATTGGCAAGCAGTGGTATAACTTGTGGATTTGCTAAAAACATTGAGTTGTCCAAAAGTGACAATTAAGGGTGAACAAATTACAAGAATAGGTTTAATGTGATGAGGAGGCTAGGAAAAGTGAATTTGGCTGAAAGTTTGTCACTCCTTCCCTAAGGAGGTTTGGACACAGGTATTGAGTAGGCTCCCAGGGGCCACCATCCCGCAAGACAGGGTGCACCAGTGTCATGTCAGGTGGACTCACATGTCAGGTGGTCATGTCAGGGGCCACCATCCCGCAAGACAAGGTGGTATCTTTTAATTTGGAGAGAGTGAGGGAGTGGGCTTCAGTGTCATGTCAGGTGGACTCACATAATTCCTCATTTTTTGTTTTGTTGGGTATTAGTGGGTGCCACATCAGCTTGATGTGCACCATTTTTGTATAGGGAACTTTTGGGACATCTTTGAGTATACTTGTATATCCCTCATTTTTACTTTAATACAATTTAGTGGTACCAACCACCTTCAAAAAAGTTATTGGCAAGAAGTTGATGGAAGGGTCCCCTAGAACAGTACTTGCTTGAGCAAAACTACATGGATGTCTAGATATGATATATGTATATAAGAGGAAGAGACAACACTTGTCGCTATAATTCCCGGGCAAAGAGAACTTCAGATGCTAGATGTGAGAAAGGATTGTCTTTAGAGTTATCTCACGGAACAATGCCAAAGGTAGGAGAATTACTCATCAGGGGGCAGTAGAAAAATTTTTGTCATCTAGTGGACTATAAGGTTTATAAGAGGTTAAACCATTAGTGATAAAAAATTAATAGCTGAGCCTATGCAAGTTAACAGACTCCCATTGAGGGCAAGTGGTCTGACTAATGGTTCCAGGTGCAGCTCTTTAACTAGGAGAATTCAGGTTTTCAAATGCCAAACTGCAGACCCTCAGTCCCCTCTTTTTTGAGTTTTGATCAAACACAAATTATGGGATGGAGTAAGTATATCAGCATTCTTTACTGCACATCCACAATTTTGTGTATGGAATGATGCCAGTCTACTTTAAGGACTTCTGTTTATATGGAATCCAGTGAGTGGCAGTTAAGCATCTTTCATGAAAATTAATGCCAGATTATTGCTAATTGTTTTTGGAGATTTATGTTTCTCCAACTCTACACAACATTAACACATTCTCTAGGCTGCTTACGCATTTATCATTGGGCTATTTCAGGACATCTGACAATGATTTGAGGTTTAATCCTGATGGTTCTGCTGTTAACCCTGGGGCATTCCAGCAGCATATTCGGCGTGATTCACAGATGGTGACACAATTACTGCAGGTAGGTAAATGAGTACTTTTGATGTTGTAATATATTTGATACTTAAGAATGGAACTAATTATGTCAAGTTGTTCATCTTTTTTTTTTAAATTATATTTTTTAGTCATGACTCATGAATATGGATCCTTTGCCTTTTTTTTCCAGATTAATTTTATTCCATTGACATTCCTTATGGTATATAGCAAACTAGCTGATGATGCAGCCAACAGAGTTTCTTGCTCATTTATGCCATTTAAATTTTGTGGTATGGAAACCCATGCAGACTGTTCTGAGAAGAGATATGCAAGGAAATCAAGTACGAGCATCAAGGAAAACAAATGTCCATTTTTTAAATCTGGGAAAGAACGTTTACGGTTAAAGTACCTGACTTTTCTGCTTATGTTTCATCTCAGAATGTAAAAAATTGGTCTCTTACGGCTTGTTTTTGCATTTCGTTGGATGCGGTTTATAAATAGGATTTATTATCATAGGTTTCGCAGAAGGTTTATGCAAGGTTGCTGTATCAGTATCATGTGGGGAGCTTTATTCGTTGGAAATGCTTCAAGGATCTTCTGCTGATGCAGGGGATTTAAAGGGACTGACTCAAGAATAGGGAACAGAGAGGGTTTTAAAGTCAAATGAGGTTATTATTTGTTAAGTTGGTTGGTCAGTTTGGAACAAGGTATTCAAAACTGGTACCGATGTTGATATCGGTCAGGGCCGGTACCGGTACCGGTTGGTCCGGCTCCACATCCCCCTCCCCCATGGAAATCCCCATATTGGACGGCCCGGTAAGGACCCATTTATATCCGAATAAAAGAGCAACCCCACACTGGGTCCCTGACCCCGGCGCCCCCACCCCCACCAATCGAAAGGCGAACGAGCTCTAGCTGCTTCCTGGACGGCGGCGATCAGTGGTCGGTGTCCGGCAGTGATCGGCAGACACGACAGACCGGCAGTACTGGCACGCCCTCTCTGGCGCTCTCTCTCTCAATCTCTCCCTCCCTCCCTCTCGACCTCCAGGTCCTCCACTGCTGTCGTTGCCGACCCGCGCAGCCTTCGCTGCAGTCCCAGCCCTCCGCAGGCCCCTTCATCGTCGTCGGCACCCCCTTTGCTGTCGTCTGCAGTCATCCTGGCCGTCCTTTTTTTTTAAATTCTAGTACTGGCCGGTACCGAGCTCAAATGACGGGAACCAGACCGGCCAAGGTCGGTACCGGTACGTACCGGGCGGTACTGAATACCATGGTTTGGAAGGTAGTGATTGGTTCCCTTGTTGGAATCCAGTTCAGGTCTTACCTGTCTCTGGACCCTGGTTGCTTAGTCGGTCCACTAATCTTCTGCTATCACGTGTTCATGTCGGAACAAATGTATTCTTGTTCAACCTCAGCTCTCTTGGATGTGTGAGAATGTCAAAGGTCGGTTATATGCTTTCTCTGGGTGGTGTTCATTGAATATTAAGAGTTTGTTGACATGTTTTCTGATGATGACTTGGTTAGAAGGTATAAAATTTGACATTGACATTCAAAACAAAGTTGTCGGTATGGGAAACATTAGAAATAATCATGTTACGGGAGTGTTCAGGTTACTTCAAGAAAAGGAAAAGGCTTCAGTGTCCAGAGAATTAGATGGGTTGCCGCTTCAATCCAGTTTGAGATGTGCTGCTGATTGTTATGGTACGTTGGTTAGTGGAAGTGTGCTTTGTTGTAGAGGTGACTCTCTCCTGTTTTCATCATTGGAGCTCTATGCTATTCAAGGCACTTGAGGCACTCGCCTAGGTGATGAGGCGAAGCTAGGTGCCCATAACTCGCCTTGCTTTGTTCCATCTCGCCTAGGCGAGCTGGCTGTGGTCACAGGGGCCTTTGGGCCAAGCCCACATGAGCTGCCCAGCAAAAATTTCGGCCAGGGGGGCTTTGCCGGGGGCGCTGCCCCACTTTGACACCCCCCTTTTGATCTGATCATGTTGGTCAATCCGCGATGCGAGACGGGGTCTATGTGAATTTGATGGGTTCTTAATTTATTTCTCACATCTAAGTGGATGAATTTACCAATCTGATTGATTTTATGTATGTGTTGTTGACATATTTAATGATATATATTATATATTTTTATTTTAATATATTTAAAAAATGTCACCTCAAACGCCCAGGCCATCACCTAGTTGTTGGAGGCTCAGGCGACCCTTGATCGCCTCTGACTACATGGTTGGAGCCCTGTGGAGTAGAACCTGTCTTGACTTTCCCATGCTCATCTAGATTCCCTGGGTATCATTTACCGAGGCTGTGTATTGAGTTTCTGCATAATAGCTTTTGTAATTACCTTTGTTCGGTGGTTTGGGGTTGGGGGTGGGGTTGCATTGCTTGTTTTTATGGGTTGAGCATTGTGTTGACTATGCAAGTGTTGTGAGTTACCCCATCTCGCATCTCTTGGATGTATCACCTTGGTAGTGGAGACTAGAGCTCAACTGTCATCTGAAAAAATAAACAGAAACGAAAGAAGTATTAGCGTTAACCAGGAATGATTTATACGCATGGATGGGTGGTGTTATTCTAAACTTGAAATCATGGAGCAAGCACATTCTTGGAGTCTTGGAGATACAAAGACTACGTGATGTTAGGCTCTTCTCCTCTGGGTGTATAGGGTTAACATATTGGTTGGATTTTCTGTATAGCTTAGATATTGGACACTTTGGTGGGAAAAGCTTTTGTTATTATTTTTCTGCACCAACCTTTTCTGCCTCGCCCTTGGGTTGTCTATTCGTTAATGTAAGTATGTATGCTACTCTCTTTAACACAACTTGTGGCATGTTGAATGGCTGGAGATAATTGTATATGGCTATATGCCTTATGTTCCCAAGTATACATTTATGATGATTTATCTTCTTGGCTGGATTTGTATCATTCTAATGTTGGTGCCATAATGATAAATGTTTTACAAAGGGAGTTTTTGCAAAAATACCTTCCTTACAAGTTTATTTGCACAATTGCCTACCTTATGTTTATATTGTTTTTAATAACCTCACTACATCACAATACTCACAAAAATACCCTTGCTATCACTAACTGTTAGAATTCCCTTAAAATCTCTTATTTAACCCTGGTTAGCTTTCAACCAAATTTGAAAAAGGATCAAAATGCCCCTAATCTCTCCTGAACTCTTTCTCTCTTCACATCTATCTATCTCTTTATCCCTCCCTCTCTCTTTGGCACAATGTGTCGGTCAAAGTAACTCTTCTCTATGGGGATGTTGTCATCTAGAAATTCAATTTTATGGATGAAAATGAAATATTCTTTGCATCTGGAATGGAAGTTAACTATAGGGGCATTTTTGGCACTATATTGATATAAGATGGTTATTAAAACTAATACGAAAATAAGATAGACAATTGTGCAAATAAACTTTTAAGGAGGGTATTTTTGCCAAAAAAGCCTTTTACGAATGAGGACTTTGACAAGGAGTTTTGGGAAAATTGTGTCTCCATGTGTACCATTTGGATTGTGATGAACGCATTAGATCTAGCTGGTGGGCTTGGGATGTAGGTTGTTCAAACCCACAAATTTAGCCAAATTTCCCAACTATGCTTCTTTGCGAGTGCTCTGATTGGATTGTGGCCATAGGCACACATGTGGCATGTGTGTGTATGTATATGCAAATGTATATGGGGTTGTCCTGTTACCCTTTAGGCCACTGGCAGTGCAATATGCTATAGCCGTCCAATTTAGGTTGGTTGGCTACTGTTTTAGCGGAAAAAAGGAAATGGGTGTGGGCCGGCTGCCATCAGATTGTTGTGCTGGCCCTGGCGCATTGAAAGGGCCTTGTGATTGTCATGATTGGGCGACGTATAATATGATGCCGCCCACAGCAGCACCATTGCACTGTGCTGTTTCTACCTTTATGTTCCTTTTCCCCATAACAATGGCTGCCTGATCAAAGATTGTGCATCTGTGATCTAGATCTGTGCTAGGGCCCTGAGGGGCTGCAATGCTCTTATCACGTCCCATACATTTGTATATGTATGACTGTCATACTGCTTGTGAAGCATTTTGGACTTTTGGAAACTGTCTTCCTTTTTATCCTTCTAGTCTCTTCCGATCCAAAGTTCCTTGTTGTTGGTCATGTTTGTACTACATGCAGACTGATCCAGCCCTTGCGCAAGCTATACTTGGTGATAACCTTGATCGCCTACAGACTATTTTACGAGAGCGTCATCAACAAAGATTGGAATTGCGGCGTAACCAAGAGGAGGAGCTTGTAAGTGGTTCAGTTTGATATTTATTTGTTATTATTGACATGATGTTGGGAGATGTGACCTCAAGCAACGTATCTCAATCCTTCTCTGATCTTAATTCGACATATATTGGGTGTTTTGACTTCTTTTGCCTTTGCTGGGAAGCTAGTGGGATCTCTTTCTTCTTTTTGGGTGCCCTTTTTGTTTTTACAATTGTATAGGGATGTTCTGAGAGCATACAGGATAGACATGTAAATCCCTTCTTTGACTTTAATTTATACAGTGGTACCAACCACTTTCCAAAAATATATGTATAGGATATTTTGTCATTATTATCCCGAGAAGATTCCTTTTATTTTATCTTAATTTATGCTCTTTTGTTGTATTTTTAGGCACTCCTGTATGCAGATCCCTTTGATGTTGAATCACAGAGAAAAATTGAAGCAGCTATTCGACAAGTGAGTTAGTTTTATTACTTTTACATAATCACTAATCAGTTATTTTGCAAGTAGTGCCATAATGCACAAGTAAGTGAATTTAAAATTGCTGAAACATTTTTTTTGCTATTTTAAACAATAGTATATGCACTTTGGCCTCATCATCACCGAGAGTGATGTCTCATTTACTGTTCTTTGTTCCTGATTTATGAAAATGACCCGACAGCATCAGGTATAAGTCTACAATATTAAGTTCTCATTGAGTTCTTGATAGGGAAGTATCTGCAACTGATGTAAAATGTAAATGGAGATAATCATTCTCAGTGTACAAGAAAATGTTTCTTTGATGTACGTACTGAAGGAAAAATGTTTCTTTGATTCTTTGCATCTAAAATTGCCATAATCTCTGTATATACATTGTTATGGTACCCTTATTGTTTCTACTTTGTTTTTTTTGAAACGTGAATGGTACCACGAAATATATTAGGAAAGAAAGGGGGATGTACAAGTAAATAGACTCTCACTCAACCCCTATACAAAAAGATCCCACGGCGAAAATGTGTACTCAACCTAACCCCCCAAAGGCAAAAGGAGCGAGTAGTTATTAGCCTCCACATTACAACCATACTTTGCCCAAAATAACACTGTCTCACAAACAAAAGAAAAAACATTGTCTTCCGTCCTCGATTCACTGTTGAAAGGCCTATTATGCCTCTCGCATCACAAGGCCCAATGAGTGGCATGCAATATAAGCCACCACATAATCTTATCACCCTTAAGCGTCCAGCAGCAGTGCCATGTAATCAGAAGTTGGCAGACCCCTTCAATGTTTCCCAAAGACTGTTGCGAACTCTGGCCGATTCTCAACCAAATGTTCTTTGTGACGGGACATACTGAAAATTAGTGGTCCATGTTCTCCTCCTCCTCCCCACAGAGGCAACACAAGATAGAGATGTGTTGCAGGAAAGGTGCCACCCTATCACAGGTGGGTAGACGGTCATGTGAAATCCTCCAAATGAACACTTTCACCTTGAGGGGACTCTTGGGAGCTCAAATCTGACGGAAAAAAGGATGACGAGTCCCCCCATCTGCAAGAGGAGCATAAGCCGATCTGACAGAGAAGTGGCCCTCCCCCTCCCACCTCCAAAACCAAGTATCCGGACTACCAGGGGGTGGGCTAAAGTCCAAGAGGAATGTTAAGAGGTGGTCCAGCTGATCAATCTCCTCTAATGTGAGATTCGTCCTGAAAGTAGGGGTCCAAACACCTTTGCCCAATTGCGCATCAAAAGATTGAGCCACAGTAGCCTCTGGAACGCTAGCAATAGCAAACAAGGATGGAAAGGCTTCCGCCAGTGAGAAGCACCACACCACTTATCCTGCCAAAACAAACAAGTCTGTCCTCCTCCCAGATTGACTCGAACACTAGCTTTGAAGAAATCCACACATTGTAATATGCCTCTCCAAATAGGGGAGACATTATATAGCCGAGACGGGAAAAGGTCTCACACTCTGGACGAGTGGTAGTATCTCTGTCTGATCAGTTGCATCCACAGTCGCCCATCCTCAGTTCCAAGCCTCCACAACCGCTTGCACAATAAGGCCATGTTGAAAACTCTGATGTTCTTGATACTCAGACCATCTGCTTCTCTGCTCTGACAAACTCTGCCTCAAGAAATATCATGCCAACCTTATTTTTGTTCCTACTGCCGTGCCAAAAAAATCTAACCTGAATGGACTCTAACTTCTTAACTACAGTCTTTGGAACCCAAAAAATGGAGAGGTAGTAGACTGGCAAACTATCCAACACAGACCTGCATAGAATCAAATGACCCCCATAAGAGAGAAGTCTGGCCTTCCATCCTGCAAGTCTAGACTCATATCTTTGCACCACCCCCTACCAATCCCTGCAACGAAGTGGACTTGGGGATAGAGGAAGACCTAAGTAAGAGAAAGGGAAACAGCCCACCTGGCAACCAAAGATATGGGCTGCCCTCCTGACCTTTGGCTCTTCCATATTAATTCTCGCCAAATGGCTCTTGTAATAGTTCACCTTCTGCCCAGTGATATCTTCCACCATCTCTAACATCAACCTGACATCAACTAGCTGTTGTTACTCGTCAGCCAAGAACAGAATAGTGTCGTCAACATACTGCAGATGGGTGATACAATTAATGGACTGACCTGCTGGAACCTTGAGATAACCTCTATGGCCTCAGCTCTCATCCACAATATGCTCAAAATCTGAGCTACCAAGACAAACAAAAGAGGGGAGTGTGGATCTCTCTGCCGAAGCCCTCTCTCACTAGGGAAGAAAGGGAAGGGCTACCCATTGATGAGCACAACAAAGGAAGCAAAGGAGATACATTCCCGAATCCAAGAGATCTAGGTAAGAGGAAAGCCCATTTTAGAGTGCACTTGAAGAAGACAATTTCAGTTGATCCTTTCATAGGCTTTCTCAAAATTCAGCTTGAGGACTAGACCCCTCTTCCTTTGTTGCTTCAAAGCAAATAAGTATTCATGAGTAAGA
The DNA here is from genome assembly GCA_022559845.1 of Amorphophallus konjac. Lineage (NCBI taxonomy): Eukaryota > Viridiplantae > Streptophyta > Magnoliopsida > Alismatales > Araceae > Amorphophallus > Amorphophallus konjac. Next base: position 16,012,786 of record CM040121.1, read on the forward strand.
AAATTCTCCTGTAGGTGTCTACCTCTGATGAAGTGGTGGCCACTGACAAGACCATCAATCCCAACGTCAAGTCTTCTGGACAAAATCATAGCAATAATTTTGTAGGAGCTATTCAACAAGCTAATAGAATGAAAATCAGCCAAATCTTGTGCTCCCTGCTTTTTAGGGATTAGTACTAGCATGGTTTTATTAATACCCCTCAAATGGACCTTGCTCTCCTAGAATTCTCTCACTGCACAAATAAGGTCCTCTTTGATTATGTCACAACAGTGCTGAAAGAAAATCATCGGAAAACCATCTAGACTTGGGGCCTTGTCACCTGCAAGGGAGAAAATCGCCTGTCTAATCTCCTCCTAAAAAATGGGGCACACAAGGGCCTCACTCTGAGCCAGGGAAAGGTGAAGAAGCAAATCTTGTGCAAAATCTGGTCCAGACCACTACTCCTCAGAGAACAGTGAAGTATAGAAGTCCCTAGCAAAGCTCCTGATATCATCCTCCTTGTACGTTGGAGTTCCCCAACCTTGATATCGGAAATGTGATTCATTCTTTTCCTCTATGAAGCCAACCTGTGGAAAAAAAAGAAGTGTTTCTATCTCTTTCCTTAAGTCATTTCTCTCATGATATCTGCTTCAATAGATTTTCTCTCTAAGAAGGAACTCATCATATTGCGCTCGTAGGGAAACCCTACGCTATCTGTCAGCCTCATCCTACAAGCCTACTTCCTCCAATCGGTCCAAGGTCTCCAAGTGATGAAGAATCCTCTCCTTCTCCTGCCTACCTGGTAGCCTCCTGCTAGAGCCCCAAGAACTAAGTATCTGGGCCAGATGCTTCAATCTACCAATCAAAGTAGCCATGCAAGAGCTGCGGCGTCCATGGCCGTCCCACGCTCGCCTGACTGTAGCTAAGAAGTCCTCCTCCCTAAGCTAGTACCTTTCGAATCTAAAAGCCTGTCTCCTCTCATGACCTCTATTGGTCCTCAAGAGGATATGCTTATGATCCGAACTCGGCCTAGGCAAGCAAGAGCCCTGCATGTGGGAAAAATGGTCCTCCAGTCTATGGACACTAAGAACCTGTCGAGCCTAGAGCAGGATGGGGACTCCCTTAGGTTGGACCAGGTGAACTGAGCATTCACTAAGCCAATATCAATAAGGGCAACTTGCTGAATAAAGTCGCAAAAGTCCTCTCTCTCCCCCACATGAAGTAGAGCTCCCGTCCTCTCTAAAGCTGAAGTCATCACATTGAAGTCACCAGCCACACACCAAGGCCGTTTTGTGGCAAAGTGATAGACCAACAACTCTTGCCACAAATTAGATTTCCCTTCCCTTGATTCAGGTCCATCCACTCCTGTGAAGTCCTAGGAGAAGCTATCCCTTAAGCACAAAAAGTGAATATTAATGGCCCACCGCCCAATCTGTCTATCCTCCTCCAGCTCTTCCATCTCCAAAGGGTTCCACAACACCATGATCCCTCCAGCCCTCCCTACTGTCGGAGAGGCCACCCCCTTCAAGAGTCTACCACCCCCGATCTCCTTCAACAGAGTCTCTCCTTCCTCCTCACACTTAGTCTCTTGCAAGCAAAGAATATGAACATTGCATCTTCTCACCAAATCTTTCATCATCCTCCTCTTCTCCCCTTCCCCCAAGCCTCTCACATTCCAAGAGACAATCCTCATATGGATTGAGGAAGACTCCACTCACCTCCCTCACCCTCCTCCTCCTTGCCCCCATCCCTCCTAAGAGACTTCGATTTTATTTTCTTCAATCTCACTTTAGCTGCCCTAGACAAAGTAGCTAACCATGTCTTCTGAATCAGGTTAAGGAACCCCTAACACCCTTCTCCACCACCTCATAGGAGACCCCCAGTTGTTCTGCTAACTCCCTCATGTGTTCCTCCGTGATCTTCTCCACGATACCCATAAGCTCCTTCCCCTCCTTCCCAGGTACACCCCAATACTCCGCAACCTCGAAGGAATCACCTACCCCGGAAGCAAAAGTGTCCGAGATACGCTCGTCATCAGCGTTCGTACCCAGTAGGGGGCCAACGACTACCTCCGTGAGCTCACATAGGGGATGTGTCGTCTCTGTGTGAATGGTGCTAAGCCTTTCTTCCATCGGCCTCCGCTCCGCTCCGACTTCTAGAGCTCCAAGGTCGATGGCGGCTGACACTGGAGATGGGACCCTCAACAGGTCTAACAGAGGGTCGTGACCCCCGATCCTCCCTCCCGCCAGGTCCACAGCCTACTGTTGCGTAGGCAAACACTCCTTCAGGCGAACCTGCTGACCATCTCGAACAATCGTAGACAGGTCGCCTTCATCTGAACCTTGAGAAGCAGAGCCCATACGGCCACGAAGAGGATGTCAGAGCTTCTCTTGCCTAATGCCCGCCAGTCGGAGAGGAGATATCTGCTCGCCGGGGCCCCCTCCCCTAGCCATCTGGGAGGATGGCACCGACAGATGCTGTTGTAGAGGAGCTAAGATGTCGGAAGACGTTGAGCGGAGGAGACGACCCTTATCAGGTCCATTGGACTCAATGACATCAAGACCAACGGATCTGGATAAGTGACGGGTATCGCTTGGCGACCCAGAACTAACCTGAAAAGCCAACGAACAGCCCGGCCCACCTTTCTCGCCCATCGCCATTCCTTTAGAGTGAAATCCAGCCCGGTTAGCGGAAAGGGGCGGCGGTTTCAAATTTTGAAACCCTGTCCGAATCGCGTCTCCAACCTCGCGATCCACCTCTTAAAACAGTAAGGCGACAGACGACGGTGGCGGCGCACCGGCCAGCTCACCTTGCAACCGGATGCGGACGGCAAAGGAGTCCCCGTCCACGTTAGCAGTGACCACCGCTGGGATGGCTAGCGTGCTCTCCACGAGGACCCCGACAGCCACCGCCGATAGAGAAACTCAAGCTTCCCTTCACCACTGAACCAAAGCACCACACCAAGAAAGCCATGCCCTCCTCATCGCACAGGAGGAGATGCAACCCCTCTAAAACAATATTAACTCTCCTAGGCTCAGGGTTAGGGAAGGTACATATGAACTTACCCCACCTTTGGACACGCAGGAGGGCTCCCCCCACAACAACAACCCCTGTGTCCGCCATCGCTGACACTGCTTGCTCCTCTAGCCCAAGCACCAGGAAGCCCCCCGGCGAGACTCTCAAAACATCTCAGCAGCCTCCAGCGATCTCCACAAATCTATGGCCAACTTGCCCTGCTTCTGCCGTCACTTCCACCACAGTGACGAGAAGACTCCTTCGCAACCAATCCTCTCGTTTCAGCAAACATTCCACTGGGTATGCTCTTGCATCCATACACCTCTTACTGCCGGGTCTCAGAGCTTGCGAGATATGCTTGCCCCTAATCACATCTGCGAATGATTTTTGGCTGGCGGACGTGCCACCGATAGCTGGCGAGCACCCCCCTGCCTTGCAAAACCACCTCATGTGTCCTCTTCTCCTGCACCCATAGCACATGAGCACACGATCGGACGTTCCTCTCCCGGGGATAGGCCTCATTGCCTGCTCTCCCCTGAGGACCAAGCCGTCAGGGGAGCATCGGCGGGAGGAGATGGGGACGAAAATGCTCAGAGCTTGCGAGATACGCTTGCCCCTAATCACATCCGCGAACGATTTCTGGCTGGCGGACGTCCCATCGATAGCTCGTGAGCGCCCCCTGCCTTGCAAAACTGCCTGATGTGTCCCCTTCTCCTCAAGGATGGTAGTATCGGTTTCGGTATCGGTTTCGGCCGGTACCGAAACCGATACGTATCGGTTTCAGTTTCGGTTTCGGCCGAAACCGGTTCAAAACAGTCAGAAAAGGCAAAAAATGTATTAAGCAGGTCTAGTTTCGGCCGAAACCAGACGGTTTCGGTCCGGTTTCGGTCGGTTTCGGTCCGGTTTCGGTCGGTTTCGGTCCGGTTTCGGTTTCGGTCCGGTTTCGGACTTGCTACAGTGACAAGGCCCATTTCGGTTTCGGTATCGACCGAAACCGATACGTTTCGGCCGAAACGTATCGGTTTCGGCCGATACTGCCATCCATGCTTCTCCTGCACCCATAGCACGTGAGCACATGACCGGACGTTCCTCTCCCGGGGACATGCCTCATTGCTTCCTCTCCCCCGAGGACCAAGCCGTCGGTGGAGCACCGGCGGGAGGAGACGAGGACAAAAATGCTAAGAGCTTCTCTCTCTGGAAAAGTCTAGAGAGAGACAAGAGTTGACAAGAGGGAGAGAGTTATTTTTTCTACTTTGTTCGGCAAGAATTTCTATGAAGGGTCCTTTTTTCCCTTCCTTTTTTTAAGGTGATTTTTTCCCCTTCTTTTGAAAATGGATTTTACCACGTGCTTATTAGAAACATAAAGACTGTAGAAGTATGAAAAAAGAATATAGGAAGATCTCCTCCCAAAATAATTCCCACCATGTACAAAAAGACCTCTCTTCACAAAGGCCTATAGCTAAAGACGTCCCTACTAAGCTTTTCAAAAAAATGTCCCTACTAAGGAGGTGTATGAATAGGGTTTGCATGATGGTTCCAGATCACGCCTCGAGGTCTTGTGTTTGACGACGGCTACCCAGAAGGTTCACATGCCTTGGTTTCCCGCACCTTCTAGGCCTTTCTTCATCCTTGTGGAAGGTGGTTCTGAATTAAATAAAATAATAGGATATCGGGTTATCCCTTGTGTTCGTGAATCAGAAACAGACCAGAATTCAGACTGATTTCATAGATGAAAGGTAGTTGACAATTTTATTATGTGTGAGGAAAGGACGACCTCCACTTTGGATATATTGTCTGTATCTAAGCAATGGTATATGGCTCCAAAGTTCTAATGTCCAAATGTTACAAGAGAATTTTCTTTGTGAACATCCTTTTATGTCCCAACAGCAACCTATTACTCCTTATTTATTTAGCTATAGCTGCTCACATTCTTATGTCACTCTTCTTTTCTTCAGAAAGGGATTGATGAGAACTGGGAGGCAGCAATAGAGTACAATCCCGAAGCTTTTGCAAGAGTGGTCTGTTTTGATCCATTTCTTCTGTTTTGTTAATTTGGAGGTTCCTTATCATTAACCATTGGCTTCTCTTGTTGTTTAGGTTATGCTATATGTTGATATGGAAGTCAATGGGGTACCTCTTAAGGTAGGACTGATGATTTACCTTTTTCCTTTTCCTTTAGTAAAAATTCCTTTGTTTATGCAAGTGCAATTTGATTTTTTTCCATTTTCTAGAAATTCAAAGATCTTGATCCTAAACTATGAAATAGTTGTTCAACATAGTTATTTGAACTGTCTGGAAGATTTTAAAACAACATTTGAAAACTAGATGTCAACTGTTGCCATAGTTGTCAAGACGGTAAGGCAACCTAAGGTGACTCAAGGGTCACCGATCTCCCAAGTGCACAAAAAGGTATTTAAACTGTCTGGATGATTTTAAAAAACATTTGAAAATTCGATGTTAACTGAGAGGTATTTGAACTGTCTGGAAGATTTAAAAAAACATTTGAAAACTGGATGTCAACCGTTGCCATAGTTATCGAGAGAGAGAGAGAGAGGACAGTAGCGGATGGGGGCACTATAGGGTGGGGATGGCAGTTTGCACCGAAGATGTGGAGAATGCAGCGAGGGACAGTGGAAGTGGGAAGAAGAAGAAGAAGAAGAAGAAGAAAAAGAAGACGACGACGGAGAAGGCGAAGATGATGATGATGAAGAAGAAGGTGTGGAGAGGCGGTGAGGGACTGCAGAAGTGGGAAGAAGAAGAAGAGGAAGAAGAAGAAGACGACGACGACGAAGACGAAGACGATGATGAAGAAGAAGGTGTGGAGAGGCGGCGAGGGACTGCGTAAGTGGGAAGAAGAAGAAGAAGAAGAAGAAGATGATGGTGAAGGTGAAGATGATGACAACGAAGAAGAAGATGATGACGAAGATGAAGAAGAGGACGAAGACGATGACGAAGATGAAGAAGAGGACGAAGGACAGTGGAAGAAGAAGGAGGATGGGCCGATCTTGGAGATGGAGGCAGGAGATGGTGGAAGAAGAAGGAGGACCTGGTATGGAGAGGCGGCAAGGGACTGCGGAAGTGGGAAGTAAGAAGAAGAAGATGACGAAGAAGACAAAGGAGAAGGACCTGGTGTGGAGAGACGGCGAGGGACAGCGGAAGAAGAAGGACAGGTCGATCTTGGAGATGGAGGCAGGAGATGGTGGAAGAAGAAGAGGAAGGGCCTGGTGTGGAGAGGCGGCGAGGGACAGCGGAAGTGGGAAGCAGCTGCCAAAAATGCTCCGGACGGGCCATTCTTGGAGATGGAGGCAGGGGATGGTGGAAGCGGCAGCTAAGGTGGTGAGAGACTGCAGGAAATGGTGGCAACTGTAGCGGGAGATGCAATAGTGTCAGCCGTGGCAAGGGTGATGGTGGTGGGTGTGCTTGGAATCCTAGAAGGGGGCGTGGGGGAATCGGGGTCAGGGGGCTCTAGGGTTTTGGGTTCGTGTATGGGGAATGGGAGCCCGAATCCCAGTTTAAAAGATTCAGGGTTCTGTATTGGCTCCAGGTCTGGGTTAGGCCAGGTGGACCCAAAGTGCACCATGCACATGTGGGCGGCCTGCCTAGACAGTGCTTGGGCTTGTCTATTGAGGCCCAACTGGGTGGACCAGTGCCTGGCCTTGGAAAAGTGCCTTTCCACCTAGACAGGCACCTTGACAACTATGACTATTCGTGCTAAACAAGCCTGTAGAAAAAAAATCATGTGTTAATTCTTTCACAATCAAACTTGGGCAATAAATATCATTTTTAGTTTTCTTTTTTACTTGTTTACACAACCGTCAAAGTTATACTGTAGCTTTTCATTTTAAAAGAAATGATCACCTATGGAGGCCGTGTATGTGGCCAGCTGGCCAGTGACAGTTTTAGGTTGACTATGCAAACTCTCTGTTTTATGGGGAGGTTAATAACTAGGCTGAGTATGCTAGGGGGCTGGGGAGAATGAAGACCTATCAAAGGAAGAAGAGAGGATAAAGAGGCTGTGGATGAGGATTTTGGAACAAAGGGTGAAGGTTTTTTTAAGCATTATAGTTGTCTTGGCTTCAGAGATCAGGGTCAAAGTAGAAATAGAGAGAGCAGATTACCAGATGAGATCCAGTTTCAGCAAGATGACACAGCTTCAGATGAAGTGGGACTATGAGATACTGTTACAAGGAAAGCTCGGGCAACTGGTAACACTTTCTTTGGCCAATTCTACTCAATGCTTCCAATTTTTGTATTGTGGTCATAGAGCAAAATCATGCTCTGGTTCTTCGAGATATGGACGATCCAGGGGCTGGGTCAAAATGTCTGAATGGAAATCTAAAGAGTTAGAAACTGTACTATCAGAAGCAGTAAGCCTGAGACTGAATATTCTAAGTCTAATGTTCTTGAAGACATATTGGTAGATATTCCTTGGCATCCAGAAATTGTCTCAATGTACAGTGGCCCAAGAAGTGTTTAGAGTGAAGGATCAAGAAGGGGTGTGGATCTGATGTGGAGGTCATTTCTGCTTTGAGAAGAAAGAGGTTATGGGCAATCAAAGCCTGAGACAACCAAACTGCAGAGAAGTTTTTTCCAATTTTAATACCAGATGAATACTTGTTTTCTCTCTGAAGAGTCTTCAGCTGAGTAGTGATTGGGTGGATCTTAGTGCTCAGTCTAAGCATTCAGAAGACATGGTAGCAGAAGAGTGTGGCGCAGAGTTCTTTGACCTTTTGCTTGTTGCTTCACATGTGGACATTTTGAGGCAGATTGCTGGTAAATTGGTATTTTGATAGAATTGATCAGTAAGTGCAGAAAGGGACTAATTTAGAGTTTATAGGACTTTTGATTGAGGCCGAGAGTTTGGTACACATTGCATACAAGTTGAAGGTGAAATATGGTTTGCACTTTTCAGTACTTTCAAGGTTGTTTGAGGATTTTTCTTCATGAGCCGAAGTTTAGAAGAGGTCTTGGTGCATAATGTATGTGGAAATGTGCCAGATTTTGTTCAACATCAGTTGATGAGGGGGAGAAGGCATGGATTGATTACATTGAAGGCTTCATCAATAGGATAGTGGAAGGGGCTTTTGGGGATCAGTTTCTATCTCCTTCCAAGGCCCTTGCCTTGGGAGATACCTATTCTGGTTGGTGTAAGTCATGCATGATGCCACAGGGAGCAGTTTCTATACCTGACACTAGAGCATAATTCAGCATGTTCCATATATTTTACATGGTTCCAATCTATTTTTTTTGTAACATTATCATTTTTTCTTTACTACGGGTTTGAAATAAGTTCATTTATTGATTTTCTCATCATGTTTATTTTGTGCCATTGGGATAAGTTTCGGTTTTTCAGAATGTGATCCTTCTTTCTATTGCAGGCATTTGTCGATAGTGGAGCACAGTCCACAATCATATCAAAAAGTTGTGCAGAGCGTTGTGGGTATGAATTTTATTTCTTGGGTTGGGCCATCTTTTGTAATTACCTAGTGAAAAATTTTCATGTATAACTATACCGCGTGGCCGGTCATGTCAAACATAGAAAGCTGAAAGTGCATTGCTGAAAATTCTGGAATTATCTTCATAGCCGGTTGTCTTCTTTGCATGTCATTCACTATGGGGTTTCAAGTTTCTTTTTCCCTGGATTGAATCTGGACCTAGTTCCCAAAATTGTATATCTTTTCAATGCAACTAATAAACCTTCCGAATTGTTGTTAATATACTATTTTCTTGTGAAAATGGCCATATTATCATTTCGCATTCTGAAGATAGTACTTATTCCATATTTTAGCTGGGTATTGTATGTATAAGATATTCGAAGTTAACAGACATTTGCTGAGATGGCGTGTAATACTTTGCTCAGTATCAATTGAGTTTAGCTGACAAACTTGTTGATACTTAAAGTAAACTCAAGTTTATGTTAGATACCTTTTCATTCATCAAAAGTGAACTGGATGACCTGGAATTGCCTTTTTTAACTTGTGAACCCTTTCAATCGTGATCATCCATTTTATGTGAAACTGGTGAACGCTTCCCCGAAGCTTTATGTGATTGATTAGACTGATTTCCTCAGTTTTGGCTAACATTTTGTCCATCAACGTGTCCCTAGTGTTTGGATGAGGTCCACTTGAAACTGTTTCATGCTGGCTGTACTCTGGAGCTCCACTATAATCAACACTATCATGTTTCAACATGGAATTGAGACTTTAGACCTTTTTCTACGTGCCATCTTGAACACTAAGGTGAAATAATTAGAATCTCCACATAATTGTGGCGAAGGATAAATTGCTGAAACTCTTCTCATATGGTGTCAAGTGTTGAACTTTCTATCTAGACTGATTCATGTCTCACAGGTTACTTTGAGTTAGCTTCATCTCTAAATCCTTGCATCTCTGGGATAGCATATAAAGGAAAGTGTCAGGGGATTCATATCAGTTGGATCTAACCTTAGTTTTAAATATCTCCTGGTTTTATAGTCTAAGGATCAAATTATATCATGAATTATGGTGGATGTTTCCATGGGTTCCCATTATTATCATAAAATAGATTTAACTAGCAATTCCTTAGAGAATTATAAGATCAGTCATGCTGTTGCAGTTCTGTGAGTAGTCTCCTATGAGGTGGTGTTGGACAGGAGAGTGGTAAGAAACTTGGCAAGTTGGCAACATGTTGGAAGTTGATAAAGCTATTCTCTCTGGTCGACAGGCATGGTAGGAACCTCTGCTCCTTTCCCGCTAACCTGTTGATTGAGAGGAAAAGAGGTAGGAATGTGGATGAAGGTAAGAGAGCAGTTGGTTAGTGTCAAGTTGTTAGAAAGGTAATACGAAAATCTGCGGAGTGGCAGATAACAGACCCTTTTCAGCTGTCTATAGGCTACATGCTGATCATCAAAAGAATTGTCTTTCTATGCAGTTTCAGTCTGTCAAAGTCGTCACCAGCTACTTGATATGTGAGTGGGGACTTTAAATTGTGTCAGATACCCCTTGGAAAGGCAGACACCAGAAATGGAGCACTTTGGGCACCATAGGTGATCGGTGATTTTGAACCCGGCTGATTATGTTATTTTCCACAGACAATTTACTTGGACAAATATTCAAGAAAAGGACCCCCCAGCCTCAATTGGACAGTTTCCTGTCTACAAAATGGCTTTGTTACGTCCTTGGAGACTGGAGAGGCTAGAGGCCTCCCTACACTCAACTCTGTTACCTTTCTTTACTTCTCAGAATAGCTTCTAAGGAGAAGGACAAAAAGACTTCTCACTTTTTAAATGGTTTGGACTAGATGTGGTGGATTTGGAGAATTAGTTAGCCTATGGTATATGTTGGAGTGCTGCAGCTGCACAGAGTCTAGAAGACTGGTCCCTTTCTTTTGCAATCAGAGATTTGGACAACTCTATTTTGATCCAGAAATTCACGTGTTGAAGGAACTTGACTTTTTGATGGCTGTACCATTTACTCCTCTTTTACCGTTCTATCATTTTGTTAAAACCTAGGGATCCCTTATGGAAAATAGTGATGCCCGTTTAACCTTGTTTACACGCGGAATTTTTGACATCCGTTTCGATGGATGAATATGCTGATTGTTATTTATTTATTGGATATATTAATTCAGCGCTTTCGGATTTATCAGACAATTAGAGTTCGTGTACTGGACTTTTCCCCACCGAACAGAGTCAGTGTTAATTTACATCGGACAAGTCCGAATACCCTTGATTAAAACTGCTAAAGTTCCTTTCTTGCCCTTATAACTCATGCCCTTAAGTGAAGGAGAGGTCTCTATAGTTTTCCCTCAAGCGAGGGTTTACTCGCAATTTTCTGTTCTAGCGAGGGTTTAACCACGATCTTTTTTATTCGGAAGAGGGTTTATTTACAATTTCTTGTGCCACTAGGGGCCACATATGGCCCTTGTGATCTAAGTGGATTTTTCCACATTTTTTGAGATTTTTTACGGGCATATACACAATTAGAAAAAGTCCAGGGTAGAAGTGCAATTCCTAGAACTTAGCTTTAAGAGGAAATTTTTTGTAAGTGGGGGAAGTTTTCCCCATGAACAAAAATACCCCTTTTAACTTTCGCGATTTTTTCTGAATTTTTTGTTGAAGCCAATGTACTTTTGTATAATTTTGAAGTAATGCGGGGTAAAAACGTAATTTTTAGGCCATGCGGGGGCCGTTGCGTAATTTTTACAAAAGACAAGTTTGAGAGATCCCATCATTCTTCAACTTTATATAACTTTGGTACAATGTATTTCCATGAAATATAAATACAACGGTCTTCGTACGGCCCAAGGGCGTTTTTGTCAATACATGCCCTAAGAGGGTATTTTTTTGTAATACTGAAAATTTTCAAAACTCAAAAGGTCTTGGGGAAGGAAGGGGGCGCACCCTTCTTCTTGGCCTTCTTGATGCTTCCTTGTCTTCTCCTCCTTCCCTTCTTGGTCTCCTTTCTTGCTTCTATTTTTTTTCTCCTCCTTTCTTCTTGCTCTCCCCACCCTTTTATAGGGTTGCAAGGTGGAGCGGAGGTGGCTGTAGGTTCCTCCGGTGGAAGGCCAACCGGTGAGAATGTAACCCCCTCCCCCCTTCTTCTCTGTTTTTTTTTCTCTTTGGGCGGAGGCCCATGCAAAGAAGGCCGGAGGGGGGGTCCCTCCGGTCTTGGCGTAGATTGGAGGCACCCCCTCCGGTTGCTGCGCACCGGAGGGGGGGGGGGGTTCCCTCCGGGCCTGTGCACACCGGAGGCACCCCACTCCGGTCCCATGCACCAGAGGGGGGGTCCCTCCGGTCTGTTTTCACCCGCAAGAGAGAGAGAGGAGGCGGAGGGGGGGGGTGTTTGTCCACTTTTGGCTTCAAAGCCTATAAAAGGCCTGCCGTATTCCTGAAAAAAATACTTTTTTACTGTTGGAAAGGACCGGACTGCAGCACGTGGAGCCCCTCTTGGGTTTTTTTAGGCTTGCTTTGTCGGCGAATTAACCCCGTTGACCGTATTACGGGTCGGGGAGATCCGAATAGGTGTTTGTGGTTAATTTTCCACGCTGGTGAACGAGATTGCTGTCCTACAGAATTTTTGATGGACTTCTACGTGCATAAAGCACATGTTATGTTGCATAGGACTAACGACTCCGTTATTTCAAGGCCACTCGTGAGCCATTTTGTTTTTTCCTTTTTCCTGAAAATTTCTGAAATTATCAAAAATTAAAGCTTGAATGATTTTGGGGTCCAACAAATGCCCCCTACCCGTCCGTCGGAGCCGAAGGCAACGGCGGGCGGCCCGTGCATTTGATAATTTCTGTTGTACTTGTGTCATGATATCCTTATGTGCTCGAACGTTGATATGCTTTTCACCCTTCTTCATATGTATTCACTGGATTGGTCTTTAACAAAGCTTTTTTCTTTTGTTCTCCGTAGGCAACCGTCATGTCCCGTATGAGAGAGAGCCGTGCCCGCGTGCCGAGGGGACGTGACAGGGAAAATGCCCCTATTGTTTCCAAGAAGTTGATGCCTTTGCTGGACCCTCTCAGAATTACAACGGAGAATTTATTCTCCCCTGATCGAGGGTTGAGTGTGATCACGTCGAGTCCACTCCCCGAAGACGAGTCTGGAGACGGCGCTGTTGACTTGTCTTTGATTGTGAGGCATGGAGCCCTTTACAGATATGAGCGGCCTGCGGGTCACCCAAAGCACTTTCCGCTGGATGAGTACTTATTCCCTTTCATTCAGTATTTCATTCCTGAGAATATGGATGAAGATGATGGCTATTTGGTGGCGGAGCGCATCCAGCTAGAAAGGGCCATTCTCGTTGGACGGGACGACATGTTTGGTTGTTGTGACGCTTCATACCCCAGCTTTCCCATGGGTCTGGTTCGCCAAACCCAATTTCCTGCTACTCCACAGTTGGGCTTCTTTAGTTGTGAGACCGGCTGCCCTATTCGGCTTCAGTCTTTTTTCTCTGTTACTTGGGACTTGTGTGGGAAACACAAGACGGTGTCCGAGGCCGCTTCTGGTTGCTTCCTTACTCCTTCTGGCGCGCGGTTTGCTTCTGAGGGTTATGATTAACTGTGCCTTCTGGATAGAATTATGAGTGGTTCCACTCCGAGTTGGTATGGCAAATGGGCCGTCGTCTCTTCTCATAGGTTTCACTTGGGAGCCACAGAGTGGCTCATGGGGATTCTTCACCACTATGGCACGCTCCTTGATCACATTGGTATTCGGCATGCCGTGACTGCTGCATTGTATCGCTATCCCTACTACAACGGTCTTCTGCAAGCTTTGGCTGAGCGATTTAACCGCCGGTTCAACACTTTTGGCACGGCTGAGGGCGAGACAACTTTTGACCTGTGGAGCTTCCACAGGATCTCTGGACTTCCAATTTCAGGCCGACCTTATGAGGAAGTAACCTTGGATGATTTGCACAGGAATTATTCCACAGGCTCGAGGGAGTACATGCTTCCATTGAATTTCAGATTTTTGATGAAAGTATGGTGGGATTTGGGAAGAAGATGGCTCCCTCTGCCTCTACGGGAGCTGTGAGGGTTAACCTGAATGCCTGCATCCAATATTTTTATAATGGACCATTCTATTTTTATGAAAGTTTTGCTGAGGATGACAGATCTCTGAACTAGTATCAGCAACTTATTCTGCCTTCTCAAGAGAACAAAAGATATTTGTCGGCGCCAAAGAATGCGGGGTGGAACCCCCGGGGATTGCCTGATCAAGTTTACCTTGCTGCTTATCTAGTTTATTGGCTTGCCACCTTTGTCATGCCATACAGTGAAGAGGGCCTAGTGCGGCCCGAGCTTATCTATCCTACTTGCCTCCTCGCTGACGATCATAGATTGGCTATTGCCCCTGCCGCCTTGGCAAACATTTATCATGGACTAGGGAACTTGACAGCGCACAGTTCTCCCAGAGACAGAAGTGTATGCATGACCACCCATTACTTGAGTGCATGAGCCGGATTGCTTCTACCAGGATTGTGTCAGAATGTTATTGTGGATAATGCGACAACTCCCCTAATCTTCTTGTTTCAAAATCGTCCCGACCAGAGCCCACTTGAGCATTTGTCAAAGGCACGGAGATTATTGTCATATGTCCCCATTCATGGGGAGGAGGGCCTCAATTTCACACACAATTCTTATGATTTCCGACCATTTGTTGTTGATGGCCCAAATGGGCCATCTTACAGCTTGCCTCACCGTGAGTCTTCTGGCATTTCTTTCTATGAAGATTGGTTATGCTGTGTTAGACCGAGCATTCTTGCATTTAGGAAGGGCATCACCACCATCTTGGAGCCCTACTACCCTCATTGCTTCTCACAGAATTTTGGCTATGACCAATCAGTACCTCCAAATGCTGATTTTGCCATAGAGGGACGTTTATGTCGAAGCCATGATACCCACCTAGTTGCAGGGGTGTGCCGGAGAAGAGGTGTACTCTTCCCGGGGGGAGGCGGATTGGTCGGATCGACATGTATTATGCTCACTGGTGGTTTAAGCACAACAACGTGTTCAGATAGCCTCCTCAAAAATTAAAGGAGGTAGAAGAAGCCCGTCTTGCGAGAATTGACCTTCCTCCACTTTCTATTGAACATTCTTTCCTTCATGCCCATTTTCCATGGCTCGCGAGGATTGTGAGGGAGTTCCGTGCAGTGTGGGAGGCAAAGAACGGGGCCGTTACCGTAGGTTGACGGCCATATGCAGGGGCAATCAAGCCTTTGAAGCGCCAGGCAGAGACTTCCTCGGGGCAGGCTAAAGCCCCTACAGTTCGTAGAGTATATTCATGGTGGGCTCACTTGCTATCAGACTGTGGCTACCCACAGGATGCTCAGATGTCCACCATGCTTCATCCAGAGGGACACACCAGTGATTTGTGGCCTCGGTGGGAGAGGCATTTGATAGGCTCTATCATCCGCGCTGGGCCTTTTGAGTGTGCTACTCTTGTAGAAAATGTGAGCACACTTCAAGATCTTTGGGATGGGGTGGCAAAGGCCGGCAAGGTCATTGGTGTACGACCGGGGGAGATAATTTTACAACCTACATTCTCACTTGCCCCAGACGGTATGCAGTTAATACTTTTCCATCTTTTAGCTACCCAGAATTTGTTTTACCCTAAGTGCTTCCTAACCTTGCCATGTTTGTCATGCCTTCTCTCTCCCTTCCTCTTCTTCCTTCTTTTTCTTTTTTTTACAGCGAGCTTCATTGCTGAAAAGAGTGCCCCGAATCGGGGAAAAAGAGCCTCTGCTTCATCAAAGAGGCCGCGGTCTGTCGATGATGCGGGTCCTAGCACTCGGGTGTCCCGTCCTCGCACTAGCAAGGGTGCTTCGCGGGAGCAGCCAGGTAGCATATTTTATGTAGCTTTGCTTATCTTCAATAGATTAATTTCATTGAGTTCTTCTACTGATCATGTTAGCTCTCAGGTTCTTCTCATGTGCAAGGAGAGGGACATCCCCCTATTGTGGACGAAACCACTTCGTCGGGAGTAATCGAGACTGCAGAAGAAGGCTTGCTACAGGATGATGATTATAACCCCGTGACATGCGTTTCGTCGCCCTTCTCCGGCAGGGAGCCTTCTAGTCAAGCTTTCCTTGGTAAGTTTACCCTTTATGTACTTGATCATGAACATTTTTCCTTGGACTGGCTCGTGATTTTGTAACTTCCTCTTCTTCAGGAGAGACTGGTGGAAGGAATGATGCAGTCATAGCCCTCGCGGAGGAAATGGGATTGAATGTCGACCCAGCTTCCTTGAGTGAGTCTCTCGGGAGTTCCGTCCATAAGATCTGGCTCCTTTAAGTTGTGAAGTTATTTTGACATTCCTTACTTTCAGGTCTGCTAAGCGGAGACTTTGGAGTTTCGGTAAAGGAATTCACCGCGCTCTTGAGTTCAGGGCTAAATGAAGAACTCCCAGAATTCTTACCCACTCTTCCCATTGATGGAGAGACAGTAGCCCGGTATTCGGAAGCCTTTTTTGTTGAGTTATACGCAGAGAAAGAGGGGGAACCAAGCTCTCGCGTGGAAACTGATAGGGGCCCGGTTGGCCCTCCTGGCTTGGGTGCGGTTCAGGGTACTCGCGCTACCGGTAAAGATGCTTACGGCATTCTTTTTATTTGCTGTCCTATCTATAACGTTCACGTCTTGCTTTGTAGCTGTCTCACCAGCGGCGGGGCTGCCCAATGCTTTGGGAGAGACCAGCAGGGATGATTTGGCACTGGAGGAGCCTACTGATGCCTTCCACGGGACTTGTGGGTCCACCCCTGTGGTGGGGGGCGCGGATGATGAGCCCCCTAATGCAGTAGAAATCCCATCTTCTGCTGGTGGGGTAGAACCTGGTGAGCATCCACACTTCCCTCCCTTATTATATATATATTTTTTAGAGGGTGTGGGCCGGCCCCTAAATAATCCAATTCCATGTTCTCTTCTCTCATATGATTCAGCAACTGGAGGTAGCGGGCCACTCTTGGCAGAGAGGGAGAGTACACCTAACGCGGAGGCTTCTCCTCTTCCACCAGATTCAGCGACTCTGGCCGTCAAAGGAGTTGAGGATGTTGATTCGGGGGGTACTGAGCCTTTCATTCACTTGTTATTCTCTTACAACACTCTATTCTATACTGTAGTTGAATGATTATTACTGTCTCTCCTTTTTAGGGAATGCCACAACACCCCTGCTTGCTGGTGACCATGACGCAGGCGAGGAAGGGTACCCCTACTTTCTGGGGGTGACCTTAGTCCAGTTGGCCTCCTCCGGCTGCACTTGGAAGGTGACTTGATCGCTTGAACAATTATCTCAGGCGGCAGCTCCTGGAACTCTGACAGTCCACGGTGGGGCCCTTGGGGGCTTTGCAACTCCACCGATTTTGCTTTGACTGGCGCCTTTGCTCATTCGAGCTGTTTAGGTCTTTCTTCAATTGACGACCTTGTTGGCTCGACACGAGCTTTGGCTTGAGGCTCCCTCACCCTGGCTTTGCCTTTATTATCTGGCTGAGGGTTTCCATTTATGACAATGCCGGGATGACTCGGCTTGGAAAGGGGTTTGGAACCTTCTCCCACGGCTTGGCCTTTTGGGCTCTGGGCCTTAGGCCCCTCGCACCTAGCCTTGTCTTTGGGGTCCGGTTGAGGTTTGCCGCTGCCTATAGACTTGCCCGGTTGGACTTGTTGAGAGGTGGGCTTGGCTTCTTGTGGCTTAGTTTGCCCTTGTTGAACCTGTCAGAGAATCTTCTTAGCGGCCTCTTTAAGACGCCGCCTCACCATAGAGTTCCCCTGCGCATCAATCTCCCCTCTCTGGATGAGGACTTCAATGCAATCTTGCACTTTCGGGCATTCCCGGGTGGGGTGAGACACCGGGGTGACTCTTGGCCGTCTCATTATAGTAGGACGGCGGATCATGTGTCATCACTCGACCTTCTTCCAGGAGTTCGTCAAAGATCTTCTCCGTGTCTTCCTTGGGGGAAGAACACCGATGAGAGGGTCGCCACCCTGGGTATCACAGTGTGGATTTGGGTCGCTGGGAACTGACTCCCTCCTCCTGCGGCTCTGGGAGTTGGAAAGCTGCTGAAGCATGTATGATCTTGACGGAGAAATGAAAACTCTCTTGTATATGCGGCTGCGGTGGATCGACCAGGAACTCACCCATATTGACCTTCCCTCGCCTGATTAAGTCTTCGGCGAGGTCCTTGAACGGTTGGCAATTGTGGATGATGTGGCATATCTCCTCATGGTATGGGCAATAGCCCTGATGAAATGCATCACCTGGTGTCTGCTCCATGGTGATGGGCTTATCAAGCCTGCTCGCTGGCACGCGAAGAAGATATTCAGGGTCTTCTCGCGGGGTAAGGAGTATAACTTCTCTGGCTGCTCGCTTCCAGGTGAATCCTCTTCATCTTCGGGGGAGTCTTCCTCGCGTTCAGATGAATCCGAGGATTCCTCGGAGAGCCAACCCCTGAGCGGAGCTCGGCCCGTAGGTGGTACACCTGCCTCCCGCATATGGGTTAGAGCTAACCCCCTGGCAAATGGTCCAAAGGGGAAGGTGGCCAACTGCTCGTCGATGCTTTCCAAGAATTGCAGCGGGAGCCTTTGTTCCAATTGCAATTGTCGGATTTTCCCTCGAATTTTTTGAATAGTCCTCCGCAATGCCAAACACTCGGGGAGTGAGGAAGGGGCGGCTCCGCGGCCAGTGTTGGGTTGCTGATTTGAAGGCCCGGCCTCGGAGGCATTGGTGTTTGAAGCCGTCGCCACCATGTAGACCACATTAGCCGACCGATTCGATCGACTCCAAGCATGAGACTGTGGCGGGTCGACTGCATGGCCCAGCATATTTATCAAGCCCTTTTGAATGAGCTCTCCCGCTATGTTCTTGAAAACATAGCAGTGCCTGACGGTGTGACCCAACCTTCGGTGATACACATAATAGGTAGGATCATCTGTTTTATCCACCTCTGAGGGCTTCCGCGGATCCGGCAGGGTGATGAGCTTCTCCTTCATGCATAGGTCAAAGAGCATTTTTGTGTGCTCTTTCCTGAAGGAATAAGGCGTCTTCATGCGTTCCGCTAATAGAGACGCACTCGCCTTGGCATCAGGCTTTTTGCCATTGCTTTTAGATTTTCCTTCCCCCTTTTCTCCATTCGTCGGGGAGAAGTCCACAACATTTACTTCCTTGCCGCTAGCCAGACAGTCTTTGGAGGATTTACCCTTGGCAGAAGCTTGTGCCGGGTGATCAGCGAAGAATATTTTAATCTCCGCCACCACGGTATTCAACTGGTCGAAGCTTCTGATATTTGAACCTAGAAGCTTCTCACTAACTTCCGCCGACAGACCTCTGCGGCAGATGGTGATTGCATCTTCGGGCGTCGGAGGATTATCGCAGCGCATGCTGACATCCCTCCATCGCTTGATGAAGTCCAGTGCGGTTTCACCCTTCTTTTGCTTGAGGGCGCAGAGCTCCGCTAGGCAAACTTTGCGTTCGGCCGTCTGGAAGCAGTCGACGAACTTCTTCTGCATATCAGCCCAATCAGGCACTGAATTGGGCTTTAGCCTGGAATACCACTGGAAGGCGGTGCCTGTCAGGGATGTGGCAAAGTACCGCAGCAGATACGCCTCTTTCAGCGCCAGTTCACCCATGGCCGTCATGTAATAGGCCAAGTGTTCATGTGGAGAGCCATGCCCGTTGAACTTCTGAAGCTTCGGGCCCTTCGGGCAATCCGGTGGAAGTTTCTTGAATTGATGGTGTAGGGGATAGGGCACGCTGTACAAGTCAACGGTAGTCACACCCTCACCATGCTGAGCGAACTTCGCCTCCACGATCTGCTCAATCATCTGCCTTTGCGCCATAAGGCTTTCTGCAGCAGGTGTGGCAGATGACCGCACGTTGGCTTCATGTTGCGGCACTTCAAATTCCACCGCCAATGGTAATTTTGCAACAGTGACGGAGGCGTTGGCCGTGGCAGGAATGGGAGGAGGATGTTGTTCCATCCCAGTAGGCGCCGCTTGAGGTTGAGCATGAACCTCCTTTTCGCGCAAGAGTGACTGCATGAGGTTCTTTAATTCTTGGTTTTCCCATCGGAGCTCTTCGAACGTGAGGGTCTGTGCCTCTCTCCCAAGATCTTCCTCGTGCGCGGGGTTGCTGTCCCCATCAACACTATGGCAAGGTTGGCAGTATCGTCCGAAACCGATACATTTCGGCCGAAACGTATCGGTTTCGGACGGTACCGATCCGAAACCGGACCAAAATACTGTAGCAGGGCCGAAACCATTAAGGATTTCGGCCGAAACTGACCTGCCGAAACCAGACATGTTCATTATTTTTTTAAATTTTTAAAATGGTTTCAACTAGTTTCGGCCGAAACCGAAACCGGTACGTATCGGTTTCGGAACCGGCCGAAACCGGTACCGAAATCGGTACCGAAATCGATATTGCCTTCCTTGCACTATGGATGTCCTCTTGGTTTTCTTCTTGTTGTGCCGGTTCGGGCTGAGATGTCCCGGCAGTCGGCCTCTGCTGCGTCTGCGCCAGGATTCTGGACACAGGCCTCGACCTCCTGAAATATTGAAGAGGCTGGTTGAGCTCCCCCGAAGTGTCCTCCGGCTGCTTGTCGGTGGAGGTAGTGTAACAGGTGAGCACTTTGACAGAATCATTGGTCACCTGAACCACCCGCTTCTTCCTGGGCGGTTGTCTACCGGGCTCGGGTGCCATCCCTAGTCTGTCAAAAATAGAAACTCGGGACGTGGAGGCCTGAATAGAGCAATCCTCCTCTGTGTGCGTGCAGCTGGCCCACGGAGAGGTAGGCCGCACTTTCTTGCCGATTTCTCGGCGCTTCTGCCCACGTAGGGGTTGAGTTGCAAACCTCGGAGACGTCGAGGTCTTAGTGCTTGTCGAACTCCACATTTGTTGAAGATCCGACACGCGGAAGGGCTTTTCCGCCCTTGCCTGCTTTATGATTCGGGCCTCCTCCTGGGTGACCCATATTTTCTTCAATTGGAGCTGGAGCTCCTCAATTGGGTTGCCCCCTGAGCTTGATCGGGGAGTCTGTGGCTTGGGTCGCTAAACTGGACCCTGAGTTGCTGCCGATATGGCGGGCTTCTTCAGTCTCGCTCCATCCTCCCGAACTTGCCGGAGGAGCTCAAAACGGTTGGAGGTTGAGATAGTTGGGACATGGCGGTCCCGAGCAAAATCGGCTCGCCCCCATCGAGCCGAATGCGGAAATCTCCGACAAGTATGGTTTTGCCGGAGCGGGAAGTCGCCGCAGCAGGTTTTTTGCCTTTGCGGCTATGACGTTGCCCCCGTTGAGCAGGAGCGGCGCCGACGACACCTGCCGTAGGCATGACTTCATTAGGGTGGCGACGTTGCCCCCGTTGAGCAGGAGCGGCGCCGGCGACACCTGCCGTAGGCATGGCGTCATTGGGGCGGCGGCGTTGCCCCCGTTGAGCAGGAGTAGTCCCTCTGAGGGTGGCCGCAATGGAGTTGGTACTGTTACGGCGACGACACTGCCCCCGTTGTGCAGGAGCAACGCCAACAGTGATTTGATTGACCGAGAAAACTCGGTCACTTGCTGGGGCAGAAGGCCTGACACCTTCGGCCGTTGTGTTGCAGCTGAGCAAACTCGACTGGTTATCGGGATGAAGGGCTTGACACCCTTAACAATTAAAGAGTTGACTGGACGAACCCGGTCGGCTGCTATCGTAGAGGGCCTGACACCCCCGGCAGTTGGCTTGTTTGTCGAGCGGACTCGACCAATTGTTGCGGCCGAGGGCCTGACGCTCCCGACGGTTGGCTTGTTGGCCGTACGAGCCCGGCCAGTTGTTGGGGCCGAGGGCTTGACACCCCCGACAGTGGTCTTGTTGACCGGGCGGAACCGGCCGGTTGCTGAAGTGGAGGGTCTGACACTCTCAGTAGTTGTTGCCGTAGGTGTGGCTGAACTGACCTCAACCATGGGCACAACGCCCAAAAAGAAGGGCGAGCCGACGACCGCTGGAAAGTCGCCGAAGACCAGCGGAGTCGCCAGGTATCCGAACCTGGCATGGTTGGCGATGACCTGGGGGCCGTAGGTGACGGCTGCCATCGTCGCTGTTGTTGTTGTTGGTGGTGCGTAGCGCAGGTGGAATGGCGTTTGAATGCACACAAAGCCCTCAAGTAAGCAAAAGGGTGTGCCCTCCTCTTCCCGTCCTGTAAGAGGAAGATGGGCAATCCGAACCTTGGAGAAGGTTTGGGGACTTTCTTTGACAGAAAGAAGAAAGGCAGGAAAGGTCCCATCGGACGTGCCAGTCTGTGGACCACGGAATTTTTCATAGAAAAATAAATATTTAATGTTCTTTTTGAAAAGAGACATTCCTCTATGCATAGAGGTTTATTCCGTGGGTGCGCATAGTATCAGACGATTTGGGTTCGGGTGCTGGACCTCTCCCCACTGAGCGAAGTCAGTGTTGATTTACATTGGCCTGACGTCCGAACACCTTTGTTTAACTGTCAAGGAAGTGCCAAAATTTCCTCTATAGGGGTTCTGGTGTTGAGGACTAGCTCGTTTGAAGGGCTCATAAGGACCACTCACTCACCACCGACCGATAGGATAACTGAGTTAGGGTTTCAATAGAGGCCCATTATATTTAGGCAAAACCCTAAAATTTAGAAGCGGAGGGGTGATTATGAAGGAGCCGTAGGCATATCTGGAGTCACAGGAGGTTCCCCGAACCCTAGGAGTATTTAGGTAATTTTGCACTCCCAAGGGTATTTTGGTAATTTTACCAGGCCAAGGATAGGCTCGAAATTTCCAGGTTGGACGGAAAGTAGGATAAGGTTCCTAACTTCCCAAGGCATTGAGGCCGTTCTGGAGGGTTTCGGGGGGCTACTAGGCCATTTCTAGACCACAAGGGTATTTTAGTAATTTTACCAAACCCTACGCGGACCTAGGTTTGAGACGGCACCCAAGTGTCGGACTGGGCTGACAATGTCCTCATACCAAAAGGATGACGAGGGGCTTCGTAGAAGGCTCACACAGGTCAACTTGGCCGCAAGGGGGGTATATGTGCAATTTTCACAAGTCGGGTTTTTTTTTTGTAATTTTCCCCGGTCGGTGTACATGAGAGATTTGTGAAATACACCAGATTCAATTTATAGTCCCAGTGGGTACAAGAGTTGTCGGTGAATTGTCGACTGTACAAAGATCAGCACTAACGCGGGAAGTAGGGGCGTAGCCCCAATTACAAGAAGTTGTAGGGTATAACTGCAAAGAACAGGACTTTGTGTTTCTCGCGGACCCGGGGAGGACATGTTTGTAATACTCCCGTTATGGGACAGAACTACTTAATTTAGTCGCCTCGGGACGCGAAAACTTACAAACATGGCCCACTGAGGGACATAATTACAAACATACCCCTTGGGGGCATAATTACAAGACCCGGGGACTTACCCCTCATGGGTCAAAACAACGAACAAAAAATCTCAAGTGCTGCGTAGGAGATGCTTCGTAGGTTGTAGATCTCCGTGCCTTGTGAATGCCTCCTTCTGGACCCTTGGGGGTCTATTTATAGAAGTGGAGAGCTACCCGGGGGTGTTTGAACCTGTACGGGTTAAATGGGATGGTGTTTGAACCCATACGGGTTAAACATGATGAAAATGATCCCGGGGAGGTCCATTTTCCCTTGTTCTATTTTTTTTTCTTCACGGGGGAGAGAAGACTGGGGTTGTCCGGGGTCGAATGACCCCGGGAGGGTCCTGCCCGAGCCTGCTGACCCCGGGCAGGCCCTCCCGGGGTCATTTGACCCCGGGGAGGCATGGATGGCAGTGTCGGTGGCCGAGTCCGAAACCGATACGGCTCAGTTTCGGTTTCGGTTTCGGCCGAAAACCGTTGAAAAGTTTCAAAAAAAATCAAAATAAGTCTAAAAAATCAGAAATAATTCAGACAAATATGAATAATCACATAAAAATCATAAAATTCATTAGACATGCATTTGACTGTTCTGAAATTGGATTAAGTGCAATAAACATGAAGTAGACATTGAAGTTCAAACATTAAACATGTTAAACTAATATTCTACTGTACATACTAAACATGAATTATGTTCAAGCACAGGGGAATAAACCTAATTAGACACAGTAAATGTTACAGAAATTAAATGAT
This sequence comes from Amorphophallus konjac, assembly GCA_022559845.1. Lineage (NCBI taxonomy): Eukaryota > Viridiplantae > Streptophyta > Magnoliopsida > Alismatales > Araceae > Amorphophallus > Amorphophallus konjac. The sequence continues at coordinate 16,036,371 of CM040121.1, forward strand.
CTTTACCTAAATGAAGAAGCACTAATATTGGTAATAACTAGAACCTTCTCCCTCATCGTCTGGATTTTGATGTTGATACCCATAAGAAGGTTGCATGTATTGTGTATATTCACTATAACCAAACAATGAGGTAGCCAAGTCTTGCATCCCTCTTGGAGTGTAAGGTTGTCGGCTTGATTTGAATCCAGAACCAGCGTAAGAATCTTGAGGAAGAGAAGAGGAACTAGACGGATGTGGATGGAACTGGAATGCCGGTTCATGACCCCACCCATAAATGGCTGCCTCCTGTTGGCCACCTCCATAACCTGATGGATGGCCATATTGACTTTGTGAATCATGTCCTCGCTCACCCGGACTGTATCCTCTGCCTGTGTCTGCGTGGAAGGAGGAAGGACCACCATCAATGCCACCGCCAGTAGTAGCACCTGTAGCACCTGCAGCTGTACTGGGATCATCATCATCATCATCACCAGCATCATCATCACCATCAGAAACCAGTCGCCTTTTAGCCTTTGGGGATGATTTTTTCTGTTTTGATGTGATTTCTTCAGTCACCCTTGACGTGAATCCTTTTCCCCTTGGCGTGTGCCTTAGATAAATCTGCGTCAACTGCTCAATTGTCGGGTCCTCTCGAGCAACATCACTTGTCCTCTCAGTTAGCCTATGCACTGATGTATTTCTTCTTAAGGATGCAGGTGACTTGCCTATTCTAGGAGTGACTGGCCTGCTATCTGAGTCTGAGTGTCTAGCTGGCTGAAAATCAGGTTGTTGCTCAGTGTCATCAACAAACAAAGCTGGGTCCCTTCTCTGGTGTGCTTGAGTCTCTCTGGCCCTCTTTTTTGCTCTTTTGAATTCTAGATCTCTTGGCTCATCTTCATCTAGTATGCCCTCTGCCCATCTTCTATCATCATCATCAAAAACGGGTTCATCAATCTGCTCTCGTGTCTCCACCCAAGACTGTAAGGGATTCTCATCATCAAATAAAACGTCCACATCAATTTCTGGCATTGCATCCTCTGCGACGCGTTTGTCCCTCAGCTGTTGTCTTATCTTCATGTTCTTTATTCTCAGTCTCATATTGTAGTGACAGTAAACCAATTTGTCTAACCGTTCAGCCTTTAGCCGATTGTGAACCTTTGAGTGTATAAGGCTGAACGTGCTCCAATTTGTTTCATATTGGCTTGCCGATGTTGTTTGACTGAGCACCCTAATTGCAATGAACGCCAATGCATTACTGCCCACATCTCGGTTGTTCACCATTATCCACCAGTCAGTTGTTCCACCAACCATAAACAAATAAATGTAAGGTGTAGATATACATATTGAGGTTAAGAAATCACAAAAATAAAATATACCTGGGCTCACTCTTCCTACAGCGTATTGCAATTGGGAGTCAGAATGTCCCAGTCCTCATTCTATAATTGTTCATCTACAAAGATAAAGTAATAGATTAACATAACTACTTAAGTAAATTCTATACCTCTTATTGATAAAATCAATAAAGGCCAACCTCTACTTCGGCCTGAAGTCTTTTTTCTGGTGTCTTCGATAAACGACCAATGACTTTTAAAGTCCCTTGGAGCACCTCGCCATCAACATGTGCATCGGCATCGTACATAAATCGAGGGTTGAGGAAATAACCTTCATTTGTGTATAATTAACTAAATGTTAGATATAAAATAACATATAGGCATTACCCTCATTTAAGTACAATTAATCACTCACCAGCTGATTACAAGTCGTGGTGTAATGTGTTGTCTCATCTCTGGTCAATCATTTTTCTCCATTTTGCATAATGTCTGGGAAGGGAATCCTGCAATTCTAATTTGGCACGGTCCATGGCCTCGTACAGATAGCCCATATCATTCTTCTCATCGCCATCCACCATTCTTAGGACCTTCACGAGAGGTGTGACTACTTTCATGTACTGTGAGATCCTGCCCCAGAATTTGTTGTTTTCCACAATTTGACAGACATCCAAATATTCCATCTGAGTATCAATATTGCCCTTGTCGATGTATTCCCGCAGGGCATTGTGGTACATGAAAGCTTTCAGCTCATTCTTATACCTGTGCAAATAAATGAAATATTCAATCAAATACTGTTACGTATCTATAAGGATCAAGTATCAAGAATTGAGATCAATCTTATACCTGTGCAAAGACTCCAAAGAAATAAAATTCGAAGCAAATCTGGTTGGGCCTGCACGGATGCTATCTCGCCCCCCACTCGCATGTGCCCTGAACATATTCAATATCATAGGATGGCCATAGATATACTGTGTGATTTTTTGTGCCTTGTCAATTGTCTTCTCCACATATTTTTCCTTCCCTATGTCTTCAAGCATCAGATCCAGACAATGTGCAACACATGGGAGCCAATATAAGTGACTGCGCTTCTGCATCAATTTCTTCCCCGCAGCCTTATAACTAGCTTCATTATCAGTCACTACTTGGACAACATTGTCCTCTCCAATTTGGTCTACCATCTTATCCATCAAATGAAACAAATAATTAACAATTTTTTCATAATTTAATGCATCTACAGATTTAACAAATACTGTACCTTCGATGCAATAGACCAAAAAGTTAATCATGGACTTCTTCGTGGTACCAGTCCAGCCATCACACATGATGGTGCCTCCTCTCTCCATCCATATATGTTTGAAGCTTTCAACCCAATCATGGAGCTCCTCAACCTCTCCCTCAAGGCCACGCCCGTATATGTCTCGACGTGATGGGACCTTCAAGACAGGGCCAGCATCTGCTATGGCATCTAGCATATGTCGGAAATATTAACTTGAAGCTGCATGTACAGGGACACCTGCACGAAAAAATCATTTGCAGATACTTTTAAATGCATGTCCTGCAACTTCTGCAGATTTTTTTATCCCTCTCAATGTTTGTTTGATTTTAGGTTGTGTAGCATGGGGCATTCTGTGCAGATAGTTGTCCATGGGGCCTGCTCTCTGCGGGACAGCACCACTGTCAGGACGTCGTGCAACCGTACTTTCATCGGTCCCTGAACCTATGGGTGCCTTTCCTTTCCTTCGAGCGATTTGTTCACGCTCCCTTGCTTCAGTTAACTCTGGATCTGAATCCTCAGTGCCTTCCTCATCATCATCCCTCCTAACCCTTCTGCCTGAAATCTCCTCAGCAATTTTAGCCTCATCTTCAGCCCTTTGTTGCATCCTCTCCTTTTTGCCTAGAAGGCACTTGCGCATTTGTTCTCGGACCTCTCGGGGACATCTGTCACATTGTTTTACCTCTTCTCTTACCCCTGCCAAATGTTGTTTTCCTCTAGTAATTCCGCCATGTATCTCCTTGCCACAATAATTGCATTTCACTTTTCGTCTCCCAGCATCAACTAAGGAGAGGTGGGCCCACCTCGGATCCTCCTGCCCTTGCTGCTCCCGATTTTGTTCACGTCTAGACATGATGTTGCATTAAGACAGTCAAAGACAATCTCTTGTAAGTACAATGAAAAAAATACAATTCAACATGATAGAGCTCCAAATTATTGAATGAAACTTAATTGAGCTTCAATTGAACCTTACTAAACCTAATTAGAGGAAAACCCCAAATTTAAAGGTGTAATTAGGGCTTAATTAACAATTTTAGCCTAATCACCATTCATAAGAATTAATTACTAGCATGCTCCCGCTTCAAATTATTGAATGAAGCTTAATTGAGCTTCAATTGACCCTTACTAATGCTAATTAGAGGAAAGCCTCAAATTTAAAGGTGTAATTAGCGCTTAATTAACAATTTTAGCCTAATCACCCTTCATAAGAATTAATTAGCGAGATGTTCCCGCTTCAAATTAGTGAATGAACCTTAATTGAGCCCTAATTGACCCTTACTAAACCTAATTAAAGAAAAACCCCAAATTTAAGGGTGTAATTAGAGTTTAATTTGAAGTGTTAAAAAGTTAATCATGGATTAAAATTAACCTACAACAGAAAATTTAACCTACAACAAAAAAACTTTCAACAACCCAACCAAAAAAACACAAAATAAAAAAAACTCCAAATTTACCTCAACAAAACTACTCACGCTGCAGTCTCCGCAGTGGCGCACTCAGCCTTGCAACCCGCCAGCCCGCGGCCCAGGCCACCACAGCAGCAGGTAGACGGCCCGCGGCCCTGGCCAGCACAGTAGCAGCAACAGCAGCAGAGGAGGGTTTCGGCCGTGGGTTTCGGGGAGAACAACACACGTGAATTTCAGCCGAAATCGGACGGTTTCGGCCCGAAACATGAAAGTTTCGGGCGAAACCAATATCGGTTTCGCCCGAAACCAATAAACTTAACAATGTCGGGTTTGCTATAGTGAACGCCCCCGTTTTCGTATCGGTTACGGCCGAAACTGACAACCATGTAGGGAGGTCTGCCTCGGGGGTCACGCGACTCCGGGCAGGGGGCCCCGCCCAAGCGCGGACTCGTCCGAGGTCGGGCGACCCCGTACGGGTTGGCACGACCCCGAACGGGTCTGCCATTGCTGCTGCTGGTTGCTGCAGTGGGGTTTCACCCCGGGGAGGTCCTTCCTGGCAGAACTCCACCCCGGGCAGGTTCCATGTCACCCGGACGGGTTCTTTTCACCCCAGACAACAACTTTCACCCCGGATGGGTGTTGACGGGAGGTGTTTTTGCAGGCAAAATTTGCTTCCAACAAAGACATATATACCATCTACTTCATGGCCAATCTCAATCATTTGCTTTGCTATTAGATCTTAAAAAACACAATGATTAAAAAAAGGTTACGGAGCAATGCGATTGTTTAGTAAGACTGCTCACTAAGAGCAGGTTAATGGAAAGAGAAGGAACATGAAGAGTCGAAGACAAAGTAAGTTGGTCAGAGAGTCTGATGAAGTCCTTGCTAGCTATAGTGGCTCTAGTACCATAGCGATGGTAACTTTGTCTTGGCCATGCAATAAGGAATAAGAGGTAAACAAAGTGGAAATACCAGTAATATGATATGCAACATCTACGTCAATAAACCAGGAAAGGTAAGATGATCGAGCGGGGGCACTTAAGGCTGCACCAAGAGTACCTGACACAGTATATGAAGAGGAAGGATGGGAGATATTCTGAAGTTGTCAAAGAAGCCGCTGGGGAATAGCAATGTCAAAGGAGGATAATGTAGTAGTTCTTGAGATAGTAGAACACCCTCTCCAATAGGAGAGGGCTAAGTGGCTGCTACATTACCCTTTGCTTGTTTCTTCTTAGATTTGAACTTGTCTGCTTGCTTTTATGGAAACTTTTCCCAATAGAAGTCTGAGTCATGGTTAGTGCTGCCACAGTGATCACACTTCTGGTCACCCCACACCTTGCCAACCCCAGTCTTAATCTTGCTCGTAGCCGTAGCAAGGGTAGAGTATTCGCCGACATCAGAAGTGGGAACATTGGAATCTTTGCTACTCATAACTTGACATTGTTGTTCTTCGCTCAAACCTTGAAGGATGTCTCCTCTAGTGAAGGAGCAGGATCCATATTGAGGATCTGCCCGCATAAGGCATTATACTCAGAATTTAAGCCTTCAGAATCTTAGCAATCTTATCATCTTCCTGCAGAGAGAGGTAAGTCTTTTGAGCTTTAAGAGTGGTTCACTTTGCAGTGCGGTACACATCGAGTTCATTTCACAAGGAAGTAAGGGCAGAAAAATAATTGGTGACAGAGTGCGACCCTTGCTTCAACTCGTAGATGTAATGACTCAACTGGTAGAGGCAGAATTTTTTTCCCAACTGTATAGACCGGCCAAAGTTTTACACATGTTTGCTGTAGTGGACTTGTGCAGAATTGTTGGTTGAATCCTTGGGCTAGTAGAATTGAGGATTCAGGACATGATGATACTGTTGTCACGTTGCCAAATGCCATACAGTGGATCCTTAACATCTAGAGCTTTCTGATATCCAATCAGGAAATCAAATTCTCGCAGCCAGCAATGTAGAGTTCCACAACAATAGCCCATGAGGGATAGTTGTGCTCTTGAGTTTATCGGAGGTAATCTGTAGACCAGCCAAGATGGTTGGCGCAGTGATATCTCGCGATGCTCATTGTTAAAAACACCATTTGACTAATTTCAAAATTACCAAACTCGCAATAAAAATAAGAGCACGTGGCGTAGTTAGCAACCATGGGTCGAATCTACGGAGAGGTTAGAATTTCAAATTGAAAATTTTGAGTTTCTTTTAGAGCAAACATTGTTGAGTTTGTTTCTTTTGAGATTTTTGAAATTTAAATAACATAAAATAAATCTATCTAATGAAATATGAAAGTGGAGAGAGAGAGAGAGAGGAAGAAGAAGAAAGAGAGAGAGATGAGAGAGAAAATCAAATCAGTACTATTTTTATTGCTTAAAAGAAAGTGTACAATATGAAAATGCGAAATAAAAATTACAAAAAGGAAGAACTAAGGAAGAAGATGCAGCCGCCGTGATGAGGGAGATGGCGTTGTCCTCCTTGAGTCTTTGTTCACGAGCCGTCCTTGCGACTCGTCGTCCCCACTAGGTTAGACACCGCCTTGGAAGAAAGTTTTAGAGGGAGGAGAAATAGAGAGAGAAGAAGGAGAGATAGGAGAAAGAGGTGGCGATGGGAAAAGAAAGGAGAAGATATGAGAAGGAAAAGAAGAAGAGGAAGAAGAGAAGATGAAAGTGACGGTGGACTAATCTACGTAGGTGGAAGGAAGAAGAAGAAGAAGAAGAAGAAGAAGAAGAAGAAGAAGGAACGAATGAGAGGGAAATAAGGATTAATATCTAACCTACTCTTAGTCTCTTACGGTGACTGTAGAAGAAAACTAAAAGAAAACCTAAGAGAAAGAGTCTCCCATGTGCAGCCATCATGGGTGCCTATTTATGGGGAAGAATCCCTGTTACAAAACCTAGAATCTTACTCCAATCAACCTTCCTGTGAATAGAGACCACCTTCCTTCATGTTCCTGTGCAAAATACGATAGTCCTTTGTGGAACACGAAATCTTTCACGTAGGAAAAATTAGAGCATTTTATAGAAAAAATGTGCTGCATGTTCTTTTTGAAAAGAAGCATTCCTCTGATACAAAGGGTGATTCCGTGGGTGCGCATGATATCAGACGATTTGGGTTCGAGTGTTGGACCTCTCCCCACTGACCGTAGTCAGTGTTGATTTACATCGGCCTAACGTCCGAACACCTTTGTTTGACTGTCAAAGAAATCTCAAAAGTCTTCTATGGGGGTTCTGATGCTGAGGACAAACTCTCTTGGAGGGCTCACAATGTCTACTCACTCACCACCGAACAACATGTTAATAGGGTTAGGGTTAAGTCTGAGCAAAACCCCAAGATTTAGGAGTAAAGACGCAAATATGCGGAAGCCGTAGGCATTTTTGAAGTAGAGGGAGGTTTTCTGGACCCCGAGGGTATTTTGGTAATTTTATCAACCCAGGGGTATTTTGGTAATTTTCTCAGGCTAGGGGTATTTCTGAAATTTCTGGGTTGGAACGGAAGTAGGACCGGGTTCCTGACTTCCAAGGCGTTGAGGCTCTTTCTGGAGGATTTTAGGGGCTGCTAGGCCATTTCTAAGTCATAGGGGTATTTTTGGTAATTTTGCCATACCCTACATAGACCTAGGGTTGGGGTGATATTTGAGTGTCGGACTGAGCTGACAACGTTTCCGGATCAAAGGAATGACAAGGGGCTTCGTAGAAGACACATAAATGTCAACTTGGCCGAAGGAGGGCTATATATGCAATTTTCTGAAAGCCAGGGGTTTTCTTATAATTTTCTCCCGTGGAAATATATAGAGCATGTTAGGTACTCTTATAGTTTGGATGAATATAAGGGTTGTCGGCGAATTGTCGACTGTACAAAAGTCTTCACTAACGCGGGAAGTAGGGGCATAGTCCCAATTACAAAAAGGTGCAGGGTAAAACTGCAAATAACATGACTTTTATGTTTCTCGGATCCCGGATAGGACATTTTTGCGATTCCCCTATTATACGGACGGAACTACGTAATTTAGTCGTCTCGGAACGTAGAAACTTACATCATGGCCCACTGAGGGGCATAATGACAAAAATACCCTCGTAGGGGCATATACACAAGACCCGAGGACTTACCCCTCGCAGGCCAGAACAAACAACGAACAAACTTCAGAATGCCGGATGCTCCAAGGCAATGCTCCGTAGGTTGTTGCCGACCCCCCAATCTGGACCCTTGGGGGTCTATTTATAGAAGTGGGAACCTCCCCGGGGTCGTTTGGACCCGTACGGGTTAAACGGGGTGGTGTTTGAACCCGTACGGGTTAAAATGACCTCGGGGAGGTCCATTTCCCTCCTTTTTTCTTTTTTTTTTGGTTCTCTGCGCTCGGGAAAGGGGACCGTCCTGGGGTGGGAGGTCTCCGGGCCCGTCCGGGCGGGACCTGCCCAGGGTGGGCGACCCCGGCAGGACCTGCCCGAGGTGGGCGACCCCGGGCGGGCCCCGCCCGGGCTTGCACCCCAGCGCGCGGGCCCGTGAGGGCCTGGCCGCGTCTGCGCAGACCCGCCCGGGGGCGGGTGACCCCGTACGGGTCCCTCCGACCCCGGACGGGTCTCTCCCTCGTCCGATTTCAGTAAATAGGGGCCTTGGGGGGCTTTGGAACCTCGTTCGCTCGCCGGAGAAGGGAAGACGCGCTCCTCCTTGTTCGTTTGTCGTTTTCTTCGTGCCGTAGGCCGCGAAGGGAAGACTTGTTGTCATCCGCTCTCCGTGCTACACGTGCAAGGGACTTTATTTGCGGTGCATAGACCTTTGTTTATGCCTTCCATCTTCTTGTGGGAGCTTCCTTTATCCGTAGTTGTACGTCCAAAGGAGGGGGGGTTTCATCCCGTAGGGATTTTTTCGGAACTACACGATCCTGACAATCGTAGTAGATTTAACCCGGCTCTCGACCGTCTCGATTGTTGTAAGAGGTCTGTAATGGTGGCAATATGTAGACTATGAAGCCCTAAGTGTGGAAATATTCTACGGGACGGCGATACGCCAAATATAGGACCCCGTGTGGGAATATTCCCCAAAGTGACGGTACGCCGAATATAGGCCTCGTCCAATGCGAGGATAATATCCCGGAATTTTGTAAGACAAATTACGGTTGCGACAAATGCCCCCCACGGGATATCCGCCGACGCCGAAGGTGGGGCGGGTGGCCCGTGCCTTTCGTTAATTTTGCTAATCCCCGAGTTCCCTGACAGAACCAGGGGTCTTGTAGGACTTGCTCAATAACTTTATTGCTCTCCAGATGCTGATTTTAATTTGTAACTGACCCCTTTTCTGGTTTTGGCTTTGCAGTTCTTGTAGACATGGCTCGTCCCAGCCGGAGTAGAGAGACCTCCCGGAGGCCCAGAGTTGGCGGTTCTGACGACCATTACGTGCGAAGGACGGACATGCCTATGCCACCATTCCCTCCTCGCAGCATTACCTCCGAGGGTTTTGACGCGGTAGACCGGAGAGTTACTTGGGTCGCTGAGGGCCCGATAGGGGAGACCACTGCCGCTGAGGGTTCCGTTGATGTCTCCCATCTCGTGAGGAGGCAGGGTTCTATGTTTATGACCGCTCAGGAGGATATCCACCGCATTTCCCAGTGGATCGAGCCCTCTTGGCTTTTCTCTAGAGCTTTGTGCCTCCTGGCATGGAGGCTAGTGATTCTCGCCTCCGAGCAGAAAGGCGCCGTCTTGAGCGGGCAATATTGCTCGGAAGAGATAACATGCGAGACACCGGTACTTTTTCATATCCAAGCTTCCCTGAGGGCTTCATTCGGCAGAGGCAGTACCCTGATCAGATGAATCTGGGTTGCTTCAGGGATTTCGATAGTTTCAAAGTTCGGGTGGGGCCATCCTCACCAGCTATCTGGCACTTGTCTGGGCACCATAAGGCCACAGATGTTGTAGTTGATGGGATGTTTCTGGCTCCTTCCGACGTAGCTTATACTTATGACGATTATGATCATGACTGCTTTTTGGAGAGGATCCTCGCGCATAAGGCCCCTAGCTGGTATGGGAGGTGGGCCGTCGTTCCCTCCCACTGCTACCGTCGAGGTGCGACAGAGTGGTTGTGGGGGATCCTGACTGTGTACAGAGCAGCACTTGACAGAGCAGGGGTTCGCCACGCGGTGACTGCAGCTTTGTATTCCTACCCGTGCCACACAGGGTTACTCTAGGCCTTAGTTGAGAGATTCAATCGGCGCTGGAATACGTTCATGACTGCTGAGGGAGAAACTTCATTAGCCCTGTGGGCCTTTCAGAAGATTTCTGGTTTGCCGGTTTGTGGACAGCCCTATGAGGAGCTTTCCCTGGATGATCTACACCTCAGCGCTTCGGACGGAGCTGGCCAGTATCTCCTTACATACTGCTTTCGATATCTGACGAAGACTTGGAGGGACTTAGCCCTCGTAGGCAAAGAGAAAGCTGCACGGACGTCGAGGGTGACCCTAAATGCTTGGGTGACACACTTCTACAGTGGTCCATACTGCTTCTATGAGGAGTTTGCCTCTTCCGGTATGACATGGGAGCAGTGCAGAGTGGTCGAGCTGCAGTTTGCTTCACATCCGCGCCATTTGCCCGCTGTCACGCAGGGGTGGAACTCGGGGGATCTGCCACCGCTAACATACCTAGCAGCTTACTTGGCCTACTGGCTGGCCAGCTTCACGATCCCTCATGGCGAGGAGGGAATCCTTCGGGCCGAGGTGATATATCCAGCTTGTTTGATGGCGTGCGGACGCAGGATTGCGATTGCTCCGATTGTGTTGGCGAATATATATCATTCCTTCGGCGCCCTGAGTACCCATTCGTCACCCAGGGACAAGCATATTCTGATGCCCACCCATTATTTGAGTGCGTGGGTTGGTCTGTTGTTGCCGGAGCTCGCACAGAGGACGCCAGTCGACAATCCGGCTGCCCCGCTTATCTTCAGCTTTGCTGGTCACCCAGAGCAGGATGCAGTCTCACAGCTCGCTAATGCCCGCCGTGCTTTGTCTTTCCTCCATATTAGGAGGGGTGAGTCTGGACTTCGACCACAGCTCCCACCTGTACCGTCCTTACTTGGAGCGGCAGGGTGACACAGTCGCCTGCAGGGTATCTTCGCAGGCTTTACTTTCTTCTCATGCATTGGCAGAGTGGGCCATTTGTATCCGGCCCGGGGTTCTAGTATACCGCTGTTCTAGCACAGCGGTCCTAGAGCCATATTATCCGCATCGGTTTGCGAGGAATTTCGGGTATGACCAGGCGGTTCCCCCGAATGCAGATTTTCCTTTGACTCTTCGGCAGTACAAGCAGAAGGATGTTCATCTAATGGCGGCCGCTTGGCAATGTTTCCTCTTTCGTGATATCAAAGAGGACTACCCCATTCCAGGGCAGACGCGTATGGGCCACTTTGATATGCACTATGCGCGCTGGTGGTTCAAAATCAGCAATGTCTTCAGACAACGAGCTGACACCATCCGGGCTGCAGAGGAACAACGCCTAAGGAAGGAGGATCTGCCTCCATTATTCCTTGACCCTGAGTTCGTCAGGTCTTACTTTTCCGGGGCTGCCCGAATCATCCGTGAGACTGAGGCCCGTTGGAGGGAAAAGGGGCTCCCCACTCCTGTTGATAGGAGTCAGTATATCGGGGCTTTGAAACCCTTGAGGAGTATGACCACGGTAGCTCCTACTTCTGGGTCTACCCGTCAGAGGATGGCCCCTGGACCTTCAACGCCTTATTCCTGGTGGGAAGACTTAAAGGCCTCTTGTGGTTTTAAAAGGCTCAATTAGCAGAGCCAGTCCCTGAGGGGGCCTTTGCAGGTAGCACTTTCACAGAGTGGAGGGCCCACATCATCAATGCTGTGGGGTGTGCTGGCCTGGTGGTGTATATCTCAAATTTGGAGGTGGCCGTCGCCCCCAATGCCATTTTGGCCATTGTCAATAAGGTGGCGCGGGTTCTTCGACAGAAGCCTGAGCAGATCATCCTGAAGCCCGAAGGGATTATAGGGGTACCAGGTATGAGCTGAATTACCCAGCTCTCTTCCCCTTTTTGCTGCAATTTGAGATGCTTATCCATGCAATCCTTCATTTGCAGATGACGGCAGCGGCCATGGAGGCGATACTCTTTCGCGGGAACATGCTCCTGCGAAAAGGCCACGAGCTGAAAGCCATTACGAAGATGACTCGCGGCCTGCTGCCCGCCCGCGTTTTGGGGAGGAATCTCCCACTCCGGCGGACGTTTCTAGTAAGTATAGGGAATTTTGATTTTAAGCCAGCATTACGCCATGTCTTTGCAATGCCGTAATCTGACTCCTTTTTCTTTGAGCACAGCTCCTCCTGAGGCTCAGGCTGCTGCTAGCTTTTCCCCTCGTCCTGGAGATGTCTTTAGGGAAGCAGGGCTAGAGATTGACGAGTCCGTTCCTGATATCAGTTTGGACATTGAGGGATTAGATCCTCATGCCGACGATTATACGCCGGTGACCGGCGCCTCTCTTGTGCTTGACATAGGAGGAACCCCTACTATCCAGGGCTTGGGTATATTCCTCAGCCTTGACGCCTGCTCTCTGCTCCCCCTTTTTTATTTGAGGGGATATGCACATGGGCTGACATAGCATCGCCTGTTGTAGGGGGACCTGAAATCCAGTCCACTGCCCCTGCCGAGGGGGAAGGAAGTAAGTCTTCTGGCAGTAAGGGGACTTCTTCATCCTCGAGTTCCCCAAACGAGGGAAGCTCCAGCACCTCATCGAGCAGCGGAGGCTCTTCCTCTTCTTCCTCAAGCTCCTCTGAAGAGGGAGAGATAAGGCTGAGCCCAGGTAATCTTAGGACTAAATGCCTCTTCCTGTTTGTGTTACGAGCCTTTTGACTGACTCTATTGCACATGGTGCAGCTGCCTGGTCGACTTCCTTCCTGGATGAGCTCTCTAGGCTCATTGAGTCTGGACCTTCCATGGATTTGCCGGATTATGATGAAGAGGTGAGGGCTTCGGCCACTGGGGCCGGGGTACCAGATGGGGTAGCATCACCCTCAGCCGTGAGGCCATTAGCAGGGGGTGCCAGCTCTGCAGAGGCCGGCGGGATGCACGCTTCAGGTATGCACAGAAATATTTTGTACATTCTTCTTGCCATATATTGCTGCATATTGCTATTGTGTGATGCCTCTGCCTTGTATAGTTGACAAGCACCCGGAGGAGAGGCGTTTCCCCCAGCCCACGGGGGTGGACATGGCGGGTTCGTCCCGGATACCTTCGGAGACGCAGGAGACCACTAGCCAGGCAGCGGCCTCCACCGGGCTTCCAGCTCCAGGTACATGGTTGTCGAATCAAGAGCTTATGCCATCCGCCTGACGAGGCCTTATTCCTCTGTGATATTGACCTCCGTTCTATACGTTGGTGTCTTCTTTCAGCTGTCTCTCCTTCTACGACCGAGGTCGACACCGCTGTGGCTGAGGAGGAAGTGCTTGTAGAGACTGGTACGTTTTCATCACTATGAAGTGCTGATTTTGATTATTGGTGCCGATGAAGTGCTGAGACTTTCCATGCCTTGCCTCGTTTGCAGAGAGATCGACTGCTCCAGCACCGCCCACAGAATAGGGACTGGTGCCTGTTGATAGTTCCCCTCCGGTCTTGGAAGAGGGGTCCTGTGTCAGGCATGACCTGACGGGCATGGCTGCTTCAGGTAAAGCCATTGTGACTTATACCTTTAGACTTTTACCATGGTGACTTTATTGTGGTGGTAGACTCACACACTTTTATTCTCCTCTGGTTCAGGATCAACAAAAGGGGCAGCCGCAGTGCCCATGGACTTCCCTGCTCTCGGAGTTGAATGGCCTGACACTCCTGCACTTGGAGCGGCATTGAATGCCACCATGGCTGACCAACTTCTCCAGAGTCTTGACCAGTTGATCCGGGTTGACCCTTTGCCGACGGTAGAGGCTTTGAGGAGTAGCTTGGAGACCATCACCCGGGGTTTTCACATGATGGGTCTCCCCCAGGACACGTGGGCCACGAAGCTGGGAGCCTTGTGGAGTGAGTTTGCCCGCCTCCACCTCGCACAGGAGCGGAGACGGAGGATCCAGCTGCAGATCCAGCAAGAGGAGGAGGAGCTCCGCGGGCTTCAGGCCACCCAGGGTGAGCTCGATGCTGAGGTTGAGGCTGCTCGCGAGCGTCGCAGGAGGGCTTCTCTCCGAGTAGAGGAGCTACAGAGAGAGCTTCAGGAGGCTGAGTTGGCGTGCGACAATGCATAGACTGAGGTGGAGACTCTCTGCCGCAGACGAGAGGGACTTCAGGAGGAGGTTCTTGAGAGGAAGGCTCGCCTTGCCAACCTGAGGAGGAGCGAGTCTGACGCCTGATGGACTTCGACATCCTCTTGTAGATAGGGCCTTCGTGCCCCAGTCTTTTTGAGTCACTCTCGAGGGCTTGTCTCGGGCTTCATTGGTGACATTAATAAATAAATGACAGAATTTAGCAGCTTTTGTTTCTATCCTCTTGCATGTATGCTTCTTTTTTTTTCTTTTTTTTTGATCACTTTACCAGCCCTACCACCCTTTCGGGTTTTCGCCAGGACTGGCCCCCTTTAGCTTTTTCCAGTGTGCCCTTGCTGGTTTTCACACCGAGGGGTAACCATTTTTGCCTAAGGCGCCCTTTCGGGTTTTCACCTTAGTCGGGTCAAAGTCTTTTTTGCCCTTGATTGCTCCCCTAACAGAAACAACCAAGTCCGTTGGGACATCAATATTTTTAACCCCATTTTTTTTTGAACCTATAATGCCAAAAGGCAAGGAGAAAGTGGCATTCCCGTAGGGACGTGTGTGCCGCATAGGTGGGACAAATGGGTGGACTTGACTGCCCTAGTGTGACGCAATTAGTCAAATCTAAGAGCCATGGGTTGGACGGGTTTGGCAACCTGAAAGGGGTGTGCATAGGCCAAGTCCAGTTGGGATAGCAAAAGGGTAGGTTCAAGGGTCCGAGTGGGACATGCGGGTTAAACCTGGAAGCCGATAGGTGAGATGGGTTGACAGTCCGGGAGGGCATACTGAGGCCAGACTTGAAAGGATGAAAGGACGGATTTGATAGCCCGGGTGAGACATATGAATCAAATCCGCAAGCCGGTAGGCAAATAGGGCTGGTAGCCTGAGGAAGGCATGCATAGGCCAAGCCCGTGGGGACGAAAGAATGAACTTGACAATCCCGATGGGATATATGAGTCAAGTCTGAAGCCAAGAGGCGAGATGGGTTGACAGCCCGAAAGGAGCATACATAGGTCAGACCCAACAAAGGGAAAGGGTGGATTTGACAGCCCTAGTGGGATGTGAGAGTCAAACCCGAAAGCCGATGGGCGAGATGGGTTGGCAGCCCGAGAGGGCATAGTGAGGCCAATCCCGATGGGACAAAGATAGGTTTGACAGCCCTAGTGGGACGTGAGAGTCAAACCCGAAAGCCGATGGGCGAGATGGGTTGGTAGCCCGAGAGGGCATACTGAGGCCAATCCCGATGGGACAAAGATAGGTTTGACAGCCCTAGTGGGACGTGAGAGTCAAACCCGAAAGTCGATGGGCGAGATGGGTTGGCAGCCCGAGAGGGCATACTGAGGCCAATCCCGATGGGACAAAGATAGGTTTGACAACCCTAGTGGGACGTGAGAGTCAAACCCGAAAGTCGATGGGCGAGATGGGTTGGCAGTCCGAGAGGGCATATTGAGGCCAGACCCAGAAGGAAAAACGTGCCGAGAGGCATGATGGGTTGGCAACCCGAGAGGGCATACTGGCGCCAATCCCACAAATGGTGAAATGAGTCGAAAGGCATGGTGGGTTGGCAGCTCGAGAGGGCATACTGCGGCCAATCCCGCAAGAAGGTAAAATGAGCCGAAAGGTATGATGAGTTGGCAGCCCGAGAGAGCATACTGAGGCCAATCTCAACATAGTAAAAAGAGCCGAAAGGCATGATGAGTTGGCAGCCCGAGAGAGCATACTGAGCCAAACCCAGTGGGACAAAAAGAGGGGCGAATTGGATAGCCCGGAAAGGCATAAGATCCAAACCCCTGGGAGACCCGAAAGATGAGTGGAGCTGACATGTCAAGGGGAGTATGAGTCAACTCTTGAAAAGTAATGGATAGACTTGACAACCCGAGTGGGACGTGAGAGTCAAATCTATTGAAAATAGTAGTGTTGATGGTCTCGGTGGGACCAAGGATGGCAAACTCGGTTTCGGACTCGGTCCGAAACCGATACGACTCGGTATCGGTTTCGGTTTCGGCCGAAACCGGCCGAAACCCAGATAAAAGGTTAAAAAAAATCATATTACTTCTAAAAAATCTGAAAAAAAAGTATAAAAAATATAAATAATCACTTAAAATCACAAAAATCATTACACGTGCATTTGACTGTATAAGTTAGTGCAATAACCTTGCAGTAGACAACTACAAAAATTGAACTTCAAAGTTCAAACATTGAACATGTGAAAGTTAAAGTAATATTCCATTGTACATTAATACAAGCAGTACAATAAACCAAATTAGACAAAATAAATGTTACAAAAATTCATTGATTCTTACCTAATATGGATAATAATTACTAGAAGAACCTTCTCCCTCATCGTCTGGCCCTTGATGTTGATACCCATAACCAGGTTGCATGTATGGTCTATATTCACTATAACCAAACAATGAGGTAGTCAAGTCCTGCATCCCTCTTTGGATTCCTCTTGGAGTGTTTGGTTGGCTTGAGCCGAATCCAGTATCAGCATAAGAATCTTGAGGAAGAGAAGAGGAACTGGTCGGATGGAAGTTGAATGATGGTTCATAACCCCACGACCCATAAATCGCTGCCTCCTGTTGGCCACCTCCATAACCTGATGGATGCCCATATTGACTCTGTGACTCATGTCCTCCCTCACCCTGACTGTATCCTCTGCCTGTGTGTGCGTGGAAGGAGGAAGGACCACCAGCATCCCCACCGCCAGTAGTAGCACCTGTAGTACCTGACACATACGAAAATATAGAATTTATCTCCTACTAAAACCTTTTCTGATTCGAACTGATAATAAGAATTTAAGTTACTTTCAAAAACAAAAAATCAAAGGATCACGAAACCTGCAGTCTCCAATCGCCTTTTGGCCTTTGGGGATGTTTTTTCCTGTGCCGGTGTGCTTTCTTCTTGCACCCTTGACATGAATCCTGTTCCCCTTGGCGTGTGCCTCAAATAAATCTGCTTCAACTGCTCAATTGCCGGGTCCTCTCGAGCAGCAACATTTGTTCTCTCAGTTTGCCCATGCACTGATGTACTTCTTCTTAAGGATGTAGGTGCCTTGCCCATTCTAGGAGTGACTGGCCTGCTATCTGAGTCGGAGTGTCTAGCTGGCTGAAAATCATGCTGCTTCTCAGTGTCCTCAACAACCCTAGACATGTGGGCATGAGTATCTCTGGCCCTCTTTGATTTTCTGCTTAATTCGGGATCTCTTGGCTCATCTTCATCTAGTATGCCCTCTGCCTATCTTCTATCATCATCATCAAAAATAGGCTCATCAACCTGCTCTCGTGTCTCCACCCAAGACTGCAACGGATTCTCATCATCAAATAAGGCATCCACATCAATTTCTGCGGCGGCATCCCCGGCGGTGCGTTTGTCTCGCAGCTGTTGTCTCAACCTCATATTCTTTATTCTCAACCTCATATTGTAGTGGCAGTACACTAATTTCTCTAACCGTTCAGCCTTTAATCGATTGCGAACCTTCGAGTGTATAAGGCTGAACGTGCTCCAGTTTCTTTCACATTGGCTTGCCGATGTTGTTTGACTGAGCACCCTAACTGCAATGAAAGCCAATGCATTGCTGCCCACATCTCGGTTGTTCACCATTATCCACCAGTCAGCTGTTCCACCAACCATAAACAAATGCATTTTAGTTGTAGAAATATATATTCATCAGGTTAAGAAATCCAAAAAATAAAATATACCTGGGCTCACTCTTCCCACAGCGTATTGCAATTGGGAGTCAGCATATGTCCCAGTCCTCATTCTGTAATGGTTCATCTACAAACATAAAGTAATACATTAACATAACTACTTAAATAAATTCTATACATGTTATTGAAAGTATCAAATAAAGGCGAACCTCTACTTCGGCCTCTAGTCTCTTTTCTGGATTCCTCGATAAACGACCAATGACTTTTAAAGTCCCTTGAAGCACCTCGCCATCAACATGTGCATCGGCACCGTACATAAATCGAGGGTTGAGGAAATAACATGTATTTGTGTATAATTAATTAAATGAAATTTATAAAATAACTTAAAGGCATTACCCCAATTTCAGTACAATTAATCACTCACCAGCTGTATGCAAGTCGTGGTGTAATGTGTTGTCTCATCTCTGGTCAATAATTTTTCACCATTTTGCGTAATGTCTGGGAAGGGAATACTGCAACTCCAATTTGGCACGGTCCATGGCCTCGTACAGATAGCCCATATCATTCTTCTCATCGCCATCCACCATTCTTAGGACCTTCACGAGGGGTGTAACTACTTTCAAGTACCGTGACACCCTGTCCCAGAATTTGTTGTCGTCCACGACATGGCAGACATCCAGATAATCCATCTGTGCATCAACTGTGCCCTTGTCGATGTAGTCCCGCAGGGCATTGTGGTACATGAAAGCTTTCAGCTCATTCTTATATCTGTGCAAATAAATGAAATATTCAATCAAATACTGTTACATATCAGTAAGGATAAAGTATCAAGAATTGAGATCAATCTTATACCTGTGCAAAGACTCCAAAGAAATAAAATTGGAAGCAAATCTGGTTGGGCCTGCACGGATGATATCTCGCCCTCCACTGGCATGCGCCCTGAACATATTTAGTATCCTAGGATGGCCATAGATATACTGTGTGACTTTTTGTGCCTTGTCAATTGTCTTCTTCACATGCTTTTCCTTCCCTATGTCTTCAAGCATAAGATCCAGACAATGTGTTGCACATGGGAGCCAATATAAATGACTGCGCTTCTGCATCAATTTCTTCTCTGCAGCCTTGTAACTGGCTTCATTATCAGTCACCACCTGCACAACATTCTCCTCTCCAATTTGTTCTACCATGCCATCCATTAAATGAAACAAATAATTTACATTCTTTTCATAATCTGATGCATCAACTGATTTCACAAACACTGTACCTTCGATGCAATAGACCAAAAAGTTTATCATGGACTTCTTCGTGCTACCAGTCCAACCATCACACATGATGGTGCATCCTCTCTCCACCCATATATGCTTGAAGCTTTCAACTCAATCATGGAGCTCCTCAACCTCTCCCTCAAGGCCACGCCCGTATATGTCTCGACGTGAGGGGGCCTTCAAGCCAGGGCCAGCATCTGCTATGGCATCCAACATAGGTTGGAAATATTCACTTGAAGCTGCATGTGCAGGGACACCTGCATGAAAAAACCATTTGCAGATAGATTTAAATGCATGCCCTGCAACTTCTGCTGATTTTTTGACCCCTCTCAATGCTTGCTTGATTTTAGGTTGTGTAGCTTGGGGCCTTCTGTGCAGATAGCTGTCCATGGGACCTGTTCCCTGCGTATGTGGGGCAGCACCAACGTCAGGACGTCCTGCAGCTGTACTCTCATAGGTCCCTGAACCCATGGCTCCCTTCCCTTTCCTTCGAGCGGCTTGTTCACGCTCCCTTGCTTCAGTCAGCTCTGGATCAGAATCCTCAGTGCCTTCCTCATCATCATCCCTCCTAACCCTTCTGCCAGAAATCTCCTCAGCAATTTCAGCCTCATCTTCAGCCCTCTGTTGCACCCTCTCCCTTTTCCCCAGAAGGCACTGGCGCATCTCTTCTCGCACCTCTCGGGGACAGTTGTCACATTGTCTCACCTCTTCTCTTACCCCTGCCAAATGTTACTTTCCTCTGGTAATTCCGCCATACATCTCCTTACCACAGTAATTGCATTTCACCTTTCTTCTCTTAGCATCAATTAAGGACATGTGGGCCCACCCCGGATCCTCCTGCCCTTGCTACTCCTGTGTTTGCTCACGTCTAGGCATGATGTTACAGTAAGACAGTCAAAGAAAAATAGAATAGCTGGAAGTACATTGGAAAAATTACGGCTTAATTATCAATCACCCTTGGGAAAAAATAATTATCCGCATGCTCCCACCCCCAAATGTTCAATGAAGCTTAATGTAACTTCAATTGAGCCTAAGCAAATCAAAATAGACAGAAGCCCCAATTCTATGACCTAATTAGGGCTTAATGTACAATTAACCCTTAATCACCATTGGGAAAAAATAATTACCCGCATGCTCCCACCCCAAAATGTTTAATGAAGCTTAATTTAACTTCAATTGAGCTTAAGCAAATCAAAATAGACAAAAGCCCCAATTTCTATGACCTAATTAGGGCTTAATTAGCAATTAACCCTTAATCACCCTTGGGAAAAAATAATTATCCGCATGCTCCCACCCCAAAATGTTCAGTGAAGCTTAATTTAACTTCAATTGAGCCTAAGCAAATCAAAATAGACAAAAGCCCCAATTTCTATGACCTAATTAGGATTTAATTTACAATTTTAGCCTAATCACCCTTGAAAAAAATTAACTACCAACATGATAGAGGTCCAAATTAATTAATGAAGCTTACTTGAGCTTCAATTGACCCTTACTAAACCTAATTAGAGGAAAGCACCAAATTTAATAGTCTAATTAAGATTTAATTTATAATTTTAACCTAATCACCCTTGACAAAAATTAATTACCAACATGATAGAGGTTAAAATTAGTCAATGGAATTAATTGACCCTTACAAAATCTAATTAGATGAAAGCCCTAAATTTCATAGTCTAATTAGGGCTAAATTAACATTTTTAGTCTAATCACTAAATTAAAAGAATTATTTAACAAAATAATCATCTAAGAAATCTTACCTAGCCCTAATTAGAGCTAATTAGGGTGGTATGGGGCTAGGCTGGGCGCTGGCGGGTTGCCGATGGCAGGGGCACGGCGGGCGGGAGCGCGGGCTGGGGCGGCCTCTGGCTTGGCCTGGCCACTGGCCGGCTGGCGGGCGCTCGTAGGCAGCACACGCACGCTGCTGTTGCTGCAGGCGGGCGGACCGGCGGAGGGTGCATCGCGCAGGGGGGGCTGGGGCCGGCTGGGCGGGCCTGTTCTGTTGGCCTGCAGCTGCTTCTACCGCGCGGGCGGCCCGCACCCGCAGGCGTCGGCGACTGCGCGCGGCTGCTGCTGTTGCTCCTGGTGTTTCCGCGGCGAGGCGGGGCGGGGCGGCTGCTGCTGCTCCTGGTGTTTCCGCGGCGGGAGGGGAGGGGTTTCGGGGTCGGGGGGGCTGAGGGTAGGGGTTTCACGTGAAGAGTTCACGTGTTTCGCCCGAAACCGAATGGTTTCGGGTGAAACGGGTATCGGTTTCGTCCGAAACCGATACCCCTTCCGAAACCGTTTTAGCTACAGTGAAAGAGGCTAAAACGGTTTCAGGCACGGCCGAAACGTATCGGTTTCGGCCGAAACTGACAACTATGGGTGGGACGGAGTGTAACAATGTCGGGACGCCTCGGTGGGGCCGGGTGTTATAGAATGACATGGGGGGCATAGCCATGACGTTAATATGATGGGGCCATGATGGGGTGGAGTCATTGACTTAGAATCACCCATGAAGCAAGCTGAGAGAGGATTTTTTTTATTTTTTTATTCACATTACCAACCTCACCGCCTTTTCGGATTTTCGCCGAGGCCGGCCCCCTTTAGCTTTTCCCGGTGCGCCCTTTCGGGTTTTCACACCGAGGGGTTGCCCATTTTTGCCTGAGACGCCCTTTCGAGTTGTCACCTCAGTCGGGTCTGTGACCTTTTTGCCCTCAGCCAACCCTTGAAGGTCGACTGAGTCCACCGAGATATCAATACTTTTAACCCCATTTTTTTTTTAACCGGAACCTTCACTGGGGATAGATATGTCCTGTGAGGACTGTTGTAGAAACTCTTACCGTGGCGCATGATAGAGCTTCATGTGCTTGCCGTTGAGAGGAGGGAAGGGATTATCCCCCTTGTGGTCGATGACTGTATAGGCCCCTCCTTCATAGACCTTCTGGATGACATAAGGTCCCCGCCAATTAGGCTGGAGTTTGCCGCTGGATCTTCCCGCGAGAACCTCCTTTTCCTTGATCATGACGAGGTCGCCTTTCTTGAATGCCCTTTGCTTGACCAGCTTATCATAGGCACTTGTCATGCGGGCTTGATACACTTGTAAGTGCTTATAGGCTCTGAGTCTTTCACCTTCAAAGTTGGATAATTCCTCGAGCCTTCTTTCAATTTCAGATTGGTCTTGGCCTGGCAATCCAGCGTACACAGCAACGCGATAGGATGCCAGCTCGATCTCCACGGGGATCACTGCTTCGGCTCCATAGACCAAAGAGAATGGGGAGCAACCCGTAGGGGTTTTGTAAATAGTCCGATAGGCCCATAGAGCTTCGTGGACCTTGTCGCCCCAATTCCGTTTGCGGCCACTCACTATCTTGGACAACAGCTTACAAAGGGTCTTGTTGAAGGCCTCGGCCAACCCATTGGCTTGGGGGTTGTAGACGGACGACGTCCTCCAATCAATATGGAACTTGGATGCCAACGCATAAACAGTCTTGTTCCATTATCCGAGATGATCCGACTGGGGGTGCCGAATCTGTATATAATGTAGTGCCTTACGAAACGGGCAACTATCTCCCCTGTAACTTCTCGTAGCGGAGCGACTTCTACCCATCTGGAGAAGTAATCAGTGGTGGCCAGTATGAACTTGTGGCTTTGAGGTGATGGTGGGAATGGTCCCACAATGTCCATGCCCCCCTCCGCGAATGGCCAAGTAGGCGTTGTTGGATGGAGCGGATTGGGCGGCCTCCGAGGGACTGGCCCGAATGCTTGGCATTGGCGACATGTACGAGCATATTGGTTGCAATCTTCGTACATAGTGGGCCAATAAAATCCTTTAAGTTTGATGCTACTCTTCATCTTAGCTCCTGCTTGATGGGCCCCGCACAATTCGGAGTGGACCTCGTGCATGGCAGTCTTTGCTTCCTTGGAGGAAAGGCAGCGTAGGAGGACCGATCGGTCTCTTTCATGGATGAGCCTGAAGAGCAGACCGTCAATCAACTGGTAGGATGTCGCCCTGCGTAGCAGTTGCACCCTCTGAGCCCGATCGAGCGGGAGCCAGCCACTCTTTATCTTTATGATCGGCTCACGCCAATCTTCTTTTTCGGGAGCATTCTCCTCTTGAATGTTGTCGACCTCGTAGACAGTGAGGTCGGATTCTTCGTTGAGCACACTTGGCATGAGCCTTCGGTGTCTGACAGTGATATTCAACTCTCCCTTAGGCGGGAGCTTTAAGGCTACTGCCAACTTTGCCAAAGCGTCAGCCTGGGAGTTGCTGTCTCTTGGGACATGGCCTATTTCGAATAGGTAGATTTTTTCTTTGAGCCTCATGACGGCTGCATGATAGGGGACGAGCTCCTTTTTCCGAACGTTATAGACGCCTAGGACCTGTCGGATGACGAGCTGAGAATTCCCTTACACTTTGATGCACTTGATGTCCATCTCTAGTGCCAATTGGAGCCCAATAATTAGCGCTTCATACTCTGCCTCATTATTAGTCAGTGACTTCATGAGAGCGCAAGAATTGTGGAGGATGCCGCCTTGTGGAGATACAAAGACTACCCCCGCGCCCGAGACGTAGTCTGTGAGGCCGCCGACTCTTTTGATTGTCTGGGAAGCACCATCAAAATACAACTCCCAGTGTGGGAGGTCAAGGGTGAGAACACCCGGCTCCATCTGTGGTGGGATTTTTTCAGAATGCTCTCCAGTTTCTTGAGAAGGTACTAACACCTTTTCATTGGGCAATTCAAAGTTGAGTGACGAATCTTCCGGCACAGGGTGTGCTGCTAAGAACTCCGCCATTCCTTGTCCCTTGATCGCCTTGCGTGGGACGAAGGTGATGTCAAACTCCATGAGGATAAGCGCCCATTTACCGAGCCTACCAGAGAGGACGGACTGGCTGAGCAGAAATTTGAGCGGATCACACTTTGAGATGAGTTCCACCCGATGCCTGAGCTTCTTGATGGCAAACACTAGAGCCAGGCACACCTTTTTCATGGGCGCGTACCGATGCTCAGGCCCAATCAACTTTCGGCTGAGGTAATACAGCGGTTGCTCCTTGCCCTCTTCATTGATCTGGGCTAGCAGCGCCCCCAAGGAGGAATCCATGGCAACAATATATAGGATAAGGGGCTTCCCTCTGACAGGTGCCCCTAGGACTGGAGGAGTCAGCAGATACTCCTTGATTTGCTCGAAGGCCTTCTGACAGCCTTTGTCCCATATAAAGGGTGTTCCTTTCTTCATCAATTTGCCGAAAGGTAAGCATCTTCCTGAGAGATTAGAAGTGAACCGCCTAATATAGGCGAGTCTCCCTTGCAGAGATCTGAGCTCTGTTAAGTTTTTAGGCGGAGGCAGTCCTCTTATGGCATTGATTTTGTCAGGATCGATTTCTATGCCTCGATACCTGACGATGAAGCCAAGGAACTTGTCGCTGGAGACGCCGAAGGCGCACTTCATGGGATTCATCTTGAGTTGGTACTGTCGAAGCCTTTCAAAGACTCGACGCAAGTCCGCCAAGTGATCTTCCCACCTCTTTGTCTTGACGATCAAGTCATCGACGTAGCATTCGACGAGGTCATGCAGCATCTCGTCGAAGATCTTGGTCATCGCCCTTTGGTAGGTTGCACCGGCATTTTTTAGACCAAACGGCATCCTTTTATAGTTGAAGATCCCCTTAGGAGATCGGAAGGCCGTATGGTCTTTGTCTTTGATGGCCATGCGGATTTGATTATAGCCCGACGACCCGTCCATAAAGGACAAGGCTTCGTGACCGGTGGTCTTATCAACCATTGACTCAGTAATTGGGACAGGGAAGTCGTCCTTTGGGCATGCTTTGTTCAAATCCCTGAAGTCGATGCAGACCCGGACTTGGCCGTTCTTTTTCTTGACAGGGACTATATTAACGAGCCACACAGGGTACATGCAAGGCTCTATGAAGTCCACGTTGAACATTTTGTCAACCTCAGCGTTGACCTTCAGTTCCAGCTCGTGGCGCATACGCCTTTGAGCTTGCTTGACTGTTGAAAGTATTGCCAGCTCATGTTCAGCCACAGAAGGGTCGAGCCCGGGCATTTCTTTATAAGTCCAGGCGAAACAATCCCTGAACTCTTCTAGGAGCTGCCGATACGACTGCCTTTCTTCCTCGCTGAGGAGAGCACTTATGAAGGTGGGACGACGATCATCTTTGTTTCCAAGATTGACCTCGATCAACTCGTCCACGGTTGCTTGGCCACCGTCTTCAAGCTCCGGTGGAGCTGGTTGAAGGTCGACGAAGTCTCCCTCATCATCAGTGTTTGTCTGGTAAACTTCAAATTCTTCGAAGCACTCTTGCTCATGGCTTGAAGTCGAAGGACTTATTTCGTCTTGCTGATGGTTAGCAGGCTGGGCTTCTCTTCCCTCTGAGGGGTGGTCGTTGTCGACTCCCGATGAAGGTGATGGTGGGGTTGACGTCTCACCGGACTCCTTTACAGAATCGTCAATCTTGGGCTCAACTTCAGCTTGCCCGCGATGATGAGGTAGCAGTCCTATGGCATTGACCGCGTAATAGACCTCGAAGTCCCTCTCCTGGTCGTAGCCGAGTCCCCTCGTGTCTTTACGGGAGAAGGGAGGTTGCCCACGGACCTGCGGAGGGTTCCACAGCTGATGGAAATATGCCGCTCGTGTGGGGTCCTGAGCTTGTGAGATGTGTTGCTTTTTACACATTTCCCTGATGTGCTTCGGCATGTCGTCCATCTCCTGGACTGGCTCTGGCGCCACATCGGCGGGAGTGTCCCAGCCGAAATCATCTTCGGGAGAACCCGATGGGACTAAGTCACCTTTGTAAAAGATGATCGGCTTGTTCCCCTTGCCCTTGTTACATCTTCTTCTCCGTTGATAGGAGACTGTGAAGGTCTTCAACTGCTCCACCTCATACTCTTCCCGTTGGGACGAGAGTTGAAGGCACTTGGGCGGTAAGGAGATACTCCCGTCAATGACCCGGCTGATGAGGTTAGCTTCAA
This sequence comes from Amorphophallus konjac, assembly GCA_022559845.1. Classification (NCBI taxonomy): domain Eukaryota; kingdom Viridiplantae; phylum Streptophyta; class Magnoliopsida; order Alismatales; family Araceae; genus Amorphophallus; species Amorphophallus konjac. The sequence continues at coordinate 16,062,452 of CM040121.1, forward strand.
AGTCAACGCTTCTCCTCTCCGGCTGAGTCGGCTTGGAGGCGGCCTGGAGGCTTAGCCTGTGCAGTTTTACCTTGTCTTGGTTGACAGTGAACAACTGCCCTTCCTCGACTTCATGGTCCACTTTTTGCTTCCCTTTGTCTTTTAAAGGCTCGGGGATTGTCAGAGTGGGCTTCCCAAAATATAAGGAAGCATCGGCCAAGTGGCACTCATTGGGGTGGAACGGGACCTGGTCTGCAAAGACCGTATGTTGCTCCCCTCCCTTAGCATATTTAATGCACTGATGCAGGGTTGACGGGACGACCCAATTTTCATGGAGCCAGGGTCTCCCAAGCATCACCTCATAAGATGTGTCAGCGTTGATAATATAGAATGTCGCCTGGGTGACAAAATCGCCCAAGGCAAGCTTGACTTCAACCCGACCAAGCGCCTCCCCGGAATTCTGATTGAATCCCAAAATCTTGACCGCGTTCACCTTCTGCAAGTAAGGGGCCAAGTATAAGGACTTGAAAGTCTTCAAAGGCATGATGTTAATAGCCGCTCCAGCGTCGACCAAAATGCGATTCACATCATGCCCATTAATCATCCCCTGCATATATAAGGGGCGATTGTGGCACGGAGAAGACAACATGTCTTTGTCCGTGAAGGAGATGTTGGCTGCGAAGGCCTCATATGCCTGGCCTTGCAACTCTGCAATATGGGCTTCATAGGCCTCTGGGTCTTGGAGTATCTTGACAAGAGCCTCCCTTAGATCTTTGCTCCAGGCGATGGCTTCTCAAATGGTAACATTCGTTGGGTACCGCTTCATATGATGGATGATTTTGCGGTCCGCCCGAGCATGGGTCTTGTCAAATGGCGGGATGATCTCCGCCAGAGTCTTCGGTGCCTGGCGAGGCTTCTCCCATTTAGAAGGGCGCTCCTCCCCATTCTGGCTCTCCACATTTTCTTGGAACAGCGGAGCCAAAGACTCCTCCGGGGGTGGCAAAGGCTCATCATGTTGGTCTTTCATTAGAAGGACCGGCTGGGCTTGCGGGCTCGACTTTGTTGGAGGGGCCGGCCTGCTCCGACTCCTTCTCGCGCACTGGCGACTTGGCTGGCTCCTCTTCTTCATCAGAAGAGGCGATTATAAAGGGGACGCCACCCGATTTAGCCACTGAGACGGGGCTTGAACCCTCTGAGGAGTTGATGATGAAGGGGATCCCCCGAACTTGGGTTTCTGGGACAGGACCCGGATTCTCCCCTCTGAATATTATGACCCTGTCAAGGGTTAGGGGATCGTCACGTCCACGTCCTCGTCCTCTGCCACGACCTCGGCTATTTCTCGCCGAGCGACGTCGATATGTTGCCATAGGAGCCTTGCTCCCGGTGTCATCAGCCGAATGAGAGTAAATATTGTCAGGCGGCGGGATCGCCACCATGTTGCAGGAGAGCTTTTGCAGCATTTCCTCGAGCATCTCGACGGTGAGCTCCTCATCCTTGTAGAATAAGGAGAGCTCCTCCGGGATTGGAAACTCCTCACCTTCTTCAATACGGTGAACCATCTCCCGGAGCCATTGAAGAAGCCGGGCTTTACGCCCAAACTTGTCCCAGGGGATGTATTCGTCTAGAGTGACGACCCTGGTGGGACAAGGGGGAGTGTACTCCTCCAGCTCATCTATGAGCTTTTGAAGTCTTTGCAAAGGAGTTGGCTCCTTAGGGGCCTCTATAGCTGCTGTCTGCTCGGCTTGCGTCTTCAGCCTCCTCTTCAAGTTCTTCCTGCGATTCTTTTCTTGCTTCTTTTGGCGTGCCGCCTCTTGAGAAGAAAGTGGACTTTGTTTTGGAGGTAGCACTAGTTTGCCCCCAAAACTTTGCTTTCTGCTCCGGGCCGGCTCCTTAGGAGTCTTAGTGCCACGGCTTTTTCTGGGGACGACCTTGGTCCAATTGGCTTCCTCGGGTTGAACCTGGAAGGTGGCATTGATTGCCTGAGCAATTATTTCAGGCGACAGCTCCTGGAACTCTGCCAGTCCACAATGGGGCCCTTGGGGGCTTTGTAACTCCACCGATTTTGTTTGGACTGGCGGTTTGGTTTGCTTGAGCTGTTGAGGCCTTTCTACAATTGGCGACCTCGCTGGCTTGACGGGAGCTTTGGCCGGAGGCTCCCTCACCTTCGCCTTACCTTTGTTGTTTGGCGAAGGATTTCCCCTTATGACGATGTCGGGTTGACTTTGCCTGGACAAAGATTTGGGAACTTCTCCCTCGGCTTGGCTTTTTGGCCTCTGGGCCTTAGGCCCCTCGCCCTTAGCCTTGCCTTTGGGGTCTAGTTGAGGTTTGCCGCTTTCCGTAGGCTCACCCGGCCGGGCTAATGGAGAGAAAATCTTAACCTCTTACCGAGCTTGTTGGAGACTCTTCTTGACGGCCTCTTTAAGACGCCGCATTGTCATAGAGTTCCCTTGAGCATCGATCTCCCCTCTCTGAATAAGGGCTTCAATGCAGTCTTGGACTTCTGGGCATTGTCGGGTAGGGTGAGACACCCTGGCATGATATTTGCAATAGCGGGGGTGACTCTTGGCCGTCTCATTATAGTAGGACGGCGGATCATGGGTCAACACCCTACCATCTTCCAGGAGCTTATCAAAGATCCTCTTAGTGTTTTCCTTGGGGAAAGAACACTGATGAGAGGGTCGCCACCCTAGATACCACAGCGTGGATTTAGGTGGCTGGGAATTGACTCCCTGGGAACTGACTCCCTCATCCAGTGGCTCTGGGAGTTGAAAAGCGACTGCATCATGTATGACATTGACGGAGAAGTAAAGACTCCTCCGTGCGTGCGGCTGCGGTGGGTCGACCAGGAACTTACCCATATTGACCTTCCCTTGCCTGATCAGGTCTTCAGCGATGTCTTTGAACGGCTCGCAGTTGTGGATAATATGGCCTATCACTTCATGATATGGGCAATAGCCCTGATGAAATGCAGCGCCTGGTGCCTGCTCAATGGGCAACGGACTGATCAGCCCTGCTCGCTGGCACGCGAAGAAGATGTTCGGAGTCTTCTCACAAGGGAAGGAGTATAGCTTCTTTGGCTGCTCGCCTTCGGGTGTATGCTCCTCGTCTTCTGAGTCCTCGTCGCCCTCAGATGAATCTAAAGATTCCTCAGGGAGCCAACCTCTGAGCGGAGTTGAGCCAGCAGGCGGTACACCTGCCTCTCTTATATGGGCTGGAGCCAACCCCCTGACAAATGGGCCGAAGGGGAAGGTGGCCAGTTGTTGATCTATGCTATCTAGGAACCGCAGTAGACGCCTCTGTTCTAGTTGCAATTGTTGAATTTCCCACTGGATTTTTCGAATAGTTCTCCGCAATGCCAAACACTCAGGGAGTGAGGGAGGGGCGGCTCCAGGACCGGTATTGGACTGTTGATTTGAAGGCCCGTCCTCAGAGGCGTTAGAGCTTGAAGCCATTGCCACCAAGTAGGCCACATTAGCCGACCGGTTTGATCGACTCCAAGCATGAGGCTGTGGTGGGTCGACTGCATGGCCCAACATCTTTACCAAGCCCTTTTGAATGAGCTTTTCTGCTATGTTCTTGAAAACATAGCAATCTCCGATGTGATGACCCAACCTTCGGTGATACACATAATAGGTGGGATCATCTGTTTTATCTACCTCTGAGGGCTTTCGCGGATCTGGTAAAGTAATGAGCTGCTCCTTCATGCATAGATCAAAGAGTATTTTAGTATGCTCCTTCCTGAAGGAATAGGGCGTCTTCATGTTCTCCGCTAACCGAGAGGCACTCGCCTTGGCATCAGGCTTTTTGCTATTGCCTTTGGATTTTCCTTCTCCCTTTTCTCCATTTGTTGGGGAAAAGTCCACAACATTTACCTCCTTACCGCTAGTCAGATGGTCTTTGGAGGATTTGCCTTTTGCAGAGGCTTGTGTTAGGTGATCAGTGAAGAACATCTCAATCTCCGCTACCACCGTATTCAGCTGGTCGAAACTTCTTTGAGCCCAGAAGCTTTTCACTGACTTTTGCCGAGAGACCCCTGCGGTAGATGGTGATTCCGTCCTCAGGCGTCGGAGGATTATCGCAGCGCATGCTGACGTCCCTCCATCGCTTGATGAAGTCCAACGCTGTTTCACCTTTCTTTTGACGGAGGGCATAGAGTTCCGCCAGAGAGATTTTACGTTCGACCATCTGGAAACGGTCGACGAACTTCTTCTGCATATCCGCCCAATCAGCAACAGAATTGGGCTTTAGCCTGGAGTACCACTGGAAGGCGGTGCCGGTCAAAGACGTGGCAAAGTACCGCAGCAAATATGCCTCTTCCAGTGCCAATTCACCCATGGCCGTCATGTAGTAGGCTAGATGTTCATGTGGAGAGCCATGCCCGTTGAACTTCTGAAGCTTCGGGGCCTTTGGGCAATCCGGTGGAAGCTTCTTGAATTGATGGTGGAGGGGATAAGGCACGCTGTACAAATCAACGGTAGTCACACCCTCACCATGTTGAGCGAACTTCGCTTCCACGATGCGCTCGATCATCTGCCTCTGCGCCATAAGGCTTTCTGTAGCAGGAGTAGCAGACGACCGCGCATTGACTTCATGCTGCGGGACTTCGAAGTCCACTGCCAAAGGCAATTTTGCAGCGGTGACGGAGGTGTTGGCCGCAACTGGAACGGGAGGAGGCCGTGGTTCCACTCCAGTCGGCGCAACTTGAGGTTGGACATGAACCTCTTTTTCACGCAATAGCGCTTGCAAGAGGTTCTTGAGTTCCTGGTTCTCGCGTCGGAGTTCTTCCAACGCGGGAGTGTGTGTCTCTTCCCCCAGCTCTTCCTTGTGCCGGGGGTGGCTGTCCCCATCAACACTGTGAATGTCTTCTTGGTGTTTTTCTTGCCGCGCCAGCTCGGGCTGAGATGTACCAGCGGCCGACGCCTGTTGTGTTTGCGCCAGGCCACGGGACCCGGACCTTGACCTCCTCGAGTATTGAAGAGGCTGGTTCGGGTCACCCGAAATGTCCTCTGGCTGCTTGTCCGCGGAAGTTGCGTAACAGGTGAACACTTTGACAGTGTCATTGGTCACATGAACCACCCGCTTCTTCCTGAACGGTTGTCGATCCGGCTTGTGTGGCATCCCTAGCCTGTCAAAGACAGAAACTCGGGATGTAGAAGTTTGAGGGGAGCGATCCTCCTCCGTGTGCGTGGAACTAGCCCACGGGGAGGTCGGCCGCACCTTGCCGGTTCCTCGGCGCTTTTGCCTCCGTAGGGGCTGAGTTGTAGACCTCGGAGATGTTGAGGCCTCAGTGCTGGTCGGACTCCGCACACGTTGCAGCTCCGACATGCGGAAGGGCTCCTCGGCCCTTGCACGCCTTATAATTCGGGCCTCCTCTTTGGTAACCCATATCTTCTTCAAGTGGAGCTGGTACTCCTCAATCGGGTTGCCCCCTAACTGCGGTCGGGGAGCGGGTGGTTTGGGCCGTTGTACTGGACCCTGATTTGCTGCCGGTACGGCGGGATTCTTCTTTTTCGCTCCGTCCTTCCGGACTCGTCGAAGAAGCTCGAAGCCATTGGAGGTAGAGACAGTCGGGACGTGTCGGTCCCTAGGCAGAATCGGCTTGCCCCCGTCGAGCCGATTGCGAAAATCTCCGACAAGCATGGTCTTGCCGGAGCGGGATGCGGCCGCTGTAGGCTCTGCGCCTTTGCGGCTACGACATTGCCCCCGTTGAGCAGGGGCAGCCTTGGTGACATCCGCCGTAGACGCGACGTCGTTGTGGCGGCGACGCTGCCCCCGTTGAGCAGGGGCAGTACCTCTGAGGGTGGCCGCAGTAGAGTTAGGGCCGTTACGGCGACGACGTTGCCCCCGTTGATTTGCAGCGACGCCAGCAGTGATTTGATTGACCGAGAAAACTCGGCCAATAGTTGGGGCAGAAGGCCTGACACCTTCGGCCGTTGACATGGCAGTCGAGCAAGCTCGGCTGATTGTCGGAACGAAGGGCTTGATACCCTTAACAGTTGAAGAGTTGACTGGTCGAATCCGGCCGGTCGCTGCAGTAGAGGGTCTGACACCCCCGAGAGCTGACCTGTTGGCCTCGCGAACCAGGCCGACTACTGAGGTTGAGGGTCTGACACCCCCAACGGTGGTCTAGTTGACCGGGCGAACCCGGTCAGTCGATGAAGCAGAGGGCCTGACACCCTCAGTAGTTGTCTTCTTGGCCGAGTGAACCCGACCAGTTGATAGGGCCGAGGGCCTGACGCCTCCGACGGTAGCTGCTGCAGGCGTGGCTGAACTGGCTTCAGCCACAGGTACGACGCCCAGGAAAAAGGGCGAGCCGACGACTGCAGGGAAGTCGCCGAAGACGATAGGAGTCGCCAAGTATCCGAACTTGGCGTGATTGGCGATGATCTGGGGGCCGTAGGTGACGGCGGCCATCGCTGCTGTCGTTGGTTGGTGGTGGTGGTGCATAGCACGAATGGAGTGGCGTGCGAGTGCACGAAGAGATCTCAAGCGAGCAGAGAGATGTGCCCTCCTCTTCCCGTCCTGTAAGAGGAAGAGGGGCAATCAGAACCTTGAAGAAGGTTTTTAGGGACTGACTTTGACGGAAAGAAGAAAGACGGGAAAAGTCCCACCGGGCGTGCCAGTCTGTGGAACACAGAATCTTTCTCGTAGCATGCTTTTTTTGAAAAGAAGCATTTCTCTGATACAGAGGGTGATTCCGTGGGTGCGCATGATATCAGACGATTTGGGTTCGAGTGCTGGACCTCTCCCCATTGACCGTACTCAGTGTTGATTTACATCGGCCTAACGTCCGAACACCTTTGTTTGACTGTCAAAGAAATCCCAAAAGTCTTCTATGGGGGTTCTGATGCTGAGGGCAAACTCTCTTGGAGGGCTCACAATGTCCACTCACTCACCATCGATCAACATGTTAATAGGGTTAGGGCTAAGTCTGAGCAAAACCCTAAGATTTAGGAGTAAAGACGCAAATATGCGGAAGCCATAGGCATTTTTGAAGTAGAGGGAGGTTTTCTAGACCACGAGGGTATTTTGGTAATTTTATCAACCCAGGGGTATTTTGGTAATTTTCCCAGGTCAGGGGTATTTCTGAAATTTCTGGACTGGAACGGAAGTAGGATCGGGTTCCTGACTTCCCAAGGCGTTGAGGCTCTTTCTGGAGGATTTTAGGGGTTGCTAGGCCATTTCTAAGTCATAGGGGTATTTTGGTAATTTTGCCATACCCTACATTGACCTAGGGTTGGGGTGACATCTGAGTGTCAGACTGAGCTGACAACGTTTCCGGACCAAAGAAATGACAAGTGGCTTCGTAGAAGACACATAAATGTCAACTTGGCCGAAGGAGGGGTATATATGCAATTTTCTGAAAGTCAGGGGTTTTCTTATAATTTTTCACCAAGGAAATATCTAGAGCATGCTAGGTACTCTTATAGTCCGGATGAATACAAGGGTTGTCGGCGAATTGTCGACTGTACAAAAGTCCGCACTAACACGAGAAGTAGGGGCGTAGCCCCAATTACAAAAAGTTGCAGGGTAAAACTACAAATAACAGGACTTTTATGTTTCTCGGATCCCGGATAGGACATTTTTGCGATTCCCCCGTTTTACGGACGGAACTACGTAATTTAGTCATCCCGGAACGTAGAAACTTACAACATGGCCCACTGAGGGGCATAATGACAAAAATACCCTCGTAGGGGCATATACACAAGACCCGGGGACTTACCCCTCGCGGGCCAGAACAAACAAACGAACAAACTTCAGAATGCCGGATGCTCCAAGGCAATGCTCCGTAGGTTGTAGCCGACCCCCCAATCTAGACCCTTGTGGGTCTATTTATAGAAGTGGGAACCTCCCCAGGGTCGTTTGGACCCGTACGGGTTAAACGGGGTGGTGTTTGAACCCGTACGGGTTAAAATGACCCCGGGAGGTCCATCCCCCCCCCCCCCCCTTTTTTTTTTCTTTTTTTTTGGTTCTCCGCCCGCGGGAAAGGGGACCGTCCTGGGGTGGGAGGTCCCCGAGCCCGTCCGGGGTCAAATGACCCCGGGCGGGACCTGATCAGGCGATTATGGGTTCGAGTCCCATCGGGCGTGCCAGTCTGTGGAATACAGAATCTTTCACGTAGGAAAAATTAGAGCATTTTATAGAAAAAATGTGCTGCATGCTCTCTTTGAAAAGAAGCATTCCTCTGATACAGAAGGTGATTCCGTGGGTGTGCATGATATCAGACGATTTTGGTTCGAGTGTTGGACCTCTCTCCACTGACCGTAATCAGTGTTGATTTACATCGGCCTAACGTCCGAACACCTTTATTTGACTGTCAAAGAAATCCCAAAAGTCTTCTGTGGGGGTTCTGATACTGAGGGCAAACTCTCTTGGAGGGCTCACAATATCCGCTCACTCACCACCGACCAACATGTTAGTAGGGTTAGGGCTAAGTCTGAGCAAAATCCTAAGATTTAGGAGTGAAGACGCAAATATGCGGTAGCCGTAGGCATTTTTGAAGTAGAGGGAGGTTTTCTGGACCCTGAGGGTATTTTGGTAATTTTACCAACCCAAGGGTATTTTGGTAATTTTTCCACTCCAGGGGTATTTCTGAAATTTCTGGGTTGGAATGGAAGTAGGACCGGGTTCCTGACTTTCCAAGGCGCTGAGGCTCTTTCTGGAGGATTTTAGGGGCTGCTAGGCCATTTCTAAGTCCGGGGTATTTTGGTAATTTTGCCATACCCTACATAGACCTAGGGTTGGGGTGACATCTGAGTGTCGGACTGAGCTGACAAGGTTTCCGGACCAAAGGAATGACAAGGGGCTTCGTAGAAGACACATAAATGTCAACTTGGCCAAAAGAGGGGTATATATGCAATTTTCTGAAAGTCAGGGGTTTTATTATAATTTTCCCCTGAGGAAATATATAGAGCATGCTAGGTACTCTTATAGTCCGGATGAATACAAGGGTTGTCGGCGAATTGTCGACTGTACAAAAGTACGCACTAACGCGAGAAGTAGGGGCGTAGCCCCAATTACAAAAAGTTGTAGGGTAAAACTGCAAATAACAAGACTTTTATGTTTCTCGGATCTCGGATAGGACATTTTTGCAATTCACCCGTTATACGGACGGAACTACGTAATTTAGTCATCCCGGAACGTAGAAACTTATAACATGGCCTACTGAGGGGCATAATGACAAAAATACCCTCGTAGGGGCATATACACAAGACCCGGGGACTTACCCCTCGCGGGCCAGAACAAACAAACGAACAAACTTCAGTAGGTTGTAGCCGACCCCCCAATCTGGACCCTTGGGGGTCTATTTATAGAAGTGGGAACCTCCCCGGGGTCGTTTGGACCCGTACGGGTTAAACGGGGTGGTGTTTGAACCCGTACGGGTTAAAATGACCCCGGGGAGGCCCATTTCCCCCCTTTTTTCTTTTTTTTTTGGTTCTCCGCGTGCTGGAAAGGGGACTATCCCGGGGTGGGCGACCGCGGGCGGGCCTGCCCGGGGTCAATCGACCTCGGACGATTGACCCCGGGCAGGTCCGCCCGGGCTCGCACCCCCGCGCGCGGGCCTGCCCGCGTCCACGTGGACCCGCCCGTGGGCGGGTGACCCCGTACGGGTCCCTCCGACCCCGGACGGGTCTCTGCCTCGTCCGATTTCAATAAATAGGGGCCTTGGGGGGCTTTGGAGCCTCGTTCGCTCGCCGGAGAGGGGAAGACGCGCTCCTCCTTGTTCGTTTGTCATTTTCTTCGTGCCGTAGATCGCGATGGGAAGACTTGTTGTCGTCCGCATTCCGTGCTACACGTGCAAGGGACTTTATTTGCGGTGCGTAGACCTTTGTTTATGCCTTCCATCTTCTTGTGGGAGCTTCCTTTATCCGTAGTTGTACGTCCAAAGGAGGGGGGGTTTCATCCCGTAGGGATTTTCCCGGAACTACTCGATCCTGACAATCGTAGTAGATTTATCCCGGCTCTCGACCGTCTCGATTGCTGTAAGAGGTCTGTAATGGTGGCAATATGTAGGCTATGAAGCCCTAAGTGTGGAAATTTTCTACGGGGCGGCGATACGTCAAATATTGGACCCCGTGTGAGAATATTCCCCAAAGTGGCGGTACGCCGAATATAGGTCTCGTCCAATGCGAGGATATTATCTCGGAATTTTGTAAGACAAATTACGGTTGCAACATCCTTCTTTCGAACGACAACCCAAATTGAAGAGGAATCACAGACGAAGAGTAGCGTATTCAAATCACGTCGACTCAGAAAACCGCGTTTCAAAACGCGTCACGTTGGTCAGCCTAGTTTCAATTCACAATTCGCGTCCACCTCTAACGATGCCTGCCATCCCAAATTGCGTGCAGATCGTTCGACGTGATTTCCATAAGAATGCGGTTGCCTTTAGCACCGCGACAAGAACACGACGTCCACCCCAGCCGCGTTCTTAAATGCGTCCCTCTGTGAAGCCGCGTTTCACAAAACGTGTCCTGTCAGGCTGATGCGATTCAACAATCAACCAGGGATGCCTGCACAATTAAAATTAGAAATTTTAGTCCCTCAAATAGAATAATATTGTCAATAAAAACTCCAAAGTTGTACAATCATGTAATTTCTATCTCTTCCATGCATCTTAAATCCCACATTTGAATTTTATGTCTCAAAATTTAATTATTTACATAAAAATCTAAATTTAGTGTGAGACTGAGATTAACTACAAATATTGTATAATTAATTACATTAAAACCCAGAAGTGACGTGTGTGACATAAATAAACATATGAAAATGTGTACTTATCATGCAGGCTGACGGCTCCTGATGCAGCAGCATTATTGTCCGCCATAGCGGGAAGACAGAGGAAGAGGAGGCGGTTAAAGAGAGAAGATGAAAGAGGGCAACCACCCCATCTCCAAGATAACTGTTCACAGGAGGGAGGGGCCGTGGACTAAAGAAGGCCCTGTATGATGTGGCAGAGGCAAGGAATAAGGGCTGCTGGCTTCCAGAAGAAGATCCGGAGGAAGAGGATCTGCCTGACAGCTGCAAGAATGGTTGCTTTCTCCCCCTGCACTGGAGAACCAGAAGTCCTAGAGAGAGAGAGAGCAGCCGATGTAGACTTCAGAGACGAATCCAGCCAAGCATCTCTGCTTGCAATGAGAAGGGTAAACCCTAGAAGGGTGCGACCTGTGGAGGAGACTTCCAGGAAGGAAGACGTAGGAGCGCACCCGGGAGACAGGTGGCTCTGATACCATGAAAGAGCACAAGCCAACGAGAGAGGGAAAGGTATTGGGCGATGTCTCAATCAGATTGGTCCAGCGCATATTTATATTAAGTAAAAAATCTGTTACATCATCATCATCATCATCAGAGCCTTGTCCCAACTAGTAAAAAAATCTGTTACAAATTTACATAAATACCAGAGAGAGAGAGAGCGCAAAATAGGACAAAACAGTCCCCAAGTACAAATATAATTTCAGAACTACCCGAAGTAGACATTTTCCCTATTTCACTACAATAATGAATGGTGGCAGCTGCCACCTTCTGGAGAAAATGCAAGGCTAACTTTATCCAGTTTATTTTGTACGAAGAAACATATAAAGTTCCTTTCTTGGTAACTTCCATGATCGATCTTCGAGTGGAGATGGATCAGTCTTTTGCAAGTAGCTCAAATGGAGGGCTTATTGAAGTATCCTTTTAAAATTTTTCCAGATTATTGAGACTGTTGGACCACCGTTACAAAGGGATTGCAGTTGGAGTAGGTCAATCAGAGATACTTGGACGAATTCATATGGCTCCAATTAAGGTATTTGTTTGCACAGTCACAATGCATCTGGCAGCCCTTTACCTGTTCATATTGATTCATGTATGCCTATGCTAACAAGTAGTTGTGGTCGCCTTTTTTTTTGGGGGGGGGGGGTTCTGTTATTGCAATTTTGCCAAAGCAGGTATTTACGTGTATTATGTCTTTTAACATTCGCCAATGAGATTGTCTGTGCTCTACGAGAGTTTCAAAGTTGAAACGTCGAAGGAGGAAAAGAAAACTATCTTTTTGTCCACTCTCTTTTTTCTTTTCCTTGGAGTTCAGGGGGATAAAAAACAGCTGATTCAGTTAGACCCGCCAGCTATGACTATGCTTCACATATAATTTTGGACTATTTGTAGTATTTTGGGGAATAAAGATTTAGTTCTGAATTGTTGAATTGGGAAAGCTATCTATATTGTTTGGCCTATGCGCTGGCATGGAGCAAGCATTTTTCCCTAATGTGGCTGAGGTGGAGCTGTCATCTTTTTTTAATATATCCTTATTCTACAAGTAGGTCCTCTTCTGGCATGGAACATATTATGGGTGTGTACCTTGGGGTGGAGGAATTTTATGTCTAAATAAGTAAGATACATATTAGCATGCTTTACCATATAAAGTTAGGGTTTTCTGGGGTTAGGTTTCAAATGTTAACTTGTGGGGTGAGGCTTTACATTTGGTGCCTTTATTTTATTTATTTCTTTTCTTTGACTTTTAGGTTTGATTAAATAGAGACCTTTTCGTTAGTGGTGGGTACAATTTCACTGTACTTGATGAATCAGCCGCAAAATTGGTGGTAGTAGCACAATATGGATGTTTACCTGCAACACTATGAATGCCTCTTGTTTTTTGACAGATTGGAAATATCTTTTATCCCTGTTCCTTCACCGTACTTGATGCCTCCAATGTGGATTTTCTTTTTGGCCTTGATATGCTTCGTAAGCACCAGGTAACAAGCTGTCAAACTGCCTAAGCATTCATTTTTATGATCGCCTTCTGCATTGACATCTTGTCTTGGTGCAGTGTATAATTGACTTAAAGGAGAATGTCCTAAGAGTTGGTGGTGGAGAAGTTTCTGTGCCATTTTTACAAGGTTTCTTCTTTTCAAATATCTCATGATGCATATATATATATAATTTATCTCGAGAACTGTTTCTTAGATTTATATTTCAATCTTTCTGTCACTTGATCTGCATGGGAGATATGTGATTGATGGCTGATTAACCATGCAATTCTCTCTAACTATTTTCCCTCTCCGTGACGAATTGTATTTTTCTAGATTAGCTTCAAAATACTTGTTTTATGTTGAGGAGTATACAACTAGCAATCTATTTCCATGTCTTCTCTATGATCTCGCCTTTAGAAATTTTATGATTGAAGGTGATGAATTTGTTTTTTTCAGAGAAAGACATCCCATCACATTTCCGTGATGAAGAGAAGTTTTCGAAACAAGCTTCTCTTGGCCGAGGTTCAGTTCCTGTAAGTCGTCCTAACTCATTTATCATTGTGCTCTTATATCTTTTCTATCTGCCAATTGAATGATATGTAGTGGCTTCTCCTCCCCATGTTTTGTCAGTAAAGGGATTCGTTTGTTATCTTTAATTTAAATCAGAATAACCTTTAACTGAGAAAGCTATTTTGTATTTGTTCTTTATTGGATGGGTGTACCGGAATTTGATTCATGATGCTCTCTAGGGCTTTTCTCCAGAAATATTATAAAACATGTTACTTACACCTGCACTTAATCTTCAAGTTTAAGCTATCATTCCAGTGTGGACACAAGATTGCAAGTTTACCAGCACTGCCGCCACCGCTACTCCGGTGCGACATTTGCATCCTTGTGGCTGTGATGGAGTCGCTCAGAGTTACAATTTATTTCGTCATTGTTATTTTGTTTATTTATAGGTCCGGTTGTTTGTGGACTCAGTCATCTGTTATGAATCTTACTAGGTTGTCTATTTCTTTATTGTTATTATATGGGCCCGATTGCGTAGTTGAGTCTATTACTAGGTAGTGAGTCATTAGCCATTGGATTTTAGTGTTTTCTTATTTTTCATCTGAACCTTTGATGTATTTTACCGGTCCCTATTTAAGGACCATTAGCGTTAATGAGAAGGTCAATATTGATTTGGAGAAAACCTAATTTACTAATCTTGTGAAGGGATGCCCTGAGAAAGGACCCCAAGGGAGCCGCGAGAAGTGACCTCGCCCCCTGTTCCTCCCTGTTCCCCGTCCTGCCCTTCCTCCTCCGACCATAACTCACCCTGCTTCTATTCCTTCCCCTCTCCCCTCAAAGCCCCAACAACCCCCTCGCAAGCTCCTTGCGCCGCCTCTCTTCTGTGCCCTGTTCTTCTTCCCCTCCCCCATGTCTCTCCCTCCATCGTCTTGACAGGAACGAGCCCGCCAGCCGAACGGACGCTGCTGCTCCACCTGTGGCACTGCCGTCAGCTGCCGCCCCAGCACCCCCCTTGTGGCACTGCCCCAGCTGCCCCCCTTGTGGCACTGCCGTCAGCTCCAGCCCCTTCTTCCCCCCACGGCACCGGCCCAGCACCGCCCACCGCCATCGGAGCCACGGTCGTCCCCCCCTAGGTGCTTGCCACGAACACGCTTCCCCTTCCCCTCCCTTGTTCCGCACTTTGTGTTGCTGGCCTGCCGCCGGCCCCCGCACGACCTCTACGACCGCCGGTTGCGGGTTGTCAGGACAGTAGTGCCACCCAACCGGCCTGACCCCCCGCCGCGACCTTCGCCCATGTCGGCTGCTCTTGTTGCGGCCTCTGCCACAGCAGCGAGCCGCTACTAGCGTCGGCTTCCTCTCTTTTGCACGACGCTCGAAAGGAGTTTGGGTGAACCGATCCGATCCTGATTCGACCTTCCCCGATCCTTCACAGAGATAGGCCGGATCGGTTGGGATCGGTTTGACTCGGTCAGAATTGGCTCGGATCGCCCGAGTCCACCCGGTTCTAGGCGATCCCCTTGGCCGATCTCGATCGATCTGATTAATCAAAAGGGTTTGTTAAAAAAAAAAAAAGAGGGGGAGAAGCATAAGAACAATCGACGAGAAGAAGAAGAAGATGACGGATCGACCAAGAAGAAGAAGAAGAAGAGGACAATACTTACTGTCGCCGCCGTTGTCACCGCTACTGGTCCTACTCGTCGATACCTTCTCCTTCTTGTCCTCCGCATCCTCCTCATCCTCGTGATCGGCCTCCCTCAGAAGAAGAAGAAGAGGACACGACGCTGCCACCATCGTGACCCACAGCCGCCGTCCGTCGACGTCCTCCTCCTCCCCCGCCACCTCCGCCTCCTCCACCTTTATTCTCCTGCAAAAGTAAAAGTGAAAAAGGAAACACGGAGAGAATAGGTTAAAGGGGGAAGTGAAATATTAGAATATTACATTTATACAAAACCCCCTGTAAAACTAGATACATAGGCAACTAACCTCAACGGATTCTAAGGTTTGGATCGGCTCTGAATTGTTCCAAGATTGGATGGATGGACCGATCCGATCCCAATCCCCAAGTTTACCTTCCTTGTCGGCGGCCCAACACGTGTTTACCTCTACCTATTGGTGTTTCCACACGAGTTCAATCAGCCCCGTTGTCTGAGGACTCCCCCACGTCAGCGCCCGGGCCGACCGGTCGTGTCTCCCCCGCGTGACCCTCGCCCAGAAGTCATTCTCGCAGATCTCGTGGCTTTGTCTTTAACACCATCCATCGATGCTGAACGTCGCCCGCCCTAGGTGACTCGCTTCTCTTCCTGCACGTGGTTGTTTGTTTATTGCATATTGTTGTCTCCAGGGTCATACGCCGATATCATCACCATATACATGTAACTATTTCAAATAATCAAATACATCATATTTTGAATAATTTTTCTCTTGTTGCCTCATCCCTTGTGCGCTACTATCCTTAGTTGAGTGTTGAGGAAGACCCTAGCCGATGGTTCCACCCATCTGTCGATCTACTTTTGCATAATTTGGATTGTTTCATACTTATTAATATGCTTGCTCTGTCGTTTTAAACTCCTGTGATATCGAAAGCTAAATTAGCATAGATAAAATACTCAATTGTTGAGAATTAACAGTGCAGATAATTAATTAATAATTTGTAAATAAACGGACACGTGTGCACGTTTCACACCATGTTTGAGATAGGTTAGGGTCTTCATTAGTTAGCATCATGTTTCCATTCTTCATGTTGCATTGAAACAAAAAAAGCAAAAAACATAAAAACAGAAATACAACAAACAAACAAAAAAAACTTAGAGTTTATCCATGTTCTTCATAGTGGCATTTGCATTCATGCATTGTAGGAACCTTCTATTGCATTCCCGCATTGCATGGTGATAGAGTTTACAGTGCATGTTCAACCCCTTCCCAGTCTAGTATGGATCCCAACCTTGCTAAAGCTCTAAGAGCCTCTTTGATGACGGAATAAGGGTGGAATAAGGAACCTTAATCTGAAAAATAAGTAAAAATATAATTTGATAAGACGGATAGGTTTTTCCACCTCTAACTTAAATTTTCTTGGAATAACTCATTTTACTCAAAAGGTAGAATGAGTTATTCCACCTAAACTTGGATATGTTTCAAAGTAAAAAAGTGAAAAGGTAAGAATAACTTACCAAGATTTAAGTTATTCTAATTTTTCCTATTCTGTTATCAAAGAGAGCCTAAAAGGACCTGGCTGATCGGCTCACCTCTCTAGAACAGACCATCCAAGGATATGGGAATCATTTAGGGGACCTAGAGAACCGTATTCAGGACCCGAATGGGCAAGCACCCGCCGCCTCAGGCAGCCTGAACTTTGGGCAAGCCCCCGCTGGAGGGGAAGCCCCTGTGTCCCCAGTTGGTCAAGATGTTGGGCAGCACCACCCCCAATGTAACCAATGCCAATGCCAGGGTAGATATCAGGGCGAGAGACAACACCAGAGTCTGTATGAGCAACCCAATCTTGATGATAGGGCCATGAGGAACGTCAAGATTGACGCCCCTAGCTTTGATGGTAGGTTGGAACCCAAGGTCTTTATCGACTGGATGAATGACATGGACCACTACTTTGAGTGGTATGATATGTTTGAGGAAAGAAAAGTGAGGTTTGCCAAAATGAAACTGGTCAGCCAAGCCTAACTCCACTGGCATAATGTGAAGCGCTTGCTTAGAGAGGCTAGGGAGTCACCGATCCTCATGTGGGACAAAATGAAAGAGAAACTGAAGGAGAAATATCTGCCCACGTCCTACAAACTTCGCCTTATGGATCGCTGGCATCGGCTGACCCAAGGGAACAGACCAATATCTGAATACATCGAACAATTTGATGAATATCTTATGCGATGTGAGCTGGCTGAGGACATGAGTGCGGTCGTGTCTCAATTTAGAGTTGGTTTGCGTGAGGAGCTCCGGAGGGAGTTGATTGTGCGAGAGATAACCACGTTAGATCAGGCTTACCAAGCTGTCCAGACTCCAGAGCCTAGCGGACCTTCAGAGACACCTTCACTAGGCGATTCGAATCCCGAGATACCCTTACTAGCGGGTCCACTTCTGGAACCAAACCCCTCCCCTCCTAATCTCAGCCCAAGGCCCGTCCACCCCCTCCAGGATCCCCTCGGGATGAAAAGGGGGAGGCAATAATGAAGGAACCCTCAAAACCCCTTGCCAAGGACCAGTGCTATAGATGCCAAGGGTTTGGTCACTTTGCTGGTTAATGCCCAGCCTGCCAACTCCTCATTGAAGGGTGAGAAGGAGAAGATCATCGGGAAGTTGAAGAGGAAGATGTCTACAAGCCAGACCTAGGGAATGTTGATGATGAAGATGATAATGATGAGTGACCTGGTGATAAGAATGCCCTAGCCTGCATCCGGAGTATTCCTGACAATCCCAACTCCCATAGGCTTGTTGTAGTGAGATGTGTCCTAACTCAACCAAAGGAGCGCGATGATTGGCGAAGAAGCTCCATCTTCCACACCTATGCCAAAATTGGTGACAAGAATTGCAAGGTCATCATTGATAGCGGGAGCTGTATTAATGCAGTGTCATCAGCCACGGTCTCACGACTTGGATTGAAGATGGTACCCCACCCCAACCCCTACAAAGCCTCTTGGGTTGACACATCATTCATTTCTATTAGTGAAAGGTGTCTCATCCCACTTACATTCTCAACCTATGGTGACTCAATTTGGTGTGACATTGTTAGGATGGATGTAGGACACACCATTTTGGGTCGACCTTGGCTCTATGATCTTGTTGTCATTATTTATGGTCGGCTCAACCCTTTACCCCTTAAGGTGGGGCAGCCAACCAAGGAGGGTGACAAGGCTGACAACAGCTTGCACATTATCAGCCCTAAGGAATTTGAGAGAGAGATCCCAAGAACTTGAACCTGAATTTTTTGCTTTTGTAGCTAGAGAGTCATCTGAGGAGTCCATTGACCCACCCCCTGAGGAAGTGAAGCTTGTCCTAATTGAATTTCAAGATGTGCTCCCAAAGTATCTTCTAGATAAACTTCCTCCTTTGCATGACATCCAGCATGCAATTGATTTGGTCTAAGGGGCAACGTTGCCAAGCCTGCCTGATGCGGGACGGGACGCGAACCTGAGACTCTAGCTCGCAGACGTCCCTATGCGAGGGAAACATGTGGATCTGCGCGGTTGAGAAACCGGCAATGAGTCTCGGGTATCGGCTTTTCCGCATACTCGGATCGAGTCACGGGACGGGTTCCACTCACTCACTCTCGCAGTGGTGATAAAAATTTGACGAGCTAGTTATCCTATCACTCTAGCAGCGACATATAGAAATATATACGAGTAAAGCAAATGTCAAGTGGGGAGCGGACACGATACCTCCACGCTCCGTGCGTGGGGAAGACGACCCCGGCCGAAACTTGTACTTCCGGTGTACAGTAAATAAATAATTACAGCAGTGAATCTAATTGCCCACTCCACACCGGGAGGTAAAGGGCTACACACACATGCCGGGAGCACCGAATTTGGGTTGACGGGCAATAAGGCGGTGGGTTCCGGGCGACGGTGGGCAGCGGCTCCGATTCTACGATTTGCTGGCCGGCAGGACAGCGAACACGGACGTCCAAAGGGACGTCGACCTCTTGGGATCTGCTGAAGGCGGCGGTGCACCGGGACGGTGGCGGAGGGTCCCTGGTCGACCCCTGGGAGTAGCGGTTGCTGAAGCTATCCCGACGTATTTTTGCTGGAATTATCCGGTGACTGCTTTGCTGGCCTGTTCTCGGGACAGGATTGCGCGACCCGGCGAAAAGAATTTTTGTGCCCAGATTCGGAGGCGGATCGAGGCGAGACTGGTGCCGTTGGATGGAGGACTCAAAGGGCTACAACATATAATTATTTCATGCCCATCCAGTAGACGGATTAGAAATGAAAACGATTGTTCCCCAGGTATTTCTACTGACTCGGATTACAGACAGTCAGGACAGATCATGATCTGCCTGAGAATGAATTTTGACCGACATAAAAACGATGGATCTAGACTCTGGGAAAAATATGAGTGGAAAGGGGGGATGCGAAGAACACGTATGATTTTTTTGGGAATTTTTGGAGGTGGCTAAGGGGGCGGGAAGAATACAACAACAGACTACTATCCCACAGATATGCTGATTGACAGACTGTCAGGGGTGGAACTAAAATACTGGGAAAAATATCAAACGGTGGCGGATTGACACGAAATTTAAATTGGGAATGGCTAACAAGGAGGGAGATGATCTCTCAAAATTTCAAGACCATCAGACTCACGGATTTGGAGGACCAACCTTTTCTTTCAGCTTCTGTCCTGGATCTCGGAATCTTGGATAGCAGGGTAAAGAGATGGTTGTGGCGGCTCGACGGCGGCACGAACGGAGGCGGCGGCTGGAAGTCGCATCCAGTAGAGGTGGTAGATCTTGGAGTCACACCAAGATTAGGGCTTCATATCCTAGAAAGGGGCAACCTTCATAGTTGCAAGGGGAGAGGGAGAGAGGGGCGCCCAAGGGCTCTTGGATTTTTCCAACAATTCTTCTCATTAAATTCCATGAAATGGGAAAATACAAGGGTTATATAGAAATGGAAAAAGGACCTAGACTACTCTCAGATCTAGGGTTAGGGAGGGGTAAACAAGGGATAGGATAATTATTCCCCATGTGGTCAAATGACCAAAATAAAAAAAATACAACAATGAATAAACTATATTAAAGGGGGGGCGCCCCTTTGAAAATGGGAGGAGAATTTTGAATTTTCTCCCTTCTTGTCTCCTTGGTCCAAGTCCAACCTTGGACTTTGAACCATCCCCACATGGCCAATTATCCTAGGTGGACCAATGGGAAAGAGGGTGGGGGACCCTGCTGGACCTACTGGCATTTTACATAGAAACCCAAAGATTCCTAAAGACTAACAAATTGGCTTATAATGCCTTACAATTGCAAACCCAATTAGCCAAGGATATAAATGTAAACAAAAGGACACAAATGAAAAAATAAAATGTTAGTACCCGGTGTTGATCCCTATCACTGCCCCATTATCGCACCAACCTTGCTGGACACGCCGAGATGGCAAGGCAAGTTGGAGAATGGATATGCAAAGGTTTTGTCAGGGAGAACATGAGTCCCTGTGCTCTTCCAGCCTTGCTAGCACCAAAGAAAGATGGGTCATGGAGAATGTGCATTAATAGTTGAGCCATCAACATGATCACTGTGCAACACATGTTTCCCATCCCTAGATTGGACGATATACTTGATATGATGGCTAGTGTCACAGTCTTTTCCAAGATTGACTTAAAGAGTGGTTATCATCATATTCGAATCCGTCTAGGTGATGAGGGGAAGACAACATTTAAGAAGGATGGTCTTTATGAGTGACCTGTGATGCCCTTTGGCCTGTCAAATACTCCTAGCATCTTCATGAGGGTGTTGACACAAGTGTTTAAACCATTTATGGGCAACTTTGTGGTCGTCTAGTTTGATGACATCCTCATCTACAGTCAGTCCAAGGAGCAACATTTAGACCACCTTCGTTAAGTCTTGCTAGACCTGAGGAGAGAGAAATTGTATGCCAACCCAAAGAAGTGTTCATTTATGACCAATCAAGTTGTCTTCTTGGGGTTCATAGTCTCCTCAGAGGGCATGTCAGCCGACCCACAGAAGGTCAAAGTGTGGAGTGGCATAAACCACGAGATATGCACGAGGTCCATAGCTTTCATGGTCTTGCTACCTTCTATTGTCTCTTTATTCAGGGATTCATCACCATCATATCTCCCATCACATACTGCCTAAAGAAGGGAGAGTTTCGATGGACTCTAGCAGCATCAAAGGCATTCCATGACATTAAGGATGGGAAGACTAATGGCCCAGTGATGCGCTTGCCTGATTTCTCTAAAGTTTTTGAAGTTGCTTGTGATGTATCAAACATTGGAATAGGAGAAGTGCTGAGTCAAGGTCATCCAGTGGCATACTTCAGTGAGAAATTGAATGAGGCCAAGCAAATGTATACCACTTATGACAAGGAGTTCTATGTGGTAGTGCAATCACTTCGCTATCGGCAACATTACTTGTTATCGCAAGAATTTGCCCTCTTCTATGATCATGAGACTCTAAAGTACCTGATCTCACAGAAGAAGTTAAACGCATGCCATGCTCGATGGGTAGAATTCTTGCAAGCCTACACATTCGTACTCAAACACAAAGCTGGTGTGGAGAATAAGGCTGTTGATACATTGAGTCGTCAGGTATTGTTGTTGTCTGGATTTGAGCGTGTGAAAGAAGAATGAGTCATGCCTTGACTTTGGCGATATCCACATCCACTTGAAAGAGGGCCGATCTCGGAGCATAGAGGATTTTGCCCTTCAAGATGGATATCTGTTTAGGGCCAACCGCCTTTGTGTCCCACGTACTTCTATGCGAGATTTTCTCGTGTGGGAGATTCACGCTGGCAGTCTAGCTAGCCATTTTGGTCAGAGCAACACCATTGAGTTGGTTGAAGGTCAATTTTATTGGCAAAGTTTGAAGAGGGATGTCATTAAGTTGATCAATCAATGCCATACCTGTCAGGTGGTGAAACAGAAGAAGTAGAACACGGGCCTCTACACTCCTCTCCCTGTGCCCAACCTCCTTTGTGTCTCATGTACTTCTATGCAAGACTTTCTCGTGTGAGAGATTCATGCTGGCGGTCTAACTAGTCATTTTGGTCAGAGCAAAACCATTGAGTTGGTTGAAGGTCAATTTTATTGGCCAAGTCTGAAGAGGGATGCCATTAAGTTGATCAATCAATGCCATATCTGTCATGTGGCAAAACAAGGGAAGCAGAACACAGGCCTTTACACTTCTCTCCCTGTGCTTGACCGTCCATGGTAGGATGTGAGCGGGATTTCGTGCTTGTGCTTCCAAAGACTTTTCGGAAGCACGATTCTATTTTTGTGGTTGTTGATTGTTTCTCCAAGATAGCTCACTTTCTGCCTTGCTCAAAAACATCATATGCCTCCAAAATTGTTAAGCTATATTTCAATGAAGTTGTGAGACTACATGGGCTACCAAAAACCATTGTTTTTGATCGGGATGTCAAGTTCACGAGCTATTTCTGGAAAACACTTTGGCACATGATGGGAACAAAGTTGAAATTTTCAACTGCCTATCATCCACAAACCAATGGTTAGATTGAGGTTGCGAACCAGTCCTTGGGAAATCTTCTACGATGCTTGGTGGGTGAAAGCGCTAGGAATTGGGATTTGTTGTTACCAACCATAGAATTTGCATACAATAGTTCAGTCAATGGGTCATCAGGTTTGAGTCCATTTGAAATTGTCCAAGGTTACAAAGCCAGGAACCCTGTAGATCTGATTATTGTCCCAATCTAGTCTAAATCATCAGTCTGCAGAGTCTTTTGCACAACACTTGTATGCATTGCATCAAAAAGGTAAACAACAAATTGCCCTCAGCAACTCTGAATATAAAGCCCGTGTTGATTTACGCAGACAGTTTAAGGAATTTATGGTGGGAGATCATATCATGATCAGGGTCAGAGCTGAGAGTTTCCCCTGGGAACCTACAAGAAGCTTCATGCTAGAAGAATGGGACCATTCCAAATCTTATAGAAAGTGGGGTCGAATGCATATGTAGTGGACATCCCTACTGACTATGGAATTCATTCTACATTTGACATTGAGGATTTAGTAGAGTACAAGGGTCCCTCCCATATCCCTTCAGATCCCTTCACTGACTTCGAACCCATTACAACCCAGGCTTCCACCAATGATCCCCAACCGGATGCATCAGAGCCACCACCAGTTGTTGCCACGCCTCCCTTACCTCCTCCCTCCCCAACGGCACATACACATAATGAACGGAATGACCATATTGTGGATAAGCATGTTGTTTCTACCAGGGATGGTGGAGTTCAACGTTACTTGGTACGGTGGACGGGACGGCCCGAGATCAACGGCACCTGGGTCATGCGAGAGGAGCTACAACATCTTGATCTAGACTTACTGGAGTGGTAACAAAGTCGACGCGACCCTCACTCGATGGAGCCGAGTTCCTCCCACTGGGGAGAGTTAGTGTGGACACAGGACTACGAGTTTACTAGCGCCACCACTGCTGCCCCAGTGCAAAGTTGCATCCTTGTGGCTATGATGGAGTCACTCAGAGTTACAATTTATTTCGTCATTGTTATTTTGTTTATTTATAGACTTGGTTGTTTGTGAGACTACTCTAGTAGTCTGTTATGAGTCTTACTAGGTTGTTTATTTCTTTATCGTAATTATATGGGCGCGATTGCTTGTGGGTCTAGTTGAGTCTATTACTAGGTAATGAGTCATTAGCCATTGGATTTTAAGGTTATCTTATTTTTCATCTGAACATTGATGTATTTTGTTGGTCCCTATTTAAGGGCCATTAGCGTTAATGAGAAGGTCAGTATTGATTTGCAGAAAACCTAATCTATTAATCCTGTGAAGGGATGCTATGAGAAAGGACCCAAGGGAGCCGTGGGAAGCGATCCTGCCCCTTGTTCCTCCCTGTGCACTGACCTGCCCTTCCCCCTCCGACCACAACTCGCCCTGCTCCTATTCCCCCTCTCCCCTTAAAGCCCCAACAACCCCCTCCCATGCGCCCTGTGCCGCCTCTCCTCTGCGCCCTGTTCTTCTCCCCCTTTCCCACCGTCTCTTCCTTCGCCATTGTGACAGGAACGAGCCAGCTGGCCGAACGGACGCTGCCGCCCCCCCTGCTGCGGCCCTGTTGTTAGCACTGGTCCCTTCTTCCCCTCTCCCTTGCGGCGCCGCCCCTGCACCGCCCTCCGCCATTGGAGCCACGGCCATCCGCCCTAGGCGCTTGCCACAAACACGCTTCCCTTCCCCTCCCTTGTTCCGTGGTCTGCATTGCTGGCCCGCCGCTTCCCTCACGCCGGCCCTTGCACTACCTCTGCGACCGCCGGTTGCAGACTGTTGGGACAGCAGTGCCACCTAGCCGGCCTTGACCCCCTGCCGCGGCCTTCACCCACGCCAGCTGCTCGTGTCGCGACCTCTGCCGCAGTATTGAGCCACTACTAGCGTTTTCTGTTAGTATTGGTGTGCTACAGGCCAATTTTGGGTCGGGTAGGCCCGATAGATGTACGATCTTGTTCATTATTAATAAAGTGGTATTTGAGCGTAAATATGCGATTGTGTATTACTTTACGATGTCCCTAGGATATGTGGTTGTAAAGTCAGCTCGAGATGGGATCTCGAACATGAGACTGACTTTACATAGACGCATACCTTAAACTGTTCATGGTTGGAGGGTAATCACTCGGGGACTTTGATTACCTATTAAACCAGTACACATGATGTGTTAGTGACCAGTCTCATGGTCATTGGTGCGGGGAACCAACACATATGTGTAGGTGTACGTCCTGGGAGGAAGTGCACTGAACTGATCCGCTATTGGATCTTCAAATGGTTGATTATATCTGATGTCAACTGAAGATCCAACTGTCTCAGTAGCATCGTTGGTCCTTTGACCTGAGACATTGATCGGATCTTACACGAGGACTGGAATGGTTTAATTACTTGGCTAAGTGACTTTAACCATAAGTCCTGAATTGCTGAGCCATTAACCATTTCAGGAGACGTGTGAAGATCATCAATGGTCAAGAGGGGATCGCTCACTGTCGGGTATATATCAGACAGTTAATGGGTCATGACATTGACGCTCCGTTAAATCCCTGGCCAGGGTCGTGTGAGTTCGTTTAGAACGGACGTCATACACTTTAAGGAGGTCATGGTCAAATGGCACGATCATGGGGTTTGACAGAAACCATATCCTCGATCGTACTCGACTCATAGAAGAAGCGAGGGATTATATCGATGCGGTAACTGTAGACTTACAGGTAGCAGACCAGATGGTTTAAACCCGGCGTCCTCTATATAGGATCACGCGGATTTGTTTGACCCAACGTGATCAAATGTTCGGAATAAATTAAACTATTATTCGGCTCTAGTAGAAGCGAATAATAAGTTTAATTTACTTCTAATTGGGAATCAGAAGTTAATGGGCCTTAAACTAGAGTGACTAAGGGCCTAGAGGATCACATACAATGGATTCTTGGGTGACGGATTATTCTTGTACAAATGTATATATTAATTCCCTTGAATTCCTTTTGGAAAGGAGTTTAAAAGAGGGCTTAATATATATGTACAATAATAAAAGGACATATATGTGATTTTGGTCCTTATGGGTTCTTTTGAAATATAGCCAAATCCTATATATATGGGCCTTACGAGAGCTTCTCCTCCCTCTTGGCTAATCAAGCATTAAAGCTAAAGAGAAGGAGGATTAGCTCCTCCCCCCCTTTCCTCCCTCTTGCTCTCTCTCTCTCCAGAAGGTGAAAGGTCGGGGAAGGTCGTGCCGGGGGGGTGCCGTCGCTGCGTAAGGATCCGTGTGGATCTGCTCTAGAGGCCGTGCATCTGTGCGGCTCAGTATTCGCGGTATTCTGCAACGGGCACCGCGGACAGCGTTGTTCCGCGCAAGGTATAAATACGTAACCCGTAGTTAGGGGTTGGGGTGATTAAAACGTCGATCAGAGCATGGATCTGGGATTCCATGAAGCCGGGTTCGGGCAAATAAAATTTTTGTTATCCGCTGCGTTGCCCGATGGTGCCGTGTGGAACCTTACAGTAGTATCAGAGACAGGTTCGCGCTCTGGTCGGTGTTTTATCGCCGTATAGAACCATGTTTGTAGGGGAATTAAAATCTTCAATTATTATTGTTAGAAGGGGATGCTGGGCATCTCTGTTCTTCCAGGATGCTGGGCATCTCTGGAGCAAATTTTTTTAAAAAAAAAAATTGGCCGGTTTGGGCGCACTGTGCCCTCGGTGCGGTGCGCGCAGTGCCCCAGCGCCCGCCCGCGGGCGCTGACCCAGGTGGCGGGCGCCGCCCTCGAGGTGGGCGCCGCCCTTGAGGCGAGTCCGAGCCCGCGGGCGGGCGCCCCCCGCGCGCGCGGGTCGGGCGCCGCCCGCGGGTGTCGGCCGATTTTTTTTTTGCATTATTTAGTTTAATTTTTATGTGTCATCATATATATATGTTATATATATAGAAAAATGCACAATAAATTAATCTAATTTTTATCTCAAATAATAATTATGTTATCTCAATAGTAAAATTCAATTGGTAAATTTGATTTAACCTTTTTGAATTTACTGAGGTGAGATAATTACTATTTATCTTGAGATAAATTGGTAATAATTTAAGTTACTTCAGTAAATTTTAATTTTTAATATTTTAATTATTAGATAATTAGTAAATTCAGAATTTGAATTCCATTGAAGTTAAATGTATAAAATTCAAATATTTGAATTTTTAATTATTAGATAATTGTTAAATTCAAATTTTGAATTTTAGAATATTGATAATTGGGGATAATTACATTATTTAAATTTACTTTCAAACAAAAATTATTGGATAATTAGTTTGAATTTAAATTTAAATGATTGTCATGTTTGAATTTACAATTTAAATTTGATTATTGGATAATTAAATTTAAATTTAAATTTAAATAATTATCTTAATTATCTGACTTATTTGAATCAGATTCAAATATGCATGCCCCTATTATAAATGATGGTTCTTTGCGTGATTTACTTTATTTACTTTGCATTGGCTTGCTTATATGTTTAATTTTAGTTAATCCTGCTTCGATTTTTAAAATTAAACAAAGCTAGCCTATTTTTGTTTGCACATCCTATTTTTAAATCCAAAAGTAAGGATTATTTTCATAAAATAACCCTTGATTGATTTTTATATGAATGGGTTGGCAAGTGATCATGGACTTGGTTAATGTAATTAATTGGGGTCTGCGAACCTCCTTTCTCTCTCTGTTAAAATTCCTATGTACTTCTATCTCCCATTAATGTTGTATTGGCCCTAAGGGTTGCTGGAATTTTATTGACATGTAATTTACATTTTCCCAGCCTGCGTGCCGTGTAAAAAGTTGTAATTAATGCGGCGTCGGAGTTTGAAAGCGCGGAGCACACCCGACGAGGACGATCCAGTCGGAAGCGGGCCGGATGTCTTAGTTATATTAGGAATAAAGTCCATGATCACTTGCGATTTAATTTTGCATTGGATGCATTTACTTTGTGCAAACTACTAGGTACGGTAAATATATTGGATATATTTATATTACCACCTAGGGTGAGATCAAGATAAAATCAAATTCCCTCACGATAAAATTTTAGATCTGGTAAGCGTGGCTCTAGGAGTCGTCGTGGCCCTCCATCATTATGGAGTGAATGAACGTCTTCATTTCATAGATTTGTTGTGCTTTCCACAAGGTCCATGAGTTTGGGGGCGGGATACAACTCCAAGGCTCGGCCTCAATGGGGTGAGGAATTGAACTCGGCCTTGTTGTGCTTTCCACAAGGGTCGGGTCATGAACTCATTGCTATGTAGTAATGATGGTTAGATCTAACCGAGAATATCCTTTGTTGTGCTTTCCACAAAGGGATGATTTCTCGGGGGCCGAATATCGGATATTGTATTAGATGCAAGTGCCTGTTGACTGCCCTTGAGATGGTGTATGGCTTGTTGTACTTTCCACAAGGTCGTACCTCAGTCTCGTTAGGATTCCGACCCACTAGGTTGATCTCGCGGATCTCCCGTTCTATATACTGAGGGTTATATAGTTCGATCGAAAAATAGTAGGACTAATTAAGATAGAAAACCACATGTAAGTTAGAATTTGAACACATGCTAAGTTATCTTTTATTTCTTATCCAGATTACAATGTCGTCGTCCAACCCCCTCCGCGGCATCTTGGATGCCAACATACTGACTGGACCGAACTACTCGGATTGGCTGCGTAATCTACGCATAGTCCTCACCGCCGAAAAAATAGCCTACGTGTTGGACACGGTTCATTCTGAGTCAGCTCCCGATGCCGACGAGGGCGAGTTAATGACTTATGCCAAATGGTCTGAAGATTCTTCCCTTGCCCAATGTTACATGTTGGCCTCTATGGCTCCCGAGTTGCAGAGGCAATTCGAAAAGACTGATTGTAGAAGCATACTTCTTAATCTACGCCAGCTCTTCGGGGAGCAGGGTAGGATTGAGAGGTATGACATCTCCAAGAAGCTTTTCAGGACACAGATGTCAGAGGATGCTTCAGTACAGGCTCATGTACTGAAAATGATGGAGTGGATTGAGAGACTCAATGCACTGGGGTTCAAGTTGGATCTTGAACTGTGCATTGATCTTATACTCCAGTCATTGCCCGATTCCTTTTCTTCCTTCATCATAAACTTTAACATGAATAGAATTGATGCAACTCTCCCGGAGCTGCTCAACATGTTAAAGAGTGCTGAAGGAACTATGCAGAAAGATAAACCATCTTCTTCTGTAATGATTGTTGGCCGGGCCAACAAGAAAAGGAAGGTCGCCCAGATATCCACCAAAGGTGACAAAGGGAAGGGAAAGAAGAAGGCCATGGGTAAGCAACTCGCCAAAGTTGACAAAGGGAAGGGCAAGAAGAATGAAAAAGAGGACAAGTGTTTTCGATGCGGGGAAACATGGCATTGGAAAAGGAATTGCAAGGCAATTCTAAATGAAGATATTTTTGTCATAGACCTTAATTTGTCATACATGGAATCCACGTCATGGGTATTGGATACTGGATGTGCATCTCATATCTACAATTCTGTGCAGGTGTTGGCAAATAGAAGGCGGCTAGGCAAAAAGGAGATTGAACTGAGGATGGGTAATGGAGCTTTAGTTTCTGCCAAAGCTGTTGGGACTGCACGTCTCAGTTTACCTTCAGGAGTCATTCTGGAGCTGAATGACTGTTATTATGTTCCTAATATTATTAAGAATATTATTTCAATCTCTGGTTTGTTTAACATTGGATATACATTGGCTTTTAATAGCACTGAGTGCTCTATAATGAATAATGGTTTGGTTGTAGCCATTGGTTCATTAGTCAATGGTCTTTATGTATTAGATACACGTTCTAATGTTATGCAAGTTTCCAATGCTGATGAAGTGAATTCTGCATATGTATGGCATTGCAGGCTTGGTCATGTAGGTGAGAAAAGAGTATCTCACCTACACTCAAATGGGTATTTGAATACATTCGAATACAAGCCATTTGACACCGGTGAGTCGTGTCTCATGGGGAAGATGACCAAGGCTCCCTTTAGTGGACATGGTGAGAGGGCTGTTGACCTTCTCGAGCTCATACACTCGGATGTGTGTGGACCCATGTCCATCGAGGCAAAAGGGGGTCACCTCTATTTCATTTCTTTTATTGATGACTTCTCGAGATATGACTATGTGTATTTAATGAGACATAAATCACAAGCCTTTGAGAAGTTTAAGGAATACAAGAATGAAGTAGAGAAATAGACTGGCAAGAGTATTAAGGCTCTTCAATCGGATCGAGGAGGTGAATACCTTAGCCATGAATTCACTTCTTATCTTAAAGACAATGAAATTTTTTCTCAGTGGACTCCACCGTATACACCACAACACAATGGTGTATCCGAAAGGAGAAACAAGACATTGTTAGACATGGTCCGATCCATGATGTCTATGTCAGGACTACCCTTATCTCTGTGGGGCTATACATTAGAGACTGCTGCTTATTTATTGAATAGGATCTCAAGTAAATCTGTTCCTTCTATACCATATGAGATATGGAAGGGTAGGAAATCAAATTTTAATCACATTAAAATTTGGGGGTGTCCTGCTCATGTAAAGAAGAACGATAGTGATAAGCTTGAGTCGAGAACCGATAAGTGTAGGTTTGTGGGATATCCAAAGGAGATATTTGGATATTACTTCTATCACCGTTCTGAGCAAAGGGTCTTAGTGGTTAAGAGAGCTGTATTTCTAGAAAGAGAATATCTTCTCCAGAAAAATAGTGGGAGCCAGATAGAATTGGACGAGGTCCAAGAGCCACAACCCGTAGACACAAACTCATTAGATGAGACTGTATCGGTTGATCCTATTCAGAGTGAAACATAAATACTACGGAGATCTGGTAGACTACCAAGAGAACCTGAGAGATATGTTGGACATGTCTCAGAGAGGTCCTCTAAGATATGTATCGATGAGGATGAAGATCCTCAATCGTACCAGGATGCAATCCGTAGTGCGGACTCCGAGAAATGGCAATAGGTAATGGATTCAGAGATCCAGTCCATGTACACCAACAAAGTTTGGAACTTAGTTGATGTACCCGAAGGAAAAGTCCCTATCGGCTGCAAGTGGATTTTCAAAAGGAAAATCGGTGCAGATGGACAGATTGACACTTACAAGGCTAGACTAGTGGCGAAAGGATATCGTCAAAGACAAGGCATTGACTATGACGAGACATTTTCACCAGTAGCTATGGTTAAGTCAATCAGAATCCTTCTCGCCATTGCTGCATACCTGGATTA
The DNA here is from genome assembly GCA_022559845.1 of Amorphophallus konjac. NCBI lineage: Eukaryota > Viridiplantae > Streptophyta > Magnoliopsida > Alismatales > Araceae > Amorphophallus > Amorphophallus konjac. The sequence continues at coordinate 16,093,111 of CM040121.1, forward strand.
TGAGATCTGACAAATGAATGTGAAGACAACTTTTCTTAATGGAAATCTGTCAGAAGAGGTGTATATGGTACAGCCTGAAGGATTCACCTCCAAGCTACATCCTAATAAGGTATGCAAACTTCAAAGGTCCATTTATGGATTAAAGCATGCATCTCGAAGCTGGAACTTAAGATTTGATGAGGCTGTCAAATCTTTCAACTTCATTTGGAATGAAGATGAATCATGTGTTTACAAGAAGGCCAATGGAAGCTCTGTGACCTTCTTGGTCCTTTATGTTGATGACATCTTACTCATTGGGAATGATGTAGGGATGTTGACATCAACTAAGTCTTGGTTGTCCAAGACCTTCTCCATGAAGGATTTGGGAGAAGCATCCTATGTGCTGGGCATAAGGATCTATCGAGATAGATCTAAAAGGATGCTAGGATTATACCAATCCATGTACATAGATACTATCCTCAAAAGGTTTAGGATGGAAAATTCCAAGAGATGTCTCATTCCCATGAGACATGGAATTTGCTTATCCAAGGGGATGAGTCCTAAAACTTCTGAGGAGGTGGCACACATGAATAAGGTACCCTATGCTTCGGCGATAGGGTCAATCATGTATGCAATGCTATGTACCCGTCCTGATATTGCCAATGCTTTAAGCATTGTCAATAGATATCAGGCAAATCCAGGCGAAGACAACTGGAAGGCAGTAAAGGGCATCCTTAAGTACTTGCGAAGGGTTAAGGATCTTTTTCTGCTTTATGGAGGAGATGACCTACAGCTTAGAGCTTACACAGACTCTAGTTTCCAGTCAGATCCATATGACTGTAAATCCATGTCTGGATTTGTATTCATGTTGAATGGAGGGACAGTCAGTTGGAGAAGCTCCAAGCAAGATACAACTGCAGATTCGACGACGTAAGCAGAATATATTGCTGCAGCTGAAGCTGCTAAGGAAGCCGTTTGGACGAAGAAATTCATCTTGGAACTTGGCGTAGTTCCCGAGATATCAGCTCCCATCCGATTATTTTGTGATAATAATGGGGCCATCGTCCAGGCGAAGAAACCGAGATCTCACCAAAGGTCGAAGCATATTCTCAGGCGCTTCCACCTTATTCGGGAGATTGTTGATCGTGGATATGTGGCGGTAGAGCGTGTACCGTCAGAAGATAACATAGCAGATCCACTAACTAAACCTTTGACACAGACTGTATTTGAGCGCCATCGGGATAAGATGGGCCTCAAAGTTGTGGGCAATTGGCTGTAGTTCAAGTGGGAGATTATCAGTATTGGTGTGCTACAGGTCAATTTTGGGTTGAGTAGGCCCGATAGATGTACGATCTTGTTCATTATTAATAAAGTGGTATTTGAGCGTAAATATGCGATTGTGTATTACTTTACGATGTCCCTAGGATATGTGGTTGTAAAGTCAGCTCGAGATGGGATCTCGAACATGAGACTGACTTTACATAGACGCATACCTTAAATTGTTCATGGTTGGAGGGTAATCACTCGGGGACTTTGATTACCTATTAAACCAGTACACATGATGTGTTAGTGACCAGTCTCATGGTCATTGGTGCGGGGCACCAACACATATGTGTAGGTGTACGTCCTGGGAGGAAGTGCACTGAACTGATCCGCTATTGGATCTTCAGATGGTTGATTATACCTAATGTCAACTGAAGATCCAACTGTCTCAGTAGCATCGTTGGTCCTTTGACCTGAGACATTGATCGGATCTTACACGAGGACTGGAATGGTTTAATTACTTGGCTAAGTGACTTTAACCATAAGTCATGAATTGCCGAGTCATTAACCATTTCAGGAGACGTGTGAAGATCATCAATGGTCAAGAGGGGATCGCTCACTGTCGGGTATATATCAGACAGTTAATGGGTCATGACATTGACGCTCCGTTAAATCCCTGGCCAGGGTCGTGTGAGTTTGTTCAGAACGGACGTCATACATTTTAAGGAGGTCATGGTCAAATGGCACGATCATGGGGTTTGACAGAAATCATACCCTCGATCGTACCAGACTCATAGAAAGAGCGATGGATTATATAGATGCGGTAACTGTAGACTTACAGGTAGCAGACTGGCTGGTTTAAACCCGACGTCCTCTAGGATCACGCGGATTTGCTTGACCCAACGTGATCAAAGGTTCAGAATAAATTAAACTATTATTCGGCTCTAGTAGAAGCGAATAATAAGTTTAATTTACTTCTAATTGAGAATTAGAAGTTAATGGGCCTTAAACTAGAGTGACTAAGGGCCTAGAGGATCACACACAATGGATTCTTGGGTGACGGATTATTATTGTACAAATGTATATATTAATTCCCTTGAATTCATTTTGAAAAGGAGTTTAAAAGAGGGCTTAATATATATGTACAATAATAAAAGGACATATATGTGATTTTGGTCCTTATGGGTTCTTTTGAAATATAGCCAAATCCTATATATATGAGCCTTACGAGAGCTTCTCCTCCCTCTTGGCTAATCAAGCATTACAGCTAAAGAGGAGTATATCTAAAATACTGTGGATCTAAACGTAAGCGATACTCCTGCTGCATGCATCTTGAAAGGATTTTAATTTTTTCTTAACTGTTTATTAAATCTTTTTTCATAATACTTTTTCTTCTTAATTTAATCATTTAAATATCTGTTACTAAAAACCAATGTCTACTAATGAATTAAGTTTTATGTTTCTGCTGACTTGTGGAGTAATGATGTTGGTGTTACTGGGCTTTATTATTCTGCCAGGGTTGATTTTTCCTGATTTTTCAGGAAACATCAGGACAGCTGGACAGTGCTGCTCAATTACCATCAGGAAGTCAGCATTCTGGTTAGTCTTAAATTCATTTACTTTCAGCCTTTCTCTGTTGTAGGATACACAAACTCTGTTTTGTCCTCCAAGGGGTGTCTTCTTTTGCCTCTTTATGCTTTAGAAATGTACTTTTTTCCCCCTGGAAGAACTCTGCTGTCCTGGATTTGGGAAATCGAAGGTGGTGTATTTTGAATAATCATGCTATTGTAGTAGATAATCGGACATGTCTTACTGCCTAATTCTCTGTATAGTTTTTAATTATACTTGTTATATATGTGCCTTGATTAACTAATAATCATTCCTGCCATTTCTTTTTCTGCCAGGAACTTCAAGTGTTCGCACACCGGTAAATTCTGGTCCACAGGACAGTCCATTTTGTCATTTTTCTTAATTTGTCACATCAAATTTCTAATAATAATAATAATAATAATAATTTTCTTGTGTAACTGTACTTTACCTTAGTTTTCTTTCAATATTTTTGAATAGATGCTGCCACATTGGGATCGGATTGTGGAATGTGGTTAATGATATCCAAAATTTTCGTTCAGTTGTCTCACATCTGAAACGTCAATCTGCAGGCTTGCATATTTTGATGATTCCTTCTGCTTCTCTTGATAAGTGTGAGATGCAACCATAAAGACATGAAAGTCAGCTTGAATGGAGTGTCTGTTTAAAAAAAAAAGAAGCATGAATGGAGTGCTTGCATGTTTTTACTTGTGTTGTGGGGTTTATTGATACAACTCTCTGATCACAAAAGAGTAAGGGTTGAGACAGGTTACAAAGAGGAACAATAGGCATTTTTCTCTCTGTTGTCATTATACTCAACTGGTCAACTCTCGGACTAGAGGCATGTGCATCTGACTAATCGGACTATCCCACAATGGACACTGTTTTGCATGCAAGTTCAAATCACCGGATAACAAGAGGTGTCCATGCACCATTCTTTATATGGCCTGTTCAAGGCATGGTGTGGTAATACATGAACTATATATTGCTTCACTAGTATAGTTCTGCGTGCCTAGGTGCTTTGGCCTGAATAGTTGTCAACGACATTTGATTCTGCCTTCTTGACCAGTTTCATTTGATGGTTTGGTAATACATGAACTGTGTTTATGGTCCCAGGGGATTATTGCTTCACTAATATAGTTCTGTGTGCTGGGTGCTTTGGCCTGAACAGTTGTCAAGGGCATTTTATTGTGACTTCTTGAGCAGTTTCATTTGATTGTTTGGATTGCTAAATTGAGGCCTTCGGTTGTTTATTTATTTTTGATATGCCAACTTGTCGGTGTACCAAGTTCCCAATCTTCAGCATTCCTGTATTCTTATTTTGTTTCAAATTACAATAAAATGAAACCTCATCAATGAAACAAGGTTCTGAGACTCAGGTTGGCTGAATTCATGCTGGATTAAAGAACATTTGATTTGTATTCTTATCAGTAGTTTTAACATCTTTCCAGGAAGTGGACCTTGAAGCGAAAATTGCAAAACTTGTGGAGCTGGGTTTTGGGCGTGAAGCAGTGATACAAGCCCTTAAGCTGTTCAATGGCAATGAAGAACAGGCTGCTGCCTTCCTATTTGGCGGATGAGATGGTTCATTCCGTTTATCAATTGTGATTGATTGCAGAAGATCAGGAAAGTAACAAATTGTTTTTCACTTAATGCTTACTGGAAGACTACTTTTCCTTGCCATTTTTCTATGTGACACGCAATAATCCTCCATGATGTCTTCTATAAGGTGTTTATTGCCCCATTTGACACAGCTTGAGCTGAATGTTATCTAATGTCAATTGTCTTACACCCGACCCCAATACTACATTTGACTCTTGATGTGAAGTAGTGGCCATTGGGGTACACTGTAGAAAAAAACTTTGATAAATTATGGACTATCAGCTTTAACCTTTGTCTCTGATGCTTCAAGAAATCCTCAATATGGAGGTCTTTTTCTTCATTGAGATTATCAGACCAGGCAACTATGGCCATAACCTGGAATCAAATCAGGAAATGTTTTCACCTCGTTATTTTGGTGAGCCGATGTGCCCTAGGCTGTGGAATGATGGATGGATCGCGGTGAATTAGTAACAAGCTAGTTCGTCTACCGTGATTGCGGATCTGTTTTTCTTTGATGTTTGGGTTGATTTTCTATTTTCTGTGAGTGGATACAAGTATGAATGTAGTGGAGCAACAGGAAAAAGAGATTTTTGAAGTATTGAGCTCTTTGGCTTTTGTGGATGTGTTTCTTTGAGCATCTGATAGCTTTTCATTCTCTTAAATATCCAAAAAAAATATAATTCTTACATAGGACAGACGGGTATTCGAGTGTATCAAACTCGGTTGCTTTTTTCAGAGTTAGATAGGGTGTGTTTATGTCTGGGAACTGCTTGGTTTTCATATGAGGCGTCTTTTGCTTTCCTAGTTGTGTTTTGAGGTGAAACAGTAAGTGCAGAAAGAATAAAAAATGCTTTGAGAATCTTTGATTCTGCTTGTTTGATCAGGAAACAGTGGTATTGCATCTAAAGTTTCCTGTTGAATCTGGTTTTCAAATCGAGATATAAAAGCTTCAGGTTTCAGTTTCTTTTCTAACTACATTTTCCATAACATTCTTAGGTGAATCTGTTTTTCAAATTGAGAAGTAACAGCTTGAGGTTGTTTTTTCATACGATCTCCTGATTTTGAATCAATAATCAAGGACTAATTTTAAGAAGGGATCTTTTATGACTTTGATTTTAATATCTCATCGAAATACCCATTTTTAATCTTGACAAACTATGAGAAAAAAAGGTTTAAGCATTTGAAATCGACTTTAGAACGAGATGGGGATACTGAAAATGCGGACTTCATTTGTATCTCGAGCATGGAAACGCGGGATCGTTCTCTTTATTATGGGACACCATCTAAGCGTTTGCTCAAACAACTCACATTCAAGTCACCCTCGTTACATCTTCATTGTAATTGAACACAGGAATGGTTTGATGAATATTTGGTACAACAATATGATGATTCTCATAAATGGGTTAGAAACTCAAGGGTGGGTGAGGATTTGTTCTGCTCCGAACTATAAGGGCCGCTTTGACATCCAGGTAGACTAAGAGAGCGGAGGAGAGAGAGAGAGTGATGAGCCTCGCCCATCCCTCACACACAACCCCGCGACGTCGAGCGCACTAACCACACCCGGTTAACAAAGTGGCCATAAGAAACTCACAGGCAACCAAACAGCCAAGGTGTTACACATATTGCTAAGGGGTAAGTGCCTATTTGACGAGTGAATGGAGGAATTGATCAGGAGACACGAGTCTCGGGCTTCTTCAAGTACATCCATGCTAATTTCTATCAACCTAAGCCTGAAGAGATCATTAGTTCTCTCTACCTGAGTTGTAGGCACATTATTGAGATTCAGTCGCATGTATGATCCGGGAGGGTGAAGTTACATGGAGAGTATCTCTCAAAAGAACATAAGTATGATTCACACATGTACACTTATCCAGCCTTCACCACAAGAGGACTTCTCACGTTGTGCTTCCCATCATACCATATTAGTTGACCAAAAACATAGTCCTTGGAGGGCCTCACCTTCTTTGCGAATGTAATCTTGTAGGTCTTCTCTTCTCCTAAACGGTCAAACTTGAGAGTATCTGGATTCACTAACACGGAGATACCGGGAGGAGCCTTGAATCGCACTCTATATATGCCTGGCGTGCCGACGTTCTTCAAGGTGCGACTTACTGTTGTCGGTGTCGAGAGGTTGTAAACTGTGATGGAAGGGTAGTTCAAATCATTGATGTCGATGTGTTGAGGTGGGCAGACAAAGGTCTTGTTGGCAAATTCAGCCATCTTAGTTGAGTTGTAGCCCATGGTACATAAGAAGTTCAAATAATCATTAATATTGAGATCATAGACTAGGCCTGGGTCCATGGCATGGTTAGGTTGTATGTGACCAGCTCCATAGCCGAAGGGGTTAGATTTTTTCAAGAACGAGTCCTTGATCGCCTTTCCTGTATTATCCCGAGTTCTAGCTGTTGGAAGGAAAATAAACATATTGTGAGTAATAATGCTTGCTATGAGATTAAATGAGAAAGGTAATTTAAGAAAATACAGATATAAAGAATTATATCAACGAATAGCCACTAAAAGTCCAAACAGAGAGTTATAATTCTATCACTCTCCAGTTTCTCTGAATGACAGATTTTATAGGATCTATTCTTTAACAAAATCTTTTCTATTTTTATTTTATTCTTAAAATCACAAGATATTGGTGAGAAAAATCAAAGAAAAATATATAAAATCAGACTGTGTTTGTGGTAATATTATTTCCAAATGATCTATCATCCATTTCGTCGCTAAACATACTAACTCGATGCCAACACAGAATGAGTTCAGATTCATATGTTCTAACCTTTACCTCTACCCAACCGGGAGACTATAGAAAGAGATTTCATTGAAGAGACCATGATGATAAAACACTCATCACTGAAAATTTTGGTCCCAATGCAAACTTTTAAATTGATGTCTCACTTCCTGTATTATTCATTTTGAAGAGGACATGACCGTGATATTAAACACTCGGCGTTTCATGCATCACATAAGCAATTTGACCGTCCTTATGTTCCTCTCTGAAAAAATAGAAGTGCAGTCAAATCACAGTTATACCAACATGATGCCAATGAGAGCCTATAAAGAAAAGAGATAATTACATGTATACCACTATAATCTTGCATATTCTACTCTCTTTCCCTATATTCCTTATATTGTCACGTATAGCTCCATCATAATTGTATTTCATCATAAGTACTCTTGCCATTGCATATCATTTGTTTAATTTAATTTTAGCTAGATTAAGATAAAAAAGACTAATATGTCATTGTTTAGTCTTCTCATATAATTAAAATAATAACATACATACCCCTACAATCTTTCATACTATCTTGTATATCTCTTTAAAACTTTATATTTTACATGTTGCCGGTGTTAGAGCAAGAGAGATATAGTTGAACAATATTCCTTAATATGGGGGTATACATGATAATATCAATAATATGAGATATTGAGTAGAATACACAAGCATCTAGAGGTATATATTTAATTATCCCTTTAATTATCTTACCTGTGGTCATTATAGCTGACCGAAGTGCTGCGGGGCTCCAATCAGGGTGAAGTGCTTTGAGGAGACCAACCACACCAGAAACATGGGGGCATGACATTGAAGTACCAGAAAGTATATTGAAGGCAACACGACGTGTATCAAATCGATTCTGTGACGGTGGTACTGCTTGCGAATAGGCAGCGAGAATATCTACACCTGGTGCAAGAATATCAGGCTGCCAAAGAATATAGTGACCAAGTCAAAAAGACGGATCTAATAAGGTCATAACATATAGTACAACAATGAAGAGACCGGAGACCTTCAAGATCTGTGGGGTGACAAAGTTTGGCCCTCTTGATGAAAACTCGGCCACAAATGGTGCTGGCTTCAAACCATAGTGCGCTTTCGGTGTACCAATGTGACCTACAGGTGATCTACCAAAATGTAGATATTTAATTAGCCTCTGGTATACAGACTAGAAAAGGTGTAATCAGTTTAAAAAATCTATCTTAGTAGAAATTGCAGGCAAAGAAGCAATTCTCAGTGTCAATGCCCAAAGCCCCAAAACCATGGTTGTCAAATTCATATTGGATCGATGTGAGTTAGGCAACTTGTGATGTATCTCGATGAACTCAGTTAGATGACTTGGCCTGGGTTGGTCTGAGTTGGGATGACCCACATCACGCTAGAACAGTTCAAGGTCGGTCCGTCCCAACGAGTCAACAAATCCTAACCCAAACAAAGTGCAGTACCGAAAGAAAAAGTAGGCATCTCACCTGGTAGAATTGAGGTATGAATAAATGGTACTAGCAGCAGCATAACCAATGTGCACACCAGGAATCATGTAAGGATCTGCAATAAGGTCTTCTCCATAATCATCGGTATTTGCAAGAATCATTCCAACGCCGCCAGCCCTAGAGACCTCCTCAGCCTTCTCCATTCTGCTCGAATCCCCTCGGACGCAAACCACAATCTTTCCCTTCACCTTGTTAGGGTCCAGGGAACCAGTAGCGCACAACTTACTGTAAAAAAAATCCAAGCAAATTTAGACAAGTAATTAATACCTTTTAACATAACCAAACTTTTTAATATGAAATTACAAATGCAAGGCCATCAAAGTCAAAGAGGGATCAAATAATTAGTGAATGGATGAATGACCAATGGTTGTCATCGCCCACTCTTTTGATGTAGCCAGGGAAATTTCACTGAACAATTTACATTAGGGATAATATACATACATAACCTCGAACCTTGCATATTCTACTTTATACCCTTATTGTTATGTATTCCCACATATTAATTCAGTTATGCTTCTCATGCCCTAACACCATCAAAGTTAATGGAATATCCTGTTATACATGTAAAATATAAAGTTTTAGAGGGATACACAACATAATTAGAAAGATTGTAGGGGGATGCATGTCATTATTATAATTATGTGATCAGAAGATTAAATAAAGATAGATTAGTCTTCTTATTTGTTAGTAATCTACCTAAAATTAAACTAAACAGATGATAAGTAATATATATATACATATATAATGAAATATGGTTATTATATGAGTATACATGTCAATATGAAGAATGTAGGAGTAAGATATAGAATATATGAGATTCTAGGGGTCCCTTATGTAATTTTCCCTTCACATTATTATAGCCATCACATTGTAGCATGCAATCTGCTGCTACTGAAAGAGTCATCCACAAGATAACAAATGCAACATTAAAGCAGAAGATGGGCAGATTTTTTTTTTTTAGCAGAGCTATGGGATTATGGCGCAAGTCCGAGCCTTACGCTTGCTCTGGAGTTGTGCCGCTCATTGGAGTCTGTCCGGCATCGATAATCGGAAAATACTTCCTAGGAGGCTGGTGCTTTGAGGCAAGACTCCATCCCTGGCACAGACATGAACACCAGAGAAAGGTCGGCCATATGGGCACTAGGATCAAAAGCCATGAAAAACCAAGAAGTTTTGCGATCTAACTGTTGTGGCCGATGAATCAAAACCTGGAGGTGGCGCTTGTTGCCGAGGGAGACGCGGGAGATGAACTGGCGGCCAGCGGAGCCCGCGGCGACGGTGAGAATCCAGGGGGCGACGTTGCTGACAGTGGAGGACATGGGGCCGTCGTTGCCGCCAGAGCAGACGACGGGGATGCCACGGGCAACAGCATGGAAGGAGCCGATGGCGATGGAGTTGGTGAAGTAGTCATCGCCCATCCCACCGAGAGAGACAGAGATGACATCGGGCCCGTCCTCTATGGCGGCCTCAAAGGCGGCTAGGATGTCGGCATCGTAGCAGCCGTTCTCGGTGCATACCTTGTAGGCGGCGACACGAGCGGCGGGGGAGCCGCCCTTGGCAGTGCCGTTGGCGATGCCGAAGAGGCTTGCGTCTGGGACAAAGCGGCCACCGGCGGTGGATAGGGTGTGGCTGCCGTGGCCGTCCAAGTCGCGAGCGGAGTCGTACTGGTCGGTCGGCGGCCGCCCCAGGCTGAAGTGTCGTGCCCCAATCAGCTTCCTGTCCCCCCAACCATGGAGCCGTTATAATTTCAAAAAGATGCATTTTGCAAGTATACCACTAAGCTGAGTTTATTATTTTAAATACCTCCCCACAGCCCACAAAAATACTGCATATGTAATACATACATATATACATACATACATATATTAATACATATATCCTTGTGAGATCTCACTATACATACATACATACATACATACATATTTGGGCAGCTTCCCAGTGTTTTGACCGAAAACACATAGCTTGCTAATTTTCGATATAATGCAAGTGTATGTGAAATAATGAGTTAGGCGCAAGTACTGTAGATTATAGGAGTACATTTGCAACAGGCCTCGCAGTGGAGAGCTGGCCCACTGCACGTGACCAATAGACTGAGGCCACATGGCCATTCTACCATGAGGTCAGCGTTTTAAGCAAGTGCACTAACCATGATGAGTCTCACTAATTCGGAGCCAATCAAACCGGTTATTGAATGGTTCTTTGGTCGTCCATGTCCATATCTCCCCTCTCCCCATTGATCTCTTGTTGCAAAAGCAAAAGATTTTATATATGTATATAATATAGTTGTTAAACTTTTGTTATAATACGTTGTTTAGAAAAAGAAAACTTCATCATGATCACACTCTTTTAAATGCCATGATGTAATAGGAGATTTTACGCGCATACCTTGTTAGTGGCATTATATAGAGAGCCTATCTACACAGTATTTTACATTTTAGGGAGAGGATTATGATATTATAATTTTAGTGGATATTTTTTGAGTAAATAAGTTTATAGTTGGGTGGCTTAATTACTTCATTAATGTGAACTGTTTAAGACATTGAAAACAGCACAAATTTCTCAAATATGGACTGGCAACTTGATGACATGTATATTTTTTGGCTCTACCATGGTCAAGAATGGACAGAAGAGTTTTTTAGGGGGGAAAATTCTTTTCAAATAATTATTTTAAACGTAAGAAAATTGACAAAATCATTTCTTTTACAAAATTGTTGGTGCCAAAGATTTTAAATTTTTCTGACAATACATTTCATATCTATAGGGTCTTACAGAATTACCACACTAGTGTAGAACTCACCATTGGTTATGCTACTAAACAGTAATTAACTAGCATTTGGCACAACATTTGCCCAACATTTTTGAGCTTGTGTGAGCAAAAATAAGCAGCATTACGAAGAGGTTAGCCACAGTTGATCTCTTGCTATATATTCAAAAGCAGTGAGGGAAGAAAATAAGCACAAACCTATTGCATTTGACCGTGTCTTTGGGATTGTCAACCTGCTCACAGTACCCCTTCCATCTTGAAGGGACAGGCCCCATGCCTTTGTCATTGAAGCTCTTAGACTCTGGCCACACCCCTACACAATGATCCAAGAAGGATATAATCTAATTAATCCAAGGGGATGAATACTAATTAATGAAGGAAGAGAGAGGATAATGAGAGATAAAACCATCTAATGAAAGAGAGATTAATTAATGAAGGTGATGAGGAGAGAAAGAGAAGCTTAATCAGAACTCACCAGTGTCAATACTTGCAATGATGACATCTTCCCCGTATTTTGCTTTCTTCCAAATGGACCCCAAAGCAACCACACCATTATTGTCCTCCAACCCCAGGAAGTCCCATGACTTGGTTGTGTGCAGTTTCCTTAGCGTGTTGGGAAACACACAGATAACATTGGGGCTCTCTACCCATGATAGATTGGAGTTAAAAGAGCACATATACAATTGAAGAGGAAAAGAGCTCATTTATTTGAGAATTAAATCTCTCCCTCTCTCTCTTACTTGAAATTTCCTTGGCTTGGTCCTCATCTAGATGAGCAGCAAAGCCGTTCACGCTCTTTGTGTACGAGTAGATCATCGACTCCTGGGCCTTCTCCTTGCTTCAAATTTGCACACAACAATCATGGAAGCTACGCAAGTTGTTCAGGATGCAGAGACTATTCTTAATAGAAAAAGTATGTTCAAGTTTATGGCCATGAAATGTAGTATGTTTGTGTCATGGAAACTGAAGTTTGTGTAATGTTTTTCACCTTCCCAGGAAGGAACCCAGGAGCATGTGGTGATTATTTGTGGCCGCCTGGTAATCTGCCAAGGAAGCCTGGGCGCCATGGGAATGCCCTCCCAGGTACACAATGTAGGACTGTGAGGAATTGCATCGGAGGAAAAACATCAGCTACCACATAAAAGGGGTTTTATGGAATAAAAAAAATGAATCCAGAGCTAGAGATGTAAGTGGATCGGACTTGACTCGGATATATCAATAACATGCTCTATCCATGACCCGGATAGTACCCTATTATTTATGCTGATACGGATACGAGTATATCCGTCACGGGTCTGGATACACTCGCAGATATTCGCATCCGTCTAAAAAAACATGAATTTAAATTTAAAGTTGAAGATCAAATAACTACAGAAAATTTGTAGTTCTAAAAATTATGAGAAACATGCCCAAACATAAATAAAAACAAATATAAGAATTAAAATGTCAAATTATAACAACAAACATAAAAACCCCATGGATGCCTGTGGGGATGGGAGAGCGATGCCGACCAGTTTTGGTTCTTTGTATTAGTTTAAACAATTGAGAGTTAGTTCGTCAGGGTTTAAAATATTAACAATGAATTAATAAAAAAAATGAGTTCGGATCGAGCACGAGGTCGGATGTGCTAATTATATATCCGATCTGAATATGATTTAAATTCATATCTGATTATTCATATATTACCTGACTCATCAGGAGTGAGGTGATGTGAACAATCGAGTTTACAAATATTTTTCACACCCCTATCCCGAGCTCACGCTGATCTCACCCTCTTCACAAACGCAAGACGTTTTTGAAACAAGAAACTATGGTTTTTTTGTACATTTCAGACCCTGCTATATCATGTTCACTGGGATCCTTGAGATGGTAATTAAGACAAAACGAAATTAAGCAAGCAGAAGAGAAGTCCGTCCTCATGAGTTGAGCCATGCATATCCATGTATATATCAGCTTGAAACTTACCGAGCATGCACATGAAAAAAGAGGAGAGAGAGAGAGGGTGAGAGAGAGAGAGAGAGAGACGTACGTTGAGTTTTGCCTTCGTATCAGCCACGGCACATGCCTGCAACAATGAGAGAAGCAAGAAAGGGATGAGAAGAGGCATATTGCTCGAACTCCCCAGCATCTGTAGCTCCTTCCGCCCTTCCCGGTCTCCTCGTCTGCATGCGGTGAGGGGAGGGGAGAGGTGGACGACGGGCCTATATAAGGGGGGACAGAAGGCCATTTCAAGGGAGGCATATTGCTCGAACTCCCCAGAATCTGTAGCTCCTTCCGCCCTTCCCGGTCTCCTCGTCTGCATGCGGTGAGGGGAGGGGAGAGGTGGACGACGGGCCTATATAAGGGGGGACAGAAGGCCATTTCAAGGGCTGGTATATGGCCGAACAAACCCCAAACATCCCGGAGGGAAAGGAGTTCAAATAGTTTTGAACTCGTCAAATGCTATCCCTAACTAACGGACAGAATATCGGAGAATGAACATACGAGAACAGAGCTTGCCATCGGAGCCCCAAAACCCTTCTCACCTTCTCTTTTCTTCACTGGTATCAGAGCACGATCGATCTGCCGTCACCGGTCGCGATCTGAGCGCCGCCGAGCCGCTCGCCGCTCTGCTGCCTGGCGTGAGCTCCCGTTGCATCGTCGCACATCGCAACCCCATCTTGCTCGTCGCGCCCACTCGCCCGTCGCCGCTGCTGCGCCTTCCCCCTGCCGTCAATCATCCCTGCCTCGCTGCGAGCTTGCCGCCGTCGGTCGTCGCGGCGCGTCCACACAACAGCAACACCTGTGTCGCCGCTGCTGCCGTTCGCCGCCGCTGCTCTGCCGTGGCCCGCGGACCCCACCCTTGGCGGCCACCCTCGCCGCGTTGCCACCTCCCTCTTGACCGCTGCCTCTGCGGCCGCCCACGCCGCGAGCATCGTTCGCCCATCACCGCGGCCTCCTCCTCCCAGCTTCCCCATTCTGCGTCGCTGCGGGAGAAGAAAGGTACGCGACTCGACTTTCCCTTTTGTGTGACATAAAGAAATTCAAAAAAAAAATCTTTTTTCCCACTGTTGTCATCGAGAAGTTTTTGAAGAGAAAAGAGACTGTCCCATGGCGCTGCGCAAGTCAGTCTACGTTAAGCACCGCCACGGCATATCCCACCCAGGGTTTATTGACTCGGTGCGAGTCATCCCGACCCATAGGACCCGACCCGACCTAAGTTATGGGCGGGACATTCGGGTCGTGGGTGGTCATCGAGTCATCTCATTAATTTAATATTATATTATATATATATAGTATCTTTTTCTATTTTATTCTATTATTTTATATGTATTATATATAAAGTTTTTTTTATTGTAACACGGAGCGAGATGGACCGAGACAGACCGAGACGAGATCAACCCGACCCGACCTAAACTGTGACTGGGACGAACGGGTCGATCGAGACGACAAACCCTGATCCTACCTTGCCACAGGTGTAACACACCTTCCCAATAAAAATATCATCTACGTAAAACTTTCTCAGGCAGTCTCCTTTTAAAAGGGTAATCCTCTCACCCCGATGGCCCGATGGATTGTAAAGGTGATTTTGACAACAGAATAAGGGACTAATAGAACGAGTTATTTTATCCACTCATCCTTAACTTAGTTTGATAGTAATGTTAAGTTGTCTTAAATCGGTTAGGGTCACTTTGATATCAGGTTAAGATAACTCGTACGAGGTGGGTCAGGGTGAGTTATTCTTTGAGGCCCTCTTTGACAAACGAATTGTTGGCGAATAAGATATATGATGAGAGAGAAGTGGGAGTGAGGCCCACATCTCTCCCTCACACAAAAGTGGTATTCGACCCCGGGTGGCGCGTTCGACCCTCCGGGGTAGAATACCTTATTCTTACTCGAAAAACAAAGAAGACCTGAGTTTTTTCTTTTTCAGTTTGATAACTTACTCTTACCCTATGAATAACTCATTGAACGTGAAATGATAGAATGAGTTATTCCTAGAATAATGACTTTAATCCTATCCGACTCCAGATAACTTAACCCTACTACCAAACTCGGTTAAGGGTGAGTAGACAGAATAACTCACCCTACTCACCCCTTATTCCGTTATTAAAGTGGCCCTTAGGGTTAAGACCCCTACTCTAAGAATAAATCATTCTACCATTTCACGTGGATTAAGTTATTCCCAGAGTAAAAGTAAATTATCAAACTCAAAAAGAGAAAATGACCACTTTGATAAATGGGTGGATTAGGGGCGAGTAAGTCACCCCCGGTGGCCCACCCCTAACCCACCTCGAGTGACTTATTCCATCCTTTTAGTTGGAGTGAAAAAATCTAAACTTATCTCTAACCGACTCCGGTTAAGACAAAAATAGCCAAATCAAGATTAAGTCATCTCACCCCGGATAATCCACCATAACTCGGCTTACCCTTTTATCAAAGTGACCTTAGGTCCACTTTGACAATCGAATTGGCGTGGCTTGGTCGGGGCATGCGCTAACCGAAGTGAGAGAAGGGCCCACCTTCCTCTCACACAACTGTCTTTATCCGGGGTCGATTACCGTGTTCGACTCCAAAGGGTCGAACATGGTAACCGTGTTCGAACATCAAAGTGGGCCTTAAAGAATAACTCATCCAAATCTATCTCGAATAATTTATCCAAATCTGTTATTAAAAATTCAAAATAACCCCAATTTAAGAGATTAGTTGTCCCCCCTTACTGATCTCGTTAAAACACCTAATTAGATAATGGGTTCCCTACTCTGATTAATCCCCAGATCAGATAGCCGTTCCCTCTATTTATAGCTGATGTCCCAAAACGCAAATAAGAGACATGCTTATTAAAAACCTCTCTCTCATTGATGTTTTATAAAGAACTACTTATATTTACACATGTACTCTCATTGTGCATTCCACTAATCTTTAAGGGCGTCTTTGATACCCGAGTAAGGGGGTGCCGTAATCGACCCCGACTCCGAAGGGTCGATTATGGTACCCGAGGTCGGTTACCGAGTTTATGTGAGGGGAAGGGCGAGTAGAGGCGGGGCCTACCGGTTAGTCGGTGTCGGCTAATCAAGGACAACCCCGTTGTCAAAGACGCCCTAAAGGTCTTTTTAAAAATATCTATGTGATAATAACAACATATTACTAAATAAAAAACATATATTATATTGGATCTCTTCACTGATAATGTATGCAGACTCTGCACTAATAATATCCCTATCCTGATTAAAATATTTTTGTTCTCATACTCATTGAGCATTAAATTTATTAGTACGCATATCTTGCTAGTTCATGGATATAAATAACATTAAATGATCGTTCCAAAATAATAAGTTAATTTACTATTTTTTTCTTTGTGACATGGCGAGGTCTGCACGTGATTTTTTATTTTTAAAGAGGGAGGGATAATTAACCGGTTGGAATCTGAGACTTCTCCCGAATGGGAGACGGTGGTGAACCAATTGTATTAATTAGGCAGCTAGTTCTGATTTGGAGGTGAGTTTCTTCCTAAATTTTTTTAAAAAATATTATTTTATTTTTATATTATTTTAAATTTATAAGAAACTGATCATATAATTACAAATCAATATGATTAGAAAATCATTATTACCGTGTTCTATGACTACTCTCTGACACCGACGAAATGCCGTCCACAGTACGAGCAGCTGCAGAGACGGATCTCAAGAGGCGGTGGTGCAAGCTTACTCCCCTTCAATGGTAGACATAATGCGTAGGAAGGGCTCCCCAGTTGTCAAGCTACATTTTTCTTTTTTTTAGGTGGTGGAAACGTGAATTAAATGTCTTTCCCCATCTAAATTAAGTCAACTTATTTTATAGATAATATATATATTATATAATTTATTTATGATATAGATGGCTTATATTATCTTGCAATTGATAACTTGGAAATCAATTTTTAACAAAAATATGGATATAAATAACAGTAAATCTCGATCGTTCCAAAATAATAAGTCAATTTACTATTTTTTTTCCTTGTGGCATGGCGAGGTCTGCATGTGATTTTTAATTTTTAAGGAGGAGTGGATAATTAACCGAGTAGAACCCGATACCTCTCCTAAATGGGAGAGGGTGGTGAATCAACCCCATTAATTAGGTAGCTAGTTCTGATTTGGTAGTGAGGTTCTTCCTAACATTTTTTGAAAAAATATTATTTTATTATTATTTTAAGCTTATAGGAATTTGATCAATAATTACAATTCAATATGATTAGAAAATAAAAGACACATCATTATCATCGTGTTCTATAACTACTCTCTGACATTGACGAAACACCTTCCGCAATACGAGCAACCGCAGAGACGGATCTCAAGAGGCGGTGGTGTAGGCTTACTCCCCTTCAATGGTAGACATAGTACGTAGGAAGTGCTCCCCAGTTGTCAAGCTACATTTTTCTTTTTTTTGGTGGTGGAAACGAGAATTAAATGTCTTTCCCCATTTAAATTAAGTCAACTTATTTTATAGATAATATATATATTATATAATTTATTTATGATATAGATGGCTTATGTTATCTTGCAATTGATAACTTGGAAATCAATTTTTAACAAAAATATGGATATAAATAATAGTAAACGGTCATTCCAAAATAATAAGTCAATTTACTATTTTTTCCTTGTGGCATGGCGAGGTCTGCATGTGATATTTAATTTGTAAGGAGGAGGGGATAATTAAAAGAGACCTCTCCCAAATGGGAGAGGGTGGTGAACCAATTGCATTAATTAGAAATCTGATTTGGAGGTGAATTTATTCCTAATATTTTTTTAAAAAATATTGTTTTTTATTATTTTAAACTTATAGGAAACTGATAATATAATTACAAATCAATATTAATAGAAAATAAAAGACACATCATTATTATTGTGTTCTATAACTACTCTTTGACACTGACAAAGCACCTTCCGCGGTACGAGCATCCACAGAGACGAATCTGAAGAGGCGATGGTGTAGGCTTACTCCTCTTCACTGGTGGACATAGTACGTGGGAAGTGCTCCCCAGTTGCCAAGTTACATGTTTATTTTTTTTGGGCGATGAGAACGCGAATTAAATGTCTTTCACCATCTAAATTAAATCAACTTATTTTATAGATAATACACATATATTATATAATTACTTTATGATATAGATGGCTTATATTATCTTGCAATTGATAACTTGGAAATCAATTTTTAACAAAAATATGGATATAAATAACAGTAAATGGTAGTTCCAAAATAATAAGTCAATTTACTATTTTTTTTTCCTTGTGGCATGGCAAGGTCTGCATGTGATTTTTAATTTTTAAGGAGGAGGGGATAATTAACCGGTTAGAACTCAAGACCTCTCTCAAATGGGAGAGGGTTGTGAACCAATTGCATTAATTAGGCAACTAGTTTTTGTTGGGAATATATAGAGTACCCAGACGAAGGGAACAACCAGCAGAGAAGAAGAAGAAAGGAGAACAGAAGAGAAATCAAACCAAGAACACACAGGGATTTTTACGTGGTTCGGAGGCAAGATGCCTTCCTACGTCCACGGCCACAACAAGATTCCACTAGATAATCACAGACGCCTTACAATACAAAGAGACAGCCTGCCCTTTTATACTAGGAGATTAGGGCGTCATTACTCAGGGCATTAAGGACAATAATACCCCTAATAAATGTAAACCCTCTTCCGAGATACATCAGACACGCATGCTCGCCTGTCCCCCCAGATGCTCTCCTGGGACCGAGCATGCCCTCCAGCGACTGCAGATGCTCCCCTGCCAACAGTCAGATCACTGCATTGCCAGGACCGCGTCGACGCATTGCCAAGACTGCGTCGACGCACTCTAAGTGACATCGACTTGCCTTGAACCCGCATGCATGCTCCCCTGACGCCAGTGATGCTCTCCAGAGGCCATAGATGCTCCCCTGAGACTTCATATGCTCCCGTGCGAGAACGCACAATGACATGCTCTCCTGGCATGCTCTCCTGGCACAGTAGATGCTCCCCTGGAGCAGCGGTTGCTCCCCTGGAGAAAGCAAGTGCTCGCCATGCTCCGCTGATGCAGCGAATGCTCCCCAGGAGCAGTGGATGCGCTCCTGAGACAGAGTGTGATCCCGTGCAGATGCGCATGAGTTATGACTCCACACTCTAACAGTTTTGATTTGGAGGTGAGTTTCTTCCTAACATTTTTTGAAAAATATTGTTTTATTTTTTATTATTTTAAGTTTATAGAAAATTGATCATATAATTACAAATCAATATGATTAGAAAATAAAAGACACATCATTTATCAGGTATGTCTTGTTTACTTACTATTTTCATTAGTATACCCTCTAACGAGGGCCCATCCTGCTTACCCAATAGCCCTCGATCTCTAGCCCGTCAAGGGAGCCCAACTCTCCAAGTCCATCGAGCTATCTAGGTAGCCCAATACTCTCCTTGCCCTTTCGCATGCCCGCAGTAGAGGTCGTACCCGCGTGCACCCTTTTCGGCCATGGCCACGAGATACGATAGCTACTGTGCATTAACGGCGGATGGCGCCCCACTTCGACAACGGTACCAGGACGTCGCCCGTGCCACTCCATGTGCCAGCGCAGGCACGCACCTTCTCCTGCGAGCCATTCCTCTTTAATGGTTGGTGCCCCGTTCGCATTAATGACTGAGCTACCTCCCCGACAGGAACGACAAGACAACGCTCATGCCCCATGCTCAGTCAGGCACATGAACTGGGTAGCTCACGCTTCCCCCAGTTATGGAAACCTTAAGGACAACTCCCCCGACGATGGTATAAGTAGGATCCTGGTCCTATGGCCAGGAGGTACGGAAAAACCTCTCCTTGAGCCATTCTGTTCTTCCTTTCCCTCTAGCGCTCTCTCTTTGCTCCACAGTTGCCTGACTTGAACGTCGGAGGCTTATCCCTGAGATAACTCTCGAGACTTCTTCTAACTTAATTTTTTTGGTGGTTGCAGGTCCCTCTCCGACGAAGCTCACAGTTCCATCCAAACAAATTCTTAGAGATGTGGATCGAGAAGTGGACGACCATTTTTTGACCGCTGCACCCTCTACACTAAATAGGCTAAACAAATGATAACCTTGTCTACCGTGATTTGACCCCCCTCCCCCGTCCACTCGTTTTGGACCTCTTAAATATAGAACAATCATATTTTCTTGCCACATGATTACATTTAGGTATTATTTGTTTCGGTGAAGTTCTTCGATTTTCAAATCCTTAGTTAAAAATTTAGTGTAATTTTATTTTAAAATTAGAAGTATTTTATTTGGATTACTGTAAAATGAAATGAGGTATTTTGTTACTTTATCGTAATTTTAACTTTTTTGTAATTTTAATTCCACGCAGACATAGACTGTAAACCCAAATAAGGAAGTTTCAGTGTCATGTACGTACACTAGCCAACTTAATCCCAAGTACACTGTTCCATAGTTAAAGATTTTTTAGAAATAAGCCCCTATAAAAAATCAACATTAGAAATAAATCCCATAATACAACTATTTAGTCAAAACTCTCAAAATCTTGTCCATTATGTAAAAAGGCCATATTGTCGATTTTATGTATAATATTTAATTTAACTAGGGTTAAAGCTAACCTAAGGTGATGAAATGGCTCAAATATCCCTATAATAACTCTCTCTCTCTATTTGTGTACGTGTGTGTGTGTGTGTGTGAGAGAGAGAGAGAGAGAAGAGAAAGAAGAGAGAGAGAGAGAGAGAGAGAGAGAGAGAGAGAGAGGTGGCAGCTCGAAGAAGCTCGCAGGGGTACTATGGCACCACCACCTCTGTTGCTGTGATTGTGAGAGAGATGGAAAAGGAGTGGCGTTGGCGGTGGTGACTTCTCCTTGCGATAGGGAAAGTAGGAGGAGAGGTGGTGGTGGCAGTGGCTTGGAAGGGGGGTTCTCGTGAGCCGAGAGAGGGAGGGAGAAGAGGAGGAGATGAGGGGCTGCGGCGATCTCCGATGGGAGGTGGACCTAGAAGGGAGTAGAAGATGGGGAGACAGGGATGTCGAGTTGATGTTTGGAGGGGGCAGAGAGAGAGATGCAACGAGATAAAGAGAAAGGGATCACGGAGAACAAGAGTGGGGATAGCGCCGCCTGAGGGGGTGTCGGGGTCTAGGAGGCAGAGATAGAGAGAGTGAGGATGGGGCCACCTGAGGGGGCACCGAGGTCTGGGGGCTAGAGAGAGAGATGCAGGGAGAGAGAGAGAGGGAGGGATAGTGAGAGAGGGGGGAGATGGAGTCGCTAGAGGGGGTGATGGGTTCTAGGAGGCAGAGAGAGAGAGAGAGATATGGGAAGCAATGTTTTAAAATCTGACCCAAATCTTGACCTGGATATGTTACTGGGTCATGAGTCAATGATTTAATCGTTTGGGTTGACATGTGACCCATAAGACTAAAATTGCTCACATTAATATTATATATCAACTAGGTTAGTGAGTCACGATACCTTTGTAATACAAGAGAGAAAAAGTGAGTATTCTCTTTGCAGTTTGAAGCCTTGTTTAGCAGACAAGAAGGAGAGAGCCAAGTACATTAATTGACAGTGGTTGATGCCTTCTCTTTACAGTTTGAAGCTTAGTTTAGTGGACTGGAAGGAAGGGGAAGGAAAGATTGACTTGAAGGCTACATGGGTGCTGTTACCAAAGAGCCATCTACTTGTCTACAATTACAGTTCTGCACTCTATAGTTTTCCTTTCTCCTTTTCAGCCTATAGGTTGCTCCATGGGATGGCAGGAGTTCACCAAGTTTAGCCTTAGACTCAAACCTGTGTTAATACCGTTAAATAATAAGGCCATAAGGGATATGATTTGAAGGATGATTTCTCATCTTCCATATTTATTTGCATGTAAAATTAAAACCTAAACTAATGATAGAAACTTAGAAAATATGAAAGAGGTTTTAAACCCGGCAAGATCACATTAATTTTACTGATCAGTTTGTCGGGTTGAGCCGGGTTAATCGAGTTTGACCGGATTTTAGGTCTTACTGATCTAGTAGGGTTTCAACCTGGTTTTGAGACTAGGTCGCGGGTCAACTAGTCGGACCGACTAGTCCGGGCTGAGTTTTAAAATAGTGGTAGGGAGAGAGAGGGGGAGGGAGAATGAGAGGGGGGACGGGGCAGCTGGAGGGGACGTTGGTGTCTGGAGGCAGAGAGAGAGAGATGCATAGAGGGAGAACATGAGAGGTGGAGATGGGGCCGTCGAAGGGGGCACCGAGGTCTGGGGGGGTAGAGAGAGAGGGATGTAGGGAGAGAGAGAGGGGGGGAAGGGAGAACGTGAGACGGGGGGATGGGGCCATCGGAGGTCACTATAGTAGGGGGGTCGCTACAATGGGCCAGCATGGCTGCCAACTTCGACAAGGACCCCCTAGTTGCCTAGATAGCGATCCGGTCCTGCTGCCACCACCACCGTTGGGCATCCCAGTTGGGTACCCTAGCAGCAGAAGCCCCCATCCTCGGCCGACACCCCAGCAGTTAATGTAAGGTTCCAAACAGCACCATCGAGCAACGCAGTGGATAACAAAAATTTATTTGCCCAAACTCGGCTTCATGGAAACTTAGATCTGTGCTCTAATCGATGCATCAACCTCAAACTACGGGTTGCAGATTTCACCTTGCGCGGAATGACGCTGTCCGTAGTGCACGGTGCAGAATCTCACAAACACCGAGCCGCACAGAAGTACGGCCTCTAGAGCTGATCCACACGGATCCTTGCGCAGCGACGATACCCCCCGGCACGACCTTCCCTAACCCTTTCACCTTCTGGAGAGAGAGAGAGAGCAAGAGGGAGGAAAGGGGGGAGGAGCTAATCCTTCTCTTCCTAGCCTTAATGCTTGAGTAGCCAAGAGAGGGGGAGAAGTCTCGTAGCATCCATATATATAGGATTTGGCCATTTCTAAAAGAGCTCCAAAGGATCAACACTGTATATATGTCCTTCCCATTATTATACATATATATTAAGCCCCTTTTATATGCCTGTCTAAAAGGAATTAAAGGAAAATAATATATGCATTTGTACAATAATAATCCGTCACCCAAGAATCCATTGTGTGTGATCCTTTAGGTCCATAGTCACTATAGTTTAAGTCCCATTAACTTCTAATTCCCAATTAGAAGTAAATTAAACTTATTATTCGCTTCTACTAGAGCCGAATAATAATTTAATTTATTCTGAACCTTTGATCACGTTGAGTCAAGCAAATCCGCGTGATCCTAGAAGACGCCGGGTTTAAACCAGCCTGTCTGGTACCTGTAAGTCCACAGTTACCACATCGATATAATCCCTCGCTCCTTCTATGAGTCTGGTACGATCAAGGGTATGGTTTCTGTCAAACCCCATGATCGTGCCATTTGACCATAACCTCCTTAAAGTGTATGATGTCCGTTCTAAAAGAACTCACACGACCCTGGCCAGGGATTTAACGGAGCGTCAATGTCATGACCCATTAACTGTCTGATATATACCCGACAGTGAGCGATCCCCTCTTGACCATTGATGATCTTTACACGTATCCTCGAGTGGTTAATGACTCAGCAACTTATGACTCATGGTTAAAGTCACTTATCGAAGTATTTAAACCATTCCAGTCCTCGTGTAAGATCCGATCAATGTCTCAGGTCAAAGGACCAACGATGTTACTGAGACCGTTGCATCTTCAATTGACATTAGGTATAATCAACCATCTGAAGATCCAATAGCGGATCAGTTCAGTGTACATCCTCCAAGGACATACATCTACACATATGTGTTGGTGCCCCGCACCAGTGACCATGAGACTGGTCCCTAACACATCATGTGTACTGGTTTAATAGGTAATCAAAGTCCCCGAGTGATTACCCTCCAACCAGGAACAGTTTAAGGTATGTGTCCATGTAAAGTCAGTCTCATGATCGAGATCCCATCTCGAGTTGACTTTGCAACCACATATCCTAGGGACATCGTAAAGTAATATACAATCACATATTTACGCTTAAATACCACTTTATTAATAATGAACAAGATCATACAACTATTGGGCATATCCGACCCGAAATTGGACTGTAGTACACCAATCCTAACAGTTAACGGCCCCCATCCTTGGCCACAGCCGTGTCTTCCCTTCAGTTGAATTGAGAGAGAGAGAGAGAGAGAGAGATATATATATATATATATATATATATATATATATATATATATATAGAGAGAGAGAGAGAGAGAGAGAGAGAGAGAGAGAGAGAGAGAGAGGGTAAATGGTAGAAGAAAAAAAACAATGAGGAGGAGACGTAATATTTTCTAGAATAATTTATTTTTTAGATTGTTGTTAATCGAAATGGATTTTTAATAAAGGTTAGAAGAATTGGGTGATTTATTAATAAATAATTATAATAGGGAGACTGATTACTAATATAATATAGATTGTAAGAGTCGAAAATTGAATAACATTATTATACAAAATAAAATAATTACATAATTTTATGATTCAACAAATAAGCCCATAAAGACCAACACTCCTTGTGACTTTTATGTCATCTTCACCCCTAGTTAACTGTTGTTGTACCCAAACTTTTTTTCCGAGAAAAAAAGTAAGAAATAAGGGTTCGGGAATTTCCCCGAACACCTTCCGGGAGCTATTTATTTAGCACCTCTTACAATGTGCCGGGTCCAAGCAAGGGCCCTAACCAGCTTACCGTGACTCACAGCGACACCCACAACCAACGGGGACCACCCTCGACCACCCATTGCGCGGCATTGCCCACCTTCAACTGGGCCATTCGGGCCAACTCGGGGGCACCCCGACCACAAGCCGCGTCATGCGGCACCCAGCAACGAGGGCATGATTCACTCCCAAAATACCTCCCTCCAGCATTCTAAAGCCAAAGGAGTATCTACCCCAGTCAACCTTGGGCTTCGGGAGCCCTTAACGCACTTGTACGACCCGTGGTCACGTGTCAAGAATTTCCTAGAACACCTCGTGGGTATGCATTTTTCAGCCATTCTACAACAAGTCGGGGCCAACTCACAGCTTGGACACAGTTGCCGCATCACACAGCAACCCTCCAGCAAGTTGGGGCCATCCCCGACCCTCAGACACGTGGCAACGAGTCATGTACTTTCAGCCACCGGGCAACCCAGGGCCGCTCGTCAACCCGCCATGCAACGTGGCACGTCTCGCCAAGGCCAGGCCCTCACTCCCAAGACGCCTTCCCTCAATTGCTACAAGTTACTATCCCTACCCCGAGGCTAGACCTAAGCCAGACGAACCCGCTATCTGAGCTGTTCGGTAACTTGGTGTGTATCAGGAATTTCCCTGAACACCTTGCAGGCGACAACGGTGACACTATGCAAGTGGCCCCCATGGATCAACGCCAATGTCGGGGATCCAACCCCGTCAAATTAAGGACCCCCACGCACGACGAGGAACAACCCCTGAGGGTGCCCCTCTCGACGGCAACCCGCCTGGGGGGGGAGTTACCTCAAGCGCGGCCGCGCCCAGGTGGGGGCGTCGAACCCCCCCGGGTCCTCTTCGTCCAGCCAATCCCGCCTTAGTCCCAGTTTATTCCAAGCCCTAGTCCCGCTTCAGTTCAAGCCTACGTACCAGTTCGAGGATTGCTCTTGAAGGACGGAGTTCAAAGCTTGGAGGACGAGGGACAAAGCCGGTCAACCTCCTCATTTTACGTGCACATCCCAACCAACCACCAGTCCGTATCAGCTCGTATCTTTCTTGCATTCACACTGAGTCAAGGTGGGCCCAAAAGAACAAAAAGATGGGGTTTTTATAGCCTCTCTCATGGATCCTCTCTGGAGTCCGCGTAAACCCCCCTAGTCTGGTCCTGGGGGGTTTACGTGGTCCAGACTGGCCCCCCCCCCCAATCTGGACTGCGTAACCCCCCCTATTTCTCTAATTTTTTTAACAAAAAAAAACCCTCTCCAGCTCGCGTTAACCCCCGTGGGGGGGGGGGGTTTAAGCGGTCCAGATTGCCCCCTTGTAAACCCAATTTTTCAAAAAAAAAACTTTTTTTCAAACAAAAAACCAAACCCAGCCCCGCGTTAAACCCCCTAGGGGGTTTACGTGGGTCAGACTGGCCCCCCCAGTCTGGTCACGTAAACCCCCCTCTCTCACAAGCAAAAAAAAAGAGTTTCTTATAATAATTTCAAGGGGTTTACCCAGACTAGGGTACCCCCTCCATCCCAGCCCAGGTAAATACCCCTCGACCATTCAAGTTCTCTATAAATTCCCCTTAGAAGCTCAAGGGCCAAACACACAAGCGCATACGCAGGCATACACGCAGATACGCGGAGCACCCCGACAAGCACAAGGAGCAAGGCACGTTGGTTGGCTTGTTATTCGGCTTAGTATACGCTGAGGGTATGTCAAGCGTACACTCCTCACATGGCGTCTAGCAGTTTCACTCAAGCCTTTCCCTTCGCATATGGGGCGCTATGATAATGACGATCACACTTGCATCTCGAGTTCGCCTATGTATGGCGAGTTATGATAATGACGCGGACGCCATCATACCAGATTTGCTCCTGCCATGGGAATACGTGCCCGTCGCTCTCCTAGAACCGGCCACCGACTGTCTCGCCCGCTGACTCGAGTTAGCCTGACCCTAGCCCGGAAGTAGCACTTCCAGGATCGGACCTAACTCCCAGACAACATTGGCACTTGGCTTCAGAGTTGGCGCCCGACTGCTCACCTCGAGCCACGCCCGGTCTCCCCTATATACTAGCATGTGTCAATTCCTGTCACTAGGTCCAGTCCCGACATTTTCGCTACGCTTGTAGCTCTCTCGTGGGGACCCACTATAAAGAATACGCGGACATCTGTTTTATCTTGCATTGACCCGAGAGCTGACACGTATGTCGAGATTATCTTGTGACTTGCACCAGATATACTCAAGCCTTCAGTGCCCACCTGTAAAGCCTTTATGACATCTATAAGGAAGGAAGAGCCAGAAATCCAATCTTTCACATGCACCTGCACCCGTGTTCTCTCGTGACCCTGATCTCGGTCCATATTCAACCTGTCCTCCAGATCCCAGTCGAGTCAGCCCTGCCAGTTGAGTGTGACAGTCACCATGTAGCTGCAATGTGTACCCAGTCTTCTACCTATGGCTTCAAAGACATACCGGTCCTCTTTCAGCAAAGAATAAAAGTGTTCGGATTCAATCCGATGTAAAGCAAACACCAACTACTTGCGGTCAGTGGAAAAAGACGTCTCGTACACGAATCCCCATAATCACCTACACTCGTACCAGCAGATTCTCCTTCTCTCCACGTGTTGCCTGATATCCCGTGCCCACGTGCCGTGCGTGGTGGCACTTCTCCGGTCAAAACTTGGTTCCGCACGTGATTGTCGAGAAATCGACTGGCACGCCTGCATTTCACCCAGTCATCCATATTCCGATCACCTAAGACGATTAATCACGCTATTTCCCGTGCGTTTATATCGTTCTTTACATTTCCTTATCAATACTCTCGGAATCTCCGTGTGTAAAATCGACCTCTCTCTACCTTTCCATAAAAGGCGAGTGTATGTCACCGGCGCCCCGGGAAGAGATTTTCCCGCGGGCCAAAACAACTATGTATAATATTTTTTGCCCCCACTGAGTAATATTCCTAACTCCACCACCGGAGGGAAGTGTGTAGTGTTTTTGACACGGAAGTGCAAGGATAACCAGTTTTCTACTTGCATGCGCGGTGTTTCATCCAGCTACACGCACTTTTTCTGGTTGAGACGAGATTCTTTGGGGTATTGGACGCAGGAGGTTTGGGATTGTGCTAAGTTGTAGATCAACTCACAGTCTCGCCACAAGCAAGACGAATTTTTGAAGTGAGATGCATCGTGATCTTAATTGGGATCGAGTGTCCACAGATAGAAGAGGAAGGCAATGATAATGCATGGTTTTGATATGCTTAAAGACTGAGAGCTCATGGCCCTGGCATTCTATCTATCCATCTATTAAATTAAGAGAAATACTTGTAGCATATCACATGCATTTTTTTCTTTTTTTTTTGGTTCAATGGGGAATGAGGTGAGGATACGAGGGAATGGAGATATAAGGGAGAAGAGAGGGGGAAGGGTGGGAGGGGGAAACCTACCATGCGAGATGCACCTCTGTGAGTCTTTCGGCACATCTGAGAGGTGTTGTACACACCTTTGTGTGGAATATGACACTCCAATCGAGATCACTCTCACGGGGACATCCCTACACTCAGATGGCCTACAAATCGGTTGGGGAGCATATGAATTAGACCTGGAAGCTCTCCTCATATGAAAATATAAAAAGAAGAATAATAAAAAAATAAAAAAAATCAAATTCTCATGGACCATTCTTATTTTTTAGATTTTTTTTGGGATGTCCGATGAGTGGATGGGCCGTGCGAGGGATAGGTTGGGGGGGCCCAACTCATCATATTTTTTTAAAAGAAAGAAATAAAACTATGTGGGGAGTAGATCAAGTCAAAGTCAACAAGAAAAGATCCAATAACAGTCACTTAGTCTCGCTTTGATATATGGTTAAACCTAGGTTAGTCATCATTTAATTCAGGATTAACTATTTTTGAAGTCCAAATTATTTTGATACTTAAATCTGGACTAAACCTGGAGGATGAGTATTAAACCCGGAGTAACTCTGGACTTCGAAATCCACCTCCAGAGGTAGATTAAGATGAGTTAACCCAACAACCAATGCTCAATAAATGCACCCTCTCTCTCTCTCTCTCACACACCCATAATCAATACTCTCTCTCTCTAAAAATAATAATAATTAATAAATATAATAGTATAATAATAAAACAATTATAATATTGATAAAATCATAAAAATAATTAATAAATCTAATATTAGAATAATAAAATAATTCTAAAAATGATAAAATTTCATAAAAATGATAACTAATGAGTGTAGCATGAAGAGAGAGAGAGTGACGTGAGAGAGAGGGGAGGGGGGAGAGAGGGAGAGAGAATGAGAGAGATATTTAAAATTACAAAATGAGAGATAAATATGATATTTTACTTATAAATATTATTAGGTTAACCCACTATCTATCAAATCACAATAGATTGAAACTAAGTTAGTCCACCTACTTACTTCTGGGTTAATACTCTTGCTATCAAATCAAAAATAGGTTAATCCTGAACTAACCTAAGTAATTTAACTTAACCCAAACTCTCTACCAAAGTGAGGCTTAGTGATCAGGAGTGCTTTTAACTAAACTCAATAAAGCCCAGGTCCAACCCAATAATTTGTAATTGGCCTAACCCAAAAGCGTGAGGGATAACTCCCCATCTACACTATTTTGAGCTTTCATGAAGCCCAGCAAATACTAACTTAGCCCTAGAGAGAGAGAGAGAGAGATTTCACCATTTTGTTGTTACCCCACTTTGGTAAAACATTGAATATCTTACCCCAATAACATACAACATGTGAAAAGTGGGGTTTTCACGTTCGAGGTGTTAGTGTCGAATACGCCATTCGCCCGATTAAAACGAACAGTTGATTCGTCCTAAACTCCACTCCATTATCAAATTGGACCTTATAATTATAGCCCTGCCCATCATTTTCTAATGTCAGATGAGAAATCTAAAAATAGCCTCCAAATAAATCGCAATCTGAGATAGATCATTCATTTGATTCAATATTCTATAATAGCAAGAAGTTCTGGCATATTCTTACTAACTTAAGATGTCCAAAATATGTTTCGGGAAAACCATTTTCTCTTTTTTTTTATTCAGGGGGTGCATTGGCTAATATGTCCTTTATGTGCTGTAAAATATCATCGTCAGAAGACCAATGTAAAACTATACTTCTATAACATTTAACATTATTCCATAGTGGACCAAACAATAGCGAAATATTTATGTCTTCCTCAGTTGAAGAGTTGAGATCAACTCCCTCAAGATTGGAGATTTACAACATAAGTCGACTTCCATATGTGGAGAAATTTGAAACATAAGGAGACTAACAATCAGACGGACACGAGAGAAGGAGCAGTGATCAGATGGCCACAGCAAAGTGATGAATCAAGGCAGAAGTCCATTAATACCATGGGATAATCTTGTATACACCGTTGGATTGTTTGAAAATTTTCATGCACATCCCTATTCTTCGAATTATTTAAAGAATGATTTTCACCTATACCTTTAACAGCCGTTATTTACTCCTTCAATTAACCTTTTGCTGAATTTTACGATTCTAAGAGGTTAATCTGCATTATTTACTTTTTGAATGACTAAACTATTCCGAGTTAGATATGCATTGTAAATTCGTAATCAAGAATATGGTTTATCCTCTCTGTCAATTCGTCCGTCCCGATCACGACTTGAGATAGGTCAAATCGATCCCGTCTCATTTTGTCTCAGTCTATCTCATAAAATATTAAAATAAAAAAGATGTTTTATATACATAATATAATATAATAAATAGACTATTTTTATATATAATATATATATATAGTAAAATATTAAAATAATGAAATGTATCGGTCACGATCCATGACTTAGACGTCCCGCCTATCATCTGGGTCGGATCGAGACGTACGAGTCAAGACGACTAGAACCAAGACGTCAAACCCTGCTCTCAATCCGATGAGATACTATACTGAACATGATAGTATTTAACCGAAACTGGCACATCGTATTTCAATGGAAACTGGCGCGGTGCGGTATGCTGGTCAGGCAAATCCCTTGTCACCGACTAGACTGTTCCGGAACAAATTGCCGCATGAATACTCCAGCACTGTATTTAAAAGGGACCATGAACTCTTGATAAAATCCAACTCTTCACTAAAGTTCACTTTGATAATGGAATAAATTTGATTAGGATGACTTAATCAGGTCGAGTGAGTTATTCTAATCTGATCTATTTTTTCTTAGTCGGGATGAATAAAGATTAGAGCGAATTTTCTCGTTCTCGTAAAAGATATGAAATGACTTATACATACTCGAGGTGAGTTAAAATAAGGCCGGAGGTGATCACGTCACTCACGATAGACCACCGACTTCTATCCTAATACGTTATCAAATTAGACCTTAAGGGCACCTTTGACATCCGGGTAAGGGGGGCGGCTAATCGACCCCGAAGGGTCGATTGAGATAATCGACCCTCGGTTAGCCGATTGTGTGAGGGGGAGGGCGAGCGGAGGTGGGGCCCCTCGGTTAGCCGGTGTCGGCTAACCGAGGGACCAAGCCGTTGTCAAAGACGGCCTAACAGTGTTGATCAGAACAGTAAAATCCTCTTTGATAAAGAAGTATAAAAAATTGAGTTAATTTAAATTTAAATAAAATATTTTTATTTTTTATTTTAAAGATTATTCAAGTTAACATAAAATAACTCAATCTATCTTTTGACTAGAACCATGGTTTGCCGTCTCGACCGACTCGCCCGTCCCGGTCACGGGTTGGGATGGGTCGGGTCGGTCTCGACTCGGTCAGTCTCGATCCATCTCGTTCCATGTTAAAATAAAAAAGGTTATATATATATATATAAAATATAAAATAATAGAATAAAATAGAAAAGGATACTTTATATATATATAATATAATGTTAAATTAATAGGGCGACCCAGTGACGACCCACGACCCAGACGTCTCGCCCACAGCCTGGGTCGGGTCGTGCGGGTCGAGGCGACCCGCATCGGGTCGGCAAACCGTGATAAAGAATATTTTAGATAAATCGGTTATTTTCACGTAACCTAGACCAGGGTTTGACGGATCGTTCGTCCCGTCCGTCCCGATTTTTCACTGAGACGAGATGGGATGGGTTAATACTGTTGCGTACCGAGATAAAAAATTATATTATATATATATGTTATAAAATAATATAGCTCAAAAATATTTGTATCTCAGTTGGTTACGTGTATGGTCGTTCAAATAGAAGTCTCTGGTTCCACGAAAACGTGTCAAACGTGCGTTTCGAACTGGAGATCTCACGTTTACCGACCTACAAAATATATCTGTTATAAAAAATTTAAAATAATATATAAAGCGTCTCAATTACATCTCATAAATCGGTTGTCACGATTTATGATTGAGACGGGACGACAGTTCGAGCCGTCCCGAACCGGAGATCTCACGTTTATCGACCTATAAAATATATTTATTATAAAAAGTTTAAAATAATATATAAAATGTCTCGATTATATTTCATAAATCGATCGTCCCGATCTATGACTGAGATAGGACGAGATGATAGTTTGAGCCATCTCATCCCAATTTGTGAAATCTTGACCTCGACGTAATATCCTCTTCGGTTAAGGGCTATTAAACTACCGGGGCACACAACTGATATATACTTCTTAATTACAAGGGTATCACGATAATTCAAGGAGTAGGAGAGTATTCAGGAGCTTTTCAAAGAATCTGGATTAAGAATTTTATTATTTCTGAATGTGGGCCCACGGGCCCCGGTGAAGCCCGCCCGAAATATCCAGCCGACATCCTGGACCACCTCCCCTCCGTTGGATGCGCACCTCACAGAATCGTCCAAATGGACGGGCGAGATGGGAGTTCCGGATGCTGGGCCCCTCCCGACCGGTGGGCTTCCAAGCTGCCAAAAGATTCTTTATGACATGGCGTCCCCACCGGAGATACCTTCCTTGTGGGTTGGGGATATTGGAGAAAGATCCAAAACGTAGGAGAGTTGCCTTTTATGGATAAAAATTACTATGCAGAGCGTACGAAAAATTTGAAATTACAATCGAAGGTACAGATCTTTCAAAATATCATCCCTAATCGGTGACGGAGTGGACACTCTCTCTTTATAAGGAGGAGATCTTGAGTTTAATACTCGATTATCCCTCTTCGTTTAAAATAAAAAAATAAAATTACCTATCAAAAAAAAATCTTTCAAGATATCAAAATAAGACGAGAGGGATAATAGAAAAATTGTTATTGGAGTGGGTTAGAAACACACACTAGGACTCGGGAAGTTTTACAGACTTGGTCTGGTATGTTAGTTGGGCTGGCTAGTGTTGACTCGGGATCACTCGACTTTTTTTTTTTGTTCATTTAAGTATACTCGTACTAATTTGGTTGGCTCTCACCAATCGGAGATCCTCATGGTACCGTATGAGTTGGCTGACTCGTATCGATATGATATTATTCACCCTAATTTTTTAGTTCTAATCTAGGAACCGAAAACTATTCAAATCTTAGAAAGTGTTAGATTGAAATTTTAGTAGTACCTTTTTAAGGGTATTTATAAATTCAATTGATTTCTCAAGTATTTTTCATAATTAAGAAATTTTTCACACAACCTCACAATAATTTCGCCTAACATGAAATTTCGGACATCAATTATGACCACCTTCTCCTTCCTCTATCTTAACTAGAGTTTAAAATGTCAATGGCTTTACGCTTACATCTCAATCATTTTCTCCATGTCAAAGAGAGATTAGTCTTTTCTCCCATATGTAAAAGTTTAAATATGTCAATTTTCACCCTGTCAATGAAAAAAATGTGTGAGAGATTCCTAGTTATTATATATTTTCTGAAGTATGAGCTATGTCATTTTCACTCCTTCAATTTGCGAGAGATTCTTAGGCGACGATTGAGAACCCAATCCACTTAGTTCATATGAGAATAATCCAACCACTATACAAAATTATTTTCACATTAGGATTTATAATGATTAAAATTCTCAAGAAACCCTTTTATAATTGCTTCTACGGATTCAAAAGGACACCAATATTTTGTATCTATTTTCTCTCTCATCAAGATTAACTTACTCAAAAATCCAGATAATAGTTGGATCATTTGTTAACACTCAAATCTTGTTAAACATTTTAATGATTGAAATCTTCGCAAGATGTGTTTTAAAATGCACTCTTACTCAATTATATATAATATATATATATATATATATATATAATATATATATATATATATATATATATATATTGAGAGAGTGTGAGAGAGAGAGACCCACGTTGGTGTTTTAATTTTTGAAGGCTCTGCTAGTGAGAACCGAAACTTTGTCTGTCCTAATGGATAAAGATTCCCCCCTTTCCCATTTCTCCTCCCCTTCCCTTCCTTTGGGAGGAAAAGGACGGAGCCAAGATTCCAAACGTCCACCTGCACTAATGCACACGTCTCTTACCTGACCCCCCCCTTCAACTCCCTTGCGTCGCTTCCATCGTTACGCTATGGCCACGTCGCATAAGTTAGCTTTTAATATGTCTCATCTTTGTTGGAACTTGGGAAGTGACATCTGAGCATGCCCTGTGCCGTGTGAAACACAAACACTCCCACACTTCATACTGCCGAGTTTAGTTGAGCTGGTTTTTCTTTTGATCCAATTGTCATTTAGCACAACGTAGGTGTAGAACATCAAAAATCTTCAAATTTATTTCTCGTTGACCACATTGTGGCTTCATTTAGGCCCCATATCCCCAAAAGCTTCAACATGTAAGAACTTGTGTATAGTTTTCTTATTAGATGGGAGGAAGACCCGAGGAGATCGTTTCGAGGTTACAAGAACATGAAACACTCATGGATTGTCTGCGGAGAACCAAGCATGTTTGATGCAATATAATTCCTCATTTAATTGAGGAAATGAGGTTAATTTTAGGAACCCAAATCATCCTGAAATGTATCCCACACGCTTCATGTAGTTGGGACTCATGGTTTTACGAAGTGGGTTCTGAGGTCTACGGTGAGATTACGTCGAAAATTTATATATCATACATTTTTTGAGTTATCGAAGATTTTTAAAAGAAAAAAATCTTTATTTTCTTTCTCCTTATTGTCGTCACATTGAGAATGATAATCGGAACACGCTTGTTATATTTGTGGAGTACTAAAATCGGAACTCCCTTATTACATTTAGTTGGAACGATAGAGATGACATAGATTTCAATGATTTGAATGTCAAAATTTATCTCCACCATCCCAACCAAATACGTGCGACGACTTACATGTAATGTTTTTATAATCTATGACACAACTACCGAGTCAGACCATCAACAACAGTGTCGAAGTTTCTCCACCACATTCCTGAGAACACTCAGTTCGCTTGGTGTGCAACCGAAGAGAAAAGGAGTGGTGATATGTTATTGCATGCACCTTATATATATATATATATATATATATATGGAGGAGACATGAGATGGTGTATATATATATATAGCGATGAGAGGGGGTGACATCAGGTGGTGCTGACACCTGATCGCCCCCCCCTATATATATATATATATATATCCGCTTCGTATTCACATCGTTCTTCTTCTTATTAGTTTTGCTTGGAGATACTCTTTTGGAAAATAACTAGACATCTGTAGAGTTGCATTTTGACTCGAACTGTCAACAAGGTATCATTATTATTTTGTTGGTTAGGGTATTTACCGATCCCAACAAATATTTCTTATTCATTCAAGTACTGTATATTTCTGTACAGTTGTGATAATTCTACCTAATTAGGTAAAAGTCTACATCAGATCCCTGCTATATATATAAGGAAAAAAATCTATTTAGGTCCTATCGCCTGCGGGAATAATCACATAATTATAGGCCCCAGTAAATCCATAAGTTAAATCGCATCTCTTGCACCGACCGCGGAAAATGAGTCTTATTTTTTTAGAAATGAATCTTCAGTTCAAATATCACTTAATAGTTATATATGAGAGAAAGAACTCGAGACAAAGATTTGTTAGAGAATATATTAGTAGTCAAATAACATCCCAAGACTCGGAATAATCATTCAGGCCCTCTTTGATAATAAGATAAGTTAAGGTCGAATATGTCATTCGTCTTGACCAAGTGAAGAATGACATATTCGACCTTGCACGATCAGATTCGACTCTTTAACTGTTGCTTTGTTAAAATCAATTAAACACGTAACCAGTGAAACTGGACGAATATAGGTGTAGAACCGACGAATACGTCATCTTGTCCCGCCTATTTGATTGTCAAAGTCCCTCTTAAACCCTGTTTGATTGACGAATACCGCTGAAGAGGGCAGTGTATTCGTCGGTCAAGGGCCTTATTCATCGATGATTTCTTATACACACTTTGATGGAACGTGGAAGTAAGGTGAGGATGAGCATTAAATGCTCTTGTTTTGGTTACAACAATGTCATCTTATCCGGGTTACGTATTCGACCGAAATGATCGAATACGTTAACCGTGCAAATAAACAACCGACGAATATGCGTGAATTTTATATCAAACAGATCCTTAAAAGAATATGGAATAGTTGATATGGTACAGATAAACCACTTTAAAGAAATAGTTGAGAATATTTAGAATTGAACTCCACCCATTGAAGAAAACTTATGAATACTTGAAATAAAAAAAACCATTTGACCTAAAAAAGGGACTGCAATGCAACATCCAATTCCTTAGTGGAGACAAAGATCTTACACTGTTAGACTTTGGGCACACATGCCCTCAAAAAGTCACGGGTATGCATCCTCTAGAAAGTTAGAAAACCACCTTGCCAATAAAGGATTGGGAAACATTTCTTTAGGTAGTTGGAATAGTTAGTGCATCAAAATCGAAAACATCTAACGTTGTTCAATGAAGTCTTGACACCTTCCTTTACCCTCGTGTGATCGGAGTCAAGATCTTCCACTGTGCTACACTGTGTGAGGATGACCACAGATGCCGGGGTAGCCCCATCGTTGCAGGGCGGCGTCGAGTCGTCGACGTCCCCCACTCCCCTTATTAGTCTCCGCCACCTGTGTGACGGGCGACGCCCCCTTCCGTTTGCGTGGCCTCGCGGGACGAGTGGGACGACTGCCCCTGCGTACGAGATGGGCAGCCGTC
Source organism: Amorphophallus konjac (assembly GCA_022559845.1). NCBI lineage: Eukaryota > Viridiplantae > Streptophyta > Magnoliopsida > Alismatales > Araceae > Amorphophallus > Amorphophallus konjac. Next base: position 16,130,297 of record CM040121.1, read on the forward strand.
GCATTTTGGGGATGGGACGGGCGATGCCACCTGGTGCCGCTCGCGGGTCGCCCTCGCCGGAGGACCCCATGGCGTTCAGGGGTTCCCCTTTTTCCTTCGTTTGTTGCCTGTTTTTCCCATCCAAGTTGAAGACCTTTGAATGATGGGAGAAGACACGGGCGGGCGTTGGGGAGTTGGGCAGTCCCTGAGAGGACAAGTTTGGGCGTCCCCATCCCGTTTGACGGATTGCCTCAGTGGATCTCCTCGTCACCCCCCACCCCACCCCCCCTTTCGTGGGGTTGCAGTTGAATCTCCGGGTACAACAGGGAACAGGATGGGTTGGATGTTGTGACTTGTGAAACACGCAGGTGGAGTTGCCATGATTTTAATTTTGCATGTGGATTCTTTAGATAAGTGATCATAATTTCGGCCAACTCGCGGAGTCTAGCGGATAAAGACTGGACCTAAACCCCGAGAGGGGAGAGATTGACGTCCGGGGAGAGCCCCCAAATAACCCCAATATAGGGAAATAAGTAGAGAGAATAAGAAATTATCTCAAAAGAGGTGCACAGTTCCATCAGTACGGACGAGGATTCCACCCTTACGAAGAGGAGATCATTCCGGATTGATAACACTGACCTCCTCCACTGATAATGATGGGTGGGTCCCTGGGAGGGGGGTAAGTTATCCGCACCAGGGTTCGTCGACTCATTGATCCGTATCAGATCGGGATCCTCCTGATCCTATACGGTACGCCCGAGTCGCAACTGACTCGGTCCTACTTACGTCAAATGTCTTAATAATTATCTATTCTTAATAAAAAAATTATATTAAATGTTAATGAAGTGATAGCATGTAACTCATCAATACCTAACACCCAATCATGAATTTGGGTGATTAAAAATAAGTTAATCCAATCGATTTGCATGAAAATCAAAGACCATGAAGATGATGTAAGAAGGCACAAGCTAAGCCCGATTTTCTTCAATCCAAGCTCAAGAGCTATAGAGGAAAAATACATGAAAGCCCTTTCAAAGTTTCAATATGGAAGACTATACATGAAATGTATTAAGAAACCAATGTACATAAGGTTGATGAAAATAAACGTTAACATGTATTATCCTTGACAAACATACATAAACTATTTTTAAGTCTCCAAACTACACATCTAAGGATTTAAATGAATTCATCAAGCATCAATACAATATGAGAATATCATTCTTCCATTTTTCACCATGATCAATATGAACTCTCCAATATATTTTGAAACCTCATTCAAGCAATCATTTAACTTTCATTTAACTTCCTTGCTTAACAATGATTCCTCAATGAAGAATTATAATATTCGGTCAGTTCAGAAACAAAGCAATTAGCCTCAAATGAAATACAAATTTTTTGAAATAAGATTCTTACCAAATTAACCAAAGAGATGACCTCACTTGGTCACTTTTCAAAAAGGCAAACCTCCCTACATACCTTTCAGTTCACATGGAATATTTTGCATGAACCTTATATGAGTATATTCAATGCTAGTTGTCGAACACATTCTGAGGATCATAAAGCAATAAGATGCTTATGGAATGAAATAGCAACCGACGTTTCACATGCAATAACTATAGACATTAGCATTTTGTCATCGTCATAATCAACATGGGGCACAACAGTTTTCCGTTTATCAAAATCACACACATAACACAACAAAATTTATAATTGTCACCTGCTAGCAAATGGGCTAAAAGTTTAAACTCTAAATTCTAAGTCCATAGCCCCCATATACATCATGGGAAAAAGAAATATACGTGTCGCTAATATAATAGTTCATAATCCATAGACTCCATACATATATCATGAAAAAAAAAACCTGCAGGTCAATCATCATCACCAGAAAACTCAGTATTTGACGACCATTCCCATAAGTCATCATTTGTACGCTGATATTCTGTAACTCAAAACTGTAAATGTGCTGCGGTGGGTGGGGGTGCATGTGGATGCCTCTGCACACATCTAATCATGTTGACATATGATGGTGCATGTGCAGCACTGGGTGGTAAATCAAACTCTACAAAGAATGCCCTCACCACATTTACTAACTCTGCTGGAGGGTGCAACACTGTGGAGGAAGAGGCCGGTGTTGTCGAATAAGAGGTTGCTATTGTGGAGGAAGAGGCCGGTGCTGTCGAATAAGAGGCTGCTACTGTGGAGGAAGAGACTGTTGCTATAGAAGAACATGTTGCTACATGTCTAATAAACTATGAACGAACATGGGAAGGAACAAATGGACATGCAATACAATCTCTGCCAAGTCCCGTGAGATGCTCAGAAAATCTATGTATGCCGCTAACAATGTGCTCACAATACATGCAATGAATCCGTCGATCACCCGGCCTCGTGTATCCATACTCCCAAGCGGGGTGGCGTCGGTCACGCAGCATCTACAAGATATAAAAAATACACAAAGTTAAGTTATAATACAAATGTGCAATCAAACTACAAAACAACATAATGATTCTATTTAAATACTATAATAACCCCAGTAAGACTGCTTTTGAGGGTCGTAATATGAAGATGCAGAACTGGTATCGCCCCCTTCTATATCTCCTTGTAATTGAACTTGATATGTGGCCATCAAATATGCTTGATACTGAGCCCATGACATGTACGCTGAATACATATTACGGTGTTGCATCATGTAATATGCATAATGTTGGGATCCTGAAACATACACAACTAGGACAACATGAACATGTGCATGGTAACCATATCCTGTAGTAGGATGTGCAGCTGGAGCTGGACGTGTAGGCACACTAGAATGATCACTGTCTGAAGCCATCAACTCCCCCCACATTCTCTGAAGCTCGTGCTCTAGAACTCCACGCTCACATTCATCCACAATAAAATCCTCAAATATAGCACATGTCCGACGTGTAGGGATGGGACGGACACTAGAGGAAACTGCTGAAGATGAGTCATAATCTTGTGTACTCAATCTCTCAAAGTCCGATAGCATACCTCGGTAGCTACCACTATCAGTCGCAGAACCACCTGCTCTCCCCCTAGCATTAAATGGTAAAGGAGCACCATGGTCAATACCATCTTGAGTAGCATGTGTGTATTCTGACTCCCCTGGGAAATGTGTACACTGTGAATCTCCCCCCACATGTGTGAACTCTGACATACCACCCTTACCCCCAACAGTACCATGTGTGCTGCTAGATGAGTCATCACTGATGGTGCGCTCAGTATCAGATCCTGAAGTTATCTGTGTTTCTGCATCGTGATCTACTAATGGTGGTTGTTTTTTATTTTTTCCTGTGCGAAATCCAAACCACCCCTTCTTTGGGAGGGGCTGAGGTGGTGGTGGGTCCTTCCCAATCTTTGATCGTGAAGTTTCTTTCCCTTTCTTCCTCTGCAAAGAGCTCTGAGATTTCTGTGAAGAAGGACCAACTGTCCGAGATTTCTGCAAAGAAGGAACACCCCTCTGCGTAGAAGAAGTATCCCGTTGTGGTGGTGGCTGTAAGGGTGCAGGCTGTGGTGGTGGTGGTGGTGGCCATGAGAGCGCACGCTCCTGTGGTGGTGGCTGTGACGGTGGCTCCCGAGTGCTCCCTACAGCAGGACCCTGCATCAGCCTTTCCCACTCAGCATCATCATCAACAGCTCTCCTACCTCTGCCTCTCCTAGAAGTGTCAAGCAAAATGATATCATTTTCAAAGTCTATCTCATCATCCTCTGCCACAGTCTCCTCAACCTGAGATGCCCATGCTATACCCTCTGCATCTGATGCTGCTGCTGTGGCAAAGAAAGTGTTCGGGAGAGGTGCATCCCCTGGATCAGAGGCCTCCTCGTCAAGCTCATATTCACCCCGTTCCGTAGTTGTCATTGCGACCCATGACACGATAGGGTCCTCATCGTCACGGAGATATGCAGCATCTGTTGGATCATAATCTCCTTCCCCTTTTTTAGCATCCATCTGTATGTGCTTCAACCTCAACCTCATATTGTAGTGCACATACACCAACTTGTCCAGCCTTTGATGTGTCAACATGTTCCTTATCTTTGTATGTATAAAAGTAAATGTGCTCCAATTCCACTCACACCCACTAGAGGATGATGTTTGAGACAATACTTTAATAGTAATATTCCTCAAGATGGGTGAGCTGCTTCCATAATTCAACCACCACTCAGTTGTAAACGAATAAATATGACATCCTTAATTTTGGAACATTAATGATACAAGGGAAACTCTTCATTATATGAGAAAGAGCATTTTATCTGCATCACTCCTCTCCTGACCAGCAATGGCTGATGGTTCTGCAAATGACTCGACTCCCTCTCGAAATTGTTTAATCTAGCAACAAAGAATGCATACATTAATCACCATATGACATCCGTACTACGGTTAGTAGGACTGTAGGAGCATAGTGTATACACTCTTTACCTGATTCATTGCATCTGCCGCCTCTTCGGGAGTTTTGGACATACGTTCCACCACCTTTGTGACGGCTTCTATTAAATCATCATCGTATGATAGCTCTTTCTTGTAATGGAACGCAAGGTGGAGATAGTATGCTACATTAAAAAGTGAACAATATAATTGATAAGTGCACACTTGTAAAGTTATGTTAAAATGAAATTGGTATAAAATAAAATGATGCATAATGCTCTCCTGCCATATGCAAATCACGGGACATTTGCCGATCTCACCTATCCTCCATAATACTCAAGAAATATGGAGAATATTTGGGAGACACATGTTGCATCTTCTTTTTTACAGCCTCCAACTTTGTATACACCAAACCTAATGTTGGTGTCCTGTCACCATCAACAACTCTAAAGACTTCATATAATGGCTCAATAATATGGACAATTTTCTGCACTCTTTCCCAGAAATTTGTGCTATTGATCAACCCTTCTACCTCTTTCCCATCACGAGTGTTTGTAAAAGAACAGTATAACCATACACGACTCCTAAACATTTGTTTGAGGCCATTATCATACTTTAGAAGACTTTGAAGTGCAATATAGTTGGTTGTAAAACGAGTGATTGTCGGCCTCAATAACTCACCTCCTGTGTACTCCCGCATCCAAGCAAGCACAATGTGATGATTGTATATAAATCTTGTTATCTTTTACGTTGCTTCAACAATTTTCTTCACTGCCTCAAGTTGCCCAATATCTTTCAACATCAAATCAACACAATGGGCTGCACAAGGTATCCAGAATAGGTGTGGTCTCATCTTCATCAACTCCTCCCCTACTTTCTTGTAGTTGGATCCATTGTCTGTCACAACATGTACAATAAAATCTTATCTGATTTCTTCCACCACTTCATTCATTAATTGTAATATGTAGTGGTAGCTGTGGATTTTGTCTGATGCATCAATGGACTTATGATAGAAGACATGTTTTTCACAATAGACAAGAAAGTTATTCGAGCTACTCTTAGTGGTACCTGACCAACCATCACACATAATGGTGACTCAAAACTTCTGCCATTTTCTTTTGAAAGAAGTAATGTATTCCTTTATTTCTTGAACTTCCTCATGAAGATACCTCCCAGCCAAATCCTTTGCAGTCGGAGGCTGAACATGCAAACCTTGTTGTTGTGCCTCCTGGAACATGGTCTTGTAGTATGGATTGTTTGCTACATTAAATGATAACCATGCATGGTGCCAAAACTTTGTCACGGTCCTTCCCAATTTATACTTTGGTCCTTTCTTATTGTAGGCGTCCTTCATTCTTATTTGCTTTCCATGTTCCCTAGAAAAGACATTGGGATCCACATCTTCAATTGTGACACCTGTGCTTCTTTTTCTTTGACTACTACTACCTGAAGGAGGGGGATTTGTGAAGTAACTCTTGATATTGCTTGTTGAATGACGACCTTGAACCAGTCTTGATGCAGGAGCCCCTGAACCTCCACCTTCTTCATATTCAGATTTCTCAAAATGAACTCTATGAGATCTTATCTGATCTCTCTCCCATGCTTCAGCCTTGCTTTGATGCATAGCCGAGCGAGTGGCATGAGAAGGTGGAATCCCTCTCCCTTCCGTGACCTCATGGACATCTTCCTTGTCAGAACCTGTCCATACCTCATTATCATATGAATGTAATGAGCCTCTGCCGCTCATCATCCGTTCAGCTACAACTTTTTCTGCCTTCTTCCTCTGCTGTTCAACTTTTATGTCTTTCAAATGTTGGACCATTAATTGTTTGACCTCTCTAGATACACTCTTGCATGGATGGATCTTATTATATCCCACTAATTTGCCTCCTGCAAGATGTTTCTTCAAGCGGGAGACTCCACCCCCCTTTGCAATAAAACCACAATAATTACATTTGAAATGGTGTCTATTTCCATCTATCATGACACCATGCTGCCACCTAATATCATCGCTTTGTGATCTCCGAGATATCTAAAATCACACGTAAATTATAACAACAATTATGCGATACATTAATTTTTAATTATGAGAAAACTATTTCATCATGGTAAGATGGTTCATCATGGTGTGAAACATAATAATTTAGATAATCACAACATAACAATTTCTAATTAGATTAGTGTGAAACTAATCTAATAAGAATTTTAGATTAATAATGCAATAATGCAATACATTAATAATCCAATAAGATTAGTGTGAAACTATTTCATCATGGTCCGTATTCAACAAAGAATTATAAGTTTACAATTTTGTTGAACATAACATATATAAATATAATAGTATTTCAAAAATCACTAAAAATATAATTTCATCATGCATTCACATGGAAAGGTTGAATTAGTGTCAAAAAATTTCATACTCAGACATCCTTTACCTAGAGTAAGCACTTTATAATTTTTCCCTATTTTTTAAAATTTATTATTTTTTCCCTAAAATTCCTACCCTAGATCTAGCCTAAATCTATGCAAATGAAGAGGGAAGCATGTGCAAATATAGCCTAAAACACTTGCAACATGATTTCACATCAAGTAATACACAAAAATCGCACAAAAAACACAAATCTAGACCTAGAACTCGAAGCAATCGGGTTTAGGGTTTACCTCCGAAGGTGACCGTTTGATCCGCTAAAATTGTCTCCAATGCGCAGAAAACCGCCTCCTTCCAGTTCTTGATCCTTCTCCGGCGATGACTCCGCCTCCAATCACGTTCTTCCACGCCAGGAACGACCGGATCGCCGGCGTCTGCAACGAATAGGCCGAAGGGGGGCGTTCTCTACTTCGGGCGTCTGCAACGTGAAGTTCCCTGTCTGCGAACGCTGCCTTCGGTAAGTATCGGGCGTTTCGGATCATGCCGACTCGGGTCCGGGTCGTATCCGACCCGTTCGACCCGCGCGAGTCGGGCCGATCTGAAACGAGTCCGACACATGATTTTTGACTCGCCCGATCCATCCGGATCTTGACCCGTCTTTACCCTGATCCGATACGGCACGCCCGAGTCGGCCCGAGTCAGACTGAGTTGGCGAATCATTATCCGCACTACTTTGTCGACGAAGAACCTAACACAATATTACTCGTCTACGTGTAGAGTGTGGTAGAAAGAAAATTTATGATGGAATGATCTTTTGATGGGTGTTTGTTCAATTTGCGATGGAATTATTGTCATAGATCTGTTGCTAATATGTGACAGAAAATTTCGTTGCAAAATTGTCTCAAAATAGTAGTCGATATTTTAAATCGTAAATCGATGGAAAGTGGATATCAACGGTCAATGTTCACTTCCCATCCATGTGGAGAAGAATCCACTCTACAATAGGTGAGATCGCCCCCCTACCAAATATCCCCAATAAGCCACTTCGAAATGATTCATCCCTTCGATGTTCTACACACATCCACACACACACTTCGATGCTCTACACACACACACACGCACACACACGATCCAATCTCTAACATGTCCCCAGCCATCATTTTAACAAAAAGAATATACAATCCTACACCGGAAAGGCTCTTACAATGAGTCCAACCTTACCTTTAATATAATAAAAGGAAAAACATTTCCCTTCCTTACATATTATAGGGTGTTTAGTTACTTTTTTTTCTCTTTTTTTCTCAAATTTAAAAATAAGAATAAGAAATCCACTTAGACATGTTTGATTATCTCTCCCCTAATTTTTGGGATGAAATTTTATCCTTTGAAAAGTTCCCTAAAAAAACAAGGATCGACCATTTTTTTGTAAAAGGATATCTCGCGACTCCCCTCCCCTCTCCCTCCTCGTCTCCCCCCCCCCCCGTGGCTGGGCGCCAGTGTGAGCGGCCGCCTGTGTGAACGTATCTCGACGCGGCCGCTAGTGCTCCCCTCCCCTCTCCTCTCCCTCCCCTCTCCCTCTTCGTCTCCCCCCCACCCCCCGTGGTTGGGCGTCGGTGTGAATGGCAGCCGGTGGCTCACGCCTCTCGACACGGCCACACACGAGAGAAATGCTAGAGCCCCCCGTCCCACCTTCACACCCACACGGGATGCCGCCGATGGCCCTGCCGGCGTGGCCCACCAGGACCCCTCCCTCCCCCTTCAGACCCCCTCCCACGAGGATCTCTCTGGTGGAGTGCGTCCCCTCAAGTGTTGTTCGGGTCCACGTCGGCCCGCCGATAGTTGGTTCGCTCCTGCGGGGGGACGGCTTTGGAGGAGCTGCAATCCGAGCTCCGGAGATAGCATTTGCAGAGATCTCGGACTAGGCGTCTCCCTTTCCCCCTAGATCCGCATCTCGTCCGAAAAGCAGATGCTTCTTCAGAGATGAGGAGCAGCAGCAACAGATTCCTACAACAGCAGCACCCCAGCTGGGCGATGGCGGTGACGCCGACCACCAGTAGTAGTAGATGATGATGATGATGATGATGATGGGGGCGGGCAGCAGCAGGGGGGATGCGGCGGTGTCGGCCCAAGGAGGAGAAGGAGCGGACCAAGATGCGGGAGCGGCACCGGCGGGCGATGACCGCCCGGACCTCTCCGGCCTCCATGTTTCTATGCTTGCAAAAGTGGAACCACCTGGCCTGAAGAAAGAGGAGATGGAGGATGATGGGGAGGGGCAGAGGCCGTGCCTGATCTAGCCAGAGGTGGCGAGTGAAGTGAAGTCCTCTAGCAGAATAAATAAGTTTATTTATAATTTAAAAAGTATGATATTTTTGTCAAATATAGAGTGACTTATTTTTATTAATTTTTAAAATTAAGTTAAAAATTGATACGTCATAATTTTTAAGATAAAAAGAATTTTTTAAAAAAAATTATCTCCAAACTAACTCTAAAGATCAAAAAAATCCATTTGAAGTGCAGTGCAATACAACACAAGCAGCGGCGTTTTAGCATCAGCACCCGTAATCCTCTCACACCATCACTTCAAAGGGAGCACCTCTGGATAGAGAGAGAGAGAGAGAGAGAGAGAGAGAGAGAGAGAGGAACCCAGAGAAACTTCCCTGGGCAGTCAGGAATGGCGTAAAAGCAACACCAAAAAACGTCCCTTTCTTCGCAGGAGAGGCTCCCCGCCCCTTCAAAGCAACACTTCCCATCTTATTTCACCAACCCGTCTTCTCCCACCCTCCCTTCCCCGTCCATCCCGTTTGTCCCTTGGCACATAGTTAAGCACTTATTATTAACCATAAATTCCTTGTCGTTTCTTCCATCTTCCCGTCTCCTCCCCTCCCCCCAAACCAAGCTTGATAGAAGAGTTCAGCTCTCCAATCCCAACAGTGTCGATCAGCTTCTCTTGTTGGGATATATATAAAGAAGGTGCGTGGGAGCGGGAGCGGGAGCAGCAGCAGTGGCGCCGGCGCTGTCCCTTGTTGGTATTCCATGGTAAGGGCCGGGAGGGGCCGCGGGCGTCAATCTGGGAAAGCCGGGGGAGCACCTGCTGGACGGGATCCTGGACTGCATCCATGAGGTCACGGCGGCCCTGGCGGCCTCGGCGGGGAGGATGAGCGACTCCGCGTACCGGGTGGAGACCGCCCCGCGCCTCGCCCAATGGCGCATAGACAGCCTCAGCTCCTGCCCCTACCGCAAGTCCGACCCCTTCCGGATTGGCCCCTGGAACTGGTCGGTGATCCCCCTCTCTACCCCCTCCCTATTCACCACTATTTCCGGCGCCCCTGTTCTATCTGCTCATCCTCCTCTGCTCCCTTGTCCATCAGAATTTCATGGTTTCTCTCCTCCTTTTGCTACTTCCGGCTGACCATAGTGCCCGGTTACAACTAAGCTCCATATGGCAAATTGGGTGTATGCGAAATCTGCTTCTTTTTCCCAAAATTTTCGGCGACCCTGTTCCCTCTCGTCCTCCCCCGTCTTCCCCTAGCATCAAAATTCGATTTTCCCCCCCTCCCACCTTCACGATCCTTCTGGTTGATGGCAGGTACTTGTCAGTGGAGAGGAATAAGCAGGTGTTCATAAGGCTGTACCCGGAGGCGTCGAGCCTGACCAGGGAGCGGCCACCCATCGCCTCCTTCGTCATGAGCGTCGTCTGCGCCTCCGGCAACCGCCGCACCCTCGCCCATCCCGGTAGCCCCTGACCCCCCTTCTCCCCCTGCCGCTGCCCGCTCTGCTTCTCTGGATTTCTCTCTTCCATGTTCTTCGGCGAGATCCCTCCCCCAGAATCTTCTTATTTTCTTTCTCTACATAGTTTTTTCTCTATTTGTTTTATCTGCAATTAGATGGAGAAAAAGGTGTCCAAATTTGCAATTAATCTTCTTGTTTTCCCCCCCCATATCTCAAAACAGAGATGGGAGATTCTTGTAGAAGAATAAGAGGTGTCTCTGACTGTCACTTTCCCACCAATAGTACCTCTTAAAAAGTGATGTCAACAGCATTAATCTTGATTGACACTGTAATTTCTGTTCTGTTTTCAAGCCATCTCTTGATTAACTCATGCAATTATTTTCCTTCTCTTATAAGACCCGTTGAAGAGGGATTCTCAAATGTGTTTGAAAAAAAATTCTGCCATTTTCTTAAACGCATGTCTCTTCTTTACGATAAAACATATACTGGAGTATTATCTTATTTTTTGGATAAATACTCTCTGTGATTCTTCATTCCCTCGAAAGTTTTCCAAATGCAAATACTCCCTAAATATTCATTCAATTCGGCACATCTTTCACTGTTTGATCTTTTACCGTCGAAACCAAATACTCCGGGACATGTTTTAGGCTCGCGAGTTCCTGCATGAAATTTGTCCATGCAAGAAGGAGGACTCTGAATGCGAGAAACGCTTAACTGATACACCAGAGTTCCTGTCCAGGGATCTGCGACAAGCAGCTCAAGAGCAACGACGACTTCGTCTGGGCCATCGACACCCTCTCCACTGGGAAGATCATCATCGACGTCGAGTTCCTCGACCTCAAGAGAGTGCCTCCATCCGTAAACACCCTCTTCTCCCTCTCATTTCTGTGTTCCTAACTCTTCACCATGTTCTCTATGGTCTTTCTGATAGTGGCTACTACATCAGAACCTTGAAATCCAATACATATGATCAGTCTGACCTGAACTGATTTGTAGAATAATTAAATCACACTGACTTGCAGTGACTCTTCTTGGTTCTAAGTTACTGGTTCATGTTTGATCAACACAGGGTGGTGAGCCCTCGTCCATCTGGACTGGCAACCACCTGCCGGAGCTCGCGGCGGTGACAGCGGTGACGTCCCTAGGCCGGATGCTCTCGGAGGGCATCCACACTGACATTACCATCAATGCCACTGATGGCAGCATAGGAGCCCACCGCGCCGTCCTCGCCGCCCGGTCGCCCGTCTTCCGCAGCATGTTCTCATACAATCTCAAGGAGAAGGAGCTGTCCGCCGTCGACATCTTCGACATGTCGATCGAGGCCTGCCAGGCTTTCCTCAGCTATATCTATGGCAATGTCCACGCAGACGAGTTCCTGACCCACCGCCTTGCGCTCCTCCGCGCCGCCGACAAGTACGACATTGCCGACCTCAAGGAGGCGTGCCATGAGAGCCTCACAGAGGATATTGACACCAAGAATGTGCTTGAGAGGCTGCAGACTGCATACCTCCACAGGCTGCCAAAGCTGAAGAGCAGCTGCATGAGGTACCTGGTGAACTTTGGCAAGATATATGACATTGGTGATGACTTCAACGCCTTCCTGCAATGTGCAGATAGGGATTTGATAGTTGAAATCTTCCATGATATTCTTTCTACCTGGAAGGGTTTCTGAAAGCTGCAAGGGGTGGTGGCTCCTGCAATTGTGTGCCAATGAATTGGTTGCTGCTGTAAAACATGGATTGTCAAAGGCAGTAACTGTACAGGCCGGATATGGCTTGCGGATGGGGGGAATGCATTGATTCTTTGGTTAAGAAAGGATTCACTAGTGTCAGATGTAAAACTCCTGATTGAATGTAGCAAAAGATGTACTCATCTCGTGGAAGAAATCGTCTCCATGGATTGTGTGTGTTGACGCTCTGGGATTCAGATACACTAATAGAGCATTTTCTACTGCACAGGTTATATAAAATGTTTACCCTTTGAAGGTTGGACTGTCATGTTTTTGTAAACTCGCATACATTGTGCGCAAGAAGGTATCCTTTTTTACAAGAAAGCTATAATCACTAGCTTGAAAATTTAGGGTCGGCAATGGGCCGGGCTAAGCCTGAGTGCCTGACCCAGCTTGGAGGACCATGTCTTTATTTCTGGGGCATTATCAGGTGAGGCCCAGATTATCTTTTGAATGAAGAACACCTGGTGCAGGCCATGGTGTGCAATTGGTGCCTCGCAAATCTACTCATGATTGTGTTCAACATGGAATGATGAGGTTTGGGGGACAAAAAAGCCCCTATTAAAATGGCGCAAGGCCCCCAAAAAATAATCCAAAAATCTGGTGTATCATAAAAGCCAAAAGATTAAAAAAAGATTGTTAATGCTTCTCATGCATGTATATCAAATTTAAATTTTAATTTTCATGGAAATTACCGGAAGCACATCATCTGCAATATTAACTATACGGTTTCCTCATTCCTAAAAGGCCCATCAAGTCTGTTAGACTTCAGAGTTCAGGCCCAGGTATGAGCATGAGGAGAAAGGCTCATTGCAGAATCAGGGTGTGCTGCACAATCTGATGTGCAATGCCCTTTTTTTAAAAAAAATTCTTGAAGTGGCCCCCAAAATACCATAAGATGCAGTGCAAGTTACGTCGCCATTGGATTACTCAAAAAGAAATAAAAAAAATAAATCGAATAAATAATGTTAGACCCAATCTTTTAAAAGTTGGTCTGTTTTATTTTTAATTTTTTTTACATAATCAGATGGTGACGTGACTTACATCTCAAATTAGGATATCTTGGAAGTCACTTCAAGAAATTTTCAAAAAAATTAATAAAAGTACTGCACACACAGGATATATAACACACCTAGGTGTGCAGCAAGTCGGACTCAGCCCGAGTCAAGTTTGGGCCTTGGGCCTAGCTTTCTCACTCAGTGATGCTCGTCCAAAGATAGGGCCTGGCTCAGTCCAAAAATTGTGTCAGTCCCAAGACCCACTGGCCAACCTGGGCCGGTTGACTGCCGTTATGATTGGGCCCGAGAACTTCTCGCTGCTCCCCAAAAATACTGTTCTAGATTCGGCCCAGATACAGACCTGAGGACAGAGTCACGTGATGTCTCCCTTTTTCATTCTATCACCAAAATTGACCGAAGGTATTCCGGGATCCAGAGTACGGAGGACAAGGCTTCTGCCCTTTGGATGCATACAATCCATCGTCTCACCAAATCACTCCTCTAATTTTACAGTGCCGGGTGATTAGGAACATCATTCTCTTCTGTATCAGGTCGGTGATCGTGTTAAATGAGTAACTCGAAACCAATTCCAGACTACTTACGCAGACCAATTGTCATCAACGTCGAATTCGGACTGGCGTGCTCTAATATGGGATGAAGTTCATTGAACTCAAGTCTTCAACCAAGCTCCCATAGAAAGTATAGAAATATTATAGTGCCAGATTTTGACACATTTTCCCCCTGCCGTCTAATTTAAAAAGTAAATTACTAAAAAATGAATTTAAGTTTGATACCCTCAAATTCGAGAACATTCAATTTAAGTTAGTCACTTCTTCAATCTTAGATGAGGGTGGCAAAAAGAATATTGAGAGTGACAAAAAGAGTACAGAAAAAATGTGGCAACATCCTAACATATTCTTCAGAAAAACTTTTAGGGCATGTTTGTTTGCGAGTTTGTCGGGTAGATATTTCAACCGATAAGAGAGAAAAAACATATGGGCCCCACCTCCCTCTCACACATTCACACTAACCGGAGTCAGTTAACTTACTCGACCCTCCAAGGTCGAGTAAACTAACCCCAATCGATTAGCAAACATGGCCGTAGTTATTAACAATTTAACATCATTGTTTGACAACAAATTTAGAACATTGATAAAAATACACTACATCTCTTAATATGTGAGCTACACTTTCTCGATCATTTGATAATGCGGTGTCTTTTGATTCATATATTTTATTAAATGACGCTCGCCAACAACCATACTTGAATTATTATTATTATTTCATGATATGACTTATCTGACGATGATCTTGAACTCGGAATCATCATTCAGATGTGCAAAATCATATTCATTTAAAGGGTTAAAAAAAGGAAGTAGGCTGAACAATCCGCCAATCAGCTCTCCACAAAGATGATAAGCTTGGATGACTAATCCATAGATTTTACTTTCCTTCCGTTGCAACTTGCAATTTATTGTCTACAATCCCAAAAAAAAATATTTTGAAAAAAAGTCAGAAAGACTCCACCTGTGTACGAGGTTTCCAATTGGCTGGATGCTAAACGATTGTAGGTCGGAGAGTTTTTTCAAAATCAGTCATTCCATACGGTAGAACGAGTGGGAGGGATTTTCTGCCAAATTTGAAATTACATTTGTAATGGTTGAGCGTATTTTAGAAGTGTGAAAGGGGTGAAAGGTGAAATTACCTCACTACGTGACAACGTGCAGCGGCCTGACTCCCAGTCACACGATGGGGGAAAACGAGGGTATATATGACATTTGGCTTCAAAACTATGGGAGATTTTGGGGATTCATGATGAGGAAGACGCACGAGTCTAATTTCTCTCTCCTCTCAAAATCTCTCGTGCACACAAACCTAGGCCGGTTGGTGACATTTGGTGATATTTTGGATTGGACATGAGATTCTAATGATTGAAATCCCCTCACAAGTCCAACCAAAGGTGCCCTAAATCAGTGTTCCTTCCCGGATTAACTTGAATTTCTTCCAATTTAGTTCACTACTAAGGTCGCGTTTGAAAACGCGGGGCCAGCTTCAAAAATTTTCACGGCATGTCAATTTTTTTAAAATTTTAAAATCTCATTTGAGTGAGATGAGATAGTTCTAGGTGCGATGAGATTTTTTTGGATGTGAAGATTTGAATTACTTTTTTACCCTCCTATTTAACCGTTTTATTTAATGGATAGTGTTTTAAGGATGCTACAGTAAACACTAGCAAATATCACGACACCGTAACACTACTGTTCATCTTCTTCCTGAGGTGACTAGGCGAGCTTCTACGGCTCTGGCGGGCACAGAGGGCTGAGGGGAGGGGCAACGGCGAGAGTGGAGAGGGGACCCGACGAGGGTGGGTGGCGTCCGTTGCAGGTGCAGGGGGGACCCGGCAAGGCTTCTGTTGCGATATGTGACTCCGGCAAGCACAAAGGGATGGGAGGAGAGGCAACGACGAGGGTGAATGGGGGACCTACCGAGCTACGGGCGGCGTATGGTGCAAGTGGAGGGCAAGCGTATTTTTGAAAATGCATTATCAAAATATGCGCCGCCGCCTCTGAAGCTCCCTTCCCAGAGCTTCCGCCGATTCTCCATTTTTGAATTTATTGTGTGTACATTCTCTCACCTCCTAGAATCTATCATACAAACCAAGACTTCATTGTCTCTATCGTGGAGTTGTCGGGAGTGAAATTATTTCCAAATAAATCTGCGTTCTCTGCGTCCATAGATTTTCAAGACAAGAGAAAGATAAGACTCATCAAAAGAGGGAACTGAAAATCTCAAAAAGTAGCAGAGGAGAAATTTTTCTCGGTTTTCAAAGAGATTTTGGATGCCAGTTGTCATTTCAACCCTCCTCTCTCATTTATTTATATGATATGCCATACAAAAGTTGCACGGTTAGGAGGCAGGAGGGTAATAAAAGGTTCGAGGTCCTGAGAGATTTTTAATCACCCTCGACCAAACGAGATTGAGATTTTGGAGAGAAAAAAATCCTTAACTCTGTACGGATGGGGAGAAATTTCAAAATCCATCGTCCCTTGAAGTGTTTTCTAAAAGTGCATTGTTCCGACCTTCACCTTCTGATGACAGTGGGATTAAATTGGGCATTAAACGACGCCGAAGGGAATGACTCGGCATTTGTTAATGGGCCCGGTCAATGGCCTTTCGCAAATTGTAAGTTACCCAAACAATCTGTCGAGTCTTCTAAGTCACGTGCATTTGAAATTGTGGTCGGACCTGTAACTGTAAACGGATCGGACACAAAATGAATAGTGTGATATCTAAATTCATATCCAGATTAATAATTGAATTATTTGATTAATAATTAAATTATTCGTCAAATATTTATTCGAATAATTATCAAATTAATACGAATTTGAATTCAGTTCAAATTTTAAACGGATAAATACTAAGCTTACTTACAAGTGAGTCATATGAGCCGTATAAGAACGTCTAGATTATTTTCTCAAGAAAAGAGAAAGAGTGAAAATTATTTTTATTCTGAGAGATATTATCAAAAGATTAAACTTCATTTTAAAAAATAAGAGATAACTTACAAAATAGATATACGTGGAGTTCTTATTTTTAAATTATATTTTAAGATAAAAAAATAAAAAAGAGCAATCAAACAACGTATTAAAATTTGAGTTAATTATATATAGAAGATGTATATCATTAGATATTTTTTTAAAGATTCATATTCAGTCAGATAATAACCGACACGGATATCTCAATATCTAAATTCGTATCTAATTAATAATCGGATATCCGATTAAATTATCTATCAAATATTTTATTCAGATAATTATCTAATTAAACGAATACAAATTCAAATTTGATTCAAATTTTAAATGAATAATTACCCGACCAAATGGCCGGTCATCATTAAGTTCCATCTTACATAAAAACAAGATAGAGATCAAACTAATATTTTCTAAATACTTCTAGACGGTGACACTAGTATCTTCACTTTGAGTACAGTAAAATGACAAAAATACCGGATCATATGAGTCTTAGCAGCATTTTTAGATTTTTCATTTTTCTTGATGCTTTCCGGAAATAAGAACTAGAGACATAGAAGCATATTGTTGCAACAACTTAAAAGTATTCAAAGATATTTTTGATAATTCATGAAGTCGTCAAAGAATATATGCAAATATGTTAGAATAAAAATATTTCGTTTTAGAGAACCGTTACAAGTGGGGAGGCCATTCTCTATCAGAATGCTACAGCTGAGAAGGCCTCTCAATGAAAAGGCTTTCTAGTTTGTCTGCATATTGAAATGAAAAAAAAAACAATGTCCTATGTATGGAGCATTATTTTTATATAGTATTAATTTTGATATCAATATTTTCAGAACATTTCATTAATCGATATATGAAAATTGGAGGTAGAGGAAAAAGAGAAGGGGGGTGTGTCTTTGGACATTCAAATCATGAATGATAGTACTCTTCATATGGATTCAAAAATATGTTAACATTATTATATTAATAATTTTTAAATATTTAAATACATAAATTGATGGAGTACAACTAACCTCTACTATTTATAGTGATATCAAAATAGCGATTAATACAAGTACTTGATCCTGTAACCAAAGATGCCTAAAGAAAGAGATCTATCAGACTTCATTCCCATCTTTGAGAAATTCTCCAGTAAGTTGAATATGTAATAACCCAACGATACCCTCATTCTAAGAATAGCGAGTTGAATGTACTTTTCAGATATGAAAATGAGGATTGTGTATGGACCCTAAGAGTAAGTGAAATATTTCAAGGGTCTTCAAATATTTGAATTATCCAACTTTTCTTTTTCTAGTACAAATGCACAACTCTTCTACATAGTCAGGGGAAAGTCAAGTGAGAAGACAGATTGCCTCACTTGTCCTCCTTATGATAACCACTAAACTGAGGGGGGTTTTAATTAAAAAGAGAATGTGTCCCACTAGTATAACTGTAGAAGGCCACACCAGGATGACCAGAGCTTCTCAACTTAGTGATAACATATATAATTCTGCGCGACATAAAACAGTTATAAAATCATTTAGATACAAAATTGACCGTCCTCCAAAATAATACTAAATCAGTGGAGTCTTCCAAAAGAAAATTATACTGACTCCTAGGGATTGAAACACAAAAATCAAACCCTAATCAGATCAAAAATCAAAACACAAAAACTGGTAACGGTGCCAGCTATGTTTGGGCTGACGGTAGACATGAAACAGAGAATTTCCTTCTTCTTCTTCTTCTTCTTTTTTTTTTTTTTTTTGGGGGGGGGGGGGGGAGGGGAGGTGGTGCCACTGTTATTATTAGGAATAGGAAGTCTATTTGTATGTGTACCATCATTGAATATTCTTATATGTGAACCTGTCGTTCAAGCTATATGCAGTAGACTACTACTCAAATACAACCAGCACATTCCGTTTGAGCGGATCATAGAACTGAATCTGATCAATTGAATGATGTTCATCAGGGTTGGTACAGTCTGTGGACGGTGAAACTCAGAATTTGAGCATCACAGAACATCAGACAGTCCGCAACAAAACTTGGTGCAAGGCAGAAAACAGAAACACACACAATGCAGAATATATAATCAACTACAGGACATCAGGTTCCGTTTATTGCCTCAAAAATAAATACCTCATGGCAGGCCATATGAACATGAGAAAAAATTGAAGGAAAAGAACAACTCCTGATAAGCCTCAAAAAATGCAAGAGAAATGCCGCCAAATAAATGAGAAATGGAAGTCGTTCTTTCAACATTCATTTACACTAGAAAGCAATTGCGGTTTCTGCAACAAGAAAAACAAAGAAGGAAACAGGTCATTTCATTTGATATTCAATATATCATAAATAATATTTTTTGTTTCATTAATTACATTTTTTAATGTCAAAATTTTCAGAAAGAAGGAAAACCAGGCATGTAGTTTAGCATTTTCAAAAATAAAAACAAAGAACTGCCATCCAAATTTAGCATTTTTTATGTATCAAATGAACTGCTTCAAAAAGGCAGCCACTTAAAAGATCTAGGCAGCCTGCCTATTCACTTGAGATATATTGGCTGCCTCAAATGTTACCACTTCATTTATTAGCAGTCTCATCTGCACAATTGGTTTCATTCCATAGTTACCTAAATTCCGTCATATAACTGTTCCTTGCATGATGCACAAACTAAACAGATGCAACTGACTGCTCCTACAAGGTCCACAGATGGAGCAGATCTGGGAGGGTCTTCTTACATGATGGGGCTACATGACAGGACAAAGATTCATTCGAGAAAAATAGCAATGGAATGGAAAATTTTGAGGCCAACAGTGGACAAAGTTAGAGGACTGCTGCCTGCTAGTGTACGGTTAATGCATGAAAAAACTACTATATATAAGGAAACTAAAGCCACAAATTTTATTCATCAAGATGGGATTCAGGATGAAATAGATAGGGTCCTGGAGGTCTGCAACTCTGCATTGTAGAGAGGCATCCAGTTTGTTTGGAGTCCACTTTATGCACTTTATGTAAAGGCTCAAGCCATCGAGGTGTATTTCAGACTTCAACATTTTATCTCATGTGTTCTACTGTGATGACTGTTGTCACTTCTTTTCCCTGAAGCCCATTCATCTTGCATGTGAAAACCAATGTGACTGTTACTTTCCCACTTGTGCATTCCTTTTTGTATGTCTGCATTTCACAGACTTGCTGTCCATTTTAGAAATAGTAAAGAAAAGAGGGCTGTGTTTGGGAACCCTAGGGAAGTTCTTTCAAAGAACTTCTCCTCCCAAAAAAAAGTACTTCAATAAAAAACACAACCATTTGATAACTTTCTTCATTTCAACTTCTCCTTGGGGAAGGAGAAAAGTCACTCGGTGCCGAAGGAGAAATTTTCTCCTTCTCCATGGAGTGATTTTATCTGCCTCAAAGAAGGAAAGTTTTTTGGAAAAGGCGGCGGCGCCCTTCTATTTCTCCTACAGTTTTTCTTTCCCAAATGGAGTTCCCCCTTCCATTTTTTTCAGTTGGGACTTCTCATTCTCTCCCTCTTTTCTGGGACGATAAAACATGGTAAGTATGCTTCTCCCCCTCTTTCCTCCAATCATAATAATAAAGATTTTCTAACGTCATGCGTTTGATCATAGGTTCTGTTATTTTAATCCATATACATGCATATGACCATGGCTGTTAAACAGAGATGCTTATGTACAATTCTTTAAGTATTTAATATATTATAATATAATCTACTAATACGTTGTACAACATGTGTTAATATGTTAACATTTTATCAATACGTCTCACTGTACTAAATGATATTATAGATCTGTATATTTTCATTTTTATAAATAAATAATGTAATGTGATATTTTATTTATAAATAGATATATTTTATGTTGATCACGTTTTAATTATTTCAGACAAAAAAAATAACCAGAATGGGGGTATTATGGTCAAAGTTAATTGAAAGGAGTTCCAAAAATTATGTTGATTTTGTATTCCCAAACTCCTTCCACTTCTAAAATAAGTAGTACTTCTTAAAGTCGCTTCTAATTGGAGGACCTTTGCTTTAAGTACTTCATACAAAATTCCCAAATGCAGCCAAAGAAACTGTGTTTGGTGCCCAAGAAAGGCAATCTCAGTGATCATGGACTCTAACAAACATAATAAAAATTCATTGAGGTTCATGTGTTGCTGTTATGAATAAGTGAAAGAACTGAAAGTTACCTGGTTTGATGCCTGTCACTCTTCATTGTGAACTCCCTCCTAATCATCAACTGTTCCAAAATATCGATCACCAAATTCACCCATTCCAGGAATTACACGGGATTCCTTACTTAAACCGCTTTCTATTTCTGATGTCACAATTTTAATCCTTGGGAACCTTTTGCAAACCTCATGCACTCCTTGAGGAGCCTAGACATTTCAAGAAGCAAATATAACGCACTGCTGCTTCATGATAGAAAACTGTAATGAAGGATGAAAGAAAACAGAATGTGGTGTAGATGTAACTAAGTGAAGAACAGGAAGGGAAAAATTCCTACTAGAAGAAAAATGAAAGTTCATACACTGGATGTTATCTTGCTTTCTATGGCCAAATAGGACATCTTAGATAAAAATAGGCCACCAAACACCATGAAATCCTAATAAAATGTATCCTAGTGAAAAGCCATGAAAGACAATAAATAGAAGAAAAAAAAGAAAGTTGCAAGTTAACCAATATTAACCAGTTTGAAGTTCTCCTGTCTTGACTCATGGATTGGTCAGTTCCTAATACATGAAATTGCTTATATGGATCAGTTTTCCTGTTCATAAAGTTGTGATCTTACTCCATCCCATTCCATGAGAAAACAGGGAAGTAACAACACTGCATGCAAAGGCAATGACAGATGGATGATTAGTCATTCCATGCCATGCACTACCCTCCTTTTCAGATGTCCAACCTTCCCGTGGGAAAATTTATATGATTATTTAATGTTAATGCTGACTCAGAACTAATCTAGATATCAATGTTCAGGCCTCATTGTGGTCCTCCAAAATGATATTTCTTATGCCTAGAGAATCCATACAGGTGCGACAAAAATAGTTCTGCCTTATGTTGCTGAGCATCGTTTAATAAAAGTTAAAAGCTATTCTGATGTCTTCTTATTTCAAATACCGAAATTCAATGCAACTCATGGTCCATCCTAAGAATCTTTGAACCTCACCACTCTTATTTTAATAGGAATTCAAAAGTAATAATTATAATCTTAAAGCAGTATAAAATACTATTCACCTACATACATAAAGAAATTGCATGTATTTATAAGCCAATTTGACTTACAAAAATGAGGTCTAAAACTATGATGTTGGCTTTGACTTACACAGATGAGGTTTAGAAATATGATGTTGGCTTCCTGAACACCCTTTGATACGAGCAAAGAAATAGCTTGCACAGCTGAATTTCCTATTCAAAATAAAAAATATATATACGTCACAAGGAACTAGAAGCAGTGTGTAAGCAAAGGTTAACTAAATGGCGATAATTTTCAAAGGAATTGCAAAAATGAAGTTAACTAGTTAAAAGAGTATGACTGCTGCAAAGAAAGACCAACCTGTGCCTAGTATAGGATCCAATAGAAGTACATGCCTATCTGAGATGTCTTTAGGCAGGTTATAATAGATGAGCTGCAGGGCAAAAGGGGTTGGGAAGTCATTGAATAAAATTAGGAGCAAAAAGGGCTTGCACAAACCTTGCTGACTGTTATCTCCTTCTCTGTGTAAATAAAGAAAGTAAAGGGTCTGTACAAACCTGTTGACAATTATCTCCTTGTCTATGTATAAGAATCTTCCCAATTTTGATCCCTTTACAGCATGCTCGGAGTGCATTCTCCATGCTTTCACCACTGAGTTACAGATCTTCTAAGGATTATGACTGATGGACAAAACTAATAAGGGAAATAGTGCATATAGGTAGATCATCACTTCAAAGAGTACAAGGAGAAAAAGCATATCAAGTGGAGTTACAAACATTGAAAAAATGGATAGCTCCAATGTCAAACACTCCCAATTACCTCAAGGGGAATCAATATGTTCACACAATACATATAGTTGCATGCAATGAGAAATGTAAAAGAAAAATGAATTATTTGGAAAGCATGAAAAGAACTTATTTGACTATTTCACACTATCATATCAATGTATAGTTCTATTTTCTTTCACTTCGTCGATGTCCCATGATGCTATAGCAGAGTGATAGATAGAAGATTAAGGCACATGTCAAGAGTGTGAAGGAATCAATTTGGCATTATGATAGAAAGGATAGACTATTGAGGTGGCTAAAGACAAAATCTCCTTGCAGCATTCATGCTCTAACGAATGGCAGTTAGAATTGGATGTCAGCATTTTGGGCATATTTCAACAATGCTGTGCCCAAGGACATAAACCCGCTTTTTTTTAGTTGGGGGGGGGGGGGGTGTTCGTGGTTGTTGTTGTTTGTTCATAACACCCCCCTGCCCCAATAGCAGATGTTGTAATCCTACCCTGACCACCTGGGATCAAATACAGGTGCCCCTTTCCCCAATCTCAGACTCATTTTGCCATTGGAGCCAAGTGTCATGTGTTCTGTATGTCAAAGCATGTGAGAATAGTAGTGGAAAATCAAGATGAAAAAATCTTTTTGCATGTTCCATTGTATAGAAAGGACTGAACATACCTTCTGACTACAGATATACCACAAAGTCTTTTGCAGAAGTCCACTCCAGTATACACCGATCCTGCATTAAATAATAAGTATTTTTTGTAGGCTGTTCTCCAGTAACACTGACTAAACCAAATAATAATATCAATTTGGAAACAGTCATGATATAAGAATGTCTTTGATGAACCAATAATATGCTCAATGTCTTGAGAGGACTCATCTGCTTCTTAAGTGTAGAATTCCTCAATGTAAGGATCCTGTGACAGGTTTAGTTCATGCAATCTAAATAATTTCTCTTTTTGACAAGTTTTAATTTTCCAAGTCTATCTGAGATCTATTTTGTTTCCACAGACATTGATATTAACTTAGACATAATCCGTAGAATACCACCTATATCTGTTGAATACTTGAATCATATCACCCTACAAGTAATATGAGTTGTGACTTGTGAGGATGCCAGCAAGAAACCAGACATCTCAAACTGCAAGTATCAAGTTGGGCGCTCTACAATGGCATCAGCACAAGCAATGATTGTTGCAAGTGAATGCCTCTCTGAGCATGGCTTTCACTTTTTAATTGTGAGCTTGTGGGAGATGGAAACTTTAAGTAAAAGATTACCTCTTTTTAGTTTTAAAATGAATAGGGGGTTTCAGATTTTGCACATGTTATACATGTTCCTTCTCTGAGATGACTCCTTTTGAAAATTGCATACCCTTCCCCACTGCCGCAATGGTGTTAATTAAATTGGCCTAATGACCGAAAACCCTTGATTAACTGCTTTTGGAAACACCCTTCTAAGGAAATACACCAAAATGTAGATCGTACAGGTTCAATATATAATTTGGAATAGACAGGGCTACAGTCCAAAACAAATCCAAGATAATAGTTGACAGCCTCGGGCTTAAGGGGATATTTTGAACACTTTTTTGGTCAGAAGTATTATGTTTTTTTTTTTTAGTCTGAGGCTTTCCCCCAATTTTACAGAGCAGGTGCTTATTTATAATTTCCATGTTTAAGACATCCCTTCAGTATGGTTCAAGTCACCAAAAGCAAGGTTTGTGTATGAGTATACAAGTCCTAGACACCCAATACACTCTATATGTACAATCCTCTAACATGGAACAAACAACAAAATCTGCATGTACAAACACTGAAGTTAGGGTTTCCATAAGAAACTATCCAAATTCAGCTAGGAATTGAAGAGCTAGTAAACCACAAAAAAAAGTAGAATGGGGGGAAAAAGAGCAATGCTATGGTGCCACACGTTTTGCCTCTCAGGTCAGCCGTCCAATCATGAGATCAAACGGCCGAGCTGAATGACTTGAGTTTGGTGCTCGAGTGTCGCAGAGTGAGACTCGTGACGTCAGACGACGGACTCGATTGATGTGTCGCACTATGGCACTATTTACACGGATGACGATTAGAGTTGTACTAGCGTCATTTTCATTTTATTATGTATTTTTATTTTATTTGAGTCTCTTCTAGTAGTCGTAAGTGGGTAGGATTAAATTTTTAATTTTTCATGGTTATTGGGCTCGTTTGAAGCTATGTCATGTTTTTTTGTTTTTCTATAACTTTTGGGTGCAATTTTTGCACTATTTTAGGTGTTAGGGTATTTTGGTCATTGGTTGTTGGGTTCTGTGCGCCCCCTCGTTGTCTTTGACAATGGTTTTGATGATTCTAATATATTGTGTGTTTTGTGTTTTCTCTAAAGTGAAAATCTTGTGTGTTCATGTTTAAAGGCGTCTCACTGATAAAAAGGTTAACATCATGATATCTTGTTTTGCAGGTGGTTCAAACACAATAGTCCTTCATGTATACATCATCCTTGATGTTGACGATTGCATTGGTGCCTTCATGCATACTCTATGGTGGTGTTTTTAATGTACTGACAAATGCTTGATATCTTGCTGTCCATGATGGTTCTACTTGCTCTGAACTACATTTATAATTCATGTTTATGAATTGATCTTGGCTTACATGAATGTTTGATTGAGTTGCTTTAAAATGCCCTCGATGTGATTTCACTTGCATTGAACTGCTAAAGCAGTGTTCCATTCTCCTTGGAATGGGTCGACCCATTCTCCTTGAGCCTAGTTCCTTGCTTTGATTTGAACTAAATTTGCTAGATTGACTTGGAACTCTTAAATGGACTGCTTTCATCTATTTGACATGTGAGGAGTAGGTATTCATCAATATACCTTCATGGAAAGGTTTCATGGGTCTTGTTGGGTTGGCTTTATTTCTGCATAGATCTTAGTCTTGACTGCACTGATCATGTTTACACATTGCACCGACTCAACCACTCCTATGCATTGACCATGAGGTCATATGCATAGACTTTATAGATTGCTTTGAGTAATTTGTATTTGGACTGAATTTGCTTAAGCTATATCAGTTTTGAGTTTTCTATAAATGGTCAAATCCTTCTTATGTGAGCTTTAGAAGGAGGTGGTTTGGAATGCTCTGAATCACTCATTTTAGAATTGGTTCAAAGATTAAGTGAATTCAGATTTGTTTGGACCAAGTTCGGGTCCATGTGTTTTATCAAGTGCAGGCTTAATCATGCTCACATACTTTCACTGCCAATGGTAAGAATCATCTCTTGATGTACTTTCATATGGCAAGATTGGGTTTAAGTCATTATCATGCTTTTGATTGGGTTGAAAATGTGTTTTTGAGTTACATTGGTTTATCACTCATGAAACTGAGTTTCTTGATAGTGCAGGTTTTAATCTGCCCACATATCTCTGAAATCATGGTAAGAATTCTCTTATGATGCATTTCCATGTGGGGAGATTGGGGTTTAGTTTATACTTCATGGCTTTGGGGTTATTTGGCTACTAAATTGTCATTTGATAATTATAGTTCCTATTGCATCATGCTCTTTTTGATTCCCATTCTTTCATGCAAGATCTGAATTGTTTTTGTGTTTTTAAGACCCCTCATTGCATGTCATTCTATTGGCATATCATGTTTTTATACATAGGGGTTTGATCTTGGTTGAAGGCTTTAGGCCTTTCATTTTGATCTAATTGAGTTTTCATTTCTGTCAGGTAAAGTGTCGACTCATAGAGTCGACACTTACTTTGTTCTGTTCTGTCTGCTACGTGGTTTCAATTGTCCAGACAGAAAGTGTCGACTCTAGGAGTCGACACTTTCTGGCCAGTCTGTTGGCTAGACACTTCTGGCTGCAAGTGTCGACTCCTACAGGCCGGAGGTCTGTTTTCAAAGAAAACAGAACCCCTGATGAAAAGTGTCGACCCAACGAGTCGACACTTTCACCCGGGTCCTGTTTTTATATAATGGGACAGAATGTGTTGAGAAAAGTGTCGACTCCATGAGTCGACACTTTCTCTAGTTCGTCCGGATCGGGTTTGCCGGATTGGTTTCGAACTCCGGTTTCTTAGGTCCGATTGGCTTGCCCTTTTACCACATTACCCCTAGGGTTTCTACCCTTGGTTGGGTGTGATTTTGAGAGGGCTTAAGCATGGGTTTTATGGTCCTAAGTTGTTGTTTTCTCTTGGGTATAACTATCCCACGTTTTCCATCGGATGAAGCATCCCCCCCCCTTGTGCTAACACGTTCTATCTGTTTGCAGGAATAGGAGCTGAGGGCTTCACACACTTGGCTGGAGGAAGAAGAAGAAGAAGAAGCTGGAAAATCCCACGACCCTGAGCTCAGATCTGGAGGCGGCTGTCGCGGATCTTCACCGTCTGCCGGCTTGGGCGTTCATCTCTTCAAGGACCAGCTGCTTCTTCTCTTCGTGGTTCATCGTTATTAGTGCACCTTCCCATCTATCTTCGAGTTGCATTGAAGAATCTAAAGGGGGATCTCTTGCTCCTTCATTTCCATATTCTGTCTTAGCATATATATGTTAGCTGCAATTTCTACATAGTAAGCATAGAAAGAAGAGAGGGTTTGGCCGCAAGGTTGAGAGGGAGAACGTTTTCTGAGGGTTTCACTCTTGTTTCATCTTGCAGGAACGTTCTTGGTCAAGGGAACTCAAAGCTACATCCATTCTATCAAGCCTTCATGTGGGGAACAAGCTAGATCTGCAGCCGAGTTCGTGGGGCTTCATACCTGTAGAAGATCGACCTTCCCTCACCTTGAAAGCTTCAAAGAGATCATCTCAAGGCCGTCCATATATTAAGGATATACTTCTCCATCCCTCTCTAGTTTATCTTGAAGATTCTTCCTCAGTCTATTCTGAGTATGAGCATGTATTGAATATTCTTTTGCTTTATTGAACTCGAAATACACTGCGTGTGGGCGGAGTTGTATCTCCGCGTGTGTGGGTTTATTGTGGGGAAAGTTTCCCCGTGTTTGGTTGTGTGAGGACGGAGCTGCGACTCCGTGTGGTTGTCGTGTCCGGGGTACGTTCCCCGAACGTGTGTGTGTGCTGCAGTGGCAGCGTGTTGAGGCAACGCCTTGTGTCGTCGTGCGTGTATTGCTGCGGAAGCAGCGTGTGTGTGATTGGGGTTCGTCCCCGTGTTACTACGAAAGTAGCGTGTAGTGAAGCCTCACCCAGTTGGGTGAGGGGTGGACGTAGGGAGCCCGTCGTGGTCCCGAACCACCTTAAAATCCCTATGTCTTGTGTGATTGCATGTGTGTTTGTCATTTCTTCCTTCTCCGTTCACAGGTACATTATATAGGTTTTTAATTCACTGCACAATCACTCACTGCTACCTCCGTAATCTGTGTTGAGCAAACTTTCCTTGTTAGTTGCATTAACTATACGTGTGAGATCGGAAAGTTTGAGAGAACATTGTTATCTCACTTAAGTTTTAGTTAATCAACATAGTTAATTTTACTTTAGTTGTAATTGGGTTAGAAAGTTTTTAAAATCCGCCATCTCGGCAAGGGGACAATTCAACCCCCCTTCTTGTCCGCCATCTCTCTGGGCCAACAGGACCATTAGGGTTCCATCCTCTATAAATATGTGTAATCTCAAATTTAGGTTAATGAACAGTTGAAGAAAAAAAATTGCATTGGCCGCTGATGGCTCTCCTCCCATGAAGAGATCCTGTGGAGCACGAAACCCTAGGGCGTGAAGCCTCACTCCATGTCTCCCTCTTCTCCATATTCTTCCTCTTCTCCCACGTCGTCTTCTCCTCTGCGTCTTCTTCTTCCCCCTTCTACTGTTCACCTTCTTCCCCTGCATCTTTCTTCTTCCCCCTCCTTTTCTGTCTCTTCCTGCAACTCCATCCCAGGAGCAACCCACCCACGAAGGCCGAGCCATGTGACCCCGACCTCGGTGGCCCTTGCACGTCGGACCTCAAGCCGCCAGCGGAAGCATCCCCAGTCTGCGGTCATAGCCGTGGACCCCATCCGCTGCCCTATGCCTCCCTGTGCGCCGACACCGTGGAGCCACCTCCGCAGGCCACTGTCCGCCCCTTCCCTGTGGCACAGAAGGGAACCCATCCTCACTGCCGTTCATGCCAGCTTCTTCTCCATCCGCCACCATCGGGGTCATCGTCCGCTCCCCGCCCCTACAACCAGTTTCCCCTGCTCGTCGGCCAGTTCTCCGCATCGCCGCCAGCTTCTTCCCTCCTCCTGCCACCACCGTCACCGGCCTCCCCTCCTCCTTCTGCCGACCTCCACCCACCGCCACCTCTGCCCAACCACCGATCACCCCCCCCCCCTCCAGTTCATCCCACCACCAACCTTCGGCTGCCCTGCTAGTCCCCTGAGCCCAGCAACAGCGGACTCCACCCTCCCTCCCCCGGACGCTGCGGACCAGCCCTGCACAGGCCCAAATTGGGCCCAGAAGAACCGGCCCATCTAGTTCCAGGAACTGCCCAGCTGGCCTTCAACTGCAGGAGCTGCCGGCCCACTTTGATCCACGCTGCCCTCCCGCAGTCTGCAGCAGCCCACCTGCATCCACAGCACCAAAGGGAGGCTTTCAACGAGTAAGAAAAGGGGCCCAATCCGGCACATTTCAGATCGGCCCATTCGGTCCCGCATCACTGAGCTTGGAAGCGCCAAACTTAAAAAAGTGGAGCAAAAAGGGTGGCACCATAGCATTGCTATATAAAAAAAATGTGAAAACAGAAGGTCATAGCCTAGTGGAAGAGTCCAGGTTCAGTTTGCGTGCTCCCATATCCATTGGAGCCCGACCATAATATGCATCAAGTTACAATCCCAGCTGGATTAAGAGATATCTATTCTAGTCAAGACTGTCCAACTCACCTCCTACTTTAAATTTCAAGTTTTAATTTCAGAGTATTTGAGCAAGTTTTAGAGAGCTATCATAGCCCTAAGGTACCAAAAAGAATAACACTACGCAGCAAAAGAATAAGAAGGCTCTATCTACTTATTGCTCAGAAGTCACTGCAAGACCACAAGTTGCAGATGCTGTAAACCCTCACGTAAGCTTTCCAGCAGCAATGACCTGTTTTGTAGTTATTCTCTTATTATAATTTTCTGAAGTATAGATTAGATTGTCCGCATATTTTCTGAATGTTCAAACAATATAGACAACCTGAATATTCATTATCAATGCTCCACTTCCCCTCAATCAATAAGACCCTCTAAGTATATTCAGTTGCTTTCCTTCTCCAAACTCCAGTCTACAAGTGGTCATAGTATTGCCAAAAATAACAAAACATAATTTTCCACTGAACAATAAGCTGCTTAGTTCATAGACCTCATTGTTCACCTTTATTTCATGGTAAATAAGATGATGCATGTTCATGCATCATTTTTTGTCCAAATCCTGGAATCCGCATTCTTCCATTTATGAAGAAATGGCAGAATCTTCTACAAGATGGATCATGAATCAACAACTGGATGATATAAGGGACAAACCAGTCACTGCACAAGCTATTCACTAAACAAGCATTGTTGAGCCAAATGTATAAGACAAACTGGCAACGATCTATCCCTTCTTCTGTGTGGCCCCATGTGGCTCCCATGAGCATTCAATGTAAGGAAGTCTAGCAGTATAGTATATTGCACAGGTTTGGGTATTTTGATTCTGGTGGAACTGAGAGGGCAAACTCCAGTTTCCTTCTCGCATATCTGTTGAATCATTGGCCCTCGCTGCTTGTTCTCAAAGAAAACAAGAAAATATTATTGGTGGTGTTGTCAAAAACACGGATCACAAGTTGTCACCAACAGGCTTTTGTGATTGTGAGACACGGAATATTTTCGACGTAGGAAAAATGATATAAATGGCGTCTTTTTGAAAAGAGACATTCCTCTGCGTAGAGAGATTTATTCCGTGGATGCGCATAGTATCAGACGATTTGGGTTCGAGTGCTGGACCTTTCCCCACTGACCGGAGTCAGTGTTGATTTACATCGGCCTAACGTCCGAACACCTTTGTTTAACTGTCAAAGAAATCCCCAAAGTCTTTTATAAGGGTTCTGATATTGAGGACAAACTCTCTAGGAGGGCTCACAATGTCCACTCACTCACCACCGACCAACAGAAACAACTGAATTAGGGCTAGGTCTGAGCAAAACCCTAAGATTTAGGCATGGAAACACAAATATGCGGGAGCCATAGGCATTTTTAAAGTAAAGGGAAGTTTTCTGGACCCCGAGGGTATTTTGGTAATTTTACCAACCCAGGGATATTTTGGTAGTTTTCCAGGCCAGGAGTATTTATGAAATTTCTGGGCTGGAGTGGAAGTAAAACTGGATCCCTAACTCCCCAAGGCGTTGAGGCTCTTTCTGGAGAGTTTTGGGAGGCTACTAGGCCATTTCTAGGTTACAGGGGTATTTTGGTAATTTTACCGTACCATATACCTAAGTTTAAGGTGATACCCGAATGCGAGACTGAGCTGACGACACTCCTGGACCAAAAGGATGACAGAGGGTTTCATAGAAAGTATGTCTCTGTCAATTTGGCTGAAGGAAGGGTATATATGTAATTTTGGAAAGCTAGGGGTATTCATGCAATTTTCCCTCGAGGATACACATGAATCATGCTGAGTGCTTTTACAATTCCATATGAGTACAAAGGTTGTCGGCAAATTGTCGACTGTACAAATGTCCGCTTTGGAGCGGGAGATAGGGACGTAGTCCCAATTACAAAAGATTACAGGGTATAACTGCAAATTACAGGACTTCGGTCTTTTTCAGTCCCGGGAAGAATATTTTTGTAATTTCGCCATTATAAGGGCAGAAATACATGACTTAGTCGTCCTGGGACGTAAAGACTTACAAACATGGCCCGCTGAGGGGCATAATTACCAACACGGCCCGCTGAGGGACATAAACGTAAATATACCCCGTAGAGGCATAAGTACAAGACCTGGGGACTTACCCCACGCGGGGCGAAACAAAAGAACAAATGCTTCAAGTGTCTTCCGTAGGTTGTCACTTGTGTCTTCTCTCTCTTTTTCTTCGTGTCTTTTTGGACCTCCGAGGGTCTATTTATAGAAGTGGGGAACCTCCCCGGGAGTGTTCGACCCCGTACGGGTCCAACAGGATGAAAATGACCCCGGGGAGGTCCCATTTTCAAATTTTTTTAGTCCATGCGCGGGAATGGAACCTCCCCGGGGTGGGAGGTCCCCGGAAAGGTCCCGGACCTTCCCGGGGTCGCGAACCCTGGGGGGGGGGGGACCTGCCCGGGGTGGCGGCTCCCCAGGGGGACCTGCCCGGGGTGGCGGACCCCGGGGGGACCTCCCCGGGGTCGCAGCCCCCCCCGGGCAGGGCCTGCCCGGGGTCGCGGACCCCCGGGGGACCTCCCCGGGGTCGCGAACCCCCGGGCAGGGCCTGCCACCCCGGGTGGGTCCAGCCCGGGGTCGCGGACTCCGGGTGGTCCCCACCCGGGCCGCACGCACCCCGAAGGGGGCTCTCCAGGGTCGCGGACCCCGGGTGGGTCCCGCCCGGGTCCGGACGACCCCGTGCGGGTCCGCCCGCCTAGGGAGAGTCCCGCGCGAGACTCTCCTTGCCCCTGGCGGACCCGTCCGGGTAAGGGTGACCCCGGACGGGTCCCTCCACCCCCGGACGGGTCTATTCCTCGCGTGAGTTCAATAAAAGGAGGCCTCCAGGACTTTGAAGCTTCGGGTTCTCGCCGTGTCTCGTGGAGAATAGCGAGAGGGATCGCCTTTTTGTTCGTTTGTCGTCTTCCTCGTGCCGTAGGCCGCTGCGGGAGGACGAGTTGTTGTCCGTGCCTCGTGATACACGTGCGAGGGACGTTGTGCTTTGTACATAGACCTTTTCCAGCATCTCCTTCGTTGTTGTAGAAGTGTTCCTTGCTTGGGGTTACACGTCCGAAGGGCGGGGACTTAATCCCGTAGGGATTTTAATATAACCACATGATCCTGACAATCATTGTGGCTTGTGCTTGGCTGATGGCCATCCCCCGAGGGGTTTATATTGCCACCGCATGTGAGCTATAAAGCCTTAAACTTAGGAATATCCGACGGGACGGCGCTACGCCGAAAAAGGGACCCCATGTAGGAATATCCTATCGGATGGTGATACACCGCTTCCGAAACCTTGTCACATGCGAGATTAAAATCCCGAAACTTAGCACGATAAATTACGGGTGCAACAGTGATTCACATACAAAAGCTAAGAGTTATCACCAGTTAAATGGAAAAAAAGAGGACATTGACTAATAACATTACAAAATTAAGCTAATTATGCTAAGGTGTCCCAGATTGATGGACTAAAAAATTGTTTTGATGACTCCTGAACTTTGCGGGATATAAACAAAGTCATTGGTGTCAGCATAAGCCTTATCGACCTTATCCCATTTATTTGGGTCGGCTACATGAATCCTACATGACCACATTCTTCTCTCTAGTGCCATATTTGTCATTTAACCTAGAAACAGCTTGTCCTTTTCATTACATCCACCCATCTCATTTTTCATCTTCCCACGACCTTCTAACAAGGACTAAACTTGGATGATGTTTCCCAAAGGCCCCAAGCCATCTAATCATATTTTCCTTCAACTTAACATCGAGTGTACTACTCATAAGTCCCAAATCTACACATTAATTCTAAATCATGGTTTGTCATCTCTTACGAGATGTCCAAGATCTCTGCCTCTCCAAAGGTCGCGAGAAACAGAGCCCCCGAGACCCAGATCTCCCCCCCCCCTTTCCTCTTTCCTCTCTCCCTATGTCTCTCTACCTCGGCCCCTTTGAACTCTCTCTCCCCAGTCTCTCTCTCTCTCTCCCTCTCCCGGACTCTCTCTCTCTTTCCCCCACCCTGTCTCTCTCTCCCCCCCGTCTCCCCCTTCTTTTATGTCTGAGAGAGAGGGAGACGCGGGGGGGGGGGGGGGGGGGGGGGGGGGGGGGGGGGGGGGAGACAGAAATACATGTACCATTTTTATGATTTTTTATGTATTTTTCATTTTGTGATTCATGTGCCATTTTATGTATCTCTTTTTGGTGTAGCTTTTAATGCATATTGACATTGGTGCAAGTGAATGGATTTGTTATTGTTATCATTATTCTTTATTTTGTAAAATTAAGTTGTCAATTAGAAAAACATGTTTGTGAAATCGAGTGGTTAGTAGAAAAACATTAGCATTTTCTTAGAAATAGGCTATATATATGAAAAAAAAATCTGAAATCAACGAACCCAATCTCTTGTGATTTTTTTGAGATCTCTTCTTTTCCACCTTTCCAAGACAGAACCGATATTCGAGACAAAAAACTTGTTCTAAATCTTATCTTTTTTGGTTTTCCCACTCATCCATCTCAACATGCTAATCTCTTTGTACATGTTCTTTTCTCATTGTCCAACACATAGTTCACGCACAATACTTGGGGCAGTTCTTTAGAACTTTCCTTTACATTTTATGGGTATCTAGTATCTACTAGTCATAAAAGACTCCAAATGCTCTCCGCCATTTCAACTGTCCTGCTATGTGAAGAAGGAAACAGCAATTATTTGACTTAAAAATTTCTTCCATGAACTCAAGACTGAGTAGAGTCTGCATCATCTGAACTAACTAGGAATGTGATAGAATCTCGATCGCAGTATGGCTCCAATAAAATATGGGACACTGGCTCAACTATACCTAGGACTTGAGCCATCATTTTCTACCTTGCAGTTTTGTACTACCAGAAAATATATCCAAGATCAAACAGCTCCAATGGAGAGAAATATATTATCAGAAGGGGCCCTGTGTAAGCAGTAGAATACTTTGCAATCAAACAAGTATACATTCCGCTTATAATAAGAAATTACATGCTTTCCTCACAATTAGAGTCATATCAACTTCTTGTTCTCATCCACCAGCCACATAAATCAATTACAGATCAGAATCTTAGGCAACAGAACTAACAATTACTTACCAGTTGGAGTAATCACCTGTTTTTCTTTGAAAGGAAGATGGCCTAGACCATGCTCAACTACCTGTGTTATAAGATCAGAATGTCTATATATTAATTCAGTGAAGATATACTAGTATAATCTATAACACACTAACCAGTCGAATTAGTCGGTCAGCATAAAATACAAAATCATGTGTTGTGGTACTGGTATCACGGATGAGTGTATGCATGCCTCTGATCTGCACAAAACCAGGTGAAGGTAGTCAACCAACAGCATGTAGGTTTGTCATTCAGAAGCATGACTCGTCTGAATGTCATTTCACATACTCCCATCAAAGAGATATTACTAGAATATATAATAACATTATAAAGTTTGTACCTGAAAAGTTGTCTGAATGACATAAAGATTTGAATAAATTTTACAGAGATCATGCTGTCCAAGTTTTGTGCGAATATGTTGTACAATCAAGTCAATCGCTACATGATTATCTCCACCACGTGGAATGATAATGTCAGCATATTTTTTTGTAGGAAGTATGAAATCATCAAAAGCAGGCTTCACAAATCTTGAATACTGCACAAGCAAATTGTGTTGTTACAACATTAGGCAAGCAACAATCAAGTATATACAAAATGTGCAGGTAAAGAGGCAATCTCAACTGAAGATGATTGCATAAACAAAAAAGACAACATAGTTTATTACTTTAATGTCAAAAAGATGTTTTTGTTATAGGTCCTATACGATCGCTTGATCAGGCAACTGTTATTTGAGAAAACAAAGAAATAAATCAGTAGGCAGTAATTCATATAATTAAAACTAGATAATTAGCAAAAAAAGGTATGGAATTTCGATCCCATCTCCTTGTCCTTGTGCAAGCCCAAGATAGAAAAATGACTTGACATCCTGCACATATACATGGTCACTGATAAAGCATTCAATATAATGTTTCACCTCTTTGTATTAAAGAAAACAGAAGTTTTGCATATAAACCACCATTAGATCAAAAATTATAGATTTATCATTCCTGGATTTATATTTGCACACATATCATTAAAAAAACCAATATTGTGCAAAAGACCACGACATGCAAAAGACCACTTAAAATAGTGCAAAAAGACCATTTTTTTCTTGAAAAGTGAATAGTACCACATGTGTATTAAAAAATAATAGAAAGTGGATATACAAGTATAGTCAGTCAACGGCCACAAAATCCCCATACACCACACCGAGTCAGTGCACCCCTTGGTGTCCCCCCAACAAAAGAAAAAAGGGGTTGAGACCCCACATTACATAAGTGCTTTGCTCATTCACTTACTTTCTCACAAACGAAAGAGACAATCCTATCCTTGTTCTAGCTTCGCCTCTGAAGATTTTGCTATTTCTTTCTTCCCACAATGCCCAAAGTGTAGTACGAAGAATAAGCCACCATATAATCCTACCCCCCTTTAAGTTCCACCTATGCCATTTCAGGAGGAGGAGTTGCACACTCACAAGCGGCCCAAAGGTGTGGTGGATCTTGTCGCCGATCTTTGTCCATACCTTCCTAGAGAAAGGACATCATGTGAAGAGGTGGTTAAGGTCTTCCTCCACCTCCCCACATAAATAGTAAATGGTAGATATATCCTGAGGAATGTGGCCATCCTATCACAAGTGGGTAGCCGTCCATGTGAGATCCTCCATATCACCAACTTCACCTTCAACGGGCTCTTGGGGGCCCAAATATGTGGAGCAAAACGGTGGCGCAATCCCCCATCTGATATGAGTGAATATGCTAATTTGACTAGGAAGACTCCCTCCTTCTCTCATCTCCACCACCAACTGTCTATCCTGCTCTCCACTAGATTATAGTCTAGGAGGAATGACAAAAGACCCTCCAGTTGATCTAACTCCTCTTGCATCAAGTTCCTCCTAAAGATGAGTGCCCATGTACCCCCAGACAATTGTGAATCAAAGATATGAGCCACATGAGCAAGGGTGCATCCGAAATTAGAAATAACTTCGGGGAGGATTCTTCAAGTTTGAAGTCCCCGCACCACCTGTCCTTCCAAAACAAACACCTCTGCCCATTGCCCAGACAGACCTAAATACTCAATGTAATGATGTCTCCACACTGAAGGATGTCTCTCCAAATTGGAGAGACGTTGTACATAGATGCCGGTGCCAAATCCCAATCTCTAACTCTACCATAGTATCTCTGTCTAACAAGTTATAGCCATAGCCCGTTGTCTTCCGTTCCAAGTCTCCATAGCTATTTATAAAGAAGTGTCAGGTTGAAATCTCTGAAATTCTTGATGCTCACGCCTCCTACTTACTCTTGCACACTCTATCTCATGAGATGTTATGCCAACCTCTACAACTATCACCACTGCCTTGCTAGAAAAACCTAGCTTGAATAGACTCCAACTTCTTGGCCACTGTTTTGGGGATCCTTAAAATAGAAAGGTAGTATAAAGGAAGGCTATCAAGCATCGATTTGCATAGCACCATTCTCCTCCCATATGAGAGGACCCTCGTCTTCCACCCTACTAATTTAGACTCAAACATCTGCACTATCACCTACCAATCACTACAATGTAGGGCCCATGGAGACAGTGGTAGGCTGTGACAACCCAATATAAATGTTGCTCTCCTAAGTGCCCTCTCTTCCATGTTGATCCCAGTTATGCGGCTCTTGCTGAAATTCACATTCAGTCCATAAATTTCCTGTAGGAGCTCCAACATCCACCTGGTAGTATACAACTAGCTCTCCTCATCTGCTAGGAAGATAATAGTGTCGTCAGCATACCGCAGACAGCTAATGCCCACACCGTGTTGCCCTGCCTAAGCCTCTGATCAAGTTTGCCCTTTTGGCTCTCGTCCACATCCTACTCAAAATATGTGCAACTAGGACAAACAAGAGGGGAGACATATGGTCCCCTTGGCAGAGCCCTCTGCCACTGTGGAAAGGTGAAGTAGGCTGCTGTGGAACACGGAATTTTTCACGTAGGAAAAATAAACATAAAATGTGTAGAGGTTTATTCCCCCTATGTGTAGAGGTTTATTCCGTGGGTACGCATAATATTAGACGATTTGGGTTCGGGTGCTGGACCTCTCCCCACTGACCGAAGTCAGTGTTGATTTACATCGGCCTAACGTCCGAACACCTTTGTTTAACTGTCAAAGAAATCCCGAAACCTTCTATAGGGGTTCTGATGTTGAGGGCAAACTCGTTTGGAGGGCTCACAGTGTCCACTCACTTACCACCGACCAATAGAATGACTGAATTAGGGTTTCAACTGAGGCCCCTTATATTTAGGCAAAACCCTGGAATTTAGAAGTATGAATGCAAATGTGCAAAAGTCGTAGACATTTTTGAAGTCACGGGAGGTTTCTTGGACCCTGGGGGTAATTTGGTAATTTTACACTTCCAGGGATATTCCCGAAATTTCTGGGTTGGAGAGGAAGTAGGGTAAGGTTGCTGGCTTCCCAAGGCATTGAGGCCGTTTCTGGAGGGTTTCGGGGGCTACTAGGCCGTTTCTAAGTCACAGGGGTATTTCGGTAATTTTACCACACCCTTTATAGACCTAGGTTTGAGGTGGCACCCGAGTGTCGGACTGAACTGACAACACTTTCGGACCGAAGGAATGACAAGGGGCTTAATAGAAGGCACGCATTTGTCAATTTTGTCAAAAGAGGGGTATGTGTGTAATTTCCACGAGCCGGGGGGGGGGGGGGGGGGGGGTTTCCTTATAGTTTTCCCCGATTGACATACAAAGGAAATTTGTAGAGCACACTCGATACATTTATAGCCAAAATGGGTACAAGGGTTATCGACGAGTTGTCGACTGTACAAAGATCCGCACTAATGCGGGAAGTAGGGACGTAGTCGCAATTATAAAAGTTGCAGGGTATAACTGCAAATAAAATGACATTTTGTTTCTCACAAACCGGGAGGGACGTTTTCGTAATTCCTCCATTAAATGGGCGGAACTACTTAATTAGTCGTCCTGGGACGTAGAAACTTACAAACATGGCACGCTGAGGGGCGTAATTACAAATATACCCCGTAGGGGCATAAATACAAGACCCAGGGACTTACCCCTCACAGGCCAAAACAAACAGAACAAGATCCTCCTTGCGCTGATGTGTGTCTTCGTAGTTCTCCGTCCTAGATTTTTTCTCAGTCCGGACCCTTGGGGGTCTATTTATAGAAGGCGGGAGGACCCAGGTTGAAAAAATTGTGAAGAAATGCTCCAGTTCTGACAAGGTGGAGTGCAAAAACTCCTTTTTCTGTCAAGATGGGGTAGCAAAAAACTTTTTTGGCCCCTCTGCCTCTTTTTTCCCTTTTTTTTCTCTCTCTTTTCTTATTTTGGAACACGGGGGACCCGGAGGGGTCAAATGACCCAGCGGGGTCATTTGACCCAGCAGGCGGCCGCGACCCAGCGAGGGTCACGTGACCCCGCTGGGGGTCCCAGCGGGGTCGCGCGACCCCGCTCGGGCGCGCGGACCCCGCGAGGCCCCCGAGGGCGGCCGCGACCCCCCCCCCCCCCTCCTGGGCTGCACAGCTAGAGGGGTCATTTGACCCCTGTGCAGGCTTTTTGGCTCCTCTTCGCGCCGTTTTGCTCTGTTTCTGTCGCCCTGGGTTGAAGAGAAGCTGAGGTGGAGCCTTTATAGCTCGTGGAGGCCCGTGCTTTGCCACGTGGCAGCCCTTTGTCGGTGGAGACTTATGCGGGAGCGGAAGACCGTCTTGTTTGTTGTTCGGTTGCGCGTCGCCGCGTGAGGAGGAATCTTTGCGCCCGTCCGTGCCATGTGATACACTTGCTCGGCTACTTCGACAGGTTTGTACGTATATTTTTCCTCCTAATTTCCATTGTTGCGACGTCGTTTGTGGTTGAGAGTTGTCGGGCAATGGACCCCAACTCACGGAGATACTCCGTAATTCAACGGTGTTGACGCTACGCCATATTTCCGTCGGTTGTTTCATAATAAAATTCTCAAAATATTTTGAGAAAATTTCGGGTGCAACAAATGCCCATTAACCAAGACCAACAATGATGCTAAGGAGATACATGCTCAGATCCATCCAATCCATCTCTGATTAAAACCCACCTTGGCCAAGGTCTACAGTAGGCATTGCCAATTAACACTATCATATGTCTTCTCAAATTCCAACTTTAACACCAATCCCCCCTTCCTCTAGGTCTTCATGGCATACAAGTATTCATGAGCAACTAGGAAATTATCTTATATATGTCTTCCCCTTATGAACGTCCCTTGGTGACCACTAACCACTTTGCCAATCATGTTGTCTAGTCTCATGACCAGCAACTTAGTGATGATCTTGTATGTACTATTCAGCAAACTAATGGGTCTAAAGTCCATGAAGTCTTGTGCACCTTGTTTCTTTGGGATGAGAACCAAGAGGGTTTTATTTATACCCCTCGGATGGACCCTACCCTCCTGAAACTCCCCTATAGCATGAATCAGGTCCTTCTTGATAATATCACATCACTTCTGAAAGAAAACCATGGGACAACCATCATGGCCTGGAGCTTTATCACCTATAAGGGAAAAGACTACATGTCTGATCTCCCCCTCCGTGAAGGGTCTGGACATAGCCTCACACTCTGTTGTAGATAGCTGAGGAAGAAGGTCATCTGCCATGCCAGGTCTACATATCTACTCTTTAGTGAAGAGTCTAACATAGAAATCCTTGGCACACCCCCTAATCTCCTCCTCCCTAGTGAAAGTCTGCTCCCCAACCTTGATGGCGGCTAGATGGTTGACTCTCCTCTCTTATGCAATCCTTTGAAAGTAAACAGTGTTCCTATCCCCTTCCTTTAGTCATCTCTTCCCGTATGAGGATTTCTTCAAACTCTGCCCTAAGTGTGTCCCTACGCAACCTGTCAACTTCATCCAGCACTTGCCTTCAATTTCCCCTACAAAATGGCCATGGAAGAGTAATCTTGCCTCTATACACTCCAAACCCTCCTGACCAAGGATGGCAAACTCGGTTTCGGTCTCGATTTCGCCCGGGTCCGAAACCGAGTCGACTCGGTTTCGGTTTCGGTTTCGGCCGAAACCGGCCGAAACCCATATAACAGGTTAAAAAAATTAAAATTAATTCTAAAAAATATGAAAAAAAATATAAATAACCACTTAAAATCACAAAAAATCATAAAAATCATTACACATGCATTTCATTGTATAAGTTAGTGCAATAACCTTGAAGTAGACAACTACAAAAATTCAACTTCAAACATTGAACATGTGTAAGTCATATTCCATTGTACATTAATAGAAGCAGTACAATAAACCAATTTGGACAAAATAAATGTTACAAAAATTCATTGATTCTTACCTAATATGGATAATAATTACTAGAAGAACCTTCTCCCTCATCGTCTGGCCCTTGATGTCGATACCCATAACCAGGTTGCATGTATGGTCTATATTCACTATAACCAAACAATGAGGTAGCCAAGTCCTGCATCCCTCTTTGGATCCCTCTTGGAGTGTTTGGTTGGCTTGATTCGAATCCAGTATCAACATAGGAATCTTGAGGAAGAGAAGAGTCACTGGTCGAATATGGATGGAACTGAAATGATGGTTCATAATTCTGGGCCCCATAAATAGCTGCTTCATGTTGGCCACCTTCGTAACCTGGTGAACCATATCCGTGCTGACCTTGACTATATCCAGTAGTACCACTTGCAGCACCTGCACCACCTGTACCACCTGCAGCACTAGTACCCCCTGCAGCACCTCCGGGATGATCATCATCAGAATCATAAGAAACCAGTCGCCTTTTAACCTTTGAGGATGCTTTTTTCTCTTTTGGAGTGCTTTTTTCAATCAACGTTGACACGAGTCCTTTTCCCCTTGGCGTGTGCCTCACATAAATCTGCTTCAACTCCTCAATTGCCGGGTCCTCTCGAGCAGCAGCATTTGCCCTCTCAGTTTGCCCATGCACTGATGTACTTCTTCTTAAGGAGGACATTCTAGGAGTGACTGGCCTGCTATCTGTATCTGAGTGTCTAGCTGGCTCAAACTCGAACTGCTCCTCAGTGTCATCAACCACCCTAGACTGGTGCGCATGAGTATCTCTGGCCCTCTTTGATTTGCTTCTTAATTCGGGATCTCTTGCCTCATCTTCATCAAGTATGCCCTCTACCCATCTTCTATCATCAACATCAAAAACGGGCTCATCAACCTGCTCTCGTGTCTCCACCCAAGACTGCAAGGGATTATCATCATCAAATAAGGCATCCACATCAATCTCTGCGGCGGCATCCTCGGCGACGCGTTTGTCTCGCAGCTGTTGTCTCAACCTCATATTGTAGTGGCAGTACACTAATTTCTCTAACCGATCAGCCTTTAGCCGATTGCGAACCTTTGAGTGTATAAGGCTGAACGTGCTCCAATTCCTTTCACATTGACTTGCTGATGTGGTTTGACTCAACACCCTGATTGCAATGAAAGCCAATGCAGAACTGCCCGATTGTCTATTGTTCACCATGATCCACCAGTCAGCTGTTACACCAACCAACCATAAACAAATAAATATAAGATGTAAATAAAAATTAATTAAGGAAGATGTAATTGCAAAGAAAGCACAAAGATGAAGTATACCTGGGCTCACTCTTCCCACTGCGTATTGCAATTGGGAGTCAGAATACGTCCCACTTTTCATTCTATAGGAGGTCATCTACAAAAATTACATAATAGATTAGCATTACTACGTAAGTAAATTCTATACCTCTTATTCATGAAATCAAACAGGCCAACCTCTACTTCCGCCTGAAGCCTCTTATCTTGTGTCCTCGATAAACGACCAATGACTCTTAAAGTGCCTTGAAGCACCTCGGCATCAACATGTGCATTGGCATTGTACATTAATCGAGGGTTCAGAAAATAACCTGCATTTGTATATAGTTAATGTATGGTCAATAATATATGAATACAAATAATCACTCACCAGCTGCATGCAAGTCGTGGTGTAATGTGGTGTCCCATCTATGGTCAATAATCTTCCACCACTTTGCATGTTCTTTGGGAAGGGACTCCTGCAACTCCAATTTCGCACGGTCCATGGCCTCATAAAGATATCCATATCATTCTTGTCATCGCCATCCACCAATCTTAGGACCTTCACGAGGGGGGTGACTACTTTCATGTATCGTGTTACTCTGCCCCAGAATTTGTTGTCGTCCACGATTCGACAGACATCCAAATAATCCATCTGAGCATCAACATTGCCCTTGTCGATGTATTCCCGCAGGGTATTATGGTACATGAAAGCTTTCAACTCATTCTTATACCTGTGCAAAGAAATAAAATTTGAATCAAATACAGATCATAACTATAAGGATAAAGAAGTAATAATTGAGTTCAACAGTATACCTATGCAGAGACTCCAAAGAAATAAAATTTGAAGCAAATCTGGTTGGCCCTGCACGTATAATATCTCGCCCCCCACTTGCATGCTCCCTGAACATGTTCAATATCCTAGGATGGCCATAAATATACTGGGTAATCTTTTGTCCCCTTTCAACCGTCTTCTTCACATGTTTGTCCTTCCCTATGTCTTCAAGTATGAGATCAAGACAATGTGCTGCGCATGGGAGCCAATATAAATGCCTGCGCTTATGCATCAATTTCCTCCCTGCAGCCTTATAACTGGCTTCATTATCAGTCACAACTTGTACAACATTTTCTTCACCAATTTCGTCTACCATGTTGTCCATCAAATGAAACAAATAATTGGCATTTTTTTCAAAATTTGATGCATCTACAGATTTTACAAATACTGTACCTTCGATGCAATACACCAAAAAGTTAATCATGGACTTTTTCGTGGTACCAGTCCAACCATCACACATAATAGTGCATCCTCTCTCCATCTATATATGCTTGAAGCTTTCAACCCACTGATGGAGCTCCTCAACCTCTGCCTCAAGGCCACGCCCGTATATGTCCCGACGTGACGGCGCCTTCAACCCAGGGCCAGCATCTGCTATGGCATCCAACATAGGTTGAAAATATTCACTTTCAGCAGCATGTGCAGGGACACCTGCATGAAAAAACCATTTACAGATGCTTTTAAATGCATGCCCTGCAACTTCTGCAGATTTTTTGACCCCTCTTAATGCACTTTTGATCTTAGGTTGTGTAGCCTGGGGCCTTCTGTAGAGATAACTGTCCATGGGGCCTGCTCTCTGCGTCTGCGGGGGCGGGGCAGCAACATCAGGACGTCGTGCAGCTGTACTGGAGTAGGTCCCTCCTGAACCCATGGGTGCCTTTCCTTTCTTCGAGCGGCTTCTTCACGCTCCCTTGCTTCAGTCAGTTCCGGATCAGAATCTTCAGTGCCTTCCTCATCATCATCCCTCCTAACCCTTCTGCCAGAAATCTCCTCAGCAATTTCCTCCTCATCCTCAGCCCTTTGTTGCACCCTCTCCTTTTTCCCCACAAGGCACTGGCGCATCTCCTCTCGCACCTCTCGTGGACAGTGGTCGCATTGTCTCACCTCTCCTCG
This sequence comes from Amorphophallus konjac, assembly GCA_022559845.1. NCBI lineage: Eukaryota > Viridiplantae > Streptophyta > Magnoliopsida > Alismatales > Araceae > Amorphophallus > Amorphophallus konjac. The sequence continues at coordinate 16,174,411 of CM040121.1, forward strand.
TACCCCTGCCAAATGTTGCTTGCCTCTGGTAATTCCGCCATACATCTCCTTACCACAGTAATTACATTTAACCTTCCTTCTCTTAGCATCAACTAAGGACATGTGGGCCCACCCCGGATCCTCCTGCCCTTGCTGCTCATGTGTTTGCTGACGTCTAGGCATGATGCTGCATTAAGAAGTTACACAGTCAAAGACAAACAATTGTAAGTACAAAATAAAAGACCCAAATTTATGAATGAATTAGGGCTTAATTACCAAATAACCCTTAGTCACCCTTCATAAAAATATAATCCCAGCATGATCCTACCCCACATTCATCAATGAAACTTAATTAACCTTCAATTGTGGCTAAGAAACTCGAATTAGACAAAAGGCCCAATTTTTATGAACTAATTAAGTCTTAATTACTAATTAAGCCCTAATTACCCTTCATAAAAATACAATCCCAGCATGATCCCACCCCACATTCATCAATGAAGCTTAATTAACCTTCAATTGTGGCTAAGAAACTCGAATTAGACAAAAGGCCCAATTTTTATGAACTAATTAAGTCTTAATTACTAATTAAGCCCTAATTACCCTTCATAAAAATACAATCCCAGCATGATCCCACCCCACATTCATCAATGAAGCTTAATTAACCTTCAATTGTGGCTAAAAAACTCGAATTAGACAAAAGCCCCAATTTCTATGACCTAATTAGGGCTTAATTAGCAATTAACTCTTAATCACCCTTGAGAAAAACTAATTACCCGCATGATCCAACCCCAAAATCCTCAATGAACCTTAATTTAACTTCAATTGAGCCTAAGCAAACCAATTTAGACAAAAGCCCCAATTTTTAAAATCTGATTAGGGTTTAATTAGCAAATAACCCTTAAGCCCTTAATCACCCTTGGAATAAACTTAATAAGCAAGACTTGCTTACCCCAAATTTTTAACCCAACCAAAAGAACACAACAAAATAATCAAACAAAACCCAATGAAATTAACCTCAAACAAAATAATCAAACCCTTGAAGTTGAAGTTGTGTTGGCCTCGGTGTGCGGCGCAAGAAGGCTCCCTCAGACCTCAGTCCCTCTCGGCCTCTCCCTGTCGGACGGCCTTTCACCCTTGGTCGGACAGCTGCCGGCAGGAGCAGCCGCAGCAGCCAGCAGGAGCAGCCGCAGGCAGCAGCCGCAGCACAGCACAGCAGCAGCAGCCGCAGCACAGCAGCAGCAGGCCGCCAACAGCAGCTGCAGCACAGCAGCGGCAGCAGCACAGGCGCACAGCAGCGGCAGGCACAGCAGCAGCGGCAGCAGCAGACACCACCCGCGACGCAGACAGGCTAGACAGCAGGGGGGGAAGGTTTCGGCCGAAACCTGTGGGTTATGGGGTTTCGGGGGCCAACACTTGCCATAAAATCACTAGTTTCGGCCGAAACCAAACGGTTTCGGGCCGAAACCGTTTGGTTTCGGGCGAAACTCGTATCGGTTTCGCCCGAAACCGATACCCCCCTTTAGTTTCGGATTGCTACAGTGTTTAATGTGTGTTTCGGATCGGTTATGGCCGAAACCGATACGTTTCGGCCGAAACGTATCGGTTTCGGCCGAAACTGCCATCCATGCTCCTGACTGTCTCCATGAAATCTACCTCTCTGAGCCAAAACCTTTCAAATCTGAAACCATGTCTCCTCTCCTAGCAACGGCTGGTCTTCCAGAGGATATGTTTGTGGTCCAATATCGGCCTAGGCAAGTAAGATGCTTACACATGGGGGAAATGGTCCTCCCAATCTATCGATACTAGGAACCTATCCAACCTAGAACAAGCTGGTGTCGCCCTCATATTGGACCAAGTGAATTAAGCATTCACCAATCCAATGTCAATCAAAGCAGCCTCCTCTATGAAGTCACAAAAGTCCTTCATCTCTCCCGTGTTGGGGTTGGCCCCTATCTTCTCCCAAGGCGCTGTGACTGCGTTGAAATCACCACCTACGCACTAGGGCTGGCCTGAGTTTTGGTGGTAAAGAAACAGCTCCTCCCAAAGTGATCTCTTGCCGTCCCTAGTTTGAGGGCCATAGATCCCCGAGAAGTCCCAAGAGAAACCATCACTTATGCTGTGAAAGTGGATGGAGATAGTACCCCGATCGACCTTTCTATCCAGCTCCTCAATCACGTATGGGTTCCACATGATCCCTCCTGACCTCCCCTTTGCTAGAGATGTCACTCCCTTAATAAGCCTGGCTCGTCCAATCTCCATCATGATCGACTCCCTGTCCTCATCACACTTAGTCTCCTATAGGCACAAGATGTCGATCTTGCACCTTCTCACCATGTGCTTCACTAGTCTCCTCTTCTTGCCCCCACAAATCCCCTTCACATTCCATGAGACAATCCTCGTAAGGACACAAAAATGTGTCTCCTCTCCTTATCCTACTCTAACCCCCTTACCTTACCTGCCTTGCTTCCCCTAACTGCCTTTTTTGTGATTTTCCCACCCTCGCCTCCCTAGCCATGCCTATCAGTCATCTCTTCTTGATTTTTAATAAAGACCCCCCTTAAGTCCTTCTCCACTGCCTCAAAAGAGAGCATCATCTTGTCCACCATCTCCCTTACTTGAGCCTCTATCATCTTCTCCACCACCCCCATAAGCTCTCTCACCTCCTTTCCCAGCCTACCTCTGTCTTCCTCTCCCTCTCCATGGGACTCCTCCCCCTCCGACCCAGAGTCCTCTCCGGGGGTACCCGGGACAATTTCCTCACCCTCAGGTTACCACTGCCTTAAACAGAAAAACTGTTCTGTTGTTCCTCCTGGGCCGTAAGCAGACTACAGTCGTGTGTCCAGATCACCATCCCGAATGGTTGACAATCGAGCAGAGCCACCTCAGTCCCTCTGTCGTTGGCATCCGAGTCTTCGCCAGCACTCCTGGCCGCCTACAGCATTAGGCGGGGCACTGGTTCAGCAGCGGCCGGTATCAGGGAGAGGCCCCCCATGAGCCCTGACTCTTTTGGGGACTCCACCTGTAATACCCTAGATTTCGGATTCCAACCTAACAGGCGTCGAATCTAATTTTTTCGCGAATATTTTAAGGACCGCGAATTTTTGAGATATTATTTTAAGAGATTTTTTTGAAGGAAATGTGAGACTTTAATTGAGATTTTAGAATTTATTTGATTAAATTAAATGAAAAATTGGCAAAATTACAATTTTGATTTATTAGGGGGCTTCTTGCATGAAGAAAAGGGAAAATAACCTTAAAAAAAAAGGAAAACCTTAAAACCCTCCCCAAACCCACGATTGAGGGCACCCCCTCTCTCACTCTCGACACTTCCCTCTCTCTCCCTCATTTGTTCTCCCGGAAGCCTCCTCCTCTCCGATTGCAGACGGGGTGCTGCGAGGAGATCCGTCCGAGCTACGGAGCGGTGGAGAAGCGATCTCAAAGGCGAGACGGCGGTGGTTCGCTTGGTGGGGCCGCATCTCACGCGTGGGGTTAGATTTTCCGTGAAGAATCGAGGTAGAACGGCATGATTTCCGCGATTAAGGTAGGGGGATGGAACCCTCTCACTTCCCATTGCAATTTCCCGTGAATTAGTGTTTTTAATCGTGTGATACGATGGTTTGATCGCCGAAAAAATGGGTGTGGCACGGGTTCCTTCAATCTCTTGATGTGAATGTGGAAAATACATGTGATTCATGTCCTTTTTTGATTTTAAATGAATGTATTTGACATATGAAAGCATAAAACAGGGTTATTTCCTGTATTTCCCCTCGTTTGAGTCGAGTGGGATGGGATTTCGGGCAGTTCGCCCATTCCCGTATCGGAAGACTGAACGCAGTCAGTCTTCCGACCGCGTTAAGCCTCTGGAAGAGGTTGGGGTGTACCCAGAGACCGCGTCGAAATGTAGAGGGGGCTAGGTCGATAAGTCTGAAGGCGGTGGTCAGGGCGACCGCGTTCAGGATGGACACGGCCACACGACTGACCGCGTCTCTAATAAACGCAGCGCCTACCCCAACCGCGTTCAGCGAGGAGGGTCGGCCGACCCCGAGAGGTCTGTCGACCGGTTCCTGAGCAGGAATGCTGCTGGGAAGTCCGATCGACCGACCCCCTTGATCCAGTCGACCAAAACCCCCTGACCCAATGCAGGAAATGGCCTTTTCGTCCCCAGAAACTTGGTTTTTTGCCCCAGAACTTAAATAGAAGTATTTTTGGATAAAATAAATAAGTAATTAGTCGTGTAAACTCCGCGAGGGTCGTTTCACGGTGGGACGCCTGATGACTTGGTTAGAACGTGTGGGTGTATCCCATGGCGGGGAAATGTGAATAGTTTATGGTTCCCGAGATAGCAACCTTGGGCCTTGCAACTTAGACTCGTGTTTAGTGCGACGTGCTCGTGTCGAGGACCGGTTACACGTCAATGGTTTCACAATGGGTCCTTACTTGGAGTGACATTTTTCCCACTAGTCGTAGGTTGCCTGGGCATGCGTGTGCCGACCCACTTGGGAGTAGTGGAGAGTTAGACCCGAGAGAGACGATTTTCAGCTGGTTTCCGTACGGCCTCCCACTGTGACGGCTCGAGTCCGGGCCAAGAGGAAAACCAGCTAGAGGGCCTGACGTAGCGCAATCAGTCAGTGTGTGCACACGTGGTCGGGAACCTCAGACGCGTGTTGACGGGCACGACCCCGACTAGACCCTTGTCTTGTGTTTTATGTACGGTGTCTCAGTGTTCGCCTAGGGCGTGTAGAGAGACACCTGAGGCTGTGGACTAAGTCGTCAGTGGACGCATCCGGCCTTGCTTCTAGTGGGTAGTGCTCCTGTCACTCGAGTGTAGCGACCCTAGTTTCTTACTGTTGTGACTTAGTGATCGGGCGGCCGAGGGTATTCTGCTGTACGGCTCCGACTTGTGGTTTACTATAAATAGCTTTGGTACTCGTGTAATGAAGTTACTTTCCTTTAATTATTAGATGATGTTCTTTTACTATGGTTATTGTTCCGAATTGTTATTTATTGCACCGTGTACTTGCCGTTGTGATGTGGGGATCTGCGAGACCCCTACTGAGCCGATGAGATGAGACTCACCCCCTTTTGTTTTCAGGTGAGGCGCGGCTTGCACGTTGTGCTTCGGAGGCTTCGCGTAGAGCCAGCGGTCAGTCTTAGCACCAGTTTGCTACAGGCGGGGTATGCCCCGCGGCCTTGTACCTTTTAATTTACTGCACTTATGAATGGACATGTAGACTCTGGACTGTGTAATTGTTAAATTATATAATTGATTATTTCTCGCATTAATAGTGTTAAATATTATTGAGTTGCAATTATTTAGATTCTTATACACTGCCACTCCATCCCTTTAACCCTTCCGAGCCCCCGCCTCGTGGGTGGTGGGCCAGGATCCAAGAATATAGGGGTCTTTCTCGGTATTCGAATCTTGAGTCGTTACAGATGGTATCAGAGTGTGGTCGTGGGGGTGTATAGGACTCTAAGTTGATTGTAGCAGTCTAGAATGTCCATAATATGCAGTAATGTTGGCAACTAGTATAGGACCCCGAGTGTTTTGTTGATTCTATTGTTTCCTTTTCCTTGTGTGTTAGAAGATCATGGCGCCTAGGAGGAGGATCTGCTCCCAGCAAGGGTAGTCGGCTGAGGATCAAGAGGGTCAGAGTAGGGCATCGATTGCGGCTGGAGCGGCAACAGTAGGAGCTCAAGGACGTAAGGAATTCGTCGAAGGCATGTATCAATTCTATCTCCGACAGTATGTTAGGGAGGCCGAAGAGGGTTCTTCATCTCAAGGAGGCCGTGGGCGAGCATTGAAGGAGTTTCTGTAGTTCCATCCACCTCAATTCAAGGGACAGCCGGACCCGAATGCAGCAAGAGCTTGAATTGATGCTATGGAAAGGGTGTTCCGCTCCATGGAATGTGCAGAATATGAGAAGGTGTTGCTAGCTAGCTATCGACTACAGGGCCCAGCTTTGTCATGGTGGACTACAGAATGGGAGTCAGCATTTCAGTCCCGCCCTCTTCGACAGATTTCATGGCAGGAATTTCTTGAAGCATTTGAGCGTGTTTTCAGCCCCGAACATGTCAGATCCAAGAAGATGTACCAAGTTATGGAGGTGACCCAAGGAGATATGTCCATGATGCAGTATCGCTCCAGGTTCATTGAGTTGGGCCGTTATGCGCCCCACATTATGGCTGATGAGAGGATGAAAACTCGGCAGTTCATTAGAGGCTTGAGGGCTGAGCTCAGACACGTGGTGGTTGCTACCCGTATGACTGAGATGGAGGCAGCATATCAAGCAGCCACAGATTTGGAGGAAGATTTGACAAGGACTCAGGAGCAAGCCAAGATGGGGCTGGGACAGACAAGCCGCGGTCAGCAGAGTTCTGTTCAATAGCAGAGTACATTTCAGCGGGCTCGGGCAGGTCAAGGCCATCCCCTTCAGTGGCCTCTGCTGCGGGTTCCACATCTTTTGGCTCGAAGATTAAGAGGATGTTTCGGAAGGCAAGATTTGACAGGAGACGTCATGATCGGCAGGATCAGAGGTAGAGTTCAGTGGGTAGCGTGCAGGAGCCAGTACCATTCCAGCGCCAGGGTTCTGTGAGTGGACAACGGGGATCGTGTCCACGGTGTGGTGGCTCTCACCCCGACATACCATGTCAGATGCCTGCGACATGCTTCCAGTGTGATCAGGTGGGGCACATGGCTCGTGATTGCCCTCAGAGGCCGCAACAACCCCATCAATTTCGACAGCAGCAGCAGTTCCAACCTCAGCAGTTCCACCCCCAGCAACAGCCACAGTAGCAGTTCCAGGAACAGATGCAGATTCCACCCTTGCCGCGGTCAGCTAGTGTGTGGAGGCAGAGATCTCGAGGGCGCGGGATGCATATGACACGTGCAGAGGCAGAGGCAGAGGCGTCCCAGTTGATGGAAGGTACGGTCATGATTCTAGGGTGCGCGGCCTGAGTTTTATTTGATTCTGGCGCTTCTCATTCTTTCATATCTGAGAATTGCATTGCTTGTGCTGAGGAGTCTACTATGGAAATGTCTTGTGACCTGGCAGTGGAGTTGTCGACGGGTGATTTTATGATCACTCCTTATTGTTTAGAGAGGGTGCCTGTGTGGATTGAAGGGCATAATATGCCGGTCAGACTCTATGCATTGCAGTTGAAAGATTATGATGTGATTCTGGGTATGGATTGGCTTGAGACCCATGGTGCCGTAGTGGATTGTGGTTCGAAGAAGGTGTATTTTCATAAGCCTCGAAGACCCTCGTTCTATTTCTAAGGTATTCGGTCTTCTTCATCCCGTTTCCTCATTTCAGCTATGAAGGCCCGTAGACTACTTGATGTTGAATGTCAAGGATTTCTTGCTTCAGTGGTGATAGTTGGCCAAGGTCAGAAGGGGTGGAGGATATTCCTATTGTGTGTGAATTTCCTGATGTCTTTCCTGAGGAATTGTCAGGACTACCTCCGCAGAGGGAAATTGACTTCACCATTGAGATTGTGCCTGGCACGATTCCTTTGTCCAAGGCACCTTACCGCATGGCACCGGCAGAATTGAAAGAGCTGAGAGCTCAGTTGCAGGAGTTGCTCGATAAGGGTTATATTCGTCCTAGTTTTTCCCCATGGGGTGCGCTTGTAAGAAGAAGGATGGCAGTTTAAGATTGTGTATTGATTATAGACAGCTGAACCAGGTGACCGTTAAGAACAAGTATCTATTGCCTCGCATAGATGATTTATTTGATCAACTTCAGTCGGCCCGGGTATTTTCAAGAATTGATTTGCGGTCTGGATATTATCAGTTGCGGATAAGAGAGTCAGATATAGAGAAGACTGCCTTTAGCACCAGATATGGGCACTACGAATTCTTGGTGATGCCGTTTGGGCTCACCAATGCCCCTGCGGCGTTCATGGACCTGATGCATAGGGTGTTCCATCCTTATCTAGATCTGTTTGTGGTGATATTTGTAGATGATATTCTTGTTTATTCCCAGTTCGAGGAGGAACATGTTCATCACCTGAGGATTATGTTGCAGACTTTGCGGGAACACCAACTGTATGCCAAATTCAACAAGTGCGAATTTTGGCTATAGGAGGTACATTTTCTCGGGCATGTAATATCAGGTGATGGTATTTCTGTTGACCCAGCTAAAGTAGAGGCAGTGGTCCAGTGGCCGAGACTGAGGTCGGTGACGGAGATTAGAAGCTTTTTGGGCTTGGCAGGTTATTATAGGAGGTTCATTCAAGACTTTGCTAGAATTGCTACTCTGATGACCAAGTTGACCCGGAAGGACATGCCTTTCATTTGGACCGATGAGTGTGAGCAAAGCTTTATGGCGCTGAAGAGATTGCTTACCACTGCTCTAATACTTTTCTTGCCTTCTGGTTCCGGTGGTTTCGTGGTTTGTACAGATGCCTCCAAGGTAGGTTTGGGTGCGGTGTTGATGCAAAATGGCAGGGTGGTAACTTATGCATCCCGCCAGTTGAAGCCGCATGAAAAGAATTATCCCACTCATGATCTTGAGTTGGCCGCAATAATTTTTGCATTAAAGATATGGAGACACTATTTGTATGAGGAGAAATTTAAAATTTTCACTGACCACTAGAGCTTGAAGTATGTGTTCACACAGAAGGATCTTAATCTCAGACAAAGGAGATGGATGGAATATATGAAGGATTACGAGTTCACCTTGTCGTACCAGCCGGGCAAAATGAATGTGGTGGCCGATGCATTGAGCAGGAAGGTCGCAGTTAGTCACTTGATGATGAGAGAGTGGAAGCTGTGGCAGCAGGAACCACTAGAAACTTTTAGGATTAAAGTTCCTCGGGATCGGGGGTCAACTATTTTTGCTAGCTTGACTATCATGCCAGCTATCCGTCGCCAGATGATGGAAGCTCAACGTGTAGACTCCGAGCTACCTCGTGTCTTGTCAATGACCAAGGTGGAGTTTGGTGAAGATGAGGTGGTGAGATTTCGAGGCAGGTTGTATGTCCCAGCTGAAGATCAGGTGAGGAAAGTTATTTTGCAGGAGGGGCATGGTTCTCGTTATGTTGTGCATCCCGGAGCAACCAAGATGTATTGTAATTTGAAGAGGCACTTATGGTGGCCAGGTACAAAGAAGGATATTGCTGAGTTCGTGGCCAAGTGTTTAACATGTCAGCAAGTGAAGGCGGAGCATCAGCGACCATGTGACACTTTGCAACCTTTGGAGATTCCTACATGAAAAATGGGACCATGTGACTACAGATTTTGTGGTCGGTTTACCGGGGACTCAGGGTGGCCATGATGGTATATGGTTGTTGGTTGACAGGTTGACTAAGACTGCCAGGTTGTTGCCAATTAAGGTGAGTTGGGGAGTCCACATATTGGCTAGATTGTGTGTGGAACGGATCATTCCCATGCATGGTATTCTTATTTCTATTGTGTCCGATCGGGACCCCCGTTTCACTTCTGGTTTCTGGAGGAGCTTTCAGAAGGCCTTGGGTACATAGTTAGCTTTTAGTTCAGCTTATCACCCTCAGTCCCGATAGGCAGTCAGAGAGAACTATCCAAACCCTGGAAGATATGTTGAGAGCTTGTTGCCTTGAGTGGCAAGGGTCATGGATTCATCACTTGCCGTTGGTGGAGTTCGCTTACAACAACAGCTATCATTCCAGTCTAGGCATGGCACCTTACGAGGCTTTGTATGGGCGACCGTGTCGTACTCCGCTTGACTGGTTTGAGGTTGGTGAGCGAGTGATGACGGGACCGGAGTTGGTACAACAGTGTGTGGAGGTGGTACGGCTGATCAGGCAAAGATTGCAGGCAACCAAAAAGCCGACAGAAGAGTTATGCGGATCGGCGAAAGCGACCTCTTACCTTTGAGGTGGGAGACCGAATGTTCTTAAAATTCTCCCCTATGAAAGGTGTGATGCGATTCGGCAAGCGTGAGAAGCTGAGTCCCCGTTATATTGGGGCTTTTCTTATTGTGGAGCGTGTTGGCCCCACAGCGTATCGATTGCAGCTACCTCCAGAGATGGATGCGGTGCATGATGTGTTTCATGTGTCGATGTTGCGGAAATACATGCCCGATGATTCTCATGTGTTGGAAGATTCGGTGTGGCCTGAAGTGACGTCGGATCTGTGTATCCCCGAGTACCCCATTCGTATTGAAGATCGGAGTGAACAGCGGTTAAAAGAATAAGGTCATACCTTTAGTTAAGGTGGTCTGGCAGCACCACTCAGGAAATGAGGCAACTTGGGAGCGCGAGGATGAGATGCAACAGCGGTTTCCATATTTGATCGGGTAAGATCTCCCCTTAGACTGTTTGTGCTTTGGTGTAAATTTCGATGACGAAATTTTTGTAAGGAGGGGAGGACTGTAATACCCTGGATTTCGGATTCTCACCTAATAGGCGTCGGATCTAATTTTTTTGCGAATATTTTAAGGACAGCGAATTTTTGAGATATTATTTTAAGAGATTTTTTTGAAGGAAATGTGAGACTTTAATTGAGATTTTGGAATTTATTTGATTAAACTAAATGAAGAATGGGCAAAATTACAATTTTGGTTTATCAGGGGGCTTCTTGCATGAAGAAAAGGGAAAATAACCAAAAAAAGGAAAACCTTAAAACCCTCCCCAAACCCATGATTCAGGGCGCCCCCTCTCTCACGCTTGACACTTCCATCTATCTCCCTCATCCGTTCTCCCCGAAGCTTCCTCCTCTCCCGACTGCAGACAGGGTGCTGCGAGGAGATCCGACCGAGCTACGAAGCGGTGAAGAAGCGATCTCGAAGGTGAGACGACAGTGGTTCGCTTGGTGAGGCCGCATCTCACGCGTGGGATTGGATTTTCCGCGAAGAACCGAGGTAGAATGGCGTGATTTCCGCGATTAAGGTTGGGGGATGGAACTCTCTCACTTCCCATTGCAATTTCCCGTGAATTAGTGTTGTTAATCGTGTGATACAATGGTTTGATCGCCGGAAAAATGGGTGTGACATGGGTTCAAAAAATCTCTTGGTGTGAATATGGAAAATACATGTGATTCATGCCGTTTTTTGAGTTTAAATGAATGTATTTGACGTATGAAAGCATAAAACAGGGTTATTTCTTGTATTTCCCCTCGTTTGAGTCGAGTGGGATGGGATTTAGGACAGTTCGCCCATTCTCGTATTGAAAGACTGAACGCGGCCAGTCTTCCGACCGCATTAAGCCTCTGGAAGAGGCCACGGTGTACCCAGAGACCGCGTCCAAATGTAGAGGGGGCTAGGTCGGTAAGTCTGAACGCAGTGGTCAGGGCGACCGCGTTCAGGATGGACGCGGCCACACGACTGACCGCGTCTCTAATAAATGCGACGCCTACCCCAACCGCGTTCAGCGAGGAGGGTCGACCGACCTCGAGAGGTCTGTCGACCGGTTCCTGAGCAGGAATGCCGCTGGGAAGTCCGGTTGACCAACCCCCCTGATCCGATCGACCGAAACCCCCTGACACAATGCAGGAAATGGCCTTTTCGGCCCCAGAAACTTGGTTTTTCGCCCCGAAACTTAAATAGAGGTATTTTTGGATAAAATAAATAAGTAATTAGTCGTGTAAACTCCGCGAGGGTCGTCTCGCGGTGGGACGTCCGATGACTTGGTTAGAACTTGTAGGTGTATCCCATGGCGGGGAAATGTGAATAGTTTATGGTTCCCGAGATAGCAACCTTGGGCCTTACAACTTAGACTCGTGTTTAGTGGGACGTGCTCGTGTCGAGGACCGGTTACACGTCAATGGTTTCACAACGGGTCCTTACTTGGAGTGACATTTTTCCCACTAGTCGTAGCTTGCCTGGGCATACGTGTGCCGACCCACTTGGAAGTAGTGGAGAGTTAGACCCGAGAGAGACGATTTTAGGCTGGTTTCCGTACGGCCTCCCACTGTGGCGGCTCGAGTCCGGGCCAAGAGGACAACCAGCTAGAGGGCCTGACGTAGCGCAATCAGTCAGTGTGTGCACACATGGTCGGGGACCTCAGACGTGTGCTGACGGGCACGACCCCAACTAGACCCTTGTCTTGTGTTCTGTGTACGGTGTCTCAGTGTTCGCCTAGGGCGTATAGAGAGACACCTGAGGCTGTGGACTAAGTCGTCAGTAGACGCATCCGGCCTTGCTTCTAGTGGGTAGTGCTCCTGTCACTCGAGTGTAGCGACCCTAGTTTCTTATTGTTGTGACTTAGTGATCGGGCGGCCGAGGGTATTCTGTTGTACGGCTCCGACTTGTGGTTTACTATAAATAGCTTTGGTACTCGTGTAATGAAGTTACTTTCCTTTAATTATTAGATGATGTTCTTTTACTATGGTTATTGTTCCGAATTGTTATTTATTGCACCATGTACTTGACGTTGTGATGTGGGGATCTGTGAGACCCCTACTGAGCCGATGAGATGAGACTCACCCCCTTTTGTTTTCAGGTGAGGCGCGGCTTGCACGTTGTGCTTCGGAGGCTTCGCGTAGAGCCAGCGGTCAGTCTTAGCACCAGTTTGCCAGAGGCGGGGTATGCCCCGCGGCCTTGTACCTTTTAATTTACTGCACTTATGAATGGACATGTAGACTCTGGACTGTGTAATTGTTAAATTATATAATTGATTATTTCTCGCATTAATAATGTTAAATATTATTGAGTTGCAATTATTTAGATTCTTATACACTACCACTCCATCCCTTTAACCCTTCCGAGCCCCCGCCTCATGGGTGGCGGGCCAGGATCCAAGAATATAGGGGTCTTTCTCGGTATTAGGATCTTGAGTCGTTACACCATCAGTTCCTGCTGCTCCCGGAGAAGAGGGGTTGCGCTGAAAGAAGTTGCCTCCGGTAAAGGTACTTTTCTCAACTTGCTGTAGGAGGGTGTCGTCAGAAGCCATCATCACTGCCTCTAAGGGCGGCGGAGAAACTCCGACGTCTTCATGGTGGACTGACGGTGTGTGCGTCTGTAAGACCGGCCGACTGGGTCCTTTCTCAGCCGACAACTTCATCCCTAAACCTGCCACAGCCGTCGAAGGAGGAAGCCCCTTCTGGAACAGTGTCTGGACAGCAGCGAACCTCGCCAGCCGGTGGTCAGACGCCCCCCCCCCCCCCCCCCCCCACACTTGCGGCAGGGACGAGCAGTATCGATTCACCCAGAACCGATAGGACGGCTTGGGTCGGAAACGGGTAAGTTCTCCTGCCCATTATCCCGATCTGACCTCTATACCCGCTGGACCGGGCTGCTACTCCACAACGAAAGGCAGCCCGCAACTGTTCTTAGAGGTCCAATTGACTGCCCGCTATTGTTCCCCCTGTCCCGCCCATCCAAAATTTGAATGGAGGGCTGCGGTACTGCCACGTACCCCCACCCCCCACCTTCTCCATCCTGTCAACTGCGAGCTGGTTGCCCTAAGGCCTGTCCGCAACGACCGTCTCTGTGCACCACCGACACCTTCCTCTGCTGCTCCGACAAAGTGTAGACCTGCACCGGGAACAGATCTCCAGCAAGCTCAGCTGTGATGACAGCGGGCACCACCTGAGGTCCGGTCACCCATACCTCGGCTTCCAGCGTTGTTAGCCTCCCCTCATCCGTGAAGCAGACGGAGCCCAACTCCAGCTTCTCGAAGCGCCTGACCAGCGTCTCGATGCCGGCCTCATCACACAGGATGAGGGGCACACTGACAAGTCGAACCCTGGTTCACCACACCCTCGGGTCAGGGAAGGCACCCATCTGAGGGGACCAACTCTTCAAGCGAAACAACGTGCCCTCCGCCACCGCAAAACTAGTCAGTCTAGTCTTCACCCAGGCTGTTGCTTCTTCCTCACACTGGGCCACTGCTAAAAACCCCTTACAGCTGGTCTAAACCACCTCCAAGCCATCTCTCTTGTTCACCCCACAGTCCAGCACCACCTTCACCCGTATCGCGTCAGCTTCCCCTTCCACCAACTCCACCTTCAAACATCTCCTAACCCAGCGAAGCCTCCCCTGCACCACCTCCGGCGGCATGGGGTTCACCTCTAGACAGGACTTCCCTCCCATCACCTGCAACCTGCAGGGTGGGTTGTTGCAAAGGACATCTGCGAACGAGCGGCCGGGGTGCACCAAAGTTCCGTTGCTCGCAGCTGAAGCCAGAGTTCTGCAGAAACGCTGCAGATGGCCCCATCCTCCACACCTGTAGCAAACCTTCCCCCCGAGAGGGATCCCACTCACTGTAGAGCCCCCCGTCATGCTCCGGCTGGACATTGCCCTGAGAGGCCTCTGGTTTACACTGGATGGACCTCCCCACGGCATGCCCTTCCCCAGCGCTTCTTGCTGTAGAAAGGTTAGAGAGAAACTTAGCTATCACGAGTGTCAGTGGTCTTTTTGCATAATATTGACATTTTTAATGATACGTGTGCAAATACAAATGTTGGAATGATATATGCGCAACTTTCATTTTCACAATGGTTTATATGCAAAAGCCCCTAAAGAAAATAAAGGAATCTCCTAATTCCAAGATCAATGATCTATATGTTAAAATGAACAGCAGAAAAGGAAACCTCCAGATGCCACTTTTATGATGTAGGTTTTCTGAAGTAGACAACAACATTGTAAAAATATCATAAAATTCATGTAACATCAACATTGAGCAGCAAAATATTAATAATTTTTCTAACCTGGTCTAGAACTGTTCGAATATCTCTACCCTTCTCAATTGTATCATGATGTATCCATCTTGCCAGGCGCACATCAGCATCTGTACAGGAAATTATTTATCAGGAAATGGATGTGTAAGAGATAAATTTTAAACAAAGTGAACTTGTGAGAACATCTAAAATTGGCTTAGCTTTTCTTAAGTCATAAATGTAGACTATCATGAAAACTAAGCATTCTCCAAGTTTAATGGACATGAAGGACATCAAAAGAGTCATGCATTAAGATGATGCCCAAAAAAACCGGTATCCAAAAAACAAGAAAAAAGGAGAAATGGAAGTGGAAAACTACTGGGTAACAAAAGAAAAGATGGATTACACAAGTTATAGAAATGGAGATACAGTGCAAAACACGATACTAAAATTGTAGGCAGTAGAAGGTCAAATTGTCACTGCCACATCCAACTCCATATTTGAAGTATAAAGCACATAGAAGGATATCAAGGAAGGAAAACATTGGGAAAATGTTGCATAAGAGTACATGAACGTTTCAAGAGAAACAAATGAACGACCCCCTGCCCATGGGGCTATGCTGAGAGAACCACCAGCCCCTCTCCCCCTGCCCTTGCTTCCACAACAGGCATCCCACCGACTCCCCACATCTCCACACCAAACTTCCACAACTGCATTTAATTTTTTTTCTGTCATTTATTTCAACATCTACGGGTGGAGAGAGGGCTCTCCATGTATCACACCATAAATACAGCATGCCCTTGTTCATAAATGTCAGTGCTACCATATTCAAATGAATGGAAAGAAAACGGAGCACTGGAAGAGACCTTCAACAAGGAATTGTGACAACTAACAAAACCCTCATGCACAATCCTCCCCAGAAAAAAGAAAAGAAGAAAATATTGGCAATCAAAATACTCCAACACAAAAAAAACAAGTATTCTGAAAGAGGATGGGGCCAGCACTCTTGCAGTTATGGGGATCCAAATAGTAGACATATGCATACCATGTTTACTATGATACTGCCATAGCATCAATCTGTGCCTTCAATATTGTAGATTGTGAGAAATGGCAAATAATCCACTAACATAAGATATAGATACTAACAAAAGGAAAGCCACATTTTATATACACATGCAAAGATGCTTCAATAAATGACTCGCCAGACAATTAAGCACATTAGTCTCATTTAATCCACAACCATCAATGATGTGAAATTAAAAAAGGATCAAGGATGTGAAATTAAAAAAAAGGATGAAAGCCCACTTTTGCCCAATGCTACTGAAAATGAAGAACTAAAAAGTTATAAATTAAACAACAAGCAGTTATACAAATTAAATGTGGAACACACAAAAGTAGACCTGTGTCAACAAAGATCTTCATGTTCATAGTTTCCCGGACCCTCAGATCATGGAACACTAATATTCCTTCCAGAATGATGACATCCGAGGGATTGACCTGATGGATCCAAATAGTCAGCATCGCTACATATATGAGGTAGCTGATGAAATAAATGAAGAGAAAAATCAAGATGAGGGAAAAGAGAATACAGATCTCTAGACACTCTAGGGAACTAAAGGAGCAGCTGCTACAAGAATGCAACTCTGTAGCCTGCTATTCGTTTTATAGCAATCAAAATGACTTTATAGATTCGTTTTAGTACTTTATCATTTTAACAACTATATATATATATATATTGATGAATATTAGGTGTTGTCAAAAGGTAAAGGTGTTAAATGTATAATGCAAGTTGAAAAAAATTAAAAAAAAATAAAGACCTAAAGAACAACTGAAGCCACATGAGACCATCTACTATGCTTCATCTTCAACATGTTGCCACAACAAATTGACTAGAATATGAAACCCCAACAGGCATATATTGGGATGACATATTTGCCATAAAACTTAGAGAATAATGGCAATGAATGTCCATTTCAAGGAGAATGAAGAAAAATCCACAAAGGAAAATAAAATCAGAGAAGTCTAATATTGTCACAGACCAACTTGCATAAGAATTATCATCACCATCTGAAGTCACCTTTCTTGCAGGCAGGACACTCCTATGAGTCTTGAAATCATAGTTGGGAACATTGACAGCCTGCCCAATCTTTAAGCTCTCCATACAAGCAAGGAGCTGCTCAGTGTCAAAAGCATCTGAAACAGCTATCAGATATCATTAAAGGAATCAAAACATTGGTAATGTAAAATTGACAAGAAGTCTCAGAATTTTGAATATTTATCTAGCAGCCTTCTAACTACAGCAGAACATTTCATTTCAGCAGTGGCTCTTGGCTGAAACCATTCGAATATGTTAAGGTATGAGGTTCTTATGAGGTCTTCTATTCTTCATTTCTTACCAGGCTTTTTCACTCGTGAAAACTTGCCAGAACTCCAATAGAAATGCATAAGCACACTCACATATGGCGTGTTGCAATCATATAAGGTTGAAAAGAGCTCATAAAGTAATATTAATTGAAGGTAATAAAGTGCCAATGGAATTATGGAATGCAACATGAACATTGATCCTGAGATGAACCGTGTATTTAATAAAATACACAGATGGAAACAAAGCATGATCATTGTTTGCAGGGTTTCTTTCCTTTATGGACTTCATTTATGGAAGCCAAATATGGCCTTTGGCATTCAAGCCAAGGTTTGCAAAACCAGTTCTGGTTCCAATTCCGGTGTTCCCCTCAAATGTGAAAATAGCTGCACATTAAGTTTATAAAAATTTAAACCCTAATCTCAAGTATACATAAACTCTAAGTCTCTAATCTCACTCAATCTCATTAGATTTTAGTCTCTAATGACTTAAGTTTTTATAATCATTAAGATTATTGGTTGAATTTGTAAATTAATCTTTTTGGGGGAAAAAACTCATCTTTATTTTCTTTAAAGGACCAGCCAGTCTGGTACCAGAACCAGATGAACTGGACTGGTTCTGATACTGGACTGGTAACCTCTAGTACCGGTATAAAACCGGCCGATACGGTATGTACCGGCCGTTTCTGCATACCAAGGATTCAAGCATCAAGTTCTACAACCTTTGCAGTAGGCATAGTGTTGAACCGCGCAAATTTACAACATTTTTTGATATTTCAAAATAATTTTCAGAAATTATTAAGTTTATTATGTGATGGTTAAACGATATAAAATCATCACCCCCGGGATTCCGTCGGCCGGGGTTATTCACATAAATCCTACGTGTTTCATGCACGTGAATTTTATCAAACAGTTTGTGGGCGGCATAAAGCCATGTTCCCACGTAGCAAATCAACAACAAATAAATTAATCCAGTCCTTTTGGACCGACCTTGGTGTCCAGGAAAATGTTCCCTACGCTGCAACAAGACCAGACAGTAGGGTGTCTTCAAAAGGAAACAAACAGAAATCCTCTACGTGCTGCAACCCCGGACTCCCAGTAGTAAAAAATTCCTTGAAAAGGGGTGGTCAGGGGGTGGGGGGAGAGCTTTCATAGTTTTTAAAGGGGTCTCTCTCTCTCCTGGGCTCACGCAAGGGGGGATGTGGAGTTCCGTTGCCAGCTACCGGAGGGACCCCCTCCAGTTGCGCAAGCACCAGAGGAGCTCCCTCCGGTTGGTCCGGTTGCATAGCCACCGGAGGAGGCCCCTCCAGCTGCGCACAGTACCGGAGGGACTCCCTCCGGTTGTCTAGCACCGGAGGAACTCCCTCCGGCATGGTTGGCAGTTTCGGCCGAACGGTTTGGTTTCGGCCTTACCCGATACGAAAACCCACTTGATCACTGTAGCCTCCCGAAACGGTTTAAGTGTATCGGTTTCGGCCCGAAACCGTCCAGTTTCGGGCGAAACTCACGTGAAGTTGTACACCCCCCCCCCCCGATCGGGTGTTTTCGGCCGAAACCCTCCCGAAACCGATGTTGCCTACCGCTGCTTGCCGCGGCTGCTGCCTGCCCTGCCGCTACTGCGGCTGCTGCGAGGACTGCTGCTGCGCGCACGCGCCCTCCTGCTGGCTGCTGCTGCGAGGCCGCGCATCCACCATCCACCTGCCACTGCCAGCCCCTGCCCGGGCCAGACAGAGCCGGCCAGCGACCAGCCTCAGGCCACGCCAGGGGCCCTTGCCCGGTCCACAGCAGAACCGTCCGACCTCAGCACAGCCACTGCGGAGGTAAATTTGGTGGAGATAAATTTAAAGTTTTTTATGTTTTGTGTTTTTTTGGTTGAGTTGTTGAAAAAAAAATTGTTGTAGGTTAAATGTTGTATTGTAGGTTAATTTAAAACCAAGATTAACTTTTTAACACATCTAATTAAACCCTAATTAGAAGTTTAAATTTGGGACTTTTCTTTAATTAGGTTTAGTAAGGGTCAATTAGGGCTCAATTAAGTTTCATTGACTAATTTGAAGCGGGAACATGCTGGTAATTAATTCATTCGAAGGGTGATTATGGGTTAATTGTTAATTAAGGGTTAATTAGTTCATAAAAATTGGGACTTTTGTCTAAATCGGTTTGCTTAGGCTCAATTGAAGCTCAATTAAGCTCATTGAAGATTTTGGGATGGGATCATATTGGTAATTGATTTTTTGCAAGGGTGATTAAGGGTTAATTAGTTCATAAAATTTGGGGCTTTTGTCTAATTCGGTTTGCTTAGGCTCAATTGAAGCTCAATTAAGCTTCATTGAAGATTTTGGGGTGGGATCATGTTGGTAATTGATTTTTTGCAAGAGTGATTAAGGGTGAATTACTAATTAAGGGTTAATTTTTTTATTGTACTTACAACTTTTTGTGTATGAATGTTTTAATGCAGCATCATGCCTAGACGTCAACAAACACAGGAGCAGCAAGGGCAGGAGGATCCGGGGTGGGCCCACCTATCCTTGGTTGATGCTAAGAGAAGAAAGGTGAAATACAATTATTGTGGTAGGGAGCTACATGGCGGAATTACCAGAGGAAAGCAATATTTGGTAGAGGTAAGAGGAGAGGTGAGACAATGTGACCACTGTCCCCGACAGGTGCGAGAAGAGATGTGACAGTGCCTTCTGGGGAAAAAGGAGAGGGTGCAACAAAGGGCTGAGGATGAGGCTGAAATTTCTGAGGAGATTTCTGACAGAAGGGTTAGGAGGGATGATGATGAGGAAGGCACTGAGGATTCTGATCCAGAGCTGACTAAAGCAAGGGAGCGTGAACAAGCCGCTCAAAGGAAAGGAAGGGACCCATGGGTTCATGGACCTATGAGAGTACAGTTGCACGACGTCCTGACATTGGTGCTGCCCCACATACGCAGGGAAGAGGTCTCATGGACAGCTATCTCCACAGAAGGTCCCAAGCTACACAACCTAAAATCAAGTCTGCATTGAGAGGGGTCAAAAAATCAGCAGAAGTTGCAGGGCATGCATTTAAAAGTATCTGCAAATGATTTTTTCATGCAGGTGTCCCTACACATGCAGCTTCAAGTGAACATTTTCAACCTATGATAGATGCCATAGCAGATGCTGGCCCTGGCTTGAAGGCCCCCTCACGTCGAGACATATACGGGCGTGGCCTTGAGGGAGAGATTGAGGAGCTCCATGATTGGGTGGAAAGCTTCAGGCATATATGGGTGGAGAGAGGATGCACCATCATGTGTGATGGTTGACTGGTACCACGAAGAAGTCCATGATAAACTTTTTGATTTATTACATCGAAGGTACAGTATTTGTGAAATCAGTTGATGCATCAAATTATGAAAAGAATGCAAATTATTTGTTTCATTTGATGGATGACATGGTAGAACAAATTGGAGAGAAGAATGTTGTGCAAGTGGTGACTGATAATGAAGCTAGTTACAAGGCTGCAGGGAAGAAATTGATGCAGAAGCGCAGTCATTTATATTGGCTCCCATGTGCAACACATTGTCTGGATCTGATGCTTGAAGACATAGGGAAGGAAAAGCATATGAAGAAGACAATTGACAAGGCACAAAAAGTCACACAGTATATTGTCTCCCCGGTGCAGGGACGAGACGTCTTAAAGGCATGCCCATCATCCTCAGTCGCCCTTCTTTTCTTGGAGGAAGCTAAACGACTCTTCCTCTTAGAGGTGCCAGAGATGGTAGCAACGGTGATAAAACTCACTGCAAAAAGCAAAAAAGGAAAAAAAAATTAACAAGCACAGCAAAATGGAGGTCAGTAAAGGAAATGAACCACGATTTGAAGAAAGAAAGCTCAATTGATGGATACATATCGGCAAGGGCAGAAGAAAATTTAGGTTGCAATACCACCTGCTCAGGTTGGAGGCCTACGACCTTACTCGCTTGCTCCACAGTGTCCCAGATATCTTGCAAAGTCATCCCATACTCGATCAACGAAATGTACTCAAAGGGGCCAGTGCACAGGATGACATTCATCAAATATTTCTGCCATCGTGGCCAAAGATCATTATTGAAGCCCTCTGGAGCAAGCTCTATCGCCTTGGAAGTATTCGGAGGATAGCCACAATCTGATAAGAAGTGCTCCCACCACGAGTGAACTTTCCAGGACACCACTGACTCGTCTTTTTCTGAAGAAGTGTCAACTGGGCACTTCAAAGGCTTGATCGCACCTAAATAAGGACCCCAATTTATCGAGATGGGTCCATTTTCAGCCTCCCATTTTGTACGAAACTCGCGAACCTCTTTGACAATGTACAGAAATTAGGCATAGAGGAAAGACTGATCAATTATGAGAGGAGGTAGATCCTTTCTCTTCAAACGAGCCTCCTCGACCTGCTTCAACTTTTGCAAAGGCTGCCTAACACACTACTATGTTTAAACCACCAACGTGCATAGTACATATCAATGACGCCAACCCTTTTTCTATTTGGCAAGGCACAACCTGGTTCCGGCTCCCTCCTAAAGAAGTAATCTCACCAGCTGGTTGCAACTAAGTGGGTATCATGATGCTTGTATAACCTCCCCTCTAATGGAAAATCAGCATTGGGAGGAATTGACTAGTCATATTCAAAGTTCCACGCAAAGCGGTGCGGGTAGTAAGGCTCCAGAAAGGTGGCAGTCCCTTTGCGAAAGACAAGGACACTCAATCTGATGCAGCAATGCCAATCTTCATAAAAGGAATGGTCAGGGCTGAGTGGTGAGGAAGATGATAAGTAGTGCCGCTCGAACCCTCAATGTTGTACAGCCTGAAATCATATGAACTACCTACAAAATCCGGGCCCTCTCACCCCTCATTGGGAAGAAAAGCAAGAGCCTTCCGAGCACCAGTCAAATGATCCAGCGGACTCTGATTCAGGCGATTGCGAAAAAGAAAGATCAACAGAGCTACTGGGTTCCCCAAATCAATATGTTGGCATAGCCCGAGAAGCAACAAACTGGCCTAGGCACTCAAGTAATGGGTAGCCATGGACACACTAAGCCATGGTAAATATTTGCCAGAGCAGCAGGATCAATAGAAAGCCCCTGACCATCAGCTAGAAGGCAAGCCGGGTATATCAACTCAGGCCGCACTAGACCCTCCTCGCCATGTGGCATGACAAAAGAAGCGAGCCAATAAACGAAATACGCTGCTAAATAAATCTTGTCTGGCAAATTACAGGGATTCCACCCCTCATTATCGAGCGCAGGCAAGTATTGCTTATTCTTCTGCAGTTTCAAAAGGAGCTGGTAATAATGACATAGAGGCCTATCGTCCTCGGCAAAACCCTCATAAAAACAGAATGGTCCATTATAAAAATGGCGAATCTAGGCGTTGAGACTAACCCTCACAATATTGGTAGAAACAGATAGAGTTTTGTCCTTCCTAGCTCAGGCCAAATCTCTTCAAACTTTCATCAAATATCGAAAACTTAAAGGCAATCGATATTGTATAGTACCAGTAGAATAATCTATGTGCAGATCATCAAGTGTTACCTCTTTGTAGGGGCGCCTAGAAATGGGGAGACCAGAAATTCTGTGAAAACTCTATAAATCAATAGTCGTTTCGCTCTCCACAGTGGCCGAGGTATTCCATCGACGATTGAATCTCTCGGTCAAAGCTTGAAGCAAGCCCATATAGCAAGGGTACCCATAAAGGGCGGTTGTCACTGCATGACGGATGCCTAGGTGATCCAAAATCTCCTGGTAATGATGTAATATCCCCATCAGTCATTCCTTGGCTCCTCGATAAAATCGATAAGAAGAAATCACTGACCATCTCCCATACCAACTCGGGACAGAACCACTCGTCATCTTGTCAAGAAAACACAATTTATCATACCCCTTGGTGGCAAACTGTGAGCCGGATGGCATCAAAAGCAAACCGAAAACTGGAGCTGGACCTGACTTGTGTTGACCAAATAATTCCCATATAGCCGACGTCATTGTTCGTGCTTTTGTGTGACAAGTGACATCAGTATTGAAAAAACCCAACTGTACAGCCACTGGAAATTGAACCTGGCATGCATAGCTTGGCACGAAACTGGAATAAGAAAAGGCACATGTACCAAATATGTTGTCTCGCCCCGCCAAAATGGCCCTCTCAAGTTGACGTCGTTCAACCAGCAGAGTCGGATCGTCCTCATCTATATCCTCGGGGACAAAGTGCTAAATGAATGGAAATAGATGCTCATCAAACGGAAAGTGGCTTGGATAATCACCAATACGTTGGAACTGGTAGAGGCCTCTGTGCTTCACAATTAGAGGTTGGTCGACCTCTCCACCCTCTAAAGTGTCCTCAGGAAGCGGACCCTTAACAATGACAATTAGTCCTCGATCAAGAGAAAATAAATACTCCTTGGTGACTCTTGGAGGACCCAACGGAGGCATCAACTTCTTTGTTAAGGTAGGGGTCGTGTCTATGTCCCTGTCGGTGGTTCCCCGAGCACGACTCTCTCTGGCACAAGACATGTTGTTCATCTATAAAATGAAGAAAAAAATAATTAATATATGCAAGAAAGTAAGGAAAGTCATAAAGGCTGCAAACCGTCAAGGCATCAAGCCGTGGAAGCTAACAAAATTAAGAGGGTGCATGGGCGCAGCCTGCCGTCACCTTCGGCTCCGGCGGACATCCCGTGGAGGACATTTACGCAAATTTATAATATTTTCTGATATTTCAAAATAATTTTCAGAAATTATTAAGTTTATTATGTGATGGTTAAATGATATAAAATCATCACCCCTGGGATTCCGACGGGCGGGGTTATTTACATAAACCCTACGTATTTTCATGCATGTGAATTTTATCAAACAGTTTGTGGGCGACATAAAACCACATTCCCACGTAGCAAATCAACAACAAATAAGTTAATCCGGTCCTTTAGGACCGACCTTGGTGTCCAAGAAAACGTTCCCTACGCTGTAACAAGATCAGACAACAAGGCGTCTTCAAAAGAAAACAAACAGAAATCCTCCACATGCTGCAACCTCGGACTCCCAGTGGTAAAAAAATCCTTGAAAAGGGTTGGTCAAGGTGGGGAAGGGGGGCGCCTTTTATAGTTTTTAAAGATGCCTCTCTCTCTCCTGGGTTAGCGGAAGGGGGGAAGTTCCCTCCAGTTGCGCAAGCACCGGAGGAGCTCCCTCCGGCTACGTAGTGACCGGAGGAGCTCCCCCCAATTGCATAAGCACCGGAGGGAGCCCCCTCTGGTTGCATAGCCACCGGAGAAGGTCCCTCCGGCTGCGCACTGTATCGGAGGGACTGCCTTCGGTTGTCTTCCGATAACGCGCAGGCGGAGGGGGATCCCTCTGGTCCTCTCTTCCACACAAACAAACAAAAAAAAAGAAGAAAGGGAATCCTTACCTCCCCCCTCACCTTTCACCGGAGGCACACCAAGGAAATTCACTAGAGGGAGAGCCCTCCTCTTCAAGCCTCAAACTCTTATAAAAGGAGAGGCCGGCCAAGGAAGGAAGGAGAGACTTGAAGAAGACTTCACTTGGAGTAAGAAGAGCTTGAAGCTTATAGCGTTAAGAGTTTTTTTTGAAGTCTTTTGAAGCTCTGCGCAGAAGTCCTTTGGAGCGCCCTGTTAAAGACTTGAAAATTGTCCAAGTTTGATAAATTGTGCAAAAACCCTCATATTAGGATATGTTTACAAAAATACCCCCGACATGAGGAAAACTTCTTGTATTTGTTATGACTTATGAATGAGATGAAAAAAATCATGTAAAGCCCAGAGATATTAAAGTTATGGGAATTTGATGTCAAATTATGGAAAAAAACCTTGCAAAAATCAGAAAAAAGACAGTTTTACCCTAAAGCTTTGTAAAATTGCATGGAAACCCATGTAATTCAGAAACAAATCTGAAAATTCCGAAATTCATGGAAAAGGTTCAAGTTTGCAGAAATGTTCCTCAAAATTAGAGAAAATTCCTTGTTTTTTTCAGAATACCAAAAATTGTAGTTTTACCTCGGACCTTTGCAAAATTGCATAAGTCCCCAGAAAAACGTAAGAAAGTTCAAAAATTTTGAAAAGTTGCACAAGAATGTCCTGATTGTGCTAAAATTGCAATTTTACCCTTATCTATGGGAAATATATGGATAAACCCTAGATGAGGAAAAATTGCAAATAAACTCTTGCTTGAAAAAATATTACAAATATACCCTCGTCTTAGGACATGGAAGTCCCTTTTGGATCAAACTCTCAATATCACAATGAATATTGTAGAGGTTAAGGGGATCTTTGACAGTTAATCAAACGTGTTCGGACTTGTACCGACGACAATCGGTGGGGAAAAGTCCAGCACATTAACCCTAAATCATCTATTAAATATGAAACGCGGAAGTAATATGCGTGCTAATTAATTACCTAAAATATGTGTATATTTATCCAACAAATGGATACCTAATAATTATTATTTTTTTAATTTTTCCGCGTGCGAAACACATAGTAAACTGGATGAAAGACGATGGTTCCTTTATATCTTCAACGATCAGATTATCCCACACCTCCATCTAAGATAAAATCATATGTTAATCCAACTAAAAATCTTCCTTCCTTATCCCACCTCCACCACCATTTATCAACCTTATTGGCTTTCGGTGCAAAGTCTAGGGGGAAGGACAAGAGCTCCTAGAGTTGATCAATCTCCTCCACCTAGAAACCCACTCAAGGTGAAAGTGTTAATTTGGAGGATTTCATAGGGTAGGCTACCTACATGTGATAGATTGGCCAGATTCATGACAGATATACCCAGGGTGTGTGCTCTTTGTGGGGACAAAGAAGAGTCATTGGACCACCTATTTGTAGGATGCACATTCTCTCAGGAAATATGGAATGAGGTTTTGAGCAGATTCCCAGGTGCAGGGACGAGCCAAGATAGTATTCATACCCTCATTCGGCTATGGCACAGGAGGTGGCAGACCAAGGGTGACCGTCACATTTGGTGGCTCATCCTACATGCTACCCTATGGACTATTTAGGAAGAAAAAAATAACAGGATCTTCAGAAGGGAAGCAAGAGCTGTAGACAGGGTTGTAACTTTTATATTGTAGAGGGTGAGAGAATGGGCTTTGACTTATTGTAATGTGAACACACAAAATTCCTCCTTTTGGCTGTTGGGGGGTTACGGGGTACCACACCGCCTTGGCATGGCCTTTTTTGTACATGGATCTTTGAGAGCTCGCAGACCACACTTGTATATCCTTTCTTTTCTTTTAATAATTCATGGTACCAACAACTTTCAAAAAAAGGATCAGATTATCCCAAATTGAACATATTCTTTTTGTAAATTTGAAGAAACAAATGCAATAGTATTTAAAGCATGCTTCTTGTTTCTTTTTCTTGTTTTTTGTCTATGAGCCATATATCTGTTAGTTTCATATAAATCAGTGATGTCATAGACCTAGCATTCTAAGCTTCATCTTTTTTGTTTATTTAACTAATCATAATTATTTTGTTTAATTATAATCTTATTTTTGTTACATATTATCTGACTTATTTCCATGTTATTTTGAGCTTTATATCTTTTACCACTTTTAAAATTTCTTGGTCACCTTTTTAGTTAGTTCCAAGATCTGCTCTCTCTCTCTCTCTTGTTTATCAACTTGACATGCTTCATTTTTTTTTTATGCTTAGCCTCTCAAGCACCTTTGCATAATATGATAGATTTGATGAGTAATTGTATAACCGACCAACTAGCTACCTCAAACCTATTATCTAGCAAACCCTGTAAACAGCGGGTCCTCCCACACACTGCCAATTAGTATAGCCAAGTTAATGGCGTAAAAAAAGTGGGCTGGGCTCCAAGCTAGTGCACAGTCGGAGGATTTTTCTCGTCTTTAGAAACATTGACCACAAAACCTACTCAACAGCATATTGATAGGATGAGCTTGGATGACACATGGCCACACATGGTTCCTTACATCAAATGCATATATGCTATTGCTTTTAAAAAATATTAAAAACTATTACCTATAATTTACTAGTAATAGAAATTACCGGGGTGATCAAAATTATATTCGCTAACATGGCTTAACTCCTCTTCACTTAAACTGTGATAGAAGGAATCCTGCAATAACATGAATACAATGCCTCAGTTTCAAATTCATTAGATGATTACATTGAAATAAACTAAAATACTTTATAATAGATAGTGTTTACCGTTTCTTTTGGTTGCTTTTTTGTTTTCAACAAGAAAAAAAAAGATAACCATAAATATACTATACTAGTAAGACATCAAGAAAGCAAATATCCATCTCTGGTGAACTCGATATTCAACAAGTTACTTTCTCATTTAATCAAAAATTTCAGAATACTAAAAGACACAATAGAAGAATATGATCCCAGTTATTTTTCAAAACAAATTTCATTAGCATCAAGTTGAAACTGACACTACTGCGAAAGTTACATGAGACAACCACTGACAAGCTAGACATAAATTACCATATAATAGTTCATATAATAAACATACAGAAATTTGTAGTAGAGTTATCAAGTGAAATGCTTTTAAAATATATTGATAATAACATGGAATGCCTAAGAGCTTTCCGGCACTAATGAATTAGATTTTAAAAAAGACAGTTTACATGAAATACTCTAATCACCTAAAGGGTAAGAATGTAGGAATTGTTTAGGTAACGAGTTTACATAAAAGATCAAATCAATTTTGTTAACAAGTTAGGAAAATATAAGTAAATTGACCACAGAGAAAGTGATAGATCCTAGACACGGAAGTAAGTTATTTGTAGCCATACATTGGGCTCGAAAGACTGCACTATGAAATAGTTTAAATCATGGTACGTTTCCTAGTCCTACTTGGATTAAGAGTGCATATAGTTCTAGTTCTATTTGGAAGAGTCATGTTGTTTAACACGCGGTAATTAACGGGTGAAATAGATTAAATAAAAGGAGAGAATGTTAGGGAATCAATTGTTTGAAGTCCCTTAATTGAACATTTATGCACATTTGTTAGCCATTTGGATGGTGTGTGCAATGTTAATCCCGCTAGTTAGGTTTATCACACGATTTAGGGTTCAGGTACTAAACTATTCTCCACTGACCGCAGTCAGTCTGTCAGTGTTTATTTATATCGGCATGAGGTTCGAATACCTTTGTTTAACTACCAAAGAAATCACTAGCCTTTACAATACCAATCGTGATATTAAGGATGTATTTACATTTGCAATAACAAACACCCATGAAGGGGTAAGGACATTTATGTAATTTGGCCTAAGGGTAGGATAGATCTAGAGGGATAGGAATAGGTTTACAACCTAAGTAAGAAATTAGGAACGGGCTAAGGGTCCATTCACAGTTTAGCTAGGTCCAAGGGTTTTATTGTAATTTGGCATGAGCAGGGGAAATCTTACAATTTTATAATAGTTCAGGGTTTATCTACCGTTTATCACTGGCTAGGACTTGGTTGCAGTTTGATACTAGCTAAGGCTCAGTATTGGCCCCTTTTTTTGTTCCGACTGATTAATTTAGAACTGATCTCCATTAGACTTTCGGACGGTCACCGAAGAATTAATTCCAGACTTCATCGCAACGGTGTTGTCAGATCATCGAGATGATCGCCATTGGACCGTCAGATGAAGGTCATGAGTCAATCTTCATGAAGCGAGAACATGTGTACAAGACGCCCGTATAAGGGAGGGAGGGATGTTTACACAATTTACAAAAGGTTCAGGGTATTTTTGTAAATTGTGGGCATTTTTTTATAAAATACAAGGCATTCCAACAATTACAGAAGTTTATAGGACTTTTCTGTAAAATACAGATTTTTTTGACAAATTGTAGACTTTACAAGACATGCGACAGCAATGAAGGGACATATCTACAATTTCTAAAAATTAGAGGATATTTCTGCGATTTTATATCATTATAGGGGTATTATTGTAATTTTAGGAGGCACTTTCATAATTTTTGATTAATTCAAAAAGTACTTTCCCTTAAAATACAAAAAATACATTATAAATGCACAAGGGCATAACCACCATCCCACGGGTATTTTTATAAACATACTCTTAAAGCACAAAACACAAAGGCACGAGTGTTCACGAGAGCTCCAAGTTTTCTTCGTAGTCCGTTCTTCTTTGGGTGCCCCCCCAAGGGGTATTTATAGGCCAAATAGGCTTAATCGGACAAGATAAGGGGTTTTGGGGCTTACCCAGGCTGGATGGGCTCCCTTGAGAGCTTACCCAGACCGGGCAAGCACCCACGGGTGCATCCCCCCTAGTCCAGATAGTTGTAAGGTCCCCACCATGCCCAGACAAGGTCGTAGAGGGCCTATCTAGTCCGGACAAGGTCGCGCGGCCCCTCCCTAACCCGGATCGGATAGACCTCCCGCGGGAGGCCATCCGGCCCAAACAAGCCCTGCGAGGCATGTCCGATCTGGGTGGGCTCCCGCAGAGCCTTACCTAGACCGGATAGGCTCTGGCTTTGTACCATTGTTTTGTCGTCATAGAATGAATTTAATTTTTTATTTATGTCAATTTATTCGAGATAAATAACGGGCTCAACAAATGTCCCCCACGGGATCTTTGTGTACTCCCGAATCTGGTTGGCATTATAAGAGTTTTTTGTTTTTTTTGTTATTATTGGCATTTCTCAACTGAATTCCATCCTTTGCTTTTTGCAGTCTCTTTTTCTTTGTCATGGCTCGCTTCGGTGGGGACCACCGCATACGAGACTTGATGGCCCGGGGCTCAGAGCGAGAACATTCTGTCACTCAGACTGGGAGGTCTATGCCAACACTTGATCCACCCACGATCACCCTGGAGAACTTGGACTCGGTGGATCGTGGTTTGACACCGATGGCTGAGGGTCCGACTACGGAGGGGGCCCGGAAGAAGGTGTTGTTGACATATCAAGGATCTTCAAGGAAAATGGAATTTACATATATGATTGTTTCGAATAATATCCTCACCATTTTCCTCTGATCGCTATCTATTCTGTTTATCCAGAGCTTCGTTCCCTTGGGAATGGAAGCCAATGACCCATTTTTACTAGATGAACGACGTCGCCTTGAGAGAGCTACTTTGTTGGGATGGGATAGCATGTTGGATACTTGTATTTTATCTTATCCAAGCTTTCCCAAAGATTGTGTGAGGCAGGCATAATACCGTGATAAGCAGACTCTGGGTTTTTTTAGTGACTTTGAGAAATTCAAAATTTGGAGGGTGTCTTTATCGCCAATGACCTATGAATTGTACTGACGAAATTGCAATTGATGGAATGACTTTGGCCGCCTCTGAGGTACAGTTTGCTAAACATGGATATGACCATGAATGCTTGATTGATCATAGTTTGTCACTCAAGATCCCAAGCTGGTATGGTAAGTGGTCGGTGATTCCCTCTCACAGGTTCTGTCTGGGAGCCACTGAATGGCTCATTGGTATTCTTCACTTCTACAGGGCAGTTTTGACAAAGGCAGAAATTCATCATGCGATGACCGCAGCAGTATACTAATATCCTTGCCATATCGGGCTTCTGCAAGCATTGACAGAGAAGTCAATCATCGCTTTAACACATTTGTCACTGCAGAGGGCGAAACCACCCTGGATTTATGGGCCTTTCATGGGATTTCTAGTCTACCCGTCTATGGCCGTGCCTACGACGAAGTATGTCTTGATGATCTGCATTGTAGTCACTCACATGGTGATGGGAGATATTGTATTCCTTACTGCTACCGGTTCCTAATGAAGACCTAGAGGGATTTGTCCCGTACAGGCAAGAAAAAAGCTTCACACACACCACGGGTGACCTTGATACTTTGGGTTCGACATTTTTACAATGGCCCCTTCTGCTTCTTTGAAGATTTTGCAAAGCCAGGCAAACCCTTGAATCAATATACTGAAAAAAAGGTGAAATTTCGCAAACATGCCTGCCATTTGTATGCTTCATCGCCGGGGTGGAATTTCACAAACAGTGCGCTTAGGTAAAAAAGGACTACCCCTCAGTGAAAACTCGCAAAGACGCACTGGAAAAAGTTAAAGGGGGTTAGTTTCGATGAAAACCCGAAAGGGCGGTGGAACTAGTAATGTAAGAATAAAAAAAGAAGAAGAAAAGAAAGAGAAAAGGTGGATGAGGAGAGATAAAGATAACAATTTCCACTCAACTCGATCTTTCTTTCATTCATCATCAGAAAAAGAGTCGGAGACAAGCCCTCAGAGTAACCAGGGATGAATGTTGAACAAGTCACAAAAAGTCGTCAACTGGATGTCTAGTCGGCTATATGTAGAAAAAATGATGTCAACTATACAAGTATGGTGTTGTCTACTACATGCAAGCAAAGTCAAATGCTAAACAAATTCGGCTAAGTCTTGGTAATGCAAAAAGAAAAAAGGAAAAGCTCGTCAGGGTTTGAGTTCGCTCTTCTCCAACCTAGCAATATGAGCCCCTCTCAAAAGGATCTCCTCTTGAAGCATGACAAATTCATGTGAGAGGACCACCGCCTCAACCGTTGCCCGACATCCCTCCTCTTCAACACTACTGGAGGTGGCAAGCAAGTCTTGAGCCTTTTGTATGAGAGCCTATGCCTCGCTTTTCAATTCCTCTGCCTTGATTGAGGCCTCTTTGCTATGGCCATGGGTAGCTTCAGTTTAGACGTGTTTCTCTGCCGAAATTGCCTTCAGCTAGAAGAGCTTCTCTTGCTCCTGTTGAATTATTGTTGGGGTCTTCATCTTCCACTCTTGGATGGCATGGGGATGGACGAATTTGTCCCACAGGGCTTCTGAGTGCTAACATCCAAGTCTCTTTAGGAAGTCCGAACCCATGGTAGTCTCTGGTGTAGCCTTCAATAATACTCCTCATATCCTTAGTCGAGAGGAGAGGATCCTGTTGAAGTAAAGGCTCAAGGTTCTGAACTAGTATGGCAGCCATGTCAGCATTTACTAGCGGCACCCTTGGCTACAGAAGGCTTGGCCATTCTATGCCCAAGGCAAGAAACTCTGAAGACCTTGTCATAGCATCTCCAATAGGGGCTGCAAATAAATAATGATCATAAGACCTCTAAAGAAAAAGGGGAGAAGCACAAGATTCTGACATAGAATTTGCAAATCTATACTTGTAATGGGACTCGTAATAGGCTTCGCCCCTGAGGAAGTCCTCTCCTCCATCCCAGAAGATGAGGTAACAATAACAATCGGCTCAAAAGATGGAAGCGAGGAAGCTTCAACCAGCTCGGCATCTATGGCAGCGCTCCCTGCTCATAAAAAAATGGATGATGGATACGATGCATGAAGATACACTTCTCAAAACTAAAATGAAATGATAATTACCTAATTCCATAGCACTGGTTCCCTAAGAAATAGCAGGAGGGGCCGACTCGGTAAGAGTAGGTGTCTCCGAAGGAACCACTCCCTCCTCTAGAGTCGTCATGGCGGGCTTTTGGGATTGTGACACAACTCCCATATTCTCTGGCTCCACCTCAGACCCTCCTATACCTAAAATAATGAAGGATGAAAGCAAAATAAGCGAGAGATCAGAGCCAGCCAACATTCCAGTATACAAAACACTGATAAAGGGTAGAAGGAATCTACCTAGTCGACCGCTCTCAATGGTAGGGGCCACAACAGGGAATGCTTCTGAAGACAAGCCCTCAGAGGTTGTAGGAGCACCAAGGGCATCGTTTTGGCCCTGTTGTTCCGGAAGGACCTCTGAGGCTTTATCGTTGTCAAGGTCTCTTCGGCCGTGGGATCGGACCCTGTCTCCATCTGGCCACCAGTTGTAATAAGGCGAAGCAATA
Source organism: Amorphophallus konjac (assembly GCA_022559845.1). Lineage (NCBI taxonomy): Eukaryota > Viridiplantae > Streptophyta > Magnoliopsida > Alismatales > Araceae > Amorphophallus > Amorphophallus konjac. The sequence continues at coordinate 16,207,113 of CM040121.1, forward strand.
CAATAAGCGCCAATAACTCAAAGAAAAAGGAGATTAGCCAAAAAAAAGAGAGATGAACAAGACACGAGCTCCGAGAACATATTCTTCGAGGCTGACAAATCCACGGTTGTACAATTTACAGCAAATTAAATAAGAAAAGAATGATGAAAAAATGAGACAAGAAAATAAAGGGAGAGCCTAGCTCCTGGCACACCTGGAATAGCACTCACTTCTCCACTTTCAAGGGAGCTCGCAGAAGTCAAAGAATGTTCCTCATCAGAGGAGGAACTTGAGTCCTCTTCACTAGAAGAACTAGAGTTCCCCTCATTAAAGGGATCAGAGTTCCCCTCATTAGAAGGAGAGCCGGAGTCTTCACCGTCCGAGGAAGAGCTAGAGCCCACTCTAATGGGAGAAGGACTGGGCATGATTTCTCATCCTCCTGTGAAGATGAAAATTCATTGTAAATAAAAGAATCTCTAGGTTCTCGCATATATCAAATGTGGGAGGATGAAAAGGGAGACACATGTTTACCTGATGAATGGTCTACAATGGTTTCTTTCGCCCCAATCTGGGGGGAGTCATCGGTAACCGGGGTGTAATCGTCATTAAGGAGCTCCAGACTTTCAATGTCTAGAAAAATGCCAGAACCAACACCATCAACAATACCGCCACAAGATGGAGAGAAGTTCATTCCTGCCCCCGCTTCAAGAGGGCCTGAGTCAAACCAAGGAAAAATTATGTCACTCATAGGAGAACAAAAATGAACTCTAAAAAAAGGGGGAAGAGGAGGCCAATCACTCACTAGATGTTCCAGCCTCGACAGGGTTTGCCTCCTTGGTTCGAGGACGTGAGACCGGTCGGACATTCGCTCCATCATCCTCAACTCTTTGCCTCTTAAAAGAGGCTACATGCTCTGCAAGTGTCACATCAAGAGAGTTCACCATGGGGGAGACCTCGCCATCATGACTAGTGGGGACATCCACTACAAAACAAGAGAAAGGGGCGACTTTCAGAGTAAGAGAGCCAAAAAAAGGAGAAAAGGATACAAGAAAGACGTGAATAAAGCAAAATTTTCACCTATAGATCCTATAGGCCTTAATGGCTTCAAAATGATCTGATCATACTTCAATCTAAGGACATGAGCGGCCTTCTTCGCAGCATTTAGAATATCATCTGGCGTATTAGCCACCTCTACATAGGAAATATATTCTATGGGGCCGACCAAGGCAATTACATTTATGATATAGACCCTCCATTCTATAATTGCATTGTCAGCAAAAGTCCCTTCAGGCATCGGCTCTGAAAGTTGGGCCTTTTTCTTGAAGCCACAGGAGGTGCGGAAATGTTCCCACCATGAATATGCCTTCGGGGAACCGAAAGTAGCACCCCGGCGAGAAGAAGAGGCCACTAAAGTTTTGACCGCTGCATCTTTTAAAATCTTGAAAGACCCGGTGTATGGGTTCCGATTAGGAGGAGCGAAATGGCCCTCTTTCCTCCAGGTTTTTTCAATCTTATTTATGACCTTGGCAGCCCCAAAAAAATGTAATTTGACAAAATCGAGATCAAGAAATAAAGGTGGCATGTCCTCCTGCCTCAAGCGCCTCTCCTCAACTGATCTCAAAATATCGGCATGATGCCTAAAGACGTTATTCTTGAGTCACCATCGTGCATAATAAGCATCAAACCGGCCTATGTGCATTTGAATTGGGATGGGGTACTCATTCTTTACGCCTCAACAAAAGAAATCCCACTACACTGTTGAAACTGAATAAGTTTCAGGGGAACCTATGTGGGTAATAAGGTTCAAGAACAGCAGTGCTAGATCGACGGTAAACAAGGACTTTGGGACGCGTACAAAATACCCATTCAACAAAAGCAAATGGTGTGGGTTCTACATAAGAAGATAACTTGCAGACGGTTTTGTCTCCTTCTTGCTCAAAAAAAGGGCGGAAAAGGTAGGAACAGTGATCAAGAGTCAAACCTTCCTTTCCTCTAGTGGGAACAAAAGACAAAGTCCGGCGGGCACCAATCAGCTGTGTAAACATATCTTGGTCCGGGTGACCGCAGAAAGCAAAGATAAGAGGCGCCATAGGGTTGTCGAATGTCGACATCTGAGAAAATTCTGGAAGCAGAAGCGCAGCCCATACACTCAAATAGTGAGTGGGAATCAAAATGCTCTTATATCAGGAGGAAGAATGATTAATCAAGGCCTCAATGGAGTGATATATGTTGGCAAGGGCTATAGGATCAACGGCAACCCTCTACCCACAAGCCATCAGACATGCTGGATAAATAACTTCAGCTCTGAGAATACCTCCTCGCCATGAGAAATCAAGAAAGTGGCTAATCAGTAAGCCAAATATGCAGCCAAGTATGTAAGGGGTGGTACCCCTCGTGAGTTACCATCCTTTTCGAGAGCAGACAGGTAGCGTGGATGCTGACGGAATTTTATTATCACCTCTTTGTACTGATCCCAAGGCACCCCGAGCTGAGCAAATTCTTCATACAAACAATAAGGTCCATTATAAAAATGTTGAACCTAGACATTCAGAGTCATTCTGGATGTGCGAGGAGTCTTGTCTTTGCCCACTTGGGCCAAATCTCTCCAGGTTTTCATCAAGTACATGTAACAATATGCCGCGCGATATCTCCCAGCACCATTGGTATGACTATAGGGTAGATCATCAAGACACACCTCATCGTAAGCGCAGCCATAGACGGGGAGCCCAGAAATCCTGTGAAAATCCCAAAGGTCCAAAGATGCTTCACCCTCTGTTGTGACAAAAATATTCTAGCGGCGGTTAAATCTTTCTGCCAAACCCTGCAGAAGACCTGCATGATAGGGATAAGAGTATAATACAGCTGTCACTGCATGGCAGATCCCCGCCTTGTCCAATACTACCTTTTAAACACAAGGGACACCCATCAGCCATTCTGTCGCCCCTTGATGATAGCTGTGGGAGGGAATGATAGATCATTTTCCATACCAATTAGGGGCCTTAAGTGTCAATATTCTCTCAAGCAAACAGTCATGGTCGTATCCGTCATCTGTGAACTGAACCCCTGACGGTGTTAAAGTCATGCCATCAACTGCAAGCTCTATGGCTTTATGATGACCGTACAATTCCCAGGAAGCTGGCGACAAAGGTGCAATACGGATCTCAAAGTTTACATAATTGTTGAAGAAACTCAAGCTCTTCTAATCTGGAGTGTCCCTGCCGAGTAAAATCCTCCGGAAAGCTCGGATAAGAGAGAGTACAAGTATCTTGCATGCTATCTCCTCCCAACAATATGACTCACTCGAGACGATGCCTCTCATCTAGCAAAAGTGGATCCTTAGCCTCCATGTGCGGAGGGACAAAGCTCTGAATAAAAAGAAGAAGATGTCTGTCCAACGGATAGTATGATGGATATACCCGTGACCAGTCGTATATGTAAATGTCATTTTTCTTGGAAATTATTGATATATCAATAACACCCTCCTCGGAGCCTGTCTCCTCAGTTGACCCTTCTGTAAGCCAGAATAGGCCACGGTCCACTGAGTAAAAGTCATATGCTGTAATTGTGCGCAAAGGGAGTGGCGGCATAGGATTGTCAATCCGTTTGACATAAGGATCCTCAGAGCCTCTAACCTTCAATCTCTTAGCGTAACCTCAGTCTCCACCATAGCGAGCCGTGATAAAGAGTCTATAGTAGAAACAAAACAAAGAGGAAAATTAGAGAATTCAAGCAAAAAAATGTCAACAAATCAATTGAAACAAGTGCAAGGAACCCCGTCATGTCAAAAAGACTTGGGGAATCAAGGAAACCACAAAGGGCACGAGATGCCCGTCTCTGCCTCTGTCTTTGAAAGACATCCTGTGGGGGGCATTCGTTGAACCCATTATTTTTCTTGAGTCAAATAACATAAATAAAAATTAAATCAATTCGGTAACAGTCAGTAAATAGCATAGAGCTAGCACCATCACTCTGGCAGACCGTTTACGAACTTCGGGATCCCCGTCGGATGTCCCGTCATTTTCTCGAATTAATCGAGATATTTGGAATTAATTCAGTCTGATGATGACCGATAAATGGCACAAAGCCTAGCGTCGTCATAATTCTGGACAAATTCCAAACCCAGGGAATTACCGCCATATGCCCAACATTACAGGAAAATCCCTCGCAGCAAGAAAACGATTAGACGAGAATCTTCGTCTCACATGTAAGGTGTCCGACACGTGTCGGCAAGACGGTCCAATAGGATGGAAGCTTCCTCCCTCGATGAATGACGACGAAGCAAAGAAAAACAAGCACAAAACACAAAGGAGACGTCGTTTTCTCCTCTCCACATGGCCAAGCACCAAACCAAAGGCCAAAAAAAAAATGGGTCTTTTTATAAGAGGCCACCCTCTCTCTCCCTCCCACTCCTAGCTAGTTAGGACCAGGTAGGTCCCATGGGGGACCTATCTGGTCCGGATAGGTCCCCATCGGACCCGTCCGGTCGGCTTTTGAGCCAATCAGCCTGAATAGGCTCCCAAGGGAACCTATCCGGACCAGATAGCCAAGTGGCCCCCATGCTCTATGAATACCCCATGTGGGCCCATTTCGGGACACACATCCCAGCACACTCGAATACATCGCTCGGAGAGCCTGGAACAATTGTTCTGTATTTTTATGGAGACCCACATAAGGGTATGTTTTATAAATACCCTTGGGTCGACACGTATGCCCCTGAGGACCTTGTGATGTAATTTTCTGTGTAATTTGGTCGTAAAATAATATACTCTTTTAATTAATCAAAAATTATAGAAATACCTCCAAAATTAAAATAAAAAATCCCGCAATGTCTTGTAATTGCATATAATACCTGGCAAGTGTAAGAATTGTAGATATGTCAAGCATTTTTACGGAAAAGTCCTATAAAATCTACAATTCGTCGACAAAGTCCTAAATTTGCATAAAATTCTTATATTTATGCAAATACCCTTTATTCTTTTTAGGGATTGCAAAAATACCTTGGCTTTCAGTTTAATGTGTAAGGGTCGTTCTTCGACACGGGTTAATTGCACAGATGTCCTCCAAAACTTAACTTTGCAAATAAACCTTGGGAGATATTGAATTACAGATGTACCCTTGTCCCTACCGAATTACATCTAAATCCCTAGATAGTGTCAAATTGTGACATAATCTTCTAGTCACTACCCAATCCTTGCTTAAATTTTAGACCCACCCTTATTCTCATACGTTTATTCGTCTACCGTATCCTAAACTAAATTACATGTTCACCCTCACTAGGGTATAAGTACCCTCACCCTTTTTTAAGGGTGATTACCGTTGTTATTGCGAATTTGCCCTCAGTACCATAACCGATATCATGGATGACAATAGCTCTTCTTCAGCCGTCATACAAAGGTGTTCAGACTTTATGCCGATGTAAATCAACATTAACTAAGGTCAACGGAGAAAGGTCTAGCACCTGAACCCTAATCGTCTGGTAAACCTAAATTTCACGGAGTTAATAATGCATAGGTTGTCTAAATAACTCACAAATGTGCACTCTTCTTCCTTAAATTTTTTCGTGTACAACAAGCATTCAGTACTTGCAAAGTCGGAATTACTGTCGCTCCGATGCAGTTCTTTGCTAGTGACTTCATTCGAGCGAAGCCTTGTCATAGAATGACCCCTTACATCAATTTGTCCTTGTCCGATAAGTGCTTCGAAGCGCTCTTAGATTGCTCTACATTCTTGGGTAGGATGACCTACCCTAGCATGGTATCCGCAGAAGAGGGGATGCCCCCTATCTACCTTTGTAAGTGGTTTTAGAGGATCATGTGGTATTATTCGTCCCTCTCTTACCAGTATATCAAAGATCCATTTTGTGTCTTCTCGATGGAAGGAGTATTCATCAGACACTCATTGACTAGGATTCCCTTTGAAGGATCGAATTTGGCTTGATCCGGTTTCTTTTGTCCTGAATTTGGGAACTACAAATGTGGTTGGAGTATGGATTATTTTGGACGAGGACTTTGGTTGGTCCCATGGATGAGATTGTGGAGGATCAACCCGATGACTCTTCATCTGGATCGCCCCTGGTTGTATCAATTTTTCCACCTCATCTTTAAAGATGTAGCAGTCCTCTACAGTATGGCCTAGCGTGCGATGATACATACAGTAGCAGGACTCTTTTATTTTGCCTTTCCTGGCCGCCTTCCAAGGCTCTGGCAAGGTTATGAGTTTTCGCGCCATGCAGAGCTCAAACAATTCTTTAGCATGCTCTTTGATGAAAGAGTACGGTGTTTGCATTCGTTGTGCTCCTTTCTTAGTGGTATAACAATCCTTTGAGGGCTTGGCTTCAATCGTCGGTGCTTTGAGCATTATCACCGTAGGATCGACATTTGTTGGGGTCTCATAGTTAGTTTGGTTAATTGATGAAGATACGAGACATCTGAAAGGGCATCCTGCTCTCGCAGTACTTCTCGTAGGAGGGACTTCAATGCTTAGTTTTCCCGCTGCATACTCTGCAAAATAAAGCCTCCATTGTTGTCTCAGGAGACACTCCCCACGGCCATGTCGTCATATTCATTGATAGTGCGTTGAAGCAACTCTTGCCAAGATGACGCCTCCGTAGGATGACTCTCTTGGGTTGAATATTCCTCAGCCTTAAGGTGAGTTATGGGACCGTCTTTGTTGATCAAGTGGGTCTATTGAGCTAGACCTTCTGGCATCGTAGATTTATCGATTGCAAAAGGCTCACCACAATAAGCCTCTGCAGTGCCTTCAGGAGTCCGCACCATTCTTTTCTTGTGAGGATATGAGTTCGGACAAGCATGTGCCTTCAATCAGTTAAATACTGACACCCAACTAGCTTATTCTCCTCGTCCAAAAGCTTTTTGGAATCGAGTCCAATTGTGGGTTCGTCCTTGTAGATTGAGTGAGTTATGTCAGCTAACCCTTCAGATATATTGTGGGGTGAATTCCTTAGAGACGAGTTATCTTCTGAGAGACTTACATCGTAATCGGATACTTCTTCTAAGCAACTTAGGGAAGGATTCGGATCTTGGATTTGAGCCGCCTCAATTGGCTCTCAGGGGATTCAATTGACTGCTTGCTAAAAGAGGAAGTATAGTAAGTAAACACCTTTATGTAGTCATCGGTAACTTGTACCACTCTCCTCTTCTTCTGGGGTTGAGAACCTAGGTGAGTGGATGCCCTAATCGATCAAAGACTGACATCCGAGGTGATGAAGCATCCGCCTGACAAGTCCTATCTAGCTAGATTACTTCTAAGGATTGCCTGACTTTGTTGGGATTTTTATAAACCCCTTTCCTTTTCAACCCTTGAGGGCAAGAGAATTGGATTTCTGGAGCAGTCGAGACTTCGGTTTGTCCATGGTCCAGCATTGGGTAGGATGACCTGCCCTAACTCTTCTAATAATTCAGGCCTCCTCTTTGGTAACTCAGATCTGCTTGACTTTAAACTGACGTTCCTCTATAGGATTGCCCCCTCGCTTATGCTTAGGGGTCTTGGGCATCACTCTAGTCCTCCCTGAGGCTAAGCGTTGGAAATAAGTAGTATTCTTATCCCCCTCTTTGACCCAACTGTCCCTCGATCTCTGTCTCTAGTAGATTTCCACCCTAGAGAGGATCTCATCAAACTGACACCTCAATGAGTCCCTAAGGCTCCTATCCTCTGCATCCATAAGACTTGCCTTCTCCAAGCTATCTAAGCCCTCAATTTGCTACAGAATTCTGTCCTTAGCTGCCCTCCCCGAGAGGGTTTTATCAACCCCCCGGTCTTGAGAACTTGGGCAGTATGCCTCAGTTTCAAAACCAGAGTGGTCATAGCACATCTACCAGCAACCTGTGCATACCAAGCTCCCTTGACTATGTCCATGAAGTATGCCTCTCTGAACCAAACTTCTCAAGTCTGAAAGTGAACCTCCTATCTCACATCTGGCTGGTCTTCAAAAGGATAGATTTATGATCCGACACAAATCTAGCCAAAGGCAACACCTGTACATGAGGATAGTGGTCCTCCCAATCAACAAAAACCAAGAATCTATCCAGTCTTGAGCATGAAGCATCAGCTCTCATGTTGAACCAAGTGACCTGACCCTGAGTCATGCCGATGTCCACTAGGACCACCTCCCCAATAAAGGCAACGAAGTCCTCCATGTCCCCTACATAGACACTCTCCCCCGACCTCTCCCAAGAAGCAGCCATTGCATTAAAGTCCCCACCAACACACCACGGCCTACCCGAGAAAAGGTGAAGGTTGACCAAATCCTCCCATAAAAGCCGCTTCTCCGCCCTACATTGTGGCCCATAAACCCCGGTGAAGTCCCACGAGAAGCCATTCCTCACTGAAGTGAAGTGAAAGGAGATGACCCACCTGCTCACATGTCTAGCCAACACCACCTCATCAACCTCAAAGGGATTCCAGAGGATCATAATCCCCCATGACCTTCCTCTACCAGGGACACAACACCCGAGAAAACAACACCCCTGGAAAGTCTAGCACCCCCTAACTCCCTCACGAGAGACTCATCATCCCCTTCACATTTGGTCTCTTGGATACAAAGAATGTCAATCTTACATCTCCTTATCAACTCCTTCACCACCCTCTTATTCTCCACCCCTAACCCCCTCACGTTCCACAAGACAATGCTCATGGAGACACAATAATACTCCTCTCCTCCACCTTACCTTCCCCCTCCCTCACTCTCTACAAAGTCCTTACCTCCTGCAAAACAGTAGCAGACCACCTCTCACTGATTTTGTTGAATGCCCCTTTCACATCTTTGTCTGCCCCGGCTTCAAAGGAGATGCCTACCTTATCCGCCAACAACCTCACCTGCTCCTCCATAAGTTTTTCAACAACTCCCACCATCTCCCTCACTTTCTCTCTGTTGAGATGGCACCTCCCCTTCTACTCCTCCCCTATGGTGAGCAGCGGCACAGGCCCCCTGGTACAGCCGGAAGAGCTTCCTCTCCGCCGGGCAGCGGCTCCTCCTCTGTCACCTCATTTTCGGACCCCTAGAGAAGCTTCCATTGGCAGGCCTCCACAAACTAGCCCATCAGGTGGGCCCCCGGGGGCGATGCAGTGGCTGGGAAACCCTTGCCAGAGCACCTGAAGCAAAGTCACCATCCACCTAGACTGGTGTTCACCTGCCCCCCGGGCAGCTTCTACCACGATCGGCGGGTCCTCCACAACCACCCGCTTCCCCTTCCCGTAGGCGGCTACAGGATAGGTGGGTTGCTACTGTGCAGGTCCTTCGCCTCCCCCGTCAATGAGCAGTGCCGACATCTGAGACCCTGTCCCCGCTACCACTTAAAACTGAAGGCATTGCTGCACTGACCCACCGAGGGAAAGGCAAGCCTCCAGAAACTATAGGGGAAGACCTAGCGCCATCTTGAGGTGTGCTCCTCCAACCGGAGAGCAGTTCTTGGTCGGCAGCGAGCACCTTGGGGGGGGGGGGGGGGCGCCTACATCTGCCTAGAGCCGCTACGAATGGCAAGGGCCCCTGTAGACGTCGGGTTGGGAAGACGTCAAGAAACGGGTCTCCCTTGCCCGGAGTCACCGAGACCTTGGGTCTCGGCCTCTCGAGTAAGTCACAGGCCGCAGGCAGAAGGCTGGACCCAGTGACACCTCTCGATGCTCCAGGCCCAATAGTGGCGGACTAGGCACAACCTGCGACGGCCCAAATGGAACCAGCTCAGAGACCAGATCGGGCCCATAGCCCGCCGACCCAGAAGGGTTGTCGCCCTGGTTCGAATTTGAACCAGGGACTCTACTAAAGCCATGTACCCCACCGCACCCTCCTTCTTCCTCCTCCCTCCTGGGTCATGGTTGCCCTAGCGCGCTGCGCCGCCACCATGCTCCTTCCAACAGAAAGTGCACCCTGGCCAAGAACTGACGCTCCTCGATGGCAAAGCAGATGACGGGGGGCACCACCTCTAGACTGGTCACCCTAACCAACGTCTGGACCACCGTAAGGCTTCTCGTCGCAAAAAGCTGGTGGTTCCAGAGACCAATGATGCCTCAAAACCCTGCACCAAAGTCTCCACCCCCCCCAGTGCATAGAATAAAAGGAATACCCATGATACAAATCCCCACCTCCAAACACCTAGGGTCTGAAAAGGTGTCCTCATCCAACTCCCAATGTTGGATTCGAAGGAGGGTCCCTCCCCCCCACAGCGTAGCCCGCTGTCGTCTCAGCCTGCTCCTCCGACAGGTCAACTGCAACAAAGCCCGTCAAGTTGACGCGATGAACCTCCAAGCCTTCGTCCCACGTAGCCAGCAACCCTAAGACCTTCTCCTCCTCCACCTGCTCGTCGACTGTTGTCACCCACAGACACCTCCGAAGCCAACCGACACTGTCACGAACTAGGTACCATGGGATCTAGCCAATGTCCACCACCTCCCTGTACTGCCTATTCAGACATAGGGCAATAGAGCGGACCACGTCGGCATACGAACTGGCCAAATGTGCCGGTCTTCCAGCACTCGTCCCCTCCAGCAATCAGACCCTACAAAATCGTTGAACATGGCCCCAACTCCTGCACCTGTCGCACACCACGTCCCTCCCTCCGGCCAGCCCTCGAGAACCCCCTCTCTCACGAAGAACACCCCCCCCCCCAGGAGGAACTATTCCGGCAACTAGAGGAGGACGGGCTCCAAACGAATCCTCGGGAAGCAAACCACATCCCTGGAGGTTCTCACTCTAGAAAGCTAGAGAGAGAATCAAGTTCTCCAGTCAAGAATTGAATTATATGCCCAAAATGCTCTTAACTGCTCATTTCTCTACATGTTGCATGTGTCCAAAAAGCCAAGGTAGCTTTTGCTATGCACCAAATGTTCATATGCAACATTTGACAGGTCTTTACAACATTCAAAGCTCTCTATGCTAAGAACTTGGCAAGAAAATGTAGAGTATTGACATCAAAAAAAAATGGTAAAAAACTTTGCCAACTTCTTGAATCCTTTATCAGATCAAACCCAAATAATGAATTAAGACTTATTATGATGATGATCTGTTTTTGTTCTCTATCAAAACAAGTGGTTTTGATAAATGGTGTAGTCTAACAGAAGACAAAGCAAATCGCTTTGTCCTAAATCCTAATGTGAAGCAAAACATGAGCATGATATTTGTCAGGAGATCAAATTCTGAGTTCATTTAGCTCTTAAAAGATCTTTCCTTGAAAAAAAAGTTTTTCATGTAGCTCCATTTATTTCCTAGAAGGATCTTCTCACATTGTTCAATATGAATTAGTTGCAAAAAATAGATTTCACAATTTCTTGAAACAGGATAGGAGAATGCAACCAGTCTGTCCTGCCACAAACATGGAAAAAAATGTATTACAAGTGCTCATTTTAAAGGTCACATGTATATTTCCTATTTCTTGTCAGATAGATGGCAAATTCCTCTCTACTTTAACTCTGAATTGTTTGAAAGTGATAAAAGTTTCAAGGAGAAAACTACAAACAGTTGAATTACAAAACAAAAGAGAACTTTCAAAACATACTTGGTGGACAACAACGACACGATGATCATGAAGCTGTTCAATTATCATATCACAGACAGTGGTCTTTCCTGATGCTGCACCCCCAGCCACACCTGCAAATAGTTCACAAGAAGTCTCAGATTTGTCGTGACAAATAAAACTGTGGGAACAAACAAAAAGGGACCAAATGGTTCACAAAATTGCAAGGAGATGGCAAAAGAGACGTTCAAGGAGTAAGTGTCACAGAGTGAAGTAACTAAACAGGGTATCAAATGAAAGAGTTTATGGTGGAGCGGTGAGGACACAAGAGTGCAGGTCCGCTTTGACCCACGCACGTTTACCACCGTCGGAGAGTTTCGCAAGCTACACAAGCTTCAAATTGGCTCAGAGAGGATCCACTAGATGTCTGATCATAGAGTGTTGGACACGAGTCCATAGACTCCTTATTTGTCCCATTTGATACCCTTTAAAGTCTTTTTCTATTGTTGATGCATTTTAGTACGATTTTCACACATTTTCTTGAGTCTAGGGATATTTTGGTCCATAGCTGAGATTGAGTCCCATTAGGGTTTGAAAGACGGCTAGCCTCTATAAACAATGATGTAAACCCTACTTTGCTATTTAATGAAGAATTTTGTGAGCGAATTTTGAGAATTCCCCCCTCTGCAATGGAGGTTCCGATCCCCGAGAAGGCTGCTGAGACGTCCAGCTGCCATTGCCCCTCTCATTCTCTCTTCTCATTTTCCCCTTCCCAGCATTGCTCCCCCGTCACCCCCACCCCCTTTCATTATCACTCTCTTGTCCTCTCTTGCCTCTCCCGCTCTTCTCAGTTCACTCGCACAGTGGGCGGGCTGCCATCCGCAACAACCGCAGACTCCACCGTGGCCCCTGCTACCCTCGCTGACCACGACAGCAGGAGAGAGGGGACCTGCCATTGTCGCCAACGGCAGCGCCAACCACTGCGCTCATGACCCGCGCCTCCACCCTGTGCGCGTGCAGCCCCCCACCCCGATCTTCCTCCCTCTCCCTCCCATCTCTATTTTCTCCCTCTTCCCTCGCATCTCTCTCTCTCTCTCTCTTTCTCTCTCACGCCACCAGAACCCACAGACTGCACAGACGCCTGGGCTGCAACTGAGCGCAGTCCCCCAGGCTGTCCCCGTCCCAACTTCCTCAGCCATCCACAGCAAGCCCGGCTGCCCCTGCTGCCATCCGTGGCCACCTGCCGCAACCTTCCACTACCACCGGATAGAAGCGCTACCGTCATCCTCAGTAGGTGACCCCACTACCCTCAATGGTTCCAATAGCAACAGCGGAGTACCCCATCACCACTGTTGGTCCCAGTGGCAGTGGCAGAGCACCCCCGCTGCCATCGCCAGCCCAACTGCAACCGCAGCAGCTGAATGTGACTGCCCAACTGCTTACCGCTGACCCCACCTCCACGCCGTGGCCCAGCCACATCGTCGCCTTCGCTTCAGCCATCGCCGCTGACACTTTGGCGACTCCGCCGACCCCGGCTTCCCCGTCATCCTGGTTGTCCAACCTGACAAGCGGCCGTGTCTTCCCTCCACATTCTTTTATTTGCCTATTATCCCCCTACAAGGGTGGGCCATCAATTGTACTCTTCCCCTTTTCTTTCCCACTTCTTGGGAATATAGCCACAAGGTGTTTGTCTCCCGTGCATCAATGTGGAGGTATGCATCCCTCTCCTTCGCTTGCATTTGTTTATTTAGTATTTGCTCATTTCTGCCGCCGACAGTGAGGTAGGAATCTAGCCAGTGATTCAGTTCACTCGCGACTTGTGAGTGCGAGACCCCAATTCTGAGGGTCCCATCTGGGCCTCGTCTTGAAATTGCCTTACCCTAGACTACGGTAGTTCTTCAACTACCGTCAGACCCATGTTTCTCTACTGTGAGGGACGGTTACTTGGTAGGCTTCATGTTATTAGGCATTGTCATTCTACTAGTCCCACTGTGTGTGCCGCCTTGCATTGATATTTGTTATATTATTTATTGCTGATCTCAAGTCTCATTAGGTGTCGTCCATTTCCATTAGTCCATCCCACATCATGAAGAATTAAGAGGATGAGGAAAAATGATAATAGCATCAAAGTCATTCTCCTTGTAAAATCATTTTTACCATGTTCATATTTTAACCATTTTTTTCATAAATTCTTGTGTGTTAACCAATTTCATTACAGGCAGTCACATTATATTGAACATTCTTCAAAATAAACACTTAGAGCCTCATGAATCGAGAGTCTGACAACACACTGTGGTATGATGCAACACGTGACATAATCAATGGCTACCGGATGGAGACAGCAACCCTAGTGTGACTACCTTCTCATCTGCATATTGAAAATGCATCATGTTGAGGGTTGAGGGTTTTGGGTGCCTTTTCAATAGGTTGAAGAATCAGAGCTCTACTAAGCTGAGAAGCAAGGAAAACCACTTGCTCTTGTCAAGCCAAGGATCAAATTGAAGCCTTCTAGATAAGGAAAACCAACATATGTATGAATTGAAATTGCTGAATCCTAGAGGTTGATCTGGATGTTAAGCATAAATCTGACTCATCTGTTAGTTCAGTGTTTTTGATTCCCAAGAGGTAAGATCAGCGATTAGAAAATGCTTTGAGACTTTCCTTTCAACCTCAGAATTGAGGATGCATGCTAATTCAAAAGCTGCAAGTTTGGGGTGGCAATTGATTCCCAGGATCAAGACAAATGGATGAACATGGTTCATGTTAAAGAGAACATAGTTGTCTCTACTTTTTTTGGAATCTTACAGAGGACCTGAGTACTTTATGCGGACTGCATTTTAAACCTAGCCTAGACTGTCCCAAGTTACACTGTAACCTAACCAAGATCTTACAGGGATCAGAAAATTAATAATCAGATTTGTCCCAAGTTACACTTTAACTTACATAAGGTTGAAAAGCATATCCTAGACTACCAAAATACAAGTTAAACACTCAATTTCCTTGACCAGAACATATAGAAATTATGCAGAATAAATGAATAATATTATGTCCTTAAAAAATACCGATTACAAAGGGCTGTCTGTGCATATTTTCTGTCACGGAAGTTGTTGGTTGTTCCTTTTCTGAATTTCTTGCTAGCAGATCATCCACATAAAGTCCCGACAAATGAACTCCAGCAGAAGTCTCTAACAATTCTTCGACCGAGTTGGAACCCATTTTATCTGATTAGACCAGGAAGCAACCGAGTTGGAATAATATTCAAATGACACGTACAATAATGCAGTGACTTCTGGAATGCTGGTCTAGCACAGTTTAAAACACAACAAATACTGCAACAAAAAGAAAGACCTCGCAAGAATAACCACAGGTTCATAAGGAAATTACTAACTACTTAAGCTATAAAAAGATTATACATAAAAAATATTAATAGTTACATATCATCAGGCAGCTAATGTCATTTTTCCTATGTCCATTAATTTACAAGACCACAAATTTAAAAATTGATGGTGCACCACTTAGCACGGAATGACATCTATTTTCCCATCGCTTCAATACAAGGGATCTTATCAGCCATCAACTCATGTCGGAGCCCCATACACCTTTCATGTGTTGACTCTTTAGTAAAAAGCATACATCCGCTCACCATCTCATGAGAAATATGTGTCCTGTTGATATGAAAATCATGTGATTGTACCATTCATATATGGGCCTCTGGGTCTCTCAAATCAATGTTATTTCCTTTTCATGTTTCACTCTAAGTGCATTCAAGTGCAAACAAGATTAATCTATAGCAGTCTCCCTGTTGTTTAGGAGAAGATCCGAATCATTCTTATAATGAAGAAGCCATCGACATCTTTCACAAGGAAAAGAGCTACATAAAGATTTCTTAGTGCAAGTCAGAAGAGCAGGGGGAACTGTGATGTGCAAAGTTCAGTAACTCTAGCTAACTACGTGAATTTTAATATAGTGATAGTTGTTACCAAAGATACTGGTCCTCCCAACAAACCGTCTCAGCATAAAAGCTATATCAAAGAGTTAATCATGAGATTGCATTAAAGTTGCAATTTACGTTTAGTGAGAATTTAACGGCATAGTGTGTGCTTTGTAATAGAGCATAATGTTTGGCTAAAACTTATAGTGTCACTCCAGAAGAAACATGAACACTACTTGAACAATGTGCTTGCTTGCTTACGTAATAGTCTCAGCCCTGTCGGATCTTCTATTTAATTTTTTTCCCACCAGCAAGAGTTTGGCCATGGTTAAACTTAAAAAACGGGAAGACGGAACAAAAATTCAACTTCAGGCAACCCAAAGATCATCCTTCTAGGACACCCAAACTCAAATTTCAATAACTCCACAGGAGAAACGCATCCCATCAAGCTGCATTACTCCGGATGGCTGCACTTCTCAAGATACGGTCTCTAGACGCCACAAAAGATAATACGCCGGGTTATGGCAATCCAGGGAAAAAGGGTGACTCAGTCTACGGCATTGAATCCAGAAAGAAAGGCAAGAAAACAGACTCTACCTCCGACACAGTAACAAGCAGATGGCACACACCTCCGGCGCGGTCGCATTGCACTTTCATTATACAACAAGGACGGAATAACACAACAAACAGGAAAAATGTATATATATGTATATATATATATATATATATATATATATATAAACCGATTTCTTCGCCATTACTACAAACATTTTGTTCTAATCCAAACCCGAAGGAGCACAAATAGATCCGGCCGAACTGAGCACCAAGGACGACTAACTTCCCAACGTATCTGCATCCAGCCAACTCCGATGCCTCAAACCGAACGCAGGATTACCGACACACTCACCATGTCACGCCGACCGACAATCCAACCAGCATCCAATCACGACAGACCAAAATCCAAGCTCCGGAAAACGAACAGGACGGGACGACCAAACAGGGGAAAGAGCAAAGATTAGAGCACAGACAGACGAGTGTCGAAAACGGAATCGAAATGCGAATTCCCGGACGAACCTGCTCGGTGGAGGCTCGGCGATCGCGGGTGAGATCTGGAAAATGGCTCCTTCTTCTTCTTCTTATCTCTCTCTCTCTCTCCCCATCACCCTCGGTCGCGTTGGCGGATGTTGGGGGGACGACCCTGGGGCGCGCAGGCTTCTTCGGAGAGCACTCCCGCCGTTGCATACAGCTTATGGACCCGGGCAGGCGGTTCCTCCCTGGTTGTCCTTGCATTTTTTGCTATTCCCGAAAATACCATCACGTTGGATTATTCATAACACCTCCCTTATACAGATCTTATCATTGGTAAAATATTCCTTTCATGTATGGGATATAATTACGTGGTTTATGTAGGGTTTTGCTAAAATATCCTTCGAGCCTGTGTTATGAGATCTACTACACTCTTCGTTATCATATCTGTAGTTAAAGCTCTAAAATAAAATATAATTTTGCCTCTATATTTCTACTGTGGATGTCTATTTTAATGATCATAATCGAGTTGGTAATTAATGTGGTTATAGAACAATAATTATATAATCTATTAGTTGTTAATTTAAAAATACGACCCCCATCTGGCCACATCCTCCACCCTCCGCTGCCCCGCGGGGCCCACCGCGCCTAAAATTGGGTGTTCCTAGAATTCCCAGCAGGACCAACGAGGACGATGGCGTGGCCAGAATCCAGATGACGTTTGCCTCCCGGTAAGCATCCGGCGCATTCATCTACGAAATCACGGGATCCCGTACATCTGGGCCGTCCATTGATATAAGCCCGGTCTGACAGCCGGTCGATGGAATTTTGAAGTGGGGGGATTCGGTGATTGCTGAGCTGGATCGGAGAAGGATGGGGTTCGTACCCGCCACTGTACGAGAAAGCATATGGCCATGCGTGTTGCTGACTCCGACCCACGTGGAGTCAGACCGCCGTGGTCACCTGGAGTCAGTCAACTGGCTCACTCCCGCACTCATTGGTGTAAACTTGGATTATTACGTCATTTTTCATATTATGATTGATAATTCACCATTTAGAGGCTGGAGTCACCTAATTTGTTGACTCAGGTGTCAGGTAATCCATTGGCGAGTGCTCTAAAGATCAGGCCAGCCCGAAAGCACGTGTTAAAAATGGACTTCAGTAGTTGTTAACTAGTCATAAAATGATTATTAAACAAATGTGACTAAACAAATATTTTAACTATAGTTATCTGGCATGTCGGCATAACGTGTTGGGTATCTATCATGCATCTTGTTTTTATAAATTTTTTAAAGCAATTGATGTTATAAAAATACTCGTAGAAGATTCATTGACAAAGAGATTTTTCGCTCGAGTCAAGTCCTCGTATACGAAGGAAATTTTATTTATCTTTTGTGCATATGCACGCGTGACATAAAACATCTTTTGTAATCATGGGTATGTTTTTATTTAAAAAAATTGACTTTATTTCAATCCCACATATTATTTTTAAGGTTTCTATATATATCTTTGGAGAGGCGAAAATTTATGATCTATTATTTAACGACTCGAAGGCCCATAAAGACCTATCCGGTCTAGTAAGTGACAACTCAACTCTACATCGAAATCTCATTTACGACAAGACCGAAGATCAAAGGCTCAAAAGAGAACCATCTAGTCTCATTACGGTCACCCATGCAAAGAACTCCCCTACGCTCAGGAGAAACTCCGATGCACTATCGACCCGAGCCAGCAGAAGGTCGCTAAGTTACTCCCTCGGAGATGCCCGGGATCGAAACGATATGTTATAAGCTCAAACTTCATGATGGGAATATCCCTTACCCACAGATGGGTCAATCCATCACCGAGACCCACGCCTTTCTCACGGTCCAGAGTGGATCCCATGCGACTGGGCATTTATCCCTTATAACTGAAAACAAATTTCGCGCTAACGCCTAAGAGCAGGAAGTCCACGAGAGGATAAGGGGAGAGAAAGAGTCCTACAACGGTAAAAGTATACACTGTGGATCAATCATTATTATAATTGTCGTTAATGTCGCTATTGTTGTTATTACTATTGTTACCTATCATTGTGTTGTGGTGGGGATCCGCAGAACCTCTACTGAGCCAATGAGATGAGGCTCACCTCCTTCCCTTTCAAGTCTAGAGTTTCTCCTCCTCGTCGTGTAGCGCCTTCAGAACTTTAGTTGCCAGCTTGCCAATGTTGGGGCATGCCCCATAGTAGTGTACATTCCTTTTCTTGTTGACTGTACTTGTGAGCTGGACTCTGTAGTAAATTATTTAGTTGTAAAATGTTAAACTTTATTGTTGCCATTGAATTAATTAGTTCTACAATCTATTTCTGACAATTATTTAGAATTCAATGCATCTTCATCACAACACCCTAAACAACCCTTCCGAGCCTCCCGACTTGTGGGTGGCGGCACATAATTCGAATGCTATCAAGTCATTCTCGATATTCAGATCTTGGGTCGTTACATCAACCGAGGAAAGAAGTGGCACGTCGAGTGAGCTAATCGGGCGACCGAGCCCGCGAAGCCAGCGACCCCAGCACCAGAGCAACAGATCGTGGCCTTCTCCGATAAAGATCTAAAAGGAGCTACCCCACATGATGATACCCTTGTAATTTCTGCTACAATAAATCACTATAACATAGACAGGGTGCTCGTAGATAATGACAGTGCACTTGATGCATTATCCTACGATTGCTTCTTAAAGATTGGTGAAAGCCCATCGAAGTTGCATCCAGTCTAAACCCCTCGTTGTGGGTTTAATGGTCAAGTCACCTATCTTGAAGGAGTCCTGAGCCTACTCGTTACTCTCGGGACTCCGCCCAGAACCGTAACCTTTGTGGCTAACTTCATCGTGGAGGGGATAACGGCCTATAACGTCATCTTCGGTTGAGGTATCATTGGTCAAATAAAGGCAGTGCCCTCCACCTTCCACCAAAAAATGAAGTTCCCTACTAATTTCAGCGTCGGAGAGGTCCGAGGTAGACAACCCGTGGGTAGGAAGCATTATGTGATTTTTGTGGAAGCTGTAAGACCCGAAGATGCGAATCGAGAGAAGGGAATCATCAAAGAAAAGGTGGCGACAAGCAAACTGAGAGGGGAGCTGTTGTCGATCTACCTGCGAGATGACCCGACCCTCAAAGTCAAAATCGGGGCAGATCTACCACCCGAAATTCGAGCACAATACAAGAATTTTCTTTCGGAATATGTTCATATCTTTGCTTGGTCCAATGATGACCTCCCCAGGATTCGAGGAGACTGTGATGCACTAACTCAATCTCGATCCTTCCGTCAAGTCTGTCCAGCAGCAAAAAAGAAAGCACACCCCAACTAAACAGGCGATCATTAAATAGAAAATTAGTAAGGGAAAGAAAATCGGGCTATTTTGCCCTATCCTTTACCCGACTTGGTTAGCCAATGTTGTCCTAGTACCCAAAGTTTCGGGCAAATGGCGGATGTGTGTCGACTTCACCGACCTTGACAATGCTACTCCGAAGGACTGCTACCCACTCTTGAGCATCGATGCCTACTCCAGATACCTACTCCAGATACCACCAGATCCAAATGCATCTCGATGATGCAAAAAAGATAGCCTTTACCTCTAACTTCGGCGTGTACTGATTATACCCGAATGCCTTTCGGGTTAAAGAACGCCGGTGCGACGTATCAAAGGCTGGTGAATCAAATATTTGAAGATCAAATCGGTCGAAACGTGGAGGTGACATCAACGACATCCTAGTCAAGTCACCAAAGGCTGAAGACCACTTTATCGATTTGGTGGAGACCTTTGAAGCACTCTAGAAATACAATATGAAACTTAACCCCGCTAAATGCACCTTCGGAGTTAGGTCTGAGAAGTTTCTGGGCTTCTTGGTCACCTAGCGAGGGATCGAGGCAAATCCTTAGAAGATCCAAGCCATCTTGGATATGCAGTGGTCACAAAGTGCGAAGGACGTCCAACGCCTAACTGGGAGGATCGTCGCGCTTAATCGCTTCATGTCCCGAGCTACGGAGCGCTGCCTACCTTTCTTCAAGTTGCTAAGAGGTCCAAGGGCAGCTACCCCGACCTTCACCTGGGATGATGAGTGTGAGAACGCCTTCACCAAGCTAAAGCAGTTCCTGATAGCTCCGCCTATACTCTCAAAGCTCGTTCTAGGAGAAACTCTATACCTCTATCTCCCGGCAACACCCTCCACCGTGAGCTCGGTGTTGGTTCAGGAGGATAAGGGTGTTCAAAGGCCGGTGTACTATGTTAGCAAGCTGCTCTTGGATGTCGAAAAGAGGTACCCCGCAACTGAGAAACTCGCGCTAGTGTTGGTGACCTCAGTCAAACGACTTCAGCCCTATTTCCAAGGGCACAGTATCGTAGTGCTAACCGACGAGCCCCTGAAGAAGATCTTAGCACATCCTGAGGCCTCCCGTCGCCTCGTAAAATAGGCGGTCATGCTCGGAGCGTACGACATTTCTTATTGCCCCCGCACCGCCATTAAGGGTCAGGTTGTCACGCCCCGACGCGGAATATCGGGACCGGCAGTAGAAAATGCTAGTAAATATAACATGCTAAGCTAAGAATTAACATAACGTCACGAACAGAGTAACTCCAAGTCTATTACAAATACCGTCAAACTGACTTAAACATAATCAAGCATAATCTCTACTTGACTCCGTTACAATAACTAACACAAGTTCTAAGGCATAGCTAGATGTAAAACAACTATAACAATCTCAACATAACGACTAGCTGATACACTCCAAGTCATCACTCTTGTCCATTCCCATCCATCTGTGAATCTTCACCTGAGCTGTCTGGAAAGGAGGGGAAACAACTATATGAGCGAACGCTCAGTAGGTAACAACAGGCAAGTGTAAGTGATTAACTAATTAATTACATGTATGAAACGGAAAGAAAAGAAATAACGATCGAATGAAACAACATAATAAAAGAAAGTGCTAAAGAATGGAATGGAATAACAATATGGCAGAATGATATAACTACAAGAATTACAAGTTAAGAATAATATATATAACAGGAAATTGTAGGAAATTGGCCAACAAGTAAGAATATAACCAAGTAGAACACGATTCAAGTAAGAGATCATTGTCATAGACATCACGCTAGTCATACACTCGGTGTAATGTCTCACCATGTCATTACAAACTCCCATGGGCACAAGTACTTTTCGGGCGCTCTCCGGCTCCAGGACCAGACCGGGCCCCTATGATGCGTTGGCATTGATTTATTGGATCCAAGATCCCAAGTTCCGTCTAGACTTTAATCAAGTTAAATGGCCAATTACAATCAAGTATAAACTTACCTCGGAACATCCCAAGGCTAAGCTAAAGAGATACTGTCCAGAATTTCTGTCCAGGAGTTTAAATTATCAAGAACCATCATGTTCTTGGATTCAAAACCATAAAACACGGAGAAAACTCGTCTCTGGATGATGTGCGGTTACTAATGGACCGCTCAAGACTTGTGCGGTCGACTCAGGGCCGCACTAACAGGAATTGGGCTGGGTTTAGCCCTTGGGAGGTCAAGGTTGAACGGCTGATAAAGGGCCGCTCTTCTATATGAACGGTAGGGATTAGGCCGTACAAGGCCAAAAGTTTACAAAATCGAGGTCAGGATATGCGGTCCTGACAGAGCCGCTCATCAATTGAACGGTCTATTAAGGGCCGCCTGAAAGATGTATGGGCCATTACTGGCCGCACAACACAGGGCCTAACAAAAATCCAGAAATTCACCCAAGTGGGCTCCCGGGCTGCCATAGGCAGGGTGGAACTGAACCAGGGTCCAGCCCACTGTCTGCTGGTCGGCCTAGGGTCTACTGGGCTGATCAAATCAAGATTTGGCCGAAGATGGATCAAGGATAATCGGCCAAGACTAATTGGCATTAGCTAGGGATGAACGGTCGCCACTTGGGCCGTTCAGGAGGATATGCGGTCCACTAATGGCCGCTCAATTAAGTCTCTGTTAGTCCAATTCAGACTAACTCAAATCACAACAGTTCGATTGAGTCCAATTCAAATCTAGGGGATAATAAAGGTTCGGGTCTAAGGTTAACAAGTATAAACCTAATAGCCATTTCAATTATAAATGATTCACAATTAAGATTGACATTCATTGGAAAGATGAATCAAGATCAAGCTCAAATTAAATAATCAGCAATAATTATTTACTGTCATGAATTACAGTTTATTAGGTGTGTTGCTAACATGTCATTAACTACTAATCTACTAACATAACATGCTGAAATGACAATTTAATCTATTCTGTTATAGATGTGCGGTCGATTCTGGACCTTACATCTCAATATACGGTCACAGACAGGCCGCACATGCCCCTTCAGGTCCGAAGGCCCGCTGGAGATGGACGGTCGGTAGGGTGCCGCTGGAAGGGATGTGCGGTCTGGAACTGGCCGCAGGACAGACATGCGGTTGGTATCCGGCCGCATGTACCAGGGAAACGATCAGATATAGAAACATATAAACGGTCAAGAGAAGGCCGCCTGTCTTGGATGTGCGGTCTATCGTGTGGCCGCACAAGGCCAAACAGGTCGCTGCCCCTTCGCCTTGCCCGACTCCGTCGAGGTTTCCAGGGTCAGAACTAAAACATGAAATTCGCACGATATAAAACATGGAATTTGGGACTTTTACTACCAAAAGAAATAACACGAAAAACTCTACGAGATGCATGAATCAATTTTATGTTTACAGCCTGAAATTAATACTTAATCGAAAGGGAACAGTTATAACCCTAGTTCTGACATGCTTCTACTAAAACCAAAAATTCTCGCAGAACACTTGATGAAATTTAGGGCTTTCTATATCAATGAAAAGCTGACACAATGATGCTTCCAACCATATATTATTTATAGGGTTTGGCTTGCTATCACCTACCTGAATCGGATGAAGAAGCAAGGAGAAAGAAAACCCAAGATGCCGGTACACGCATCCACTAATCGCTGGAGATCTCCCTCGATCCAACTCCTCTGCAGCCGCCACTGGTTCTAAACGATCATAGGGTTAGAGAGCTTCATTTTAATAGGTCACACGCCTTCTAGAGGGTTCTATGCGTGGAGTATTCGTCCACGCAAGTCGGGTTGATGTGAATGCCGCCGTAAAAGTTGACTCGATCCAAACTCCGCCGAATGCATCTCCTAGGGTTAGGGTTTCGAGAGATTAAGAGAGGGAAAATGATCCTCTCATCCTGGCCTTTCATTTGCCACCGATTTGGACTCATTTGATGGAGTATTGGGCTCGAATTTGGCGTTTCAAGGTATGGTTAACTAAGTGTTCAATTTGGGCTTAATCCACTAATTCGACCTACATACAGATTTTATTTGGGTTGGCCACAGAAGACAAGTTTGTTAAACGTGTTATCCTCCACAAGAATATAATTTTTTTGGATTTTTATAAAATAGTCAAAATATAACTTATTCTATTTATTAAGGAATTAATCTAATAAATTTCTAATTAATTTCTCAAAAAAATCGAGGTATTACATAGGTACTCGCATACTTTATCGCACAGAACACTGCCCAGCCTAAGGAATTCCTCCACCAATGGCTGGCCCGACTTGGGAACTATTCGTCGATAGGTCTTCATGCTCGGCCGGCAGTGGTGCGAGAGTTATCCTAATCTCCTCGGAAGGAGTAGAATTGCAGTATGCCATGAAATTCAAGTTCGCGGCATCCAACAACACTTTCGAATATGAATCTTCAATTTCAGAAGCTCGGATGGCCAAGCGGCTGGGAGCGGAAAGGGTCAAAATCTTCACTGACTCATAGTTGGTGGCTAGCCAATTCAACAGAGACTACGACACTCAGGAGCCACAAATGATCAAGTACCTCCAATTGGCTAAAGAGATAGCTCGGCAATTTGAGAGTTTCCAAGTAATCAAGATAGCTCAGGAGAAAAAATCCGTAGTGGATGCGCTCTCACACCTAGCCTCTTCTACTAGCCCCTTCGGAGCCCGCTCTGCCCTCTTAGAAGAACTGGAGCATCCCAGCATCGACTCCTAGCTTGTAAGCGCCATTCAAGAGCTGCTCGACGACTGGAGGACGCCTTACATAATCTGGCTAAGAGATGGTCAGAAGCTCCCTAACCCTCGGGAAGCTAGGCTTCTCAAGTACCAAGCTAGGCGCTTCGTCTTGCTCGACGGACTGCTCTACTGATGGTCCTTTAAGGGACCACTCCTTAAGTGTCTCGAACCTCGTGAAGCTCGACAAGTTGTCGAGGAAGTCCATGAGGGGATTTGCGGTGGGCATCAGGGATGAAGGTTGATCGTGAGGATTTTGTTACGGTAGGGGTACTGGTGGCCCACGCTGCAGCAGGATTGTTCAGACTACGTCCAAAAGTGTGATCGATGTCAAAGATTTAACCACCTAATACATCAGCCGGCCTCGACGCTCGTGTCACTCACCGAGCCCTATCTCTTCGCTCGGTGGGGAATTAACATTCTAGACCCCTTTCATACGGCCCAGGCGCAAAAGAAGTTTATCATCGTCGTCATCGACTACTTCACTAAGTGGATCAAGGTAGAAGCTACTGTAAAAATAATGGAAGGCATAATTTTGAGTTTCATGTGGCGATCGATCATATGCCGCTTTGGCGTCCACCGAGTGATAGTGAGCGATAATAGCTGACAGTTCAATTGCACTTATTTCAAACATAAGTGTGCTGACCTACACATTCGCAATCACTTTACTTTGGTAGCCCACCCGCAGGCTAACGGCTTGGTCGATAATGCTAATAAGACCCTTCTTAAGGGATTGAAGACCAGGCTAGATAGAGCTAATGGAAATTGGCTTGAAGATTTGCCTAGCGTGCTATGGTCCTATCGAACGACTCCATGAGCTGCCATGGACGAAACCACATTTCAACTGGTCTATGACACCGAGACAGTCATTCCGCTCAAAATCGGCAGCCCTTCCCTCCGAGCCATTCATTTCCAGCCCGAGCCTAATGACAAAAAGTTGTTGGAAAACCTCAACCTAGTAGACGAGGTGCGGGAGATCGTGAGAATCCACGTGATAGAATACTAGATGCGCATGGCCCGCTATTATAATGCCCAGGTTCGAGAGCAGTAGTTCCTCCATGGGGGTTTAGTCTTGTGAAAAGTCGAGACCTCTCGACCACTAGTGTGACGACCCAGAGCGCCGGATACCGATAACATCGATACACCGATACCAGGAATTGGGGAAGCCACCCAAGAGACTGATGAGGCCTCTGAAGGGTTAGCGAAGTTTGTCGAGGGGATGCATAACGAATTGCAATCACGAGCGCACATATTAGAATTAAATAATAAAATTTAACAAGAGTGTGCAAGCAATTTAAAATAAACAAGTGCTAAATATATATACTTGTCCAGAGGCACAGAAGTGCTAGTCCAAAAGTACAACTACACGGGGCATACCCCGGCAAAAGTACACCAGAAAGCCCAAAAAGGCGACCCGTCTACTGCTGGCAGCTAAGAACGACGGGCGCGGCTCACCTGAAAAGAGAAGGGTGGGTCAAAGCCAGACTCAGTAGGGGTCACGCGGATCCCTACCTCGCACTAAACAAGCATACATGCAAAAATAAAGCAATTAGAGCATGCATTTAATTAAATTAACAGGCATAGGCATGAATAAACTAATCACAATAAAGCTGTAAATCTAACTACACAGCTAAAACATGCCAATAACAATTAAATCTAATCGACAGAAACTAAATCTACCAATAGAATGTCTCTCAACTAGCCAAGCCACAGAGAACAGGACAACCACTGGGAACAGAAACCAGATGCGTCCACTGACGGCTTACAATGCATCTCAAGCACTCGCAGTCGGCAACACGACAAGCTGAGCGCGTAAACAGTACCAAACCAAGTGACCAGTCAGAGTGACACTTGTCAGTGTCAGTCCAAAGTCTCCGACCACGTGTGCACACACTGACTCTCGCCTGAGCCAGGCCCTCTAGCTAGTTTTCTCCCTCGGTAGGACGCTACCGTTGGTGGGGAGCCCACGATACTAGCTTAAAAACCGTGTAATGGGAACACCCCTCCGCCATCCTCAGGCGGGTCGATACTCAAAGACCTTAGGGCTATAACAGTGGTTCCATCGCAAGGAAAGTAAAGCTATTCTATTGGGATCTAAAAACATGCCATTATTTCATAAATAACTCATACATGGCGTGTAATCATTCTGAAAAGCATTAAAGAATGAATAGGCAGCTTTTGAAAACTAACAGGGGTGTGACGGCCTACTGCCAGCGCGTCACAGAGAGTGACGGTCGGGGGTTGGCGCGTTACATCGACTGTGACGCGTCCACCCCTAGCCGTTACAATCACCCGAAACCCCAGTTCTAATCGATCAAACTGAGTGTAACGTGCTCCCGGAGGCACGTTACAGCGCCCTGACGGTCGGGGAAGGGCGCGTTACATCAACTGTGACGCGTCCGCCCCTGGCCGTTAGAGCCACCCGAGGCCAAAAATCAATCCACAGTTTTTCTAGCCGTTCAAGAGCGGTGTAACGCGCTCGCGCAGGCACGTTACGGCGCCCTGACGGCCGCCCGACAGGCCGTCAGGCCAACCGCCAAACCCGGTCAACGGAAATCAACAAAAGTGTAACGGTCGGGAGCCTGACCGTTACACACGTTGTGACGCCCCTCCAAAGGGCCGTTACAGTTATGTAACGCGTCCCCCCATGGACCGTTACGGGTGTGACGGTTACTGGAAGGACCGTCACACCGTCTGGGTTACGGACGGGTTATGTTTGAAAACGGGTTCCCTCCCGGGCGACCGGAATCGTCGTGTAACGACGAAAACCTGTAAAACCATACGTCCTAAACAACATAATACCAACAAAAATAACCACATGCAATGCCCACAATGGATTAAACATGAAGAACAAAGCTTAAAACCCCAACAATGGAAAATAACCATTATGCATGCTACGGGAGTCTAATCAAGCAAACAAGCTATAGGAAATGATCCTAGCGAGATCGAGATTCCATCCCCCTACCTCGTGCAAGCCGGAACGGCCGATTAAGCCGCATGCACCGAAGAGGGTTCACCGAGCCTTCTCGCTCCGTCTCGCTCCCATGAGCCACGAATCACCCCGAGGTGGGCGTCAACGCGTTCCTCTCGACGCGAGGATTCCACCGACACCTTCCACGCCTCGAACCGTCGTCGTTTCGCCTGAATCCCAAGGAGAGGGGAGGTGGGCGATCAGACGAGAGAGAGAGCGTGAGGGTGAGAATGAGATCGACGAGGGGAGAGAGAGGGGGGGTGAGGGATTAAAGGAAAAAAATAATATTAATATATTTATTATATATAAAAATCCTATTATTTCCATATAAAATCTCAATCAATTCCAATTAAATCCGGAAAAGTACTAGAAAAATACCTAAAAATCCAGGAAAATAGCCAGAAATTCCATAATAGATTCTAGGTCCGAACCACCAAAGATCCGGCAAGGCACGGGCCTCACAGTCCCTCCCTCCTAATAAAATTTTGCCCTCGAAATTTACAATAACGGATAAGGAGGAAACTGAGAAAAGTATTATACCTTACTGGAATAAGAAAGGAAAAAGCTGACGCATCTCATCTCCACGTTCCCAAGTAGACTCATTGCCTGAGTGGCGCTGCCAAGCAACTCTTACCAGAGAGATAACCTTATTTCTCAACCGCTGCTCACGACGGTCTTCAATTCTAATAGGAAACTCTGGCGTAGACAAATCAGCAGTCACTTCGGGCCAAACAGAGTCATCAAGGACATGGGATGCATCTAGCACATATTTCCTCGGATGAGAGACGTGGAACACATCATGAATAGCTTGCATAGCCGCTGGTAGTTGCAATCGATAAGCTACCTGACCTACAGCTTCAACAATAGGAAAAGGGCCAACATAACGCGGACTAAGCTTTCCACGTTTCCCAAACCTGGAAACACCTTTCATAGGAGACACCTTGACAAAAACCATATCTCCTAGCTCAAACTGCAGTGGGCGTCTGCGTTGATCTGCATACCTTTTCTGTCGACTCTGAGCCGTCAACAATCTCTGTCTGATCAGACGAACCACATCAGAACACTACTGTACCATATCAGGTCCCGTCAACAGTCTGTCCCCAACATCAAACCAGTTCAAGAGAGTACGACAAGGACGACCATACAGTGCTTCATAAGGAGCCATGCCAATACTAGAGTGAAAACTATTATTATAAGCAAATTCAACAAGTGGCAAATGTTGACTCCACGAACCTTGCCAGTCAAGGCAACACGATCTCAGCATATCTTCCAGGGTCTGAATAGTGCTCTCCGACTGTCCATCTGACTGCGGATGATACGCTGAACTGAATGCTAACTCAGTGCCCAAAGCTTTCTGAAAACTGCGCCAGAAGCCGGAGGTAAAACGTGGATCGCGATCTGACACAAGTAAAATTGGAATTCCATGCAGTGGCACAATCTTTTGCACATAAAGTTCGGCCAACCTCTGCACATTCCAAGCAACTTTTATTGGCAACAATCTGGCAGTCTTAGACCATCTGTGACGACCCAGAGTGCCGGATACCGATATACCGATAACATCGATACACCGATACCATCAAAACATTGAGAAGTCCGAGGTAAACCCACCACAAAATCGGTAGTAACATGATCCCATTTCCACATTGGAATCTCTAATGGCTGAAGCAATCCACCTGGCTTTTGATGTTCGGCTTTAACCTGCTGACAAGTCAAGCACTTGGAAACAAATATCGCCACATCTTTCTTCATACCTGGCCACCAAAATTGCTTTTTTAAATTTTGATACATCTTGGTGACACCTGGGTGAATAGGAAAGCGGGATCTATGGGCTTCACTCAGAACTGCAAATCTCAATGAATCATCAGCGGGAATAAACAATCTGCCATGGAAACTGACGACCATCTCATCATCAAATTCCACATCATATCTTGATATAACACGGGCTAAATCAGGATCAACTTGCTGAGCTTCCTTAATCTGCTGATATAAAGCTGAACCCAAAGCCAAACTAGCACAAACTGTTATCCTCGGATCGGCAGGAATCTCCACACTGAATGACTCGCTCGGAAGCTGCTCCCACAATTTCCATTCATGAAGCAACAGATGACTGACTTGTACTTTCCTGCTCAGAGCATCAGCCACAACATTCATTTTACCCGGCTGATAGGAGAGTGTAAAGTCATAATCTTTCATGTATTCCATCCAGCGATGCTGCCTGAGATTCAGATCTTTCTGGGAGAATATATAATGTAAACTCTGATGATCAGTAAAGATTTGAAACTTCTCACCATACAGAGAATGTCTCCAGATCTTTAAAGCAATTATAACTGCAGCAAGCTCAAGATCATGCATGGGATAATTTTTTTCATGCTGTTTCAATTGCCGAGATGCATAAGCAATAACATTACCATTTTGCATCAGCACTGCACCCAAACCCACTCGAGAAGCATCTGTGCAAACAACAAATCCACCCGAGCCGGAAGGCAAAGTCAACACTGGAGAAGAAGTCAAGAGCCTTTTCAATTCAACAAAGCTATCCTCACATTGATCCGACCAGACAAAAGGTACATCCTTACGAGTCAGTCTAGTCATTGGGCTGCAACCCTTGCAAAATCCTGGATGAATCTGCGATAATACCCAACCAAACCTAAGAAGCTTCTGATCTCTGTTACAGTTCTCGGTCTCTGCCAATTTAAAACAGCTTCAATCTTTACAGGGTCCACTGCTACTCCGTCACCAGAAATCACGTGGCCAAGAAAATGAATCTCCCGAAGCCAGAATTCACATTTACTGAACTTCGCATAAAGCTCGTGATCTCTCAGAGTCTGCAGAACGATCCTCAGATGCTGCACATGATCTTCCTCAAAAGCAGAATAAACTAGAATATCATCAACAAAGATCACCACGAACTGATCCAAATATGGACGGAAAATACGCTGCATTAGGTCCATGAAAGTTGTTGGGGCATTAGTCAAGCCAAACGGCATTACCAAAAATTCATAATGACCATAACGAGTACTGAAAGCTATCTTCTCCACATCAGATTCCCGGATCCGCAGTTGAAAATAACCAGACCGGAGGTCAATCCGTGAAAAGACAGTAGCATACTGTAACTGGTCAAACAAATCATCAATCCTGGGAAGCGGATATTTATTCTTGATAGTCACCTGATTCAGCTGTCTGTAATCAATACAAAGCCCCAGGCTTCCATCTTTCTTCTTTACAAACAACACTGGAGCACTCCACGGAGAAAAACTGGGGCGAATATAGCCTTTTTCCAGCAATTCAAGTAGTTGTGCTCGCAGTTCCTTAAGTTCAGCTGGAGCCATTCGGTACGGTGCCTTTGCTAACGGGGCTGTACCTGGAATCAGTTCAATCACCATTTCTATTTCTCGCTCTAGAGGCAAGCCTGGCAACTCGTCAGGAAACACATCAGGGAACTCACAGACAACAGGAATATCACTGATGTCCTGCCGTGGTTTCTCAACAGCAACCACATAAGCCAAGAATCCCTGACAACCTGCACTAAGCAATCTACAGGCTCGAATAGCAGAAATAATCAAGCGAGAAGAGCGGGACCGAATACCTTGGAAATAAAATGCCGATTTTCCATGTGGCTGAAAATAGACCTTCTTTGATCTGCAGTCAACCACAGCTCCATATTGCTCCAACCAATCCATACCCAGAATGACGTCATAATCTGCCAGCTGTAATGCATACAATCTTGCCGGCAACTGATGATTATTAATCATAACATGAGATTCTTCCAAACACAGAGGCGTGATCATAAAATCTCCAGAAGGCATCTCAACATACAATTCACAAGTCATTTCTGACGTCGGTTCCTCAATACATGCAATGAAATCCTCAGAGATAAAAGAGTGAGAAGCACCCGAATCAAATAAGACACGTGCAGAATGACCATAAAGCATAATCGTACCTTCCATCAGATGGGATGCAATCGCTTCAGCTCGAGAAATATGAGAAACCTTGCCTTTCTGCTTCTTGGATGCGGCAGAAGACTGTTGGGAAGACGCTGAAGCTTGCGAAAAGAATTGCTGCTGAGGTTGAGGTACATGAGGAGGTCCAAACTGCGACTGTTGAGGCTGCGAAAACAGAGGAGCTTGCACCGGTTTTGGCCTCAACGGACAATCTAGAACAACGTGACCAGGCTGGTCACAATGAAAACAAACAACATGAAGAGAACACGGTTGACCCTTATGGTGGCCACCGCATCTCCGACAAGTCCACGGCTGACTGACAGCAGAACTCTGACGACTTTGGGAAGAAGGCGATGTCGGCTGCTGAACAGTACCCGTACCAGGCGATTCTTGCTGAAGGAACTTCTTCTTCTTCTTAAACCTTTTATTAAACTTGGGCTTGGAAGGGGAAGAAGCACTGCTAACATCAGGCGGAACAGAGGAAATTCCTGTCGCTGGCGGTCGGTAAGTCTGCTGAAACTGAACCGTCGGCTGAACCGACCAAGCTTGAGAATATCCTCCTGGTCTCGCCATCTCTAGCTCAAGTGCCACGGCTGCCTGGCACGCACCATCAAGATCAGCAACACGACTTGCAATCAACGGTAACTTCAACTCTGGCCTCAACCCTCGCAAAAACTGCTGAGTCTTCAAAGCTTCATTAGCTAGCACATGGGGCGCATACTGACCCAATTCCATGAATTTGTTCCGATATTGAAGCATAGTCATACCGCCCTGAGACAATTCCATGAACTGGTACATCTTCGCCATTTGCAAACATGCAGGAGTATAGGCACGCTCGAAAGCTGCAACAAACTCTGCCCAAGTGATCTGCCGAAGGGGCCTGGAACGAAAAGCAATCTGCCACTCGGCTTTCCACCATGTAATGGCTGTACCTTGAAGTTGAAATGCTGCCAACATAACCTTTTCGTCCTCCGCGCACTCCATAGACAGGAACATGCGCTCAATCGCATCCAGCCATTACCTCGCTATCTCTGGATCAGCCTGTCCGTCAAACGTAGGCGGATTGAATAGAAGAAACTCTTTAAGAGCCTTGCCTCGACTACCAGGCGCTTCAACATGAGGAGCAACAACAGGCGCTGGAGCAGGAACTACAGGAGGTTGAGCAGAACCACTCTCTTCTCTAGGCGCATCTCTAGGAGCTCGAGGAACTCGAGGAGGTCTTCCTCGACGAGGTGGCATCTTACAACTGCCGAAAACAGGCAACAACAGCAAATCCATCAATCATACGGAAAACATCCTAAGCCAGCAATAGACAACACGAAAGGACCAACTCTGGACAAGTGCAAATTCCAATTCCTTACACAAATCCTCAACATCGCTCTGATACCAACTGTGACGACCCAGAGCGCCGGATACCGATATACCGATAACATCGATACACCGATACCAAGAACTGGAGAAGCCACCCAAGAGGCTGATGAGGCCCCTGAAGGGTTAGTGAAGTTTGTCGAGGGGATGCATAACGAATTGCAATCACAAGCGCGCATATTAGAATTAAACAATAAAATTTAACAAGAGTGCGAAAGCAATTTAAAATAAACAAGTGCTAAATATATATAGTAGTCCAGAGGCACAGAAGTGCTAGTCCAAAAGTACAACTACACGGGGCATATCCCGGCAAAAGTACACCAGAAAGCCCAAAAAGGCGACCCGTCTATCGCTGGCAGCTAAGAACGGTCTCAGAGCACACGGGAAACTCTGGGAGACGACGGGCGCGGCTCACCTGAAAGGAGAAGGGTGAGTCACAGTCAGACTCAGTAGGGGTCACGCGGATCCCTACCTCGCACTAAACAAGCATACATGCAAAAATAAAGCAATTAGAGCCTGCATTTAATTAAATTAACAGGCATAGGCATGAATAAACTAATCACAATAAAGCTGTAAATCTAACTACACAGCTAAAACATGCCAATAACAATTAAATCTAATCGACAGAAACTAAATCTACCAATAGAATGTGCCTCAACTAGCCAAGCCACAGAGAATAGGACAACCACTGGGAACAGAAACCAGATGCGTCCACTGACGGCTTACACTGCGTCTCAAGCACTCGCAGTCGGCAACACGACAAGCTGAGCGCGTAAACAGTACCAAACCAAGTGACCAGTCAGAGTGACACTTGTCAGTGTCAGTCCAAAGTCTCCGACCACGTGTGCACACACTGACTCTCGCCTGAGCCAGGCCCTCTAGCTAGTTTTCTCCCTCGGTAGGATGCTACCGTTGGCGGGGAGCCCACGGTACTAGCTTAAAAACCGTGTAATGGGAACACCCCTCCGCCATCCCCAGGCGGGTCGGTACTCAAAGACCTTAGGGCTACAACAGTGGTTCCATCACAAGGAAAGTAAAGCTATTCTATTGGGATCTAAAAACATGCCATTATTTCACAAATAACTCGTACATGGCGTGTAATCATTCTGAAAAGCATTAAAGAATGAATAGGCAGCTTTTGAAAACTAACAGGGGTGTGACGGCCTACTGCCACCGCGTCACAGAGAGTGACGGTCGGGGGTTGGCGCGTTACATCGACTGTGATGCGTCCGCCCCTAGCCGTTACAATCACCCGAAACCCCAGTTCTAATCGATCAAACTGAGTGTAACGCGCTCCCGGAGGCGCGTTACAGCGCCCTGACGGTCGGGGAAGGGCGCGTTACATCAACTGTGCGCATCCGCCCCTGGCCGTTAGAGCCACCCGAGGCCAAAAATCAATCCACAGTTTTTCTAGCCGTTCAAAAGCGGTGTAACGCGCTCGCGTAGGCGCGTTACGGCACCCTGACGGCCGCCCGACAGGCCGTCAGGCCAACCGCCAAACCCGGTCAACGGAAATCAACAAAAGTGTAACGGTCGGGAGCCTGACCGTTACACACGCTGTGACGCCCCTCCAAAGGGCCGTTACAGTTCTGTAACGCGTCCCCCCATGGACCGTTACGGGTGTGACGGTTCCTGGAAGGACCGTCACACCGTCTGGGTTACGTATGGGTTATGTTTGAAAACGGGTTCCCTCCCGGGCGACCGGAATCGCCGGGTAACGACGAAAACCTGTCAAACTACATGTCCTAAACAACATAATACCAACAAAAATAACCACATGCAATGCCCACAATAGATTAAACACGAAGAACAAAGCTTAAACCCCCAAAAATGGAAAATAACCATTATGCATGCTATGGGAGTCTAATCAAGCAAACAAGCTATAGGAAATGATCCTAGCGAGATCGAGATTCCATCCCCCTACCTCGTGCAAGTCGGAACGGCCGATTAAGCCGCATGCACCGAAGAGGGTTCACCGAGCCTTCTCGCTCTGTCTCGCTCCCACGAGCCACGAATCACGCCAAGGTGGGCGTCAACGCGTTCCTCTCGACGCGAGGATTCCACCGACACCTTCCACGCCTCAAACCGTCGTCGTTTCGCCTGAATCCCAAGGAGAGGGGAGGTGGGCGATCGGACGAGAGAGAGAGCGTGAGGGTGAGAATGAGATCGACGAGGGGAGAGAGAGGGGGGGGGTGAGGGATTAAAGGAAAAAAAATAAGATTAATATATATAATATATTTATTATATATAAAAATCCTATTATTTCCATATAAAACCTCAATCAATTCCAATTAAATCCAGAAAAATTCCTAAAAATCTAGGAAAATAACCGAAAATTCCAGAATAGATTCTAGGTCCGAACCACCAAAGATCCGGCAAGGCACGGGCCTCACAACTAGAGGCGGTGGGGAAGCTAGCCCCTAATTGGGAGGTGAGTGGTAGAGATGAACGGACAACCGATCCTGCAGACGTGGAATGCCAACTTGTTGCAGAAATATGCGAAATAGGTATCGGACGGGCTCTGAAAGAGGAAGAAGTGCCGAAACAGATCGACACTTGGCCCCACCGACGCTCTATGGCACGCATAGACAAACCCACAGAGAATGCTGTAAGAATTAGGGGTTATTTCCCTAGGATTCCGCCCATAGTGATGGAGGACAGATGCGATAAATGGATGGACTGGAGCACGGAATCCCGCATGAAAGGAGGCCACCGAGACCATGATCCCGCCGGAAGGGTGGCTCATTATGTCATCTCCCGCGGAGGGAAAGATGATGTCGTACTCAGGAGGAATCTGGAAGGCTTCCCGCAGCCCATGGATCACCCTATAAGTCACTAGGGGTGGGGAACTAGACCTACCAGTGCCCGCACCCGAGGTGCTCGGCACACCGCCCCGACCGTGAGGCATCTCCTCCGAAGAGGAAGAATCGACGCTGAGGACTCTCCTACGCGGAGGCATTGCTACAGAAGGTGAAAAATATAGGGCAAGAAGGATCCTCACTAGGCAACGGGAGGAAGACGCCTACAATAAAGCGTGACAACCGGCAAGTCGTGGGTACAGTGTGCGAGAGACTTCACAGCAGTTCTTATAACTGCCCATTGCGAATCGATGTTATCCCATGAAGGGCAGGTGAAAGGACGCTGGCAGCTACGGCGATACGGCTACCGATGCCAGATGCCCGTTTTGAGCCCACGCCCCCAAAACGAGACAAAACTTGGAGTCATCATTACCAGTGTGGCTTCTGCCACCGCCAGAGGCACCTTGCGCGCCAAGCAGGATCTCGAAGCCACTAAACTCCCGTTGTACGAGGAAATCGTCTTCGGATCTTGCACTCCAGAAGAACCCTCTCTTGGACTACTTTCAGCCCCCTGCAGAGTGCTCAGCGACTGAGAGTAGGGGGGGGGGGAAGTGAGGAGGGTAAATCCAGTTTGGCCCACATTCGGCCGAGTAACGATCGGCCCATGCCCAAAAGAGCTCTCGATGAGCGCACCACCGACATATGCGGCTTGCCAAGGCACGGCCCAATCTGGCCCGACATTGGATTCCACAGTAAGAGGAAGCGTAGTCCTCGCCGGAGAACACTTCGACGATCGACCGTTGCCCTCACGACGTCGACCTTGACCCCGTAACGGGCGAGCACGCCCCACGAGTGCCGTAAGACTCGCCCAAGGACCGGCCGGCGCCGAGACTATCGCCCCCCAACGGGAAACTCCCGCCGATATAGCGGGAGAACATTACTCTATTAAGCGGACCCTTCCCTCTCAAGGGATGAGGTCCCTCGCTCCAGGACAACCCATATAAAAGGGACATCGACAGAAGAGAAGAGACACGGTAGATTCTTCTACTAAACCCCATACTACTGCGTAAGAGAAGAGACACGGTGGATACTTCTGCCACAAGAGCTTCTTACGGAGAATAGAGTAACCAGACCTGCCACGACGACAGAGGGGTTACCCGCTACGCCCATAGCGAATCCTCCTCCGGCACGGCCTTATCACCCAGCGAGCACTCTCCGAGTACCCGCTGGGAGCGACAAGCACGCGTGCAGAGGACCTAAACGCCTCTCGGATCGTCTACTACAAACTCGACTTCTTACTTTGCTCTTCTCTAGTGCTCATTGATCCCTTGCTGACTTAAACATCGGAGGGTCGTCCCCTGGGATAACACCCGGGACTCCTTCTGACGTCTCTTTGGTTTCTTGGTGTTTGCAGGCCTCCACGGGCGCGAGACGACTTCTCCAACAAATAAATAGAGAAGGTGGTACGTGACCTAAGAATCATTTTCTTGCCGCTACATTAACTATTAGTTGCTACTCGGTGTATACTAAAATACTATAAAACATCGTAAAGCAACCTATAGTGATTCTCTGTATCAAACCAACCCCCCTAAATTGTGATGATTTACTACTCGTTTGAATTTCATTTATTACTATATGAAATATTTTATGATCTTAAAAAAAATGGACGATAAATGTTCGATGCTTAGATATCAACTTATGAAACTTCATTTAGATATGTGACCATCACGATCGTCGTCATAATCTTATCCTAATTAATTAGATATTTGATACACTGTACATATAAGCTCTCAACATACGCGGCGCCCACTTCACCCCAATCTAGTGCTCTCGAATTTCCCTTAGAATAGCATCGATTAAGTTGTCCAACTATGCAACTATGCATTGCCATTTGTTTCGCTTTTTTTGAGATCTGCTATCACCATTA
Source organism: Amorphophallus konjac (assembly GCA_022559845.1). Taxonomy (NCBI): domain Eukaryota; kingdom Viridiplantae; phylum Streptophyta; class Magnoliopsida; order Alismatales; family Araceae; genus Amorphophallus; species Amorphophallus konjac. Next base: position 16,244,571 of record CM040121.1, read on the forward strand.
AATAAGCCCTCAAGTGAAAAAAAGATAATGACTCCCTTGAGAGCTCTCCATAACATGTATATTTTCGAGAGGGCACGAATATATTTTGGAGAGCACATATACGCTCTGAAAATATTTCAAAGCATATATTTGGTCGGTCTTGTTTGATAACGAGTTAAGCTCGAATATATTTTGGAGAGCACATATACGCTCTGAAAATATTTAAAAGCATATATTTGGTCGGTCCTATTTGATAACTAGTTAAGTTCGAGTAAGATAGGTTAATCGGGGTCGGGTGGACTATTTTTGATTTGACATTTTTTTCTTAACTAGGGTTGGATAAGATTAAATTAGATTAACTCATTCTTAATAAATAAGTGGAATGAATTAACCGACCCCGATTAAGATTAGAGGTCAGATAATTCATCACGGATAGACCACTCATTTCTAACCAACTCTATTATCAAACTCGCCCATATATATTTTGGAGACCTTAACTTGCTCCTGAGAGCACTTAACATGCTCTGAAGACTCCAACATGCTCCGGAGAGCTCTCCAAAACACCTATGTGCTCTCTAGAGGGGGGATATGTGTAAATGAAGAGAGTAACGCGCGCTCTCTAACTTCCAATTGGGGGTGTTATAAATAAGGAGCCGAACATGTCGCACCATGTGTCGGGGTGACGTTATCAACGTCAGTCTTATTACACCCTATGTTATCTGACGTAGCAAGTAAAAATCTTTCGTTAAAAAGTAATAATATGTGTTGAAGTAAGTTTGTGGAAATAATATTTGTCATAATTTTCACCTAAAGATGATGAATACGCAATGACCCCTACGCTTCTTTATTCAATCTAATGTTTTAAAATTCGATCGATAGTTTGACTTGATAGGTCAGTAAATCACGAGTCAATAATTTAAGTGTTTGAATTGACCCGTGACTAGTAAAATTAGTAATACTCACATCAATTTTATGAACTCATAAAATTTTAATATATTTTAAATAATAATTTTAAAATATGAAAGATATTTTATTATATGCATTTTATGATTTTCTTTTTTTTATGACACGTAAGTTGTCTCATGAGACGACGTCACGATGATATTTTATCAAATTTAGTCTTAATTTTTTTTAAAAAAATTTACCAGTAAAAAAAAAATAAAATTAATATCTTTTCAACTTTTAAAACTTATGTTAATGACATTAAATGTTAATGATATAAGAGATAAAATTTTAAGTATTACTCTTCGTATTTCATATTTATTTATATGATAAATTAAAACATCACATAATGATAAAAATTTAAAAATATAAAATACGTATCAAATTCGGTTGAATTATATTAGGTTTTACTGAGTTAAGACAGTTTAATTGAATTGAGCTGAATTAATCGAGTTTGATGAATTTTAGATCTTGATTTAAGTAGAATTTCAAACTAACTAATTTTGAGACTGAGTCACTGAGTTAATATCAGACCGATCATACCGAGTCGGATTTTAAAACAGTCTCACACAATGCTACGTTTTGAGCGGTTGTTACTGCCTTTCGAGCCGCATCCTTCACTTCTTATTCTCTCCCCGTTTTCCCTCGTCAGGGTTAGGGCTCGAGATTGCTGTAACTGGAACCTGATGCCGACCGTTAGTGAGGGAAAATGGCAACTCTTGCGGTGAATCGCAGCATCCAGCTCTGCCTGCGAAACCCACGTCGTGCCCTCCTCACATCGTGGTAAGTAGTCTGTTCTCCAACACGAAAGATAAAATGGGTTCCCGCTCTTACATCATTTCTCTAAAGTAAAATTTGTGGGCTTTAGTCTATTTCTGAGGGCGAAGAGAGACTACAATTCCGAACGCCCTGTGAGGTACACTGCATGGAGATGTTCGCAGGACGACAAGACCCAAAAGATCACACCTTTAGAGAGATATGAGAAGAAAGACGCTAGTTTGTCCAGGAGTGGGGGGTCAGATGGTGGAAGACAGGCATGTTCCTTCAAAAGTTTAGCTGGCAGGTCTCCAGTTCAGAGCTCTGGGGATGGATCTCTGTATGAGATGTCTTCTTCTGCGGAAGAACCCGACTGTGGTAAGGTCTTGATGGAAGCATACTTCTCTCATTTTCTTGTTCATATCCCGGGCTTAACTGATAGAAGCCCTTTCCCGTGGAAATCGGTTAGGGATTCTTCATCTTTTTTTCAGTGATCTTCCTTTGCATGTCAAAATCCAGCTGATATTTATCAGTTTCTTTTTTTTTCATCCCAGATGTTGCATCTAATGATATTGGAGAATTTTTGAAGTTTGAGGATTCTCCAGCATTTGAAGTGTATCCCATGGAATGTGAATTTATTGATAAGTCTCAGTCAGCACCGGCAAATACACTCTCTAAATGGGACAGAACGGACTTCAATAAAGTGAAAGAAGTTGCTGAAAGGATGGCAATTGAATTACTTGCGACTAGGTGAGTATTTTTTTTCCCTTTGAGTTTGCTGGGAGCTTATGATTAATTGGGTTTCAAACATTCTTTTTAAGAATGATTATAGTCTCATGAGGTGAGTTCATGAGTCTCCTGGGAATATCGAGCTTGAGTTATTTGTTGAATCCACGAAATCGCGGTGTTGAGATACACAGGCCCAGGGTCATAAGCACATGAATCACAACTCATTTAACCAGTACGGGACTATTGCCCAGGGGACTATACCCAAATATTCCAACACTCCCCCTCACGGCCAAGATAGGCCGTGGACATTAATTGGGTGGAGGTGACAAGATAAGAAATATATGGAGTTGGGCCAAGATCAGGCTCTGATACCATGTTGAATCTACAAAACCGCGGTGTTGAGATACACAGGCCTAGAGTCATAAGCACATGAACCACAACTCATTTAACCAATACGGGACTATTGTCCAGGGGACTATGTCCAAATATTCTCATGTTGAATCCACAAAATCGCGATGTTGAGATACAAGGGCCCAGGGTCATAAGCACATGAACCACAACTCATTTAACCAATACGGGACTATTGCCCAAGGGATTATGTCCAAATATTCCAACATTATTCAACTAGGCCATCTGATCTTATGAGGCGAGAGTGGCAAAAGTGGTGGCACAAAGTGTGGCACCATAGCATTTCTCTAATCTATATGAACATTAGATTTCCCTAAAATTTAGCAAGTTTGACTCTCTTATGGGTGAAGTGATTCCTTCCTAGATCGTTTCACATTATTACTGTACATTGTCGCCAATTCTTTATGTTCAGTTTTATGCGTTGCCTGCTGGGTTCTTGTTTTCCATATAATATATTCTATTGTTTCTATGCTAGGTCATTCACGGCAGTTGAGCTAGCGAAGAAATTGCATGGCAAGAAATATCCTCCTGATGTAATTGAAACGGTGATAGTTGAGTTAAAGGGCAGGTAGTGCATTCTTTTACTAAATTTAGTGATTGGTAGGATGACTCATAGGCTGGAAAAAGTGGAGAATGTTATTATCGCTCATAGTTGTCAAGGTGACTCGAGGCGGGTGCTTGGGCACCTAGGCGGGTGCCTTGGTCGCCTTTCTGTGATGGCAGAAAGGCGGGCTGGCGCCTTGGCCCCATAAGGGCACTTGGTCGCCTAGGCGACCACCTTGACAACTATGTTAATAATAATAGCTAATACTTTCCTTCCTCCTATGTTGCTGTTAGAAATCTTTCTCCTTATATCCCCTGAAAGAATATGAATCCCAAATTCAAAAGGAGAGGAGCAATGCAATGAACATCACTGTGACCATGGATCAATCAATCCAAAATTTGAGGAATATTACAATAAATGATCCTTAGCAATCCTTGGTCGCCATTTCTGTCTCCCTTTACTCATGATATTGTCGGGGCCTGTACATCTTCATTCAGGCTGTCTAGGCATATGCCTAGAAATCCAGAAATGGAATGTGTTTGTGCTTCTGTTATATATCCTGCCACAATGGACACAAGTCACCCCAACTAAATAAGACAGCCAACTATATTCTGCCCATTCAACAGGAGGCACTTTTGTACTTTGCGTTGCCAAGGAGCCATCTGTGATTCCCTGCCTCCTGACATATCAAGCATGGATCCTGGACCATGCCACTGACCTATGTTAAAATCCAACTGTGACCTATGGCTGTTTTTCCCCTAAAAAAAGAAAATATATCCTTAGTTTTGGCTTTCATCTAACTAGAGTGTGATCTTTTTTATAAATTTAATCCGACTCCTTTCATATCAGTGGTTGCCTCTCCCTCCTGTGATTAGGCTAAACAACCAAAGAAGAGACCAAGAAACAAGGTAAATTCATGGTTGTGTCTGTCTTTTCAAGGCCTAAGATGTCCCTAAAAGGGCTTTAAGAGCTTGAGCTAACAGTGACAAAGAAGATCCAGCTTGATTTGTGTTCTTTGTTGCATAATTGCTTCTTTAGTGTTTGACATAGTCACATTTATGACAATGATATAAAATAGTAAGAAATTCAGTGAATCAGGTGGTTAGATGCATCAACAGTAGAAAAGGCTGAGATGAGAAGCAGCTTCCTCAGTGCCTAGGCATTTAAGATTATACTTCACTGTGCCCTGGGACTTTTTACATTTCAGTTTTCGTTAAGAATGAAAGCCTCCCCCATCTCAATGACCTCTCTTGCAGTAGCCAACAGGTGTGAGGGAACCTAGGATCCTTCCTAGGGCCACTCACCATCCAGCTGTAGTTGTTTCTAGGGCTTTCTCATGGATCATTCTGGGGAAGTGGGATTCACGCATCTGATGCAGTGCCATTAGGCAGAAGGCAAAGGTCTGTAGTGAATCTGTCTGTTAACATATTCCTTTTATTAACTTTACCTTCAGACAACAGTTTTATTCGCAAAGCATTTCATAATTTTTTTTCATATGTTGTCATCTATTACATGGGTTTTCATGCCCAAATTTGGTAATTGTGAATTTTATGTACATGAATGGCTTGATATTTTCTGCTCTCCAATAGGGGCTTGCTCAATGATGGCCTATATGCGGAATCATTCTCTCAATCTCGGTGGTTGTCATTAAGTTGGGGTCCTAGGAGGATTAGGAGGGTGAGCAACTAACTTTCCTGAATCCTGAGCTTCTTCATGTACTCACCTCATTCTTTCCTGGTATACAGCAACTTCTTATGTGATTTGATTTGACTAAGCTATTGTTTGTTTCCTGCTAATGCATTTTTTTTAAGTTCGTGCTAATGCATGCTACATGAAGAAAAGAGTTTTGAGTACGGTGGTCCAGACATAGTAAATGCAGGATGACCAAGGTTCGGATCATCTTGTCGAATAATCAGATTCCATAAACATCCTTACAAACATTGAAGAAAACTAGCTTAACCAGTCTCAAGGTGTTAGCACTCGGTTAGAAGTAAATGCCACTCTGTGCTATTACCTGTTTTAACATTTTAATGGCATCATCATCTAATAAAAGAATCCAGGACAATCCAAGTGTTTCAACAAAAATGTATGTCGTCTTTGTTTCCAACGATAAGAATTCTTTAAACTAAATGATACAAGTTCTTGACTCAGGCACTTCTTCAGAAGGGTGTGAGTGAAGGAGACATAGACAAAGCAATAAACCTGGTATTCAAGGATGGTGACTCGAGCAGTGGTCCACAAGATATGCATCTTGGTATGCCCAAGATTTCTGTGGACCGTCTCTTTGTGCAAGCCTCCAAACAATGGTTCCGAGGCCAAAATGCACCATTAGCAAATCGCAGGTCAAGGATAGTGAGGTGGCTTCAGTACCGAGGATTTGATTGGGGGGTTACCAACTTCATACTGAAGAAATTGGAATCCAAGTATCCTCCTTGAGAGCAACATTGTTTTGGGGTTCCTCTTTGGCTTCATACTCAGAGTTTAACAAATGGGTAAGTTGAAAATTTGCTGATTTATCTTGAGTCAGTCAGTTTTTCTCCAAACCCTATTTTGCAACACTCCTCAGACAGCAAACATATGATGTGCATAGAACTTTACATCTTGATCTTATATATAAGTATGCGGGCTCTTTAAATCTGATTTTACCACATCAGCTACTGCATCCCAGAGGCACACATTACTTGCATCCGCCTAGGTAAAGGCGCATTCATAGCTACGGATGGGAAGTTGCCTTCACAGTATTGATTTTTTACTGGAGAAAGTGGTGTCTGAAGTTGGAAAAACAACTGTCCGTTGTGTTTCAGTCTCTATGCTTGTAATTTGTCATGCGATCAGTTCAGGTATGATTATGGGCATAGATAAGCCATACTTGCATCTGAATTTGGTTGCATACTCTGGGGTTCCAATACCTGTATAGTTTTGGTCAAAGTGGGCACACAGTAGGAAGTTGGGTATCACCACACACGGGCGGTCTGTTGTCGGAAGACATCCTTTGGCATCACCCTTGGCATCATCCTTCTTGTTCGGTGGTTTAATTTTTCCATGGTGCATTCATGGTTCTTTTTCCATTTTCCCTTCTCATGTGGACTCTTATTAGAGTTGAAACATTGGGAATATCCCTCATATCAGCCTTTGCTAATTGGTGCAAATAACCCCCCCTTTAATCTTTAGAGGATTCAAGTATCATAACGATGTTCTGTTCCAATGAGATCTAATTGCATCCATCTGTTTCTTTTTTTTGTGCATATACGCAGGTATAGCCTCTCCATTGAGAACTAATTCAGGTGGTGAGGGCATGACTAAACAAATGGTCGTGCAACAAGGATGGAAGCTTTAGACTGAAACCTTTGTAATTTCAATTTTGACACATGGTATAGATAGAAAGAGCATTTTGAGATGGAGGCCATGCCAAGCCACCAGCCCTTGTTTTCGTCCCTCCTTATCTCACTATTTCCATCTTTTAGTAAATCTAATGCAAGAGATTGCTACGATGGCTGGTCATTTCATTTTGAGTAAATACTAAAATTGTATTTTATGATATTTTACATCATCCTATGGCACGGCAAGATGAACACTTGAAACTAACAAATCAAGGTTCCACCAGCTAAAACTATCGGGCGGGAAGGCGTTTAGCCGTTTTGCGAGAGGTGAAGAAGAAACGATGCAATGGGAAATGTGCAAGGCATCTTGGAAACGATTCACTCTGCAGTAATTTTAACCTTGAAATTGCGCCGATCTCATTTATAGTTTCTTAGAACACCAGGAATGATTTCGAATTTTTTCTTTTCACTGCAAGCTTCAGCTCAATAGGGGCAAGTGATTAGAGTGCCTGTGTGTGTTTGTGTGTGTGATAGAGAGAGAGAGAAAGAGGGTTGCAGTAGCCAGAGATCTCCACCATGGAGGCTCCAACTTTTCACTCTTGATCTGGTGTTGAGAGATGAGCAGTGGAGGTATTGTTGAGCCTCGGGTTCCCAGCGAGCTTCTCACGAGGGAGGTGTCGAAAGAAGTGTTCGTCAAATTGCCTGAGAAGTCATTGTACGATACGTCCAGGATGACCGGGCTCTCAACCACACCCAGCATACCCAGGCTCTCGTAGAGCTTGTTGCGGGAGAAGTCCGAGTAATTGACATTCTTAAGCCCGGAGGACTGAGCTGGGATCTCGCCGGAGAGCCGGTTATGGCTCACATTCAGCGTGTCGAGGAGGTCGGGGCGGCCGAGCTGCGGCGGCATTGGGCTGGAGTATTGGTTGCCATGGAGGTCCAGCCGGTACATACTGCTGCAGGAGCCTAGCTCTGGTGGGATTGCGCCAGACGGCTTGTTGTGACCCACCTAGAATTGAACCAGCTCGTTCATCGTTCCAAAACCGGGGCTCACGGCGCCAACGAGCCTATTGCCGGAGACGTCGATGAACTCTAGGCCTCTCGAAAACTTCTCCGGCAGGTGGCCTGATAGCCGATTTAAATGGAGGTCAGGGTCAAGGAGGCTGTCCGTCCCCGCGACCGCGGCAGGGATTGGCCCGGTGAACCTGTTGCTGCTCAGCTCAAGAAATGTCAATAGTTTCAGTGTTAGAATTTAGGCATAGTCTCTGGATAATAATCTCGTATTGGTTAAATGAGTTGTGGTTCATGTGCTTATGACTCTGGGTCCTTGTATCTAAACACCGTGATTTTGTGGATTCAGTATGGTATCATAACAGCCTAAACGACTTAACTCCTCTTGTCACTTCCACCCAATTAATGTCTACGGCTCATCTTGATCGTAAGGGAGAGTGTTAAAATTTGGACTCAATATCATAATTTTATGGATTCAACTTCACGTGGGAGAGACCCCAACAAGTAGTTGAAGAGTAGCAGCAAGGAGCTCAGCTGCCACAGCCCAAAGAGCTGTGGGGGCAAAGAGCCAGGCAACTTATTGTTGGAGAAATCGAGCCAACGGAGGCTTCGGCAGCCATCCGGCGAGGCTGTCGGGGAAGTCTCCGGCCAGCCTGTTGTGCCCGGCATAGAAGAGCATGAGGTTCTCTAGCTACCCTCCGGAGATCGTCGGGGACCTCGCCAGACAACCTGTCGTCATCAGCTTGAAGATAAGCTAGAGATGTGCAGTTGGAGAGCTCGGAGGGTATTACACCGGATAGATGGCTTGCACTCGGCCGGAGGCGTTGGAGACTTGAAAGGTTTCCAAGGTGTTAGGTATGGCTCCTGTCAGGAGATTTGAAGACAGATCCATGGCCAGTAGGGTCTTGCAGTTCCCCAGATGGGATAGGAGCAGGGTTTCAAGCCTTGTTAGGTTCCCAAGCTGTGATGGTAGTGGACCTGCAAAAGAAACTCATGTATAAATACATTCTATACTGCATGTTCAACTGAGAGCAGTTCACTGTCATCTGAAAGTAGTCACATGTATGGCATAACCTAAGATGCTGAAAAATTATTTGCAACTGCTGAAACAGTCAACTCAAATATAATTGGCAACGAGTCTTTCCATACACGGGTGACATGAGATCTACCACACTAACATGGTAACATTTCCCCCCTTGATGTCTCGCTACATGAGACACAAAACACGACTGTGGCCAAACTAGGCGAAAAAACAGGATAATTATACTGGGTATTATTCGACTAGGATTATCTTAGAGTATGTAACTTAAAATTAACATTGAGGGGAGAGGTTTGAGTCAAATATTTCACAGTTTTTTTCCCCCGTTGGCAAACAATGGCTGCTGAAGAAACCATTCTCACCTGACAACTGGTTTTCTCTCAAAGACCATGGTTCTCAATTCAGCAAAGTTGCCGAACTCTCTCGGAATCTGGCCCACTGATTGCAGTGGAGGTGACCATGAACGTCCTCAAATGCCTGAGACGATGTCAGTGACCTCGCCGTCGGCATCGCAGCGGATGCCCAGCCACTCGCAGGGTCTCGGGTCGTATTGGTTCCACGATGCGAGGGCGTCAGTGGAGCTCACGAGGCTCTTCTTCTTCCAGGAGAGGAGAGCGTGGCCTTGGTCATCAAGGGAGAAGCAGCACACAAGGGATAGGTAGATCACAGACAAGCGGGTTGGGAAGGATGGAGCCATGAAGCGAGGAGAGACGAACTCGTAGTGAGGACGTTTGGTTAAGAAGCGAGCTGAACATTTACCCGGGTTTGTTCTGGTATGGGATCGTTTATGCAACTTGGTGCTCCTTAAAAATTACACTTTTCACAGAGGTGGTGGCGCTCATTCAAAGCCTTATTTCCAATGATTTTCCCCCAAAACTCACTATTCTTTAGCGAACTCTTCAACCAAATCCATTGCTCGTATTTCCAATGGCCGCCACAAGCAGATGCCACTATATCATAAGCAAGAACGATCTTTGGTAGGGCACAGAAGTATGTTCTCAATTGTGACTACAATTTCCTGACCTTCATATTGGATGGCAGCCCATAGCCCACCACTCCTTTTCTGTTCCTTGTGAATTTCTGTAGTTGTCAGTAAAATTAACTAGAAAGCAAGAATCATGTGTAGATGTTCATTCCAGCATCTCTTTACACCCGATCGCAGTTAAGCTGCAATTAATTGGTTTCCTCTACAACAAGGGAGTAGGCACAGAATTAGATCCAAGGATGTGTACCATAGGGGTGGGGGGCATTAATTCTAGACAACATCATCTGCCAAAGCATTTCAGTACTGAAGATGTAAGAGCTGATGAGAGAAACTTCACGCCGGTGGATCCGCCAGGAAAGTATGAGATGGCATAGTATGAAAGCGCAAGAACCTGAAATTTTTGACCAAATTGTCAGACAACAATCTTGCAAAGATTCACCATCCGTGAGAACTGATAAAAAGTATCCTTTATAGGAAGCAAACAAACTTCAGACGGAGAACAATAATTAGTTGTCGTAACGAAAGAAGTATTCGTGCATATTTTATGTCAAAAGTACACGAAAGGGACATTCCACTATCTGTTATAAACTTATGATATACGATCATGAAGCCTGCAAATGGCAGAACGAAAAGGCTTCGAGCTGTTCCTATGCGGATATGCCCACGATTACCACCATGATTCAAATGAAACAGAACGTAAGACCAAGAAGAGCCTTCCAAACCTGAAGCACGGAGAATAGAACCGAGAGAATGTAACTGTGGAGAACCATGGATACATATATAGTTCCCACCATGCTGCCGATAAATCCTAACGTGAAGGGAAGTCTCTGAAACAAATGGAAAGAAATCACGTCAGCCAACAAGAAGATTTGCATTGATGACTTGATGTACAGAAGCATAAATCTTGTTGCCAGGAGTCAAGGCTGCAATTGTAGCAGCCACAGGTTTTTCACCAGTAAGACATTAATCAAACAAATGACTTGTCGATGGATGATGCACAACGAAGTGCGTAACAAAGAAATGTGTCAAAACAAGAAAGATATCCAGAAATAATTTCTTAAAATTTTCATCTAGGAAAGGTTCAAAGTTTCAAGATCCAGTCTCAACTCAGCACGATTTGGAGGATTGGTTGATCCCAATATGGCTTCACCGATTCAGACAAAGGTTGGCCTCTCCTGATCCGATTCCAAGGGGGGAACTGATTTCCCCTTCTATAGAAAATGAACAAAGAAAAGGAAAAATTGAGCCAGCCTATATGGCCTCAGTCTGAAATTGGCTTGAATTGGTTGATTCCGGGGCAACCCAAGCCAACCCCCAAAACCCCAACCCAGCATTCACTCACCCACTGTCCTCTCCCACAAACAAATGTTAAATAGTTATCAGAGTGGATGATGCTACCACTGCTAGCTCCACTGACAAAGGTGAAAAAAGTTACCAGAGTGGCCGAGGCTGCCACTGCTACCTCCACCACAACTGTTGTCCTCAGCCAAAGATGGCAATTTCGATTTCGGACCCGATTTCGGTCGGGTCCGAAACCAAAACGTATTGATTTCGGTTTCGGCCGAAACCAATCGAAATCCGTTCAGATAATTCAAAAAAAATTCAAAAAATTCAAAAAAAATCATAAAAATTATAAAGAATCAGAAAAAAAATCACTGGGCATGCATTTGAGTGTGCATAAATTGGATTAAGTGCTAGAAGTAAACATTGGACATGTTAAACTAATATTCGCTACATATTAAACATGGAGTAGATTCAAACAGTAAAATAAACATTACAAGCATAGTAAATGTTACAAAAGTTAAATAATCCCCACCCAAATAATGATGCACTAATATGCATAATAGTTGGAAGAACTTTCTCCCTCATCATCTGCTTCTGTTGTTGATACCCATAAAAACCCTGCATATATTCTGTATATTTACTGTAACCAAACAATGATGCAGTTAAGTCGTGCATCCCTCTTTGGATCCCTCTTGGAATATAATGTTGTTGGCTTGATTGGAATCCAAAATCAACATAAGAAGCTAAACCTCGAGGATTAGAAGAGGATGCTGACGCATAACTGCTACTGGCTGAAATTGAAATCCTGATTAATGACCCCACTCATACATGCTTGCTTCGCGTTGGCCACCTACATAACCTGATGGACGTTCATATTGACTCTATGAATCATATCCTCCTTCACTATGACTATTTCCTTTGCCCGTGTCAGCCTAGAAGGAGGAAATAGGTGCATACATGCCACCGCTAGTAGTAGCACCTGCACCTGCACTGGGATCATCACTTGGTGCATCATCATTATCATCATCGTCAGAAACATAAGAAACCAATCGCCTTCTACCCTTTGACTCTACTTTTTTTCTTTTGGTGTGACCATCTCGCTCATCTTTGAAAGGAATCATTTTCCCTGTGCCAGGTGTCTCACACAAACTTGCTTCATCTGCTCAATTGTCGGGTCCTCTCGAGCAACATCACTAATCCTCTCAATCATCTCATGCACTGATGTATTCTTAAGATGGAGGTGGCTTGACCATTCTAGGAGTGACTGACCTGCTATCTGATTCTGAGTATTTAGTTGGCTCAATCTCAAGCTGCTACTCAATGTCGTCAACAAACAAAGACGTATCCTCTCTCTAGTGCTCATGAGTCACTTTTGACTTCTTTGTTGGTCCTCTGAATTCTGGTCTCCATCCAATATACCATCAACCCATGTTCTGTTATCAGAATCAAAATCGGACTCATCAACTTGCGCTCGTACCTCAACCCAAGAATGCAAGAGATTATCATCATCAAATAATACGTCCACACTAATTTGGCCAGTTGTATCGTCTGTGATGCGTTTGTCCCTCAACTGTTGTCTTAGCTTCATATTCTTTATTCTCAACCTCACGTTGTAGTGAAAATAAATCAATTTTTCTAGTCGTTCAACCTTTAGCCAATTGCAAACATTTGAGTGTATAAGACTGAACGTGCTCCAATTCTTTTCACATTAACTTACTGATGTTAGACTCAACACCCTAATTACAATGTCAGCCAATGCATTACTACCCAAATCCCTATTGTTCACCATTATCCACTAATCAACTGTTCCACCAACTATAAACAAATAAATGTAAGATGTAAATGGAGATCAATTCTTCATGATGTACTAATATATATTGACTCAATTTATGCACAAAGATTTAGTATACCTGGGTTCACTCTTCCCACAGCGTATTGCAATTGTGAGTCAAAATAAGTCCCAGTCCTCATTCTATAACTATCCATCTATAAGGATAAAGTAACATATTAACATAAATAATTAACTAAATTCTTTTTCTTTTATTGATAAAATCAATAAAGGCCAACATGTAGCTCAGCCTGAAGTCTCTTTTCTAGTGTCCTCGATAAACGACCAATGACTTTTAAGGTGCCTTGAAGTATCTCGCCATCAACGTTTAAATTAGCATTGAATATAAATCGAGGGTTGAGGAAATAACTTGTATTTGTGTATAATTAACTAAATGTAATATGCAAAGTAACCTAAAAATTAATGAACTTTATATCAATACAATTAATCACTCACCAACTGTATGCAATTCATGTTCAAGATTCTAAATGGTCATAAATGTATTGAGTGATATTATGTGTCCTCTCAATTGTCTTCTTCACATTGTTGTCCTTCCCAATGTCTTCAAGTATCAAGTCCAAACAATGTGATGCACACGGGAGCCAATATAAATGCTTGCGCTTCTGCATCAACTTCCTCCCAATTTATTATCGGTGACTACTTGCACAACATACTCCTCTCCAATTTATTCTACCATCTCATCCATCAAATGAAACAAATAATTTATATTCTTTTCATAATTTGATGCATCAACTAATTTCACAAAGACTACACATTCGATGCAATAAACCAAAAAGTTGATCATGAACTTCTTCGTGATACTAGTCCAGCCATCACACATAATGATGCATCCTCTCTCCATTCAGATATGCTTGAAGCTTTTAACCCACTGATGAAGCTCCTCAACCTCTCTATGAAGGCCACGCATGTATATGTCTCGAGATGACGGGAGCTTAAAGTCAGGGTCAGCATCTACTATGGCATCAAGCATAGGCCGCCAATATTCTGATTCAACTGCATGTGCATGCACACCTGCATGGAAAAATTATTTGCAAATACTTTTAAATACATGCCTTGCAACTTCAACTAATTTTAACCCCACTCAATGCATGGTTGATTTTTGGTTGTGTAGCACTTTGCCTTTTGTGCACATAACTGTCCATGGGGCCTACTCTCTACGGGACTGCACCAGTGTCAGGATGTCGTGCTACACCAGCTGTACTGAAGTAGGTCCCTAATCTTATTGATGCTTTTCCCATACTTCGAGCTGTACACTCACGCTCTACTCCTTCAGTCAGCTCTGGATCTGAATCCTCAGTGCCTTCCTCCTCATCATCATCCCTCCTTCCCCTTCGGCTTACTCTGCTTGAAATCTCCTCACAAATTTCAGCCTGATCTTCAACCCTTCATTGCACCTTATCTTTTTTGCCCAAAAGGCACTAACACATTTCCTCTGCCACCCATCGGGGACATGTCACATTGCTTGACCTCTCCTCTTATCCCTATCAAATGCTGCTTTCCTCTAGTACTTCCGTCATGTATCTCCTTATCACAATAATTACATTTGACTTTTCTTCTTCCAGCATCAACTAAGGTGAGGTGGGCCCAACCCGGATCGTCCTACCCTTGCTGCTCCTGACCTTGTTCACGTCTACCTATGATACTGCATTAAGACAGTAAAAGATAAATGGTTGTAAGTACAATGAAAAAATATAATGAAGCATGATTAAGCTTCAAATTACGCTGAATTGAGATAATTAGACAAAAGCCCCAATTTCTAACTGCTAATTAGGGTCACATTTGAGGATTTTGTCTAATTACCCTTCATTAAATGTAATTAGCAATATGTTCCCGCCCTAAAATATTCCATGAAACTTAATTGAGCTTCAATTGACGCTAAATTTACCTAATTAGATAAAATCCTCAAATTTAAATTGCTAATTAGGCCTTAATTTGGGATTTACCCTAATTACCCGACGTATAATACAATTGGCAACATGCTCCCGCCTTAAAGCATTCAATGATGCTTAATTGAGCTTCAATTGATGCTAAGTTTACCTAATTAGACAAAATCCCCAAACGTAAACTGTTAATTAGGCCCTAATTTGGGGATTTACCCTAATTACCCGACATGTAATACAATTAACAGCATGCTCTCGCCCTAAAGTATTCAATGAAGCTTAATAAAGCTTCAATTGACGCTAAACTTACATAATTAGACAAAAACACCAAATTTAAATCGCTAATTAGGCCCTAATTTGGAGATTTAGCATGATTAACGTATAAAAACTAATATATTGTATATAACCTTACCTACAACAAGAAAACTATCGAACAAAGAAAAAAATACAAAAACTTACAAGATCCTTGCAGAATCTTCAACCCAATGATGTGAACAATGGCAGCGGCGGCAGGTACGCACTATAAACAGTAAGAAACGGCGGCGGCGGCACCCGCAAGATCTCCTCCCTGCAGCAAAAACTCCTCCGAAGTTCCCCCCTACCCCTCCACATCCCCTGGCGGCAGCCCCTCAGATCTGACGCAGCTACGCAATGTAAACAGTAAGAAACGGCAACGGCGGCGGCGCCCGCAAGATCTCCTCCCGGCATCAAAAACTCCTCCCAAGCTCCCCCCTACCGCTCCACCTCCCCTGGCGGCAGCCCCTCAGATCTCAAATCTGAGGGGTGTGGCAGACGTGAACTCCCCTTAAGAAGGGAGTTCGCATCCGGTTTCGCCCGGTTTTGGGCGTATCGGGACGAAACACCCGAAATCGATTTCACTCGAAACATAATGATTTTTTTTAAGTTTCAGACCTACTACAGTGAGCATGTCTAGTTTCGGATCATCCAGGTCTGAAACTGATACGTTTCGGCCAAATCGTATCGGTTTCAGCCGAAACTGCTATCCCTGTCCTCAGCCGCCACCACCAATCACCTTCTCTTCTTCACCTCCGCCCAAAGAGAGAATAAAAAACCCACAAAAGGAACAAATAAGAAAGGCACACCTGCCAAGTGGCCTACAAAAGAGAGGCAAGTAAATAGACTTGCACAGGGGTTGGAGTTTCCTTTTCCTTCTAGGATTGCGGAGGTGGGGCTGTCAAGAAGTTACATCACATGTCATTCTTATATTTTTAGTCCTGGTATTTTTTATAATTATTTTATCAGAAGTATTTGTATTTACACCTTTTTTTACAAAAATATCCTCTTAAGTAGGAAAAAAAAGATCAGTCGCTTTCTGGCCAATCAAGCCCAGTCTGAATCAGACTAAGAACTGGCTGACCCCACGATCGGAGACAATTTCTAAACCCAGTTAGCGAAGAGCATGACAGCAGAATCACAATACATGTATAGTTGTTCAGCTTCGTCTATGTGAATAGATGGCTAATGAAGTCTCATGACCAGGAAATCACACTCCTTTTATAACTGAGACGTGCATGACTATGAAATCTTTGACTAAACAATTAAACGAGCAGGGAATTGCAGCTCAAACATTGAAAAATATGCAATCTTGTTAACCTTAAGATAAAAAAGTCATAAAAGGAAACGCCTCAGTATGAAGAAGAAAATTGCAAGAACGATACCTCTCTTGAGCACATGTGAGCAACCTGATTCCTTGGACCCTTGAGTGCAAAGAATGATCCAATGATAAATGCACAACCAATGGTGAAACAGATAGCAAACTTCTGTGGCATCAGCACCATGACAGGAAGGAACATAGTGAACGCAATGAAAATGAAGAAAACCCCGGATGCGAGGAGCAGACCAAAGTACATGAGAGATTTTCCTGAGGGAACATTGCTAGTAGCGGACTGGAAGCTTCCAGGTAACTCCCTTACTCCTTTAGAAACCCTAGAGAATAAATAATTACATTAGCAGTAAAACCTAGTCAGCAGCTTCATTGAGACAATATACTTAAAAAGTCTCCTCAAGTACATGAATGCATAGTGTCTCTTGTATAAGCAGATTAGACAAGATCACTGTTAAATGAACAAAGCAGTCCACCATCCAAATATGCCCTCTGGACATACATGAGGGATTGTAAATTTGTTAGAAGTTAGAACAAATACAAGACTAAATGAGTTTTGAGGCAACTTATAGTAGACTAGAGAAGACAAGAAAAAAAATGCCCTGATCTCCAAATTTGATCGATTTCTTTTCTCCCTAATTCAAAATATCATAAAATCTAACTTTCTTATAGAATAATAGTATAATACAAAAACTGAAACTGTCAATGGTCAACTACAACATCTAAAACGTTAAAGTAAACCTTTCTATTAGTAAGTCTAACACTTAACAGCAATGTGCGTCACATGTGCAGAAGACAACATTCAAGTATCAGTTACAACCAATATTAAATGTCACAGAATACCATTTTACTATTAGCAGCATCAAGAACTCTTGGACATGGAATAGTCGTTCATGTCCTTCAAGGAACAGACTATCATGTGGAAAGAGACATATCGGAACTTGGACAAGAATAACAAGCTACCTACAGGAGGTCATGGTTTTTTTTGGGAAGGTGGCCAACAGACCACGATCCATTGAGCAATAAGAAAATAAAGAAAATACATAGGAGCAACCAAAGGGGGAAAAAAAGAAGAAAACAAAATACAAAAAAAGAAGACTCTACCAAGATGGTAGAGATCAAAGCCCTCCCCCAATGGCTACAGTAACCAGAACACTAAGGGACACTTTGATAATAGGTTAGGATAAATTATCCAAGGTGGGTCCGGGTGAGTTATTTCTTGGGTTTTCTCTTTTTGAGTTCGATAGCTTACTCTTACCCTAGGAATAACTCATTCCAAGTGAAATGGTAGAATGAGTTATTCCTAGAATAAGGGCCTTAACCCTAACCGACCCCAGATAGCTTAACCCTACTACCAAACTCGGTTAAGGGCGAGTAGGCGGAATAACTCATCCTATTCGCCCCTTATTCTGTTATCAAAGTCGCCCTAATAAAACAGGTTACATAGTTAACCCCATCCTTCATCTTCTGCAGAATACATGACTGCCCAGAACCATATGCACTGACATGCCAGACAAGCATACATTTGATGCAGTTATTGATAATGGAGGATGGATGATTGAATTCCTCACTAAAAATTCTGAGGTTTCTTTCTCTCCAAATTGACCACGGCATAGCTGGTAGGCAAAACCTCCATATTTCCTTCTCACCCTCCTCCCAAGGATACTTATCCCAGTCCTTCAATAAGTCATGGACATTGTTGCTGTTCATCCACTCAATATCTAAGCTTTTGCACAGTTGAAGCCACACAGTATGTATGATGCCACATTTGAGAAACAGGTGGACAGCTGTCCCCTTGAAGTAGCCACAGAAGATACACCATTGTTTGATGTCTGGCCTGAACCTGTGAATCCTGTCTGAAGTTGCAATCCTGATCCGAGCAATTTTCCATAAGAGCCTTGTCTTGATTGGCAACCTCCTATTCCAGACCCGTTTATCCCAGGCCACTCTCTGCCCACCTTGCAAAAGCATAATAGTTGCTGATTTAACAGCAAATGAACCAGAATTCTCCCATCTCCAGGTTTTACTATCCCTCTTTCCCACGATAATGTTTATATTATCAAGAATATCATAAAGGCGAATAAACTCGTTGGCTTCCACATCACTGAGATTCCTCCGATAATGCACATTCCAATGAGACAGATTGTCTGAAGAAGACCACACTGAATTTATGTTAAATATCTCTCGTGACTGTTATATCATACATATTTGGGTATAAATGATGAAGAGGCCTATTGTTCAACCAAGTGTCTTCCCAAAATCTGGTTTTCACACCATCCCCAACCTGTATCACGGTAGAACACTTGTAGAAGTCTACAAGAGTTAATATAGTCTTCCAAATTGGGGATAAAGGGAGTCTGTAATCCTGCTCTGTAAACCATCCCCCTTCCTTTCCATGGAAGGCAATATCGGCCGAAACCGATACGTTTCGGCCGAAACGTATCGGTTTCGGCCAGTACTGATCCAAACTGCACGTAAACACTGTAGCAGGTCCAAAACCATTAAAAAATATTTTTTAATGGTTTCGAACGAAACCATTAAGGGTTCGGCCGAAACTGACCTGTTTCGGTCCGAAACCGGAGAAACCAGACATGATCATATATTTTTTTAAACTCAACCAGTTTCGGCCGAAACCAATAGCGGTACCGAAACCGGTACGTATCGGTTTCGGAACCGGCCGAAACCGGTGCCGAAACCGATACTGCCTTCCCTGTTCCTTTCGCAAATATTTACTTCTAACAATGTTATTCCATAAGGCGCCCTCCTCCATGTCTGATTTCCATAGCCATTTCATCAACTATGCATCATTTATTGTGCTTTAGGCATGATCCCAGCTCCACCTTCCTCCTTTGATCTACAAGCATGCTTCCATGCAATAGGGTGATGACCTTTCTCCTCTAACCCTCTCTCCTTCCAATAAAAACCAGCTCTCATTGATTCAATATTTTTATAGACAGCCCTTGGAATCTTGAATATAGTTAAATAATAAATTGGTAAGCTAGTAAGTACCACCTTAGAAAGAATCCACCTTCCCCCCATTGAAAGGAGTCTCCCTTTCCAAGAAGCAATTCTGTCCTCCACTCTCTTAATTATAACAGTCCATTCCTTAGACCTGATGGATCCGTCTGAGAGAGGAAGGCCAAGGTACTTGATAGAAAATGTTCCCCATCTCGCACCCAAACTTTGCCAATAAGTTCCCTCCTGTCAGCATTAACATTAACTCCTACCACCACACTCTTTGAGAAATTTATTTTCAGCCCAGTAGCAGCCTCCAACAGGCTGAGCAAAATCCGAAGGTTGATAAGCTTATCTACCACCACCGTTGAGAAGAGGATTGTGTCATCTGCAATGAGTCGTGCTGATGTAGCCCTCTTCCACATACCACTAAGCACTTGTCGAAGTAACACAAACAACAAAGGGGACAATGGATCCCCTTGCCTTAGACCTCTTTAGCTCCCCAAAAAAACACATGGTGTGCCATTAACCAACACCGAAAATCTAGCAGTCTGAACACAATACTTGACCCAATTAATCCATTTATCGCTGAAGCCCATCAAGACTCTCAACAAGTAATACCAACACACTCTATCATAGGCCTTCTCAAATCAATCTCGAACACCACACAGCTCTTTTTCTTTCTTTTCTGCTCATGGATACACTCATAAGCTGCCATGTAGTTGTCCAGAATCCATCTCCCCTGAACAAAGGCTGATTGATTGCTATCAATCAGTCCATCAATAACCCTCTTTAGTCTGCTAGCACGTGTCTTTGAAATAATCTTATATATACCATTGAGAAGACTTATAGGCCTATAATCACGTGGGGACTCTGCCTTATCTTTTTTTGGGATGAGAACCACAAAAGTAGCATTGAAACATTTAACACTCCACGGGCTCTGCTGAAATTCAGAAGCTGCAGCCATGATATCTTCCTTAATTAGATCCCAGAATTGTTGGTAAAAAACCATATAGAATCCATCCCATCCGGCCCTGGAGACTTATTTGGATCCATGGAGAAAACAGATTGTTTAATTTCTTCCTCTGAAAAAGGACTGCACAGGGAATCTGCTTGCGCCTGTGAGATTTTATGAAAATTCACACCATTAATTTTTGGCCTCCATTGTTCCTCTTCCTTAAACAAAGCTTGATAGTTCTCCACTATTGTTTTCTGAATATCTGCTTCCTTATCCACTATCTAATCTCCAACTTTGATGGTATCAATGTGTGTTTTCGCCTTCTTGACATTTGCCTTTGCATGAAAATATATTGTGTTCTTACCCCCCTCCTTGAGCCACAATTCTTTGGCTCTTTGCTGCCACTTAATTTCTTCTCTGATTGACCATTCCTCATACTGCTGCTTAAGATCTGCCCATTGTCTTTTTTCTTCATCTGACAAGTCCCCTTGATCATTTTTAATGCTTAGTTCTTCAATTCTCAGTAAGAGCTCTTGTCTAATTTTTGCTGCAGCTCCAAAACATTCTTGGCTCCATTTTTTCATTTTCTCCCTGATCCATTTGAGTTTGTTTGCCAGTGCCAGACATGCATATTTGCCCTCTGGTGCTTCCCTCCACCATTTATGCACAAGATCTCTGAAATTCTCATCTCTAGCCCAGCTTCTCTCATATCTGAAAATCCGGCTACCTTTTCTCTGGTTTGAGGTACACAGAACAATAGGAATATGATCAGATAAGACCATGGGTAGGCCTCTAGCTGAATAGTTGCTGAATATCTGTTGCCATTCAACAGAAATAAAAAACCTATCCAACTTAGATTTAGAATGTCTCTCTCCGGACCCAATCCATGTATAAAAGACTGAGCTAACCTGCACCTCCAAGAGTTCTGCTGAATGAACCCACTCATTAAATGTTTCCATCTCTGAGAAACAATTGAGTTGATTTGATCTATCACCTGAATATCTGACTGCATTAAAATCCCCTGCAATACACCATGCCTCTTTGATGCCTGAAGGAATGCCTTTTAACTTTTGAAAGAAACTATGGTTGAGATCATTTTGCACTGATCCATATACCCCTGTAAACACCCAAGGAAATTCATCTTTCTTCATTCTGAACCTGACCGAAATAGAGAACTGGTCCAGACTCCCCACAGTTTTCTAATATCTCCTGGTTCCATAGAATCAGTATTCCTCCCTTATTCCCTTCTGCAGCTCCTAACCCCTCCAAGGATGGCAAACTCGGTTTCGGACTCGGTTTCGGCCGAGTCCGAAACCGATACGACTCGGTATCGGTTTCGGCCGAAACCGGCCGAAACCCAGTTAAAAGGTTAAAAAAATCAAATTAATTCTAAAAAATCTGAAAAAATCATAAAAATTATAAATAATCACTTAAAATCACAAAAAATATTACACATGCATTTGACTGTATAAGTTAGTGCAGTAAACTTGAAGTAGACAACTACGCATTGAACTTCAAACATTGAACATGTGAAAGTTAAACTAATATTCCATTGTACATTAATACAAGCGGTACAATAAATCAAATTAGACAAAATAAATGTTACAAAAATTCATTGATTCTTACCTAATATGGATAATAATTACTAGAAGAACCTTCTCCCTCATCGTCTGGCCCTTGATGTTGATACCCATAACCAGGTTGCATGTATGGTCTATATTCACTATAACCAAACAATGAGGTAGCCAAGTCCTGCATCCCTCTTTGGATCCCTCTTGGAGTGTTTGGTTAGCTTGATTGGAATCCAGTATCAGCATAAGAATCTTGAGGAAGAGAAGAGGAACTGGTCGGATATGGATGGAACTGGAATGATGGTTCATAATTCCACGACCCATAAATAGCTGCTTCCTGTTGACCACCTTCGTAACCTGGTGAATCATATCCTCGCTGACCTTGACTGTATCTAATAGTACCACCTGTACCACCTGTACCACCTGCAGCACCTCCGGGATGATCACCATCATCATCATCACCACAAGAAATCAGCCGCTTTTTAAACTTCGGGGATGCTTTTTTCTCTTTTGGTTCGGTTTCTTTAGCCACCCTTGACATGAATCCTCCTGTCCTTGGCGTGTGTCTCACATAAATCTGCTTCAACTGCTCAATTGTCGGGTCCTCTCGAGCAGCATTTGTCCTCTTAGTTTGCCCATGCACTGATGTACTTCTTCTTAAGGAGACCGGTGGCTTAACCATTCTAGGAGTGACTGGCCTGCTATCTGTATCTGAGTGTCTAGCTGGCTCAAACTCGAACTGCTCCTCAGTGTCATCAACAACCCTAGACTGGTGCGCAAGAGTATCTCTGGCCCTCTTTGATTTTCTTTTGAATTCGGGATCTCTTGGCTCATCTTCATCAAGTATGCCCTCTGCCCATGTTCTATCATCAACATCAAAAACGGGCTCATCAACCTGCTCTCGTGTCTTTACCCAAGACTGCAAGGGACTATCATCATCAAATAAGGCATCCACATCAATTTCTACGACGGCATCCTCGGTGACGCATTTGTCTCGCAGCTGTTGTCTCAACCTCATATTCTTTATTCTCAACCTCATATTGTAGTGGCAGTACACTAATTTCTCTAACCGATCAGCCTTTAGCCGATTGCGAACCTTTGAGTGTATAAGGCTGAATGTGCTCCAATTTCTTTCACATTGGCTTGCTGATGTGGTTTGACTCAACACCCTGATTGCAATGAAAGCCAATGCAGAACTGCCCAATTGTCTATTGTTCACCATGATCCACCAGTCAGCTGTTACACCAACCAACCATAAACAAATAAATATAAGTTGTAAATAAAAATCAATTAAGGAAGATGTAATTGCAAAGAAAGCACAAAGATGAAGTATACCTGGGCTCACTCTTCCCACTGCGTATAGCAATTGGGAGTCAGAATACGTCCCAGTTCTCATTCTATAGTTGTTCATCTACAAAAATTACATAATAGATTAGCATAATTACTTAAGTAAATTCTATACCTCTTATTCATGAAATCAAACAGGCCAACCTCTACTTCCGCCTGAAGCCTCTTATCTGGTGTCCTCGATAAACGACCAATGACTTTTAAAGTGCTTTGAAGCACCTCGGCATCAACATGTGCATTAGCATCGTACATGAATGGAGGGTTCAGGAAATAACCTGCATTTGTATATAGTTAACTAAATGTTATATATAAAATAACCTAAAGAATAATGTATGAATACAAATAATCACTCACCAGCTACATGCAAGTCGTGGTGTAATAGGGTGTCCCATCTATGGTCAATAATCTTCCACCACTTTGCATATTCTTTGGGAAGGGACTCCTGCAACTCCAATTTCGCACGGTCCATGGCCCCATACAGATATCCCATATCATTCTTGTCATCGCCATCCACCAATCTTAGGACCTTCACGAGGGGGGTGACTACTTTCATGTATCGTGTTACTCTGTCCCAGAATTTGTTGTCGTCCATGATGTGACAGACATCCAAATAATCCATCTGACCATCAACATTGCCCTTGTCGATATATTCCCGCAGGGTATTGTGGTACATGAAAGCTTTCAACTCATTCTTATACCTGTGCAAAGAAATAAAATTTGAATCAAATACGGATCATAACTATAATGATAAAGAAGTAATAATTGAGTTCAACCTTATACCTATGCAGAGACTCCAAAGAAATGAAATTTGAAGCAAATCTGGTTGGCCCTGCACGGATGATATCTCGCCCCCCACTTGCATGCTCTCTGAACATGTTCAATATCCTAGGATGGCCATAAATATACTGGGTAATCTTTTGTGCCCTTTCAACCGTCTTCTTCACATGTTTGTCCTTCCCTATGTCTTCAAGTATGAGATCTAGACAATGTGCTGCGCATGGGAGCCAATATAAATGACTGCGCTTATGCATCAATTTCCTCCCTGCATCCTTATAACTGGCTTCATTATCAGTCACAACTTGTACAACATTTTCTTCACCAATTTCGTTTACCATGTTGTCCATCAAATAAAACAAATAATTGGCAGTATTTTCAAAATTTGATGCATCTACAGATTTTACAAATACTGTACCTTCGATGCAATAGACCAAAAAGTTAATCATGGACTTTCTCGTGGTACCAGTCCAACCATCACACATAATAGTGCATCCTCTCTCCATCCATATATGCTTGAAACTTTCAACCCAGTCATGGAGCTCCTCAACCTCTGCCTCAAGCCCACGCCCATATATGTCCCGACGTGACGGCGCCTTCAAGCCAGGGCCAGCATCTGCTATGGCATCCAACATAGGTTGAAAATATTCACTTTCAGCAGCATGTGCTGGGACACCTGCATGAAAAAACCATTTACAGATGCTTTTAAATGCATGCCCTGCAACTTCTGCAGATTTTTTGACCCCTCTCAATGCACTTTTGATCTTAGGTTGTGTAGCCTGGGACCTTCTGTGGAGATAACTGTCCATGGGGCCTGTTCTCTGCGTCTGCGGGGGCGGGGCAGCACCAACGTGAGGACGTTGTGCAAATGTACTGGAGTAGGTCCCTCCTGAACCCATGGGTGCCTTTCCTTTCCTTCGAGCGGCTTCTTCCTGATAAGAATCTTCAGTGCCTTCCTCATCATCATCCCTCCTAACCCTTCTGCCAGAAATCTCCTCAGCAATTTCCTCCTCATCCTCAGCCCTTTGTTGCATCCTCTCCTTTTTGCCCAGAAGGCATTGACGCATCTCCTCTCGCACCTCTCGTGGACAGTGGTCACATTGTCTCACCTCTCCTCGTATCCCTGCCAAATGTTGCTTTCCTCTGGTAATTCCGCCATGCATCTCCCTACAACAATAATTACATTTAATCTTTCTTCTCTTAGCATCAACTAAGGTCAGGTGGGCCCACCCCGGATCCTCCTGCCCTTGCTGCTCCTGTGTTTGTTGACGTCTAGGCATGATGCTGCATTAAGACAGTAAAAGGCAATGTCTTGTAAGTACAATGAAAAAAAGATAATTTGTCATGAAAGAGGTTAAATTTAGTCGATGAATCTTAATTGAGCTTCAATTGAACTTTACTAAATCTAATTAGAGGAAAGCCCCAAATTTAAGGGTGTAATTAAGGCTTAATTAACACATTTAGCCTAATCACCCTTCATAAGAATTGCATACCAGTATGATAGAGCTTCAAATTAGTCAATGAAACTTAATTGAACTTCAATTGAACATTACTAAGTCTAATTAGAGGAAAGCCCCATATTTAATAGTGTAATTAGGGCTTAATTAACACATTTAGCCTAATCACCCTTCATAAAAATTCATTACGAGCATGATAGAGCTCCAAATTAATTAATGAAGCTTAATTGAGCTTCAATTGAACCTTACTAAACCTAATTAGAGGAAAGCCCCAAATTTAATAGTCTAATTAGGGTTTAATTTACAATTTTAGCCTAATCACCCTTGAAAAAAATTAATTACCAACGTGATAGAGGTTAAAATTAGTCAATGAAATGTAATTGAACTTCAATTGACCCTGACTAAACCTAATTAGATGAAAGCCCTAAATTTCATAGTCTAATTAGGGTTTAATTTATAATTTTAGCCTAATCACCCTTGAAAAATATTAATTACCAACATGATAGAGGTTAAAATTAGTCAATGAAGCTTAATTGAACTTCAATTGACCCTTACTAAATCTAATTAGATGAAAGCCCTAAATTTAATAGTCTAATTAGGGCTAAACTAACATATTTAGTCCTCTCACTTAATTAGAAGAATTATTTAACAAAATAAGCATCCAAAAAATCTTACTTAACCCTAATTAGAGCTAATTAGGGTGGTCGGGGGATGGGCTGGGCGGGCTGCGCAGGGGTTGGCCGCTGGCGGGCTGCTGGCTGAGCTCACTGGCTGCGGCAGCAGGGGCGGGCGCGGCTGGGGCGGGGCCGCACTCCGCAGGCAGCAGGGCGGGCTGGGCTGGCTGGGCCGCTGGCCGGCTCGCACGGGCAGGCCGCACGCGCGCAGGGGGCTGGGGGTCTGGGCTGGCGCGCTCAGGCCGCTGGCCTGCTGCTGCTGCTGCTGCGCGGGCCGCGGGCGAGGCGAGGCGGCGCCGGCGGCTGCTGCTGCACTGCGGGCGGGGGGCGACGACTAGGCCGCTGCTCCTGCTCCGCGCGCGGGCTGGGTGGGGGAAGGGTTTCGCCATTTCGGGGTCGGGGGGCTGGGTTTCACGTGAAGGTAAGGGTATCGGTTTAGCCCGAAACCGATACCCCAACCCGAAACCGATCCCGCTACAGTGAAAGGGGCTAAAACGGTTTCGGGTCCGGCCGAAACCGAAACGTATCGGTTTCGGCCGATACTGCCATCCATGAACCCCTCCCATGTCCAATTTCTCCATTTTAGTTTCACAAATACATAGAATATGCATTTTGACTCTGCACCATAGCTCTGACTTCCCTCTGTTTAACTTCAGCATTCAATCCCCTGCAGTTCCATGAGGCAATCTTCATAAGTACATTTTCATCTTCCCCTTACTATAATCTTTCTTTGGTCTAAGGCCTTCAATCATTTCATTTGCTTGTACAAACCTTAGCTTTCCCCACCCCCAGATCCTTTCTTTGTCAAGCTGAGTTGTTGGTAAAGGTCTCTCTTCAGCTGCTTCAGAGTTTTCCTGACATACTCTTCCTTACCATCAACTGATATACCCACCATAAACCCTATCTGCTTAATCAAGTTGTCTGACCACTGCTCCACCGAGACTACCCCCATAATGGCCAAGGGCTCAACACTGACCAGATCCCCCTGATGATCTTTCCAGATGGTCACTGTGCCCTGGCAGCCATCTGCAGAAGTGGCCTCCCCAACCGCAGTGCCTCCCACCTCTGAATAGTACAAGCTCTGCATCTGATATGAGTGAGCAGACCCCATTTTGACAAAGAGTGGACTGGCAGCATCACCATCCTCTTCATCCACTATCAGGTTCTGTTCTTCCGTTATCAGAATAGGATTATCTCCCTCCCTGGAGCAAGAGTCAGTGTCTGGTAGAGATGGGAGCTCCAGCCCCCCTGCAAAACCCCCACTTCCACCTGAGGCCTCTGACCTCCAGCTCGTCTCCGGAAGTGCTGCTCATTGGAGCTCCTTGCGGCATGCGAAGAAAATCCTGTCCAAAAACACAGGACAACCGTCCAGGCAACTGATGGGAGAAGGGCTATGCTCCAAGCACCGGCGAACGGCAGCCAGCCTGATCTCCAACAGGTGACCATCCGGCGGACGCTGCTCCGGCGGACGCTGCTCAGGCGTGACGGACGGGGCAGCATCGGCACAGGAGGTCATGGGTATATTAAAAATAAAGCACAAGTCTCAGAATTCTCCTAGCACATATTCAAACCCTGCCATGAACAAGGGGAAACACTCTTATCGGTTACACACACATTTTCGAGGCATTTAGTCACTACAAACTGCACTGCATAACAACCAGCCCACACGCATACAAACATATCAAGATACTCCCTCCAACTCAACAGCTTAAGCATCTATGAGCACAGGATCTGCGGTCACTGGACTGTTTACAATTCAAGAAAAACATCTAGTCCCGAATTAGCAACTCTATCTAAACTTGATTTTCACCTGCTTCTATGCTAACTCTGAGAATCAATCAGAATGCTGAAAGCCCATGCCCTTTTGACATACAGCTTTCGGCATCATATTTGAAGGACAAAACAGATGACTTTTCCAGGTGAGCCAATTGCCTTCTGTCTGTGGACTTTTTCCTTTATCGAGCCTTCGACACAGTTCGCATTCACATATGCAAGAATAGCATTTCAATCCATATACGCCTCATATGTGACCATGACCCCATGTACCTACTCTCCAAGGCTTCAGAAGTGTCACCAGCATTCACCGCCAGCAAAACACAGCAACGCAAACACCAGAAGCATTCACATTACATATCCACCACAGACATCACCATCAATATTCTCAATTAAAACCCCAAGAATGCGGTAAAACCACAGGTCGCCTAGAAGATCTAAAAAGAGCACCGTCCTAGATAGAAACGGACATCAGCTGACCGATGAATCCAGCAGGATGAAACGAAAACGAAAAAGGCCTCGATCTGAGTTACTAAAACACACAAAGAAAGGAGAGACAGCCCAGGAGCAAAACAAAACTACAAGGTGAACCCTAGAACCAAACCACGAAACAGCAGGTAGAACAGGAACAAGGCGAGATCAACAATGGACGAGGACCCCAAGCGGGAGAGCCCAACACTCACACGTTGAAGGTCCCGGTGACCTTGTCGTTGGCGGACCTCACGGCGGCCTCGATGTCGAAGCCCAGCGCCGACGACGCCCCGGCGTCCTCCGCGGACTTGGACGCGGCGTAGGAGTTCCAGTCGGCGAGGGGGGAGGGTGCGGAGGAGGAAGAGGAGGGGAAATCGCCGGCGCTCACCCCACCGGAGAACCACGCCTGCATCGTCTGCTGCGGAGGTCGGCGCAGCGGCGTCTTCTTTTTCCTCGAGCTCGGCGGCAGCGCAAGATCTCCGGTCGCCGCTTCCCCGTTAAAGGAAAAGGGGATTTTTTTTTCTGTTATTTTGCCGATGCAGTCGAAGAGGAGGTGTTTAGTTTCCAATGAAAAGGACGCTCTGGAACAACAATTTTTGGAGTGTTTTAAAAAATTATGAATTGTTGGATGTTAGAATTCGACATTTAGTGCCATTTTTGTGCGTGATGTCAGCTGTATTTTTTATGCAGATATTTATATAATTTAAATTTAAATTTTTTAAAATAATTTATTATTCTTAAAATTAATGATTTTAAAGTCCATACATCGTGACTTATTATGATAAGTTGATTGATATATAAATAAAATATTTTTCCCTATATCTAAAATTTTATTATAAAAAAATGTAAGAAATATCTATTATTAAAACTCTCTAATATTTTTATATATTTAATACCTACTGAGTTAAGATCAACTAAGATATGATGTTATACAATTTCTTTTCACGTCGTAACATCCTTTATCAACTTATTTTTAAAATAATATATCTTATTTTTTATTATTTAAATATTATCATATAGATAATATGAGAGACAAGATATAAATTCTTATGGTAACTTTTTTCTTTGTACAATTCATAATGTTATATTGTAAAATCACAAAACTTGGAATCAACGTCATAATATCATCAAACATTATCTAAAAAATAACATTTGATTATATTTTTAAGTTAATTTGACTATTAAGTTGAGTTATGCCCGTATCATTTAACAAAGTATCCAACTTTTATTTTTATGTACTTTCAAATTAAAAAATAAAGCTTTATAAGCACTATAGAAATAATATTTGAGCAATACTATCATGTCACACTTTTAAATGTAAATCTTCCAAATGCAAATATAAATTAAAAAATATAAAACATGAATATTCGTAATATGCAATATAAGACACACACTTGGGTCTCATTGATCTAGTGCAGATCGATGAGACAAGTGATGTGACATTCACGTCAAAAAATTCTCTTAGTTATACATCAAGGTGTATAACAATTTTTTTTTCTTATAGAAATAAATATCAAATTAGTTCTCCATTGACATTGTGAGATCGTTTATGAAGATAAGATAATTAAGTTTAAAATATTTTTATTCATGTAATTCTCTTTTGTCATATGATTATAGAATTTCACATGTTATAATAAATAATAATGAACATTATTTGAATCTTTTGACCCATATATTTATAGACTCATTATATATATATACAAATTTATTTTAACATCTTCTATAGAATTAATATGAATTACACTATGAACTTTAGGCATGTGTCTTGAATAATATAAGCGATCTCAACTCTAAATATAGACAAATAGCTATTCTTATTTTAAAACAACTAAAATGAGACTTAAATTATATTAATTATAATAGCTATATAAATTCAAATATATGATATATGGATATATGATAATATTTTTATGATACTAAATAAATTAAACTTTATCCATAGATTATGAGATGCCACTATTTTTGTCTCATTTTTTAACAATTTCAGCTCATTATTCAATAACGATATTAAATTTATCCCGAACGATTTAAGTCCGTTAATCTCCTAACTTAAAATTATTGAATTTAAGTTATCTTTTTATGTAATTTAATTTTCAAATTGAACGTTGAGATGACGATGTGACAAAAGTGCGATAAAAAAAGTGACACCATAACATTGCTCTCATATATATAAAAAATTAATAAATTTGTATTTAGTATTACTTATGTCAAAAAGTCGTAATGAGATAAAGAAAAAAATCAATTAGACTAGGAGCACTAAACTTAAGTCATCTTTTTTCATCACTTAATTTTTAAATTAAATTTAAAAAATATTATGACAAAAGTCATATATCTTAGTTGCGCCGTAAAAGAGAGAGACTGAAATTCTTTATTTATATTTTTTTACTGGTCAAGAGGTTGGAGACGTAGGAAATCCCGTCAAATCATACAAATGTCATCACATCAGCCATCACTAAGGTACTTAACGATACTCTCAACGATGTGGTCAAGTCCTTCCTTTGGTGATTAACAAAATTTAAATTTTATTTACAAATTTTTATTTTTTAAAAAAGAGATGAGACATAATTTTGAATTTCAATGGACAAAATAAAAACATTTAGATATATCTTAAAACAAGAGATATCATATCAATAAGATTGATATTGGCATCTTATAGTTATTTTAATTAATTTTAATAACAATGATATATTAAGAGGTGCATAATATGTTCCAAACATAAATTATAAATGCCAATATTTATCTCTTAAATAGTTTTTTTAACATCCGAACTCAAATAAAGTAGCCAATTTTTGTAATGTTAGAGTATTGAATGATTTCCAATTACTTTAACTTATATAAGAATATAAATTAATTCTTTTATAATATTCAATATATTAAAATAAGTTTAATAAGAATAATAAGTAAATAATATTAGTCTACATGATGTTGAACTTCAACTTTCAAATCTAAAGAAAAAGTCGTAGTTAAAAACAAATGTTACAAAAAATATGACTTTAGAGTGTTGCTCTCATCTGCACAAAATATTATTAAATCCACATTTTATATTACTCATATTGAAAAAATATAGAGAATGGAAAAGATAAAAGCACGTAGTTGATTTTGTACTATTCTCCTCTAAATTTGTGACATGGTAGTGTGTATGCATGGTATATATATATTATTATAAATAACTTATTTTAATAATATATATTTAGTAATTAGAATTCTTATACATTTAGAATCAACAATTATATTTCCAGACCTTACATGTATAGGAATTATTTGTCGATATATTTGGTTATTTCAAAAAATATTTCCTCTCGTATGAATACGACCGTACCCACCTCCATGCTTTCCCCAAACATGGCTCGACTTTGTTGGGCTTCTCCCTTCTCGCCACCTCTTCTTCTTCTTCTTCTCACTTGTTCTGTCTCTTCTTTTTCCTTTGGTTATACAATCAAAACATCGAAATAAAGACCTTACACTTTTGGGAGTCAGATCACTTGGAACCCCACCCCTTCTTTTATCTTTTATTTTTTTGAACTATTTTTGAATCAGTAACCCTACAATCTTTTGGTTTACAAAAAAACATCTCTTTAATTTATACTCACATGAATACCCTCCTTAAAGTGCGGGGGTCAAGGCTACCATTTTTATAAGAGGGTTATTCTGTAATTCCAAAGACAATCATAACACTTTGCATCCATTAATTAACAACGCAACTAAGGTACTTAACGATACTCTCAAAGATGTGGTAAAGTCATTCGTTTGGTGATTAGTAAAATTTAAATTTTGTTTATAATTTTTTATTTTTTTAAAAAGAGATGAGACATAATTTTTAATTCCAATGGACAAAATAAAAACATTTAGATATATCTTAAAACAAGAGATATCATATCAATAAGATTGATATTGGTATTTTATAGTTATTTTAAGTAATTTTAATAACAATTATATATTAAGAGGTGCATAATATGCTCCAAACATAAATTATAAATGTCAATATTTATCTTTTAAATAATTTTTTAACATCCGAACTCAAAGTAAGTAGCCAATTTTTGTAATGTTAGAGTATTGAATGATTTCCAATGACTTTAACTTATATAAGAATATAAATAATTTTTTTTTATAAGATTCAATATATTAAAATAAGTTTATTAAGAATAAATAAATAAACAATATTAGTCTAGGTGATGTTGAACTTCAACTTGCAAATCTAAAGAAAAAGTCATAGTTGGAAACAAATGTTACAAAAAATGTGACATTAGAGTATTGCTCTCATCTACATAGAATATTATTAAATTCACATTTTGTATTATTCGTATTGAAAAAAAATTAGAGAATAAAAAAGATAAAAAATATAATTGATTTTGTACTATTCTCCACTAAATTTGTGACATGGTAGTGTGTCTGCATGACATATATAAAATTATTATTATAAATAATTTATGTTGATAATATATATTTAGTAATTAGAATTCTTATACATTTAGAATCAACGATTATATTTTTAGAGCTTACATGTATAGGAATTATTTGTCGAGATACTTTTGTGTATTCATCATTATTAATTATGTTAAATTTGATGATTAACAAAATTTATTTTTATAAGTGTTTAGAAATAAAAATATTTAATAGTTATCGGACATAATTCTGAACTCAAACTGACAAAAAACAAGGCATTTAGATATTTTTCAATAAAAAATATCGTATCAATAAGATTGATGTTTATATCTTATATTTGAGCAAGTTTAATAGCATTGATATGTTAAGAGGTGATGTCAACACTATATATTCAATTTGAAGGGAAATTATATAACATGTTCCAAACATAAATGACAAATATCAACATTTATCTTTATAGTTATTTTGTGTGTTAAACATGATCTGGTTCGAACTCGAAAAAAATGAGTTAACACATGAAGGGATATAAACAAATTTTTTTTATAACATTTAATGCATTAGATGAAGTTTAATAAGAATAAAAAAATAAAAATACTCTTATTCATGACATTGAACCTCAATTTGTAAATTCAAATAAGAAGTCCTAGTTGTTCTTCATTTCTTTATAATATTTTATTATATATTATAAGAGAATTCGACAGTTTTTTCCGCCGGTTCAACCCATCCGGGGTTTTTTATTTTTTCTTCGATTCAACTTCTATAGGGTGTTGGCCTTCGGATTTTTTTGGAAATAGCGCTAGTACTTTCTATGGCCGTGCCCCCACCCCTCTGCTGCTAGCTGTTGTCACCTTCTTGTAACTAGTATCAACCAACATGAAGAACCGTGAGAACTCCCCAAATTCAACTTCTCCACACTCCCTCTCTAATTTCTGTCCATTTTTTAAGAAATCATCAGATGGAAAAAAACACGGAAAAAAGGCGGAAGGGGAAAAAAATTCTAGAAGCGCTAAAGCTAGAGTTACTTGGGTAGGCGATCAAGCAGAAATCAAGATTAAGAGCTAAAACTGACGTCACTTACCAGCAAATTTAGCCAGGTTTTCTCTCGTGGCTCCTGCCACCTCAGATCTGAGTATCCCGATGGTCTCCGCTCTCAAAGTGGAGCAAGATCTTCCCATCAGTCCCATTTCGCCACGTCCACTCCATCTTCATCGCCATCACTTTCTACAGCCACCCTTCTCTTACGCGGATGCTCAGGTGGAGTGGCTAGGGGTTTGTTTCCTCGCGCGAACATCAGCAGCTACAGCGGGTGCAGCAGGAGCGTGGGTGGGGGATGATGACACCGCTGTCTGTTGAGCTTATATCTATCTATCTACTATTCCAATTGGCCAGTAACCCCATTGTTGGTACCGAGTGGTGTGTCCCACGACCCCCCCTCTCTCTTTTAAGTCTTTATCATCACTTCTAATTGGGGTTTTTACTTTCATATCCCTAAAATCCTCGTCATTAGGTGTTGGATCATTGCCTTGCTATGTTTGTCATTATTAGCCTCTTTTAATCATGATTTGTCTGACCTTAGTTTATAGGTCTTAGTTGGGTAACTCTGACGATGTTACCTGGGATCCAACACATGTTAAGATAATGAGTAAGTTTAATCATTTTGTTTAAAAAATACTTAATTAAGCAACTCCGCTTGAAATAGTTCGAGGCAATCTGAGTCTATCAAAATAGATTCAGGTTTGCTCCTTCCTCTTAAATGGATTGCAATTGTCAAGCATTCACCTTGACGAGGATCGTCAAACAGTATGGGCATTTATCGATTTATATTTTGAGTATTTTATTAGGCCACATTCGCAGGCTTATAGGTGTGCTTTAAAGATATCTCCATCATGTATAAATTTTTTTTAGTGTCTTAGTATTCTCACGAGAGCTATTATTAGTCAGAAATGTTAGGTGTTAAGTGCTCAATGTCAGAGATGTTAGGTGAGGTTTGAATAAATTGTCTGTCTGTCATGTGAAGAGTCTATATAAGAATATGTAACCTCATGTTATGGAGAACAATGAAGTTGAAATGAAATTATTGGAGAGTTATTTCATATGAGGTGTGATGCCTTTGCCTTGCTTGTTCTTCTCCGAGAAAGAGATGGGTGAGAGGCCCTATCCTATCCCACCATCTCACCATGTCTTCTCTCCCCCTCCACCGTAGCAAAGCTCTTCCCCTCCACTTTGCCGTTAAATCTTTTGTTTGATTCTCTTTTTTTATCCACCGTACCACACCCACACCCACACCCCACATGTGCTCCCTTGCCCCCCACTATACATGATGCAGGTTTCATCGTCCTTACTTCCCTCACTTGCCGCTCACTTGCCGCAGACTACCACCACGTTCTCCTCAGGTCGGCCCTTGCAAGGAGAGCTGTTAGCAAGGGCAAGAAGAAGGAGCTATCTCAACGAGGTGCGGCTCTGTTGATTCAAATGTGCTTCGGAGAGCATCTAGTACGGTGTTCTCAAGTGCTCCGTGGTCTACGAGATTTGGCTATATACAAAACTAAACTGACGAGGGAGATGCCTTGTTTCTCTAACCTCTCGTACCGTCGCCGCGTGGCAAATGATGTTGTGGAACGCCAGAGGTTCTATGAGAAAGTCATCGTCCTCTTGCTAACGGTTGATGCTGTAGGGGGACCTGGTTACATGGTTCGTGCTGCCCGAAAATCAATGGTGGACGATCTAGAGGCGGTGCTGGAAATTGTGGACCGACAGACACCTAGAAAGTTGGGCTCCACAATGATACTAAAGTTCGACTTGCCAGATGGAGGGGCGTGCCGTGAGATGGCGCTTGGCGTAGCAGAAGTTGTCCACATGCTTAATGAAAAGGGCAACAACAGCAGTGCCTAGCTGGATGTCTTTGTTCGGGAAAGAATCTAGATCTCAATTTTCGTAACAAGCTATGTTTTCTTTACTAGGGAGCGCCCTTTTGGGCATGCTTGATGTTTATTCGCAATGCTCATGAGAAACTGGACTGATCTGCTAGTTGGTGGGTGTTCTTGGTGCAGGTAGGTTCTGGTTAGTTGTTATGTGTTTTGGATGGCATGATTGACTTTCTTAGAAATCGGCACGGCAAGCCCTCGCCTCCCAGACGCGAAGGTGCTGGCATCCCATGTCACCGGCCTCTGCCGTCATATCCCTCTCTCTGCCGGTTCTCTCTATCTCTCTCTTCTGTTAGTCGTGCTTCCCTCTCACAACCGTGGCTTCTCACCCCTTTGCCTCTCAGTTATCTCATTCTTTATCTCTCGTTATTGATGTTTCAGTGTGTAAAACCGTAGCAGGGAAAAGAACCTAGAAAAAAAAACTACAAATGGGAGGACCACCCCCATCCGTGTCACTCTCTCAATCCCATTCTCCCTCTTCATTTTTCTTGTTTAGCCACTATAGCAGAACAATAAAAAAAAAGTAAGAGACGTCTCTCTCTCTCTCTCTCTCTCTCTCTCTCTCTCTCTCTCTCTCTCTCTCTCTCTCTCTCTCTCTCTCTCTCTCTCTCTCTCTCTCTCTCTCTCTCTCTCTCTCTCTCTCTCTCTCTCTCTCTGTGTGTGTGTGTGTGTGTGTGTGTGTGTGTGTGTGTGTGTGTGTGTGTGTGTGTGTGTGTGTGAAGACATAAAAGCATAAAAAAGGTGAAGAGATAGATAACAAGGTGTGTGGAGGTGGTGAGGGTGGCAGGGGGCTGCCACGGCGGTGTGTGTGACGTGGTGTTAGAGGAGGAGAAGGCTGCCGGGGGTGGGTTGGTGGCTACGTGGCCACGGCCAGTGGTGGAGTGGAGGCCGGAGGGGAGGCTGCGGGGTGGTAGCAGGAAGAGGATAGGCGGGTGATCGGCGACGTGGTGCGGGGTGAGAGAGAGGGAGAACGAGAGAGGGTGAGGGTGGGGAGTTGGCCGGTGACATGGGGAGAGGGGCGACGGTGAGGAAGGTCGGCGGCGAAAGGGGGGTGCAGGTGGAGGGGCGGTTGCGGGTGTGGCACAGGGAGGCCGTGGGCGTGGTGGAGTGGCCGTTCGCGAAGAGGAGGGGAGGAGGGCAATCGTAGCGAGGAGGTGCAGGGGTGTGGGGAGGTGCAGGTGCATGGGTGTGGGGAGAGGTCGACCTCTCCATCAAGGAGCATCGACACCACGGATAATCCAGCAAGCAACACCTTCTATCTAGTCATGAAAGGTCGACCTCTTCATTAGGAGGTGTCGACACCTCACAAGGGTCCTTCAACAACACGGCGACACCACTGAAAAAGACTTTAGTGGTGCTAATATCATACAATATAAATGCATTATCAAGGCTCTCCCGATATTAACTCTGGCTTCTTCACCACCATGGTGGCAGCTGGTGATGTGAAAGCAGTGTTTGTGGATCATATGTGAAAGGCATGTAATCTCCGTTGTCCCTGTTACCCGTATAACAATGGCTCATCGCAACCAGTCCTTCAGTTTCTACATCATTGGACTCAGTAGAGAAGTATACATCAGTAACTATCCTTCAAAGTTCTGTTGGGGGGCTTTGTTGCTGTTTAGAATGGCTGAAGATATAGTGAGTACTCTTTCATGCATAGACTTGAGAGATTGATTACTTTTCATCAGAAGAAACTACCAAGGTTGCTTGTACCCTAGTCTGCCGTTACATTGTTTACTTTTGATGTCGTGTGGAGAGTGGATATATTGTATATAGTTATCGTGAGTTGGACCTTGTATGCATACATGCTTCCAAAATTCAGAAATAAATATTTTAGAATGTGTCTCCTATGATGCATCTTGTGATGTTCTTCATCCAAGGCTTGAACGTTTCAAGTACTTCCAATTAAGGAGGGTCGACCTCTCCCCACACCTCTTCATCAAGGAGGGTCGACCTCTCCCCACATCTTGTTTTATTTTATGGTCATGATTACAAAAAAAAATGGCTCATGTTTGAAAATTAAAGCAATAATGTTGCACTTTGGATGTCAGTAATTCTAGAAACGGGAGAGTTGTGTTTAAAACAAACAACCAACACCTAAAGTCAAAGAAATCGATTTCCAATATGAGAGGCCAAGTGGCGGGTTGGGTATGATTTGAGTGATCTCGTTTATGCTTAGCATGCGCATTGTGTCTGCACTGCTCCACTCAAAAATTTCTCCGATCCAATGCCCCAACAAGATAACCTCCAGGTCAATGTGGCAGGAATGACCATCATGTTATATATATATATATATATATATATATATATATGAAGAAAGCAAGCTTGTGCATGCATGCCCTCTGGGTATGTCATCCAGCTCTTCTATTATTCTTAAATAAATACCTCGTCAAAATGGAGGAGAAACAGTCAAACTATAGATGGAATACCAATTTGGGCAACATTTTATGGATGCATATGAATTATCTACTATCTATCTATCTATCTATCTATTACAATCGCAGTGCAATCCAACTGTTCAGTACTTGCAATTAAGCGAGAAAATTTCCTGCACAAATCTCTCATTAATTAGCACACCCCCTGAACTTAGTATGTTAGAGGGTCGACCTCTCCCCACACCTCTCCATCAAGGAGGGTCGACCTCTCCCCACACCTTGTTTTATTTTATGGTCATGATTACAAAAAAAATGGCTCATGTTTCAAAATTAAAGCAATATTATAGCACTTTGGATGTCAGTAATTCTAGAAACGAGAGAGTTGTGTTTAAAACAAACAACCAACACCTAAAGTCAAAGAAATCGATTTCCAAGATGAGAGGCCAAGTGGCGGGTTGGGTATGATTTGAGTGATCTCGTTTATGCTTAGCATGCGCGTTGTGTCTGCACTGCTCCACTCAAAAATTTCTCCGATCCAATGCCCCAACAAGATAACCTCCAGGTCAATGTGGCAGGAATGGCCATCATATATATATATATATATATATATATATATATATATATATATATATATATATATATATATATATATATATATATATATATGAAGAAAGCAAGCATCTGCATGCATGCCCTCTGGGTATGTCATCCAGCTCTTCTATTATTCTTAAATAAATACCTCATCAAAATGGAGGAGAAACAGTCAAACTATAGATGGAATATCAATTTGGGCAACATTTTATGGATGCATATGAATTACCTACTATCTATCTATCTATCTATCTATTACAATCGCAGTGCAATCCAACTGTTCAGTACTTGCAATTAAGCGAGAAAATTTCTTGCTCAAATCTCTCATTAATTAGCACACCCCCTGAACTTAGTTTGTTATTTGCATGGTCCAAAAGATACTTCAACTTGTTTCATCCTCAATGTTTATGATCCTTTCTTTTAATCGTTAAGTAGTTTTCAAACTTATTTCGTCCAACTAGAATGCATTGATCTCCCTCACAAGAAAGTGACACAACCTTGCCCTTTATATGGTGATCTTGATGGAGAGGTCGACCTCTCCCCACACCTCTCCATCAAGGGTCGACCTCTCCATCAAGGAGGGTCGACCTCTCCATCAACTTCCAAAAGTATTTCCATCAGTTCAGATGAGAGAGAGAGAGAGTACTTTTGTTGGTAGTAAATCTTCTCCTTTTCAGAGGAGAATCAATTTATTCGAGAAATAGATAAAATAACAGATACTGATAGTCAAAAGTTAATCGTATTCTAGTTATCGTAAGCACTTTTTTGAGATTTTTGAACGAAGTAGAGATTCTGATTTATTCGGGAAGAACTCATTCTTACTCGATGTGACATAAAAATATCAAATAGAGTAGTCCTGCGCATTATCAAAGAAAGCCGTGAAAGAGGGCAAAGATGGACACTTGAGGGCAGTAATGTGTTCCATTTTCATCTGGGCATCCATGGAGGTATAAGTGAGACAAGAACATCTCAACACAGATGGGGGGTGCACCCAGACAGACATCTGAGAGGTGGGCAGGATCTTCTTCGTGCTGCTGCTATAGTTATCGCCTCTTGCTCTCTCTGCATCTCGTCAGCGAATATATAAATACAGTGGCCAGCGGTGGGGGGGCAGAGACCAAGAGATCTGGCGGGTTGTTGTTGTAGCTGTCACAGAATGGATCTCGTGATGGAGGTACCAGATTCTCAGGATTTCTTTGCATTTTGGAACCCCTCTTATTAAAAAGAGAGCATCCCAATGGCTTTCTTTGGCTGGTAAACGCTTCCATGAAATGCAAGGGGCGTGATGGCAAGGGCCGATTTGGAAGGGTTACATGGCCTGCAATGCAAATTACAGAACTTGCAGAAACACATATGTGTGAGAAGGGAAAAAGATTTCCACTTTCAAAATCGGAAATAGACGCGGAAAAGTACACATGGGTCAGTGCGTCTGCGGCGGGGCTCTGCGGTGGCCGGTGGGGAGTCGGCGGTGGGGCGTCGGTGGTGGGGCGTCTGCGTCGACCGGTGGGGCGTCTGCGGCTGGGGCAGTCCTCTAGAGGCCTTGCGGTGGGGCGTCTTCGGCGGCCGGTGGGGGCAGTCCGCAGATTGCAACGGCGGTGGGGCGTCTGCGACTGCGTATGGGGGGGTGGGGTGTGCGGTGGCAGGTGGTGGGGTGAAGGGTTTCACAGGGAGAGGGTTATGAAAAGGGTAGTTTAGGATTTTTAACTTTTTTAACGGAAGGATGGAGTATTCTATCGAATATCCAACTGTTTTAACGTCGATGAATTACATGGGCATTTCTGATAGAGTTACATGATTTTAAGGACTTTTAAAACAATAGAGAGATTTTAGGGACTAAAAAGTAATTCGTCATATTTGTAGGGACTAATATGCAAAAAACCCATGAAATTATTGGAGAGTTATTTCATATGAGGTGTGATGCCTTTGCCTTGCTTGTTCTTCTCCGAGAAAGAGATGGGTGAGATGCCCATGGGGTGAGAGGCCCCATCCTATCCCACCATCTCACCATGTCTTCTCTCCCCCTCCACCGTAGCAAAGCTCTTCCCCTCCACTTTGCCGTTAAATCTTTTGTTTGATTCTCTTTTTTTATCCACCGTACCACACCCACATCCCACATGTGCTCCCTTGCCCCCCACTATACATGATGCAGGTTTCATCGTCCTTACTTCCCTCACTTGCCGCTCACTTGCCGCAGACTACCACCACGTTCTCCTCAGGCCGGCCCTTGCAAGGAGAGCTGTTAGCAAGGGCAAGAGGAAGGAGCTATCTCCACGAGGTGCGGCTCTGTTGATTCAAATGTGCTTCGGAGAGCATCTAGTATGGCGTTCTCAAGTGCTCCGTGGTCTACGAGATTTGGCTGTATACAAAACCAAACTGACAAGGGAGATGCCTTGTTTTTCTAACCTCTGGTACCGTCGCCGCGTGGCAAATGATGTTGTGGAACGCCAGAGGTTCTCTGAGAAAGTCATCGTCTTCTTGCTAACTGTTGATGCTGTAGGGGGACCTGGTTACATGGTTCGTGCTGCCCGAAAATCAATGGTGGACGATCTAGAGGCGGTGCTGGAAATTGTGGACCGACATACACCTAGAAAGTCGGGCTCCACAATGATACTGAAGTTCGACTTGCCTGATGGAGGGGCGTGCCGTGAGATGGCGCTTGGCGTAGCAGAAGTTGTCCACATGCTTAATGAAAAGGGCAACAACAGCAGTGCCTAGCTGGATGTCTTTGTTCGGGAAAGAATCTAGATCTCAATTTTCGTAACAAGCTATGTTTTCTTTACTAGGGAGCGCCCTTTTGGGCATGCTTGGTGTTTATTCGCAATGCGCATGAGAAACTGGACTGATCTGCTAGTTGGTGGGTGTTCTTAGTGCATGTAGGTTCTGGTTAGTTGTTATGTGTTTTGGATGGCAGGATTGACTTTCTTAGAAATCGGCACGGCAAGCCCTCGCCTCCCAGACGCGAAGGTGCTGGCATCCCATGTCACCGGCCTCCGCCGTCGTATCCCTCTCTCTGCCGATTCTCTCTATCTCTCTCTTCTGTTAGTCGTGCTTCCCTCTCACAACCGTGGTTTCTCACCCCTTTGCCTCTTAGTTATCTCATTCTTTATCTCTCGTTATTGCTGTTTCAGTGTGTAATACCGTAGCAGGGAAAAGAACCCAGAAAAAAAAACTACAAAAGGGAGGACCACCCCCATCCGTGTCACTCTCTCAATCCCATTCTCCCTCTTCATTTTTCTTGTTAGCCACTATAGCAGAACAATAAAAAAAAGCAAGAGACGTCTCTCTCTCTCTCTCTCTCTCTCTCTCTCTCTCTCTCTCTCTCTCTCTCTCTCTCTCTCTCTCTCTCTCTCTCTCTCTCTCTCTCTCTCTCTCTCTGTGTGTGTGTGTGTGTGTGTGTGTGTGTGTGTGTGTGTGTGTGTGAAGACATAAAAGCATAAAAAAGGTGAAGAGATAGATAACAAGGTGAGAAAAGAATAAAATCATACCCGGGTTTTCGTCCTGCGTCACACCTCCTGCTCTTATTGTTAATCTTGGTCTCTTTAATTAAACTATCGTAATCTTTGTCTTCCACAAGATTAAAAGAATATAATAAAATAGGAAAAGTTGCATGATTCCGAGCATTCATCCTTTGACAATAGAAGTCGACTGGGAATGGAGATGCCTGCATGTTTATAATTTTTAGTCTATGTTATGTCATCCACTGTATCGATTTTTATTTGTCATTGTAGAGACTGATTTTTTGTGTTATGTCATCCACTGTGTCTATTTTTATTTTTCATAGTAGAGATTGATTTTTTATCCTCTGCTGTACCCAATTTATATTTGTCCAAGATTGAATATATAATCAACATCATATCTTTGTTTGGAGATTATGACGAAGATAAAAATATAGATTTATAATTTTATTTTAATTCTTAATATATATTTTTAGAAACAATCTATATTATGTACTATAAAAGAATTGTTTAATATTTTTCCTCCGCTTCAATTATGAGAAGGGATCTAAAAGGGCTAGCAAAAGATTGACGAAGAAGGCCGAGAATAAGCA
Organism: Amorphophallus konjac; assembly: GCA_022559845.1. NCBI lineage: Eukaryota > Viridiplantae > Streptophyta > Magnoliopsida > Alismatales > Araceae > Amorphophallus > Amorphophallus konjac. The sequence goes on from CM040121.1 coordinate 16,287,222, forward strand.
GAAGAGAATTTTCCCAGTCTCCATCCTAAACCTCATATTAGATGTGAGGTTTATGTCTTTCATTTATGTTTTTTTCGCATTTTTGATTTCAATGTTGGATCATTGTGTTCTTAGTGGATTTAATATATTCTATGGTATTGACAAAGTTTAGTCACGTGTATTTTTATGACATAATATACTTTTAATTTATATTATTTAAATAAGACGTAATATTAGAATGATTTTTTAAAGAAAATTCACACGTGCGTAGTGCTTTACTTTGACTAGTTGGACTTAAAGTGTGTTTTAAGTCTATCTTTAAAAAGTAACAAATTTACAAAATATACTTTTGTAGAGTGACATTGGAAATGCTATACTGTTAAATATTATGTCTCTTCTTTATAATCTTTTTTGAAGTAAGAAATGAATGAGTTTATAAAATAACCGAGTACTTTGAGATCGTAGTTTGGTTGTGACTTCTACCCCAAAACATGCTATGTAATCTTGAGATGTTTAGTTGGCATCCAGGTTGTTGGTCAAGTGATGGTTTGAAGATCGGTATTAGATCGATGTGAGTCGAATGACTCGTATCATATGAGGACAGATCTAATATGAGATATGATAATGTTGAACCTGTATTTTTTTATTTAAATAGTGAAAATAAAAAATTAATTTGACCTTAGGATGGTTGAAAATTGGTACAAACCAATGTCATGGAGTTGTTGAATCATACATGCGTTCGTGCAATTCAGATGAATAGAATTACACACATGAAAGTTAGTGTGTTTCACACTATAAAATTTTACCAAATACTAAATGTGCATCATAAATAATGCACTTATTTTAACATTCCAGTAAAGAATAATGTTTTTTTATACACCTTGAAGTCACTTAGCACAGTTCTTGAATGTGGTCTTAACAATACCGAGTCATTCGACGACAGGTTAGCGGCACCTAAAGAAGATAATCAAATGCACGGGAACAACGTGGAGACTTTAACTTAGTCACGAAAAAAAATCACAGTAAAATATAGGTTGAAAGGGACCCAACAGTGCCTTTTATAGCTACAAGGGTGGGTCAGATAGGAGGGAAGTTGCGCAAATTTTCTCTCTCATCTCTCTTGGTCGATGGAGATGTCATCTATCTCCTTTCTCTTATATCTGATGGGTTTTGGGAGGGAAGAAGACCCAGCCGCACGCCCCACATGTCTTACGCTGATGGAGATGAGGGGCGGTTGTCTCCCTTCTCTCTCTTCTCTATGCTTACTCGATGGGTTTGGATGGAAGAGAAAAAAAAGAGTAGAGGGTATAATAAATGAACTTTAACCAATGGACCCATGATTAAGGCTCCGTGAAAAGGGGTGTAGTAAATGCACCTTGACCGATGGACCATGCTCAAATATTTCTAATCCCATGGGTTAAAAAATGTGTAATAAATGCACCTTAACTAATGAGCCTTATTAGGTTGAGTTTGGTAAGATCTCGTTTGGTTGGACTTATCGGGGCATTCTAATTATTAGAATCTCGTGCAAACATTTAAACCTAACAAAATGCACAAATTTTCTCGACTTTCACGTCCAACCAACTTTTACTTATGAGAGAGAGAAAGAAACATGGGAAGGGAAAGTGTTTATTTTTATATATTTATTAATGTTACACATATCATTTTTAGGATTTAATAGAATTAATTATATAAGTTTTGTACTTAATCTTAGTCTCATATTAAATTTGAATTTTTATGTGAAAATAATTAAGTTTTGAGTTATAAAATAATAATTGAGACTTGAAATGTATTTATAAAAACTTACATGATTCTTTTATATTTATATTGTTGATACACTCTTTTTGAGATACTAAAATTTATTTTGATGTGTGTGCAGGGTTGCATGGCATAATACAAGTCGTTGACGCTCTTCGCGTCGAGGAATATTGCATGGCATATGGGGTGTTAGGGTGAGGTTCCTACGTGGAACGTGTGTAAGGAAACACGTAACAAGGAATGTTTCAGCATTGAACGGAAAGACGAATGACAATGGAAATAAGGCGGCTAAAGTGTGAATGAGGAAGGGTAACATGCGACTGTAATTGTTGGTCAAAGGTTGATACGGTTTGGTTGGAGGGGGCATGAAGACGTGAATGGCGCTGGAAGATGGGAGAACGTGAGGCGTGAATGGCGCTGGATCTCGTGTTGCGCTATTTTGCATGGAACTCTTTGGTGGTGTTTGAACCTGTAAAAAAATGTTAACCAACTTATGGAAGGGGGTTATGTTATTTCGCTACTAGGCGACTATATGAGGAGGAAGAAGCACGAGGAAGAGGGAGGGGCTAAGGCCCCTTAGTTGTTTAAAATTTCATCTTTTATTTCTCTAGTTTCTCTAGATTTCTTCCTATTTATAAGTGTTTCCTTTCTAGTTTATCTTATTTCTTTCATAAACATTAGTCATATTTTGTTTTATTTTATTTTATTTATTAATTACTTTGTAATCTTGCTCTTTAAATTTAGTGAAACTATTCTTTTATTTATTTCTTCTCGTAATTTTTCTATTTCTCTCATTCAAGTGTGGTCGGTGATTTTGATATTTTTTACTGATTTTGGTATTTTTCTTGCAATTATTTAGAGTTTTAGTGTTATAATTAATCGTTATCATTGTTAATTTCATTCAGTAAGTTATGTATGCATTACTGTTCATGTCAATAATTTTTCTTCCAAATTCTCCTACTTGAGGATCTCTCGTTCAAATCTACTTATTACTTAAAATTAGCAAGACATCTCATTGGATATCTAACTTATTTGTAAGTCTTAAAGTCAAGTCTTAACAAAGTTAATTCTGAATCATAATAGAAATCTTAGGATTAGTTATAATGAATATTGATTTAAAATGTCAAAAAATAAACTAAAAAATAAAAAATTCATAAACAATGCATGCTCATTAAGGGCCCGTTTGATACCCGGGCAGAGGTAGCGTAATCGACCCCGGAACGTCGATTACGCTACCCGAGGTCGGTTAGTCGTCGCTATGTGAGGGGGAGGTGGGGCCTTCTCTCTCCTCAGTTAGCGCAACCCCCGACAACCCTCCCGACAACCCCTCTATCAAAGCGGGCCTAATATAACTAGTCATATTAAATGTTATTTCCTTTTCTCCTTTTATTTCTTGCATTTGTTCATATACTATCTATTTCTTAACAAAAGAGTTTGTTTCTCCATTTCTCATTTTATTTTAATTTATTTTAAATCAAACTTCATTTTTTATAAAAAAATAAAAATAAAAACTTAAAACTCACAACCCCTCTATAGATTTGACCTGATGTTGCCATTATTCTACGTCTTTTTATTTATGCAAGTCAGATTTAAGATTGTTAACACACGTGTAATAACGGCATATGTACGTATTCGCGCTATCAATTTTTGGCACCATTGTTGGGGAGGTGTATAATTTTTAAGTTGATTATCTTATGTTTTTGTATATAAATTAACACTAACATTTTTTGGTTTTTGTTTTGCAGAAAAAAGGAGAAAATTAGACCCAAAAATCTAGAAAAAAATATATGTTAGAAAAAGTGTCACAAAAAGTAGAGAAGCGTTGGTAAATATCCTATTTATAAAATAAAATAAAAAATATAAAACTATAAAAATATAAAAAATATTATGTATTCTTGAGGTAGGTCTTCTCCATCTTTCTATTTCATTATTTTTTATTTTTCAAATAAAGAACGAGGGAACGTGGTCAAAGTTAGTCATTTTACCCTCTTTCTCTAGATTTAGTTTCATTATTTTCCAATTTCCATATTTAGATAGTTTTCATGTTTAGGAATGCTCTTTAAAAAATTCTTGTTGGCTAGATTAGTTCATTAACTAAAAAAATAACAAAAAATAAACCATAAATAAAATTTTCATCTCAAAATTAAAAACCAAACCACCATGTTTTAGAACATGCATCATTTAAGACTATATTTATAGTAGTTAGTTTTTTATTATTATTAATTTTTACAATTTAATTTGGTTGAGGAGTGCAGGGGACAAAGTAAGTACTCTAAACTTTGTGAAGATGATGATCATGTATTTTATATTTAATCTTACATTTAAACACCTTATTTGCATTGTGGTTGTATATTTCACTCTAAAATAATTTAAGGGCAACACTCGTAACAAGATAAGGTAGGAATTTCATTACCCCTTCTTAGCCCATAAACCACAATCCCCTTGCATATTTGCACTAACCCAAACCCAATAAAAGTCAGTAATAATTGGCCCTAGGGTTCACATTAAGACTTAGGCCCATCTTGGGCCCACTATCATATTTGAAACTGGAGTCTAAGACTAGAGGTGAAAAGGCAAATGCCTTAGACAGAAACTAGTTACTTAATTAGGTTCTTGCGAAAGCAAGGGGAGTCTCTCACTTCCCCACCTCTTACCTAGCCGTGGACAAGCTTGATGGTGGACCTAAGTTGAACTTAAATTGATTTGTGAGAAATCTAATTTGTAGGTTAGGTCATCCATGTAGTCATATGTTAATTGCTTGATAGCTTGTTTGCATTAAATAAAAAACTCAAAAAAATATAAATTTAACACAATAATTTATGAGAGAATAATTCTCATCTGTGGATTAGACAAGCTGGACTATTAGCCCATAAAAATTATTAGTTCGTGGCAATGGACCCACAACTCTTTATACCACCTACTTGTCAGGAGAATAATCACATGTGAGCCAAACCGACCTATTATGTAGGTGAGTGCCCAACCCAATTCTCACCTTTCGCCCAACAAAGCCCGACATGCTATGAAAGTCCATACTCTTAGTTAGCCCAAAATGAGAGCCTGTCACCTATAGCAGTCCAATTTTCATCTTTTACCCAAGACCGAAGTCAAGCCACTCAGTTCTTCTAAGGGGCCCATGGTTTACCTGTCACCCAAGAGCAAGCTCAATATGCCCAAGAGTTCTCTCAGCCTAATTATGATTCATCTTCCGATACTTATAACTCATGTTGAGAAGATCATCCAAAATTTCTTTGGTGGATCAAGTAAAATAAGTCCAAATGTCTCAAGGGCTCTCTATACCTGACTATGACCCCATGTCCACATACTTTTAACTCTGGTTGGAGAGATCAACATAATTATTTTCAAATTTTATCATGACCAGTCCCAAAGTCCTCCAGACCAAACTTTTTAAAATTGGGTTTCATATTCATATAACTCTTTTCATCGAGCCCATTAGGGAGGACAACTCATAAACTCTCCACCACCTCATTATCAGACTGATTACCCTCCAAATTACTATCCGTCGGAATCTAATTCTTAGCCCACTTGTCTATCTCCTCCATACACAGATCTTAATAAGGAGGAGAGGCTTAATCGATTGCATCAGCTCATCTTGGCCAATTAGCAACCCTTTCGGGCACAATTATAATCATTTTCTAAGATAGAGGTCCACATGAGCTAGTTTACTGAAAACATTAAGCAAATGGAAGTGGACCAATCATCTAGCTACCCCACTGTAATCCCTAAATATCAACTTCCTAGATTTGACCATAATGAAACCTTATATGATCAACTTATGATTCCCCAATCCACTGATCATATCACTCTTGACTTAGATAATGAGGAGATTATGGAGAAGTTATATTAGGAGGACAAATTAGAGGGAGCTATTACCTATCTTGATGCCAACTTGGAAGAGTAGTTCAAGGAGCCCAAGTCAAATTTTATCTGTGAAGAGGGTAATGATGAGTCTATTGATCTTAAGTTGGGGGGAGAAGAAGAGGAATATGATTTGTCAGTGAATGATCAAATTTCTATAATTTTCCTTCTTAAATTTGATGAGTCCTTATCCCAAGTGAATGACGAAGAAAGTGTGAAGGTGGAGAGAGAGAATTGAGTGCAGTTATAAACCATTCTTCTTAGATAAGGGAGGACCTAGATATATTGCTTAAAATTAACTTTAATCGGTCATCTCTTGACTTAGGGGAGGGTGTGAACCTTTTACCTATCTATGACCTCGGTGAATCTAAAGTCATCTTAGAAATTTTGCAATTAGCAGATTGGTCAGATCCACTTGAGCCTTATGAGCATCCTTGTGTTAAGGAGCACATTTATTTCATTCCCGATCATCCTTGACGTTAACCATTTGGTGGAATTCCCAAAAATCTCTGACCCTCTAATCCATTCTCACTTCAATAATATGTAAGTAAATCCTAAAATTGAGGTTGTAGATGAAAATTTGAGGGATAATAAGGTCTGCATTAATGTGTTCAATACTTATAAAGACCTTAAGTGGAAAGAGGAATATTTTATAATTGAAGAGATGATAATTCCTCTACTATTCTCTCACTAATTGATTCCATTCGGATTACTAGACCCACCGTGGCATACTTCTAGCCATATTTGTACATGCATTATCTTTTCCTCCAAAGGTACAAGGGCTTGAATTTAAAGGAGGATAATATCCAGTGGTGGTTCATTTTTCATTCAACACATTGGTTATGGAGCTACATTACGTTTGGCTGAAGATGTTAAACTTAACGCTTGTTGGGAGACCACCAAATAGTTTTCCTTAAATTGTTAGTGAGTCATTTTTATTTTTGTGTCCTTAGGAGTCTACAATAGTCAATCTTGTGGAGGTGCTTTTCTCTTGCCCTATGTTGTACCTTTTCTTCTCAAAAGATCATGTCTACATTGTTCTATTTTTCATATTATTTATACCATTGAGGACGATATCATTTAAGTTGGGGGGGAGGAGAATCAATTTGAAAATTACTTATAACCTATTGATTTTTTTAAAAAATAATTTTTTTACACAAAAAACCCAACAGGATTTTCATGATTCTTGTCTCATAAAAGAGAATCTAGAATTGAAGAGATTAAGGAGAAGGATGGTGGAATATTTTTTATATCTAGCCATGAAAAAAACTGGCTTGAAATCTCTTAAAGTCCATTAGTATTGAAAAATTTACACTTGCACATGAATGAAGAAAATATGATAAGTCTTATGTCATTTGATGTGGTGTATGGGAAAAAGTTACTTGCCAAATAAAGTGTGAGGAAAATAAAAAAACCCATGAAAAATGTCCCTAATTTTAGTAACTGGACCTCTTCACCTAAGTCAAGTGTTGATGTTTATGTCAAACGGTGAAGAGATATGTGGCACCATGTGTTATAAAAAAAATAAAAGGAAAAAGGAAAAAAAGGAGAACGAAAATAGGGTAGAGTGAAATATACCATACTCAAGGTTATGATCTGAGAGGTGTAGAGTTGAAAAACACCTAATTTGAATGGCAGTATGCAGGATGCAATTGTCCAGCTACGGATTTAGATTTCACGAGCACAAGTGCTATAGAACTTTGGATATATTCTTTGTTATGTGTATTAATTTTCAATTTTAAGGCTAATGTGCTTCAATATTTCTAAAGTCATAATCCTAAGTTAATTCTGTGAAAGAGGATCTCCAAATGAGATATGAAATTTTTAGACTCTTATTGGTCCTTTATTTTTAATTATTTACATTGTTAATGAACTAGCAATGAATAAGTTAAGGGGTGCGATAAATATCTATTTTATATATTTATTTATATCAAACATATCATTTCTGGACTTTAATAGTATTAATTATGTAAGTTTTGTACTTAATCTCAGTCTCATATTAAATTTGAATTTTTATGTGAAAATAATTAAGACTTAAATTATAAAATAATAATTCGGACTGGATATATATTTATAAAAACTTACATGATTCGTTTAAGTTTATACTGTTGATAGCACTATTTTTGAGGGACTAAAATTTAATGTGATGTGTGTGTAGGGTTCCATGACATAATACAAGTCGTTGATCATCTTCACGTTCAGGAATATTGCATGGTGTATGGGATATTACGCTAAGGTTGTTATGTGGAATGTGTGGAAGGAAATATATAATAAGGAAGGTTTTAGCATTGAACGGAAAGGCAAATGATGATGGAAATAAGGCGGTTAAGGTGTGAATGAGGAAGGGCATTATGTGACTATAATTGGGTTGGTCAAAGGTTGATGCAGTTTGGTTGGAGGCAAGATGAAGGCGTGAATGACGCTAGAAGATGATAGAATGACAAACATGAATAGAATTGGAAGAGGAGACGTGTTGTGTTGTTTTGTGTGGGCCTTTTTGGCTTATAAAAAGGGTGTTAACCAACATATGGAGGGCAGTTCTGTTCTTTCGTTGTTTAGCGAGTGCGTGAGGAGACAAAAGCACGACGAAGAGGAAGGTGCTAAGGCTGCTTAGTTGATGCAAATTTCTTCTTGTATTTCTCTAGTTTCTTTAGATTTCTTCATATTTCTTAGTGTTTCCTTCATAATTTATCTTATTTATTTCACAAAATATTAGTCATATTTTATTTAATTTATTTTTACTAATTACTTTGTAATCTTGCTCTTTAAATTTAGTGAAGTTATTTTTTTATTTATTTTCTCTCGTAATTTTTATATTTCTCTCATTTAAGTGTGGTCAATGATTTTGATATTTTTCTTGCCGATTTTGATATTTTCTTGTAATTATTTTGATATTGTTAGTCTTATAATTAGTTGTCATCATTGTTAATTTCGTTCAAGTTAAGTTCATAAGTTACATATGAGTTACTATTCGTTTTAATAATTTTTCTTCTAAGTTCTCATAGCGTAGGACCTCTCATTCAAATCTGCTTGTTATATATAGTTGGCTAGATATCTAATTTTAGATCTAACTTATTTGTAAATCTTAAAATTAAATCTACTAGAGTTATGAAGCATTAGGATGTAATATCTTTTGGATTTTTATTGGGACTCTTAACATGGTTAATTCTTAGTTATAATAGAAATATTAGGATTAGTTATAATAAATATTGATATCAAAATATCAAAAAATAAAATAAAATAAAAATTGATGAACAATGCATGCAGATTAGCAACTAATCACATTACATGCTATTTCACCTTCCCCTTATATTTCTTGCATTTGTTCATATACCCCTATCTATTTATTACCTAAATAGTTTGTTTCTCCATTTTTTATTTTAGTTTAATTTATTTTAAATTAGACTTCAATTTATTTCTAAAAAATAGAAATGTAAAACTCTCAATCTCTCTGTGGATTCGACCCGATCTTGTCATTATTCTACGTCTTTTTATTTATGCAGGTCGGATTTAAAATTATTAGCATGCATGTAATAATGACAAACGCCTTCGTGCTATCAGAGGAGAGTTAGAAAATCTAAAGAATCTCCTCAAATGGTGCTTCCAGGTGGATTTCGATGTAAAACTATGATGTAAATTTATTTTATATCCCATTCCATCATTAAACCTCTGTTTATCCACCATTAAACCCACATTATGGTATTAAACCTGGCATTTAATGTGCGGGAGGAAGAGGTGAGGGAGGAGGGAACCAAATAGACTTTTGGGGTTTCAAAAATCTTTGACAACATGTCAAGTCTATAGTAGATGGAATTATCAAATAATTTGCTATTAAGAAGCCTAAAGATGAGTGAAAATAGAAAGATTTTGACATGTGGATTTTGGAAACATGCGTACCTCACTTAATAATTAAGAATCCACTTATTTTTTTCAAAAGTAACTCAAAAGGAGCTTTTTGTGGGACGATAAAAGATGTACTTTTGTGCCTATCTATCTCTAGAATATAAAGAGGAGGTTTTGAGCATTAAATTTTGAAAAAGTGTATTAAATGCACTTGTCTCCATGGTTTTCCAAACCGTTCCGGGACGGCCCGAACCGGCCGTCCCGGACCGTCCCAAGCAAATTACGGGACGGACGGGTTGTGGGACGCTACCGGGACGATATATATAATATATTTTATTTTATAATTGAATTTAATTTGTGGGTCAGTTGGTTTAAGTCGTTTCACCCCGATCGGGGCGTCTTGTGTTCGAATCTTTGAAGACACATCAAAATTTTGAATTTTTTTTCACTTTTCTTTAAACTATTTAATACAAAAAATGTTAAAACTCCATCCATTGGTAACAAGAATCGAACGCTCACCCTCTCAATCACGCATAAGACCACTTACCCAATTGAGCTACAATTTTTTCATAAAATTTTACATATATTATATATATATAGCTTACGAGACAGAGCGGGACGGACCGTGACGCGAGACGGCGTCGGGAGTAGGATCGATGGCACTTCGATATCACGAACATGACGGATAACTTGCTACCTCGCGCAGCTCGGCCTCACGCCGGACGATCTCACACCGGGCGACACTCAAATCTCACAAGGGAGAAAGGAGGGAAGGAAACACACAAGAGGGAAATGCCTCTCACGTAATGCAAACTTCTTTCAATTTCATCATATCTCGTAACACACCCTTAGCCTCCTATTTATAGGAGAGGCTATAACATGAATACCATCTAACTTCCACTAATTGGGTTTATACCCTAGCCTAACAAGACAAACCCACCAACCCACTAATGACTTTGTGGGTTTAACAAAATTAAAATACAAATAACTTTGACCAGCCTTGCCTAATAAAACAAAAGTGAATACATGTAGTAAAACACGTATTTTACACACATACAAATACTCAATACTCAAAGATATATAAATACACACAAGTATATCTACTCAGTATGTCGGGTCTTCAATCGAGTCTTCGAGCCATAAGCTCGGTGCAGTCGGGGCGGTGCGGCGTCGGCTCCGAGTAGTGGGCCCGGTAGTGGACCCGGTGTCCCCACCAACCCTCCCGGGCGGCTGGAACTCGACTCCGTCGAGTAAGGGGGGACACTATTGTGGTAGTGCTCCAGCAGATCTGGATCGAGGCGCTGGAGATCTTCCCGGCTGATCCAGGAATCATCAGAAGGTGGACGGTCTCGCCAGCGGACAAGGTAGCGCTGGTACACCCTGCTCCGTGTAGTGGTCACCTGCTCATCCAGTATCCTCTCAATGTGCTCGCGCGGTATCTCAAGGCTGTGGGACGCACAGGGGTGGGCTCACTCTCAATGGGAGGAGAAGGCTCAAAAGGGTCACTAGGAATCACTGTGGGTTCCTTGTAGGCCACTAGGTCTGCCACATTAAAGGTCGAGCTAATCTCATATTCGGGAGGTAAGGCCACAACATAAGCATTGGAGCCGATCTTCTGCAGAATTAGGAAGGGTCCATCACTACAGGTTTGTAACTTTTTAACAGCTCCCGAGGGGAGTCGTTCGGGCCGGACCCGTACCATAACCAAGTCACCTTCTTGAAATTTATGGTGACGCCTATGCGAATCAGCTGACTCATGCAGACTAATGACGTGATGTGTAAACTCTTCGGCTGACTTGGACAGTCTAGACTCGAGGGGAAGGTTGGGTAGGGTGGACCCAGGGGCAAGCTCAATAGCGTGTTGTACATCACGCATGGGAGGGAGTTGAGAAGGCAAGTCCTCGGGGACGATGCCTTGGAAGTCCGGCAGTATGGCCGGGTCTTCAGTTGGGACTGAGACTCGAGACTCCTCGGGTGTGATGGTGACGTCAACAGCCAAAATAGGAGCACCCTCAGCAACCCCTCTGTTTAACTCACTGACATTTATGGAGTCAAGGTGCTTAACTAGGTCATGACTAACCTTAGGGGCCTCAGAAACGGGTGTGATAGATGCACGAGAAGAGGGAAGGGGAGGTTTCCTTTCAGTGGGAGTTTGGGGATTCTCCTGAATTTTGGGAGCTCCAGTGGAGGTGGAGGTGGAATTCTTTCCCGGGGTCACCTTTGGGGGTGCCGAGTACAACTGAATCTTCTTCCCGTTGTAGGAGAAGGAACACTGGTTGGACCGACCAAAGGTAGCGAGGTCTACATTATAGATCCATGATCGTCCTAAGATGACGCTCCCGGCCTTCATAGGCATTACGTCACATAAGATTTGTCCTTGGTAGGACTGGAATTGGATGAGAATGACACATGTGGTGGTGACTGGGATAGAAGTGTCATCGACCCAAACCACATTGTATGGCCTTGGATAAGGGTGCGTAGGTAGACCTAAACGGGAGACAAAGGCTGAAGTGACTGCATTGATACAACTCCCGTTGTCAAGGATTACCTTGCATGGATGAGCGTTCACCATGATGTAGGTTTGGAAGATGGAGGTCCGACGCCAATCGTCCTCCTCGGGTGTTGAGATACAATGAACTACACCCGATCTTTTCTGTCTAGAACTCTCGGCAATGGCTCCTACCTGCATGTACTCGACATGCGTGCCATCAAATATTACATCCATTTCCTCAAACTGGGCAATGAGGTCAGGATCGGCCATATATCTTTCCTGTTCCATGCATTCTAGACGACCTGATGAATTCCTAGACCAACGTGACATGCACGAGCTTGGACCTAGATGATGCAATCCTGGGATCGAAAATTAACAAGTTGTGGACCCAGCTGATATGCAAAGGGTCAATTTGAATGGATCGGTCAGGGGAAAGTTGCTCGCCCGTAGGCGAAGTAGTTGTGGAACTACCTCCTAACAATTAGGGTGCTCTAATGCGGCAGTCTAGGGCCTAAGGATGGGTGCAAGCAAGCTCTCTCTTTTCACCCACAGTGATGCACTCAGGAGAATGGCTGCATGGATCGGACTCTCGCTCACCTCGTCGCGCGGCAAATGATAAGGATACTAAATAAGCAAGTGGTTTAGAGCACGTACCTAGCTGACTGAGAAGTCAAGCTCGGACTGGAGACGAGAGATTAGCGAGAGAGATAATGAGGGAGAGAGAGAGCAGAGAAGATAGGGAGAACGTGATTGATTTTTTTTCAATTATTTTTTCTATTTCTTTTTTTCAAGATCTTCCTGCTATTCCCCCTTTTTTTCCAAAAATTCTTTTTCTTCAATCGCAAGCTATCTCTCTCTTTTTTTTCTATCGACCTATCGACCGAGGGAGAGGAGAGACGATGCCGGGGTTGTCAAAGTTGACGGAGGCGCCGTGTTGGGCTCTGATACCAAATCTGACGCGGGACGGCGTCGAGGGCAGGATCGACGGCACTCCGATATCACGAACAAGATGGATAACTTGCTACCTCGCGCAGCTCGACCTCACGCCGGACGGTCTCACACCGGGCGACACTCAAATCTCACAAGGGAGAAAGGAGGGAGGGAAACACACAAGAGGGAAATGCCTCTCACGTAATGCAAACTTCTTTCAATTTCATCATATCTCGTAACACACCCTTAGCCTCCTATTTATAGGAGAGGCTATAACATGAATACCATCTAACTTCCACTAATTGGGTTTATACCCTAGCCTAACAAGACAAACCCACCAACCCACTAATGACTTTGTGGGTTTAACAAAATTAAAATACGGTTTAACAAAATTAAAATACAAATAACTTTGACCAGCCTTGCCTAATAAAATAAAAGTGAATACATGTAGTAAAACACGTATTTTACACACGTACAAATACTCAATACTCAAAGATATATAAATACACACAGGTATATCTACTCAGTATGCCGGGTCTTCAATCGAGTCTCCGAGCCATAAGCTCGGTGCAGTCGGGGCGGTGCGGCGTCGGCTCCGAGTAGTGGGCCCGGTAGTGGACACGGTGTCCCCATCAGACCGGTACAATATCGTAACGTATCGTCCTAGCATAAAATCGGGACGACCGGTCCGTCAAACCCTGCTTGTCTCCTCCATGTTCTCCACTTTAAACTCTCATATGATTTGAATCCATTTGAAAAAGTGACACCAAATGCAACCTTAACCAATAGTCTCATGGTCAAGAATCTTAATGGATGGAGTTTCTTGGGCAAAAAATGATCAATGTCACGTCAACCTTTTACTGATGGATTCTCGACAGAAAAGGCCTTGCACACCCTTACACGTTTGATTTGAAGTAGTTAATGTTACCTAACATTGTTTAGCCCCTAATCATCTACGATTAGGTTCATCCTAATCCTATAAATATAGAGATTAGGCTAAAAATAAGAACAAGGATTAATTCTGCACACTAGACCCAAAGAGTTGAATAATTATGAGTTTTGTTTTAGAATAGATGGAGCGAGATATTATACGCTTACCTATATGTAATTATGAAAAGTGCATACTTGTTCTTTGAGAATGTTGAAATTATAATTGTGTACTAGATAATGTTCATCACAAAGATGCTCCAAGATGTCTGTTTATTATAGGAATACTTAAAAATCTCTATAAATTATAGATATATCTTGTTCTGTCTAAAAACTATGAAAATATCCACAAAACTTTTGTAAATTATAGAAATACCTAGAAAGGTTCCATAAATTATAGAAATTCTTAGAAAGGTCCCATAATTCCAAAAAAACCAACAAGAATCTAAAATTACAAATAAATCCTAATGTTTAGGAAAATTATAGAAAACTCTAATGTTTGAAAAAATTACAGAAAAACTTCAACCAAATTACAAAAATCTTGATGCTAAAAAAAATTACAGAAAAATCTTGATGTCCAAGAAAATTATAAAAATATCCCATGTTTATGAACATTACACAAGTGCCCTCATCTTCTCAAAAGATGTTGGCGATTGCAAATATGCCCTGCCTAGTGCGTAAATCTCCTTTACAGACATCGACTCAATTTTATTATAAGGTCACGATGAAAAGAGTGATTGTGGTCGTGAGTCAATTTGACAGTCCGATAGTGATTACATTGGCGATCCAACACTCAGATCATGATGAAATTGAAAATCAACGGATATATTTAGATTCGGGACAACCTAATAGTTCGATCTTGATCATAAGCAAATCTGACAGTCTTGTATTGATTATATTGGCGATCTAATGATCTGATCAAGATGACATTCAAAATCAATGGTCAAATTTCTATCCGGAATAAATCCAACGGTCAGATCTTAATCAAACTTACCGCTGGATCCAATAGCACAATTAAACCCAATTGACTTGGAACATTGAGTCCACATGCCCAATTGGCTTGTACCTTCGGATCCAATTACCTAGTTAAACCTAATTAGCTTGGACTACTAAGTCTAACCCAATTAAGCCCAATTGGCTCGTAACATTGAGTCCAAATGACCAATTAGCTTAGGCCATTGGGCCCAATAAGTCGATTAAATCTAATTGGCTCGGACCATTGAGTCCATATGCCCAATTGACTCTGACCATTGGGTTCAATAACCCAATGAAGCCTAATTAGTTCGGACCATTGAGTCCAAATACCCAATTAGGTCCAATAACCCAAAGAACCCTAATTAGCTTGGACCATTGAGTCTAAATACCCAATTAGGTCCAATTAACCTAATTGGTCAGGGCTACCAAGTCCATTATCTCCAATTGACTCGTTCAAGTCCATTAGGCCCGAATGACTCAAATGGTTAAATCTGGTCGACCCAATTGGGCCAAGTTAGTCGATGTACCTAATCCTTCTGTTGGGTTCGTTGTGCTCCCTCATTGATTTTGATGATAACAAATATTGTGTGTATTGTGCTTGTGTGTATGTGGAAGCAAACTGTCTTGCTTGAAGGTTTTGGCCTAATTCATTTGGTCTCACATTTGAGTGAAGTTTTGAATGAGCTATCAACTTTGAGATCTTATAGTGCATTTGTGAATGAGCCCTTAATTTGAGATCATATATTTATTTTGTGAATCATGCTCAAGAAGGTTGATATCTTGGTTGAATGATGCACGTACTAATTTTCTATGGTTGAGCTTTCATGCATCTTATTTATGGTTCCTTTATGGATCCTTGAGGTTCATAATGTGTTTAAGTCCTTTATATCAATCATGGTGGAAAATGGTTAAATGATGTACTCACATATTTCATTCATGTACGTTGAATGCATGGGCATAAGGTCTTGATCCTTGGTTGAGAAAAATTGGGGTTTCAAATGATTTTCTGCATAGGTTTTTCAAGGTTCACACATGTTTAAGAATTTCTATACCACTCATGGGGTTGTGGTGATTGTGAAGAAGGGTTATTTGATGTTTCATGGGTTTTTTGCATAGTCTTGAATGCATTCCATGCATATTCCTCTTGAGCTATTAAAAGCCATGATCGTGAGTTCTAGTTGAGTTTTTCACATGAATTTTGATAAGCTAGCATATACTCATTTCCTATGTTCATGTATTTTCTTCATAGGATCATTGAGCTAGTGTTCCAATCTATTCATGTGAATCTTGGTAGAATGTGGTTGATACGTGTTTTCTTTACACCTGAACCCGTCCGAAACTTAAAGATAATTAAATATTTTATATTTAGAGTCTAAATAAATTTTAGATTCTCTTAAGTAAAGCCTAATACCTTGAACGGTATAGTTTAGTAAACTTTATTAAGTAAATTAAATAGATATCTTACGTTATTAATACGTAACTTTTTGTAAAAATATCAGAATGGGGTCAATATTATGCTCGTTGGAAAGAGAATTCAGAGATCTACAAATTTTACGTTGAACACATTTTCAAATTTTGATATTTAATATGTCAAAAAGAAGAAAGAATAAATTAATTCCTTAAAATTTTATTATTAACAACTTTTACCGAATTTTTATACAAAAATTCATCCACAGACAAAAAAAATAACAAAACCCACCTTATTCCCCCCCACCTTATCCACCACGTGTCTCCCCATCCTTATCTCCCCACCCTCCAACCTTATCCCCCACCTCCTCATCCTTATCCTTCCTCTCCTCCCTCTTCTTCTTATCTTCATCCCCTCCCTCATTATATAAAGCCCACTCCCCCTTTCTTTCACTCCCACGACCCACACTTCTCCCCCACCTCTCTTCTCATCTCTCTCTCTCTCTCTCCCTCTCATTTTTTCTTTCTCTTTTCTTCTCATCTCTCTCATCTCTCTATCCTCTCTCTCTCTAATTTCTCTCTCTATTTTTTCTCTCACCTCTTTTTACTTTCTCTCTCTACCCTCTCTATCTAATTTCTCTCTCTCTCTCATCTCTCTCTCTTTTCTATTTTTATTTATTTCTTCTTTTCTACTCTCTACTCTCTCCCTCTACTTTCTCTCTCTACACTATCTTTATTTTCTCTCTCTACTTTCTCTACCTTTTCTCTCTCTACTTTCACTACCTTTTCTCTCTAATCTCTATCTTTTCTCTCTTTACTTTCTCTCTCTACTTTCTCTCTCATCTCTCTTCCCACTCTCATTTCTTATAAATAAACAGAGAAGATAATACGGCGTCAGAATAAGATAAATATTTGACAAAAGTTTGGACGGAGGACTTGGAGCTTATTTGGACCATTTCACCCTTCTTTACGTATTTGGGACGGGAAAATCACCTTTTCCTACGCGAGGTCTATTACAGGAGCTCGAGTGAGATACTAAATTTAATTCGAAAGTCCACCCTAAAGGTAGGCACATGATAAACCGAGTGCATGTTATTTACATTTCTTTGATTTGATTTTATTTGAAATGTAATTTAAGTCAGTGATTTATTTAACTCAATGATCTATGTTTAGAATCAGTTATTTATTTAGTTACCATCCTGTAAAAATATTATTATTCACTCTAATCTCTCTCTAATTTCTCTCTAATTTCTCGCTACTTTCTCCCTCTACTTTCTCTCTCTACTCTCTCTCTACTCTAATCTCTTCGAATGTTATATAACAATAATTTATTTAGTTAATAACTTTTATCCACGATCCTATGATTAAAATCTAATTTATGATATTAAATATGATTAAGTTATTTTAGAAAATTTAATAGCAAGATTTAAGTATTGAGATGACTATGTAATAAGAATAATAATAGGATTAAAATTTTGATTAAGCATATGGACTGTGTCACTTTAAGGAGGTGTGGGGCGACAAACCGTAGTTAACTTCCACTATGGGATTAGGCCCATTTCCGAGGACAAACGGACTTCTGAAAAATCCGGAACTCAGAATAAGAAAAATTATCTGGGGAATGGTGGAGTATTAACTCCCGATCCTGCGTGGTTGATCAAGGCCGACAGGCTCCAGCGTTTAGACCATTTGTCTTTATGTCGACGTATAGATGCCTAGGTATGTGTTTGCTACTGCTTTTAGTGACGGGATGTATGTCCAATATATGCTGCCAAATAATATGAAGTTCAGATTTGATATATGACTTTGATATGATCTGAAAATAAGTTCATCTGTATAAGCTCTGATTTAGCTAAGATATGTACTATGCCATGTATATATAAGTCAGATAAGATTTGTTATACGCATTTGCTTATAAGAAGAAAAATTATTCTACTCTACTAATTTCCCTTCGCATTCATAGTATATGTACAATCCAATGAAATTATGATTAGCTGTATATATATATCATGGATTTACACAGTTTAGTATATGATAAGCATGTGATTGGTTTTAATGCCTACTGAGTCTTTGGACTCATATCTGTTGCCTAACCATTTCAGGAAACTGACAAGTGAGTACCTTGACTTCGACGAGCAGTAGGTCGGAGGGTGATCTCGGGCGTAATTTGAATTTCCGCTGCGTAGAATAAGTAGATTTGATTTTCTTTTGAATAATGAATGTAAATATGACTTTTGGGTAGAAATGTATAGTACTCTGTATACGATGTAAATTACGAGTGTTTATCTTATGGAAATAGTATGGTTTTATCTTTTGGAATATGTGATAGTTTGGCATTTAGCGCCTTGTAAATATCTCAGCCCACAACACTTTCGTCCATCCGCTGTGATGTCCCCGGACACGATATGGGATCGCGGGAAGGGGGCGCCACAGAGAGTGGTATCAGAGCAAAGTTGTGAGGCTTGGAATCATTTGCAGCCATCTGATTCATATACCATACCACAAGATCTTAGGAATTTATTTTAGAATTTGATGTCAAACTTAGAATCATCTTAATTCGAGTTAGTTCTCCCTTGCAGGATATGGCAGGGAGTGATAGGATTGAGGTGAATACTTCTCCTGAGGAATCTGTGCCCTCAAAGGGGACATCACAAGGAGTTGTCGGGGAAACAATTCATGACGAGCTTGCTCCCGGTGGGCAATGTGTGTTACCTGATTTAGGAGGGTTCACACAAGCTTTTTAAGGGTTAGTGCAGACTATACAGTTACAAGCCCAAACTCAGGCGATGATGCAAGCCCAATTATAAATTCGTATACAAGAACAACCGAATAGGACAGCAGGTGCTACATTGATGGAGAAGTTCACAAAAATGAGTCCTCCTTCTTTTAAGGGGGAGAGTCAACCGGAGATTGTGGAAAATTGGGTGAGGGAAGTTGAAAAGATTTTTACAGCCATTAGATGAGCAGAGCAGGATAAGGTGATATTAGCTACATTTATGCTGAAGGACCGTGCAGACGAGTGGTGGAGGTCTGCACTTAGGACTACTTTCCGAAATAGAGACATTGAGATTGGCTGGAACGAATTTCTTGATGTCTTCCATGCCAAATTTCTCCCTCATCATGTGAAAGATAGGAAAGAAGTTGAATTTTTAAATTTTACTCAAGGAGGTATGTCGGTTGCAGATTATGAAGCGAATTTTACTGAATTGAAAAAGTATGTCCCTCATATTTTTTCAGATGAGCTTAGAAGGGTGAAGAAATTTGTTAGAGGTTTGAGGAGCAATATTAGAAGTAGAGTTATAATTTTTGATCATCAGACTATGGCAGCAGCCTTGAGAATCGCTTTTGTTGTGGAAACTGAATATGGGGAATTCCTAGTAGAAAGACAAAGGGATAATGCTAAAAGGGGCAATCTTGGTTCAGCCATAAGGAAAGATAAGAAGCCAAAGATGGCATTTCCAGATAGGATTCAGCCAGTTAAAAGAGATAATATGCCATTTTGTCAGCAATGCGGGATGCAGCATAGAGGTAAAGAATGTTGGCGGGCCTCTGGAAAATATTTTTCATGTGGTGAGACTGGCCATATGATAAGAGATTGTCCAAAAAGACCAAGACAGGAGCAGCAACCACAACAACAGCGAAGAGTTCAAGCCAGAGTTTATGCATTAACAAAGGAAGACACCCGGGATGCCAATGCAGTAGCTGAAGGTATTATTCTTATCGATAATGTGCATGCTAGAGTTTTATTTGATCCGGGTGCTACACATTCCTTTATTTCTTTGAGATTTGCTGAATTGTTGAAAGATAAACAACTTGTGAACACTGATGAGATGTCCATTAACACATCAACTGGGGAGATAGCTAGAACGACTTCTGTTATTCCTAGCATTGATGTTGTGATTCAGGGGAGGTTTATGCCAGCACGTGTGTATCTGCTAGAAATGACTGATTTTGATGTCATCCTGGGAATGGATTGGTTAGATAGAAATTTTGCCCTTCTTGATTGTCGTAGAAAGAAAGGGATTTTTCAAAAACCTGGGGAGCAGATATTTCACTATCAATGTCCAAGGCACCGTTCTAGTAAAACACAAGTTTCAGCCCTTAAGGCTTTGAAATGGCTCAAAAGTGGCTGTCAAGGTTATTTGGCTAATGTCATAG
This sequence comes from Amorphophallus konjac, assembly GCA_022559845.1. NCBI lineage: Eukaryota > Viridiplantae > Streptophyta > Magnoliopsida > Alismatales > Araceae > Amorphophallus > Amorphophallus konjac. The sequence continues at coordinate 16,307,566 of CM040121.1, forward strand.
CTATTCCTTCTAATGAAAATAAGAAAACCACCTCAGATATCGACATGGTCAGAGAATTTCCAGATGTATTCCCTGATGAACTTCCAGGTTTACCCCCACACCGAGAGGTGGAGTTCACTATTGAGCTCTCACCGGATACTTTACACATTTCCATCCCTCCCTACAGAATGGCACCAGCTGAATTGGTAGAATTAAAGAAATAATTACAAGAACTGCTAGATAAGGGGTTTATTCGACCAAGTGTATCCCCTTGGGGTGCACCTGTTCCGTTTGTTAGAAAGAAAGATGGGTCACTTAGACTTTGCATTGACTATAGAAAATTGAATCATGTGACCATTAAGAATAAGTACCCTTTGCCAACAATTGATGATTTATTTGATCAGCTACGAACTGCCACAATATTTTTAAAGATTGACCTCAGATATGGATATCACCAACTAAAGATAAGAGAAGAAGATATCTCAAAAACTGCTTTCAGAACACGATATGGGCATTATGAATTTTTGGTTATGCCATTTGGGTTAACTAATGCACCAGCAGCATTTATGGATTTGATGAATAGGGTTTTCCAACCATATCTGGATACATTTGTAGTGGTGTTTATTGATGATGTGTTGATCTATTCTCTCACTGTTGAAACTCATCAAGAACATTTGAGGATTGTGCTGGAAACCTTAAGAGGTCATCAACTGTATGTAAAATTTAGTAAATATGAATTCTGGTTGGATAATGTCCAATTCTTAGGGCATATAATTTCTGGTGATGGAGTGTCTGTTGATCCAGCTAAGGTTGAGGCAGTTTTACATTGGGAAAGGCCGAAGAATGTCAGTGAGATCATGAGCTTTTGGGGTCTTGCGGGTTATTATCGCCGGTTTATTGAAGATTTTTCTTCTATTGCAGCTCCTATGACCAAATTGACTAGGAAAGGAGTTCCTTTTGAATGGTCAGATAAATGTGAATTGAGTTTTCAAGAATTAAAAACAAGGTTAAGTACAGCCCCAGTGCTTACTTTACCTTGTGGGTCAGGATGATTTATGATATATACAGATGTCTCTAGAAAAGGAATAGGATGTGTCCTGATGCAGAATTGTAAAGTAGTAGCTTATGCATCCAGACAATTAAAGACTCATAAGATGAATTATCTAACACATGATTTTGAGTTGGCGGTGGTGGTACATGCTCTGAAGATTTGGCGCCATTATTTGTATGGTAAGCAGTTTGAAGTATTTACAGACCATCAGAGTTTAAAATATATTTTCTCTCAGAAAGAATTAAATTTAAGGTAAAGACGGTGGATTGAATTTTTGAAGGATTATGATTTCACCTTGAATTACCACCCAGGAAAATCAAATGTAGTAGCAGATGCACTCAGTAGGAAGAGGCTAATGGCAATCCAGTTACGCCAAACTTGGAGAATGACATCTGATGTAGTGGAGTGTTCTCCGGTATGCAAAGGGAAAAATTTATTTATGGCCCAACTAACTATTCAGTCTGCAATGGTTGAATGAATTATGCAAGCACAACTAAATGATCAACAGTTACATGGATTGATTGGCACACCGAGATTTACTCAAAGTGCAGACGTGGCAATCAAGTTTCAGGGAAGGTTGTGTGTACCTCGGAATGAAGAAATAAAGAAAGACCTATTAACTGAGGCACATAAATCATAATATTCCATTCACCCAGGCAGTACAAAAATGTACAAAAACATGAAAAGATAATTTTGGTGGATGGGCATGAAAACGGATATAGCAGAATTTGTCAACAAGTAAAGGCGGAGCATCAAAGGTCAGCGGGACCATTACAATTGATGGAAATTTCACAGTTGAAATGGGAGCATAGCACTATGGATTTTGTGATGGGATTACCAATGACTAGGAGAAGACATGATTCCATTTGGGTAATTGTTGACAGGCTTACTAAGTCAGCCCATTTTCTGGCAATCACAAAGACATAATCATTAGAGGATTTAGCTAATTTGTATATCAGAGAGATTGTGAGACTTCATGGTGTGCCAGTGTCTATTATTTCAGATCGGGATGCAAGATTTATAATAAAATTTTGGAGGAGTTTACAGAACGCACTGGGTACACAATTAAAATTTAGTTCAGCTTTTCACCCTCAAACAGATGGACAATCAAAGAGAACCATTAAAACATTAGAAGATATGTTGAGAGCATGCGGTTTAGACTGGCGAGGCAGCTGGGATGAGCATCTGGCTTTAATTGAGTTTGCATATAATAACAGCCATCATGCAAGCATAGGAATGGCACCATATGAAGCATTATATGGTAGACCGTGTAGGTCACATGTTTGTTGGGATGAGGTTGGTGAGCGGAGATTGATTGGGTCACAGATTGTACATGATTGTGTAGAAAAAGTTGAGTTGATTAGAAAAAGGTTACTTACAGCTCAGAGTAGGCAGAAAAGTTATGTTGACCAGAGAAGGAGAGATCTACAATTTGCTATCGGGGATCATGTATTTCTGAAAGTTTTGCCTACTAGAGGAGTAATGAGATTTGACAAGAAAGGCAAGCTCAGTCCAAGGTATGTTAGACCATTTGAAATCTTAAGAATGATTGGAGAGGTGGCATATCAGATGGCTTTACCACCATCATTATCAGGAGTTCATGATGTATTCCATGTGTCCATGTTAAGAAAATACATGCCAGACTCATCACACATTATAGATCATGAGCAGTTGGAAATACAGTCAGATCTTACATATGAGGAGAAATCAGTTCGCATTCTCGATCAAAAAGAATAAGTGCTGAGAACGAAGATAATTCCATTGGTGAAGGTATTGTGGAAAAGTATCTCAATAGAAGAAGCTACTTGGGAGATGGAAGATGAAATGCGGAAGAAATATCCACAGCTATTCGGTACGTATTGAGTAAATTTTTAAATTTCGAGGATGAAATTTGTTTAAGGGTGAGAGATTTGTAACACCCGAACCCGTCTGAAACCTAAAGATAATTAAATATTTTATATTTAGAGTTCATATAAATTTTAGATTCTCTTAATTAAAGCATAATACCTTGAACGGTATAGTTTAGTAAACTTTATTAAGTAAATTAAATAGATATCTTACGTTATTAATACGTAACTTTTTGTAAAAATATCAGAATGGGGTCAATATTATACTCGTTGGAAAGAGAATTCAGAGATCTACAAACTTTACGTTAAACACATTTTCAAATTTTGATATTTAATATGTCAAAAAGAATAAAGAATGAATTAGTTCCTTAAAATTTTATTATTAACAACTTTTACCGAGTTTTTATATAAAAATCCATCCACAAACAAAAAAAAATAACAAAACCTACCTTATTCCCCCCCCCACCTTATCCACTTCGTGTCTCCCCATCCTTATCCCCCCACCTCCTCATCCTTATCCTTCCTCTCCTCCCTCTTCTTCTTATCTTCACCCCCTCCCTCCCTATATAAAGCCCACTCCCCCCTTCTTTCACTCCCACGACCCACACTTCTCCCCCACCTCTCTTCTCATCTCTCTCTCTCTCTCTCTCTCAATTTTTTCTTTCTCTTTTCTTCTCATCTCTCTCATCTCTCTACTCTCTCTCTCTAATTTCTCTCTCTATTTTTTCGCTCTCACCTCTTTTTACTTTCTCTCTCTTCTCTCTCTACCCTCTCTCTAATCTCTCTCTCTCTCTCATCTATCTCTTTTCTATTTTTATTTATTTCTTCTTTTCTACTCTCTCTACTCTCTCCCTCTACTTTCTTTCTCTACACTCTCTTTATTTTATCTCTCTACTTTCTCTCTCTACACACTCTCTAATCTCTCTCTACTTTCTCTCTCATCTCTCTTCCCACTCTCATTCTCTTATAAATAAACAGAGAAGATAATACGGTGTCATAATAAGATAAATATTTAACAAAAGTTTGGACGGAGGACTTGGAGCTTATTTGGACCATTTCACCATTCTTTATGTATTTGGGACGGGAAAATCACCTTTTCCTACGCGAGGTCTATTACAGGAGCTCGAGTGAGACACTAAATTTAATTCGAAAGTCCACCATAAAAGTAAGCACATGATAAACCGAGTGCGTGTTATTTTTTATTTACATTTCTTTGATTTGATTTTATTTAAAATGTAATTTAAGTCAGTGATTTATTTAACCCAATGATCTATCTTTAGAATCAGTTATTTATTTAGTTACCATCCTGTAAAAATATTATTTTTCTCTCTAATCTCTCTCTAATTTATCTCTAATCTCTTTCTACTTTCTCCCTCTACTTTCTCTCTCTATTTTCTCTCTCTACTCTCTCTACTCTAATCTCTTCGAATGTTATATAACAGTAATTTATTTAGTTAATAACTTTTATCCACGATCCTATGATTAAAATCTAATTTATGATATTAAATATGATTAAGTTATTTTAAAAAATTTAATAGCAAAATTTAAGTATTGAGATGACTATGTAATAAGAATAATAATAGGAATAAAAATTTGATTAAGCATATGGACTGTGTCACTTTAAGGAGGTGTGGGGCGACAAGCCGTAGTTAGCTTCCGTTACGGGATTAGGCCCATTTCCGAGGACAAACAGACTTCTGAAAAATCCGGAACTCAGAATAAGAAAAAGTATCTGGGGAATGGTGAAGTATTAACTCCCGATCATGCGTGGTTGATCAAGGCCGACAGGCTCCAGCGTTTAGACCATTTATCTTTATGTCGACGTATGGATGCCTAGGTATAGTTTGTTACTGCTTTTAGTGACGGGATGTCTATCCAATATATGATGCCAAATAATATGAAGTTCAGATTTGATATATGACTTTGATATGATCTGAAAATAAGTTCATCTGTATAAGCTCTGATTTAGCTAAGATATGTACTATGCCATGTATATATAAGTCAGATAAGATTTGTTATACGCATTTGCTTATAAGAAGAAAGATTATTCTGCTCTACTAGTTTCCCTTCGCATTCATAGTATATGTACAATCCAATGAAATTGTGATTAGCTGTATCTATATATCATGTATTTACACAGTTTAGTATATGATAAGCATAGATTGGTTTTAATGCCTACTGAGTCTTTGGACTCATATCTGTTGCCTAACCATTTCAGGAAACTGACAAGTGAGTACCTTGACTTCGACGAGCAGTAGGTCGGAGGGTGATATCGGGCGTAATTTGAATTTCCGCTGCGTAGAATAAGTAGATTTGGTTTTCTTTTGAATAATGAATGTGAATATGACTTTTGGGTAGAAATGTATAGTACTCTGTATACGATGTAAATTACGAGTGTTTATCTTATGGAAATGGTATGGTTTTATCTTTTGGAATATGTGATGATTTGACCTTTAGTGCCTTGCAAATATCTCAGCCCACAACACTTCCGTCCATCCGCTGTGACGTCCCCGAACACGATATGGGATCGCGGGAAGGGGACGCCACATTTTCACTTTGCTTAGATACCAAGGAATACTTGGTTGTATAGTTTATCAATTAACCCTTTCCTATCATGACTAATCTTCCACTTATTTAGACTAAACTACCACAGTCTTGAATGATGCAGAGTTCGGTCGACCGAACTGGCAACTTCGGTTGACCGAACTTGCCAGTGTTGACAACTCTGAAATGTTTCACAGTTCGGTCGACCGACCCCCCATTTTTGGTCGACCGATTCCGTCGGGCTTCCGGAACGGGCTTCGCGAATCTTATCTGAAACCCATCAAACTCTATCCAAATAGATCCTAATCTTACCCATATGCCCTTGGGTTCTTGGTAGACCTATTGGGGGAGTTTTGGAGGGTTCTAGAAGGGCTATATTAGTCTTATGCTTTCTCTTATATATACATATGTGAGAGTTACGAATTTCATTGAGATGAAACCCTAATGAGCTTATTCTTTCTTTCTTGCAGGTGAAGAAGAGGGAAAAGGAGTGGAGCTACAAGAGAAGATCTGATTTCATCTCCTTCAAGTCATTTTTGAGGTTTGTGGAAGAAGAAAAGAAGGAGCGGAATGAGGAGACGATCAAGGGGATGTTGAAATCGTGTCGATTCGTTCTCCCTCCGACCTGTGCTTCAAAGAACATGATCAGGAGTCCATTGGAGATCAAGGGGGATAATTTCTTCATCCTTTATTCATGTGTTTTGTGATGTTCTTCTTGGCTTATACTTTGTTTTGAGCATATCTTGTGTATCTTGCTATATTTCTGAACTCGGGAAAATGTGTGTGGTATGACCGTCTGCCAACGGTCGTGTGTAGCTTGTGCTGCGTTTGTTACAGCGTGTGTGTGTGCTGCTGGATTTACGATCCAGAGCGTCTCGGGTTCGTCCCCGTTGGTGCTGTGTCTACAGCGTGAGGAGAGTTCTCCTCGTGGGGATTTATCCCCGTGTGTGTTGGTGCTCGGCTCCTGTTGGGGAGTTATCCCTGAGTGAAGCCTTACCCGTTCGATAAGGGGTGGACGTAGGGAGCTCGTCGTGGTCCCGAACCACCTTAAAAATTCCTGTGCCTTGTGGTTTGTTTTATGTGATTATTTCCTTTTTCATCTACCCCACTCACAGAAGATTTGTTTCAGATTTATCTTGTTCACACACATTGCTCATTTGTCCAGATTCTACTGTGTGACGTGTTTGTTTGATATATCTGTTTAGTCGATCGTGCGAGATCGGTGAGATTGAGAGAACTTAGCTTACACTGTTTAGTATATTGTCATTAATCTCGTGAAACTTGTTAATTCCGCATAAGTAAGTTTTAATTTACCATATCGCGTGGGAGACAATTCAACCCCCCCTTCTTGTTCGTTCGCCTATCGGGGGCCAACACCTTCCAGGTACATTGGCCAATTCAACCCAATCTTGATGTAATTTTCTTTTTTTGGCGATGAACAAAAGTTACATGTTATTCCCTTTAAACCGTTGTAGAATGACAAATGTGTTTACATGACTTGTACGAGTGGTGCATACGTGTAAATGTGATTTGATTGTCGTTTCATGAGCTGTTAATTGAGGGTATTTAGTCGTCCATATAATTAACACTAATTAAGGTCGGTGAGAAAAGGTCTAGACCATAACTCCATAAAACCTGCTAAACATATTACGTAATATTCTAGGGATTCATTCCACGGTGCCGAAATACATACGTCCTATGTCTTATCATTTTATGATATATAAATTATGTCATATTTTATTGTGATATAATTCTCATGTTCCTAGTGTTACCAAGTCAGTCCAAGTTGTTTCGCAATTTTAATATAAAAAAGAATTTCAATTGGGTTCTTCGGCCCAATAAGATCGACTTATACAGTACCGCAATAGATCTGGATCGATTCATCTTAACTACATAATAAACAAACTGTAGTCACATGCCCGGTCATACAATCCAATCCCCCCTGATGACACCTGTTTACATACTATTTGAAGAGTTTGACTATGCTCATTTTCGGTTTGTCTTTACCTAGATTTATAATATCTACAACTCTGACGAGATAACCCTCTGTGTCAGCTACCCATCAATGCCGTTTGAACTTAGACAGGATGGTTAGAAAAAATAATCAAAAACAGATGTTATTTTCTCACAAAAAATGGATCGATAACATTGGCTCATTATGATCATCTTTCTCTTCTTGGCTTTTTTTTTTACTGTCTATTCTTTAGATCACACGTTACTAATAATAGGTAACTTGCACAAGAGACTAACTATTTTTTTAAGAAAGACTGGGGCGGTGCAACAATTAAAACCCATAAATCTAAGCCATGATCACATCTGCTTGGAAGGTGACTTTTGAAATGTTGTCAGCTTTATCTAAATCCCACTTTACTAAATTGGACATCTTAATAATTTCTATGAAACCAAATTTGAGTTTCAGATTTTGCTCAATAGGCTGTTGACGTTGTTTTAGATGATAATTGCACTCGAGCATGGCGGTTTCATATGATGACTACTCTCTTTCTTCTCAAGAGAAAGATGTCGCTGGGTTGATCATAATACCAAAGTTTGATGCACCTACGTACGATATCACACGTATCAAAATATATCAATTGAAGATCGACACGACCGTTACATGATACACAACCGATTCGCTACATATATCCTTTCAATATCTGATACATTATTATATATCATATAATGATTTAACAGGTAAGTTAGTTGGTTGCCTTCATTTCTCTATTGCAGAAACACCCTATAATCAACTCAGCTGCTCATGAAATCCTAATATATTTTTACTATAATAATATTTACGAAGTAGTATACTCTTATTGGCACACAATTGTTCGATACTGAATCATACCGTACCGATTAAAGACCAGTACGACCGGGCTGACAAATCTTGCATAATACTTCCCCTCCATGGAAAAAATATATCATGGTATCTTTTCAATGTTGAGAAAAACCCCTCATATAAGATCTCACTTCACATATTAGCCTGTTTCGTAACATAAAAAAAGGGGCACATTGTTCATCAATGCATCTTGGAGTTACATAAAACAATGCATGTTCCATGGGTAAGAGAATGAGCATACACCAAAAAGTACACATATTACGGGCCTTTTATGCAGCTGGCGAACAATAGCCATTTCCACGGCAAAGCTGAAGCAGATCATCAGTTTCAAATGTCAACTTCAAAAGTAAAATAAACCTTAAACACAATCACTAGTTCCATGAGCCGCGGAAAAAAGAAAAAGGACAAAAAACTTCCACCTGTCTATTGTACGTTGACAGTAGTAACTTCCCAGAAGATGAAAAAAATTCACACTCAGAGATGAACAAAGTGCTGTAGTCAGAGTGTTCATATCTGTCATAGATGTAAAGTTGGCGGGCATCCGTGCAACAAGCTCCAATAACTCTTCAGGGATCATAACCGACGCCAAATGACATTGTAAATCAGGTTGTATATTAGATTCCCCAAGGGGAGCACTATTGAAGTAAAATGCTGTCAGGTGGGATAAACAATTCCCACCATATTTCTAACACAATCTTACTGCTCTGAACAAAGGCATCTGCTTTTAGATGTCAGATTCAGTAGCTTATATAATGTATGACATACGCCAAAGGAATGACGCCATCCAGTGTGACCCATGGTCACATAAGCCTATTTCAACTTTCAACGAAATAGGTTATTTAGGAAGTGTATGGCAACGTGAGCAGAATTCCTTTGAAGCAACCTATGGCATGATATGTACAACATAACCAACGCGGTCACTTTGAACAGACCTTGATGCGCATGGCAGGGAACAAAAAAGAAAAAAACATGAAATATGTGTCACAAACATTGTGTTTACTAATGTTGCCTTGGCAGCCAGCAGAATCCTGCAGAGGTAAATAACAGTTAGTCAGCTCAACCACGCACTTCGTACAAAAGGAATGAGCACAAAATTAAGAAATCAAATGAAAACAAATACCAAAAGCGCAAACAGAGCCAGAAAAACGATTCATGAATTTTTTAAGAGTACTTAAATTGGGGTTGGAGAGGACTCCCCTTGCACATCACCAAGAGACACTGACATGTCTCCCGGCAATACATGAAAAAAGAACCCAAACAACCACATGATAAAATTCCTACAAGAAAACATTTTACTAGCAATGTTGCCTTTGATGCATAAGTACAGATCTTCATATAGAATACCTAAACTTTCCCAATTCAGCTAAGGCATCCGCACAGGGTTTCCATCTTTCTTGCTTTCGTTGCTGTGAAGAAAGAAGAATAGAAAGGACTTCATATTTTTGAAACCGACTATGAGCTAACAATGACATAGTGGGAGCAATCGAGACAGATGCCATAAAAACAGATTATTGATGAAGATCCCTGTCCCACCAACCACAAGATAGGCAAAAAATGAAGTTCGTAGTTCACCTGAATTATGTAAGCTTGGAATACAGTCTTTTGCTTTCATCAGATCTAACACTCAATATACACCATCATTAGTTGTACCGACGCAAGTCCTGGATAATATTAAGATCAAGGATACAACTGTTTATCCATCAGATAAGAGATAAAGAAACTAGCATAAAAAAGATGTAGGCATCATATTATACAATCTAATAATAAAAAACACAGTTAGATACAAAAATGAATACTCCTGCTGGCAGCAGGAGCGGACAGGGATGGGTCGTCTATGAGTGTTAAACGACCTTTGGTAGGTGACTAATGACCAAGAGTTCCAAAAATTGCACATTTAGAGTGACAACCAGATTCTCAAAAATTGCTGTAATCTATTCCAGTATCTGTTGATCATGACATGAACATACATATAGCTTCTCCGCCTTTTCTGTTCTGGTACTTGGGCACATGCATAGATATATCAGGGCTTCGTATGACTTATCAGCTGACAAAGAAGTGGTTGATGAGAGTATTGTTCCAGTGAACCATGTATTGGTGCTACATTGGTTAAGAAAATTTTTCTTGATCATGTTCATTTTATGAATATCAATTCAACTCTACGGTTAGATGGTATTGAAATAGAAATGAAGCAGAACCAAATTTGATGGTTTTCTGCCATGTAGCATTGTCAAAAAGTGCCCAAAAATTAATTGTGGGTAGTTCTGCTTGATCAAAGGCATAACATGGACATGGTACAGCTAGTTTTTGAGGCTGTTCAGGCTCCCCCCCCCCCCCCACACACACAAAAGAAAAACAAACAAAAAAAGAAAACTCAATATCAACTGGGCCAGAGCCCATTGGCCATGACACGGCTAGTTATCTTGTATGGATTGGTTTTTTGCATTTAGAGGTTATTACTAGATATGTTTGCAGTAATTGTATTCCGAAAGCTGATGAAAAGGTACTTTCCTGGAGCCTGGGGGGAAAATAACCAAATGGGAGCATATGTAAGGAATATTTGTTGCTGAGATTCTGGGACTCTAATGGAGAATTTTTGTAGTTGATAAATAGATGATAATGATCTAGGAAGAGAATAAGAGCAAACAATCAATGACAAAATTGCATTAGTTCACTATGAAATTGGATGCAACCCTGAAGAGTAATTATGCATAAAACAGGAGCAGTAACTATGTTGGTTTTGCTAAGAGCAACTCAAATTAACCTCATTTGTTGTTGGCACCCTTTAGTCATGTAAAGCTACAATCATTTAGCATCCTTTTGGAGTGCTTTACATCAATCTTCTACATTCTACATAATAGCAACTAAATAAGTGAAACAAAAAGTGGATAATTGATCCCTATAAAACATAATTCCACAAAATTCTGACTGAAAATTCCTTAGAATAAAAAAATCATTATGTCCTAGAAGTTGATTAGAGAGAGACACCATTATGCCAACATTATACCTCTGTAAAGTTTCTGCCTAATCTTCTAACTGAAATTTGCTTGGAGAAACATCACTACTACCCGCTTTATGCAATAGAAGATGAGAGAAGATCATACTTGGAGGCATAATGCCTGATCAGAGCAAATCATCCCACTGATAAAATAGGAAGAAAGAGAGACATGTAGAAAGTTTCCAATTCCAATATTTTTGAAATCAACTTTTTATGCACATAAATTAAAGTGGAATAAAATCCATAAATAGCATATTGCCCAACAGACGTGTTGCAGACTACATTACCCGGATCCTTCAATGGGCAAGGAGTACCCATGCCAGATAGCAACCATCCCTTATAAGTTATTTACAATCAGTAATTCATATATCGCAAAACATGTGAGGGCTTGTCGTATACCATCCCCTACTGATATGATCGTGTAACCGTACTAGAGTAGCATGGATTTCAAATCCAGACGAAAATCACGTTAATCTTGGGTTGCATTTTTGATGCCACATGGTGCATTTGTCTGCGACCTGAAAAAAACTGACATAGTTAAGTTGACAAATCAATAATATAACACATTTTTATTTGTGATAACAAACATGAAACCAAATCATTAAAAGACTTAGTCACTACTTACTTTGGATGATATTAGCCTAAAATATAGGATAATTGGCAATGAATGGCCAAGAAACTGAAGATGACGGAATTGCCACCTATAGGAAACAAGATAGAATAAGCTTATGTTGTATTGTAGATATGCCTATGGCAATCCAAAAGTTTTAACATGTAACAACTAGGCAATGTATCTGAATAGCCATTTCATTTGGAAGGAATTCAACACACTGAAAATAGCAGATATTGTGTTTTATGTTACATTCAACCAACAACTAATGCAATGAAAGGACTTCCTAAGCTTGACCTGTGGTTGAAGTTGGGGTGAACTTTCGATGCCACTTGGTGGGGCCATTACACTTGTTTGCTCTCCAACCTAAAAAAGAAACTGTGATCATTAAGTTGACAGTAAATGATAATAAGCATTTAGCATACATGAGCCCATAAAGCATGTAATTGAAGCAGTGGATTAACTTGGTCAGTACTTACAAGGGCGGTATTTCTTGGCTTCTTTGCTTTGCTTGACTTAGGAGAGCTTTTCTTTCCTTTCACCACTTTCTCAAGACCATTCTTGAGCCTACAATAGCTCCCACTGACTTTTTCCTTTTCAACTCCTACATGACCAGTCTGGTTGTCATCCACTTCTTCACCACCAACTGAGCACTCATCATGCATTATTGAACAATCCATTATTCTTTGGTTTTCAGTTTCTATTGATTTCAAATGATTACCTACAGTGGTAACATCAACCTGAGATCTACTAGCAAGTGCACATTCCATATGACTGTCAATGTCTTTTATCATTTTGAGGGCAAAATTAGCAACCATTTTAGATGCCTCGTCACATAGGGATGCTTTTGTTGCTAATTGAATAAGAATGGGACACAAATCTCTATAACGAGCTGAAATTTGTTCCTTAAGGTCAAGATTTGGGGTCAAGTCATGATAATCAGCAACAACTCCTTCCTTTGCCTTTTTGGTCCATCTCTTTAGAATGTACTGTTCTGGAATACTCATTACATTTATTCTTTCAAACACTTTCAAAGCATGCCTACAAAGTACACCAACAAATTCAAAGGATCTACAAGTGCAAGAAATAGTACAATCAGCATCATCATAAGAAACTGTGCATACTCGACTTGGGTTGGTCTCTGAAACCCTATACTTAGTGATGGTCCCATCCACACAAATTACTGAAAGTTCAAGGTCAAAAATCACGATCACTTCCTTCTCAAATATCTTGAAAACAGCAGGTGTGTAAAAAAATTCTGCATGTTTTAAAAGCTTCCACTGAACACACATGTACTGTGTAGTTTGACCCATATTACAATCAGCTTTTAATTCTTCATAACGCCGAGAATCAAGTACCTTCTCAAAATGTTCAAAAAACTGCATGATGGAGCAACCACGAGGAAGACATTTTTTTACTACAGAATGCAAAGTCTCACTTCGCTGTGTGGTAGCCATATCTGCACAAAAATTGTCCCTTCCATATGCTAAACACCATTGCTCTCTAGTTTCAAACATTTCTTTTAACCACTTATTCTCTTGGAGATTATAATTTGTAATCATGTCAGACCAAGCCAATTCAAATTGGTCACTATCAGTATAATCATAAACACATTTTTCAAAATCACCTAACAAGTTAGGGTTTTTCTTAGATACATCATGGAGGTGTGCCATGGCACTCTTGTACATATGCCATGCACAAAGCCTATGATACGTCCCAGGTAAAACTGATGCTACTGCAGCACTTATTGCTTCACATTGTTCGGTCAGAATGGTTTTTGGTCTTTTTCCACCCATTGTTTGGATGAAGGTGCTCAATAACCACTCAAATGTTGCAGAAGTATCATCAAAAAGTAGGGCAGCACCAAATACAGTTAGCTGTTTGTGGTGGTTGACTCCAAGAAACAAGGCTAAGGGGCATTCTTCATTGTTGGTTTTATAGGTTGTGTCAAAGCAGACAACATCACCAAAATGATGATAGTCGACGATCATACTCGGATCTGCCCAAAAGATGTTAGTTAACAACTCATTCTCATCTAGCTGTAATGCATAAGATGATGATGGATTGTTTGATTGCATTCTTTGGAAATATTCGAGGATAGTACTTGCTTCACCCTTCTTTAGTGCAATCTTTCTCTTTGTTTGTAAATATTTCCTCGAATCCCTTTCCATCAAGCCAAGATTTTTATTCCCTCCAACTTGCCTACTCAAAAACTCCATTGCAGTTTTTGAAGCCATCCCTGATTCAGATGCTATATTCACCTCCCCCTTTTGAGCAGCTAGCATACGCCTATGTGATCTCAGAAGATGCACCTTCTCTGGAGCCACGACATCATGATTGTGACTCGGATCAAACTGGAAAACTTGATACTTTCCATCAGGTAACAACTTTACAGAATAATGTGCATTACAACCACATCTAATGTCTGGCCGATGGTAAGCCACAGCTTTTCTTCTTTCAAGATCCCGGAAACCTTCTTTATAACAGCAATAAGTCCTTTTTATCACCACTCCATGATCAAATTTTGTTCTGCGTATCCGAACACTAAACCCCACCTTTGCACTATACCGGTGATAGAAGTCTTCGGCATCAGTAAACGAGTCAAATTCCATACCGACTTTTGGCATGTCAGGATCGTCGTCCTCCAAATTGATGCCCTCACGATCTCTTTTCCGAGATGTTGTACCTTCAACATCCATATCTTGATTGCTGGTAGTCTCCTTGGCTGCTGTACATTCAACATCCACATTTTGACTTGAGCCAATCGCCATAACCTGCCGTAAGGGCAAATGTTGCCGCAAAGTCACATGATAAGTTACAGTCGTATAGATCACTTGTTTAAGAAACAAACATAATCAGAATTGGGAGGATAAGAACATATTAGACAGAAGGGCAACGGTGGCCCTTCAGCTCATCATCATCATCCAAATTTCTTATAGTGGGTGGACCCTGACAGTATGAAGCGGCCAGTGGCTATGCGCTCTATCATTAACAGGAAACCAACCCGACTACTCGTACAGAAGAAAGTAAGCTTTTCATGCTCTTAGAAGGGTGTTTGGTGTGCGTGTATGTCTGTGAGCAGATAGTCTCTGCAACGTAGGAACTATCACTTCGTGAACACAAAACCGTCCCAGCACACGCGCATATACACACACAGACACACAAAGATGAAGAGTGTTGGGAGGGAAGGGTACTACTTACTTCAGGAGCGGCTGATGGGTTCGCGTTCGGAGACGGCTTAGATAACATCGCGGTCGGCGGAGGTGGAGCCGTCTGCGTCGACTTCGACGTCCGCATCGAAGGAGCCGAAGTTGGAGCGCTCCTCGGCAGCAGGATGGAGGCCCCTGGGACGCTACCGGTGCCGCCGACAGGAGCCAACCGAGACGACCCCGCCGCCGGGGGAGGTGGAGCCGTCTGCGTCGACCTCGACGTCCGCGCCGACGGCGTAACACTCCTCGGCGGGGGGTGGGGGGCCTCCCTGACGCCGCCGGAACCGGCGACGGCGACGGCGTCGGTCGGGGGAGACCTAGACGACGACGCCGTCGGCGGGGGCAGAGTCGTCGTCTGCGTCGACTTTGACGTTCGCATGGCGGGCGCCGGGGGTGGGGCGGAGGGCTCCATGGAGCCGCCGGTGCCGGCGACGGCGACGGAGTCGATCGGAGATCCCTTGGCCGGCGATGGCGACGGCGGCGGGGGGTGTGGGAGCGGTGACCGCTGTGGTCGTGTAGGGCGTCGAGGAGGGGGGCAGGCAGCGGAGACGGGGACAAAACTAGGGATTTGGAGAAGGTGGAAGCCGGTGGGATGTCCGTGACACCTCCGTGCGTTTTCCCCAAAGTGCCCCTGGGGATGGGATCTCACCCGTTCCCCCGTACGTTTGGAGCGGACGTGGGCGAATCGGGGCAGGGCATCCGAGGGGTCGCTGTCAGTGTCTGCTGCCGTGACAACTGAGGGAAATTTCCGGGGATGGTTAGGTGACCTAACTGGGGTCACCCAACCCCACAATTACAATTAACCTGGGGTTACATGAGATTATCCCTTAAACGGGATTCAGATGTTCAAAGTGAAGTATCTTAATCATTTTACTATTTTTTTAATTTAGTGACGCTTATTCTTAATTTTGTTGATTTTTTTGTTGAAAGTGCTTAGTTTTGTTGATGTTGATAAGTATATTTTTTAATTACAATTTATAATCTTTAATAATTGAGAAAGTGATCTACCTTAATTATTTAACCCAATCTTTTATGAGTTCGTATGAGAGTGGGGTGACTAAAGTGGTCTGGCAACTTGGTCACTTTAGATCTCGTCTAAGGCCCCGCTTGTTAAAGTTAGTTGGGGTGGAATTTTTTGAAATTTTTTTTGCATAGTATAAATGTCAGAGTGTCAAAAATTAAAAAAAAAATAACTTTCAATTCATGTCAGTCTGCCTGCAATTTTAACGTGCAATAAATGTAGCGAGATTAATGTGACAAGGGAGTTTAAATGATGGGAGGGGATTTAAAATAGATTTTAACATGATGATTAAATGATGGATGGACTTTAAATGACATTTAAGATGTAGATGGGCCTTGAAATCCCCCTCAAAACTCCGTGGGAGAGTTTTTGTGGATTATTTAACTCCTCGCCTCTCGTGTCTTCCTCTTTTCGTTTTAAAACATTCGCCCAGTATAGAAACCTAAACACTGTTGGGCCATTTGGTTGGGATGAGGATTATGCCCTCATAATCCCAACTAATTGGTGCCTTGGAATTTTCTAGATCTCATCTTGGGATACTAGTTAGATTGGCAAAGTTGTTTTGTTTGAAAAAATTATACACATATTCGATTTCTTATATTGTCATCTTAATCAACAACATTATTTCAGTTACATCTCTTGAGTTTTAATACCACGAGAATCAAATATCAAGGTTAGGTCTAGGGATGTCAATGGATCGGGTTCGGCTCGGGTAGATCAATACCATATCCTATCCGTGAAAATTTTACTAATACCATACCCGGATAGTACCCTATTATTTTCGCGAGTATGGATAAGGGTATATCCGTCACGGGTATGAATATATCTGCGGATATCTGTATCCATCCATAAAGCATGAGTCCACGTTCACATCCAAAGAAATGTGATATTTATGAGAATTAGAAAAAAAGAAATCTGGCCAATTCTTTCCTTTCTAAAGTAATTTTTATGTTTTATAAAAACGACCTTATAATTTTAGCAAGAAGTCTCACAAACTCAACAAGACGGACAACGGATTGGGTTCATGTCAAAATCATAGGCCTAACATGCACAATAAGTTATTAAGAGCGGGTTCGGATCGGGTACGGGTTTAGGTGCACTAAATCCATAACCTATTCGAATATGAAACGGGCATTTTAAACGTATCCGAACCCGAATCCATATCCGTTTATTCAAGTATTACCCGACCCATCACGGGCCGAGTAATGCGGGTAATCGGGTTTGCGGGTATTTTTGACATCCCTAGTTAGGTCGTATACTTTTAGCTGAAGTGGAAGATCAGATCTATTAGTCTCACAAGATTATAAATAAGGTGATCCCCATGAGCACGTAATAAAGCTCCTCGTCGGAGTGAAAAGGCTACCAAAATCTCCCATGGAGTTCCACACGCCAAATCTTAGCACTGCAGGTGGTAACCCTAATGAGAGAGAAGAGAGAAGAGGGAAAGAGGAGAGAGACATCATGGTTTAACTTAGCCTTTGGGTCTCCCAGGACTTCATATCTACATGACCTCTTTGGCCATATAGTCCTAATTCCAAAGAGATAGAGAGTCTAACTTCTTGGAATCTTAGTGTTAGTAGTCGGGCACACCCTAGAGGGAGGGTGAATAGGTGTGCCGATGAGAAATAATGACGTATTAAAATTATCTTAGATATGCAATGAAAAATAAGTACGAGAATTAGAGCAAACTACGAGAGACATCATGCTTTTATATTGGATTCGTCAACATTCTTTGACTTCCCTACGTCTAGTCCCCTTATAACTTGCCTGAGATACTTACTCACCTTTCACCAAAGGTTACACTATCTACTTTCAGGACCAGCTCTCCAACTGATCTTCACAGCACTCAATGGATTCTATCCCAGTAATTTTCCAGGAACTACAACCCAGCTCAGTCAACCAACCAGTCACTTCAAGTGACTTAGTTTTTCAGGTGATTGCGCACCTGCTAGCTTTCCAAGAGCTAGTCACCTAGTTGATTTACATGGTATCAGCAGACCAACCTAACACACGTAGTGTTGATTATCCCGGAGCAACCAATGCTCTAATAACTATCCCGTAGACAGATCTACATAGAATGAAAGTAAATGAACACACAAATAGAAAGAGTAGAAGACTAAATAGAATGTCGTTGTAGAACAATATCCTCCTCTTTAATGCTTCCTAGGACGAAGGACTTCGGGGATGAACCTTTTGAATGCGATGATGTCCTCCCTTAATGTGAGTGTGTGGGGAAGCATAACTCACAGAGTGCTTTGAATGCAGAAAGGCACTTGAAGAATTGCTCGTATGCTTGTTACATTCTGTGAGTGTTGCGTTGTTCTTCAAGTCCAGGCTATTTATAGCTCCAAGCTTTATTGTATCAATTAGATACAATAGCTTTTCAATGGTCGGATCCCAGGTATAATGTTTGGTAGGCCAAACCGACTGCTATTCTTCTATTTCCAAGCTACTAGTCGAATCAGATCTTTTGCTACTGTCGGAGATATGTTAGTATGCGGATTTCTTCTCTTGTGCAAATTGCTCTTGGATGCTGCCATCTATAAATATGAAACAATGTTAAAAATATTCTCCCTATGCAGGAACGTGAGATAATGTAGGTGAACTCAAATTCCAGACGGTGGTGTGGAAAGTATGCAATAAGTAATGTCATTTTTGCACATAATATATGTATTCTTCATGTCTTGGAACCATAAGAGTATCTTTGCAGATATCATACATTTAATGTGGTCGCAGAGTCCCTTTGACTGTTAGCGTCTGTGACGAGTAAAGAATGAGTTTAAATAATGTGAAGATTTTACATCTATGGCTCTATAGCATTTAAGTGTTGTGTAGGCATTTTACTATATATCTTATCTTTTAGTGCGGTTAGTAAGTCAAAAGTGTTACACATAGATCACACAATAAAAAATAAGACAAAAAATTATCTTATTTAATAGAAGTAGATGAAGCATCGTCTACCCATTCGTCTAAGTATTCTGATAACTTTTTACATTAGATTAAGTATCGTCTATTCTTAATTTTTGTCGTTACACACTTAGACGATGTATCATCTAGAGCTTTATCTATTTATAACCTTATTAGATGTAGCTCCACCTATTGCAATGTTTTGTCATTTTCCCCTTAGATGGAATATCATCTAACTCATCATCTATCGTAAGTTAGACGGAGTATCGTCTAACGTGTCTTCAGTTAGACGGACGGTGTATCGTCTAATGCTGATCTTTTGTCATTTTTCTCTTAGATGAAGTATCGTCTAATTCATCGTTGTCTATCATGAATTAGGCGATGTATCATCTAATGCTCCTTCAAGTAGATGATATATCGCCTATTTTTCATCTTGTCATTTTCTTGTTAGACGAAGTATCGTCTATCTGTTCTGACTTAGACGGTGTATCGTTTAACTTTCCATCTAACCATAGACTTTTAGCTAAAGTTTCATCTAATATTTTTTAGTCTAGTTAGACGATATATCATCTAACCTTAATTTTTATCTTTTTCTACTTAGACGATGTATCATCTAACTTATCTTGAGTTAGATGATGTATCGTCTATCTGTGTTTCTTATCGTCTATCATGCCTCACTTAGACACTAGGCTGTCTAATCATTTGTATATCTAGGGACTTGGACGATGGATCGTCTATCATAAGTACTTAGGTGATATATCGTTTATCTCTTCGTCTATTCTAAGGTCTTAGATGATGGATCCTCTATCCTTCCGTCGATCTTCGGGATTTAGATGATGAATCGTCTAATTTTTCATCTTTCTTAAAGATTTAGATGGAGAATCGTCTAGCTTTGTATACTTAGGCGATATTCTATCCATTTTATCCCAGATATTTATGAAGATCTGAATTAGGTTAAACATATAATTTTGAGATAAATAATTATTTATTTGTCATACTAAAAATAACAAATTTATGAAAAAAATATTTTTCTAGCACTTAGGACCCAGTGTAATGTGGATGACCACATGTCATCATCTCCCACTCAGACACATTGGACATAATTAGTCTCTTATAAACATCTCATCTTAATTTTTCTTTCATATGGAAATGAAATGTGCGACCAGATGAGAAGGTTATAAGTGAAGAGTTGTTATATTAAGTCACAACTATATTAACATAACACTATAACTCCATATCTCAACTTGCATCTCAAACCATATGTTCACACTAGGTCAAGTTGATCTGATCCCTCAATGAAATATAGATCTACATCTTGACTTTTCAAACGATATATTTGTGCTTAAAATCACATCGGACTCATCCCAATATAATCACCATGGCAATGAGACATAAAACATGGTTCTTAAACAAGTATGGCTTTTCCTACGCCACTGTTGCCGCGCGCGACGTCTCTCCCCTTGGTCCCGACCCGTGAGAGGGTGGTGGGGGAGAGGTGCGCAGAGATATCGGTGGCCGCCGTGAGGGAAGATAAAGCAATAAAGGAAAACATGGGAGTTTGATGTTTCTCCTGTATCCTCCTTCATAGTCGTATGTCTCTCACGACAGCACCGGGCACTCGCCTTTTACGGAAGGTCGGGAGGGGTCGAATGACACGAGAGATTTCCGGGAGTATAGGTTAACTGGACAGGGTGCGGGCGTGCCAGTCGATTTCTTGACAATCACATGTGGAACCAAAATTTGACTGGGGAAGCGTTGCTCGGACGCGGCACGTGGGCTCGGGATATCGGACGTCACGTGGAGAGAGGGGAGGTTCCACGGGTGCGAGTGCGCAGGCGATTACGGGTATTTATTTACGGGACGTCTTTCTCCACCGGCCGCAAGCAACCGGTGTTTATTTACATCGGATTGAATCCGAACACCTTTGTTCCATGCTGAAGAAGAACCTGTGTTATGACCACCAAATGGGCACTGGTCCAATTGAGAATAATTCGGGCTCGTGAACTCAATGAGCTAGAAATCTAGACAGATTGTTGAAGGATCCTTAGGAAATTTGTAACTTAATATGGGGAGGTCATAATTATGTGAAACTAAAGTCCATACAACGACCATTGGATAAGGAACAACTTTGATGAAGAGTATAACTTCTGAGAAATAGGTCTAATAGGGGGTAAGAGGGAGTTGGTGATAATGGATCGAAATAGTTACAGAAAAATGGTTAGCCGTTGAAATAGGGATATCTTGGCCCACAGTTAACCAAATAAGATGAAACTTGGCCCATTAGAAATATTAGGCCATTAATCCAAACTCTTATGTTGAGGTGGAAACCCAATTCGCACCAGAACCCAAGGTTCTGAACCCTTTGCTGCCAGCTATCACGAAAAGGTGTGACTATTGGGTAAATTCGCATGTAATTAATGGGAAATTCATAACTTCATATGTGGTTGATGAATGACATGAAACTAAGGCCATAATTTCGAATGGGATGTTATCCACATCTTCTATGTTGAGATCGAGGTCAAACTCCTCCTGGATACTAGAGTTATACTTGAATTACCTCGGGCTACCGAAAGGTCGCGACTAGAATGGGGGAAAAAATGTTAATCTTGAAAAAATCATAATTCATGCTAGGGATACTGAAATTCTATGAAACTATGACCCAAGGTTAGATATTGAAGTCCTCTTGATTTCGTCTGAAGACGTCCCAACTCAAATCCTAACAGAAAAGTACGCCCACTCGGATCTATGACCGGGTAGACGAAGGGTCACCTCTGTTCAAATCGAGGAGGTGCATGGCATTAACTCCTCTTCAAAGCAGCGACCTTGGGAGCATGTTGGAGCCTTGTAGGTCGTGGGTAGAACCATGGGAGACTTGAAAACTATATAAGGAGGTGAGTTTCAAGGGTGGTAAGCCTTTAGCAACTATTCCCATCAACCCTCTGCCACCTTTGGGTAGACCATCCGGTGCGTGGGTGGACAATCCGGTGCGTGGGTGGACGATCCGGCGCGTGAAGGACGAACCTACAGCGCCCCGGGCTCGAGGGGGGAAAAGCTTTAGGTAGATCTGGGGTGTGGATCTCATCCCCGGATCGTCGATCTAACATTTCAAAGGTAGACACCTAACCTCAAATCTTAGGGGTCAACGATGCATTAGAACAATTTCAAAATAGTTTCTGTACTTTAAAGAGGGGCTAAGGGTATGAGGGATCGACTACTGTGTTTATTTTCTAGTTTTTTCATTGAGTTACATGCTTTCATGAGGTTCCTCTGAGTTTTTATCGAGGTTTAGGGTCTCTGCATTGACTGCGTCAGTGCAGGTCCCTGGGTAGGTCGATGCATCTGGGGTCGATGCATCTGGGGTGTAGTCGCTGGACAGGTCAGTGCAGGTCCCTGGATAGGTCGATGCACCTGGGGGACAGGTCAGTGCAGGTCCCTGGATAGGTCGATACACTTGGTGTAACACCCTCAAATATAGATAAGTTGTACTCTATGTCACCGAGACGCCTTTTGAAGTATCGGCTCAGTTCTTGAAAAAGAACTCCAAAGTTAAGCGTGCTTAATGGGGAGTAGTACTGGGATGGGTGACCTGCCCGGGAAGTCACCGATTCTGGAGCCGATTACCCTTAGAAAGGGATAAAACCGTGAGGTCGGTAGGTCAAAGCGGATAATACCTCGACGGTATAGAGTACGGGACGTGACAGAGTGGTATCAGAGCCATACCCCAGCCGGAAGTGTGGGAAGTAAGTGTCATGCAGGGCAAAGTGCTACGCTATGGGAGCCACCTCTTGAACCCGCAATGGGACAAATTGGTACATAGTGGGAGCCACCTCTTGAGCCTGTAGGGGTCACCTCTAGAGTCCTACCTGCCTGGGGGTTTGATTGCGTGAGTGCCTGCTATATGTGTCCAGCGACGAGGACGTCGCCTATATGAGAGGGGTAGAGTGTAACACCCTCAAATATAGCTAAGTTGTACTCTATATCACCGAGACGCCTTTTGAAGTATCGGCTCAATTCTTGAAAAAGAACTATGAAGTTAAGCGTGCTTAATGAGGAGTAGTACTGGGATGTGTGACCTGCCCGGGAAGTCCCCCATTCTGGAGCCGATCACTGTTAGAAAGGGACAAAACCGTGAGGCCGGTAGGCCAAAGCGGACAATACCTCGATGGTATAGAGTACGGGACGTGACACTTGGGGTGTAGTCACTGGACACGTCAGTGCAGGTCCCTGGATAGGTTGATGCACCTGGGGACATGTCAGTGCAAGTCATTAGACAGGTCAGTGCAGGTCCCTGGATAGGTTGATGCACCTGGGGGACAGGTCAGTGCAGGTCCCTGGATAGGTCGATGCACCTAGGGTGTAGTCCCTGGACAGGTCAGTGCAGGTCCCTAGATAGGTTGATGCACCTGGGGGACAGGTCAGTGCAGGTCCTTGGATAGGTCGATGCACATGGGGTGTAGTCATTAGACAGGTCAGTGCAGGTCCCTGGATAGGTCGATGCACCTGGGGACAGGTCAGTGCAGGTCCCTGGATAGGTCGATGCACATGAGGTGCAATCTCTGGACAAGTAAGTGCAGGTCCCTGGATAGGTCGATGCACCTGGGGGACAAGTCAGTGCCGGTCCCTGGATAGGTCGATGCATCTGGGGTGTAGCCACTGGACATGTCAGTGCAGGTCTCTGGACAGGTCAGTGCAGTCCTTGGATAGGTCGATGCACCTGGGGCTCTGTCTCAATTTCCAGAAACATAGAAAAAGAGAGTTTTGTAAGGATATTTTAATTCATAAAAATCTAAAAAATTAGAAAATGATAGAAGACTAAGTAGTGCCTCACTGTAAAGATTTCATGCTCACAGAAATTCTATACTTGTAGTTATAAGTCATTTTCTATGCATGTGTAACCTAAAAATAAACATGTCATCTTTTATATAGTAACCTTATCATGCTCTGTTCCACATCAAGTAAGCTTATGTTTGTGATTTGACCACTTAAACCATTTGGAAGCATGCTTGTTATGATAAGTATCATACTGGTATTTGAAAAAATGAGTACGAATATGAATACGAATATGAATACGATGTGAATGTTATGAATGGAAAACGGCAGCATTATGCGAGGTAGGACTTTGGTCCCTTCTACGGGACGGCGATACGTAACGTCGCAGAAGTAAAAGATCCCAAGGGACGGTGATACGTAACGCCCTGGTCAAAAATCTATTGATTCGGCTGGTTCGTTCTGTGGGACGACGATACGTAACGCCACAGAACCCGGGGGACAGCGATACGTGACGCCCCGTGTGGCAGGAGTCTAGGTGGGAGTTCGCTCCCGAGTCTACGCAGTACTCTTTCGTTCGTTGTGGTGTGTGGGCCTCCTGTGTTTGCGGCAGCTGTTCGATTCCATGAATAACATTAAATGCGTACCTCATGAAAATGTGAAAATGTGCAACTAATCACTCGTAGTAGACTTAGTGCGTGCATGTGTATTTTACATGTTAGATGATAAATATGTATTTTCACGTACGATTACTTTTAAAAAAATGAGAATGAATGGATTATGATATTGTTAACACTTGAATTATGTATGTTGATTGGATATATGAATGCGAGTTAACCCCGATTTGACTAGGTTGCCTACTGAACGTCACACTCACCCTTTGTGACACATATTTCCAGGGGACATAGTGAAGGAGGTCGAGGAGGAGGCTGTGGCCGAGGAGTAGTGTTAGTCCATACTTCGTCTGGGTAGGTTATGGATGAATATCTCTCTTATATGTATGGTTATGGGGTGGCGAGCATGTGCGGACTCATGTTTATTTTAGATTAATGGACATGTACTCTTCTTTGGAAATTATGAATGGATGAGATGCTATTTACATTTCATGTAATTGTGGTTTCTCTCTCTCATGCGAATGTATGCATGTTTATATATTTGTGCTTCCGTGATACGTACGAAGTAATGCTTCAGGAATGAAAGAAAAAAAATTATGCCCATAAATTGGGAAATGGATCCTGGGGCATTACAACCCAGATAATTCTGAAGCCAAGGATAGGGAACCGGGTACATCCTACAGCTGGGAGACTGGTGGGCTGAGACCCGGGAGAACGGGTTGTATACTGGTTGGTAAGGGCAAGAAACTGGGACCCAACATACGGGTGTGTACATTCCACTGGTTTCATACTTTATGGGTGCCACGTGGGCTTTATAGTGGGGTCGCGAGGGCCGTAATACAGAGGGGCCGCAAGGGTCGGAATACAACTGGTGCAAGCCGCGGGACAATCCTGACACGTGAGTCGGTCCCTGGGTCAGTGTAGGATAAGGCAGACTATTCGCGTGTTTACAGGGGCTCTCATCGGGGAGCTAGAGGCGTGCCCGAGTTGCCTAGGGAGGGCTAGACTGGATGGCAGGGGAGGACGCTGACTGGCGCCTGGGGGAGGCCGGACGCGGCTCAGGATGAGCGGTTGGGTATGGGTCCTAAGAGGTGAGTGTCTTCATGCTGGGGAAGCGAGGCCGGTCCCAGGAATTTTACTTTCGGGCCAGGGTCCTGCTCACTCGGGTCAGCGGTCGGGACGATCGGTGGCCAACTAGTGGTGAGCGAAGGACATGCGGTCCCATGGCGGGGGTGAATTCGGCATCATGGCACGGGCGTTGTTATCAAAACGCCTTACAAGCGGGTGGACCCGGAATGCGGGTGTGTTTGCCATTACTACGACGCATTACACGCGGGGGATGGACTTGAGTGAGACGGCCTAGACGCCATATGAGGGGAGTACGTGCGACACATTTTTTCTCGCACTTATTCTCCCCAATAGTGGTTGAAGTGCAAGACTTATTGTGATCAAGAAAAATAACATAAAATTAATTAGATGATTTATGAAAAAATATATTACACATTTAATGATAATTATTCAATCAAAAAATTTCTTTATTTTTTTTACTTTATAAGTTTCATGAAGTGAGAGAGATTTATCAATAATCTCGCTGGTAAATGATAAATGGTAGAAGGAGGGGAAGAAAAAAAGAGAGGAGATTTTTAGTATGAGTTGGACTTGTGGTACACCTTGGCATGCAAACAAGAAGTATTTCTCTTTTAATTTGTAGCCCTATATTATTTCATATTTGCAGACTTACCCCACTAATTTAGATAGTTGTTTATAACTCTTTAGTTTGTGGGAGTTATAATTAAATATCTGAGGAGGGAAAAATCCACCGGACTCAATAAAGGCCCATCTCGTCATTCCAACTCCAAGGCCCATCTCTAAAGTCACCTCTAACTAGTATCAGCCCAGTGCGTGACCTGTCACAACCTGCCACGTGGCTGGCCCAAGTCCAGGGTCGTACAACACGTGCGTCTCTGCCATCCGACGCTAGCGGTGCACGTCTTCGACGAGCGCCACCGCATTAATGGCAGAGCAGCTCCCAGTCTGGCAAAGGAAAAGGCGGTGCCCACACCGCCCACCTCTTGTTAGGCAAAGCAGTCCCCACGTTTTTTATGAGCCAGGTCACATTAATGGCGGTGCAACCACTAGATGGCAATGGAGTTGCAGGCCAGGGCCCATGCCTTGGGCGAAGGAATGATAGGTCATCACCACACCTCTCCTATCCTGACAGATGAGCATGCGAGCGACTCATGTCTCCACGACTAGGATAACTCGATAACCCTAAGTCAGAAGGTAAAGGTCAATGGGTGAATCTCAAAAAGACGCTATAAATAAACCCTGTCCTGACGGCGAAGGAGGTATGCAACACCCGCCACTCTCTAATTCTCTCTCTATCTCTTTGACTGATCTCTACTCCTCCTCTCTGAGCACTCGACCTTCATCTCCTTAGTGCTCGCCCCTTGCTCATTTAGTTACTTGATTTAGGCATGGGAGCGTTGTCCCCTAAGATATCTTCCGGAACTCCTTTTGAGACGTATTCATGACTGCAAGATCTCTCCAGCGATATCCTTCTCCTCATTCACCTAAATACACATTGAGAGTGTAACTCGTGGATTGAGGTGACGAATCTAGACCTCTACAATATCTAAATTAAAGAGGTATAAATACGATATAAACTAAGATCCCAAAACAAACTAAGATCATACCTCTTTCACCAATTTCAGACTACGTTAAATTATTGTCCACCCGCGAGTGAGAATACACCGAAGCGTCCTCCGTCCTACGCCACCCGCTACGTGGGAGTTTGCTGGCTACCTCATACAGGCGTCTTACACTATCTGGCGCTTCTCTCTCTCTCTCGGACAGGCGGCACGCCCATGGAAGCCTTCTCGAACGCCATGGCGAGCAGCTCCTGGCGGCCGAGGTACGTATGGTGGTGCTTCCTTCCAACGCTGAATGCTGGACGAAGAGGGTACTCCGTGCTCGCATTATAACAATTCGTTTCGGAGGTCCTATCATGTCTGGGGGGTCCTCTTCTCTGGTTCAAAAAGGTCCCTTTTTCTCTCCTTTTTAGCTATCTCAACATCGAATGCAGCTGCAAGAAATCCATGCGAGTGTTGGGCTAGTGATTTTTGTACCTCTCGGCGAAATTTGAAGTCTTTCCCTTTTTTATCATCTCAATTTGATTTGTGTGGTAGTCTCATGTCTCGATTAGAGATAAGTAGCAACACTTGCATACCACCTTAGCCCCCCGATCACCGATGTACCATTGGTTTGGTTGCGAAGTGGAAATGGTTACTGCAGAAGCGAATTCAATCATCTTGTCATTGGAAGTACGGCTACATTGGAAAGAAAGTTAATTAATAACATTCATGCGGGTTGACAGTGTCCAGTTGCTTGGAGTTTCACTGGGAGAGGCTCAAACCTGGTTTTCTATTATTCTTCTTAATTGAATCAGCTGCATAAACAGAAGACAACATGAGAGGACAAACGAATTACCCGGAGGATTTGATTCCAAAGCATTGTGCAGCATGTCGAGGAGAGGGCTTTTTGCAAAATCGGTGATGCTTGGTATCACCACCTCGTACATTCTTCCGGTCCTGTCGGCGCCATTGCAAGATCTAACACCTGAAATAATCCGGTAACTATGACATGAGTAAGATGTCCTCCTTGTTCTTGCTTTTCTAATCCTCATTGTGCTGAAGATGATACTCAATCTGTTTGGTGTGCTCCCTCATTTCCATACCTTGGAACTTCCCCTTCCCTCAAATAACATTCCCATGAGAGAGAAAAAGTTCCTGAAGGATCATACAGAAGCATGCCATGTTTGTAATTTTATATTGTTTCCTTATTAAGAGTTGTCTCAATTTTGAAGCATTCAGATACCGGAAGCTGAATAGTGGAGTGAAAATTCAAGGTAACGTTCTCCGTTTCCCTGATAAGTTTTACAAGTACCTTTTTTGGTGGATATAATAATCCATCATTGCATGAAAATTGGATTATCTTTTCTCTTAAAGACATCATTGATGGGGAAGGAGCAGAGGCAAAGGAAGGAGATGCTGTCGAATTCAATTACGTCTGCCGACGTTCAAATGGGTATTTTGTTCATAGGTATTTCCCAATAATGGCTTTCCCATGTGCTGGTTATAAGTGGCCATGGAGAGTGTCTCCGTTTTGTTGAAGGAGTTCTCTTATAACTAAACAAGCTTTTGAATTTTGAACACCAAGTCCCATGCACTTGATCTTTATGTTTCAATCTATATCACCACATGCCAATAGGATTTAGGACCAAAATTTGACTGTTGCTTTCAAACACATTGGAATTTCTGTGCTTGTGCTACATTTTTTTTTTTTTGATAATGGGGAATCTAGCAGAGTGGACTTGTGCTACGTTCTTCTTATATTCATCATGAACTTTTAATGCAGCACAGTGGACCAGTTTAGCGGTGAAAGCCAGCCCGTGATACTTCATTTAGATGACAAAGAGGTTATCCTTTGTAGCTCTGTTTAGACTATTTTTCTTTTTTACTTATTTAGCAAGACCAATAAAGCAGACGTTTCTTTCACTTAGTGTTTCGCACGCGAAAATTTTAATTTTAAAAATGTCCATTTGTTGGATAAATATGCACATATTTTAGCTAATTAATTAGCATGCGCATAATTCTTTCCGCAAGTTAATTTATCAGATGCTTTAGGGTTTGTGTGCTATATCTTTCTCCACCGACCGTGATCAGTGTTAATTTACATCGGTATAATCCCAAACACCTTTGATTAACTGCTACAACATCATTGTGATGCGTGGGATTAGGTCCGAAAGGGACTTCCATGCCCTAAGGTGGGGGTATGTTTGCAATTTTTTCTTAAGTGAGGGTTTATTTGCAATATTTTTCCCAAACTAGGGTTTATTTGAGTTTTTTCAAAACTAAGGTAAAATCACAATTTCAGCACAAATGTGCAATTCTTTGAGTTTTCTGGATTTTATTGTATTTCCCTGGGCACCTAAGCAATTTTGCAAAGGTACGGGTAAAACTACAATATTTATTTTATGAACAAAACATGGACTTTTCTCCAATTTTGAAGAACATTTCTGCAGACTTGAACATTTTTCTTGAATTTCGGAATTTTCAGGATTTTTCTTGAATTACATGGATATTTGTGCAATTTTACAAAACTTCGGGGTAAAATTGCAACTTTTGAACTTTTGCATGGTCTTTCCCATAATTTGACATTGAATTTTCAAAACTTTACATATCTCTGGGCTTTACATGATTCCGCATGTCATTCATAACAAATTCCATGCAATACAAAAGATTTCCCTCATACCGGGGGTATTTTCATAACATACCCTAGCTCAAAGGTTTTTTTACAATTGGGTCTTCAGCAAATCCTTAAAGTCTTGACAGGGGAGGCTGCCTCCAACTCTCCAAGCTTCAAGAGAAGTCTCCAAGCTTCCAAGCTCTGCTCCAAGGATCTTTTTGAAGTGAAGTCTCTATCTTCCTTGGCCAGCCTCTCCTATTTATAGGAATTGGGGAGAGAAGTGGAGGGAGGAGTGCTCCCTCTAGTTGATCTCTTTGGTGTGCCTCCGGTGAAAGATAAGGAGGAAGGTAAGAATCCTTTTTTTTTTGTTTGGTTTGTGCGAGAGGGAGGATGTTGAAGCCAAAAAAAACGATCAATAATGAATAAAAGAATATATATATATATATATAGGGGCAGCCCCTTTCTATCCTCCCCTATAGGGGTTTTTGGACCGGGTCCACCCCCATGTGGGGGTTTTGCCCCAGGTCCACCCCCATATGGGGGTTTTGGCCCGGGTCCACCCCTGCCCATGAGGGTTTGGACTGGTTCCACCCCCCAAAGGGGGTTTGGCCCGGTTCCAACCTCCTCTAGGGGTTTTTTTTGGTCTGGGTACACCCCATGGGGTTTTGCCCAACCCTAATAAAGAAAAAAGGAAGAAGAAGAAGAAGAGAAAAAGCATAGTGAGCAATATCTTCAATAGGCAAAAGCAAAAAACCCTGTTGTAAAATCAACAGCCTGTGCAAGCACCCACTAATCTCATATATCCTCAAAAGTCTTTCAACTGGCATCTGGTACATTATAATGGACAGGTGTCTGAGCAACAATCCAAGTTCTATGGACATGTTCAGCAGCAGCCAACAACAGCTACAACAAGACTAACAGCAGAAGCAGTAGCCGACAGGGGCAGCAACAACAGCTAACAGCAGCAACAATAAGACTAACTGCAACAGCAGCATCAACTGCTACACCAACAACAAACACAACAACAACAACTGCAACAGTAACATTGATGCAACAACTGCAACAAACATAGCAACAACAGCTGCGGTAGCAGCAAATAAGATTAACAACAACAGCCGACAGGAGCAGTAAGCAGCAACAATAACAACATCAGCCATTATCATCGTCAATTTAAGGGAAAATCAACCAAATTTGACACAAAAATGGTAGCAGCAGCCTTGGTCCACCCCTGTATGGGGGGTTTGGACCGGATCCACCCCCATATGGGGGGTTTGGACTCGTTCCACACCCATATGGGGGGGGGGGTTGGACCGGGTCCACCCCCATATGGGGGTTTTGGTCCGGTTTCACCCTCCCCACATGGCATTTGGCCCGGATCCATCCTTTCTATAGGGTTTTAGCTCGGGAAGAACTCCTCAACCTGGGGGTTTAGTCCGGATCAAACCCTAAACCCCATTTTGGCCCGGCTGGAGGGTGTAACCACCGGGACTCCGTTGGGGCTCTATAAATATCTCAGCGGGGCCCTCATTTGAAGACAGAAGAGAGAAACGCAGGAGGGGAACAAGGACAGAGACGCAGACGGCACAGACGTTGCTTGTGCTTGTATTTTTGAAAGCCCATCTCACTGGGTTTTGTGCTTGTGTGGTAGTTGTGTTGTGCTGTGAGGGTATGCTATAAAGAGAAAACCCTTCTTGGCTTATGTGCATCACCAGCCACTATGTGAATTATGTAATCTATGCATCTCTTTAGGGAAATGCGATCATGCTCTCACCCTAACATCATAGGAAGGACTTTCTGAGTCTTATAATTTTGTGAACACCCGAGATGTGTCCGGGAAGTTTGTATAAGCCCTGATTGTCTATGAACAAGGGGTCATGCCACTCTTCGGAGAGGGATTATAAGAAAATTTTCTTCTGGGCTCTGTCCCCTGGAAACTCCCCCGCAAGGGACGCTGCCCCCTTGACTCCGCGACTTGATCGGGCAGGTCGATCCCCGGCGTTGCGCTGATGGACGCGTGAAGCTGGACCCCAACCTATGAGAGCTCGAGAAGGAGAAGCAATCTCCCGTGAGTCTTTGGCCAGCGTGTCTCCACCAAGGAGGGACTTGCGTCTCATGCCAAGATTATACGAAAACCCCTGTTCAGTCCGGATGTTACGAAAGTATCATTGGCCTAGACAAACTACACAGGTCCCCTAGGCTTTCCTAAAACCCTGCTCAAGGGATAATCATAAATAAACCCAGAAAAGGTTTAGAATCTCAAATAAACTCAAGAATTGTCCAAAACTACAAAAATACCCTGAAGGGTCAAAAAATGCAAAAATACCCCCAATGACGAGAAAATTATAGAAATACCCCCGAAAGTGAGACAATTGCAGAAATACCCCCGAAAGTGGGAAAGTTGCAGAAATACCCCCCAAAGTGAAAAAGTTGTAGAAATACCTCCAAAAAGTGAGAAAATTACAGAGATACCCAGGATGGATCCGAAATTGTAAATATATCCAAAAAAGAGGGTTTGATCTCTATGAGACTCAAATTCAATGGCATGTTCTGGTGGTGGAATTAAGGCCAAATGTAAATCAAATGACCTGACTATGTAATCGGGATTTCATGTACTTTGTGAGGATGAATCCAAAGAATGAAATATTTAGTTTTCTCTTGCAAATGTATATCTATAATGGGTGATCCCTTTGATCAAATCTGTTAGATAAAACCCTCAATAGCACAGTTGATATTGTGGAAGTCGAAAAGTGTTTATTTGACAGTTAATCAAGGGTATTCGGACTTTACGCCGATGTATATCGACTACGGTCGATGGAGAAATGTCTCGTACCCGAACCCTAATAGTCTGATAAACCTAAATTCACAGAAATAATAACACACTCGCAACTTAAATAACCACGAATGTGCATTTTCTTCTTCAAAGGAGAAACATATATTTATTTCTCTATTAATTTATTTATTTCCGTGAGTTAAACAGAGGACCGGAGGGGGTCTCCCTCTGCGTGCGCCCGACCGAAGGGAGGCTCCCTCGGTGCTTATGCTACCGGAGGGACCTCCCTTGGAACTCACAACCGGAGGGAACTCCATCCGGTGCCTGTGTAATTGGAGGAAGCTCCTCCGAAGCCTGTGTAGTCGGAGGGGCTTTCTCCGGTGTACGCGCAGCCGGAGAGGGCTTCCCTTGGGTGTTGTGCAACCAGAGGGGCCTCCCTCCGATGCTTAGGCAACCGGAGAGAAGTCCCTCCGATCTTGCATCAGTCTGGGAGAGAGAGAGAGGGGCGGAGGAGGGAGGGACTTCTCGGTTTCTTGTCCCCCAAAGAGCTATAAAAGCCTTGAGCCATCCCTTTCAAGCAATTTTTTATTGCTGGGAGCCCAGGATTGCACCATGTGAAGGCTTTTTGTTTTGTTTTCTTCTAAGGAACCCTTGCTATCTGCCCTTTTTGTGGCGCATGGACCATTTTTCTGGACATCAAGGACGGTCCATGGAGGCCGGATCGACTTTTGATTGTTGACTTGTTACATTGGTATGTGGCTTTATGCCGCCCACAACCTATTCGATGAAATCTCCATGCATGAAACTATATAGGGTTTGCATGATTAACCCCACCCGACGGAACTTCGATGGCGTTTATATGACGGCAACGATTTTATACCGTCTTGGATCGCGCAATATTTTTTTGAATATTCTTCAAAATTATTCTGAAAAATTATCTGAAATTCTCTGAAAATTGTTTGGAAATCTCTGAAAATTTTCTGGATATTATCTGAAATTGCCTAGAAATTGTCAGAAAATTACTGAAATTGTCTGAAAATCTTCAGAAAAATGTCTGAAAATTCTAAGGAAATTTCTGAATATTCGAAGTAAATATCACAAATTTTTGAGGGGCTGAAGAAGAAAGAATCACCCCGTACCTCGACTTTAGGAATTGGACCCGGCTCTTCACCTCGAAAGATTATCACTTTATTAGGGTATGTTGGATTAGAATTTTTGCCAATGGAGGGACTTGGGTTCCTTCCTCGCCCGCGACCCTAACCTCTGCCGCGGCCGCCACTCCGCCCCTCAGCATTACGACGTCGGTATGGTGCCATAGTGACCCTGCCCCCAGATCTGACAACGGTGGTGTCATCTTGACTTGACACTTGTAGCGCTTCATGTGGAGGGATTGTCACCATGTTGCATGAGAAGTTCTTCAACATTTTTTTCAACTTCTTTATGGTAAGTTCTTCATCTTTGTAGAAAATAGAGAGCTCCTCCGAAATGGGGAATCTCTCCCCCTCTTGTACATGTTGATACATTTGTCGGAGCCAATTCTTCAATCGAGTGTTTTGCTCCAATTTTCCATGGGATACTTGTCAAGGGGAACAACTTTAGTGGGTATGGAGAGGGCATATTCTTCAGCTCATTAATTAATTTTTGCAGTTTTTTAAGGGGAGTCAGCTCTTTATGAGCCTCCATGGTGGCAGCTTGTTCTGCCTGTCTCTTCAGTCTTCTTTTTAAGTTATTTTTCTTGTTTTTCTCTTGTTTCTTAGCCCGCACTACTTCAATGGGAGGAGTATCTGGTTTTGTAGGAGGCTGGGACATGCCCCATAATTGAGGTTGTTGAACCGGGCTTTTCTTTTAGGGGGTTTGGGTTGACAAGGTTTCTTTGGGGCCACTTTGACCCTGTCAATCTCTTATTGATGTATTTGGAAGGTGACATTAGTTGCTTGCTCAATTATTTCGGGTGTCAATTCTTGAAACTCGGCCATATAAAGACCAAAGTCGGAGGATGCCGGTACCTTTGCAGACTCTTTGCTAGCTCGTTTCTGGGTCTGCTTGGGATTTGGTTTTGAATTCTCTTCAACAATTTGTTTAGGAGTTTGCTTGAGGCACTCCTTCTTGGACTTGCCTTTTTGGCTTTGCCTAGAGTCGGACTTGGAATGCTCTTGTTTGGTGTTGGATCAAGGAATTATTTTTTCTAATATTATTTCGGTCTCACGTGGTGAGAGATGAGTATAGACTCCTTGACCTTCTTGAAGAAAAGGGGAATCTGCACCGACGCACATAGAAGGCTATTTAAGCAACTCGTGCATGGTTCATTCTGTGGGTTTGGTTTGATCAGACGATATAGGTTCGGGTGCAGGACCTTTCCCCACTGACCGTAGTCAGTGTTAATTTACATCGTCATAACGCCCGAACACCCTTGATTAATTGTCAAAGAAAGTCCTTGAGTCTCTTATATAAGTTCTGATGTCAAGGGCATACTCGCTTGCATGGCTCACATGAACCCCCCCATACATCAACAACAACTATTGAAAGAATTAGGGTTTCAGCAAAGGTCGTGTTTAGTTTGGCAAAACCCTATGATTCAAGGGCACATGTGTGATTTACAAGAGGTCGGGGACATATTAGGACGTCATGGTGATTTCTGGATCCCAAAGGTACTTCGGTAATTTCATGGGTTCCAGGGGTATTTTGGTAATTTGAGATCAAGGTAGGGGCATTGTGTAATATCTGGGCTGGGTGAGTGGTTGGACACTCTCTCTGTCTTCCAGGGGCGCTCGGGCAATTTT
The DNA here is from genome assembly GCA_022559845.1 of Amorphophallus konjac. Lineage (NCBI taxonomy): Eukaryota > Viridiplantae > Streptophyta > Magnoliopsida > Alismatales > Araceae > Amorphophallus > Amorphophallus konjac. Next base: position 16,342,740 of record CM040121.1, read on the forward strand.
CGGAAGGTTTGGAGGTTGTTTGACCATTTTTGGACTCCAGGGATATTTTGATAATTTGCTCTCCGAAGGCCAGTGGCGAGGGTTTAGCAACACCTAGGTGTGAACATAGTTAGGTAGTACCCACAGGTGTAAGAACAAATTTGTAGTTGGAAGGAAGTGCACATATGACCATCCCTAACAAGGTAGGGACGTATACATTATTTTGCTGGCAGTCGAGATTTATATGCAATCACATAAGTGTACATTGATGATTTGTGTGAATACAAGGGGTTGTCGGCAGATTATCGACTGTACAGTGGATCTCCGCACAAACGCGAGATGTAGGGGCATAGCCACAATTTGAGAAATTTGCAGGGTATAACTGTAATTATAGGACTTATGGATTTTCTTATGATTTTGGGAAGGGCATTTATGTAATTCTCCATTATTTCAAGGAATTACATTACTCTGCCGCCCAAAGGTATAGAAAACGACCATATAGAGTGGCTAGAGGCATATATGCAAGGCCCATGGTATTTATATATAATTTTAAATACCCTAGGGCGGCCCACACAAAAGAACACATAGTTGCTGGGGGTATAAATACAAGACCCAGGGTATTTATATTTTCATATCTCGAAATGGGCCGATCAAAGAACAAGTCTTGAACTCCCGTGCGTCTCTTCGTATTCCTTGCCATGTCTTTGTGTGTGTGTGTTTTGTCCTTCTAAACCCGTGGGGTATTTATAGAAGGTATTGGAGCCACCCTGACAAGGTGGGTTGATTTTTGGACTCCACCCTGACAAGGTGGGTTTTTCCCCCACTTTTCTCCTTTTTCTTTTTTGTGCGGAGAAGGGAAAAAAAGAGACCCACCAGGGTCAAAAAGACCCACCGGGGTCAAATGGAGGCCAACAAGGTTGAATGACCCTGGGTGGGCCCCACCGGGGTCAAATGACCCTACAAGGTTCATTTAACCCTATTGGGTTCCATCGGCGTCAAATGACCCCGCAAGAGTCCACTTGACCCCGAGAGGGGCCCACCCAGGTCAACCGGCCCCGCGAGAGTCCGGTTGAAGGTCCACTTGACCCCGGATAGGTCCCGCTGGGGTCAATTGACCCTGCCAGGGTCTCGCCGGGGTCAAATAGACCCCCCGCGGGTCTATTTGACCTTGGGCGCCCCCTAAAGGGGGTCCGGCCCTCTTAAAATCCTGCTTCGTCCCCCCTTTTTTGTCTTTTTGCTGCAGCCGGGACGCGTGGAAGGGAGAAAAAACTTCTCCTTTGTTTGTTCTTTGGTCTTCTTTGCGCCGTTGACTGAGGGAAGGAGTTTGCTTCTGTCGGGATCGTCTCGTACGCACGTGCCGGACTCTCTGTTGGTAGGTGAATGTCTTCCACATGTGCGTCCTTTTGTTGCGATGTAGTTTTGCTTGATCCCGGGCCTTATGCGGAGGTTCCCGAAATCTGGGAGCTTGGACAGAACCACAAGACGCTTGGCTCTCAACCGTTTAGCGGTCGTTGTGGATTTTGTTTGGGCTTCAACCACCTCGGTTGCTGCGAGGTATTTGTAATTTGTGATGAGGTTGGGTCTGTGGATCCCAACGTGGAGTTACTCCACAGAGCGGTAGTATTGGCTTTGCACCGTATTCTCCACCCGTCACTGAATGTAGATTATCTTGATTAACTTGAGGAAGCATGCATCGATTATGTCGAGAAAAATAAAGGGTGCAACATTTGGTCACGCCTTTTTGGCCTCGCCTGGAACTTGGTTTGGAGTTTTTCTACTGAGCCTTGTCTTTCTGGCTTTGCCTAGAGTTTGATTTGAGGTTTTCTTCGTGGGTCTTGCCTTTCTGGCTTTGCCCGACACTTGATTTGCGATTTTCCTGAATTTTCCATTTTTGGTTTTGCTCAGAGTTTGCTTTGGGGTTTGGTTCTTGAATCTTGCCTTTCTTGCTTTGTCCAAAAATATGTCTCTAGTGTTGCTTGGTGCTTTACTTAACATGATTATCTGTCTGACCTTTTGAAGTGGCCGGGCATTTTACTGGAAGCATTTTGCTTGAAACGAGTCCACTTTGACTGGGGCCATTTTCTTCTGCCCTTGGCTTGGGGGGTATGAAGGCTACTGCAATGTGAACCACATTAGTTGAGTGTTGGATCACGCTGGCTAATTGGTTCTGTCGATCCCAGGCAGAAGGCTACAGAGGGTTAACTAGATAGCCTTGCATTGTGACGAGGTGATTCAAGATAATCTTCTCCACTTCATTTTTGAAGATATAACAATCTTCGACAGTATGTCCTAACATGCGATGGTATACGCAATAGTTGGGCTCATTTGATTTGTTCACCTCTACCAGTTTTCTCGGTTCTGGCAGAGATATCAATTTGTTCTTCATACTTATAACAATCTTCGACAGTATGTCCCAACATGCGATGGTATACGCAATAGTTGGGCTCATTTGATTTGTTCACCTCTATCAATTTTCTCAGCTATGGCAGAGATCAATTTGTTCTTCATACAAAGATTAAAGAGTTTCTTAGTATGTTCTTTTTTGAACGAATAGGGAGTCTTCATGCGTTCTGCCAATGTCGTAACTAGCGCCCTCCCTTCATATTTCTTGTCGGAATCACTTGAGGCCCCTCTCCCATTGTTGCCATATATAGGGGAGAAGTCCACGACAATCACCTCTTTTCCAGCGGCGTTACACTCCTTAGATGGTTTGCCCTTAGAGGGTATAAATGTTGGATTATCGGCGAAGAACATTTCGATCTCCGCCACCACTAAACTTAACTGGTCAAAGTCCTTAATATTTGTGCTGATGAGCTTTTTAGTAACATCCGCCGACAAGCCTCTCCGACATATTGTTATGGCATCCTCTTGAATAAAAGGGTTGTCACACCTCATGCTGAAATCCCTCCAGCATTTAATGAAGTTCAGTGTCGATTTCCCTCTTTTCTGCCTGAGAGAGCATAGCTTGGCCAATGACACCTTCCTTTTGGCCGTTTGGAAGTGGTAGATGAATTTCTTTTACAAATCAACCCAATTGGCCACTAAATTAGGCCTCAATCTTGAGTACTATTGGAAGACGGCACCTGTGAGGGAGGTTGCAAAATAACAGAGGAGGTAGAACTCCTCGAGCATCAGCTCACCCATGACCGTTATATAGTAGGCGAGGTGCTCATGTGGAGACCCTTGACCATTGAACTTTTGCAGCTTTGGTGCCTTCGGACAATCCGGTGGAAGTTTCTTGAATTGGTGATGTATTGGATACGGCACACTGCACAGCTCGACAGTAGCGACACCTTTGCCATGCTAGGCAAATTTGTCTTCAACATTTTTTTCAATCAATCGCCGTTGGGACATGATATCTTCAGCTGCCGTTACCCGTGAGGATTGGCCATTGATTGTCACACGGGGAGGCTCACAATCTACCTCGGTAGCTAGGTAATGCGGAGGTGGCACTTGTTGGTTAGCTACTTGAGGGACATCACATTGACTCCTTTGAGCATTTTGATTTTGTGTTTGTACGGCAGGGCGTTGGTCTTTCGCGCTCAGCTGCCACTCGATCTCGGCCATGAGATTAGTCATTTCCATATAAACCAACGTTGCATGCTCTTCCACTTTTCATCATCTGTCACACTCGTAAACAGATTCCTTGAAAGTGGGTTATTGCGAACTGCGTGGTTATGAACCCTTGGAGGCGGGTCATCATGAAGAGGGGTGTTGTGAGCCCTTGGAGGTAGGTTGCCATCCGCTTGACATGCACCATCATTCTCATATGTTTCCTCTACCAGATGAAGATCCTCTCTCTGGTCCTGTGCCCTTTTATGTTCTTCAGTTTGCCCTTTGTTGGAGAATTCAACAAGATTAGTCGTCTGAGAACGAGGATGTTTGGCTAACCAACTTTGAGTCTTAAGGAATTGAGCCAACTCATCAGAGTTGAGCGGATTATCTTGACTAGCCGGGTTACCGGTGTTGGCTTGATCTTCCTCAACTGCGGCTGGCTGCTTTCCAAACATATAGCAGGTGAATGCTTTAATAGTTTCTTGGGCGACTTGCACTCTCTTCTTCTTTTGTAGTTGACGCTATGGGCAGATAGGTGCCCTCAATCTACCAAAAACTGAGACTCAGGCAGAAGGGACCTCGAGAGGATTTGCTACCTCTGCTCAGATTGGTTCCAAGACGTGAGGCATGTAGTTGAGTTTCTAGTATACCCCTTTTCTCTTCTGTCCACGGGAACGTAGAGGTTTGAGATGTTGAGGTGTCAGAACTTTTGCTTATTGCTGTTCTGACTCTCGGGCAGGCTTGCCGGCCCTAGCCCTTCTGATTGCTCGGGCCTCCTCTTTAGTCACCCAAATTTGTTTCATTTTGCGGAGGTATTCTTCAATTAGGTTGCCCCCATTCTTGGACTTCTTTTTGAAGTCTGCTTTATCTTCTCGCATTCAGTGAAGGAGTTATCGGCTCGCTTCCATCTAGTCGAATGCAGAGATTACCGACAAGCACCGTCTTTCTGGAGTTTGATATAGCCGCCGTTGGGTTTCTGCCTCTGCAGCTTCAACGTTGCCCCCATTTGGCAGGAGCAAAATTGAAAGAGATAGTGTTAACCGAGAAGTCTCAGCCTTGTGGTGAGCGGAGCTTGATGCCTCCAACTGGAATAGATACTGCTGGTGCAACCTGTGTTTCTTGAGTAACGGGGATTACCCCCAAAAAGTGAGGTGATCCGACGACCGTGGGGAAATCTCTGAACATGATCGATGTAGTTAGGTATTTGAACGTAGCATGGTTAGCAACGACCAAGGGGCCATAGGTCACCGCCGCCATTGAGGAGTTGTTGTTGCTTTACTACTGGAATTGGAGTTGAAATTGTTTCCCCTTCTTGCTCCCTCCTGAAAAAGGAGAAAAAGGATATCACAATTTTTGTAAATGTATAAAAATATTTGGCAGAAAGATGAAAGGTAGGAAAAGTCTCACCGAGCGTGTCAGTCTATTTCATACGCGAAAAATTTAATTTTAAAAATGTCCATTTGTTAGATAAATATGCATATATTTTAGCTAATTAATTAGCATGCACATAATTTTTTCCACGAGTTTAGTTTATCAGATGATTTAGGGTTCGTGTGCTAGACCTACCGTGATCAGTGTTAATTTACATCGGTACAACCCGGACACTTTTGATTAACTGTCAAAGGTCCCTTTTAACCCTTACAACATCATTGCGATGCGAGGGATTAGGTCCGAAAGAGACTTCCACACCCTAAGGCGGGGGTATGTTTGCAATTTTTCCATAAGCGAGAGTTTATTTGTAATTTTTCCTCAAATTAGAATTTATTTACAATTTTTCCTAAACTAGGGTAAAGTCACAATTTCAACATAATTTGGACATTCTTGTGCAACTCTTAGTTTTTTGGATTTTCTTGTATTTCCCAGGGTTTGCCGACCCGGTGTGGGTCGCCCCGACCCGCACGACCCGACCCGACCCAAGCTGTGGGCGGGTCGCCTGGGTCGTGGGTCGTCACCGGGTCTCCCCATTATTTAAATATTATATTATATATACAATGTGTCTTTTTCTATTTTATTCTATTATTTTATATGTATTATATATATAGTCTTTTTTTAGAGCGAGACAGACCGAGACGGGACCGACCCGACTCGACCCGACCCAGGCCGAAACCGGGTCGGCCGGGTCGGCAAACCCTGCTATTTCCCTAGGCAATTATGCAATTTTGCAAATGCTTAGGTAAAACTTGTAATTTTTGATTTTCTGAATAAAACATGGATTTTCTCCAATTTTGAAGAACATTTCTGCAGACTTGAACATTTTTCTTGAAATTTGAAATTTTAAAGATTTTCTTGAATTATATGGGTATTTGTGCAATTTTACAAAATTTCAAGATGAAACTGCAACTTTTGGACTTTTGCAGGGTCTTTCTCATAATTTGACATTGAATTCCTAGAACTTTATATATCTCTGGGCTTAACATGATTATTCACGCCATTCATAACAAATTCCATGCAATACAAAAGATTTCCCTCATGCTGAGGGTATTTGCATAGCATACCCTAGCTGTTTTTTTACAATTGGGTCTTCAGCAAATCCTTCAAGTCTTGAACAGGGGAGGCCGCCTCCAGCATCTTGCATAGGTCTTCAAGCTCCAAGAGGAGTCTCCAAGCTTCCAAGCTCTGCTCCAAGGATCTTTTTAAAGTGAAGTCTCTGCCTTCCTTGGCCGGCCTCTCCTATTTATAGGAGTTGGGGAGAGAAGTGGAGGGAGGAGGAGTGCTCCCTCCAGTTGATCGCTTTGGTGTGCCTTCGGTGAAAGGTAAGGAGGAGGAAGGTAAGAATCCCCTTCTTTTCTTTTTCTTTTTTGGTTTGTGTAAGAGAGAGGACTCGGGGGGGTGTCTCCCTCTGCTTTCGGGCGACTGGAGGGAGCCTCCCCCCGGTGCTTATGCTACTGTAGGGACCTCCTCCGAAACTTGCAGTTAGAGGGGGCTTCCTCCAGTGTGCGCGCAGCCGGAGGGAGTCCCTCCGGTGCATCCGCAGCCGGAGAGAACTTCCCCTGGTGCCTGCACAACCGGAGGAAGCTCCACCGGAGCCTGCGCAGTCGAAGGGGCTTCCTCCGATGTGCGTGGAGCCAGAAGGGGCTTCCCTCTGGTGTTGTGCAACCGGAGGGGCCTCCATCCGGTTGCCTAACCGGAGGGTAGTCCCCTGCTGCTAGGCAACCAGAGGGAAGTCCCTCCAGTCTTGCATCAGTTTGGGGGAGAGAGAGAGAGAGAGAGGCGGAGGAGGGAGGGGACTTACTTGGTTTCTTGGCCCGCAAAGGGCTATAAAAGCCTTGACTTATCCCTTTCAAGCAATTTTTTTGTTACTGGGAGGCCAGGGTTGCAACACGTGAAGGCTTTGTGTTTTGTTTTCTTCTGAGGAACCCTTGTTGTCCGCCCTTTTTGTGGCGCAGGGACCATTTTCCCGGACATCAAGGACGGTCCGCGAAGACCAGGTCGACTTTTGATTGTTGACTTGTTGTGTGGGTATGTGGCTTTACGCCACCCACAAACTATTCGATGAATTCTCCATGCATGAAAATATGTAGGGTTTGCATGAATAACCCCGCCCGACGGAACTCCGAGGGTGTTTATATGATAGCAACAATTTTATACCGTCTCGGGTCACTTAATAATTTTTTTGAATATTCGCCAAAATTCTTCTGAAAATTTTTCTGAAATTTTTCAAAAATTGTCCGGAAATCTCTGAAAATTGTCTGAAAATTATCTGAAATTGCCCGTAAATTGTCAGAAAATCCCTGAAATTGTCTGAAAATTCTCAGAAAAATATCTGAAAATTCTCAGGAAATATATGAATATTCGAAGCAAATATCACAAATTTGTGGGGTTCAACACTTAGATGATTTCCAATCCACAGCTGCCAATGATTTCTAGATTTCCTGATAAGTACATCTAGACACTGTCCTGTGTAGCCACCAAACTTATTGTTCTGCTTTTGCTACTAGCACATTTCAACAACTTGCCACGTAACTGAGCATCTTATATTGGTCCTCTGTACAGATAATCCAAGGTCTAAAAGAGATACTGGTTGGCATGAAAGTTGGAGGTGAGACTCATTTGTTTTTCTCGATGTCCAACTAAATTTTGAAATAGAACACACAATACCTTTACTCATTCCCCTTTGTACCAACTTAGAGTGGACATTCTTTGCATTGTCTTCAGAGCCTCAACCCATTTATGAGAATCAGTCTTTGCATAATGGATCATTACTTATATATTTCAACTTTGGCATGGTTCAAGTTGAATAGGGTTTTTGACTTTCCCATCTCTCACCGAAAGATACATTGACTACGCACTTGTGTCTTGTGGTTGGTTGACATGCATCATGCCCGTAGAACCATGCCTCTTCAGCAAACTAAAGGACACACTAGCTGAATCATGGTATTGAAAGAAGTACACAGATGTAAACTAAGTTGTTCTCAGATGGTCCCAATTCAAAGATAATTATAAGGGATAATTGTGAAAATAGTGTTATTACATGCATTATTGCCCATGGAAATATATTTATATATCTCACCAACGTTTTACTGATACCATTGTGTTTATGTATCATGGTACGATGAAGCTATCTCTTGGCCTTTCCACAGTGAGAACATACTGCTAAATTTAATTTCTGAGGTCTGATGTTTCAGGGAAGAGAAGAGCATTGATACCTCCTGCAGTTGGGTACGTTAGTGAGAACCTGAAGCCAATACCTGACGAGGTCTACCTCCTATGGCAATGCTTTTGGTTTTGTGTAAAAATAACATCCTATTTGGTTCTGTTAGGGATATATTCTACTAGATTGGTCATCTTGAATGTATACTCTTAATGCGTGGCATTGAAATTCAGCTTCTTTAGGCTTATGTAAGACTACTCTGGAAATCTGAATCATAGTTGCTGCACTGTTTCAGTTTGGGCCGAGGCGAAGCCTTCTTTCTCATGCAAATGAGCCATTAGTATTTGAGGTTCAGCTCTTGAAGGTGCTCTGATGCTTTTGAAGGGAAGGGGCCACACACAGATGCTCCATTCAAGATTCGGCTCCTCTAGATGAGGAGAAAAGGAGAACTCAAAGTCGGCACCCTGAGGAAAACATACAGGTTGTGACAACTCAGTTTGCATCCCGAGGGGAATATATAACTATGACAGTTAGAGAGTTGGGTCTTCTTTTCAAAACTTAATATGATTACTTGTTCTTTACTTAAAATTAAGAGATCAATCATTCAATCATATGGATTTTATATTGCTATGTGCTGTTTGCATCTGTCCAGACATTGGCAAGCTGCCAATCTACACCATGTTTGTGAAAAAGGGAAGCCTTTGCTCATGCATTAATGCCTGTTTGTTCATGTGGTAGCTCTGTCCAACCATCTCCAGATGCAGGTTTGGGTGTTGGGTGTGATCCCTGTGCTGCTTATGCCATTTTATGATTTGGGCAGCATTCTTATTCTTTCGTTGGTTTTGTGTGTGTGTGTGGTGGGGGTGTTTGGGAAGACATGGGGTAGCACAAAATACTGGATTGTGTTCTTCTCCTTTTCTCTTGAAATTGATGACATTTCTGTCTCAGAAGGGGTAAAGATATTAAGAATGGCTTTTCCTAGCATGATAATTTTAGGTGGGGTTGTCAATTGGCCCGGCCTGACTTTGGCCCTACTTAAGCCCACATTATATTATTTAGATCTGGGCTGGCCAGACATGCATTCAGCCATGACCCGATCTAGTCCGGCCCGGCCCACCCTTTGACAATTGTTCTATTTTATAATTTATATTTGTGGAGTCGTCAATGGGCCGAGCAGAGTCAAACCCAACAAAGACCAGACCGATTAAGGCCTGCATTATACCAAAGTCCAATTAAGACTCATTATAACAATGGTGTATAGTTATCAATGGGCTGGACTGGGCCATAAGCTTTTAGGCCGGGCCGGGTCACAGGCCGACATTTCGAACCGTCTCCAACCCGTGGGTCCAAAATGTCTGCCCATGACCCGTCCTATGGTCAGATCAGCGTGAAAGCCCCCTAGACTGGCTCGGTCCATTGATAGTCCTACTTTTAAATATTCTAAATGTTATATCATTTATATATATTGTATGTAACCATTTTGCACATTTTTTTTCTCAGTGCATGTTGTACTGCTGCTGAGCTAAAAAGCAATCCTTTCTTATCAATGACTTGCAAAAAACCCCTATTATTGTGGATGCATGATCCAGCAGCTTGCGTGATTATTATTCCATCCAGCAATGGGTTTGGTCCCTTGTCAGAGGCTGACATGACTGCACTGTATCTGTAATCATGCATTATGACTTATCCTTGTGATGCTTATGAAATGCGGTAAGGCAAGATATCTTTGTTAGCACTATAAATCTCTAGCTTCCCAGTCCACTTTGTGTTCCCCCTCTATTTATACCCCAGAGGACTGAGTCGAGCAAAAGGGGCCCCTACTCCCCGTTTGATAGCATGTTATGAAAATTCCTCGTCTTTTTGTTTCATAGAAATCCGATGTGGTGTTGGAGTTCGTTCGGTTGTGTTCAAAACTTGACACCGTTGGAATCTATCATGTTAAACTAAAATTGTAGAAGAATCAAATATGAGAGTGAAAGACTGGCCTTTGCATGTGTCATACAATTTGTGTAGAGATTGAGGCAGTATAGCAGCTAAAATGTATCTACTATATTTGAAATTGAATTTTTTATTAAATTCAAAATTGGTACATGGACTATTTAGTATTTAATCACATTTTTATTCTAGAGTTATTTTGTAGATTTTTAAAGTTGCTTTCGCAAATGCAACCTAAGAAAGATTTCAATAGTTCTATTTGATAGGTTCGGTCTTTACTTATTTAATTATGATAATGTTAATCATAAGAACAAGCATACAAGCATGTTAAGATAAAGACAAAGCTAAGAATATACTTCTTTTCTAAGAATTTACAAAGCTATAACTACCATCCAACACCATATATATATATATATCTTTTGCATCCCTGTCGAGGGCCAGCTAAGATCGGCCATGATCTCGATGGATTCAAGTGATTGGGTAGCAAACTAGTTAGACTTTGATGGGGGGAGGACTAAGTGACAACATATGAAAGGGCACTTTGGATTAACAAACTGCTTACATAAGGGAGTTGTTGGTGATGCTTGAATGGTTTGGCGGTCCATTGTTATTCCATGGTTTTAAAGAGTAAAGACACGAAGTAGATGCATAAGATTAGTCTGAGTAATATTTGCTGCGCATGTAACGGTGTGCAAGACGATTCACGCTCTCTCTTTCTATTGGTCCAACTGAATCGATGAGACGGGTGAAGAAGAGAGAAAGACTTGGAATTCATCACATTGACATTACGTGGCGTGCAGCAAATATTACTCGTATTAATTTTCTCTACTTCTCTCTAATTGACTACAATTTTCTTCCCAAAGTTATCTTGAGCCTGCTTCGATGTGTTTTGGGTTAGATAAAGTAATTAAAATAAGATACCTATGTTTATTGTGTATTGTAGAGGTCTAAGAAGGGGACTTAAAAGATCTCATATTGAAAACTACAAAGATGAACATGTGTTTATAAGTAAAACTCAAGTTTTCTCCTTTGAGGCTCTTTTTACCGACAAAAAAAGATAAAATCCTAGATGGCCGGCCCAATAAGCACACAAAGCCCACCCTTGGCCTAATAAGCACAAAGTCCACCTTTGATGGGGGAGGGGTTAGTGTAGAGGCCTAAGAAGGGGACTCAAAAGATCTCATATTAAAAACTACAAAACCTAAGAAGGGAGTTCAAAAGATCTTATATTGAAAACTACAAAGCCTAAGAAGGGAACTCAAAAGATCATATATTGGAAACTATAAAGATGGACATGTGTTTATAAGTAAGACTCAAATCTTCTCTTTTGAGGATCTTTTTACCAGCAAAAAGGACAAAACTTTAGCCGCCTATGGGCGTAGCGAGGATAATACTTTAAAGGAGACACCCCAAATTTATACGTCCTCACGTACGAATAGGTTTCTAGTCATGATTGGAATACAAATTTTTACATGGCAAACAAGGATATAATATGACTTTTCTCGAGTGCATAGAGGGGTCAGCGTAGAGACCTAAGAAAGGGGCTCAGAAGATTTCATATTGAAAACTACAAAACCTAAAAAGAGGGCTCAAAAGATCTTATATTAAACATTACAAAGATGGACATGTGCTTATAAGTAATATTTAAATCTTCCCTTTTAACGATCTTTTTATCAATAAAAAAGGATAAAATCTTAGCCGTCTTTGAACGTAACGAGAATAATATTTCAAAAGAGACACCATAAATTTATACATCCTCGTGTACGAATAAATTTATAGTCATGATTGGAATACATAGTTTTACATGGCAAACAAGGATATAATATAACTTTTCTCCGGGGCCCCAACTATGACCTTGTGCTTAGATAGTACGGAGAGTGAGGTCACGTGAGAAGAAAAACACGAGATTATTGGCCATTTTTTATTAATTAAGTGATGATTAAACTAAGACATTGATTAACCTCCCCCCACCGCATGGCCGACGTGATGACGTGGCAACTCAGGAAGTGGTCCCTCCCTCCAAACCTGCTCGTGGTATCTCTCTGGCGGCGGGAAGCACTTGTTTTTAAAGTGGATTAAATGGTATTAATTTAATATTGTTGACTCCAGATGCATTGTTTGGGGCACATGAGCATGACTCTGCCTAAATAATTCTTCAAACCATATGAGATACATATTATGGTAAACTTAAAAAGTCATTTTAAATTAAGATTCTTTAAAATAAATTATTGTTAAAAATAAAATAACTAAAATATCATTTTTAAAAACGTATTAACAAACATATTATTATTTTAATCAGATTATGTAAAAATATCATAATAATTAAATTTCGTAGATGCGATGATGAATATCATTATTTGGTCGTGAAACGATGAGTATACCCTTGCGATAGAAGGAGAGAGAGGATCCGGCGGAGGTCGCAGGGGGAGGGGAGGTTTCACTTGGGGGTGGGGCGGGGCGTTCCAAGGGGAGATCGCAAGGGGGAGGGGGTCCGGCAGGAGGGGGGGGGGAGGGGTTGTCCGACCGGAGGTCGCGAGGGGAGGGGGGGGGGTCCGGCGGGAGGTGCAGTCCTCGCAAGCCTGGTTGCTGCGCCGCCTGCAGTGCCTCCCCGACGACCCGCCCGCCCTCGTCTGCTGGAACAACTACACCGATCCCAGCTACGGCGACACGCCGACACCCCTTCCCACACCGTTGTCTCCTACGGAGACAACGCCACCCACCTCCACATCTCCGGCGTCCCCGGTACCCCGCCGCTCCCCAGGGCCTTCTCCCTCGACTCCTTCACCACCCTCACCTGCATCCCCGACCTCTGGGTCCTGTCCCTCTCCTCCCTCGGCCTCTCGGGCGCCCTCCCCGGCCCCAACCTCCCCCGCCTCCCTTCCCTCGAGATCATCGTCGACCTCAGCTCTAGCTTCCTCTATGGCCCCCTCCCCGACGAGGTCACCTCCCTCACGAAGCTCCAGACCCTCGTCCCCAACCCCCCCCCCCCCCCCCCCACCCCGGCCCTCTGCGTGCTCGCCCTCTCCTCCGACAGTCTCTCCGGCCCGTTGTCGGACCTTGCCGGTCTCACCAACTTGCAGGTGCTCGACGTGGGGGACAACTACTGGGGCCCGCAGTTCCCCAACCTGGGGAAGAAGGTGGCCACCGGTGGTGCTCCGGAACAACAGGTTCACCTGCGGGCTTCTCGCCGATGTGAACTCCAACCACTTGCTGCACCCCCTGGACCTCGCCAACAACAGGCTCGTCGGCCTGCTGCCGTAGTCGCTGCTGTCGCTGATGAGGCACCTTGGAGCAGCCTCTTCGGAGGATTACTCCTCTGCCTCTATAACAGAGACAACGGAAATGGGAACAGAATATAGCAGAGCAAGGGAACACTGCAAGTAGGGTGAGCACAGTTTGATTTGAACAGAATTTTTTTTAAATCAAATCGAATCGAATTAAAACTTCAACTTGAATCAAATCAAACCAAACTAAATTAGTTTGAAACCAAATCAAATCAAACCGAATTAATTCGGTTTGATTCGATTTGGTTCGGTTTGAACCAAATTCATCTCTCATTTTATAAATTAGATTAGATTCAAACAACGTTAGAGAAAGATAGGATAAAAGAATTTCTACCAAATAATGTAAATATTAAAAAAATAACATACAAAGTTGTAGCTTGTAAGAACAAGCTCCGTAATATTTTCACATAAAAAATTAAGAACTTCAATTACAATAAAATAGAAGGTGATTTGAAACTTATTTCATAACGTCGGAAAACTCCGTTAGAATGGCGGGAATTAGACTTTTTAAATTCGGATTTATAGTTACATATACATTTATATTAATTTGATAAAAATATTCTTAAATTTGGGTTATTCGGTTCGGTTCGGTTTTGTTCAGTTTCTTGAACTTTAAAACCAAATCAAACCAAATTTTTTAATACGATTCGGTTTAAACCCAAACCAAAATTTTTTAAATTTCAACCCAAACCAAACCGAACCAAATCGTTCGGTTCGGTTTGATTTTCGGGTTGAACCCGAATAATGCTCACCCCTAACTGTGAGACCCAAAAAAAAGGCTCATCGCATTCATCTATTTGAGGTCTTTAAATAGACAACAATAAGAGAGAAATACAGAAACGTGCTAGATCGTTCGGCATTAACTTATGCAACTATCTTAAACTCAGGAAAAACATGGACAAGATTTACAAATATGATAATATGACTAGGGAAGTGAGGTACATCCTAATCTCAACTAAGTGAGAAAAGAAAAGAAAACTCCGAAATACTAGGTAAACATCCCTAGATTTTCGTATCACTAACCAACATTTCCCCTTGTGCAAAATCGTTTAGACGAAAGAATTTTCTCAATTTATAAAACTTTTCATAAATCAAAACTTTTGTCGTAATGTCTGCTAGTTGATCTTCAGTCTTGCAATACTTCATGGTGATTAGTCCCTGAGAAATAGCTTCACGAATGAAATGGCGACGTATCTCAACGTGTTTAGAATGGTCATGAAAAATTGGATTATTTGCCACTGAGATAGCCGACTTGTTGTCACAAAAAGATTCAATTGCTTCATCTTGAGCTTGTTGTAGATCTCTAAGAACTCGACGAAACCACATAGCTTGACATGATGTTGATGCAGTAGCAACATACTGAACTTCAGTTGATGATAAGGTTGTTGTAACTTGCTTCTTTGAGGTCCAAGAGATAGCTTTGAAACTTAGGGTGAACACATAGCCTATGGTACTCTTTCGATCATCCATATAACCTGCCTAATCACTGCCATTATAACCTGTAAGCTTGAAATCAGTGATTCATACCAAAGCCCATAGGAGGTAGTGCCACAAATATATCGGAGGATTTTTTTTCCTGCACCCAAGTGATACCTTGAAAGTTTATGCATAAATCGAGAAACCATGCTCACTACAAACATCACATCATGTCAAGTATGGGTTAAATAAATCAGACCACCAACCAATTTCCTGAAATACCTTTCATCAACCTTTTATGTTCCATCTATCGGCCTCAATTTCTCATTCACATTCATCGGAGTGCTACAAACATTACAATTTTCCATGCCAAATTTCTTCTAAGAGGTCATAAGCATACTTCTCTTGTAATAAGAAGATTCCCCATTCAATTTGCGTAACTTCTAATCCCAGGAAATAATGCAAGAGTCCTAAATCGGACATTTCAAACCCATGCATCTCATCTTCTTTTTAAATTCAGTAACTAAACAGTCAGAGGAACCTATATATACAATGTCATCAACATATATATAGATTCACAATAAGAATATATTTACCCGTCACTGTTGAATAGAGAGTTGGTTCATTTGCACTTCTCTTGAATCTCAATTTCTGAAAATAAGTGTCAATCTTACTCTACCATGCTCTAGGGGCTTCTTTAAACTCATATAGAGCTTTGTTCAACTTGTGGACTTTGTCTTCTATACCTACAACTACATATCCTCGTGGTTGTTCAACAAACACTTCCTCATCTGGCACACCATTCAAAAATGTAGACTTAACATCAAGTTGATAAACATTCCATTTCATTTGAGCAGCAAAGACTAACACAATTCTAACAGTTTCTAATTGTGCAATAGGTGAAAATATCTCATAAAAGTCAATACCTTCTTGTTGAGAGTACCTTTTTTGCAACTAACCTCGCTTTATACTTTAGGATACTTCCATCGACATTGTATTTTGTTTTGTAGATCCACTTTAGGCCAACGACATTCTTGCCCTATGGTAGATCCACTAAATTCTATATATTGTTTCTCTCTATGGCTGTAACTTTATCATTGATGGCTTGTTTCCACCCTTACACTTTATTTGCTTCCTCAAATGTTGATGGATCTGAAGTAAATAATGCAAAACTACAAGATTCATAAATCTCAATAAGAGATTTTATCTTCTTTGGTGAACCTTCTGAATCTTAACTATCACTGGTTGGAGATGTAGGACAGCTGTCCATTTCTTCACTTGAGGGCCCAATTTGCTCTATTTCTTTTAATGGAGAATGAGAAGTTTCTAAATCCTCAAGTTGTACCTCAACTTGTGTATCAATTTTCCAATTCCAAGGGCCATTTTCATCAAATATGACATCCCTACTTATGAAGAACTTTTGAGAAGTAGAATTGTACAGTCGATAACATTTTGTTTCAGTACTATAACCAATGAGTATGCATTTCTCACTTTTTCCATCAAGTTTTTCTCGTTTTTCTGAATTAATGTGAGCATAAGCAAGTGAACCGAAGATTCTAAAATGACTTACAGTTGATTTTTTGCCATACCATGCTTCGAAAGGGGTCTGATTTTTCACTGGTTTTGTTGGACACCTGTTGAGAAGATAGATGACAGTCCATACAACCTTAGCCCAAAACTCATTTGGAAGTTGTTTTGCCTTTAACATACTCCTGACCATTTCCACAATAGTTTGGTTCTTACATTCTGCAACGCCATTTTACTAAGGTGTATAGCTTGATGTCAACTCTCTGTGCATACCATTTGCTTGACAAAAGGAAGTGAATTTATTAGATAAAAATTCTCCCCCTCGACATGTTCTTAAGGTTTTAATGTTGTACCCACTTTGCTTCTCAACATATGCCTTCAATATAAGAAACTTTGAGAATGCCACATATTTGTATTTCAAGAAATAGACCCAACTCTTCCTGCTATAATCATCAATGAAGAGGAGAAAATACTTACTTTCACCCAATGACAAAGTCCTCATTAGCCCACATATATCGGCATGCACAAGTTGGAGTGGTTCTTGTGCCCTCCATGAACTCTTGGCTGGAAAGGATGGACAATGTTGTTTCCCATAGATACAACTTTCACATATGTCATCAATATTCTTGAGATATGGTAAACCAATCACCATATTTTTCTGGTTTAACAATTTTAAACCACTAAAATGCAAGTGCCCATAACGCTTATGCCACAACCATGATTCATTCTTACTGGAAACATGCAATACATAGTCATCAATACTTGAAAAGATGAATGGAAATATGTTATTTTCTTTCTTCACATGCATAACTAGATCACCATGCAAATCTCGAATCTCACAACAAGTTTTATGAAATGTAATTGAATATCCTTTTTGAACCAATTGTCCAATACTTAGAAGATTGTGTGCTAAACCAGGAATGTAAAGAACATCATGGATTCGTCTTTCATTACCTGATTTAAGTTTTACTGTGATCACTCCTTTCCCTTCAGCCTAAACTCTCTTCCCATCACTTAGTTGAACTTGAGGTTTTATTGAATCATCTGTGGCGCCCCCTTCCCGCGATCTCGTATCGCGTCCGGGGACGTCACAGCGGATGGACGGAAGTGTTGTGGGCTGAGATATTTACAAGGCGCTAAAGGTCAAACCATCACATATTCCAGAAATAAAACCAAACAATTTCCATAAGATAAACACTCATAATTTACATTGTATACAAAATACTACATATTTCTACTCAAAAGTCATATTTACATTCATTATTCAAAGGAAAACTAAATCTATTTATTCTGCGTGGCGAAATCCAAACTAAACTCGGGATCATCTTCCGACCTACCGCCTGTCGGAGTCAAGACGTACACTGGTCAATTTCCTGAAATGGTTAGGCAACGAAAGTGAGTCCAAAGACTCAGTAGGCATTAAAACTAATCACATGCTTATCATATACTAAACTGTGCAAATCCATGATATATAAAGCTAAACACAATTTCATTGGATTGTACATATACTATGAATGCGAATGAAATATAATAGAGCAAAATAATTCTCATATCTATAAGCAAATGCGTATAACAAATTTTATCTGACTTATATATAAATGGCATAGTACCTATCTTAGCTAAATCAGAGCTTATACAGATGAACTTATTTTCGGATCATATCAAAGTCATATATCAAATCTGAACTTCATATTATTTGGCATCATATATTGGACAGGCACTCCGTCACTAAAAGTAGTAGCAAACACATACCTAGGCATCCATACGTTGACTTAAAGATAAATGGTCTAAACGCTGGAGCCTATCGGCCTTGATCAACTGCCCAGGATCGAGAGTTAATACTCCACCATTCCCCAGATAATTTTCTTATTCTGAGTTCCGAATTTTTCAGAAGTTCGTTTGTCCTCAGAAATGGGCCTAATCCCGTAGCGGAAGCTAACTACGGTTTATCGCCCCACACCTCCTTAAAGTGACACAGTCCATATGCTTAATCAAAATTTTATCCTTATTTACATAGTCATCTCAATGCTTAAATCTTGCTATTAAATTTCCTAAAATAACTTAATCATATTTAATATCATAAATTAGATTTTAATCATAGGATCGTGGATAAAAGTTATTAACTAAATAAATTACTATTATATAACATTCGAAGAGATTAGTGTAGAGAGAGAGAGAGTAGAGAGAGAAAGTAGAGAGAGATTAGAGAGAGAAAATAGAGAGAGATTAGAGAGAAAGAAATATTTTTACAGAATGGTAACTAAATAAATAACCAATTCCAAACATAAATCATTGGGTTAAATAAATCACTAACTTAAATTACATTTCAAATAAAATCAAATCAAAGAAATGTAAATAACAAATAACATGCACTCGGTTTATCATGTGCCTACCTTTAGAATAGACTTCTGAATTGACTTTGTATCTCACTCGAGCTTCCGTAAAAGTCTTTGCGTAGGAAAAGATGATTTTTCCGTTCCAGATATATGAAGAAGGGCGAAATTGTTCAAATAAGTTTCAAATCCTTTGTCCAAACTTTTTATTAATTATTCTGATGCTATATTATCTTCTCTGTTTATTAATAAGAGGATGAGAGTGGGAAGAGAGAGGAGAGAGAAATTAGAGAGAGAAACTAGAAAGAGAAAGTTGAGAGAGAGAAGAGAGATGAGAGAGAGTAGAGAGAAAAAAAAATAAGAAAAGAGAGAGTGTAGAGAGAGAAAATAAGAAGAGAGAGAGGTGGGAGATTGTGTATGCGTGTGTGTGTGAGAGAGAGAGAGATGAGAGAACGTATGGGAGAGGGAGAAAAAAATGAGAAAAGAGGGAGGGAGAGGTGAGAGATCGTGTGAGAGGGAGAGGAGGAGAGAAGAGATGAGAGAAGGGGGTGGCTTGTTACGACGAGTGGAGGGGGATATGAATGAGGAGGTGAGGAAAGAGAGGAGGGGGGTATTTATAATGGGGGGAGGAGAAGATAAGAAGAAGGGGGGGGGAGAGGTGGTGAGGATAAGGAAGGGGAGGGGATGATGATGATTACGTGGGAGAAGATAAGGATGGGAAAGGAAGAATGTGGGGTTTTTTTTAATTTTTTTTAACCTTCCATCGTAAGAAGGAGGGAGATAAGATAAGTGTGGGAGGTTTTTGCATTAAAACCCCTAGAAATCTAACATTAACATGATTTTAAATAATTAATTCATTCTATCTAAATTTTAGCCTGTTAAACGTCAGTATTTGAAAATATGCTTAACATGAAATTTGTAGATCTTTGAGTTCTCTTTCCAATGGGTCTAATATTGACCCTATTTTGACATTCTTACGAAAAATTATATATTATTAAAGTGAGATGTCTATTTAATTTACTTAATAAAATTCGTTAAACTCATATTCACAATACCATTTAAGGTACTAGGTTTTGATTAAGAGAACCTAAAATTTATATAGGCTCAAAATATAAAATACGTAATTATTTGTGAGTTTCGGACAGATTGGGGTGTTACAAATCTCTCCCCCTTAAACAAAGTTCACCCTCGAAATTTAAAAATTTACTCAATACGTACCGAATAACTGTGGATATCTCTTCCTCATATCATCTTCCATCTCCCAAGTGACTTTTTTTGTTGAGGTACTTTTCCACAATACCTTCACCAATGGAATTGTCTTCGTTCTCAGCACTTGTTCTTTCCGATCGAGAATGCGAACTGACTTCTCCTCATATGTAAGATCTGGCTGAATTTCCAACTGCTCATGCTCTATAATGTGCGATGAGTCTGGCATGTATTTTCTTAACATGGACACATGGAATATATCATGAACTCCTGACAATGATGGTGGTAAAGCCAGCTGATATGTCACCTCTCCAATCCTTCTTAAGATTTCAAATGGTCCAACATACCTCGGACTGAGTTTGCCTTTCTTGCCAAATCTCATTACTCCCCTAGTAGGTGAAACCTTTAGAAATACGGGATCTCCGATAGTAAATTGTAGATCTCTCCTTCTTTGATCAGCATAACTTTTCTGCCTACTGTGAGCTGTAAGTAATCTTTTTCTTATCAACTCAACCTTTTCTACACAATCATGTACAATCTGTGGCCCAATCAATCTCCGCTCACCAACCTCATCCCAACAAATAGGTGGCCTACACGGTCTACCATATAATGCTTCGTATGGTGCCATTCCTATGCTTGCATTATGGTTGTTGTTATATGCAAATTCAATTAAGGCCAAATGTTCATCCCAACTGCCTTTCTAATCTAAACTGCACGCCCTCAACATATCTTCTAATATTTGAATGGTTCTTTCTGATTGTCCATCTGTTTGAGGGTGAAAAGTTGAGCTAAATTTTAATTGTGTTCTCAATGCTATCTGTAAACTCATCCAAAATTTTACTGTAAACCTTGCATCTCGATCTGAAATAATAGACACTGGCACACCATGAAGTCTCACAATCTCTCTAATATACAAATTGGCTAAATTATCTAATGATTGTGTCTTTGTGATTGCCAGAAAATGGGCTGACTTAGTAAGTCTGTCAACAATTACCCAAATAGAATCATGTTTTCTCCTAGTCATTGGTAATCCCATCACAAAATCTATAGTGATATGCTCCCATTTCCACTGTGGAATTTTCGTCAACTGTAATGGTCCTGCTGGTCTTTGATGCTCTGCTTTTACTTGTTGACAAGTACGATATTTGCTGACAAAGTCTGCTATATCTTTCTTCATGCCAATCCACCAAAACTGTCTTTTCATGTTTTTGTACATTTTTGTACTGCCTGGGTGAATAGAATATAGTGATTTATGTGCCTCAGTTAATAGGTCTTTCTTTATTTCTTCATTCTGAGGTACACACAACCTTCCCTGAAACCTGATTGCCCCGTCTGCACTTTGAGTAAATCTCGGTGTGCCAATCAATTTTTGTAACTGTTGATCATTCAGTTGTGCTTGCACAATTCGCTCAACCATTGCAGACTGAATAGTTAGTTGGGCCAGAAATAAGTTCTTCCCTTTGCATACTGGAGAATACTCTACAACATCAGATGTCATTTTCCAAGTTTGGCGCAACTGGATTGCCATTAGCCTCTTCCTGCTGAGTGCATCTGCTACCACATTTACTTTTCCTGGGTGGTAATTCAAGGTGAAATCATAATCTTTCAAAAATTCAATCCACCGTCTTTGCCTTAAATTTAATTCTTTCTGAGAGAAAATATATTTTAAACTCTGATGGTCTGTAAATACTTCAAACTGCTCAACATACAAATAATGACGCCAAATCTTCAGAGCATGTACCACCGCTGCCAACTCCAAATCATGTGTTGGATAATTCATCTCATGGGTCTTTAATTATCTGGATGCATAAGCTACTACTTTGCCATTCTGCATCAGGACACATCTTAGTCCTTTTCTAGAGGCATCTGTATATATCACAAATCCTCCTAACCCACAAGGTAAAGTAAGCACTGGGGCTGTTGTTAACCTTATTTTTAATTCCTGAAAACTCATTTCACATTTATCTGACCATTCAAAAGGAACCCCTTTCCTAGTCAATTTGGTCATAGGAGCTGCAATAGAAGAAAACCCTTCAATAAACATGCGATAGTAACCCGCAAGACCCAAAAAGCTCCTAATCTCAATGACATTCTTTGACATTTCCCAATGCAAAACTACCTCAACCTTAGCTGGATCAACAGACACTCCATCTCCAGAAATGATATGCCCTAAAAATTGAACACGGTCTAACCAAAATTCGCATTTACTGAATTTTGCATAGAGTTGATATTTCCTTAAAGTTTCCAACACAACCCTCAAACGTTCTTGATGGGTTTCAACAATAGGAGAATAGATTAGCACATCATCGATAAACACCACTACAAATGTATTCAGATATGGTTGAAAAACTCTGTTCATCAAATCTATAAATGCTGCTGGTGCATTAGTTAACCCAAATGACATAACCAAAAATTCATAATGCCCATATCGTGTTCTGAAAGCAGTTTTTGAAATATCTTCTTCCCTTATCCTTAATTGGTGGTATCCATATCTGAGATCAATCTTTGAAAATATTGTCACAGCTCGCAGTTGATCAAATAAATCATCAATCCTTGGCAAAGTGTACTTATTCTTAATGGTCATTTGATTCAATTTTCTATAGTCAATACATAGTCTAAGCGACCCATCTTTCTTTCTAACAAACAGAACAGGTGCACCCCAAGGGGATACACTTGGTCGAATAAACCCCTTGTCTAGCAGTTCTTGTAATTGTTTCTTTAATTCTGCCAATTCGGCTGGTGCCATTCTGTAGGGAGGGATGGAAATGGGTAAAGTACCCGGTGAGAGTTCAATAGTGAACTCCACCTCTCGGTGCGGTGGCAAACCCGAAAGTTCATCAGGAAACACATCTGAAAATTCCCTGACAACATCAATATCTGAGGTGGTTTTCTTATTTTTATTAGAAGGAATAGTCACTATGCTAGCCAAATAACCTTGACATCCACTTCTAAGCAATTTCAAAGCTTTAAGTGCTGAAACTAGTGTTTTACTAGAACGGTGCCTCGGACATTGATAGTGAAATGTCTGCTCCCCAGGTTTTTAAAAAAATACTTTCTTTCCATGACAATCTAGAAGGGCAAAATTTGTATCTAACCAATCCATTCCCAAGATGACATCAAAATCAGTCATTTCTAGCAGATACACACATGCTGGCATAATCCTCCCCTGAATCACCACATCAATGCTAGAAATAACAGAAGTCGTTCTAGCTATCTCCCCAGTTGGTGTGTTAATGGACATCTCATCAGTGTTCACAATTTGTTTATCTTTCAATAATTCAGCAAATCTCAGAGAAATAAAGGAATGTGTAGCACCCGGATCAAATAAAACTTTTGTATGCATATCATCGATAAGAAGAATACCTTCAGCTACTGCATTGGCATCTCGGGTGTCTTCCCTTGTTAGTGCATATACTCTGGCTTGAACTCTCCGCTGCTGTTGTGGTTGCTGATCTTATCTTGCCCTTGTGGGACAATCTCTTATCACATGCCCTGTCTGACCACATGAAAAATATTTACCTGCAGCCCGCCAACATTCATTACCTCTATGCTGCATCCCGCACTGTTGACAAGCTGGCATATTATCTCTCCTAACTGCTTGAACTCTCTCTGGAAAAGTCATCTTTGGCTTCTTATCTTTCCTCACAATTGAACCAAGATTATCCCTTTTTGCATTATCCCTTTGTCTTTCCACTAAGAATACATCATATTCAGTTTCTGCAATAAAAGTAGTCCTCAAAGCTGCTGCCATAGTCTGAGGCTCAAGGATTGTAACTCTACTTCTAATGTTACTTCTCAAACATCTAACAAATTTATTCACCCTTCTAAGCTCATCTGAACAAATATGAGGGACATACTTTTCCAATTCAATAAATTTTACTTCATAATCGGCAACTGACATACCTCCTTAAGTCAAATTTAAAAATTCAACTTCTTTCCTATCTTTCACATGCTGAGGGAGAAATTTTATGTGACGACCCGAGAATCCGATTACCGGGAAGGCCCGATAATTCGAGACTCGAACCGCCGCCCACGAGCCGGGAGGGCTCGGAAGGGCTAAAAGGAGTGTGGAGACACAAAGAAATAGGAAATAAAGCAGGACAATCCAACAATAACAGAAATAAATAAACAACTACGACAGAGTCCAGTCCAACAGAAAGTACAGTCTAAAGCAGTAAAACGTACCACATGCCAAGTGAACACTCGACCCGGCAAGCTGGCAACTGAGAACCTCCGCTCCGCACCCTCGAACCTCGAGGAAGAACCGCTACTCCTGAAAAGCAAGGAATGAGTCTCCAAAACAGAGACTCAGCAGGGATCCGGCGGAACCCCAACCGAAAACAACGGCGGTAGTGGAAAGGAGAGCTACAACTACAGCAGGAACAGCAAATCGGTGGCCGGTCAAAAACTTGGCAGTACAGCTACTCCTACTGTCAGAAGGCAGACCTCGATCACGCAGTCGAAGCTACCGAACCACGCTAGAACCACCTACCGAAGTAAAAACACACGGCAACCACGCCGTAGAGGCCTGTCCCCCAGACAGCCAACCTGGACACGCTGTCCAAGGTGCAACCCCGACCATCCGATCGTGGGTACCGCACAACAAGACCCAACCTCGGTAAAGCAACTAGCACTAATCTCATGACGCAAAAATCAACACACGCGTCACGGCGAAGCAACCGAAACTCAACGGTCAACACGATCGAAACCCGAAGGTCAAAGACACAGAGACTGACAGTCTGTCACTCCGTACTCGACAGGAGTACCACCCACTAGAAGCACAGCCGGTAGCGTCCCCTGACGTCTTACACCGCACCGCAGGTGAACCGCCTGACGTGGTAGGTCCTACCCGAGGCGCGAACACCGTACAAGTAACCACAAACAAGTGACTAGCTGGGGTCACGCCCGTCGACGTGCGTCCACTGTCCCCAACCACGTGTGCACACACAGACCACGCGTCCTAGGTCTGGCCCTCTGACTGGTTTTCCCCTGGCACTGGACTCTGATTTGACGAGGGGCCCGACGGTAACCAGTCTAAAATCGTCCTCAGGGTAAGCCCGTACACCACTCCCTGGTGCGACCAGCACACGCGTACTGGTAGGCTACGACTAGTGGAGGGTCACTGAAGGAGTAGACTCTCAAGTCAACGGAAAATAACGTCCGCGTCCGACGACATACGGGGGCCACCCTACGTTCCGGCCCCGTCGCACGGCGACCACAGTCAGAGAAGAAACAGGACTCGCAGTCCACGGCCACGCACGCACCGTGCACGAGAGTCGAGAAAACTCGAGTGGCGCTAAGCCACTAGACTCTGGACAGTCCTCTAGATGCACTACACCCAACGGTCCTTGAGTCACAAGACTCGGGGTCAAGACCGTTGTACGCAACAGCACAAGGCCGTCAATCTAGTCCAATCTCTAGGTCTAAAATCACGGTAGCACAAGTACCGAGACAACTCACGAGTCGCCAAGACCACTCCCTCGGGAAGGGAACGCAAGGGACCAAGGCCACCCACACAGGCCACACGGAAAACACAGAAGCACGATTCCCAGGGCAGCACACAAGCCACCACGATGATTTCCCATCTTGTAGCAAGCGGGAAACCTCCAGCCCCAGGCCGGATAACTGGACTCGCAGTCCAAGGCCAAGCACATGGCCCACATGGGAATCGCCTTCCAAAGGAAACCCACGACATGCGGGGGAGACCCCACCGCACACACACCGATACACGGTGACTCGATCATGCGTAACACGAAAGCCGGGAACACGTGGGGTCACCCAGACCCATCACACCTACGGACACGCTAATCGAGGCAACACGGTCCCTCCCGACACCCCAAAAACACAGACACAGAACCCATGGGGTGTCCTGGATACTCACAAGGCCGGAGGTCGACCACTGGGTCACAACCGGGTCGACCGGAGACCAAAACAACACAATCGGAGCGCTAAAAGGTCACCTGGACCCTTAAGCTCACGACACGTAAAACGAGATAAGTGGAACCTCTGGACACCCAAAGACACGGTCACGGAACTCCACGGGGTGTCCGAGACACTCACGAGACCTAAAGTCAACCACTGGGTCACAATCGGGTTGACCGGAGGTCAAAACAGCGCAAACAGGAACCAGAACATGGTAGTGGTCACCTGGTGACCGCGACCAGATGGTAGCGGTCGACCGGTGACCGCGACCATGCTGTCACGGTCATCTCGCGACCGCGACCAGCCACGCGCAAGCCTGATGGTAGCGGTCGCCCAAGGACCGTGACCACACAGTAGCGGTCATCCCATGACAGCGACTAGGCCAAAGCGGTCTATCGCACGACTGCGACGCTCGAAGGCCTTTCCGGCCCAAACACAAGGGTGAAAGCGGTTCTCCCAGGACCGCGACCAGATGGTAGCGGTTTCTGGTGGACCGCGACCATTTTGGAAAACCGGGAACGGCGGGAAAACACCCAAAAATTCACGCCACGCCCCAATCATCCACGGATGAAGGGGAAAATATAGGGGAAGCTCCCCAACAACCCATAGCATGCATCAATGGCCTCGGATCGGGCTAAAACGCAACGAATCGCTAGATCGGGCGATCGCTCCCCAAAACATGATTTTCCCCAAAATGCCCCAAACGACCCGCTCGGCTCACCACGGCCTACCAAACTCGCGGGAAAGGAAGAGCACGAGCTGGGGGTCCATCACCCTACCTCCACCGAAGATTTCGCGCACCGTGGACGCCGATCCATGAAGAAAACGCCGTTGAAGCCTCGCCGTTCCACGAACTCACGGCCGAGCTTCACCACGCCCTCGAGCCTCGATCCTCGACCCATCCTCGCCGTCCTCCTCGCCCCCGCCTCGGTCCGTCGGCCGCCGAAGAGGAGAGAGTGAGAGGAGAGAGTGGGAGAAGAGAGAGAGGGTGAGAGTGAGAAATGAGAGGAAGAGAGAGGGTGGGGGGTATATATAGGAAAATCTGGAAAATCGGAAAAATCCTGAAAAATAGAAAATCACACCCTCGCGATCCTCGGAACGCACCGATCGCAACGGTACCACACTCGCCTAGGTGAACGGCCCGGTTCACCCGCAACGAGGTTCCGAAGGGAAAGCCGAAACCCACGCCGGGAATTGGAAAACACACGCGGAAAAAGTCGCGGAACGGCTCCGGGCCTCCAAAACGACTCCGGATCGCGCCGATCCGAACACGAAAGATGTCCGAAATAAAATTTCGGACACAACGGAGTCGGACACTCCGAAAATCAGATCCGGGACCCACGAACGAGGATCCGAAAAATCCCGGGGCATTACATTTTACATGGAAGATATCAAGAAATTCGTTCCAGCTAATCTCAATCTCTCTATCTCTAAAAGTGGTTCTAAGTGCAGACCTCCACCACTCGTCCGCACGGTCCTTCAACATAAATGCAGCTAATATCACCTTATCCTGCTCTGCACATCTAATGGCCGTGAAAATCTTCTCAATTTCTCTCACCCAGTTTTTCACAATCTCCGGGTGATTCTCCCCCTTAAAAGAAGGAGGACTCATATGTCTGAATTTCTCCATCAGGGTAGCGCCTGCTGTCCTATTCGGTTGTTCTTGCACACGATTTTGTATTTAGGCTTGCATCATTGCATGAGTTTGGGCCTGTAATTGCATAGTCTGCACTAACCCTTGAAAAGCTTGTGTGAACCCTCCTAAATCTGGCACACCCTGAATAGGAAACGCACCTTACCCACCGGGAGCAAGCTCACCATGAATTGTTTCCCCGACAACTCCTTGTGATGTCCTATTGAGGGCGCAGACTCCTCGGGAGAAGTATTAACCTCAACCCTATCACTCCCTGCCATCTCATGCGAGGGAGAATTAATCCGAATTAGTATGATTCTAGGTTTGACATCAAATTCTAAAATAAATTCCTACGATCTTCTGGTATGGTATATAAATTCAGATGGCTGCAAATAATTTCAAGCCTCACAACCTTGCTCTGATACCACTCTCTATGGCGCCCCCTTCCCGCGATCCCGTATCGCGTCCGGGGACGTCACAGCTGATGGACGGAAGTGTTGTGGGCCGAGATATTTGTAAGGTGCTAAAGGCCAAACCATCACATATTCCAGAAATAAAACTAAACCATTTCCGTAAGATAAACACTCATAATTTACATTGTATACAAAATACTACATATTTCTACTCAAAAGTCATATTTACATTCATTATTCAAAGGAAAACTAAATCTATTTATTCTGTGCGGCGGAATCCAAACTAAACCCGGGATCATCTTCCGACCTACCGCCCGTCGGAGTCAAGACATACACTGGTCAATTTCCTGAAATGGTTAGGCAACGAAAGTGAGTCCAAAGACTCAGTAGGCATTAAAACCAATCACATGCTTATCATATACTAAACTGTGCAAATCCATGATATATAAAGCTAAGCACAATTTCATTGGATTGTACATATACTATGAATGCGAAGGAAATATAATAGAGTAAAATAATTCTCATATCTATAAGCAAATGCGTATAACAAATTTTATCTGACATATATATAAATGACATAGTACCTATCTTAGTTAAATCAGAGCTTATATAGATGAACTTATTTTCGGATCATATCAAAGTCATATATCAAATATGAACTTCATATTATTTGGCAATATATATTGGACATGCATCCCGTCACTAAAAGTAGTAGCAAACACATACCTAGGCATCCATACGTTGACTTAAAGATAAATGGTCTAAACGCTGGAGCCTATCGGCCTTGATCAACTGCGCATAATCGGGAGTTAATACTACACAATTCCCCAGATAATTTTCTTATTCTGAGTTCCGGATTTTTCAGAAATCCGTTTGTCCTCGGAAATAGGCCTAATCCCGTAGCGGAAGCTAACTACGGTTTATCGCCCCACACCTCCTTAAAGTGACACAGTCCATATGCTTAATCAAAATTTTATCCTTATTTACATAGTCATCTCAATGCTTAAATCTTGCTATTAAATTTCCTAAAATAACTTAATCATATTTAATATCATAAATTAGATTTTAATCATAGGATCGTGGATAAAAGTTATTAACTAAATAAATTACTATTATATAACATTCGAAGAGATTAGTGTAGAGAGAGAGTAGAGAGAGAAAGTAGAGAGAGATTAGAGAGAGAAAGTAGAGAGAGATTAGAGAGAAAGAAATATTTTTACAGAATAGTAACTAAATAAATAACCAATTCCAAACATAAATCATTGGGTTAAATAAATCACTAACTTAAATTACATTTCAAATAAAATCAAATCAAAGAAATGTAAATAACAAATAACATGCACTCGGTTTATCATGTGCCTACATTTAGAATAGACTTCTGAATTGACTTTGTATCTCACTCGAGCTTCCGTAAAAGTCTTTGCGTAGGAAAAGATGATTTTTTCGTTCTAGATACGTGAAGAAGGGCGAAATTGTCCAAATAAGTTTCAAATCCTCTGTCCAAACTTTTTATTAATTATTCTGATGCTATATTATCTTCTCCGTTTATTAATAAGAGGATGAGAGTGGGAAGAGAGAGGAGAGAGAAATTAGAAAGAGAAAATTGAGAGAGAGAAGAGAGATGAGAGAGAGTAGAGAGAAAAAAAATAAGAAAAGAGAGAGTGTAGAGAGAGAAAATAAGAAGAGAGAGAGGTGGGAGATTATGTATGTGTGTGTGAGAGAGAGATGAGAGAACGTACGGGAGAGAGGGAGAGAGGGAGAAAAAAATGAGAAAAGAGGGAGGGAGAGGTGAGAGATCGTGTGAGAGGGAGAGGAGGAGAGAAGAGATGAGAAAAGGGGGGTGGCTTGTTACGATGAGTGGAGGGGGATAGGAATGAGGAGGTGAGGAAAGAGAGGAGGGGGGTATTTATAATGGGGGGGGAGGAGAAGATAAGAAGAAGGGGGGGAGAGGTGGTGAGGATAAGGAAGGGGAGGGGATAAGGATGATTACGTGGGAGAAGATAAGGATGGGAAAGGAAGAACGTGGGTTTTTTTTTTAAAATTTTTTAAACCTTCTAAGAAGAAGGGAGATAAGATAAGTGTGGGAGGTTTTTGCATTAAAATCCCTTGAAATCTAACATTAACAGGATTTTAAATAACTAATTCATTCTATCAAAATTTTAGCCTATTAAATGTCATTATTTGAAAATATGTTTAACATAAAACTTGTAGATCTTTGAGTTCTCTTTCCAATGAGTCTAATATTGACCCTATTTTGACATTCTTACGAAAAATTATATATTATTAAAGTGAGATGTCTATTTAATTTACTTAATGAAGTTCGTTAAACTCATATTCACAATACCATTTAAGGTACTAAGCTTTGATTAAGAGAACCTAAAATTTATATAAGCTCAAAATATAAAATACGTAATTATTTGTGAGTTTCAGACAGATTGGGGTGTTACATCATCAATGCTTTGAAAATTCTCCTTTAAACCGGTCATGTGGTTGCTACATTCACTGTAACAGCCATACATCATTTTGATTTTGATTAACATCAAGACAAGTAAGGAAAAGATTAGCTTCTCCCTTATTTCCTTTTTTTCAGCTACATTTGCATATTCCTTTGCCTTTTCCCAGCATTATCTCTCAACATGTCCAATTTTTTTACAATATCCACATTGAATGTTAGAGTAACGATTATCTTTTCCATCAGAGGTTGACTTTTGGTGGTCACTAAAAGTAGATCTTCCTCTACCTCTACCTCTTCCTCGGCCTCTTCCTTGGCCCTGAAATCCGCCTCTTCCTCTTCCATGAGAGATACAGGTTGACTTGTTTTCACTGGTACCGTCCCTTGCAACATCCAACTTTGAAGCAAATGCATGTTCGAGTCCACTTTCAGCTTACCTATTTAATCTCTGTTCATGAACTTGTAAAGAACCCATTAGTTCATTAAATTGTACTTAGAAGGATCTTTAGATTCTTCGGTCACAACAACTACATGATCATATTTGGAAGGTAGACTTCTAAGAATTTTTTTCACAATTTTATGATATATTAGCATCTCACCAAGGGATCTGATCTGGTTAACCACAACCGTAGTTCTAGAAAGGAAATCTTGTACACATTCTGAATCTTTCATGTGTAGAGTTTCAAAAGTTCGTACGAGTGTTAGGAGTTTTACAGATATTACCTTTTCAGATCCTTGGTATTCATTTTTCAGAATATTCCATACCTCCTTTCCCTCGCTCGCTCCTGAAGTTCTAGGAAAAATTACATCAGTCATAGATTGCTGTTTTATAAACAAAGTCTTGGCATCCTTTTTCCTATGCTCTTTCAATTCATTCTTTTGTGGGCCCGTCATTCATGCAACATCTTCATTTGCTGATTCTGCATAAGTAATGCATACCAAATCCTAAAGATCTTGTGAAACAAACATCATTTTCATCTCAATGCTCCAAAAATCATGACTTTCACCATTAAACATGGGAATGAGGGACTCATTCGATGGAAACATGGTGCTATTTGCCATGAAAGAGTAAAGAAATTCACTTAGACCTTTTATCGAATAGGTTATATGTACGGTAATTTTCACATGATAACGCCAACAAAATAATGAATCTTCCGATGACCACTTGTGATGGAGATTGCCAACAAAATAATGTCTCTGTGTTCCTAACTCGAATCAACCTGGCTTTGATACCACTTTAATGGAGACACTTTGGAGCAGTCTCTTCGGAGGATAACTCCTTTGCCTCCTTATGCAACACAGAGACAACAGAAATGAGAACAAAATAGAGCAGAGCAAGGGAACACAGTAGAGACCTAAAAAAAGGCTCATCACATTCATAGATCTTTAAATAGACAACAAGAGGGAAATACAAGACGTGCTAGACCATGTACGTTCAACGTTAACTTCCGCAACTATCTTAATAGGGTGTTTGGAAATATTTTTGTAAAAAATTATTTTTTCTTAAAAAATTATATTATATCAATTTTTAATTTAAATTTTAAAATTGACCAAAACTGAATACTACGTATTTGGCAGAATAGTCGTCACCGGACCCGTGGATCCGTTTTCCTTCCCTGAGACACCAAGAGAAAAAAATAATAAAAAAAAATAGAAACAGAAAAAATCCTCGACTTCCTCTTCTCTTTCTAGTTTCTACTACTACTACTTCTCGTTCTTCGGCTTCTGCGGCGGCAGTAGCGATGCCTTCCCGGCAGCTGCGCTAGATCCCGGCGGCGGACCCCCCGCCAGATCTCTTCCAGCCCGACCCCACTACAGTGGCAACGGCGACGGTGGAACCCCCAGGCCAGCGCCGCTCCCCCCTCCGCCCCGTCCTCCTCGCCACTTCCCTCTATGTCATCCTGCTCGTGGTGGCCGCCGCAGCCTTCGTGCTCTATCGTGCGAGCCGCCGCTGGAGGGTGGCCCTCGCCTGCCCTGCGGCTGCGGCCGAGCTCGTGGTGGCAAAGTGGGAGGATCCTCTCGCCAACCCAACGCCTCCACCGGTCACCTTCCGAATCCTCCCGCCGCATCCACCGCCGCCATCGCACTAGGCCGAGCACTGCGGCTACCCCGACCCACCTCGCGGCCACCCGCGCCCTCCTTCGTCGCTCCCCTCTCTCTCGGTGTATTGTCCAATACAAAGGGTACAGAGATGACGTAAGAAGACGTGAGTTCCTCTCTCAAAAAAAATATGACGAGATTTATTTTTATTTTAATTAAAATTATTATTGAAAAAATATCTTAAAAAATTAAAAAAAATCTTATCAAACATGTTTAAGTGAGTGATCTATTCTAGTTTTTATTTTAAGAGAAAAAAGAAAAAAATTACAACCAAACACCCTATAAACGGAAGAAAAATATAGACACGAGATATGAGAATAAGACCAGAGAAGTGAGGTACATCATAATCTCAACTAAGAAAGTGGGGAAAAAAACTTTGAAAGACTAGGTAAACATCCCTAGATTTTTGCATCACTAACCAACAGTCGCTGCCCTCCATATGTTACTTTGACGTTGCCGGGCACCGCTTCACGAGGATGCTCTTCTCTAACACCTCCTGCAACGAAGCCCTTGAAGGGAAACATCCCAAACTTATATGTACGAATAAATCTAGAGACCGACCGTATCACGTAGCGGAAAATTTAATTTGGAATAACACACATCCACATGGAACACAAGATTTACGTGGAAAATCCCTCCAATGTGAATGGGAAAAATCCCGGGTAAACTAGAGGAGAAGATTCAATATAATCAATAATGAAAGTATAAATTACTCAAAGTCTCTTGCCAAGACTTGAGTTAAGATTACAAGAGAGAAACTGGGATCCAATAACAACCGAACTCTCCTACGCGATCACAGCAAATCCTACAGCAAACCTGATCGTCTCTGTAGTGAGAACCATGTTCAGTTGATGAAGAACAATCCCTTCTCTGCCTCTCCTTGATGGCAGCACCATATTCCCGGAGCTACAGTAGCCCCTTTTTTCCTCTTTTGATGGCCTCTTAGATCTCACCTTATCCCTAGGGTTTTAAACCCCAATAAGATGTTTTATACATCTAGGGTGGTCAAGGAACAACTCAAGGACCAGATCCATCAATCATGGCTTGTCCCAATGACTTTGGCATTAAACAAACCATAGATAATATCCCTTTTCGACCATGGAAACAAGTCAAAATTGGCTGCAACGGGGTGGCCGATCGACTGGACCCATAGGGGCGGTCGACCGGCATTTTTCTACTGCTGGAAGACAGACTCCCTGCCAGTTCCGGTCGACCGGCCCAGTGGCAGCGGTCGACCGGCAATTCCCAGACAGGGACTTGGCAACGCCGGTCGACCGGCCTAGTGGCGGCGGTCGATCGGCAGTGTATGGGCTGAAAAAAAGAAATGGGCCATGGGCCCAACAACCTCCCCCTTCATCCCATAAGGGAGGCTGCCCCGAGACTGCTCAGTGTGTAGTCATGCCGACCAGTCGTCGGCAAACCTCTTGCCTTTCTTTTGGCAAAGTCTTTGTCAACATGTCTGCTCCATTGTCATCTGTGTAAACTTTCTGAAGCTTCAGTTGCTTCTCTTCAAACACAATTTTGATCCGGTGGTATCTGACATCAATGTGCTTTGACTTGGAATGAAGAGTTGGGTTCTTGCACAAGTGGATGGCGCTTTGGCTGTCACAGTACACCACATAACTTTTTTGTTTCAGCCCCAATTCATATAAGAATTCTTTCATCTACAACATCTCTTTGTTAACCTCTGTAGCAGCAATATATTCCACCTCTGTGGTGGAGAGAGCAATACACCTTTGCAACCTGGATTGCCATGACACAGCTCCCCCTGCAAAAGTAAGCACAAAACCAGATGTGGACTTCCTTGTATCAATATCCCTCGACATATCTGCATCTGTGTAAGCTGTTAGAACATGTGGTCCACCGCCAAAACTTAAACACATTTTGGAGCTACCTTTGAGATATCTAAGGATCCACTTCACTGCTGCCCAATGCTCTTTTCCTGGATTTGCAAGAAATCTACTAGCAACACCGACTGCATATGCTATGTCCGGCCTCGTACATACCATTGCATAGATCAGACTTCCAACTGCTGAAGCATAAGGGACTTTTTGCATTTTCTCCTTCCCTTCTCCTCTTCATTTGTTGGACTCTACTCTGAGCACAACTTAAAATGACCTGCAAAAGGAGAACCAACTGGCTTTGCATTGCTCATACTGAACCTGTCCAATACCTTCTCAATGTATTTCTCCTGTGACAACCATATTTTCTTGGCTTTTCTGTCACGAGAAATCTCCATGCCCAGTATTTGCTTTGCTGGCCCCATGTCCTTCATTGCAAAGGACTTGTTAAGTTCCTTCTTCAGCCTGTCAATCATAGACATATCTTGTAATACCCCGTATTTTTCTGATCCTTCTTCCCAGGTCTCGGATCTGCGTTTCCAGTGAATCTGGTTCCGTTATGTCCGAAGTGATGTTTCGGACATCTTTCGTGTTCGGATCGGCGCGATCTGAAGCTGTTTCGGAGGCCGGAGTGCGTTCCGCGGCTTTTTCCGCGTGTTTTCTGATTTCTACGTACGGGTTTCGGCAAACCCTGCGGAACTCCGTTGCGGGTGAACCGGGTCGTTCACCTGGGCACGGGTGGTACCATCGCGATCGGTACATTCCGAGGATGTGATTTTCCTTTTTTTTGATATTTTCCAGAATTTTCAGATTTTCCCTATATAAAACCTTTTCTCTCTCTCCCCTCTCATTTCTCACTCACTCTCCCTCTCTCTTCTCTCACGTTCTCCTTCTCCCCTCTCTTCTCCGGCGGCCGACGGAGCGAGGCGAGGGCGAGGTGGAGGCGGTGCGGGTGAGGATGCGGGCAAGGAGGGGCGAGGATCGAGGCGGTAGCGGGCGCGATCCCTCGGTGGATTCCGAGATGACGTCGTTAGTGTTCCGGGTGATTTTTGACGTGAATTAGTCACTTCGACGCGCGGTATCTTCGGTGGAGGTAGGGTGACGGAACACTACTGCGTTCTGCTCATTTTTCCTGCCATTGCACGTCGTTCGGCGTGGAAACGGCTGAGTTTGGGTCCGTTCTAGTGAAACCGTGGTAGTGTAGGTTTCGTAGGGTCCGTCAGGAAACGACGACGGTTTTCAGATCGGTTACTGTCAATGGACTCCCTGGGACGTGGGCGTTCCATAGTCACCGATTTCGTCTGGATTGGTGGTCCCGTTGGACTGGTAGGGCTCCAGGAAGCTCGGAAACCCTTTCTGAGTAACTTCGGTAGAATCGCCCGTTTCTCGCGATTCGTGCGTCGTTTTGACTCCGATCGGAGTCCATGTGATTGCCAGGGTGGTTGTGGCTGTATCCCCTTCGTTTCGGCACGAACGGGGCATGGAAAGGCCGCGATCGGGCGACCCCCTGGGTTTGCTCGCCGTGACGGTTGGGCGGTCGAACTAGGGCCCTCCCATCGTATGAGCGGTTGGTTCTGGACCGCATGTCCCGTCTGGTTTTGGGGGTTGTACGGTCGAACGATAGACCACGCATGTGATGTGTGACCAGGTGAGGTCCGCATGCCCCCCAATGGGCGGCTGGTCCCCAGCCGTCTGTCCCTTCGTTGGGATGAGCGGCCAGGAGCTGACCGCGTGTCCCAGTTGACCCTTGGTCAACAATTTTATGTCGGTCAGGTTGTGCGGGTTGGTCAAAACCGTTTTGACCGACACTGTAGTAGGTCGGTTGGGTTGTGCGGGTGACCCTTAGCCGCACATCCCCTTGGGCGGTTCAGCCCTAACCGCCTATCCTCTTTGGGGTTAGTCCGATTAGTGCACTTGTGCGGCTCCTTCCTGGCCGCATATATCCCTTGAGCGGCTCGTCCCCAGCCGCACGTCCCTTGAGCGGCCCAGGATGAACCGCCCATGTGCCAGTCTAACCCGGTGTTTCCGTTTTGACCAATTCGAGTCCCGGGTGTGTGGTGCTCGATCCACGTGCCGACCCGTGGCCTGACGGATGTTGTGCACTTCGTCGGGGCCGGGTGTCGTGATACGGTGTGGTCCCAATTTGTAGCGTTCTCGACTCGTGTCACCGTGCGTCGGTGTGCGTGCGGTGAGAGTTCCCCGTGCGACGTCGGTTTCTCTGAAAAGCGATTCCCGAGTGGGTCTTGTGTGAGGCCTTGGGCTACGAGCCCAGTTGCCCAGCCTGGGGCTGGAGGGTTCCTGCTTTTCCCTAAGAGTGGGATTCAGTTTGGTGGCCTGTGAGCTGCCTTGGGAACTGTACTTCTGTGTTTCTGTGTGGATTGTGAGTCTCGTTTCTCCTCCGATTGTGGTCACCGTGCGACGGTGCTGGTACGTAGAACGGTCCCCGTACTTCGACGGGTTCGGACGTTGTTTTCCGTTGACTTGAGAGTCTACTCCTTCAGTGACCCTCCACTAGTCGTAGCCTGCTTACACGCGAGTGGTCCCACCTGGGAGTAGGTGGAGAGGCTTACCCTGAGGACGGTTTTTAGACTGGTTTCTGTCGGGCCCCACGTCTGTAGCCAGAGTCCGGCTAAGGGGAAAACCAGTTAGAGGCCAGACCTAGGACGCATGGTCTGTGTGTGCACACGTGGTTGGGGGCAGTTGGACACACGCTGACGAGCGTGACCCCAGCTAGTCACTTGCTTTGTGGTTCTTGTGCGGTATCCGTGCCTCTGGTAGGCGCTACCACGTCAGGCAGTTTACCTGTGGTGCGGTGTAAGTCGTCAGGAGAGGCTACCGACTGTGCTTCTAGTGGGAGGTACTCATGTCTAGTCGGGAGTGACAGACTGTCAGCTTCAGTGACTTCGACCTTCGTGTTTTGGTCGTGTTGACCGTTGAGTTTCGGTTGTTTCGTCGTGGCACGTGCATCGATTTTCGTGCCGTGAGACTAGTGCTAATAGCTTTACCGAGGTTGCGTCTTGTTGTGCAGTACCCGCGACCGAACGGTCGGGGTTGCACCTTGGACAGCGTGTCCAGCTTGGTCTTGTTCTGGGAGACAGGCCTCTACGGCGGAGTTGCCGTGGATTTTTACTTCGGTAAGTGGTGCTAGTATGGTCCGGTTCCCGACTGTGAGATCGGGACTTCTCTTTTGCTTGACTGGTACAGTAGGAGTAGCTGTAGTGCCGAGTTTCGACCGGCCACCGGGTTTCCTGTTCCTGCTGTTACTGTTGCTTTTGTAGTTACAGCTTTCCGTGCCGCCGTTGTTCTCTGTTGGGGTTCCGCGGGATCCCTACTGGGCCAGTGACAGGAGGCTCACCCTTACTTTTCAGGTGTGGCGGTTCTTCCTCGAGATTCAAGGTTGCGGTTCAAAAGTTCTTAGTTGCCAGCTCGCCGGGCCGAGTGTTCACTTGGCATGTGGTACGTTTTTACTGCTTTAGACTGTACTTTCTGTGTGACTGGACTCTATTGTTGTAGATGTTTATTTATTTTTGTTAATTATTGTATTGTCCAGCTTTATTTCCTATTTCTTTATGCCTCCACACTCCTTTTAGCCCTTCCGAGCCCTCCCGGCTCGTGGGCGGCGGTGCGAGTCTCGGGTTATCGGGCCTTCCCTGTAATCAGATTCTCGGGTCATTACAGATGGTATCAGAGCGGTGGTTGTGGACGTACATGAGAATTCGAAATACTGCAGTGATCAGAGTCCATAAAGTCAAGTACAGTCGGTAGCTGGCATAGGGATTTGTGCTTGTTTCCGCTTTGTTTCTTGCTTGAGAGCTTTTTTTTTTAACTAAAGTTGATACTTGCAAGGGGGGGAAAACGGGAGAGGGGGTTCATCTCTTCATTGCGGAAGGCGATGAAACCACTATCCCGGCCACCAGGCAAGCAATTTTCATATATGAGAGCATAAAAGAGAAGGGGGTACAGAGGGGGGGAGGGGAGACGGCCAAAGGGGGGCCAAGGAGCGTACAAGGCCGAAGGCCCAAAAAGCAAAGAGGCGGCCAAAGGGCCCACGGACCCACAGCGGAGACGAAGCCCCTACAGATAGGAATCTTCGTCGAAGAACCCCTCGGAGTCAGATGATAACACAGAACGGATACCGCGCTGACGACCCGGAGAGCAAGGCCACTCAAGAGGGTCAACCTCCGAGCCATCGGTATCGGGCACCTCCGCGTGAGAAGAGACGCCCGGCGGCGGGGGCCCCATCAAAGAAGACTGGATCCGAAGAGAACGGCGGAGAGGAAGGGCAGCGTCCTCAAACATGCACTGGCGATCACGGGAGGAGGAGGTGGAGTTGGACCGCCGGAAGGTACGCCGGGGAGCATCGCCAACCACCCTGGAGGGCGGCCGAGAGCGGTCCTGACTAGAAGAGCCCACAAACGCCGTGTGAGCCGCCGTAGAACCGAGGAGCCCCGAAGCCGGCTCAAGCCCGGGGATGTGGAGAGCCTGGACGAGCGTGGGGAACCTGAGGGAACCTGCGCTGTGTGGTGCTGAGAAAGTGGTTGCTGTTCGTGGCTTTTGTGCCGGCGTGGGGTATGAGGATCGAGGTCGAGGGCTTTCTCCCTCATCGGTGGTGACCCCTGTTGTGCTGCGTTGGGCAGAGGTTGCCGACAGGTGCGTTGCTGCGGTGCTGTGTTCGAGGTATTTGCCGCGAGGTTCGGTGGTTGGTGCGGATTGTTCGTGATTAAGTGGCAGTGAGCGTGCTCTGAGGGAGCTGCGGTCATTTTTTGGCCACTTCAGATCAAGGTTTATCCAACCCCTAAGGCGCTGAGGTTGGGGTTTGAGGTGTTGGAGCGGGTACTCTGGTCGAGAAGTGTGCTCGGGTGAGCGGAGGATCTTCTCGGTGAGCTGCTGTCTCGTCGAGCCTGGTGTTCTTATCCTGCTCTGTGGCGTCAGAAATGACATGTCGGTCCCGGTTATTCTTACAGATTTCGAGGCAGGATTGGGCTGTGGTGTCCCAGTAAGTCTTGCTCCTGCGCTCTTGTGCGCGAATGGGTTGTGTTTGCCTTGGTTTTGGCATGAGATGACAAGGTTCCGCGGTGAGTTCGGGACTCGAGGATGAGCGTTGACGATTGCTGATTTTGGCTCGTGTTGCGGCTCTTGGCGTGGCGTGTTACAGTTCGAGGAATTGTAGCGGTGGTGCATCGAGAGATGCTGTGATTGTGGTCTGACGTGACACTCGCCGAGTGTGTCAGAGGCGCTGACCTGATGTAATGCCCTGGATCCCTGGTAGGTCTTGCTGGATCTTCATTGGATCTTTTGGATTTGTTTTGATGAGTTTCGGTTCGCTTTTGTGGCTTCCGAGTTGTGCTTTACGAGCCGTGTGGGTTTTTCTCTCGTACTAGTTACGGAACCCTACGGTGAGTTTGTTTGTCAGTTCATCAACTCGCGGATGCTACATCAACGATGTACTCTTCGAGCCGGTCGTTTTGACTATTTTTACGTATTTATCTGAATTTATGCATTTTCGGCGCATTTTCAGAATTTTCAGAAATTAGGAAAATTTCCTAATTTCTTTTCTTTTTATTTTCCTTTCCTATCTCTCTCTCTCCTCATTCGTACGCTCGCCTCTCACTCTCCCGTTCTCTCTCGTTCTCCCACCCTCTCGTCTTCGGCTGCAGACGGAGGGGTCCGTTGGTGAGGTGGCGACGTCGGGAAGCTGTTGAGGTGCGTGATGGAGCGAGGATTGGAATGGTTCTGGCGCCTACACTATACGGTGGATTCAAAGCCGACGTTTGAGCTCGCAGCGTGGTTTTCGACGCGGTTTAGTCCCTTCGGGGCACGGTTTCTTCGGTGGAGGTAGGGTGATGGTTCCTCACTTTCTCTTCTCCGTTTTCCCTGCCCTTGCACTTCGTTTGGCGCGGAAACGGTCGAGTTTGGGCTTGTTTCGCCTAAACCGTGATTTTTGGGTTTTGTAGGGTTCGCCGGAGAACGGCAACCATTCGTAGCTCGGTTAGTGTCTAACTGACCGTTGGGATGTTAGGATCCCATCCATGCTTGTTTCGTGTTGATCGGTGGTCATTCGAGGCCGGTAGGAGCCCGGGAACCTCGTTGA
This sequence comes from Amorphophallus konjac, assembly GCA_022559845.1. Lineage (NCBI taxonomy): Eukaryota > Viridiplantae > Streptophyta > Magnoliopsida > Alismatales > Araceae > Amorphophallus > Amorphophallus konjac. Next base: position 16,383,018 of record CM040121.1, read on the forward strand.
CCCATTTAGGGTTGATTCGTTGGAATCGCCCCGATCTTGTGTTTTTGTGCTTGCATGTGGGATTTTTAGCCTTCTTATATAGTTTTTCATCGTCGAGGGCTATTTCCCATGCGCTTTGGCGTGAATGGGGCGTGGAGCGGGACGATTTGGCCAACCCTCCGTTTTCCCGCCGTAGCTGGTGTGGCGGTCGTTCCAAGGACCGTCACATGCCCTGACGGCCCCACGACTGACCGTTACAGCGTCTAGGTTGATTTTAGTTCTTCGGGGTTTTGAGAGTGTGACGGCCCAGGGGTGGCGCGTCACATCTCTCTGACGCGTCCCGTGAGACGCGTTACGCCTATTTTGTCGTTTTATGTTTGGGTTAAGTCGGTTCCTCTGACGCGCTTGCCCCTGTGCGTCAAGTGAGTGTAACGCGCCTGCCCCAGGCCGTTACATTCGGGTTGACTCATGTTGACCATTTGAGGCGGTTCCCCTGACGCGCCTGCCCTAGCGCGTCAGGTGTGCGTAACGCGCCTGCCCCAGGCCGTTACGTTCTATTTGACCGAGTGAGTCGGTTCGCCTAACGGCCGTGCTCCCGTGCGTTAGGTGTGTGTAACGCGCCTGCCCTAGGCTGTTACATGTTGTTTTGGTTGAGTTGGGGTGGTTGTGTCGTTGTCTCTAACGGCCTAATCCCCCGTGCGTTAGGTGATTGTAACGCGTCCGGTCGGGACCGTTACATGCCTCTCAGCCAGTTGTTTTTGGCTTGTGCCTGTTGGCCCTGACGCGCTTGTGTTGCCGCGTTAGATGGCTGTAATGCGCCTGGTCTAGCACGTTACATGCTCCGAGTGTGTTTTGAGTTTGAGGGTTGTTGGCCCTGACGGCCCCGGTCGGGCGCGTCAGGTTGGCGTAACGCGCCCGGTGCTAGCCGTTACGTGCCTTGTGCGTTTTAGGTGTTGTGTAGGGCGGTTGGGTGTAACGGCCTAGGCTTAGACCGTCATGTTCATGTAACGGTCTAAGGGTGGTGCGTTACATGCCTTGTGCTCTGATTTCCATGATTTCGATTTCTGCTTGTCTTGGCTTGGCCTTGTGGTCTGCCCGTTGTCCCGTGGATGTCTCCTGACGTCCTATGAGGGCTAAGACTACGTTAAGGTAGCCATGAGTCTTCTTGCTTGTGGTAGGATTCTCTATCCTACTTTTGTGTGTGTCTTTGGTCGGGTCTCGGTCAACCCTGGGTGACCCAGCGGTTGACAGGTGACCTTGTGTGGGTGTCTTGGCGGTTTCGTCTAGTCCGAGACGCTGGTTCTGGATGACTCGAGGTATCGTCTTACCTTGGTTTATGTGTCCAGGCGTGTCTGAGGGTCTTCGCTGCGCCCTCAGGTCTCCGTGAGTTGTTTCTTGTGGAGTGTCGTTTCTTGTGGCTTAGGATTAGACCGATTGGCGGCTTGCTCTGCTGTCTGTGACGATCGTGCCCTCGAGTCGTTCGACTCAGGATCGTTACGCGATAGGTCTAGTTGCCTGGTCCTGAGTCGGTTGGCAGTGGTTGTACTGCCAGTGGTGCTTCGTAGTACGTGTGACATGGCTTCCTTAGAGTGTCTGTACTCTAGCATTTGGGTTTTGGAGTCCGTGCCTTGTGAACCTCCACTAGTCGTAGCCTGTGACGTAGGCTTTTTAGTACGTCACCCACCGGGGGTGGTGCACGGGCAATTCCCGTTACACGATTTTTAAGCTAGTTCCGTGGGCCCCGGCCAACGGTAGCGTCCTACCGAGGGGAATAGTAGCTAGAGGCCTGGCCTAGGTAGTGGTCAGTGTGTGCACACGTGGTCAAGGACTGAGGACTTGCGTCGACGGGCGTGACCCTGACTAGTCACTCGCAGCGTGGTACTGCGGTCTTGTGTTCGTGAGGTGCCGTTTTTCCTTGGAACGTCGTTGTTCCTTGGATCTGGTTCTTGGTGTGTCTAGTCTCCCCCGTGCTGCACACGGTCTGGTAGACGTGACACTTGAGGCACAGTGTAAGACGTTAGTGGACGCATCTGGCTGTTCTTCTAGTGTGAAGGTACTCCTATCACTTGACCAGCGACTCTCACGTTTCTCGGAGCCGGTGTTCTCCTTTCCGTGTCGGCTAGTCTTGGTCTTGCCCAAGATTTGCTTCCCTGGCTGTGTGGTCTGTTCTTGGCTGTGTCCAAGATGAGCCTGGGGTTGCGTACACGATGTTCCAATCGTGTAGGCCGTTGTGGTTGCTTTATCTGTCCTTGCAGGTCTTCATTTAGGACCTGGTGTCGGGTCGACAGATCGGTAACTTCTGACTGCTGGATCAGAGTCGCCCTTCTGTTGTTGCTTGGAGTAGTTTGGGGTGCCGAGGTTAGTTCGGTCGCCGCTTGTCTGGCGCGGGTTCTTCCCCTTCCGTACTTGTTCCCTACTCCTACTTCCCATCTGCTTACTACTGCCTGTAGCGTATTTTTACAGCTTTGTAGTGTAGTTCCTGCTTTGCTACACCTGCTGTTTTTGTCGTTGTTGTTCCGTGTTACTGCGTGTTTTTCAGTGGGGATCCGCGTGACCCCTACTGAGCCAGTGACACGTGGCTCACCCCTGCTCTTTCAGGTGGGGTGGCGTTGTTCGTCTGCTTCCGCGTGGTTCCTGGAGTGCGTGCTCTTTGTGTGCCGTTGCTGCCAGCTGATACCTGCGTCGGGCTTCCCCCAACTTAGCGGTACGCCTTTCTTTTCTGTCTACTGTACTGTGCTAGACTTGTTGTCTTTAGCTTTGGACTGACTCTGGGATATAATTGTTAATTTGAACAGTTAATTAAAAAGTAATTTTAGTTCTGCTACTTTAGCAAACATATCTAATGAAATTTAATTGCTTACTGTACTATCTCTGTGGCTTCAATGTACTCTACACATGCCTTTTTCCCTTCGGAGCTTTCCCGCTCTTGGGAGGCCTCGCGGGTTCCATGCGGTATCACGTGTATTCGGTAGTTCTACCGGGTACATCTGGTATCCGGAATCCGGGTCGCTACAGCTTGGTATCAGAGCAGTGTTCTGAGCTGTTCGGAGCTCTTTTCTGAGCTATCAGAGCATGGTCGTGTGAAGTACATGGGAATCTGAGATATACAGTATCCAGAGTCGTGAAAGTCCAGTACAGTCTTCAGCTGGCTTTGGTATTGCGATGGTTTATCGCGTTGTTTTCTTCGTATGTTGTCTTGTGCGTGCTGTTCTGGCACTGTACGAGATGGTTCTGCTCTCGTCAGGTTGTGACGAGGTGTTCCTTTTTGTCGTTGTATTTATTTCGATCATGTTGTACTTGGCAGTGTTCGCCGGAAGGCTTGAATCTATAGTACGTTGTTCGAGGTTTTCTTGTAAGTTGTCCAGGTTGCTGTTGACCTTTGGCATTGGTTTGATGACCGTACACGTTCTCACGTTGTCTTGGTCATCCCGGCTTGAGTCTGTTCAGCTCCTGATGTGTTTTGCTTCTGTTGAAGTGCTCGATTAGATTCCGTGTTGGAGAAGTTGCTCAGGCAAGCTAGGATTTCCCCTTCCTGGTGAGCTTTTATGGTTGAGCTTCTTGCTTCTCGTCCCTTCAGGTGGAATCTTTTCGAGGTTTGCCTTGGGATTGCTGTCTTAGTGATGCCTTTGTCATGTGTCTGCTTAAGTGTGGACAGCTTTGTTCTGAGCCTGATATGCTCTCTGCTGTACGGTTGCTTGGCTTTGGACTCCATGATGGTGTTAAGAGCTGTTGTGCACCGTGTTTATCGTGCCGTGTCCAGCGGCCGATGTATTGTGAAGGCTCATTTATCGTTTTCAGGACGTGAAGGTAAGCTGAGATTGATGCTTTCCTTGTGCTTTGTGCTGAAGCTGGTGCTCTTCTCCTGTTGCACTTAGGCTCCTTGTGATTGGTTGTTCGCGAGATCGGTACTCGTGGCGTGTTAATTACGATCTTTGTTGATTGCGATGGCGCCTGGTGTGAGCTGAGGTGCGACTACCGAGGTTGTTCTGATGCCTGCGTGCGTTGTTGAGTATGCAGCTGAAGTGTGTGGGTTGGCTACCCACTAGTCGAGAGGTTTGCTCCTTCTCGATGTGACTTCATCTTGGCTTCTTGTGCCTCGATGTCGTCTGTTGCCGTGCCATTGCTGGTGGTTTTCTTGTGTTGGCATTGACATTTGCGAGTGTTAGGAAATTTGTCGGCATTCCTGCTGATCGAGTACCCTCTACTCTGCATTTTCTTTTTCTTGGGTGTTGTGCTCTTGAGGCGTGTTGGTAGTCCTTGAGATGCGTTCCCCGAGATCGTGGTTGTTGTTTTGGCGCTATTTTTCTATGATTTTATGTCTCTGTGTGGACCAAGTCTTGTCGGTTAGCCTTGCTGTGCTCATTTCCTAGAGTTAGCTTGCGACTCGATCAGGTGTAATATCTGAATGAGGACTGACTTGATTGTGTTTGTGGTCCGGTGCTGTTGTTGTCGTTGGTGTCCTGTGTGCCAGGTGTTCCCTGTTGCCTTTGGCACTGGAGCCGATGATGTCATCAAGCTGTCAGCTGTGGAGATTGTGTTCCCTTGGTTAAGCTGATACTCACCGTGTCTGTCCTTTCGTTTCTTTGACGTCTGTTGTTGTGGCAGTCGTGTCTCTTTCCTGGTGAGACGTAAGCGACGATGCCTTGTTTCGGAGGTGTCAGAATTATGCTCACTTGGGTACGGTGCTCTTTTGTGGATTGTTACCTTGAGATCCTGAGTGTGTGCCTGTAATTGTGATCTGACGGTGTTCCTCTGAATTGTGTTCTCTCGAGATTTGTGTTGTTTTGTGTTGTTGGGTTGTTCTTCCCTGCTTCTCCTTTGTTAGTCCTTAATTTCGAGGGTGAAATTTCTTAAAGGAGGGGAGGATGTAATGCCCTGGATCCTTGGTAGGTCTTGCTGGATCTTCATTGGATCTTTTGGATTTGTTTTGGTGAGTTTCAGTTTACTTTTATGGCTTCCGAGTTGAGCTTTACGAGCCGTGTGGGTTTTTCTCTCGTACTAGTTACGGAACCTTACGGTGAGTTTGTTTGTCAGTTCATCAACTCACGGATGCTACAACGACGATGTATTCTTCGAGCCGGTCGTTTCGACTATTTTTGCTCAGTTTTCTGAATTTGTGCATTTTCGGCGCATTTTCGGAATTTTCAAAAATTAGGAAAATTTCCTAATTTCTTTTCTTTTTATTTTCCTTTCCTCTCTCTCTCTCTCCTCATTCGCACGCTCGCCTCTCTCTCTCCCGTTCTCTCTCGTTTTCCCACCCTCTCGCCTCCGGCTGCAGACGGAGGGGTCCGTTGGTGAGGTGGCGACGTCGGGAAGCTGTTGAGGTGCGTGATGGAGCGAGGATCGGAATGGTTCTGGCGCGATCCCAAACGGTGGATTCAAAGTCGACGTTTGAGCTCGCAGCGTGATTTTCGGCGCGGTTTAGTCCCTTCGGGGCACAGTTTCTTCGGTGGAGGTAGGGTGATGGTTCCTCACTTCCTCTTCTCCGTTTTCCCTGCCCTTGCACTTCGTTTGGCGCTGAAACGGTCGAGTTTGGGCTTGTTTAGCCTAAACCGTGATTTTCGGGTTTTGTAGGGTTTGCTGGAGAACGGTAACCATTCGTAGCTCGGTTAGTGTCTAACTGACCGTTGGGATGTTAGGATCCCATCCATGCTTGTTTCATGTTGATCGGTGGTCATTCGAGGCCGGTAGGAGCCCGGGAACCTCGTTGACCCATTTAGGGTTGATTCGTTGGAATCGCCCCGATCTTGTGTTTTTGTGCTTGCATGTGGGCTTTTTAGCCTTCTTATGTAGTTTTTCGTCGTCGAGGGTTGTTTCCCATGCGCTTTGGCGTGAATGGGGCGTGGAACGGGCAGATTTGGCCAACCCTCCGTTTTCCCGCCGTAGCTGGTGTGGCGGTCGTTCCAGGGACCGTCACATGCCCTGACGGCCCCACGACTGACCGTTATAGCGTCTGGGCTGATTTGAGTTCTTCGGGGTTTTGAGAGTGTGACGGCCCAGGGGTGGCGTGTCACATCTCTCTGACGCGTCCCGTGAGACGCGTTACGCCTATTTTTGTCATTTTATGTTTAGGTTAAGTCGGTTCCTCTGACGCGCTTGCCCCTGTGCGTCAGGTGAGTGTAACGCGCCTGCCCCAGGCCGTTACATTCTGGTTGACTCATGTTGACCATTTGAGGCGGTTCCCCTGACGCACCTGCCCTAGCGCGTTAGGTGTACGTAACGCGCCTGCCCCAGGTCGTTACGTTCTGTTTGACCTTGTTTGACCGAGTGAGTCGGTTCGCCTAACGACCGTGCTCCAGTGCGTTAGGTGTGTGTAACGCGCCTGCGCCAGGCCGTTACATGCTATTTTGGCTGAGTTGGGGTGGTTGTGTCGTTGTCTCTAACCGCCTTATCCCCATGCGTTAGGTGATTGTAACGCGTCCGGTCGGGACCGTTACATGCCTCTCAGCCAGTTGTTTTTGGCTTGTGCCTATTGGCCCTGATGCGCTTGTGTTGCCGCGTTAGGTGGCTATAACGCGCCTGGCCTAGCGCGTTACATGCTCCGAGTGTGTTTTGAGTTTGAGGGTTGTTGGCCCTGACGGCCCCGGTCGGGCGCGTCAGGTTGGCGTAACGCGCCCGGCGCCGGCCGTTACGTGCCTTGTGCGTTTTAGGTGTTGTGTAGGGCGGTTGGGTGTAACGGCCTAGGCTTAGACCGCCATGTTCATGTAACGGTCTAAGGGTGGTGCGTTACATGCCTTGTGCTCTGATTTCTGTGATTTCGGTTTCTGCTTATCTTGCCTTGGCCTTGTGGTCTGCCCGTTGTCCCGTGGATGTCTCCTGACGTCCTATGAGGGCTAAGACTACGTTGTAAGGTAGCCAGGAGTCTTCTTGCTTGTGGTAGGATTCTCTATCCTACTTTTGTGTGTGTCTTTGGTCGGGTTCCGGTCAACCCGGGGTGACCCAGCGGTTGACGGGTGACCTTGTGTGGGTGTCTTGGCGGTTTCGTCTAGTCCGAGACGCTGGTTCTGGATGTCTCGAGGTATCGTCTTACCTTGGTTTGTGTGTCCAGGCGTATCTGAGGGTCTTCGGTGTTCCCTCAGATCTCCGTGAGTTGTTTCCTGCGGAGTGTCATTTCTTGTGGCTTAGGATTAGACCGATTGGCGGCTTGTTCAGCTGTCTGTGACGATCGTGCCCTTGTGTCGTTCGACTCAGGATCGTTACGCGGTAGGTCTAGTTGCCTGGTCCTGAGTCGGTTGGCAGTGGTTGTACTGCCAGTGGTGCTTCGTAGTACGTGTGACAGGGCTTCCTTAGACTGTATGTACTCTAGCACTTGTGTTTTGGAGTCCGTGCATTGTGAACCTCCACTAGTCGTAGCCTGTGACGTAGGCTTTTTAGTACGTCACCCACCGGGGGTGGTGGATGTAGATCGGATTAAAAATCCTCAAATACCAGGGAGTGAAAAATAAATAACAATGATGATAACATGTATAAGATGTGATAAAGAATATAGCACGAGGTGCTAAAGGGGAGTTGTGATCGCCAGAGGGTTTACCTCAATAAGAAGAAATGAGATCGCATGTACCTAGTGAAAAGTGGGATGCGGGATGAATGTGGGTCTACTCCTCCAACTCCAATCGGCCGGCCGATGAAGTGGGTTTTCTCGATTGATTACCTTGTAAAAGAAGACAATGAAAAACAAGGAAAAGAGAAGGGGATCAGCCAAAGTGCAATAGTATCAGTCAAGAGCCAACATAAAAATGATGAAAAGACATCAACATGCGCACCTTCTTTTTTTTTGTTTTGTAAACCCCTAGCAGAGAACTAGGGAAGAATATGATATGCTAAATGCGGTAAAAGGACTAACGACAGGTAACAATAGTGATGATAAGAATGTGATGAACAACAGACAAGCTATATATATATCGCCCTGCTCTCCCTGACAAGAGTGAAGGGAACCGGGAAGACGCTGAACGGATGCAGAGGGATGAAGAAAAAATCAATGCTCGAAGGAAGAAGCTCTGCGTGCTTGCTAGATAACTCACGTCTTGAGTACTTGAAATCTTCAACCTCTGTTACGAGCGAATGAAGTTTTCTTTTATAGTTTCAATCAGATGTGATCAAACAAGGAAATGATAAGAATAGGTAATGAGGCATCCAAGGAAGGATTAAGATCGAGCAAGAGTCCAAGGATAGCAGGGAACTGTGGGGGAAAGATGGAGAAAGAAGGACTCTGGAGTGAAAACACGCCTTGCGTCAGGGCGTCTTTTATGAATTGACGACTTGCACAGAGGCGTTTCTTGAAACACGACCTAATAAAGGCCGTTTCTTCCTGGGTTTAATTTTGGAAATGAAAATCCCCTCCGTTTGGAAACTGAGATAACACGCCTGCGAAAACGGCGTTTCTTCAAAACACGCCCTGAGTAAAGGCGTTACTCAGAAAAAGCCTTTTATTTTGAAAATAGATAATTCCAGAAATTAAAGGATAATACCAGGAATTGACGCCCTTACATACGGTCGTCCTTTCTTTTAAAACGCCTTATCACAGGTCGTTACTTTATCAAGTAACGCCCTTAGTCAAGTCGTGATTCACAAAAATGCAAGAAAAATGCAGAAAACTCATGAAAAATAGAAAAACTTTATATTATAGGAATATTGAAGTCCACTTGGGGCGTTTACATAATAACATGAGATTTGATCAACAAAATGTCAATTTTGGCGTGTCTACAGCTGCCCCGCCTTGGCGTCTGCTTTGCAAGGGAGTGAGACGGAAATGGAATGAAGTGTAATGAAAGGATTGAAGTGGAACGAACTGATAAGGAGACGCCAAGGTGTGATGGGACACGCCTCAGACACTAAGCATTTGAAATCTTTCCAAGATTCAAAGTGAAACAACTCTGAGTGGTTCCAAGGAAACAATCGATTTGTCGGACAAAAGGAGATTAAACTAAATAAATAAAGGGTGTGCGCGCGGGCACGACAGGGAAAGACCATTGGAGAGCGATTACCAGCCAATGTGGACGTGCTGCAACCAAGGTAAATTTTGCAGAAAAGTAAAGAGAATTGAGATAAAGATCCAACAAAAGGAACACTTTCAAGGAATCAGCCTGAACGGCTTCAAATAGAACGAAGTACTTGATTTGGAATGGAATATCTCATGTCAATTCAATCAAGAGCGAGTGAACTTCATTATTGCCATAATCTGAAGATTTTCAGCATGAAACTCAAAATCCTACATGATGCATGCTGGGCTAAAAGAAAAGATTAAAACAAACTAAATAGAAAATAATCAAGGATAATATTGCTAAGCTGTTTAG